>OU342539.1:12300000-13747500 GCA_910589475.2 Bembecia ichneumoniformis | reverse complement strand
TACTCTATAATCCTCGAACTCCTTGTTATCTCAAAGTTCGATTTGAATTCCTTGGTTCAGATCACAATCTTCAACTGAGGTCGAAATTCGACAACATTTTGAAAACTCCTTTAACCCGCTCTGGTTATTTTAAAGAATCATTTACTGTTAAAGCCGCACATCTTTGGAATAAGTTGCCACCTGAAATTCGGCACTCTAAGTCACTGTCTATCTTTAAAAATAAATTGCATAATTATCTCTTGTCCCAAGCTTAGTTAGCAAGTTGTTATTGTTTTAATCTCAAGTGTATATATGTTATATATGTATTGTATTTTATATGTATATATATTATTTTGTATATATACTTATGTATTTATCTATTTATTTGTGTATATGTGTATGTTTTTCTTCTCTGTTATATTTGAAAATTTAGTTTATAGATTATTGATTATATTTTGTTTCTCTTGCACTCTACCTCTTTCTCTCTTTCTTGTTTTCTCCTCTGCCACAAGGTTGTCTGGAAGAGATCGCTCTTAGCGATAAGACCGCCTGTACTCACTTAGTTGTAGTATTTATTCATTTGTTATTTTCATATAATTATGTTGTGTGAGTAATAAAGAGTTTGTCTGTCTGTCTGTCTGTCTACTTGTCTTAGTAGTATTATATTATATTATATTATATTATATTATATTATATTATATTATATTATATTATATTATATTATATTATATTATATTATATTATATTATATTATATTATATTATATTATATTATATTATATTATATTATATTATATTATATTATATTATATTATATTATATTATATTATATTATATTATATTATAAAACTACTTAGCTGAACTCGGCCACGCTTCGCTGCGACCCATACGGCGGCGGCGGGTGTGCGCATGGGGTGCTCGGTACTGGACACTGCTTATATATATAATACTATTTATCGTAGCGTGATGTCATATAGCCTATAGCCTTCCTCGATAAATGGACTATTCAAAACAAAAAGATTTTTTCAACTTTAACCAGTAGTTCCTGAGATCAGCGCGTTCAAACAAATAAACAAACTCTTCAGCTTTATAATATTAGTATAGATAAAGCGATTTTCCGTTACCGTCTGTCTTCTAAACCACCCAATAGATTTTGATACGGTTTTCACTAATGGAGAGAGCGATAAATGAAGTGGAGGAAAATTTTGTATACATAAATTGCAGAAGAAATATTGCATTCTGTGCGAATCCGGGGGCAGATCGCTAGTCCTTATAGGGGCTGTACTCATTAGCCCAACATGCTGGCTCGGCACCTTGACCCAATAGCCGCCATTATTCTCTATATATAAAAATAAATCCCCATTTCCCTTGGTCACAGCATCACGCGTGAACGAGTAGAGTAGACCGATTTTAATTCGGTTTTCACTAATGGAAAAAGGGATAAATGGGGAATGTTCTAATATATAAAAATTGCACGCCGGGCGAAGCCGGGGGCGGGTAGCTAGTATAGTATAAATTGAAGTCGCTACCCTCGTCGATCTGTGTGAATGTTTCCTAACTCCTCCTATGCGACAGATTATGATGCGGTTTTCACTAATGTAAAGAGCGTTAAACGAGGAAGGTTTTCATAAATAAACAATGTAACGCCTAACATCTTTACTGCAGTTATAGCTTTGGCAGATGTTAGATGATCCCTCAGGAACAGTACTTTTTCGGGATGAAAGATACCTATGTCCTTTCCTGCAGCCCTGACAATGTCTATGCAAAATTTCATGATGATTGGTTCAGCGGTTTAAGCGTCAAAAGGTAACAGACAGACAGACAGAGTTACTTTCAGATTTATAATATTAGTAATACTAATACTAACTGAAAGACTAAACTAAGCGAGCAAGTTTTGTGTATATAATTTGCAAAAAAAAAATCGCACCCGTGCGAATCCCGAGCGGGTCGCTAGTTTTATCTAATAAATAAAACGATTAGTAATTCAAGAAATTAAATAATTTGGAGAATTTCATCAGAAAATACATTCAAAGAAAACTCATAAAAGGTTCGTGTTGACTAATCATTAATTATCTTTAGCACTTAACGAGGATTAAAATCACAATTAGTGTTTATTTTATTACAATTGAAGCACAGAAGACCACCGTGACAACAGCATGCGTGCTGTTCTGTTTTGGTGAGTGAGTAAGGTATGCTACCCTACTCCTACCTGATTTCTTATATCCTACTTGGTCAGCAACACTTGCAGCTCCTGTGGCGTTGCTTGTATTATAGGCGACGGTAGCCACCTACCCTCAAGTGGACCAACAGCCTGCCTGATGATCTTAACATAGAAATTTAAAAAAAAAATTAACAGAGTGTTTTAAAAATAGAAAATCTCAAGGAAAATAATTATTTAAAGCCATCCATCTCCTAATAACTTCAGGGAAATAATATACGATGGTATAATAGTAATTGCACCTTCGGGACTCATTATTCATTCCTTGGATTGGCGGGAAAATGCTAAACAACATTTTTTTTAAGATAAGTAGACGGATTACGTGTTTTGAAATTATAAGCAGATATCGAGTTGAGAGTCAACTCATTTTTTTATTTTACAATGTTATCGGTCGCCATTAGTTTAATTTTACTAAATAAAATAATAATTTTGACGAACTCGTTGGATGAGTGGTTAGGGTGCTTGCCTTAACCACCCTTAACCCTCTGTTCTAGGGTTCCCGGGTTCGATCCCCGGCAGACTCAACTTTGAAAATGAACCTTGGTCTGGACTGGATCTAGAAAATAGTGGCATATTGAGTTTCGCAGTAGTTCGCAACCGCCCCCTTACAGAAGGGAAATAACACACTGTGAAATAACAGCACGTGTGCTGTTGTGTTTCGGTGAGCGAGCATGGATTGCCAGAACCCATTTCCCTATCCCCTCCTAATCCTTTATCCTTAATCCTACTGTAGTCGGCAGCGCACTTGCAGCAGCTTTAACGTTGTTTGTTTTATAGGCGAGGGTAGCCACCTACCATCAAGTGGACCGTCAGCCTGTCTGCCGATCTTATCATAAAAAAGCAACCACTGGACACGCTATAGCATCACGGACAGCGTGGCCGAGCGACATGGAGGACGATCACGCATCACCACTAGCAAAAGGAACCTTTATATCCAAATCACTGCTCGACGGAATCGTACCATGACGGCCATGATGTTGGTTACGAGGCTCCACAGCTATTCAGGGTTGTTAATAAGCGATCAAACCATCCGGAATCGTATGCGTGAAATGGATCTCCCGCAATCTTAGGGCCCGTTTACAATGGAGGAAGAAGCTGGTGTTGTGTGTGCTTTTCCGATAAATCTCGTTTTGGTATAAGGCCGAATAAAAGACGTACTTTAATTTGGAGGACGCTGGACGCCAAGAACGCTGATATTTTGTCATGAAGTTTATCCCTATGATGGTGGAACAATTATGATATGGGCCGGTAATTGGATCGGTGGAAGAACCAATCTCATTTGTATTAGTGGCAACCTCAATGCTCAAATTTACGTGAAGGTAAACATCCCTTTGCGAGGCCGCTTGGTGATTCGTTTCGACTAATGCCCGACAATGTTTTTTTTTTTATGTTAAGATCGGTACACAGGCTGACGATCCACTTGATGGTAGGTGGCTACCGTCGCCTATAACACAAGCAACGCCAAAGCTGCTGCAAGTGCGCTCCCGACTTCAGTAGGATTAAGGATAAGGGATTAGAATGGAATAGGAAAGTACGTTGTAGGAGCTGTTGTCCTACTTTCCAAACTATTCTATAAACTGACTCCAAACACAAGAAATAAAAACTGTTTATTGACTGTACACAAGGAAAATATATATTCACAAAATAAACACTCACAAAACACAAATATAAAGAATAAAATTTCACCATTAAAAAATCAAAATATTTACATTGAACACATCACTATATACACTTTATATCACTATATACACAAAACACTGTCACTAAAAATGTTCCTCAGGAATCCTCCAGAAATTGTGCTGATCAATGTGAAGATGGGAAAATCTTGAAATCCTGTGTCTGCTCTCTCGATCCTCGCAGTCTCCGTCTGAATGCTCGTGGTCGTCTCTCTGCACTTGTTTCTTTTTCATTGCGTGTCAACTTCTCGTTCGAATTTAAATATTCAAAACAGATTCGAATGCATGCCAGTACATCACGGAGGACGCATTCCATGAACCTCTATAACGTTTACACAGGTTTTATTTTTGCTCCTTTATTTGCATTTGAATTAATGCCTTCACATGGTTAATTTCCCAAAATTTCCAAAACCTGCAAATTTTCTTTATTTTTATAAATAATAGAGGTACGTTTTGACATAAACATAGGAGTTGAAATACAAAACCAATTTGGAAAACTAGATTGGGTAAATATTGATTGGATAATTTTTTATTGCAAAAAAAAATTGCTTGATCCCTAAACACTTTCGATGTGTTTATAATGTATTTATGTACTCTTATTATTATTACAAATTATGATGGCATTTGTGTAATTTAAAATATCTTTTTGCGAAACGCTTAGCTAGCTTAAAACTTGAAAATTTCAAATAATGAATTAAAAAGGAATAACACCTGACTGCGAATTCCATTACCCGAGCAACAGAAGTGGAAAATGAAATTTAATGAGAAAATATAATTGCTAGCCGAATTAGGATATGAATCATGGGACGAAGAAGCAGTAATTGAAGTCGAAAGAAAAGTTCAATGTGAAAATAAACGTGTATGTTCTTCACAAGACCCCAGGGAACGGGGGATAGGTATAGGAGATGAATAGGTATAGTGTGATGGCCAATGTTATGGTAATGGTAAGTTAACACAGACAGGCTGACGGTGCACTTGATGGTAGGTGTCTACCGTCGCCTATAACACAAGCAACGCCAAAGCTGCTGCAAGTGCGCTCCCGACTACAGTAGGATTAAGGATAAGGGATTAGGAGGGGATAGGTAAATGGGCTCTGGCGAAACACAACAGCACACGTGCTGTTATTTCACATTCCTGTTTCAGACACTACAACCGCGGCTTGTTAATCCTAATATTAGCGAAAGTGAGTTTGCTTGTTCGTTTATTACGCTTTCGCGCCTTAACTGCTCAACCGATTATCGTGAAATTTTGAATACACATTGTCAGGGATACAAAAGGTACCTTTCGTACAGGAAAAAATACTATTCCCGAGTCCAAAAAATCATCAATATATGAGGAATAAAGATTGAATAAACGTTTTAATATTTTTAACACGTTTAACATTTTTCGGTATTTCTTCTCACCCACATAAGACCTACGTATGACCATAAGACCAGCATCTATCCGTGTAAGAAAAATGAGGCCGACGAGCTCACCCAGAAGATGCCTATTCACTTGAACTTTGAAAACATTTGGGTTGTATGAGCTCGGAAATACAGACGCAAGCAGGGAGTTCCAATCCTTAGCATGTAACGTAGTATATTTATATTTATAGTTTCTTTTATATATTTAGCCATTTATTTATATTTACGTTGTATATTTTATTCATTTCATTACCTATTCAACCTTTTTTTTGTTTATTTGTTCTATTTCTTTATTTTCTTAAACTAGTTTTCTTTTTATACACATTTAAATCTCGACATTGTCATTACGTTTTTTTGTTTTTTCGATTTTCTGTCGGGACGGACATTTGGTCTCTGAGAGCTGATGAACCGGCCTCATATTTTTATTTTTGATAGTTATTCTTTATGTTATAATTAATCCTATTGTTTTATATTATAAACAATAAATATAATAAGCCCCGTTTCTTTCCTTCGAGGAGCAAATTTATGATTTACAAATTTGCCTTTTGCGAATTACAATATTGCTCTATTAATTGGAAGCAGCTTGCGGTGAAGATCTTCGCAACCATTACATATTACTTCAGAACACTAACGAAACTTAATAATTGCATATTTGGACTTTTGCGACCTTCCTGATCATAAGTTAAGTGTAATGGTGTTTTCTTATTGACTTCTGTATTTTCTGTATTAATTCTATATTTTCTTCTGTATTTTTTCTTTTATATTCTTCTGTATTTTTCTATGTTAAATTTTAAAAGTATAATGTTCATAAACTAGGGGTTTTTGCCTTCGCCCTTTAGAGTCTCATTTAATTAATTCTTAATATATATTTCCTACCTATTTTTTGTGTTATTAAATTTTAATTATTATCAAATTTGTGTTTAATTTAGTAAGTAAACACTGGCGCCCAATCTATATTTTCTTTCGTTCATTTGCTAACACTTCCCATGTTTAGCTGGGCTGGGAAGTAGTGACATTGGCGCCCAACGTGGGGCTCGAACCCACGACCCTGAGATTAAGAGTCTCATGCTCTACCGACTGAGCTAGCCGGGACAGCTCTTGTCACACTAAGAAAGTGTGACAAGCAGTGCGCATTATAAAGATGTTTTAAAGCGCTTGGTCCGAGTGTCCGATACGCATAGAAGAAAGGGGAAGGCGATATGTTCTCATCCAGCTCCCGAGCACCTTATAAGATTTTTATAATTTCACACTTCGAAGAAAATTAACCACACAATATTTAATAGTTTGGGGCAAACTTAAACAGATGGCGCTTTGCCAGCTTTTAAACTAGATGGTGTTATTTCAAGTATCAGTTATCACAGAAACTTAATTTAAATTTAAACTTAATTCTACGCGATCGAACATTAATTTAACTATTATTCCTCTTATTTAACCTGTATTTAAAAACCCTTTAATAGCTGGTTCATATTTGTTTTTGGTTTCCTTCATGAGTAACAGAAATCATCAGGTAAGGGAGTGTTTCCGAACATATCCAAAATCGAAAATAATCGTATTCCGAAAATCTTTTATCTTTTATTTTAAATGTACAGAAATTTTAAGGAACACAGCTACCGCTCCCGCGAACCGCACCGCTTACGTCCCGCCCCCGGAACGCTCCCGATACCACCTCAGTGTGTGTAACTCTTTACTGGTACACCTCAGCGTTTATTTTTATTAAACGCCTATTTCAATGATAAGATACGACTTAAAAATGTGATATAAATACATATTGATCTAAGGGAATCATATTAAAAATAATTAAAGGCTAAATTGACATTGACAAAGTGCCGCTAAAAATTGCAAAAAATAACCAGAGTCACAAAATACCAGGCTCGCTAAACACCAGAACTACATTCTCGTTCAAATTAAACAAAATCTGCTAATTTTGTCTATATTAAAGTATCCATACCGCTATAATTTGATACTGGGGACAATTCATTCTACATAACTCAATTAGGTTTGAAGCTGGTAAATATATGGACCTGAATTTGCGGCGGACAAACGGCGAATTGATACACAACACACATATTTTATTGAATTGCTATACCTACTCACACATTATTGGGCCATTATGGTTTAATTCGTTAAAATTTATTCCGAGTCGAAAATTCAACATTAATTAAATATTCTATTGAATTAAAGGTAAGTCATGCCTTTCTTAAGTTACTCAAGAATATCTGTCCGAATCCTAACCAAAAATTTACTAGTACTATGCTTTCACGCCTTAACTATCAACCGATCAACGTGAAATTTTGCATACACCCCCCTATCCCTATCCCCCGCCCATGTCCCTATCCCCTCCTAATCCCTTATCCTTAATCCTACTGTAGTCGGCAGCGCACTTGCAGCAGCTTTGGCGTTGCTTGTGTTATAGACGACGGTAGCCACTTACCATCAAGTGGACTGTCAGCCTGTCTGCCGATCTTAACATGAAAAAAAAGTACTCTTTGTCATGGATATAGAAAAGTACATAGGATCATCATCCAGAAAAACATACATACTATTCCCAAGGAATTATCTAATAACAAAAATTAAAAATTCAACGACTGACAAAAATAAAAGAGAAAAGTGCGTAGACGAAGTTGCGGGAAAAAGCTAGCTGGGTATAAATGCGAAAGTGAGTTATTTTTATGTTTAAGTTGAAAGACAGGCTGACGGTTCACCGATGGTAGGATTAGGAATTGGGAAGGGATAGGGAAATGGACTGTGGCATCCCTTACTTACTCACCGAAACACAACAGCTCACGTGCTGTTATTTCACGGTGGTCTTCTGCAGTGGCGGATTAAGCCTGTCGGAGGCTCGGGGCGGCAACACTGAATAAGGCCTGCTCAAATTTTTTTGTATTTTTAGTGTACATTTTATCAAAAATGAATAATATAGATTTAATAACTGATAAAAAAAAATCAAGTATTTATAATGTATGTTCTATGAATTATGTCAACATTCAGCAGAGTAACCGGCAATTTGCACAGAAATAATGTAGAATTGTAGTATCACTATTATAGAGAAGTGTACTTTATACTTATTATTTCTTTTAAACTATTATTAATAGTTCAGAGAAAAGTCTTTTAGAGAAATTCAGTAAAATAACGTCGTTGAAATCTATTCCCTTCGATACTTTTCTTTGATAGAATTGATAGAATCGACAGATTGACTAGTCGTTCTTGATTCATCGTAGATCGAAGATAACTTTTTATAAGTTTCAGTTTAGAAAAACACAAATGGTCAAAAAATATGCACAAGTGATATACAGGGCAATGATTCAAAGATAAATTGAAGAATTTCTTGAGCTGCCCATCTAGCGGCAACGTCCACACTCGTTTTGGTTGAGCATAGATATGCCTACTACACCTTTTTATTTCTTACAGTACCTGCAATTTAGCGAAAAAGGACTTGGAGGCCCCCCATGGCTGGAGGCCCGGGGCGGGCCGCCCCCTCCTTAGTCCGCCACTGGTCTTCTGTAAGAGAATGGTCACTGCCGCCAGATGAGCTGCCCAAATGACTGCGAAACTCAGCCCTGCCACTATTTTCCAGATCCACACCAGAGCCAAGTTTGAAAAATTCATCAACAAAGTTGACCCTGCCGAGAAAGTTTGTTTTTTCCGACTATCCTGAAATTTGCATGCATGTTGTCCGGGATACTTTCATATATCTAGGCAAAAGTTCTGTTCCCGAGGGATGCAGACGAAGTCCACCGGCATCGGCTTCTCTTTGATCTTTGATGGTTATCTTTATCGTAATAAATAAGTAAACGAACTTAGTTTCGCAATTATAATGTAAGTTAACGTCGCTTTTTAAATTGTCAGGTTTCACCAAAATCTGTTCAGTAGTTTTTACGTGAAAGAGTAGTGAACATTAATCGATCTTCACGTTCTATATGCTTAGGATCATGATAAGAGGACAACAATTACTGGAGGTGCCACAAGGGTAGACAGGATCAACAAAGCATCGCCTACGCCAGCACCGTAGGTGCTCAACCATTTAACAATATTTTTATTATAGTTTAACTAATTTAACTATTGTTGCCAATAAGCCTGATATCGTAGTTATCGACCGATCCCAGCCAGCAGACGATGCTTATTATGACGAAAACCTCGTAAAAGCCGAAAAATACAAGCTTAATATGTACATAGAGTTGGCTCACGTGGTGATTGCCATGTGGGATGCCGATTCGACAATCATTGTCCTGATAGTTATTTCTGTGAATGATCTTATAGCGAGGTGCCTTGACCAACACCTCAAGAGGCTTTCGTTTTCGCTGGATCAAGGGACAGATATTGTCAGGAGGTTCCTCATTCTGCAGCCCTGTAGCTTGGGCCTCGCCCCGCTACTTGGCGGAATACTGGTTTTAAGTTTTTTATAATATTAAAAAAACAATTTAAAAATCGAGAATTTTTAGATGTTTACCACTGAATTAAAAATAGGTTTATTTATTAGAAAAAAAAATTCAAATAAAATCTTCAATACATTTATATAAAATATACCCATAAGTATAGGTCCGTTTCGGCCAAACTGTATAAATCTTATACATTACGAATTCGCAAGTAATTTATCAAAAAATATGGGCAATAAAATGAAAATAAAAGAAACTAATAACTCGTAACGCTATTCGTTACGATTCGTTTAGCAATCAATGGCTCTAACAACTCGATTGTTTTTGTATGTAGAACTTTAAAAAAAGGTCAAGCCTTGCGCTAGGTCAACTAAGTTGAGATTTTCACTCAAAAATTTAATGCTAAGGAATAAGGAAGTCCTAAAACACTTTTAATTGAGGATGTTCACCATTTCCATCAGTGTAATGAATTTGACCATACTGGATTGATTTTGACCATATTGTTTTTGGTCAAATGTGAACCTGTTACTAAGACTAAACGAATCAATAATATGAGACCACGATTTTGAAGCTATTTTTGTAAAGTTCTGCAGCCAGACTGGCCGTCCAATTGATTGTAACTTCCATTACTTTTTAACACAAGCAACGCCAATATGCTGCAATCTAGGGAGAACGAATCAGGAAAGGACAGGGAAATAGGCTCAGCAATCTCTTACTCACTCTCCGAAACTCACAATGGTCTTCTTTAAGAGGGTGGTTAGTGCTGCCCAATTCAGGACTCCAAAACTGAATTAGAAACTATATGTCACAGTAAAGGTCCGTTTCTGTTGACGTGGTCGAAGTAACTAAAAAAGTTCGCTTTTTTTTAATGTTAATATGACAGACAGGCTGACGGTCCACTTGATGGTAGGTAGCTACTGTCGCCTATAACACAAGCAATGCTAAAGCTGCTGCAAGTACGCTGCCGACTATAGTAGGATTAAGGAGGCATAGGAAAATGGGCTCTGGCATATCCAACTCACTCACCGAAACACAACAGAACACGTGCTGTTATTTCACGGTGGTCTTCTGTAAGGAGGTGGTTGCTGTCGTCAGATGGGCTGCCCAAATGACCCGGAAATACAACGTGTCCTGCCACTACTTTCCAGATCCAGACCAGAGCCAAATTTGAAAAGTTGACCTAGAGCAGAGTGTTAAAGCGAACACCCTAACCACTCATCCAACAGGCTCGTTACAGTTCGCTTACAGGACTTTAAATGATCCGGCTTTAATTAAAAGTTGCTGAAATGCATTATTCCTTTTTAAGCGTTTTAATGATAATTTAATATTTTTGTCAAATTTAAAATTATGAAAGCTAAGTAAGGTTGTCTTTACATGCATCCTGCGTCCTCTTTGAGCATCTCTAGTATCTATACAAATATGATGATGCAGCTGAAGAGTTTGTTTGTTTGAACGCGCTAATCTCAGGGACTACTGGTTCGAATTGAAAATTATTTTTGTTTTGAATAGTTCATTTATCGAGGAAGGCTATAGGCTATATAACATCACACTACGATAAATAGTATTATATATAAGAAGTGTCCTTTACCGCGCGCCCCATGCGCACGCCGCCGCTGTATGGGTCGCAGCGAAGCGTGACCGAGTTCAGCTAGTATTTTATAAAAGGACGCGGACAACGTTGCGTGCAACAGTTAGTATATAAGACGTGAGCAAGAGTTATTAAAAATGCGAATGTTTTTGAAGACGAATTTATAAATGTTTGTTACTCCTTCAAGAGAAAACTCCTGAACCAATTTTAGTGAAACTTTAGAATCAACTTAACATTAACTCTTACTGAAAAATAAACGAAAATTGCACGAATAAATATTTTCTGTGAATGTGTTTTAAATTTTGCATACATTCAAAGAACAACTTAAGCCTGCACATTCGATGAATTGCCTTTAGCACATAAAAGTGCTCCGGTCACCACAATTCTGAGCTAAGCCCAAGCCAACGTGTCCCGGAACTGCCCATAAAGCTTAGGCACCCTAGCGTAGCTTACAATACCGGTTGCTGTCTTCGATCTTTATTTTTCATATTAATATACATATATTTATTAACATCTGATTAAGCTGTACAGTAATTTTTCAGCCTTTACACTAGCCACCCGCCTCCGGCTTCCCAAAGAGTTGAAATTTTCAAAAATCCATTCTTACCGCATGCTTACGGGATGAAATAAACTTATGACGTGCGGGTCCGAGTTCACAGCGAGACCTTATCCTCGGATCCCCACGCACCGCTATGTTAGGACTCACTAACCCAGCTTAGGGTGATGGCTTCGCCTCACTTTAAATGTGGCGGCCCACTGGAGTGCCATGATCCGCCACTCATCCTTATTGGGTGTTTCAGGTCAGACACGTCCCCTTCTGACGTCGTGAGGTTGTCACGCGGCATACGCCCGGGCACGTCGGTCGGCCCTTCGACGCCTAAGTGGATCAGCCTGGGGTCTGCCTCACGTCCCCTTCTGACGCCGTGAGGTTGTCACGCGGCATACGCCCGGGCACGTCGGTCGGCCCTTCGACGCCTAAGTGGATCAGCCTGGGGTCTGCCTCGCGGGCCCGCTCATTAGCCTCTTTTCCACTCAGGGCCGCTTTACAAAACGTCTTGACGGCATTCCAGCCGTCAAGACACGTTATGAAATAAATCTGCGATTTTGACTGTACGATGATAGTCAGTTAGGACAAACGATTTATTAAGTATAGAGTGACATACTAGCTTTTGACCACGACTTTTTCTTAAATGTTCAAACATTTATTCAATTCTTTTTAAAGAGAAACCTTAGACAAAGTACCTAACATTTTAAAAATGATAACAAAGTATCGTATCGCAAGAATAAAATGTGTGCAGTGATGTTTCCGCTGGTGACTACCTATGCCAGAACTGGGGCCTTAGACAAAGTAGCATTCGCTCCGTAGCGATGCGATATCGAAGTTCGTTATCGTCTCAGAGACAAAGAAATCGTGACAAGGTATCACGTGTTACAGTGTCGATTCCTTTGTCTCTGAGACGATAACGAACTTCGATATCGCATCGCTACGGAGCGAATGCTACTTTGTCTAAGGCCCCTTATTTCCCTACCCGGTCGCGATAAAAAGTGACTCCTACCGTCAGGAGTACCGTCAGACAGCTTGGAGACTTATACATATAAATGCATAATAAAACAATATACTTAGACGCACGTGACAGAAGCTGCATTAACATATTGCATACAATTCAAATACCTTTAAAACATATCCATTTCTGGACTCGAACCTCTGCAATAAAATATATAAGTTCACATTGCAATGTAAGTTTTCACATAATGTCGGAACCACCTCCGTATTTCAGGGATCTTTGCCCACGGGACATTGAACCAAAATGTGCTTTAATTACAAACTAATTTGCGCTCAATTGCAATTGCATATTGCATAGAAATGCACGGCTATTGTTTCATCTTAGTTTCTGGCAATGTTTTCAATGTGGAAAGATATCTTGATGGTGCCCAATCAAGCGAAAACCATTGAACAAATTTGGGTGAAAATTAGGACAAAGATAGTTCGTTTGTACGATTCAAAGATATGATACTGTTTGATCAGAACAGAAATGCCATTACAGTTCAAATTTATCTTTGAAGTTAATACCATAGATGGCGTCAGTGAGACACTTTTGAATAAATTTATTCTGTATAAGTCTAGAAAGCTGAAATATAGAATATAGGTTTATTTTTTGAAAATTTCAACTCCGTTCGAAACGGAGGGTGAGTCCTCGGCTACTGTTATCCTTATGTGTAGGATAACATTTAGGATATGTGCATACTCTTGGTAAATATTTGGTAAATCTTATGTATAAGGATATTTATGTATCCGCTTACTGTATCCTTATGTATAAGGATAACAGTAGTGACACACTCACTCAGTGTATAGTCCCTATACTATATATAGATTAAATGAAGTCACTGCCCGCGTCTGTCCGTCTGTCTATATATCCGCTAACTCCTCTTAAACCACGTAACGGAATTTGATGCAATTTTCAACATCAGTTAGACAGTTTTTCACTGAAACTTTATATAATTATATAATAAAATCTAAATTGCATCCATGCGAAGCCGAAGGCGGGCTCTAGTAAATAAAGAACTTTTTTCGATGGATATTGCGGAAAAGCTATTATGAGACAACATTTAAATGATGATATTAATACATCAGACGACGTAACACCTTGAACATTAACGTAAAAGTAGAAATTAGTTCTCGTTTCGTCGTCTGATTAATTACAGCTGGTCCATGCGGGCCTCTTTGTCTCTATTGTCTATTGGACGGCCTTATTAAGTATTCATATAGCTTGCAGTTTGATACCTTATACGTAAACAAGCGCCTTGCATTATTAATTCAAGCTACATGCAGACAGGTAACAGCTTGTTGTTGCTGGGTATGTCAGAAATATTGTCTTACGCAACAGTAGTATGCCGTCCGATTTGAAATGTTTTTTGGGTATTAAAATACCAAAAAAAAAACAAGATACCCATAGATTGTGTAATATTCTTTTTATGTTCTAAAGAAAAGCAGGTTGCAAGCAAATTAACCAATTTACTTACCAACAAAAGCAACACCAGGGGTGTATGAAAATTCTCTAACAAGTTTAGGGATAAGAAACAAGGTTGAGGGTTAGGCTTCCTTACCTACATCATCATCATCAACAGCCGTAGGCGTTCTCCCCCTTTAATTTTCTAATAGGACCGATCAAAAGCACATTGAATCTACCCCAGTCAACTCGCGGACCATATCAGGTCGTCTGTCCACCATGAAATCTCCATGACATCTCCCAATCTTGCTCACACACCTTTCTCACTTAAATTACTGCCTTTTTTATGTTAAGATCGGCAGACAGGCTAACGGTCCACTTGATGGTAGGTGGCTACCGTCGCCTATAACGCAAGCAACGCCACAGGTGCTGCAAGTGCCTGACTACAGTAGGATTAAGGATAAGCGATTAGAAGGTGATAGGAAAATGGGTTCTGGCATCCCTTACCCATTCACCGAAACACAACAACACACGTGCTATTATTTCACGGTCTTCTGTAAGGGAGTGGTTACTGCCGCCAGACGGGCGACCCAAATGACTGCGAATCGCAGTGTGCCCTGCCACTACTTTCCAGATCCAGACCTGAGCCAACTTTGAAAAGTTCATTTTCAAATTTGACCCTGCCAAGAATCGAACCCGGGAACCCTAGAAGAGAGCTAAGGCAAGCACCCTAACAGAGCATGGCAACATCCATGCTCTGTTGTTGTATTGGTTTATAGATGACATCCAAAACAATTTTATTATGTAATGTTCAACAGACCAGATGGCGGCCCACTCGGTGGTGGGTGGCTACAGTCGCCTACGAACCAGGTGGATACAAGA
Source organism: Bembecia ichneumoniformis (assembly GCA_910589475.2). Lineage (NCBI taxonomy): Eukaryota > Metazoa > Arthropoda > Insecta > Lepidoptera > Sesiidae > Bembecia > Bembecia ichneumoniformis. Next base: position 13,732,434 of record OU342539.1, on the reverse strand, counting down.
GCGTTGGCGACTTTGATATCCTATCTTATATAATAAACGCTAAAGTTAGTTTGTTTGTTTATTTTTTACGCTTAAGTACTCAATCGATAATTAAGAAAATTTCCATAGACGTTGTCAGGATACGGAAAAGCACATAGGGTAATTTTAATCGAGAGAGAAGTACTGTTCCCTAGAGATCATCTAAAAATAAAGATTGAATAAACGTTTTAAGGGCTTCACTTGGGCAAATGACATTTACATTAGAACTCTCTGGCGGCGGAGACAATTCAACAGGCCTAGAAATTGTGTTTTTTTTTTGTTTTTACCATTAGAACAATACACAAAAAAAAATTATTTATACAATTTATTAAACTGACATTAACTTATTAAGGGGGAGACAAACGCTAAATACTAAAAATATCCATTGTTTAATGAAGATGTTACAAGAAATAGACAAGACAACTGCTTTGAAAAATATATATATTATACTTAAACATGTGAAGAACCAATTGTATTAATTAGAATTTTCGTTAAAGTAATAGAAACTCCACAAAAAAAGTTAGAACACAAGAAGAATTTGACCTTTATTGAAAATTCTCTCGAAAACGGCTTATTGCGCGCATATGAATCCTGTACCTATTAATAAGTTAATATCAGATTAAAAAATTGTATTAATAATTTTTTTTTTTTTGTGTAATGTTCTAATGGTAAAAACAAAAAAACACCATTTCTAGGTCCGTTGAATTGTCTCCGCCGCCAGCGAGTTCTATAGTAAATGTCATTTGCCTCAGTGAATCCCTTAATAGGTACAGGATTCATATGCGCGCAATAAGCCGCTTTCGAGAGAATTTTCAATAAAAGTCAAATTCCTCTTGTGTTTTAACTTTTTTTGTGGAGTTTCTATTACTTTAACGAAAATTCTAATTAATACAATTGGTTCTTCGCATGTATATATTATTTTCAAAGCAATTGTGTTGTCTATTTCTTGTAACATCTTCATTAAACAATGGATATTTTTTTTTATTTAGCGTTTGTCTCCACCTTAAGGCGAGAACTTAGCATAAAAGCGTTATTATCGTCGGTTAATGTCAAATTTTCTTAGAGTAAAATTAAAACTTAGATAAAAAAACTTGTTTTATTTTCAAAATAACACATTTTACAAAGCAAAAAAATTATCAGTAATCTCATTTCACAGATTGCTTGGTTGTGAGTATATTGTTATAAGTGTGTTGTGTATAGACTGTTTATAAATTGTTTCATATTATTTTACAAGATTGTGTAAATAAATATGGCTAATAAAAGGAAATCTGTTGTGTTGGTATCGTGTCTATTCAATTATGGGGCCACGTGGGTGAAATTAGAATATTTTTAGGGTTCCGTACGTCCGAATAAAAAAACGGAACCCTTATAGGATCACTCGTGTGTCCGTCTGTCCGACCATTCCCCCCCCCCCCCCCTTATCTCCGAAACTACTGAACCTAAAATTTTGAAAAAAAATAATACAGAAATTAGTTTTCTACTTATAGATTATAGGAATACCTATAAGAAGTCCATGATATTAAAATAACATGGTAAATCACTCAATATTGTGCGGATAGGTAACATCGTACGGAACCCTCTTCAGCTTGTCTGAAGATCTGTACAATAAAAAAAATGACTGCAATTTAATCAAGAATCACGTATGCCAAAACGTAATAAGGCCGCCGGTCTAGTTAGCGATACCAAGTACGCTTTATCTCCAAAAGTTGGCCTTTGAGACAAGTTTAATTTTATCAGCGTGGAGTTTCGAAGTTCAAAACTAACTGCATGGTGATTTGGAAGTAAAATGTGGCCCGAATTTGTATTTAGTCTTTGGAATAACCTCCTGATGGTTAAATCAGTGATGCATCACAAAAGATGTTTTAAAGCGCTTGGTCCGAATTAGAGGGATTTCGACAAGGTGCGGATGGTAACCAGCCGTACGTCTGCATGTCCGATAGAAGAAAGGGGAAGGCGGTATAATCTCATGCAGTTCCCGAGCACACTCTCCGAAGTACATCTTATAGAATACACATAGCAGGCAACTTTGCGTCTATGTGCCAAGGACTGTTAAGGATTGGAACTCCCTGTCGGCGTCTGTATTTCCGAGCTCATACAACCCAAATCTTTTCAAGGTTCGAGTGAATAGACATCTTCTGGGTGAGCTCGCTCCATCGTCGGCCTCATCCTTCCTACATGGACAGATGCTGGTCAACCCATCTTTAATAAAAATAAAAAATATATATCAGAGATTACCTACCTCTTTATAATTCAATATTCGAGATTTCGAATATATATTTTTTTGTGTTAAGATTGGTAGACAGCCTGACGGTCCACTTGATGGTAGGTGGCTACCGTCGCCTATAACACAAGCAACGCCTAAGCCGCTGGAAGTGCACTGGCGACTGCAGTAGGATTAAGGATAAGGGATTGTTCTCTGCAGATCTCTGCAGATCCATTAATGATGAGCGAAGTCGTACATATTCACTGTATATTAACTACTAATTTGAACCCTCTTTATCTCTTTATCCTGGAATATTTAGCAAACCAGGACTAAAACTGGTGGAAATTGAAGCTGACTAGTGTCATTTGTTATAGACTTCCCAAATTCATCGAAAACCACGCTGAACATGCGGGCTGATTAAAACGTTTTATACGTGTGGACTGTGAACGTGTTAATGCTAAAAATAATTACCTATAGTGGATACAATCACACTTTATACAAAAATGTAGAAATAAAGTAGCGTTTAATTCTTTTAATTATGTAAAGACATCGATTTCTTCATTTGTGGAATACACTAAAATTAACAAAAAAGAATATTTTAAAAGAATATTTTATTTTAAAATAGCCACTAAAATTAAGAAGCAAAATTAGCACTTCTGATCCGAAGAGATCTCCATGTCAATGAATGAACTTGCAGCCAGTTAATTTTCTTCGCTCTGGCGTCTGAAAACTGTGAATAGAGTTTGGGTGTAATAAATTGGATACGTTATTTATAATCATTGATCTTCACCATGGTAATTTGTAGGCGATTTTAGTAGTGGCAGTGCACACTGCATTTCGCAGTCATTTGGGCGGCCCGTCTGGCGGCAGTAACCACCCCCATACAGCAGACCACCGTGAAATAACAGTGTACGTGAGTAACGGATGTCAGAGCCCATTTTCCTATCCAATCTCTTTTCCTTTATCCCACTGTTATCGGCAGCGCACTTGCAGCAGCTGTGGCGTTACTTGTGTTATAGGCGACGGTAGCTACCTACCATCAAGTGGACCGTCAGTCCTGTCTGCCGATCTTAACTATTTTAGTAGTGGCAGTAACCACCCCCTTACCGAAGACCACCGTGAAATAACAGCACGTGTGCGTGAGTAACGGATGTCAGAGCCCATTTTCCTATCCAATCCCTTATCCTTAATCCCACTGTAATCGGCAGCGCACTTGCAGCACTTGTAGCGTTGCTTGTGTTATAGGCGACGGTAGCCACCTACCATCAAGTGGACTGTCAGCCTCTCTATCGATCTTAACGTTAAAAAAAATTGCTTCTAGTCATTTCTTGGCTAAGCTCTCTTAGCTTCTTACGAAAAGCACCAAATGCGTTGCTTTTTCCCCTATCCTCCATGTTATGTCGATTGTTAACTCATTTGTTTCTACCCTTTTTTTGCGTGGGAAAATCTGCGAGCCACTAAAAAACCCACGGTGCTTCTTCGCGCCGTCTATGGGAGGGGAGGGGGGTAAGGGATCGTGGAAAACATGCATCTGCTTCCCTTGCCAGACGAGGCCCTTGCACTTGCGGGTTACACCTCGATTAGGCAAGGAGTTTGACCTCCGCACCGTGGAGAGACATGCCGAAGACACACAGCACGTCTCCCCCCGTTGCCCGGTGTTGTGATGACGGCGGACAACCGGGCGAAGCGGACAAGCTGCCCATACTCACCTCTCGCATCGCGCAGTCAGCGAGTGGTTTCATCTCTGAAGTACCCTTGCTTTTAATGTTAAAAGAAGTGCATTTTAAAAAGAAGAAAGAAGGCCCCGACGTGATTAAAATCCTTATTATAAAACGATCACAGTAATAATAGGAACAGCACATCCATTGAGTGATCGCTCTATGCGTTTAAAGTAAAAGGTCGCAACTGTTTCGGGGAGTAATTAGAGTTTCACGACACAGTTTCAGTTGCAACTTTGTTCACGCTCTCGTATTCCTCGGCCCACTTCAGCTGTACACGTGAAATGTAATCATTTCAAATACAAAGTATGCTTTTATTAACACAAGATATTTTATAACAATCTATATCTCTGTAAATAACAATTCGGTTAATTTCTTTTTCCAATATTCGTTAAAGTACGATGGAGGTTCTTATGATGAAAAAAAATTAAAAATTTGGACCACTGGACTCAGTTTATAAGGTTCAGGCGCGAATAATGAGTAACTATATCTATGTTTAAAACACATTTGCCCGTGCAAACGGTTTAGTAGTCGGTTTAGGGTTGGCAGTGCACACCCCGCCTCGTGTTGCTTGTGTTTTTAGGCGACGGTAGCCACCTACCATCAAGTGAATCGTCAGCCTGTCTGCCGACCCTAACATAAAAAATGATACAGAAAAAGACATAGGGTAAAAAAAACGCCTAGCAAAAGTATAACAGCAACAAAAATGACACGCATTATATTGCTCACGAACTTTGTCGGGCGTTATATTTTTTTATTTTTCAACGCAGCTAGTAAGGAATAAAGGTTTTTTCTAAACATTCTCAGTCTTACTTATAAAAATCGACTAATCATCTTCTTAGCAACTGTTTAACTAATTACTACTTAACTCCCTAATCAATGATTAAATATTTTCTACTCAAAAACGTTGCTTAAGTACAACTTAGCTAATGAACGGTTAATTACACAAAAAATCTTTTACTCTGTCAATACTGCAAAATGTTGCCAGCATAAATTTTTTTTTGCTGCTAATGTCCAACCTAAAATGCTTATAATAGCAACATTCTGTCACTCAATTTAAACAACTGTCATTGTCAAAAAGGTTGTTTATTAAATTATTATGTTTTGTTTGAATTATTCAAAGAAAGTTTTTAACGTTGTGATTTTGGAAGTTTTGGGTTTGTATTTATAATGGAAACTTCGACAAAAAAAAGAATACGAACTAGGATGAATAAGAAAAGGTATTTTTAATTATTATACTATTTTATTGCAGCGCATATTTTATTTGATGACCAAATAAAAATACCACGGATGTAGGTCATGAATAGTTCTCTTTTTAAAACCTACTTAACTATATATTTTTTGCAGAGATTGTTGACACAGCTAGTCACAGAGAGAATGCATATTTTAGAAAATAAAGACACTTCAACCAATACCAACATTATGAAGAAATCTGCTTGGCAGGATATCTATTTAATAAAATATTCATTTTATTAAATAAAACTTTCTCTATCCACAAAATAAGCTCAAACGCAACTACAAAATTTGAAACAATAGACTCGAGCTAACTGAATTTAACTGAATCCTATGGTCGTCAGCTGATACACAACCGCCATTTTGTTACTTAGCGTCTTAAACAAGGAATCGCCGTTCATTAATTTGACAGCTATTTAAGTACGTTACCAAGCAACTGATTAAGGTTAAACAACGTTTATAAGTAAGAAATATTCCTAAATGGCTACTAAGTATTCGTTAAATTTTAAGTACCGTTTATAAGTAAGGCTGTCTGTTTTTAAACCGATTCAAAAGAGGGTGTGTTATAAGTTTGACCTGTGTATATGTGTGTCTGGCATCCTAGCTCCCAAAAGGATGGACCGATTTTGATCCGGTTTTTTGTTCGAAAGCTAACATGATCGAGATGGCTCCAGCTATAATTTACGAAAACTTATTCAGGCGTTTAAAAATCACTAACTTCCACAGGTTCAATTGTTTTGAAATTTGTTGTAGGTACTATTACTTCCATGATATGGTAACCTTGACCTGACGCTGCAGCATCAAGTAGTCTACGGAATACCAAACTCCTCAGCAACTTACAGCAGATACAGCGTGTTTGGGCTCATTAGAATGGTCGCAATAGAATAATTTTTAATTACAGCTTTTTTTAGTGTGGTTGCTGCCACCATATTCAGCCAAGTTTATGAATTTCAAATGCACACTGGCTACTATGAAACAGCTTCTTATGTATTAAATAAACAAATCGGCCTGTCTAAACTAATTTGAGTAGATATCGATTAGATTTCGGTCAGAGCTCGTTCAATTTAACCAAACTTTGAGATTGATGGCTTTGCTCTGACACTGTTCAGGTATCTTAAGTGAATTACTTTGTATCCGGAGAACAGATAAATAATGGTTGTAGTAAAATGGGTGGATCCGGTTAAAAGACTTTTCAAAATTACTTAAATTAATTTTTTCATACGCAGTGTTTTTAAGAATGTCTTTAAAATTAAAATAAAAAAATATTTTAAGTAAAACATTGTTTTGCGGATGTTATCTAATGTTCCGTGGTATACTCGTAATGCCGAGATACATGAATATCTTGAGATGCCAACCATTAAGGAAGAGATAACCAAATACTGCACAAAATACAAAGACAGACTACTGCACCATACAAATTATCTGGCTCGAGATTTACTTAAAAGAGAAGAACAACTTGCTCGCCTTAAAAGATGGCAAATTCTAATTCTTGACAAACGGCATTAAAGCTCCTAAATTAAAACTCAAATGGTTATGATTCTCGCTGGAGAATCAACCTACAATTATTCAACGTGGCAAAAGATCTGATCATGGCTCTGGAGCCGATTGCAGATTTCTATCTGCAATATAATATTAAAAAAATAATAAAAATAAATAATATTTAAAAAAATTAGTAAAAAAAATGTAGCATTTTTCACCGCATTAATACACCAACATAACATGTAAGTTTTAACGTTTACTGTAATTACCAAATTTATTATTGATTCCTATAGAATTTCCTTATTGTTTCCGCGCCTTTTCTCTGTCATTGAAGCAGTGCACTGTGTAAAGATTGTATATGTATTTTGTTATAACTTTTTATATTATTTCTTGCCTATGTATTTTTCGATGTATTTACATGTATATATGTATATGTATATGTATATGAGTCACATACGGTGCTGGCTGAAAATCAGCGCTGTAGGTGTTTGTCTAGCATCTCAGCACAATGCTGAGTCAGTATCCGATTCGCTGCCGCGAGGACACACACACGTTTTTTTTATTTTATTATTCTCTGTCCTGTTTTGTATATAATGTCAGTGTCTTTCGTGCAGTGAATAAAAGTCTTTCTTTCTTTCTATATGTATGTGTATATGTATATGTATATGTATATGTATATGTATATGTATATGTATATGTATATGTATATGTATATGTATATGTATATGTATATGTACATAGTAATTTATAAAGTAAGTTTGTATGGTGTCCAATGAGTCACATACGGTGCTGGCTGAAAATCAGCGCTGTAGGTGTTTGTCAGCATCTCAGCACAATGCTGAGTCAGTATCCGATTCGCTGCCGCGAGGACACACACACGTTTTTTATTAATCTCTGTCCTGATTTGTATATATAATGTCAGTGTATTTCGTGCAGTGAATAAAAGTCTTTCTTTCTTTCTTTCTTTCAAAAGAAAATTTATAGGAACGAAAAAGTAGACTTCTAATGAGTAATGAGAGTGGCCTTTTTTTTTAATTCCATTTTTATATCAAATATTTCGAATTTTGTCTATCTTTTTGCAAAAGAAATGTATTGATGACAAAGGAACATTTTACAAAATAAAATAATGAAGTAAAATAAATTATTCTATGAATGTTTATGTAGAGCTCTGCAGCAAGGCAGAGAATGGCCTCTGACATCCCCTTAGTCTCTCTCCGAAACACAATAGACGAGATATTATTTTATGGTGGTCTTCTGCAAGGAGATGGTTAGTTCCTGCCGCCAAAAAGGCAGCCCACTCTTGCAACTGCGGAAAACAGTGTGCCCTGAATAGTTAAATGGGCGAAGCCCAAACTCAAGAACGGCCGGACAAATTCGGATATTTTTTTCTTCAAATATTCGTTGAAGTCCAATTGGAACATTTTCCCTAAAAAATCAAAAGGAATCCCATTTTTATTTTACTCATTCAAAGTTCATAGCTGAATATTCAAATATTGATGTCAAACATATCCCTTCCTAATCTCTTATCTTTAATCCTACTATGGTCACCAATTGACGTCAAATACAAATTATAATTAAATTACACATGTCGCAGTCCAATAGACACTGTAGTGTATCTAAATATTAATGCGGGGACGAACCCTCGGGAACGAAGCGGAATGATTCCTTTTGACAGAACGTTGCCAGGTCAGCTAGTAACAAATAAACTTTATTAACATATTATATTGTAAGAAAAATAAAAAATAAATCACCATGGTTAAATAAAAAAATAAAGCTCTACATGTCTGGTCACGCCAAGCAATTAAAAAGCAAGTAAAAGTGGCCTGTATTTTTCGTTGGTGGTACATGTAATCAAAGGACGAGGAAATGAAGGAAAATCTGTCACCTACCTCGTGATTCACCAAATCCTTGGTCCTCCAGCGGCAAAGACTGCAACGGGCCCAAACACAGAGTCCAGAAGCTCCAGCACTTCACCACTTCAGTGAATACACTCGCGTTGCGGGAAGCGTGACAAAATAGATAAACTACAAGCACAAGCATATTGCCTGATAACATTAGGGGGTGAAATAAATTCAAATATCGCGGGTCGAGATTAGCGGATGAGTCTACGCGTGTTATTGTTGCGATGTTTTTCTTAGACTGACCGCGGTTTCATAAAATGGCGTGCGGTGTGGCATTACAAACATATTGTGGGAGTGAGACAACACATACCACAGCGAACTAATCGTAGTAATTTATTTAGTTTTAATAGCGTCGGCACACAATAATTGCACAGTAACACGTATTAGTGAAACAACGGTAGGAACCTATACAACTTTACAGTCTTAATAAAAGAAGGGAAATTTAGAAAGGGAAAGAATGTTCGACAATTACTACAATTACCATGTAGTACTCAAGATTGTGGTTGTTCTGAGTCCATCATGCAGATGGGAGTGAGTTGGTGAGGTTATCCACAAACAAGTAGCTGGCGATATTACTTCAATTTCTTTAACCGTTCTTATCTGCGAATGGTTCTTGTGACATATGGTACTCTAAAACGGCTTGCAGATATTTTGCTGGGAGTGATCCTAACTCATTAAATGTGGGTTTTCTATGTGCCAACCATGTTCCATTATGTAAGTTTAAATAAAACTATCTTTTTTAAATGTCAATGCAAAAAAAATTATTGAGAAATTGCGGATCTTCAAACATTGTTCGGCAAAAATCTAATCTGGATGCTTAGTCACGAGGGAGCATGTCTGGTATAAAATGTCTGGTTCAAGCTTCCATCCGCGTTCAAATTTAAATTAATTTATTCGTTGAATATGGTACACATATTCTATCGGCAAGCGGTCTATCGGTTCTATCGACAAATCAAATGTATTCGATTGGTATTGGTAAAGCGAGGGTTTGTAGATTGTGATACCTTCAATTTCAGCGTGCAATCGAAAAGTAGCATCGTGGCCGCGTGTGTAAACCAAAAAAAACAATTAGTGGGTTTTGTTCCGGCCTTCCTGAGTGCCGCCACCAACAGGAAGATTGTGTCGTTTAGCGGCCTTCTACCCGAAGATACTTGCCGTCAACATAGGAGTCTTACCATCGGGACTTCCAAAATTTGTCAGATGGCGCGATAACCTAGCCCCTTCCCGCTCCATATATTCTTATAATTCCTTGTCGTATCAAGACGACGGGATCTCGGAGGCTGTTGGTAAGTGGTCTTGCGTATTGTTTTAGTACCACTTTTTTTTTTTATTAAATCAAGGGAGCGCTTGACTACTATCTCACCTGATGTTAGGGGCAGATGCGGCCGAAGGTGGACCACGCTTACCCAGTAAATGCCCATTTACCCTGGTTTTGAAGACCCCGAGGTTGTAGTTCTGTGGAACACAGACGCAGGACCACGACACGTGGTCAATGTTGATGACGTTCGGCCTTCAACAGAATCTGTAAGCCTTCCACTGCGCATTTCCTGCTAGAGGGCCGGGGGTCTCCAACATATACATAAACCGATAAGTATGGATAAATGTTAGATAGGGCCACAATTCGATAAGTACTTAGTCGATAAGTACTTACTTCGATAAGTACAAATTTTTTAAGTACTTACTTCGATAAGTACAAATTTTTTAAGTACTAAGTTACTATAACAACAAAACTTGTCCTGTACTGAGTTGACGGGACTGCTGAGGGGGAGTCTCTACTTGCAAATCTCGGAAATATCTATTTAAAAATTAAATAAAATATAATTCAATTTTTTTCTTTTGATGAGCCTTATGATAATGGATCTTAAAATTTATCTTAAGAATTAGCTATTTAAAATATTGATTATTAAGCAAATCGCACGGTTACAACATCGATATTAGACCGCAAATTAATATTTTTTTTATATATATATAATTAAATATAATTTAAAAAATGATTCCCTTTCATATATCCTGCAGATGATTTGAGTATTTTTTAAATTATAATTATTATGATAATTTAAAAGGAAAACGGTTACAAATAAGTGGATTTTTTTATCATTAGGGGCTGGCGTCGTCTTAACAATATTAAATTAATCGAAATTACCAATTTTAAATGCAAAAGGCACATTAAGTTGGTGTTTGTTAATGTCTGTATGTCCGGCCAGTTAGGTCAATCTCACAGAAGCGGTGCGATACGCCCGCTCTCTGCCCAGGGGAGTCGGGATGGAGGAAAAACGTATGCCCCGATGCCATTCTATCATTTCATCCAGTCGTTGCCTTCAACGTGCCATGCAATAGTAAGTCTTATTTCACTCTTTGACGGTAGTATTTGGTTTGTACTTAAGATGGCAACACAGAACAAAAATAAATCGTTGGCCGAAAAAATAGCAACATCTTTAGATGTAAACTTTGTTTACTTTATTTAAAACTAACTGAACACGGCCACGCTTCGATGTAGCGTGTGTGTGAGGCGCGCGCCGTACTTACATATCTTTTCTTTCTAAAAATTAACCTAAGTTATTCCCGATGAAATGAGTTATCTGCGAGTAAATGTCCCTTCGAAATCGGTCCAGCCGTTTCGGAGATTAGCTGGAACAAACAGACAGACCGACAGACATAAATTTTAAAAATTGTTTTACTATTTTGTAAACGACTATACAAGGGAGAAAAATCTAAATTATATAACAGAAATAATACTCACATTCAACGGCAGAAAATCCTTATTCTTTATTACTTATTTCTTACACTTAATGATTGTTCCACTTAATGATTGTACCTGACCGTTCGGGACGAAGATCAAAACCAGAATGCCTCCGATGAAGCCCTCCACTCGAGCACGTGTTTTTTTTTCTATTCACTACCGGAAGTGGTATTTTTTTTTTAATTTGCCAATTTAATCTTTTAATGGAGATGTCAAATAAAGAGTACTTTTACATAACAAAATGTAGCAAAATTCAAATAAATACTTCTAAATTAATGAAACCTAACACTCGACCATCCTGACTCCGTGCATGTCCCCATGCACGCAGTCAAAAATGTCCCTAATGCGTAACCTAACACATCGTGCTCGGGCTGTAACAAAAATTTGAGTGTGCATTCTGGTTTAGCCTGTCAATTACGTCAATAGGTCAATAGATCAATAATAAATCAGATACTTAAAATACGTTTGCATCAAACATCCACTTCACAAAAATAGGAGATTATTGTCTACGAATAAGTAAAATATAGAAATTACAAACAGACAATTATAATTATAATATAGTTAACAGAATAATCTATACTGAATATGAGCTATCTATGAACCCTTCCTTCTCACAGATATACTCATCCACAATATATAAGAATATTAGTGAACCCATCATTCTCACCAACAATCTTATCCAAATATGTATCATTTGTGAACCCATCCTTCTCACAAGATATACACATCCGAAATATATAAGAATGTTAGTAAACCCTTCCTTCTCACCAACAATCTTATCCAAATATGTGTTACTTGTGAACCCATCCTTCTCACAAGATATACACATCCAAAATATATAAGAATGTTAATGAACCCATCCTTCTCACCAACAATCTTATCCAAATATGTGTTACTTGTGAACCCATCCTTCTCACAAGATATACACATCCAAAATATATAAGAATGTTAATGAACCCATCCTTCTCACCAACAATCTTATCCAAATATGTGTTACTTGTGAACCCATCCTTCTCACAAGTCATACACATCCAAACAATTAGTTCGTGGACCCGTCCTTCCCACTATAAACACTGTCCAATGTCTTATTTTATAAACAATCCTCTTAACTCGTCTAATTGAAATAATCACAAAGTCAAATTACATTTAAATTCATTTCAATCATTTCTCAATACTAAGGGACATCAAATATCATGAATAACCTATTGTAATCTACTTACTATATTCCCAATCTTGATCAACCTATTGTAAATAAAAATTAAATAAAATAAGAATTATACCCAAGTGTACTTAGGAAACAATCACCTATATAATTTAAAAACAACAGTTATATTATTCCTTAATCTTATTTTTATTTTTTAATAATTTTTTTATTTTTATTTTTATTTTTTTTATTATTAATTAATTAATTAATTAATTAATTTTTTTTATTGTGTACTTAAGAAACATGATCATTATCGCTCTCTGAACTAATATCATTATCACTTCCATTATTAACATTAAGTGCGGCGACGTGTACCCAGGGCAACATGCGGTCAGCTGCTACGGTTGTCTTACGTTTACTTTTAGAGCTGCTAAAGCCAGGAATAGCAGCCAGTCTATAGCGATCGTTTCCCAGAACCTCGACAACTCTGTACGGCCCTATGTAGGACGGCAAAAGTTTCTTACTTTTTCCGTCATTGTTAAAAGTAGTCTTAGATATTTTAACCAAGTCTCCTTCTTTAAATGCACGAGCTGGCCGCCTATTTTTATCAAAATATTTTTTTTGTTTTTGCTGTTCCATATCAATCCGATCTTTTACCTCGCTACGAACTGAATCTAGGTTACTATTTTCACGTGTTTCGTTTACGATCTCATTCATTCTTGGGTCTACCTCCGAATTCATACTTGATCCAAACATTACCTCTGATGGAGTCTTACCAGTAGTCTTATGACGGGTGTTATTCATGCCCCACTGTATCCTACCGACCTTATTATCCCAATCTTTCTCATTGCTATTCAAATTCTGAGCCGTTAACGAATTGACTATAGTGCGGTTGTACCGTTCAACCTGTCCATTGGATCTAGGACTAGCGATGGCATTCAAAACTTGTTTGACCCCTTTATCGAGACAAAAGTGCTTAAAAGCATTAGATGTAAAGCATGCTCCTCTATCACTGATGATACGATCCGGATTGCGGAAAGTATAGAAAATGTCTTCTAGGACTCGAATAACTGATTGAGTTTTAGTGTTACGAACTGGCCTAACGAAGACAAATTTTGTGAATGCATCTACTATAACCAGAAGATAGGAATTTCCTTTCTTAGACCGTACAAAGGGTCCAAGATGATCCAAATGCAAAGTGTGGAATGGTACTTCAACCTTAGTTATTGGGTGCAAGTGTCCGTCTTTTGAGGAAGTTTTCTTTGAATAAGCGCACTCAATACAAGCTTCTACATACTTTTTGACAAATCTTGACATTTTAGGGAACCAATACGTCTTCCTAATCCTATCTAGCGTCTTCTCCACCCCAAAGTGGCCGATGTCATCATGATTCATACGACAAATTTGCCACCTAGCCCCTTTAGGCACTACCCAGCGCATGTTGTCGGAATCTCTATCTAACCTCCTAAACACTTTATTATCCTTAATAACATAATTATCTTTGATATACTTCAGACCATCTGCATCAATATCTGAAGTTAGTATATCCTTAATACGCCCTATCTCACTATCTCCCAATTGAAGAGTATGGAGCCAGTCCTCCTTAGTGATGGTCATAACAGTGGGTAGCGGTTCAGTCTCTAACAAATCTTCTGTATTAAGAACGGGATTACGCGATAAAGCGTCCACGTGCGACATTCTCGTACCGGCACGGTACTCTACACTGCAATTAAACTCTTGTAACGACAACCACCATCGCGCGATACGCGGGATTAAATCTCGCTTCGAGAATGTTGAACGCAAAGCACTACAATCTGTGATTATCTTGAAACTCTGCCCTATCAGATATACCCTAAACTTCTTAAGGGAACATATAACAGCAAGAGTCTCAAGCTCAAAAGCGTGAAAGTTCCTTTCTTCGGGTGACGTCTGGCGACTGTAGTATGCTACGGGACGAAAAGAGTCACTTTCGTGTGAACGCTGAAGCAAAATACCTCCTATTCCAACCTTACTAGCGTCTGTATGTAATTCTGTTTCAGCGTTTGCATCATAAATTGTCAATATAGGTCTATGAATCAAACTCTTCTTAAGATTAGCAAAAGCTTGCTCCTGTTCCTCAGTCCAGGCCCATACTGCCTCTTTCTTTAATAGTTTATTGAGAGGATTAGCTACAATCGCGAAATTTCGAATGAACTTACGAAAATATCCCACCAAACCGAGAAACTGTCGAACCGAATGAACATTAGTTGGAACAGGAAATTCTTGGACCGCTTGCACCTTTTTATCTCCTGGTCTCACGCCATCGCCGCTAATCTCATATCCTAGATAAGAAATCTTATCCTGGAGAAAAGTACATTTCGACAGATTGAGAGTCAATCCGGCCCTATCAATAAGACGTAAGACATTTTCTAATCGCTTCAGACATTCATCCACAGATTTACCGTATACTAATACATCATCAATATAGGCAGTTGCTTCTGAAAACCTAGACGAACCCAGAACTCTGTTCATCATACGTTGAAATACCGCCGGTGCATTTGCCAATCCGAATGGCATACGGTTAAACTCGTATTGTCCATCCGGAGTGACAAATGACGTGTAGGATTTGGAACTCTCTGCGATCGGAACTTGGTAATATCCAGAGGCTAAATCCAAAGTTACGAAGAATGACTGACCAGTAAGTCTTGAAATCTCGTCCTCTATAATAGGCATGGGATACCGCTCCTTAACGGTTATTGAATTCAGAAGCCTGTAATCGACACATAACCTCATTTTGCCATCTTTTTTGCGAACAAGTATAATGGGGCTGGAGAACTCTGAAGTAGATTCCCGGACAATACCAGCATCGAGCATTTCGCCAATCATTTCTCGAACCTGTTCTCGTTCCTTATGAGAAAGCCTGTAGGGTCTATAGACAACCGGTTTTTGACTGTTTAATTCGATTTTCATCTCAGTAACATTGGTGCAACCTAACTTCTTTAGCGACGATGCAAAACAATGTTGAAATCTACGCAAAAGCTGAAACAACTTCTGTTTTTGAATAAAATCAACGCAACTACCGACCTTAACATTCGATTCATCTATCTCTATAGCTCCTGCCCGAGTTACATCGTCAAATGGTGCTGTAATGCGATTGACAACTTGAACCTTGTTTGCTCTGCCTATTTTCATTCCTTGATATATAACCGCACTCTTATTCAACGGTGTAATGTAAACATTGCTTACTTTTCCTTTGACATGATAAACACCTCCATGAATCACTGTCTGTCCAATTGGCTTACCTACAATCCTATCATTCAAAAGAATAGCTCCATCATCGATAGACTCCACAGCGACCTTAACCGAAGCTGATCCAAAAATCTCAACATCTGCCATGATAACTACTTCCAGTGACGGTTCATCTATGTCATCTTTCTGTATCGACGGTAATTCTGATTGAACATCGTAAAACTTTAAGGTATTTGCATTCTTTACGACCAATATGTGAGATTGTTCAGTAAATGATTGTCCTATTAAAAGTGGTACGTCGAGATACGTGTCGTCAATCACCAGACAAGGTACCGAAGCTTGGACACCATCTACTACTAAATCAACCATGGTTCTACCTTTGGAATACACTATGTCATTTCCAAACCCTTTCATGGGGGTGGGCTCGTGCTCAATAGGCAAAGATAACGCAGTAACTACAGACGCAGTAATCAATGAGACCTCGCTACCAAAATCGATGAACGATTTAAGTGAAACTCCGTTAACTAAACATTCTTTTGTGAATTTGGAACTACCCATAGATGCAGTGATACGCATCGTTTTTGGCACATTAGAGACTTTATTATCGGAGTTTTCGATACGAACCATGCAACTTTCCAACTTATGTCCATATCTTTGACACTTAGTACATTGAACGACTGGTTTTGGACACTTGGATACAGGGTGACCTTTCTCCTTACAATTAAAACAAAATATCTGACCACCAAATACCCTATTGACGGCCTGTCGATTCCTAGCATTGAATTCATTAGCGGGTTTCGCCTTAAAAGTATTAATTCTATCACACTGGAAGGTATTATCTTTGTTGGAAGCCAAAAATGACAAAAGTTGTTCCGGTTGAGAGCAACGGAGAGC
The DNA here is from genome assembly GCA_910589475.2 of Bembecia ichneumoniformis. Taxonomy (NCBI): domain Eukaryota; kingdom Metazoa; phylum Arthropoda; class Insecta; order Lepidoptera; family Sesiidae; genus Bembecia; species Bembecia ichneumoniformis. The sequence continues at coordinate 13,715,876 of OU342539.1, read as the reverse complement.
GTTCGCACTAGACCGCAAAGTTCTATCGTGTAATCCGTGTATTAAGCAATCAACAGCCCGCTTGCCCTGGATATCGCACTGATTCAACATAGCTAACTTTTCGTAATAATACACCTCTAGAGGTTCATTAAATTTACTTTTCCTCTTTAGCATATCTTCCAGGGTCTGGCCATAATTCTGTTCGAATGGAAAAGCATCTAGTAATTTTTGTTGCCATTCCGCCCAAGTAAATAATATAGAGTTAAGGCTTTCATACCAGGTTTTGGCCAGTCCCTGGAGTTTTTGCATTGCAAAATGAATCGTGGTTCTTTCATCCCAGTCGTATACGCTGGCACATTCGTTCACCTTCTTTATCCAAATATCTATTCTCTGTCCCTTAGAGGAAGGATCAAAATCTGAGAGAATATTCTTGTGGTTAATATTATGGGGTGCAGAATTTGCCAGCGTGTGCGCCTGGAATTTACGTTGCCCAAAAGATTTCAATAATTCCATAACGTCTTTGGAAGAAAAAGTAGGGCTACACGACCTGTCTTGCCGTTGTGACTCGCGCCCGTTGCTCGACCTCCGGCAACGGTTGTTTCTCAATGGTGACGACGGGGCTGGATCGGTGTAGTCTTCCTCGCGGTGACGCCGATAGCCATAAGTGCCAGTCTCCGCGCGTTGTCTTTCGCGTGACCCACGTCGCTCGTTGAAGTCAGTTTGGCGTGATGAGCTACGTCTCAAACGAGAAACGTCTGCTTCGAGTCGGCGAACACGTTCTCTTTCTGCAGCCAAGTCACGCTCTAAAGCGCGGCGGACCCTACTCCTGCTTCTTCTGCTTATATTCCTTGCGCCTAGCACTGGACTCCTGCTGCGGTCTGGTGGACCTTGCCTTGGTATCTCCCTGCTGCTGCGCTTTTCTGTTTCCCCGTCAGGCGTCATCAATCGACGCGGCGGAGACCCACCGTCACTCCTCTGCATTTTTCTGAAACTCGAAAACACGTTCCTATGTAAGTGTTCTTGATACACCTCAAAACAAATGAAATAAACTTTACTATTTTTTTGTCGGTAGGGGCACTTTTTTTTTTTTTTATTTTATTTTTTTATTTTTTTTTTTGTTTGTCGGTAGGATATAGAAACAGAACTACCTACACATCTCAGAACCCAGAAAGAGGTTTCTCAAACTAACCAAAGACCAGGTAGTTAGCGTACAGTTTATACATGTTACATGTTAGAACGGAGACACTGTCAAATCACTGTAATAAACGAACCAGCATGGATTATGAACCCAAACGGGAAATATAATCCTCGTATTCACATCAGATTCCCACAAAATAACAATGTAAACATAAGTAATTCATATTAAAGGTGAAAATAAATTATTAACAAGAAATATCTAAGCCAAATTTTATCGAAATACCACACAATTATTAAGATAAGTGTAATCGAAGATTGATTTGAAGTATTTGATTTGAAACTTACTCGGTGAAAATATAAATTAAAAAATAAGTTGTCCCATTTTTTGAGACAATTTTACGCATATCAATTTTGTTTCTACGTAAATGATAAACACACTTTGGTGCTAGACGTTGTTCATCCCACTTCTGAAATGTCAACGACTATACAAGGGAGAAAAATCTAAATTATATAACAGAAATAATACTCACATTCAACGGCAGAAAATCCTTATTCTTTATTACTTATTTCTTACACTTAATGATTGTTCCACTTAATGATTGTACGTGACCGTTCGGGACGAAGATCAAAACCAGAATGCCTCCGATGAAGCCCTCCACTCGAGCACGTGTTTTTTTTTCTATTCACTACCGGAAGTGGTATTTTTTTTTTAATTTGCCAATTTAATCTTTTAATGGAGATGTCAAATAAAGAGTACTTTTACATAACAAAATGTAGCAAAATTCAAATAAATACTTCTAAATTAATGAAACCTAACAATTTGTAGACCTATATTTTCCGCTATAGTAATACTATAGTTAAGTAAATATTTAGTAGAAATATTTTAAAAAAAAACTTTTGTAATTGTTGTAATTTAAAAAATGCACCGTCTATGGAGATTGGTATAAGTTGATTTTAAGGTTTCATTTACTACTAGCTGTTGCCGCGTCTCTTTATAAAATACTAGCGACCCGCCCCCGGCTTCGCCCGGCGTGCAATTTTTATATAGGTACCCTAAAACATTCCCCGTTTATCCCTCTTTCCGTTAGCGAAAACCGAATTAAAATCGGTCTACCCGTTTGCGCGTGATGTCGTGACCAAGGGAAATAGGGATTCATTTTTATATATAAGATTACTCGCTGATAATGTACCTTTCTATAGGTGAAAGAATTTTTAATATCGGTCCAGTAGTTTTTGAGTTTAATCATTACAAACATACAAATAGGTATACATGTATATACTCTTTATGATATGTAGAATATGTGGACATATATGTATAAAAACTTACAACTTGTATACCATATTCAGCAAATAAATTATTTTATTTTATTTTATTTTATTTTATTTTATTTTAGAGACGCCAACAGCGCATATACTTAGATTATACAACATATCATTGACAAATTATAACAGCTGGTATATGGGCCAATTATAGGCATCCACAACATTCAAATTAACAATTACATGCGTACATAGAAATTAATACAAATCAAAATACCTACCATAGACATGAAAAGCCCTGGACCGTATTATATATTAAGAATTATAAGAGAAAATTAAATTAAATTTACAATAAATCATTTTATCATTCACTTGAGAAAAAAGCATACAATTTTGTCTTAAATTTTTTAAGAGTGTCGCCGAAAATGTCCAAGTCCTCAATAAGGCTGTTTAGTTCATTGTATTGGCACATTCGAACTATTGGAGAACACCAACCGAGATTCGTTCTGACATTCGAGTTTATGAAGGACTTTGTCAACCTGGTGCGTGGGTAACTTCGCGGTACATTAAGATTTAATTTTTCTAACAAAGAAGGACAATCCACCCTACCATGTATCAATTTATGTAAGAATGTTACACAGTTGATCTTCCGTCTATCGCGTAGTGTTCGCATTCTAAAAAAGGATATACGGTTGGCATAGGTATCCCTATGAGAAATCTTTCTAGATAAAAATGCCAGATTCAAATTAATTTGAATTTGAATTTGAATGATATTATTATAGAATAGATAGAGAGATTCAAGCATAATATCACCGATACAACATAGACAACTTTTCATATTTTAACATCAGCCATTTAAATGCTCATAAATGTTTAATATAGACTCTGTTTGACGTTAATTAAAACACGTTAAAAAAATTTGTTAACGTAACAACAAAAAACAAAAAAAAAACGGACAGTAACAACAAACATTTGTAGCTCCTGTCCATATGATATTAAAATATTTATTTCAACAGACTTTTTTATGTTAAAACCGGCAGGCAGAGTGACGACGTTGCTTGTGTTATAGGCTGACATCTGGCTACCGTCGCCTATAACACAAGTAACGCCACAGCTGCAGTAGGATTAAAGATAAGGGATTGGATAGGAAAATTGGGTCAGGAATCCCTTACTCATGGTGGTCTTCTGTAAGGGGGTGGTTACTGCCGCCAAACGGGCTGCCCAAATGACTGCGAAACGCAGTGTACCACTATTTTTCAGATCCAGAACATAACCAAATTTGAAAAGGTAATTTTTCAAAATTGACCCTGCCGGGAATTGAACCCGAGAACCCTACGGGTTCGTCAATGGCCAATGTACAATATTTATATTATACACGTGACTTTAATACTTTAATGCCCAAAATATAAAGTTTTATTAACTCCATTAGCTAACCCAAGCGTCCATCTCGCAGTTATTAAATTTCAACCTGTCATACAGGCTGTCCTTAATTAGGGGAATACCCCCGAAACTCCCGGTAAATCCGATTACGTAACAGACTTCCTCGCATTAGCATTACAACGAATTGTCTGTTTGTACCAAACTTACTTAGAAAGTTATTCATCACTTAGATCATAATCTAATCTTATAAGTATTTAGTAGAGTGAACAAGTGCTTAGATACCGAATCGACAGACGCTGAATCGACAGACGCAAGATCGATGCAGGCCTATATAATGATCATTTGCTGTAAGGCTGAGCATCCATCTAGCTATACAATATGGGCTTCTTCAAGCGAGCAGTAAACAAATTCCTACAAGGTCGGCAGCGCACAGGTACCCCCCTGGTGTTGCTTGTGTCCTTAGGCGACGGTAGCCACCTAACATCATGTGGACCATCAGCCTGTCTGCCACCTTTAATAATATTAAAAAAAGCTGTGCTAGGAAGCGTGGTGGTGAACGAGGAAAAAATGAGTTTTCTTAAAAACTTCTAATAAAACCTCTTCGGCTGTACTATATGTATCTGGCTGGTTATGATGACATTAAAAGGGTTACTTACAGAAGACCACCGTGAAATAACAGCACGTGTGCTGTTGTGTTTCGGTGAGTGAGTAAGGGATGCCAGAGCCCATTTCCCTATCCACTCCAAATCCCTTATCCTTAATCCTACTGCAATCGGCAGCGCACTTGCAACAGCTTTGGCGTTGCTTGTGTTATAGGCGACGGTAGCCACCTACCATCAAGTGGACCGTCAGTCTGTCTGCCGAACTTAACATAAAAAAACATTTAGTAAAATGTTATTGCCAGCTATTTTTCATTCGTTTTTCTTTCTGTAAAAATGAGTGAATCCATTTAAGAAATTCGATAAATTTTATAATTTTATTACAAAAAATGCAACGCAAGCACAATAAATATTTTTAAGCATAGCACACTCTTGAAGTTTCTTAACGGACAAAACCCGCAGCGATTCCCTAGTCCGTTTTATAATTAGAAAAGGTTACAACGAACGTTTCGGATTAAGAAAAATGGGTTTTTAGTTATATCGGTTAATTAATAATTCTTCGTTTCAGACTCGTTCTGAATCGAGCGGGGAGTTGAAAATTTAATGAGTTTCATGCCGACACGAAGCTGGGCGGACTATTCTGTTACATGTCAAACAAAAAAATAGAGGAGTGTATGTACGTACGTGTCCCCTTTTCATTAATCGCTGAATACTGGCTGAACATACACTTTTTTGACGGGTCAAACATCAAGCCCATTCGAAAATCCAATTGGAATATATCAATTTTAAATCACTGAGAAAATTCTCGATTGATCTAAAAAAATTGTGTGCAGCGAAATGCAATCCAACTAGCTTCTGCTCGTGGCTTCGCTCGTTTGAAGCTTTCAAAAGTAGGCTATGTCCTTCTCAAGGGTTAAATGAGTTCCGTAGACATAAGCTGGACCGTCTAGCAGCAGTAAACCAGTCATTAACCTATTTATTCTGTTAGTTGACTCGGCTTCTCCAACGGCCGGCGACCACGTCCCCATGTTTCGCTTGCTTCTATCGGGTAGTTAATATATTTTTTGTAATAATAATTATTAAATTAATTAATGAATAATTCATTATTTAATTATTTGTAATTAAAATCTTGTGACGGATCGAGTACCTACTTCCTTTTCTATTTAATTTCAATCCTGATTCATAACAATACTAATATAATTAAGTTGAGGGTTTGTTTGTTTGATTATTAGAACGAAAAAAAGGAAAAAAGATCAGAAAAAATATTAAAGAAACTGTTAAAGTTCTTTAACTCGTTACTTGTCTATATTTGTTTGTTTGTGATTATTATTTTGTTGTTTGTTGTATTGTTGTATATTGTTTGTTTGTTCACATGTTGTATAAGAGGAATAAAAGATGGTTTCGTTCTTTTTTCTTTCTTTCTTTCTTTCTTTGCAGAGGGATCATGAAAAAATAAAAAATACAACGCCTAACAAAAATATTAGCAATTAGCTGTGCTCGCAACTTCGTACGCGTGGTAATCAATCAGTATATGGCGTAAATATTTTGCTTGTAAACCGATTGAAATGAAACAAACACTAAATGTTACGGGAAGCTTGCTACAATACATCAGTGAAAACCGCATTCAAATTGTTTAAGCCGTTTCATAGATTAGCGTGCACAAACGCACATATAAACAGACAAAAAATCTTAAAACTATTATTTTTTTAATATAAATGTTTAACATCTAAAAAAGGGACGCGGACGATGTCGCAGGAGAATGCTAGTTCAAACATATTAAAAGCTATTTTGCATGTGAAAACAAACGTTTCTCTATTTGTATAAACCAGCTACGTCGGTTGGTATGCACACTTCAACTTCAGCAGTACAGGACTGATTAGTTTCAGACTAAGTAGTTTCAAATATACCAGCTCAAAATAATTTTCCCTCCATCATCACGAGATCTCGTTTTTTTTTTAAATGCATATTAGATATAATTTATAATATCGAAGTAGTAATTATTTAATTTTCTTTTATTTAAAAGTCGGCAGGAATGCTGGTCCACTTGATGGTAACTGGCTACCAGTGACGAATTGGGTGGCAAAACTGGCAAAACGCCACGGACCCCCAAACCGAGGGTGCTCTCAGCTCGAGAGCCTGTGAATACAAGAGTACACTAACATTTATCACTAAATTTAAAAAAATCTGTACTTTAAAAAATCTGTAGCGTATGCGGTTATTTACTCTCTTCCTCACGCGGGCAACACTGACTCTTACACACCACGTCAGTAGACGCCGAGCCATGGGCGAGAGTGACGTGTCGGTAGCGCTCCCGTTGAGTGCGTGTTCGAGCCTGTGATTCAGCCTATACTAGGGGCTGCTACATAATCAATTAAAGTGAGGTTTTTGTTTTCTGAGTAAGAAAAATCATCATTTGATTGTTATGAAAATTAGTTGTTTGTGACATTGTTTTTCGTTTAATATAGTGTTAATTTTCCTTTTATCGGACCAACTTTACTTGTCTATACTAATATTATAAACAGATAAAGTTTGTATGTTTGTTTGTTTGCGTTACGGAGATAATCTTCGATTTAAAAATTCTTTCACCAATAGTTATAAATAATAGAATTTCATTATGGTGGATATTCCGCGTGGAATAGACCAATGATTCCACGCAGGCGAAGCCGCGGACAGCAGCTATCTAAAAATAAAAACTATTTTGTTGGGCGTTATATCTTTTATTTATCAACAAGGACGAATTATATGAAGCACAACGACAAACTGAATGCCTAATCCAATAAATTTGCCCCTGGCCTTATGTGTGCTGCCGACTTTAGGATACAGGATAAAGGATAAGGGATTACAAAGATACAAACATAATTTATTACCTGAATACTTAACATATAAGATACTGTTTGTTTATCCTGAAATGTGAACTAGAGTAAAGCGATGCTTCACACCTGGACAGCTCCTCTCTTTATACAAGACACAACTCCGATCTTGCATGGAGTATTGCTGTCACCTTTGGGATGGCTCAGCAAAATACCAACTTGCTGCACTCGACTCGGTGGATCGCAGAGCTAGGAGGCTCATTGGCGATGATACACTAATAAGAACTAAGCTGCAGGGCCTGGCACATAGACGCAAAGTTGCCTGTCTGTGTGTATTCTATAAGATGTACTTCGGAGAGTGTGCTCGAGAGCTGCATGAGATCATACCGCCTTCCCCTTTCTTCTATCGGACATGCAGACGTACGGCTGGTTACCATCCTCACCTTTTTGAAATCCTCTAATTTGGACCAAGCGCTTTAAAACATCTTCTGTAATGCGCACTGCTAAGGATGGAAAGGATGTGATGCGTCTGTATTTCCGAGCTCATATAACCCAAATCTTTTCAAGGTTCGAGTGGATAGGCATCTTCTTGGTGAGCTCGCTCCATCGTCGGCCTCATCCTTCCTACATGGATAGATGCTGGTCAAGAGCAAACCCATCTTTAATAAAATAAAATAAAATGTTAGGTTCCCGAGGGATCGTCTAAAAATATAAAAAATGGCGCTCAATTTCTTATATTTTTAGACGATCTCTCGGAAACATAAATTTTTCCAGGAAAAATAGTATCACATATGTAAATTCAGGTAATTCAAATTCAAATTTACGGCTCGGGGGCAACGGCATATAATAAAACCTAATCCATGCGAAGCCGAAGGCAGGACGTTAGTAACAAGTATAATCTGTACATATAATAAAATCGCAAACGAGCCGTGTCTGAACAGAGGTCAAAAAAATAGTTTTTAGAATTTTTATCTGTTTGTCTTTTTGTCTCTTTGTCTGTTTATTTGTTTGTCTGTGCGATTGTGCAATTGTCTGTGCGGTTAACTAGTCTAATCTCTAAGACGAGTTAACCGATTTGAATGCAGTTTTCACTGATGTATTATAGCAAGCTTCCAGTAACATTTAGTGTTTGTTACATTCCAATCGGTTTACAAACAAAAAAGTGACGGCCCGTTGGATGAGTGGCAAGGATGCTTGCCTAACGTCTCAGGAGCCCCGGGTTCGATTCCCGGCGGGGTCAAGTTTGGAAATTTTAATGTAATTTTCAAAATTGACTGGTCTGGATTTGAAAAGTAGTGGTAGGGCACACTGCGTTTCGCAGTCATTTGGGCCGCCCGCCTGGCGGCAGTGACCACCCCCTTACAGAAGACCACCGTGAAATAACAGCATATACGTGCTGTTGTGTTTCGGTGAGTAAGTAAGGGATGCCAGAGCCCATTTCCTTATCCCCTCCTAATCCCTTATCCTTAATCCTACTGTAGTCGGCAGCGCACTTGCAGCACCTGTAGCGTTGCTTGTGTTATAGGCGACGGTAGCCACCTACCATCAAGTGGACCGTCAGCCTGTCTGTCGACCTAACATAAAAAAAAAAAAAAAAAAAAAAAAAAAAAAAAAAGTTACACGCTATACCAAATACAGAGCTTACGAAGTTGCGGGCTCAGCTAGTTTTTAAATACATTAATTTATACATACAATCTGAAAATAATTACGCTGTTATTTAATTAATTAGTAATTTTATTTACTACTAGCTGAACTCGGCCACGTTTCGCTGCTGTCCATACGGCGGCGGCGTGCGCATGGGGCGCGCGGTACTGGACACTGCTTATATATGCTATTTGTCGTAGCGTGACGTTATATAGCCTATAACCTTCCTCGATAAATGGACTATTCAATACAAAAAGAATTTTTCAATTCGAACCAGTAGTTCCTGAGATTAGCGCGCTCAAACAAACAAACAAACTTCAGCTTTATAATATTAGTATAGATTAGAGAAAACTATTACGATTTCTAACCAAAACAAAAAAAAAACAAAGGTTATACATTCTAAATTACATATACATTTTGGAGGTATATGTTTATACATAGTTTAGATATATCGTAATTGCTGTTCTAAATTTAAACCCACACAACGAGACCGTTAACAATGCAACGTGCAATCTGATTTCAATGGGATTAATCACGTTTGCCAAATAATTTCTTAGCTCACTACGACGTTCTCACAATACACACCTATAGGTATTCTGAATTTAAACAAAGACTAACGGAACATTAGCAGGATATGTCTTATGGTTAAAGACAGCTCTCTGCCTACCATAGGTTTAAAGTGTGATTGTATAAATATTAGGTACGGTACGAGTAGATACTCTTTTAACACTCTAAAAGCACCATGAAACAAGCCATAAGGTTAATTTTGGCCAATTCGTTTTTAGGGTTCCGTACGTCCGAATAAAAAAACGGAACCCTTATAGGATCACTCGTCCGACCATTCCCTCCCCGCCCCCCTTATCTCCGAAACTACTGAACCTAAAATTTTGAAAAAAAATACAGAAATTAGTTTTCCACTTATAGGTTATAGGAAAACCTATAAGAAGTCCATGATATTAAAATAACTCAATATTGTGCGGATAGGTAACATCGCTTGGCATGTTGACTGCCTAAAAGAAATGTAATGAAAACAAATAAAGAAAGAAAGAATTTTATTTCGTACACACACATACAAGAAATACACACACATATACCCTTATCCTTAATCCTATTATAGTCGGCAGCGCACTTGCAGCAGCTTTGGCGTTGTTCGTGTTATAGGCGACGGTAGCCACCTACCATCAAGTGGACCGTCAGCCTGTCTGTCGATCTTAACATAAAAAAAAGAGAAAGAAGTAACACATGGAAGATGTCGCCGCAATTATAGGAGGCACAGCTTGCACCAATAAAAAGTCTAGACTAACATCTTAATAATAATATAATAATAAAATTTAAAAAAATTGGAATACAATGTTAGCAACAATTAAATCAACTGTCTGAACCACGGACAAGGATGAGTCTTTTAAGGTGGCGCTGTACGAGCGTGGGAACTCAGTAATAGGTATTTGGGAGAATTTGTTGTCTCAACTCACTATAATGCGAATAACCGAAGACAGAATGCGACGCAACACATTCGCGCCACTTATTCAACTCGCGAAAATAATAAAACATACGCCAGCAATTCCAATAATTTAGAAAAACCTTTATAGATGCTGGCTATAGACATCCCAATTTCAAATGTACATTATAGGTAGGATGTTTCCATCGAAAAACATTTTTAGGTTTTAGTCAGTATTTACAAGAATTCAACCTGCGAAAATGTCACAAATTCTGCACATTTAAAAAATTAATTATACTAGATATAAAATTAATTTCAGTTTTTTGTTGCGAAGCAAACCTTTATATTATGTCCTAGAAATGCTATGTTTTTTTATATATTGCTACGACCTATAATTAATGAGTAAACATGGAATTACGTAGTATGGAATAAGTAAGCTGTTCGAGTTGGAAAGTGCCCTCTTAAGAGGGCACTTTCCATGAATGTGCAGAATTTAATTTTTTAATTACTTGTTTAATTTAATTTTTTAATGTTCTTGTAATTACTGACTAAAACCTAAAAATGTTTTTCGATGGAAACATCCTACCTATAATGTACATTTGAAATTGGGATGTCTATAGCCAGCATCTATAAAGGTTTTTCTAAAATATTGGAATTGCTGGCGTATGTTTTATTATTTTCGCGAGTTGAATAAGTGGCGCGAATGTGTTGCGTCGCATTCTGTCTTCGGTTATTCGCATTATAGTAAGTTGAGACAACAAATTCTCCCAAATACCTATTACTGAGTTCCCACGCTCGTACAGCGCCACCTTAAATTTCGAAATCGCGACGTTCATTGGAGAAAAACAGCCCAAGTTGGTTCTGAAGTAATCGAAATGAAACGAATTTACCCACATAATTCAAATAATATCTCAGTCTCTGGAGCTTTTCTTGGTCGATGGCGCAAATGCGATCTCCCTGATACTGTACGAGCTTATCCCATTTAATATAATAAATGAAATACACCGTGAAATAAAAGCGGTGGGCTTTCGTGTGTAAGTGAGTATGAGACGCCAGAGCCCGATCCCCTATCCTCTCGTCATCCCTTTTTTATGTTAAAATTGACAGACAGGCTAACGGTCCACTTGATGGTAGGTGGCTACTGTCGCCTATAACACAAGCAAAGCCACATGTGCTGCAAGTGCGCTGCCGATTACAGTAGAATTAATGGTAATGATTGGGAAGGGTTAGGGAAATGGGTACTGGCATCCATTACTCACTCACTGAAACACAACAGCACACGTGCTATTGTTTCACTATGGTTTTCTGTAAGGGGGTGGTTAGTGCCGCTAGATAGGGTACCTAATATGACTGCAAAACGCAGTGTGCCCTGCCACTACTAGAGTCCCGCCCCTGGTTTCGCAAAAATGCAATTTTTTTTTGCAAATTATATATGCAGGCGTTCCTCTCTTATCACTCCTTTCATTGCTTAAAACCTTATGAAAAAAAGTTAGCGTAGAAAATGACAGAGACGGACAGCGATTTCATTTTGTAACATGTATAAACTCTATATCCTATCGAAATCAACCACGAACCGCGCATTTATTTCCACGATTCCGTTGCTTTTGTTAATAGGCGACAGTAACCACATGCCATCAAGTGGACCGTCAGTTTGTCTGCCGATGTTTAAAAATAAAACGGGACAAGTGCGAGTTGAACTCGCGTGAAGAGGGTTCCGTACGATGTTACCTATCCGCACAATATTGAGTGATTTACCATGTTATTTTAATATCATGGACTTCTTATAGGTTTTCCTATAATCTATAAGTAGAAAACTAATTTCTGTATTTTTTCAAAGTTTTAGGTTCAGTAGTTTCGGTGGTAAGGAGGGAGGGGGGGGGGGGGCTGGTCGGACAGACGGACAGTTATCCTATAAGGGTAGGAGGCGGGCTGCTAGTAAATTATAAGTTTTCACTGCAGTTTTTAAAAATAATTTGAATTTTTTTTGGTGATTTTCAGTACTTACTGAAAATTAATCTGAATACTGAAAAATTATAAATGCAACTACTGGGGCAAAAGAAATATCACTATTCTCATACATTAAAAAGAATTTACCCCCACCACACCCTTTACAAAATTAAATAAGAAAAAATTGAAGGATTTTTCGGTAGGGAAAACATATTATGCTCTGGGTGAGTTTTTAAATGACACGCTCTAAAATAATGTTTCTGATGCATTTGAAAGTTAATTAATATTATATTGTTAATTTTGTGTTATTGGATTATTGGATTTTATTATAATTAATTTAAGCAATATAATTGCTTTAAATTGTTAGATGATATTCATATTATCATTAATTATTATTATTATTAAAACTCTTTATTTGTACTATAAACATAAAAAAGAATAAAAAAAAAAAAGAAACAACAAGTTTTATACGCCACTCAGACAGACCGTACATGGTGCCAAGAAAAATATTAAATTTCATCAAATGTTTATTACCTATGGTCACAAAATAAATAAATTATTATTAATTGTTATTATTATTAATTTTCTAAATACCTAATGGGATTAATGGGAATAAAATTATCCCACTAATTACATCATTGCAAAGTGTAACCACTGGGAACAGATCAGCATCGGCACGGAATGGTACCCACTTTTCTTAACAATAAGTTTCCTTTTAACAAAATCACTTGTTTGGAACTCTATGGAATTCTCCACTCTGATTTGAGTTCGGCTTTTATTGTAACTTCTAAAGCAATCATTGTATCCACGAAATCCTTTTTTCCACATCCGTTATCAACCAATTGTTCTCAGGCACTCAGTGGGAATCACATACACCACTTACGACTCAGTATTGGGCCACTTTATTTCTTCAATTTCATGATTGGATGGATCTACGTACAGAAAATAGACTAGACATCTATTTTTAGGGATCAGCGTCTCATATGAAAGAAATGCTATATTATCATTCAACTTATAGCACAAAGAAACTTGAAGAGTACATTAAAAAAATATTACCTAAATTAAATATAATAAGATTATATTTATATAACTAAATTAAATAATTATTCTATAAAAACACATGACTGCATAGAATGGGACACCTGTGTAGCGAGTTGCACACGCACAAAGCATACCGATGTGTGTCGATGATTCGGTCGGCCGGTTTTGCATCTTTTAAATTGAGTTGTAACATTGTTATTGTAATTTCTTGTATATATGATTTATAGTGTGATTTATATGATTTGGCGTGAAGTTAATGTCTAGAGACAAACCAATAATGGTTTACAGACATTGTAAACATTGTGTATTGAATCATGTATGAGATAATAAATAAATAAATAAATAAATAAAAAGACTGCCAATGGCTTCTAAGTCAATTGAATTAATTTTGTCATATATTTTATTGGTATTCTTATCATGAATAGTGCAGTGGATTACTTTGGTTATTGCTTGCGATTATAGGTGATGGTAGCTATTATCAATTGGACGTCAGCTTGCCTGCCGAAATTTACAATAATTTTTTTTTTTTCTTTTGAACAAACTCTCATATAAAAAAATTATAAGGCACACTACAGGTTATTTACATGAAAATAATGATAAATCATTTTGTTTTCATTATTTCAGAGTTATGACTTTATGAAATTTCGATATTTAGATATCGCAATTTTTTTTGGTTGTTAAGATCGGCAGACAGGCTGACGGTCCACTTGATGGTACAACTGCTGCAAGTGCGCTGCCGACTATTGTAGGATTAAGGAAAATGGGCTCTGGAATCCCTTACTCACTCACCGAAACACAACAGGCGCACATGCTGTTATTTCACGGTGGTCGTCTGTAAAAGGGTGGTTACTGCCGCCAGGCGAGCTGCCCAAAGACTACAAAAAGTAGTCTGCCCTGCCACTACTTTCCAAATCCAGACCAGAGCCAAATTTGAAAAGTTCATTTTTTCAAAGTTGACCCTGCCGGGAATCGAACCCGGGAACCCTACAACGGAGCGTTAAGGCAAGCACGCTAACCACTCATCAAACGGGCTCGTAATTTCATAATATCGTAACATAATTTACTTAAAGCATTATTTAATGCTATTTAAACTATTAAAATTTATTACTAATGATTACGAAATGAAAAGGCAAAAAAAGTACCGAAATCAGTTACATAATTTCAGAAGTTACCTATTACAAACAAATTTTATCTCAATAATAAATAACTAATAAAAAAGATCAATCAGTTTTGTATAGAAATCGGGCCATCAGTGTATGGTGGTTGAAACTTGTACCATTGGGTAAGAAGAAATTATAGATTTTTTCCTGGGAAAATATCTAGTAATTTGGTAATGGGTTTATAGACATTTAAGTTTGAAAAAAATAAAAAATCCAATTGTCCCGATAAAGTAATAAGTTTTTTTTTTATTTTCGAATGCTATCCCCATTTACCAAAATCCGAAATATTCACAGGAAATTGCTGAAATTGAGACAGACAAAAAAATGTTCATGTCGTCCGATTGGTAGGACAAAGACAGTCGGACCACGTGTCCAGAGCGCAGACTTTTACTATCAAAATCTCCAAAATGTAAGTTTTATTTATTTATCGAAAAAGAGACATCACCAAGCACATTGCCACTTACAGAGCTTCATTATGTACCCAAATTATGGTGAAAATTTAGTTGAAAAGTAAAAATTGATTTTAGACGATGGGGAAAAGGATGTAGGTAAGGAGTTAGGATATGTGTGTGTGTGTGTTAGTGTGGGCAAACTGCGTTTTCGCAGTCATTTGGGCAGCCCGTCTGGCGGCAGTAACCACCTCCTTACAGAAGACCACCGTGAAATAACAGCACGTGTGTTGTTGTGTTTCGGTGAGTGAGTAAGGGATGCCAGAGGCCATTTCCTTATCCACTCCTAATCCCTTATCCTTAATCCTACTGTAGTCGGCAGCGCACTTGCAGCAGCTTTGGCGTTGTTTGTGTTATAGGCGACGGTAGCCACGTACCATCAAGTGGTACCGTCAGCCTGTCTGTCGAAATTAACATTTAAAAAAATGACTGTGTGTATGGGTGTGCGCGTGTGTGACTATTTGTCCTTCAGCGTATTCACGACACTGCGCTTGAAGGACGCTCTCGACAGGTGGAAGTTAAAATAAAAAAATATCCTAGTTTTAAACGATGTATTTTATTAGAGAAAGGCATAATGAACTTTTTAGTGAATTTCTCCAATTCTCGCTGTGTCCTTGCGAAGGAGAACCAACAATAAAAGCACTAGAAGTGGCATTTACTACGATAAATCCGAAGTGAAAGCCTTGTAAGTGTAAGTTGTGCTTACTTTATATCGCCCCTGTGTCCCCGAAGCGCACCGCTAGAGATTTAACATACACTCGCGGATAAAAGTGCCTGTGGAAAGTTAAAACGGAAAACTTATGAGGAACCGAGAGCGTACGGTGGATTTGTGGGCTGCTCTAACAAAGTACACTTAAAAACACAAGTTCCTAGACGAAGAAACAAGTTAAACTGCTTGAAAAATATCTTTTCTAATTTCCAGTACTTGCTGTGATTGTTTTAAATCTATACTACTAATATTATAAGGCTGAAGAGTTTGTTTGTTTGTTTGAACGCGCTAATCTCAGGAACTACTGGTTCGAATTGAAAAATTCTTTTTGTTTTGAATAGTCCACTTATCGAGGAAGGCTATAGGCTATATAACATCACGTTATATAGCCTATAGCCTTATATATAGCCTATATATAGCCTATATAACGCCTATATAGCGTTATATAGCCTATAGGCTATATAACACAAATAGCATATATAAGCAGTGTCAGGGGCGTCGGGGAGCGGGTGGGAGCAGTTGCTCCAGGGCGCCGGGGCCTAGGGGGCGCAATTTTTTTTTCTTAATTTTTTTTCAATAGCCAATCGAAAATGCGCACCTAATTATAAATATTCATAATTCACTTTTTCGGAACATTTTAGTTTCTAAGAGATATCCATAAATGAAACAAATAGCCGATAATTTAATGTACTCCAGAAAAAGTAGCGGAAAACGGAACTAAAATCAATTTCAAAGAAGCATATTATGTGAGTTTTACTTTTAGCGCCCTGGAGCAAAATTTTTCAAATGCCTCTCTCTCATAATTATGGGCATGTGAGGAATTATACACACACCTCGAAATGAATCATCTGGAGGGTTGCGTATGTTTTTTTTTTTCAGTTTTAATAAATAATTATAAAGAAACTGTAATCTTTCAGCACATTTTTCTTGATAATAATAATACTTTTATTAGCTATAAAAGTTACAATGTTACAATCGATCGCTCAAAAAATGAGAGAGGGCGCTTGAAAAATTTTGCTCCAGGGCGCTGAAAGTGTAGCTACGCCAGAGAGCAGTGTCCAGTATCGCGCGCCCCATGCGCACGCCCCGCCGCAGTATGGGCCGCAGCAAAGCGTGGCCGAGTTCAGCTAGTGTGTTATATAAATGTTTTTAAAATAAATATACACCGACCGTCTTACTACAAAAACATTAAACACACTTTATACAGGCTTTGGACACGTGTTTAAATAAATCTTTACTACAAAAGAGTGTCTAGGCATTGTTTGGGGTTAGACAATGCTTGAGCATTATTTAAATTTAAACACCGCCAGATGCTTGTTTAACGAGTGTCTACCTAATTAGCGGCTTCTCTTCCTTGGACGTGTTCTGTCAAATTTATAATCGTTTTGCATAATATTAAACATTTCGTTTGATTTTTGAAATGAATATAGATATTTTAAATTTAATTGATTACATCAACATGGAGGATTGGATTATATGGATAATTTTCGAGATAGGATACATCGCGAGCGATTTAATCCATTCGAATATTACGATGACGCAAAATTTAGAACCAGATATCACTTGAACAGATTTTGATTTTTACGATGACGCAAAAAGTGAGTACATATTTATCCACGATATTTTGGATAAATATGTACTCACTTTTTGGATACTCACACACTCACACACTCAAGACTTTTTCGTTTGTTGGTGTTGGTGTCCGTCTTTTTATTTTCTATGATTGCGCCAGACTGACTCATTTGCAGGAAGAGGTCCTAAAATAATTTCAACACGTCCAGTACATAGAAGTTATGATCTCGTAGTATTTTATGAATGCTCATTGCGTAATGAAAGCTAAGATTACAAACATTTTATTCCTGACTCCAGTTGTCGCCGCGATCATTTTCTATCCATGTTGTAATTGTTGATAATGATAGATAATTGTAATTATGTTGTTCTTTAGTCATTGGAATTTATGAAAATCAAATTTGACATTTGACAATTACGTTACGCCCGTGTCATTTACGTTCCATTAAGCGCAATGTTTTTTGGTATAACAATATTTTATAAATAATCTAACGTATTTGTTGTAATTTATGCCTTATTCAAATTTTATAATTTGCTTATATTATCATTACTATAGTCCGTAATAATAGCTTATGAAAACCAAAATTCATCATTATACGCCTATCATATCTGCGTAAAATGAAAACGACATGAATGCAAGGCGAGTGACTGAATGAATGTTTGCCAGGGTTGCCATAATTGAATACCATTCACGTACTTCAACACTGTCTACAAAAACAAGCGCTATACAAGGTTTTGTGGTAAGGACATTTTAAGCGCTCGCCTAACAATGTTTAAATAGTTATACATTGTCTACGTAAGCACGTGTTTAAACAGTGCTTATTTAATCTTTTGTAGTAAGACGGCGAGAGTTTACTATCCCAAATCAAGTAGAGTTAGATTTAGTAGAATTAAACTGGGTTTTGCAGTTATAAATTGGGCGGTAAACAGTCATTTATGTCTGTGGGCAGTAACTGTGGTTGGACAGTAACCACCTTACAGAAGATTACAGTCAAATAACAGCATGTATCCAGTTTTGTTTAGGTAAGTGAATAAAGAATGCTAGAACACATATTCTTATTCCCTCCTAATCTCTTATCCTTTGCCCCACTAAGGTTGACAACACACTCGCAGCACCTATGGCGTTGCTTGTGTTAACTGGCAACGGTCAAGAGGACCGTCAGCCTAGCTGCCAACCTTTACATCAGTCCAAAATTTAACGAAGCGCTTGATCATCAGCCGAGCTGATGAACAAGTATTCAGCTAGGATCCATCTACGCAACTGTACTAAACACTATCTTTAAACATTTCTGTGATCGATAGTACACTCACGTTCAACTTAAATTAACTCGGTCGTATTTCAGCTCGTCCGTTAATCTGGCATCTACATACGTCGTTGAAACGAAGAAATCAGTATGTCTGCCTCCCTCTAACACACGTGGAGACGTATTCGCGTCTCTTTTATATTCTCAGAGGAAACTAATTCCACGAGAGTTGCTTGAGTGCCCCGTTTAAGTTTTCGTGTAACCGTGCGTCGTCGGTTAACCGAGACTTTGACTTTTTACAATTTCGTGCAATGTAATATATATTTTTGTTGTCATTATATAGCTTTTATGAAACAAAATATAAACTAATGCGCTTAAACTTTTGCCCATGACGCGTTTATTTCTTAAGTAACTTCATACTTTTAATATTTATTTATTTATTTATTTATTTATTTATTTGACAAGGCTTACCAACTAAATACATACTTAGACATAACAACACATTTAAACAAAAAAAAAAAAACCTTATAAGTATGAATTTAAATTACAGGAAAGCACAGCATTATTAAAGCAAAATTATAGGCAACACAACACAGACTCAAAAAACAAAATAAATATATATAACAACAAAAAGAAAGTTATAATAGTTACTACGATACACTGTATATAGCCCTTTTAAATTGTCTAATTTTATAAGAAAAAATGTCGATGTCACACTTGTGAAATATTTCATTATAAAATCGCAAGGCACAAGAGACCGTACTTAAGAAGTTACTTAAGTAATATTTTTTAATACACTCACGTCACTAGCATTATTTTCTTTATTAAGGGGGAGACAAACCCTAAATACTAAAAATATCCATTGTTTAATGAAGATGTTACAAGAAATGAACAAGACAATTGCTTTGAAAAAAATATATATTATACTTAAACATGTGAAGAACCAATTGTATTGATTAGAATTTTCGTTAAAGTAATAGAAACTCCACAAAAAAAGTTAGAACACAAGAAGAATTTGACTTTTATCGAAAATTGTCTCGAAAACGACTTATTGCACGCATATGAATCCTGTACCTATTAATAAGTTAATATCAGATTTAAAAATTGTATTAATAAAAAATATTATTTTGTGTATTGTTCTAATGGTAAAAACAAAAAAAAACACAATTTCTAGGCCTGTTGAATTGGATCCGCCGCCAGCGAGTTCTATAGTAAATGTCATTTGCCTCAGTGAAGCCCTTAACCATTTTACTTACTCTTATTTCTTTATTCCCTTAATTTAATCTATACATATAAAAAAATCGTAAACGAGCCGTGTCTGTACATCAAAATATTTTAAAAAAAAAAAAATGCAATTTATATACGTTGTGCTTATGTTAGGTCAAAAAAATAGTTTTTGGAATTTCTGTTTGTCTGTTTATCTGTGCGTTTGTGCACGCTAATCTCATTTCACTGATGTACTGTAACAAACTCCCCGTAACATTTAGTGTTTGTTTCATTCCAATTGGTTTACAGACAAAAAAGTTACGCGCTATATTGAATACGCGTACGAAGTTGCGGACTCAGCTAGTTATACAATATCACTTGGCCATGTGATATAACAATACAATTCATTTGCAAAAAACAAATGAAGTGATCAAATACAAATCATTTTTAAGTATTTTAAGTCCAAAAAGTATATGTATATGTTTGAAAGTATATATGCAAGAAAGATAAAAACTGGCAATCATTATATTAATATTTATCTTTTATCGAAATTTAATAACGTAACTTTGAGCGAACTAATTCCACGTTTCTTTTTTATACTTGTTTTAATTTAAAGTAGAATTAAAAAAAAAAATAATAATCATTTAAATTAGTTTACTTATAAACTATAAACTCTAACCGTCTTACTACAAAAGATTAAATAAGCACTGTCTAAACACGTGCTTACGTAGACAATGTATAACTATTTAAACATTGTTAGGCGAGCGCTTAAAATATCCTTACCACAAAATCTTGTTTAGCGCTTGTTTTTGTAGATAGTGTTAAAGTACGAGAATGATATTGCATTATGGCAACCCTGACAAACATTCATTCAGTCACTCGCCCTGAATTCATGTCGTTTTCATTTTACGCAGATTTTGGTTTTCACAAGCTATTATTACGGACTATAGTAACGATATAAGTAAATTATCAAATTGGAATAAGGCACAAATTACAACAAATACGTTAGATTGTTTATAAAATTTTGTTATATCAAAAAACATTGCGCTTAATGGAACGTAACTGACACGGGCGTAATTGTCAAATGTCAAGTTGGATTTGTTAATTTAATATTCTTATTTTCATAAATTCCAATTATTATTATTAACATGGATAAAAAACGTGAGCGCGGCGTTGCGTCATCGTAATATTCGAATGGATTAATTCGCTCGCGATGTATCCTATCTCACAAAATTATATATCCTTATAAATAATTCATATCCTCCATACGTAATCAATTAAATTTAAAATATCCATAGTCATTTCAAAAATCAAAAGAAATCTTTAATATTACGCAAAACGATTACAAATTTGACAGCACGTCCAAGGAGAAGCCGCTAATTAGATAGACACTTGTTAATCAAGCATCTGGCGGTATTTAAATTTAAATAATGCTCAAGCATTGTCTAACCCTAAACAATGCCTAGACACTCTTTTGTAGTAAAGTTTTATTTAACCACGTGTACAAAGCCTGTTTAAAGTATGTTTAATGTTTTTGTAGTAAGACGGTAAGTCTCCCCTCTGCTTTGATAAAATAAAAGTGTCCGACTATGAGGGTCAAACATGTAGAAGAATTCTATTTTTTCAACTGATTTGATACCTATAATTTAATTTGAGAATTGAAATATTTCATGAAACCGAAATCTTGGGGTATACATTCTACGTGCTTGATGTCGGTAATGGTGTACACCGTAATACCGGAGCCAATAGGAATGCAGCGTTGAGTTGTCGCGTTGCCCTGTGATTGGTCAATTATCACGAAATCAATTAAGTTTGTTGCAGTCTGAACATGTTGGCCATTTTTTTAATGCCAAGATCGTCAGACAGGCTGACAGTCCACTTGTTGGTAGGTGGCTACCGTCGCCTATAACACAAGCAAACGCCACAGCTGCTGCAAGTGCACTGCCGACTGTAGGATTAAGGATAAGGGATTGAATAGGAAAATGGGATCTGGCGTCCCTTACACACTCAACGAAACACAACAGCACACGTGCTGTTATTTCACGGTGATCTTCTGTAAGGGGGTAGTTACTTCCGCCAGACCGGCTGCCCAAATGTGCCTGCCAACTGCTTCCCAGATCCAGAGTAGAGCCAAATTTGAAAAGTGCCTGACCTGCCAGAACAGTGTGTAAAGCAATATAACGCCTAAAATTTTTACTGCTGTTATACGTTTGCCAGGCGTTCAATCTTTATTTTAAGACGGTCCCTCGGATCTCTTTTTATTTTATTTTTTTGACGAGGAGTAATCCGCTTACAGATCTCCTGCCGCTGGCTAGACGGCAGGAGTATGTGGGGGTCGCCCAGCGCCTGATCATAGCGGCACTGGGAATAACCACTAAAACTCCCCGGTGTCTCCTTGCCCTTTGAGCGGGGTGGACCGGGCTCTACCGAGGCAACAACTCCGATCCACCCCAGGGATCCCTCGGAAACCTAACATTTTTCCATGATAAAATCCTATAGGTTAATTTAGGTAATAAGCTATCTGTGTTTCAAATTTCATCGAAATCCGTTTAGTACTTTTTACATGAAAGAGTAACAAACACCCACCCTCACAAACTTTCGCATTTATAATTTTAGTGGGACTTTAAAGGATATCTTTTAGTAATGAAAACAAAAAAAAATACATTTGATTTATGCATTTAAAACTTTTTTTTTATTTCATAGTTTCATTTAAAACGCATCGAATTTTCGTGGTTGGAAAGAAATAAGCAAGATGAGATTTTTTGTTAAAAAATTGATTTATAAATTTAATTGCCAGTAAGTCTTGAGTCATGGGGGTCAACTACATAAACTCATATTGTATACTGAGGCTCTAGTATGAGTTTACGATACTACACCAATTCTACACTCGCTAGCGAGAACGTAAAACTTTTGTATGGAAAATCGTGAACTGTCAATGTCAAATTATCAATTTTCCATATAAATGTTTTACGCTCTCGCTAGCGAGTGTAGTATCGTAAACTCATGCTAGAGCCACTGTACCTCTACCATGAGTACCGCACTCGCTAGCGAGAGCGTAAAATCTAATATATAAAATTCTCGTGTCACAGTGTTTGTAACAAAACTCCTCCGAAACGGCTTGACCGATTCCTATGAAATTTTGTGTGTATATTCAGTAGATCTGAGAATAGGATTTAAACTATTTTTCACTCTCCTACCCCCACCCCCATTTATTAATCGGGATTTTAGTATTATTGTATGAACAATATTCAAATAATTTAACTGACGTTCATAGGCGTGAAGTGTCGCGTCACTTTGAGATATGGTTTGCAAATAAAATTGGACCGGATAGGTGGTGCCACAATCGAGTTAGAGAATTATTTTCGAGTTCTGGCAGGACAACGTCTGCTGGTGCTGGGTCAGCTAATATTTAAATGTATAACTAGAGTTGCCAACCGTACTATATTATATAGTATTGCACTATATTTTGGCTATTATAAATAAATAAATAAATAAATAAATATACTGTTGAAAAAAAATAGTACGCAAAAATAAAATATTTTTAAAATCGTTCCACTTGGTTAAAATTGATTATCAATTTTTATTTATTTTATTTTATTTTATTTTTATTCTCAACAAAAACCCTACAGCAATACAGCAGAAATAATACTCAAAAAAGACATCACAAAGCACATTGCCACTTACAGGGTTTTATTATGTACCCAAGTTATGTTGAAAATTAAGTTGAAAAACAAATTGATTTAAGAAGATGGGGAAAAGGGTCTAGTTGGAGTTAGGATGTGTGTGTGTGTGTGTTAGTGTGTGTGTGTGGCTGTGTGTATGTTTGTGTGTATGCGTGTGCGCGTGAGTGATTATTTATTTGTCCTTCAGTGTATTCACGACACTGCGCTTGAAGGACGCTCTCGGCAGGTGGAAAATGTCCAAGTCTATAAACTTGTCGTTGTATGTTGTGGGTAATCTGTGAAAAACTGAGTTACGGTCGTAATTAGATCGTGATAGTGGGACATGGAATAATTTGATCCTTCTTCCACGCCTAGGCCCGGCCTGAAGCTGCAACATTTCAGACAGCAGTTTTGGACAATTAAGAGTCCCAGAACAAATGTCGTGGAGGAATGACATATCGGAGACAGTGCGTCTATCCTCCAAGGTCATCAATGAGTGACGTTTGCAAGAATCATCGTAGTTTAAGGGAATGTGATGGGAACGGCGATTAAGCCATCTCACAAACCTTTTTTGTATGCGCTCTATATGATTCCTGTGCGTAACATACTGTGGGTTCCAAATCGGGCTACCAAATTCTAGGACACTGCGCACATAGGCGTTGTATAGCAACTTTACGCAGGACAAATCAGTAAGATCTTTACTAACCCGAAATACAAAACCCAAATTCTTAAAAGCTCTGCCCACAATATTATCTAGATGAGAATTAAAAGTAAGTTTTGCGTCCAGTGTTATGCCAAGGTCCCTCACCACGTATTTTTTGGGAATGCATGCGTTGCCTATTTTGTAAGTGTAATCATTGGGCTTATGCTTCCTTGTGAAGGTGATATGCGCGCACTTCGATACATTGACATTAATTCTGTTAGCGATATAGTAATCCTGAAGTCTGTTGAGGTCATCCTGCAAAGCATGAGCATCACTGAGATTATCAATGTTACGGTAAATCTTTTTATCATCTGCATATAAAAGAAACTTAGAATGGGTAAAGCAATTCTTTATGTCATAAATGAAAGCTATATACAAAAGCGGCCCCAACAAGGATCCCTGAGGCACTCCTGAAGGCACGCTTATGAAGTCGGATCTATGACCACCCAGTACCACTGCTTGCCTTCGGTTAGCCAGGTATGATTCCACCCATCTCAACAAGTCACCGTGGATTCCCAGCTCGTTCAGCTTACGAAGCAAGATGACATGGTCCACACGATCAAATGCCTTTTCAAAATCGGTATAAATCACATCAACCTGTCCGCACCCAGCCATGCCACGAAGGACATCACCAACAAACTCAGCAAGATTAGTTGTGGTGGATCTCCCTCTGACAAATCCATGCTGCTCTTGAGGCACGCCCTGCATGATGACCTGGCAGATTCGACCATAAACGGATCTCTCTAGAATTTTACTGAAAGTTGACAAAAGCGATATTGGTCTGTAATTCTTTATTTGAGTTTTGTCACCCTTCTTATGTATAGGCACAACAAGAGCATCCTTCCAAGCCTTAGGAAAAACGCCCTCCCGCAAGGACCGGTTAAAGATTGTGGTTAAGGGCACACATAATAGTTTAGCGCATTTTGATATGAACAAGGGAGGAACCCTATCACAACCTGCTCCTTTATTAACGTCCAATTTTCTAAGCAGCACCAGTATCTCGTCAGTCTTGATTGAAAGGGAGTGTACGCTACCAGTATAATTGTTTTCCAACTTAACAGATGGATAACTTTCGGCAGGTTTTGAGAACATGTTGTAAAAATAGTTATTGAACGCATCACATATCTCCTTTTCATTCTTAAGTTTGAGGGTTTCGGTAAACATAGTGCTCGGATACCCCGCACGACTCTTACTTTAGCAGCAATGAAGGACCACAAATATTTTGGATTCTTCTTTATGAGTTCCTGAGATCGAGACAGAAATGCACTCTGACAACATCTCTGCAAAAGCTTCTGACGAGACCTTAGCAGTGCAAAGGTGTCGTAGTCGATGGGATTTCTATATTTCTTCCATAAGGAATGAGCTTTGTTCTTCTCCTTGATGACGGCAATCAGAGAGCGACTGTACCATAAGGGAAAGCGTGCAGAATTATTGACGGTTGTTTGTGGAACATGTTTGTCTATGACTGTGCGCAGAACGCCATAAAAAGCGTCCACCGCCTCGTCCAGCGTCTCCGTGTTCAGTATCCGATCCCAATCCACAGCTTCGAGTGCTTTATTTATTTCTGTGTAATTTGCCTTCCCGAAAAGGTATTTAAAACGCGGCGAATTCACAAGTGGTACAGCAAAAATATCCGTGGCATCAATATTTAAAGTGATGTGAGCAGAATCCTCCTTAACCAACGGATCATGACAAGCCGTAATGGTCAAAGAAAAAGTGGAAAAAATGAGATCCAAAACATTCCCAGCTTCGTTAGTATACCTATTGTGTTGAGTAAAACCTAAAAAATTGAAAGTATTAACAAGATCAAAAGCTGAGTTCCGCACTTCAAGACTGCCTTTTCTTAGGAAAGTTGGTTCATCCGAGCGCCACTCCACACAACTCAGGTTGAAATCTCCGGCAATTAAGAAGTCATCGCCTTCGCTCAGCCCAACTACATCAGAAACCCACGAGCCAAACCTGGAAACGCGCTGTGCTAACTTTTTATCAGGTGGCATATAAACTAGTCCAATGTGAAGCTCACAGCCAGTGCCGAGAGAACGTCCATCGAGTGTCAGCCACAGACATTCCACATCGAGATCGTCACGCTGCCAATCGGGTCGCGCACGCGCAGCCAGACGCTCGCTGCATAGCACCAGAAGACCGCCACCCGCGCTGGGCGAGTTGCGATCTCGCCTAAACACATTGTATTTACTGTTGGTTAATTCAGAATCAAGTATGCCCTCGCACAGCCAAGATTCGGTAACAAGTATAATATCGTAATCTGAAGATATTACACTGTTATAAAAATCGCCTGTCTTAGTACGGAGCCCCCTTACATTTTGGTATAATACATGCAACCTTTTCATAGTCTAATGTATATTTTGAACGGGTGTGCATGAATTACAATAGTTGGACACGATTAATGTAAGAGGATTCCGTGCGTGCGCGCGCGCGTGAGTGTGCGTGTGTGTGTGTGTATGTGTGGATGTATATGGGAAGTGGCCGATGATTAATTAAAGTGCCAGTTATGTTTTATGAATGCTGTGTAAATGTGTGTGTGTTTTTAGCGGTGTGTGTGTGTTACGTGTGCAAGTAAGAATGACTATTTGTGGTTAGGAAGTTTAAGGTTTAAAATGATTGATATGCTAGAATTTATATGATACACAAACTAATAAGGAAGATTACAAACATTTAAGTAGTATAAGTTGAGCTCGCAAGGGTCCAGGTTAGGTAATTATTAAATAGGTAATAATGTTATAATATGTAAATTTAGTCTCATCAAACAGAATATAAAAAGAAAAGAGGAAGGGTAACCCCAAAAATTAACCGATCAAAGAAACTACCCCTTCACTCAACAGAATACTACCATCAGAATACGAAAACATGATTATGAAAATAAAAATAAACATGTGGGTAGATTAGAAATTAATGCATCTACAAAAATAAATTTTTAATTAAAAAAAAAAAAAAAAAATGTAACAAAAGTGGAGTTTAAGTGGCAACAAAAATA
Organism: Bembecia ichneumoniformis; assembly: GCA_910589475.2. Classification (NCBI taxonomy): domain Eukaryota; kingdom Metazoa; phylum Arthropoda; class Insecta; order Lepidoptera; family Sesiidae; genus Bembecia; species Bembecia ichneumoniformis. The sequence continues at coordinate 13,688,947 of OU342539.1, read as the reverse complement.
GTGCAGGCAATGTACTATGTCTAATAATTGATCAATAATAAGTAATAAAATAAAAGGAAGAAACCAGATATAAAAATTAAATTATGACAGGGACAAACAGACTCAAAACTATACAATCCTCTCGAGATCTTCCTCCTTAGTGATGAGAATATAAGGAGATCCTTCGTCCTTTCTAACATAGATCCTGCAGTTTCTTGTCCAAGTGAACCTGTAATTCCTATCCTTTGCACGGTCTCTGCACAATTTCAGCAACTGCTTGTTTCTTATAGTGAGATGTTCGTTCACATATACACGCTTCGGTTCACTACTCAGTCCTAAGTCTTTGGTGGTAATGGTGTGGCGGTGACGTGCAGCAGATAGAAGACTGTCCCTGATTGTGCGTTCTCTGAACTTTGCGATGATTACGCGTGGCTGTCCGCTACCCCGACGGCGTTTGGACTGTACTCTGTGAGCGAACACCAGCTCCTGGGGTTGAAGCTTTACACCAACGCTTGCAGCGAGACCAATCACAACTTCTGGCAGAATCTCATTATCTTTTTCGGGAATACCAACTAGCTCAAGGTTCTGTAAACGAGCCCACTGCTCATTCCTGGCGTTGTCGTTATCCAGTTGATTTACGCGCTTCTCCAGCTCTTTAATGCTATTACGCAGTGAGATGTTATCCTGTTTAAGCTTCTTTAATTCTTCCTTCTGGTCAATCAAGAATTTATTTATTTGGTCATACTGGGTTCTCGCCAGTTGAGCTGACTTCTCGAGTTCTAAGAGAGATTTGTTAATATCATGAAGCTCATCCTTCATGACACTCTGTACAACTTTGGAGAGCTCACCTCGAACCAACTGCAGTATGTTATCACGAACAAACTCCAATATGTAGTCCTGTGTACTGGTATCAAGACCGTGTCGTGCAGTTTCCCTGGATGTGTCGTCACAATGTTCCAGCTCTTCGGGCAATTTCGGAGAACGCACTGGTGTGTTGGTATTGTCTCCGCGAGGTTCCCTGTTGTAGCAGTAGATGCACTTCCAGCCTTTAATGCTCTGAAGTGTTTCGGCACTAAGGCCGACGCATAGGTAGTGAAAGTGCCGCGAACACGAAGTCGTGGAACAGACTATAGAATTGTTTTTTTGGACATTTTTATTGCATGCACTGCACTTACTTCTAGCTGGTTGTGAGGTACTCATTGGAGAAATAATAATGCTTAGGGTAGATAACCACGATGATAAAACAAAAACACAAAAACTGTCGCTATTACTGGACACAGTCCTATAACTTCAATTGTGCATCCACTAGTCAATATTAGTAACAGATTCCGTGCCTTTAATATCAACTTATTAAGTTTTCAACGCTTAATTCAATATTATTGTCGGAGCGTAGTAAAATAGGTGTGTACTATCGTAACTACCCGGATGTTACTATCGTAACTACCCGAATTTTATTAAATAGCAACACTACCTAACCAAATTATACCACGCATTGCGTTGTGTTGTATCGTATCGTATCGTATCGTATTGTAGTTGTGCGTGTTTGAAGTCGTGAACTGTGCAAAAAAAAAATATAAATTTAAACTATAAATAAATAAAGTTTGATGAAGTTATGAGTAAGCAGTGAGTGTTCATGATCAACAGAGTGCCAGTAAGTATAATTAAAGTATTTAAACGTATATTACACTTATTTTAAGCTTTTTATCTTAGAGTACTATATATTTTTTGAAGTGTACTGTACTTTTCATGCCTTTATTTGGAAAATACTATATCCCACCAGAAAATAGTTGGCAACCCTATGTATAACTGTCAATTTGACATTGACAGTTGACAATTTTTCATATAAATGTTTTACGCTCTCGCTAGCGAGTGCGATCATTGTAAACTCATGGTAAAGGTAGGTACTGATGATATATCACAATAATCCCCATACAAAACACTACCTTAATTGGAACGAAATAATTCTCAGCATGAACAACTAAGACTAAGCCTTTGTAGCACTCAGTCTTTGAGTCGAAATTTGATTTTAGTAAATACTGTCTGCCGTAAAACTATTCTAACGCGAGAGCACAATACAGCAAGCCCATCTTTGATCTTTGGCAAATACTGCAACCGTTCAGAATTCGATTTGCCCCGTGGCAATAGCATTTGCATCGGTACGTGTCGATTTCAAATGGAATCGATTTCTCGATATCTCGATTCGAGACAGATGCTCTCCCTTGCGAGTTGTTTTGGAATTTGTGACTTCTTTTTTAGGCCTTTATTTGTAGCATGTACTCAGAGCTTACGATTATACGACAAGCTATTTATTTAGGTACCTTATAATAGCTAGACGAATTATTCTCAGTTAATTTGAGGATTCTTTTTCCTGTGTACGTATCATGTTTCCAAACGTTTTTTTTTCAATTGTTTTCACTTAAAGAGAATTAAAGTTCTTTGCTATAATACAAAATGAAAGAGAGGAAGAACAAAAATAGGAAAATTAGATTAGTAAATTGAAAAGAGGGAAAATAGAATTATTTTATTTAAAAAAAAAACTAGAATTCCTTTGTTCATTTTACCATGAACAAAGGAGAATGAAACCAGCTAAAAATTATAAACTAGCCCCCTAGTTTATATTGAGTACAAACCATTGCTGAGGAGTTGGGTGTCCCGCAGACTACTTGTTGCAGCATCAGATCAAGGTTACCATGTTATGGAAATACCACCGAAGTAGCAGTATATCAAATTTCACGTCAACGAAGTTTCACGTCAATGAAGCTGTAAAAGTTAGTGAAATATTTTCCTCAAATGGGAAATGGGCTGATGATCTTCAAACGCCTGAAAAGATCATCATAAATTATAGACAATTTAAAAATGTAGACAAATATGTAGACAATTTAAAAAAGTTAATTGTCTCTATCCATGCCTACCACATCTATGTCTATGTCCATGCTTTAGCAAAGGTCTGTTTGAAAACAAACGCGTATCCTGTATTGAATTCATGCAAATATACTGTAGCCTGTAACCACAACTCGTGTTAAATCGAAACACATGGCCCGTAAACCTTTAGAGATGAGTTCGCGTTTTCATATTGACCTCGGGATCAATGTGCTGATCTATTTTGTTTTAAATAAATAGTGTCGGCATTTACGCGTGCTAATATTGATTTTGGTGCTTATAATAGAGTTAGAGCTCCATTATAATTTCCAAAATGAAAATGTGAATCAATAATGCTTGTTCTCTGATCTAGATAAGTCCCTTGGTACTGCGTTTCGCCTGTCTAACGGTAGAAACCACTCGCTTACAAAAAAACGGGACATGTGCGAGTTGAACCCGCGTGAAGAGTGTTCCGTACGATGTTACCTATCCGCACAATATTGAGTGATTTATCATGTTATTTTAATATCATGGACTTCTTATAGGTTTTCCTATAATCTATAAGTAGAAAACTAATTTCTGTATTTTTTTCAAAATTTTAGGTTCAGTAGTTTCGGAGAGGGGGGGGGGGTCGGACGGGCGGACACACGAGTGATCCTATACGGTCCTGTTTTTTTATTCGGACGTACGGAACCCTAAAAACCACTGTGAATTTCGATGAGTGAGTAAGGGATGCCTTGAGCCCATTTCCCTATCCTTCGTAATCCCTTATGCTAAATCGTACTACGGTCGGCAGCGCACTTGCAGAATCTGTGGCATTGCTTGTATTATAGGCGACGGTAGCCACCTACCATCAAATGGACTTGACAATTCAGCCTGGCTGACGAACTTAACAACTTAAATTTTAAAACATTTCAAAAGTATTGCAATCGTTGTCAAAAAAATAAAAAATTTATAATAAATAGTTTTCATCGCGATTGTACCCATTCAGCTAATAATGAGGTAGCGAAATTTCGATGTCAATAGAAGTTGAATAGAGTTCGCGTACAGAAGCCACCAAAAGTTGTTAAAACTAAATTAATTAACCGAGGAGGAACAACACTTTCTGTTTTGTAAACGTCATAACGTGTAAATTTAACGTTATTACAGCGAAACTCGTCAAAGTAAACATCGGTATTGTTCGTTAGTGGCGGCCAATTTCATAAGCGATAGCGGAAAAAGGGACATGAAGTTTTCCATTTGTATACATATTTATTTCATTCATAAAAGAAAAATATTTAATTATTTCTGGGTGGTCTTCCGTAAGGGGATGATTCGCCAGTCTGGCTGCCTAAATTCAGACTGCGAAACGCGGTGTGCTCTGCCACTTCGGCAGAGTTCTTGTTTTAACAGTATACTTAAATTCAAAATTGCTCCTTAAATTATCGTACTGGCCATTTTTAATTACTATTGATAGAATTAATTCTATGGTAACAAATTTCAGAGTTTTTTTTTTTTCAAACTAAAACTAACATTCTAAAAATAAAAAATAAACATGTCATTTGATTATACAACTTTCAATTTCCTTACATTCATCTTTTAACGTGGAGTCAGATACAACGTAAATCAGAGTAATTTTCGACGTGGGACTAACGCAGCAGAAACTGTTCATAATGTCAATGCAGTGTTTAGAGAGGTTCCAACACAGTGCGTTTGTGGTTTAACCGCTTTCGTAGTGGAGACTTCGACTTAAAGAATGAACCACGACAAAGACCACCCACTAAAGTAAATAACAATGAATGGAAAGTGATTGTAGAAACCGATTTGTATCAAACTATTTATGAATTAGGGGCATGGTTTGATGTTAGCATACCCACTATATTGACCCATTTGCAGCAAATCGATAAAATTAAAAATTTGAAAAATGGTTGCCTCATGTTTTTTTTTATCTGTAGAGAGCAGCGTGCGTTACCTTGTTAAACCGATACAAAAATGAAGGGATGTTGGACCAAATTGTGACGTATGTATAAGAAGTGGATTCTTTTTATGATAATCGCAAGCGAAAAACGCTATCACTGACCCCAGGTCAATCGCCACAAAAATGCTCTAAAGCGAAGCTTACCCACAGAAAGTTTTTGGTAACGGTTCGTTGGTTACTTCATGGTGTAATTCACTACAGCTTCCTCAGATCCGGTCAAGCAATAACAGCAGATGTGCTGAGTTGTACTGTGCAGAACTCAGAACAATGATGTCGAAACAGCCCCGACTCGTCCGCTCTGGCCACGTGGTCCGACTGTCTTTGTTCTACCGATCGGACGACATGAAATTTCTTTTCCTGTTGGTTCGATTAATCGGACCACAAGGAATTTCAATCGATCTTCACAATTATTCCTCTATGATAACGCAAGACATCACACTGTCCGAGATAGAGTTTTAAAAATAAGATCTGCAGTTAGAAACCAGCACAGCATCCGCCATTCTTCATACTCGTCGGACCTCGCTCCAACCGAATACCATTGGACAATTTTTTGCACGGAAAAAATTTCATCTCCCCTAAAATGCGTTCACATAGTTTGTGGAGTCCAGGTCCACAGAGTTCCATCGTGAATGTTTAAATATGTTTAATAATGTTTATATTTTATCCTACAAAAAAAAACTGTTTTTATTTTTCAGTACGAAACGATAATTCCTATATCCGCTTCAGTTAACAACTTGAGCTTCGCACAACCGCTGAGTCAGCATCGAACGGAACCGAGAGAAGGCATACTCTCGGAAAATTCTCTGGCAATCAGAGCGGAGGAGAGGACTCTCGGAAAACAGTGTATGCAGCTAAGAAATTTAAATTCCATTTTTAAAACCTTTCTTCGATTTTTTTTTAAATTAGTTCCTATGTTCGCTGCTAGGAATACATTCAATATAAAGGCTTCCCTAAAATGCATATAAAGACTGCAGGTTTTCTGATCTTTTAATATTATCACAGCCAAGTTAAATTTACCTGGTTATTCGGTATTTTAACGAGTTACTTATGTCATAAAATAAATAAATGAAAATACTTCAACTCTCTAATATGGAATTAGTTAAATTTCACAATAAAGAATAAATTCACATGAGGTTCTTTGAGTCTAAATTTTTTTTTTAAATATAACTTGAAGTCAGAAACCATTGCTGTCACCCGACAATCCACTTGAGTGGTTAGGGTGCTTGCTTTCCCCCCCTAGGTGGGCCATGACCTTGTCGTGGTGGGGGGGCTTACCCTTGACAATCCGGGCGGTCGCAGGGGTCGGTGCTTTTTTCCTCACCGGCCTTTGCTCGACCGATCGGATTGGTTTTGGGGACAAAGAAGGCCCACACCGAGGTGGGCTTCGAGCGGGCTCCGTTAAGCGGAGCTCGTGGCGGAGCACTCAGAAGAGGAAGGCAACCCCGACGGTCCGGGGCAGGGCAGTATCCCTCCCCTCTGCTGTCCTGTCAGCTGTCGTCGGGGGTCTGAGTTCTGGGGATCTGGGCAACCCGGGGGGTGGACCCAGGCCCCTGCTCATTCGCCGGAGTAGGTCGAAGGGGCAACCCCGACGGTCCGGGGCAGGGCCGTATCCCTCCCCTCTGCTGTTCTGCCAGCTGTCGTCGGGGGTCTGAGTTCTGGGGACCTGGGCAACCCGGGGGGGTGGACCCAGGCCCCTGCTCATTCGCTCACTCGCCGGAGGTGGCACCGGCCCTTGGTCAAGGAAGAGGTCCGGCCTACGGTCCCCGGGAGTTTCTGAGCTCCTCTGGGTGGTCAGACCGTAGGTAAAAACTAGTGGCTGGCTCCGCAGAGGTGTCCGAAGAGACGGTGGGTCCGTCGCTCTATCGGCGGCGGCGCTGTCTGTTTCGGGCGTCAGACGAGGGCATCTGGCGCCTGGAACTTAACAGATGAGAGGTGTGGTTGGCCTGCAGATGTTCCGCAGGTCACCACAGGAGCTTTTTTATGCGGCTTGCCGTGATGGGGTAGGGTCCGCAAGGACGTGGCGGTGCATGGGGCCCGGGGATAAGGCCTCGCTGTGATCCCGGGTCCCATTATCACTGCCGATGGTGGAACATGGAGGGGTTTTAGGGGGTAGGACCGGCGGAGCGATTCGTTCCGTCGGGTGAGTCACACCCCCTCGCCGACCGCCCTCGTCGGCGAGGGATAGTGCGGAAATGCATTTCCCCTCCTAAAAAAAAAAAAAAAAAAAAAAAAAAGGGTGCTTGCTTTAACGCTCTGTTCTTGGGTTCGATTCCCGGCAGGATCAACTTTGAAAATTGATCTTTCAAATTTGGATCTGGTCTGGATCTGGAAAGTAGTGGCAGGGCACACTGCGTTTTGCAGTCATTTAGGCAACGCGTCTGGCGGCAGTAATCACCCCTTTATAGAGGACCACCGTGAAATAACAGCACGTGTGCTGTTGTGTTTCTGTGAGTGAGTAAGGGATGCCAGAGCCCATTTCCCTATTCCCTCCTAATCTCTTATCCTTAATCCTACTGTAGTCGGTAGCGCACTTTAAAGTTGTTTGTTTTATAGGCGAGGGTAGCCACCTACCATCAAGTGGACCGTCAGCCTGTCTGCCGATCTTAACATTAAAAAAATCCACTCGTTCCATGTGTTAGTAAATTTATGAACTTATGTTGAGCTAAGTATTTACGACACCACAAAGTTTTCCATGTGTATGAGTTTACTCAAACAGTTATACAAAATTTCTCTTTAAAAATCACGGTCGCTTGTGTGGTTTCGCCCGCAGTATAGCATTAACTTTCTCTAAAGTTAAAGCTATATTTCATGGCAAATTTTATGGAAAATTTACCATTAAAATTTTATTATTTTTTAATCTAAAGGTTGGCTGAAAGGTTGACAGTCTATTTGCTAGTAAGTAGGTAGCCTCCGAATATACAGATAAACGCTGCCGACCTTGATGAGAAGACCTCGATTGATGGGGAAGAGATTTTATTTAAAGACGGACACAAAATACACCCAAGACAAGTTTCAATAAGTACACTATCGTACTTGCCAAATTAAAAAAGATGGGTATAGAAAAGGCTTCTCGAATTCAAAGCTTACTCCTCGGAACATAACACTACACGTGCACTTATTTCATGATGGTGATCTATGGACGTGGTTAAGTAATATATAAATTAAATCAAAATTAAATTGACTTTTGATATATAAACTTCATTTTAAATTAAAAACAAATGACTTTTTTTTAAATTATTTAACGTTCCTGAACACGGTTTACACTTGCTTATGTGTACTCTAAGGTTTACACAACACAGGGCGCGCTTTATATGCACAGCGCGACAACACACATTGATTGCGCCTTTGAAAGAAAAAAAAACGGGACAAGTGCGAGTTGAACTCGCGTGAAGAGGGTTCCGTACGATGTTACCTATCTATTTATTTATTTATTTTTTTATTTATTATTACATGGCCTCCAACGAGGCAGACACCGAACAAAAACACACAGCAAGAGACAAAAAAATCCCGGCAATAAAATTAGAAAAAAAATTATACATAGAAATATAATTAAATCGGAAATTTGGAATAAATGTCAAAAATAAACTAATGTTAATTATCTGAACCACGGACAAGGATGGGTCTTTTTGGAAAATGCGTCGTTAAAAAGGTCAACATCGTGACTCAAGGAGTTGGCAACATCCATAATACGATTTAATGGGGAAAAACAGCCCAAGTTGGTTCCGAAATAATTTAGTCGAAATGGTGTGTATCTGCCCGGTCTGGGCGCTCGACTAGGAACCCGAAAGTTTATACGCGACAAGAGCTCGGGCGAATCAACTCTACCTCTCAGCAGTTTGCAGAAAAACAAAACATCGAGCATAAGCCTCCGGGACTGTAGTGAATCAACATTGAAGTGATTCATTCTGACTGGGTAGCTAGAGAGTGCCTTAGCTGGACCACACCCGTAAGACAAATGCCAAAGGAATCGCTTTTGCACTGACTCTAGGCGTTTGATGTAAACGTTATAATGTGGATTCCATATAAGTGAGCAGTATTCCGGACCAGCGAGCGTACGTAAGCATTATAAAGAGCTTCTAATAATAAAACCAAGGATTTCTAATATAATCCGCACAATATTGCGTGATTTACCATGTTATTTTAATATCATGGACTTCTTATAGGTTTTCCTATAATCTATAATTAGAAAACTAATTTCTGTATTTTTTTCAAAATTTTAGGTTCAGTAGTTTCGGAGATGGGATGGTCGGACAGACGGACACACGAGTGATCCTATAAGGGTTCCGTTTTTTTATTCGGAAGTTCGGAACCCTAAAAAAGCAAAAATAAAAATCCTTTTCACTTTATTACGTATTTGTGAGCTGTTAATGGAATCAAAGTAATGTAAGTTAATGGAATCAAAGCGAATTTTTCACAGTAAAAATATGATTTTGCGTTGAATATCATGATATGACGACTACCAATGGTTTTCCCTTTTCAAATATGAATCTACATTATATACAATTATCTATACATATACCTAATAAAATCGTAAACGAGCCGTAGTGTCCGTACATTAAATATTAAAAAAATATATATTATGCACCTTGTACTTATGTTACCGAGGTCAAAAAATAGTTTTTAGAAATTCTGTCTGTTTGTCTCAGAAATGGCTTAACCAATTTGAATGCGGTATTCACTGGTGTATGGTAGCAAGCTCCCCGTAACATTTAGTGTTTGTTACATTCCAATCGGTTTACAAACAAAAAAGTAACGCTTTATACCGAATACCAAGCGTACGAAGTTGCTGGCTCAGCTAGTAAATAAATAAATCTCAATATGTTAAACAATGTTCAGGTATGTATATAAAAGTTGTTCTATTAGTTGCCAATTAGTGCTTTTCAGATTTTTTAATCTTCTAGCCCGCATATGCACTTGTGCTGTTTCACAGTCCCCTCTCTCATTCAGTAATCACAAAAGATATTATGAGATACCTCTTATTGTAATTATTACAAAGGTTGTAACTCGTTGTGATTTATCGCATACAATCATATCAAGATAATTTCGCATTCATGATGAACAAAAGCCTCCCCCTATTTTTTCCAAGAGGACCGATCTTTTCTTTTTTATTAAAGATGGTTTTGCTCTTGACCATCATCTATCCATGTAGGAAAGATTAGGCCGAGGATGGAGCGAGCTCACCCAGAAGATGTCTATTTACTCGAAACTTGAAAACATTTGGGTTGTATGAGCTCGGAAATACAGAAGCCGGCAGGGAGTTCCAATCCTTAGCAGTGCGCATTATAAAAGATGTTTTAAAGCGCTTGGTCCGAATTAGAGAGATTTCGACAAGGTGAGAATGGTAACCAGCCGTACGTCTGCATGTCCGATAGAAGAAAGGGGAAGGCGGTATGATCTCATGCAGCTCTCGAGCACACTCTCCGAAGTACATCTTATAGAATACACACAGACAGGCAACTTTGCGTCTATGTGCCAGGCTCTGCAGCTTAGTTCTTATTAGTGTATCAGAAGCAGACTGGATTCACCGTCGACCTGCAGCCTACACTCTGCTTGCCGGTCCGTGGCTTCCACTCGAGAACCTTCCGGCTCAGCGGCGTCGGTTCTCCGTTCTGTGTGTCCTGCCCACTGCCCTTTCAACTTAACTAATCCGCCGGTATACGTCGGTAACTTTCGTTAGTCTACGGAACTCTTCATTCCTGATTCGATTTCGTAGAGTAACCCCGAGCATAGCCCTCTCCACAGCTTCTTTTTTTTATGTTAAGATCGGCAGACAGGCTGACGGTCCACTTGATGGTAGGTGGCTACCGTCGCCTATAACACAAGCAACGCCAAAGCTGCGGCAAGTGCGCCGCCGACTACAGTAGGATTAAGGATAAGGGATTAGGTAAATGGGCTCTGGCATCCCTTATTCACTCACCGAAACACTACAGCACACGTGCTGTTATTTCACGGTGGTCTTCTGTAAGGGGGTGGTTACTGCCGCCAGACGGGCTGCCCAAATGACTGCGAAACGCAGTGTGCCCTGTCACTACTTTCCAGATCCAGACCAGAGCCAAATTTGAAAAGTTCATTTTTTTTTTCAAAACTGATCCTGCCGGGAATCGAACCCAGGAACCCTAGAACAGAGCGTTAAGGCGAGCACCCTAACCACTCATCCAATGGCTTCTTGAGCGACGTTGAGCTTTCTTACGAAGCCCTTAGAGCAAAGACCACGTTTCAACGCCATATGTCATCACTGACAACTAATTTCAATTTTAAAAATCAGTATTCCTCATTCCTTTTTTTTAATTCTCTTACAAGAACACTAACTACTTTTGACATCATATTATGATCACCAAACAAGAATTGTGAGTTTTATTCGCAAACAAATAGTAGTGGCGACCATTTTTCATATTCGAGCCTGAGTATTTACCGAAATGGTGCGCCAGACGATGTAAAGGCCAATAAATACGGAGTACCTATACAATTATTATCGTGCTTACATTGAAATATCGCATTCGATATGTTACTGTTTTTATTACTGGGGGAATATCGTTCATGTGTAATCCATTTATCGTACAATATCCCCAATATCATCGTATTATAAAATATTTATATCGTGTTGTCGTATCGTTGTACTGTAAATTATAGTCTGATACATTAATGTCTTTCAGTCTCAGGTCTCTACCAGAGTTTTAAATTTGCTTTATTACTTCTATAGGTATAAAGTTTGTGTGTAGGAGGTAATCTTCGAAACTGCTAATTTAATTTTTTAAAATCTTTATCCAATAGTGGCTAGTGAATTTCAGGATGGGTATAGGCTTATATTCCACGTGGATGAAACCGCGGGCACCAGCAAAAATATATTTTTTTATTTTTATTTTTTTATATTGCCGTAATTGTTTTTGATATAACATTTTCTTTAAAACTAGTAATCGCCGATTACTAGTTTAGAACGGATAGACCGATTTTAATTCGGGTTTCACTAATGGAAAGAGGGATAAACGGGGAATATATAAATATATATAATATAATGGGGAATATATAATATATAAATATATAAAAAATTCGCTAGTAAATAATTTTTAGGGTTCCGTACGTCCGAATAAAAAAACGGAACCCTTATAGGATCATACGTGTGTCCGTCTGTCCGTCGGTCACAGTCAATTATCTCGGAATCTACTAGACCGATTAAGTTGAAATTTGGTACACATATCAATTTCTGTGACGTACGGAACCCCAAAAACTTGATAGGTAACATCGTACGGAACTCTCTTCACGCGAGTTCAACTCGCACTTGTCCCGTTTTTTTTTATAACCTGTCCTGGGTTATTTCGCATCCAAGAACTGCATGCTTGATTATAGTTAGACTTCGGTGATTTAAAGAAAGTTCTGTTCAAGGATTGTAATTTGTGTGTTGTTTGGGTTCGCAAAGATAACATGACGATTTCATATTCATTTACCTTGCATGTGTATACCAATAGGATGCAAAAAGCACTTGATTTTTGCAAACAAAGACACTTAATAAAATGAAGCATCCAGTCAAGAAATGGTTCAGCTACAACCCAGCCACTATCGGAGCAGGTATGAACCGATTAGGTGACCCATCTTTTTTTCAAATTATGTATCATTCTTTTCTTTTAGTGCGTCTTTTTCAATACTGGTCCTAAGAAAAACGGACGCGGACGACAATTAGTAAGCAACATTTTATAGTAATTATACAGTTACCTAAATTTTACCTCATGCTTCCACTTCTAACCGCAACGAAGTGTCGCCGTTTTAATTTGAACCGAGACGAAACAATGGCCTAAGTGCAACCTAATTGCAGTACACCGTCGACTACTTAGGAACTCGGCCTTTTCTCTTCAACTTAAAAACATATTAAACGAGCTTCCGCCGTTTCATACAAAGTTCACAACTATAACTCTCCACAGTTCGCTGGAAGTTTCAGACTTGCAATTTCATTTACCTACACACAATTTGAATTCACGTGAAATTTAAGGGAAAAAATCGAGATAAATTCGACAATTTTCATTACGAGAACATAATTATACTAACTGTGGTCCGCGTTTTGTCTCACTTTTAAATTTGATAGTATGGAAACTTATTTTTATGGTCGGCATAAAAGGTCTTATTAACTACTAGCTGAGAAATATATGTAACATAACGCTTGCGTCTGCATCAAGCGAGTGCCGTCGTCGTTCGCGTCGCGTTGGTGCGAGACCGCTTCATTTTATTCTCCCGCGTACTTTTTAATTTAAGATATCTCCTAAGATATTCATTGAAATCAAATGATGTCAAGGGCAATATTGTTCAAAATTAAATACTTTTAATGAATAACGTATTTATTTGGATAAGGATTACCTAATATCATGTTTATAAAAACACCTCCGCTAATAATGCATTATTTTAGAACAAATTTCATTACCATAAAAAAGGTTATAGTCAGTCAACCTTAAAAGATAGACATATGCCATCTCGGACATTTTTTTAGAACTTTTAAAGGGGAACAATTCCATCATACATCATTTTTAAGTAACTTTAACCGTTTATGCAGTTCTCAAAAGAGATTATTTTTCCCGATTTTGCAACATTTTTCATTGAAGCTCCGCTCCTATTGGTCGTAGCGTGATGTTATATTATAGCCTATAGCCTTCCTCGATAAATGGACTATCCAACACAAAAAGAATTTTTCAATTCGAACCAGTAGTTCCTGAGATTAGTGCGATCAAACAAACAAACTCTTCAGCTTTATAATATTAGTACATAGATTAATTTGAAATGAGTATTGGAGTTTTATACATATTAGACTAGATCTATGTAACTGGAGATTGATCCTCAGTGGGCATAGGATATCCCATATTAAACATATAAATTGAACAGAGAACGTTACTGCGTTCAATATGAATAATGCTGAGTCCGGAATGCCTCCGGGGAAATTGGATGATGTAGTATTGCTAGTAGCACTGCAGCGTTTATATGCATTTTTAACTCATAATAACCCTAAGGTACTAATCGCCTAGTGCCTTAGAACTTTTTTCTTGAAGGCGTTAAAACATACATTCAATCCTTTTTGCTCACATATTTGTGTCAGGCGCCCAATGTTTTAATTTTTATTTTTTGAAAAACCCGCGGGATCCATGTGTTGTATCCATGTATCCATGTATATCTTTCTGGGTGAAAGACATCTATGTATTTTTCTGTACTGGCAACATGTATGCAAAATTTCACGGTGATCGATAAAAGTATACTTTGGGACAAATTAACCATTGATCGAATGTTAAGGTGCTAGCCCTCTGTCTGAAGGGTACCGGGTACATAGACATAATCATAAGGTCTCAAATACATTTCGTAAGGCCTTATTATGTAAGAACAGCAGTAGGACGTCCACTGCTGGACAAAGACCTTCCCCTAATGGATCCACCGTCGACCGGCAGCCCTTATCAGGTCGTCTATCCACCTTGCGGGTGGACGTCCTGACGGTCCACCTGTCGGCTCTCAGTACCATGTGTCCTGCCCACTGCCACTTCATTCGATCTCGCAGCGTAACCCCGAGCACAGCCATCTCCAGCTCGTTGAGCAACGTTGAGCTTTCTTACGAGGCCCGACGTTCAGCGCCATAGCAACACACATTGGTCGAGATCTTTTAAGATCTCAGTTGGAGTTTGCATCCCGGAGCATAAACTATATGATTTTAGAGAATCCGTTGCTATGACAAATTTTCCTAACAAGCTTGTCTCTTCTAGTGTCATTATATTATAGACATATTGTGTAACAAAAATAAACAATAAACCATAAGTTCTTACCAAACCATAACCATACCAGCTATGTAACAGGGTCATTTGCTAGATCACAATCTCTCACTTAAGGCGTTATAATATAAATGACATTTACTATAGAACTCGCTGGCGGCGGAGACAATTCAACAGGCCTAGAAATGGCCTTTTTGTTTTTACCATTAGAACAATACGCAAAAAAAAATATTAATACAATTTTTTAAACTGAGATTAACTTATTAATAGGTACAGGATTCAAATGCGCGCAAAAAGCCGTTTTCGAGAGAATTTTCAATAAAAGTCAAATTCTTCTTGTGTTCAAACTTTTTTTGTGGAGTTTCTATTACTTTAACGAAAATTCTAATTAATACAATTGGCTCTTCACATGTTTAAGTATAATATTATTATTTTTCGAAGCAATTGTGTTGTCTATTTCTTGTACCATCTTCATTAAAAAATGGATATTTTTAGTATTTAGCGTTTGTCTCCACCTTAAGATCTCTCTTTAAAGACCTTATACTCTTAAAAAGGTATTATTTAAAAAAAACACTCACTCGCTAGCTATTTACGGGCTCCCCAAATTAACAATCCTCAACGAGTCTCCGAACAGGTTCTATCAGTCGGATCTATCTATTTAAGGGACCAGTGACGAAGGTTGATTACCAGCCGCCGTGGCTCTGATAAGTCACGAATTCGATATCCTTTGTTTGTTCGTTTGTTAGACGCTGTCTGTTCCGCAAGGGGTTTAATTGAAACTTTTCATACATATTTTTCTTTTGATTTGTAACCTTATTACTATGTAGGTACGGTTCAAAACAGATGAAATATTTTAGGCTTGTTTGAAATATATTTTATTTATTTATTGATCGAGTTTAGTAATCTACATAAATATACCGTTACCTCAGACAGACTGCAGATTTTATTAATTGAAACGACAATAACTATTTGAAAAAGTATGTCACTATTTGAAAGGGACATTATTCTGATGGATATGAGCTATATAATACCTATATACGTATGTAAGTATGCATACATCATAACAACGTCCCCAATTTCACCCAGGCGAAGCCGAAGCGCTTGGTAGACCTAAGTTTTTAAAAAATACTTGGGATCATTTGATAATAACAAAGCGATGCCCTGTCAGTGGTCCTCTTATTATGTTAAGATCGGCAGACAGGCTGACGGTCCACTTGATGGTAGGTGACTACCGTCGCCTATAACACAAGCAACGCCAAAGCTGCTGCAAATGCGCTGCCGACTACAGTAGGATTAAGGGTAAGAGATTAGGATCCATTTCCCTATCCCCATAGGGAAATGGGCTCTGGAATCCCTTACTCACTCACCGAAACACAACAGCACACGTGCTGTTATTTCACGGTAGTCTTTTTAAGGGGGTGGTTACTGCCGCCAGAAGGGCTGCCATAATCAATCTGTGTCAATTATTTTGATTTATTACTGTTATAGCAAGTCTCCAACTATCCATTTCCGATGTATTGATTGGACTTACCTACTCCTAACAATATTATTTTCTAGTAAACATATTTAAAGTATACTTAAAAAAGATATTTTCAAAAAAGTAGCTTATAAGAAACGCAAGCTATATATTGTCCACTTGCAACCGATGGCGTAGCTTGTGTCGATAGGCGACGGCAGCCACCTGCCGTCAAGTGGACTGTCAGTCTGCCTGCCAACCTTTACGTAAACCTTCTAATAGCCAGTTTAGCCAGAAAATTTCGCCATACCAAACATTTTATACTAACTTGCTTAGAAAACGTATGATTATATATAAGTTCCTACTGTTACGTGTCTCAGCGAGTTGCGAACACTCCAGACTTAGTTTAGAGAAGTGTCCTCGGAAGTTTCGATTTATGACACTTTTTAATCGACTTCGGAAAAGGTTACCAATTCCACACGTTTTATTGGAAAATTCGTTCCGTTTGCAATAAACTCGGGAGCAAGCGGGACGAGTAGCTCCGGAACTTGATCACAAAATATTCCATTTCGGCTGTATTATACTCATATGCGGAAATGCACTTAAATATTGTACAGTGTGTTCTAGAAACAGTTATCTATTACAAAATTATACAGCCGAAATACCACTCACTGACTCACTGATCTAGTGACATTTCTAACCGGGAAGGAGCCGTGGGGGGGTTTGCCTCTCTAGCCGGTCGTGGAGTACGAATAAAGTTGTCGAGAAATTAATTCAAAGACCTCGCTACCTCGACCTGGTAAAAAGTCGGCGACGGGATCTCGGAAACTATGAACCTGAGAGGGACCCGGTTTGCGGAATGTCATAGAGGGTCACCGGGGGTTACCATACCGCGACACTCCGCGGACGAAGTCGCGGGCGAAAACTAGTACTAATATATAAAGCTGAAGAGTTTGTTTGTTTGTTTGAACGCGCTAATCTAAGGAACTACTGGATCGAATTGAAAAATTCTTTTTGTATTGAATAGTCCATTTATCGAGGAAGGCTATAGGCTATATAACATTACGCTACGATCAATATATAAACAGTTTCCAGTACCGCGCGCCCCACGTGCACTCCACCGCCATATGGGCCGCAGCTAAGCGTGGCCGAGTTCAGCTAGTTTTTAATATTTTTCATTTAAAAATGTGACGAAATAGTTTTAAGAAGGCAATAGTTTCAATTTTATGTAACACTAGCTGAACCCGCAACTTCGTACGTGTGGTATTCGATATAGCGAGTAACTTATTTGTTTGTAAACTAATTGGAATGAAACAAACACTAAATATTACGGGAAGCTTGCTACAATACATCAGTGAAAACCGTATTCAAATCGGTTAAGCCGTTTCGCAGATTAGCGTGCACAAACGCACAGACAAACTATTTTTTGACCTCGGTAAAATAGGACACACTCCGTTTCGCAATAATTTGGATAGCCCGTCTGGCGGCAGTAACCACCCCCTTAAAGAATACCACCGTGAAATAACAGCACGTGTGCTGTTGTGTATCGGTTAGTGAATAAGGGATGCCAGAGCCCTTTCCCTATCCCCTCCTAATCCCTTATCCTTAATCCTACTGTAGTCGGCAGCGCACTTGCCACAGCTTTGCCGTTGCTTGTGTTAAAGGCGACGGTAGCCACCTACCATCAAGTGGACCGTCAGCTTGTCTGCTGATCTTAACATTAAAAAAAGCGACTTGCCCCCAATTTCGCACGTATGCGATTTTTTTCTGCAAATTATGCACACAAATCTTCTTCGTTTATTACTTTTTCTATTAGTGAGAACCGTATCAAAATTTGTTAATGGTTTAGAAGGAGTTAGTGGAACAGACAGAAGCTAATATTTTATAATACATAGATATAATAGATTAAAAGTTTCGTGTTAAGGACGTAATTACATTTTTGACGCGCTGGAATTCAGCTAACTGCGCCAGCACACTACAGCGAAGTGCCCACACACACATTGAAGCCGCACGGTGTACTTTGGAACTTTGGCGTTCTAATTATTTAGGAACCCGTGCTTCCATGACCGCGTCTGAGCGCGGAATGGCGAACGAAACCTACGGCGAAAGAGGTCGCAGTGCGATCCCTTAGAAAAATGTATGGAGAAAATATAGTGCGTTTTTTAGTGTCAATTCTTTCTCAGAAATGAAAAAGTAATTTATTTGAGTACAAAATAATAAGCTAGACGTATAGAAGACTGTATAAGCTACAATTTCTTATTATTTTCATGTTAAAATATGCAATGCATTTAGCTATTTATGTACCTATCCAGACACCATTTTTCGATATTTTTAGCGATTCTTGCGATGGTAAAAATGTATTTATGTGAAAATTTTGTATTGGGCTGCCCAGTGTTAATTAGCTATCTTTAGAGATGAATACATTACCTTTTATTTTATACCATGGTATCTCTACAGTTGTGCTTCCTGGATATATAAATGGTACCGAAAAACCATTGATATTTGTGAATACGTCCTTAAGTACCTATATCAAAATTTATCACATAGGAAATTCCCTAACAACTAAACAGTTAGTACCTAGACGTTAAGTTGAAAATGTCGACCCAAAGCTAAGCTAAAAAGGAGGTGAAAAAATATTAAAGAAATAAATTATTCCTCGCTGCCGACACCTCATTTTCGCTATCTGTGAATAAGCTCCAACAGCTATTATAATATAAACACGGGACTGTTTATATTGCAAAGAACTAAGTTTTAGCATCCATAATGATGACGAATTGTTATAAGAGAGGGTTTTCTTATAAAAGAAAAGAAAACTAACGCTGTTCGATAAAAAAATTTATTAAATTCGGTGAAACGACTATGGGGGGCTGTTATGGGGCACATAAAATTACAACTTCATTATATCTTAATCTAGGTCTTTAGTTCCCAAAGTGGTCCAGGTGGGCCCCGGGGGTTCCACGGGAGACTCGACGGGGGTCTACATTGGCGTGACAAAAAAATGGGGGTGACAAAAAAAAACCAATCAATTCTCATATATTTCATTTAGAAAACTCCCTATTCGTGGTTGGAACTCATAGTCAGCCGCAACACAAATTTCCATAGTAAGATCTAATTTTCACATTTTTTGTCGAGTTTTTTGGAATATGGTAGAAATTTAGCTGCAGGGGTCCACCGGAACCAGCTAAAAATGGTCTATGAGAAAATAAGTCTGGGAACCTCTGACCTAGGTGATCTAAATTGTCTGATAGATTATTAGTTTTTTGTTAATTTTCTGTTGTTGGTATTCTGCATGTGGACACCTCGTCTTTAGGTCTTACTTGAAAGGCAAAGTCACTTGAAAATCTCACTTATGTTACCGAGGTCAAAAAAATAGTTTTTAGAATTTTCGTCTGTTGGTCTGTGCGTTTGTGCACGCTAATCTCTGTAACGGCTTAACCGATTTGAATTCGGTTTTCACTGGTGTATTGTAGCAAGCTTCCCATAACATTTGTTTCATTCCAATCGGTTTATAAACAAAAAAGTTACGCGCCATACCGAAACCACGCGTACGAAGATGCGGACTCAACTAGTATGCAATATTTTTAATCACGCTATAAATGGATTCTTGCAAAGTGGCAAGCACACCTGCATACTTTCTTATGTTGCACGCGTTCTTAAGCGACAGTAGCCACATACCATCAAATAAACCGTCAGGTTGATGGTTTGTAGGGTTCATCATCATTCGCTTTTCTCATTCATTATAAACTTTTTTGTTTCCTTTTTATAATGTGACCTTTTTTATCTATATTACCTACATATACACTGGCCGGCGGGATTTTAAATGAAAAAAAGAACAGATTCGAACGGAAATAGAAAAGAAAAGGAAAAAGGGAGATTGACAGGAGTTTTCACAGAGAGAGCATTCGAGAGCGGGCCTTGAAGGGAAGGTGTACGAGATATATCTTCTCTCTCAATATATAAAAATGAATCCCTATTTCCCTTGGTCACGGCATCACGCGTGAACGGGTAGACCGATTTTAATTCGGTTTTCACTAATGGAAAGAGGGATAAACGGGGAATGTTCTTATATATAAAAATTGCATCCCGGGCGAAGCCGGGGGCGGAACGCTAGTATACAATAAAAAGAGATTTATACTCTTAAAAGCGATCATGCCGGCGATATTTGCCTTTATCACATCCAGACTGGGCTGAGTCCTTCCTGTGCTCCTGTCGCTAAAGGGAGTAAAACTACTACTGTCTGTCGACATAACATAAAAAAAAAAAAAAAAAAAAAAAAAGCACGTCCCTCGTCCTTTGGACCGTATTCAAAATAATGCAATAATGCAAAATGCATTCAGTACATATAACCGCATTTTTTTTTTTTTATATATATATATAGTGTCTTTAGTGAAATTAAAGTGTTGTGTTTCCTCGAAATCGCTATCTTTTCTTGTAGCCAGCCACCCAACAGACATTCAGAATTGTTACACTACAGGTTAATGTGGTTTTTTATAGTAAATTTGATAATTACGTGTTGGGGTGATTATTAAATTTATTATTATTATTAAAACCCGGATGTTACTACTATTTACGCATCAGGAGCGGTTTTTTGGGCACAGTACCACAAGTGCCAAGGGGCTCACGAGGAGCTTGGTACATATACACTCGCGTTCGGTCTTCATTCAATCGCAAACTTTTTGCAATGCCGGTTGCGTTTTCTATTGCCCAAAAGAACAAAAATCGTTTTATTTTGGTTTTCAAATACTTATACCGTTTCTGGAACATGTTTATTTCGAAATGAAGAGGTCTATGTATATTTACGTAATAAATTTCATCTTTTAATTTGCTGCAACATAACATGTGGAACATAATGTAATAATGCATTCAGTACATATAACTGGTTCATTTTAGTACTAAGAAAGTCTGCGAAGCGAATAATTCAATACTAGAGTAGCAATTTTCCATTTACGTATGCAATGTAACTTATTGCTTTGCTCATAGAGTCTAAATTTAAATAATTTTTTCTGAAACTTCCCTCAAACCATCTCCAGAAGGCAGCCACTGGAAATCCTTTTAATTTTCCAAGCTGCGGATCGTTTCTTGTTTTAGTTTTAGTTTTTTTTTTTAGTATTATTATTTAACTGCAGTTTCAACATGATGGCGTTTGAATAAATTTCTAAAGTTGACATTTATTTGTCACATTATTATTTTTTATCCATTCAATTTATGAATTATAAATACAATATTTTTTTCAAATTATTAATTATATTTTAATAATATTAAAAAATGCATTTAAAGCCTATTTATTCGATATTATTATTTTTTAATTTCTTTCTACTATAAATAAAATATATCATTCTAACAATTCTTGACAACCTTTGGAAAACTTCTATGGAGTACTTATACTTACTCCATAAACTTAAAATTTAAAGAAATATACATCGTTTCTTTACATATTACATAACGAGCTCGGTGGTTAAGTGGTTAGGGTGCTTGCCTTAACGCTCTGTCCTGGGGTTCCCGGGTTCGATTACCGGCAGAGTCAACTTTGAAAATTAACTTTTCGAATTTGGCTCTGGTCTGGATCTGGAAAGTAGTGGCAGGGCACACTGCGTACACAGGAATACGAGCAAAATAAACAAAATTCAAGTCTTAAATAAATAAATGTTTTAATTAAAATCTAAAAGTAGTATCAGAAAATATGTAATTCGAAAATAAAAAATTGGACGTAAAAAATGGATTGATGATTTAATCCGGGAGTTTCAGTAATTTTCTTTTAGAGACAGAAAGTTTTTGAATGCATATTATTGTTATGACTCACCATGGAACGTTCTAGAAAAGCGTTGCCATCTGCTAAAAGTTCCCGAAAGTTCCACCATAGAATAGAAATCGCCCCACTCTCCGATTATTGTCAAGGGAAATTGGTCCTTATGCACACAACATAGAGCTCACATTCAACAGAAATAGCGTTCCCGAACTTTCAACGACCTTGTTTACAATACGTGTTACTTGTTTACTTACTTGTTTACCTACTTGTATTTGTTTGTTGTTTGTTTGTACTAAATTCGAGAAAGATCTAGACGATTGGCAGCGGATATGAATAGGCGAAGTGGCGAGCTAGCGGGACGGTTCGATTCTGCGATTCGAAAGCGATACTTCGGAACTATACCTGCGACAGTAAACCAGCGACTCATAAGGGAATCATTGACGACTCTTGGCAAGTTTAACGGTTGTATCGGACCTTTCGTTTAGCACTTTTGGAAGTCATCTGGGTCTGTGAAAATAAATAGTTGATTTTCGCCCTTATACGGCAGATTGACTCACCCCATACGTAACATCTTTTTAATCATTATCATTGAATTTTGTAATTTCAAGCCTTATAAAAACATAAATAAGGCTTCATGGAATCGCGATATACATGTAACTGTATTTTTTTTAATGTTCAGATCGGCCAACAGGCTGACGGTCCACTTGATGGTAGGTGGCTACCATCGCCTATAACACAACCAACGCCAAAGCTGCTGCAAGTGCGTTGACAACTACAGTAGGATAAAGGATAAGGAATTAGGAGGGGATAGGAAAATGAAGGGGGGTGGTTACTGCCGCCAGACAAGCTGCCCAAATCAAAAATACTACTATGTAAAAATAAAGATTTATTGTAAAATATGTTTTTTTATTATTCACAATCCATATAATTTGGTTTTAAAGCAATTAATTCCGAAATATTCCGCCAAGCTTCGGCGTCAACAGATGTCAATAACTCGAACTGTAACATAGCAGTTTGTACTGAAATTAAAAAAAATGTATTATTCTTATATATAAAAATGAATCCCTATTTCTCCTGGTCACGGCATCACGCGTGAACGGGTAGACCGATTTTAATACGGTTTTCGCTAATGGAAAGAGGGATAAACGGGGAATGTTTTAGGGTATATAAAAATTGCACGCCGGGCGAAGCCGGGGGCGGGCCGCTAGTTTTTAATATATATACCTACATATAATAAAATCGTAAACGAGCCGTGTCTGTACATTAAATATTTTTCAAAACAACTTGTACACGTTGTACTTATGTTATCGAAGTAAAAAAAAAAGTTTTTAGAATTTTTGTCGGTTTGTCTGCTTGTCTGTCTGTGCGTTTGTGTACGCTAATCTCTGACACGACTTAACCAATTTGAATGCAGTTTTCACTGATGTATCGTAACAAGCTTCTCGTAACATTTAGTATTTTTTTCATTCCAATTGGTTTACAAATAAAAAAGTTACGCGTTATAGGTACCGAATGCCACTCGTACGAAGTTGCGGGCTCAGCTAGTGTATAATATAGAGATGGCATTGGGAAAATTTTCCTACAAACACAATGATCCTTATCGCCATAATCAGAATGGCCATGGCGTAGCTAAATAGCGTTGCAAAGTTGGTGATTTTTTACCACGTGGTTCTAAATGACACATCACTGATTCTTTCGTCTTTGTGTTTATTAGAAATAAAGATGTCAGGCGTTATACTTTTTATTTTTCAACGCAGACGTGATAAAAGACCACCGTGAAATAACTGCACGTGTGCTGTCGTGTTTCGGTGGGTGAGTAAGGGATGCCAGAGCCCATTTCCCTATCCCCTCCTAATCCCTTATCCTTAATCCTACTGTAGTCGGCAGCGCACTTGCAGCAGCTTTAGCGTTGTTTTTTTATAGGCGACGATAGCCACCTACCATCAAGTGGACCATCAGCCTGTCTGCCGATCTTAACATAAAATAAAGACGAAGTCGCGGGCTCCAGCCAGTTACATAATTATGTTTTATTTAGGTAATCTTATTGTTCATTAGATAGTTTTAAATTTTTATAATAATATTGTAATTAAATTATTGTAGTTGTTTTTTGAATAAATATAATTTAACTGTTTTCTTTTTTAACAAATATTTTTAAATGAAAACAAGACAAACCTCTCAGGATTGTTAATCTATCCAGATTTTTTTTCACTTTCGCCAAGTGTTCTTCAATTGAATTTATCACAGCATTAGTAGAAAAGTCCACATAGTTGAAATCGTCTACGCCATTAGTCGAATTGTCCATTTTAATTATCACTCTATTTAAAATTACTCAAAATTGTTCCAAAGACAATTCTCGTACAATTCAAAAAAGTAAGATGGCGGCAAATTGAAAAGTGACATTTGTTTTTTTTTTTTTTGTTATTGTACACGAGTTAAACAGCCTATACGGCCTATTGTTATGAACTTTATATAAATTGTACAAGACATATTCTTAACACTAGACAGAAGTAACTATTTTAAAAAACTTTCCTTAAAATTTTCATTTTAAAGTTGACAAAATTCCCAATCACTCGGCGGGAAACTAGAATTTTTTAAAAACCAAATAATAATGATAATAATAAATTACGGTCTTATAGCGAAGAGCCTCGACCAACACCTCCACTAGAGAGGCTCTCACTAGATGGCTGGATCAAAGGTACAGAAGGCGGTACTTCTTGACACGGTATGAATTGTCAAGAGGTACCTCACTCTGCAGCCCTAACCCTAGCTTGGGCCTTGTCTCGCTACCTGCGGAATTCTAGTTATATATATTTTATAATAATTATTTATTGTCTTTGTAATTACATTGTAAAAAATTAAAACTAAGATAAATAAATCAAATATGTACAATAATAATAATAACTTTATTTAAGACATGTGTCCATAGCTTTTTAAAAATTATACAAATATTGCACATAGTTACATGTACATATACATTTACATATTACACAAACAGAAAGAAAATTAAATTAATAAATATATATAAACTGACGCCACTTATCACTTTCTATTGAGGATGATATGTTTTTTTTTTTTTTCTTTTTTTTTATATATAGAGACATTTATATTGTTGTTACTGATTCCGACTTTTTGTTTTATGTTTTTATTACAGTTTGACTTGATCATATTTATTGTACATATTGACCAAAGAAATAGTGTGTTAATTGTATTATTATTTAGAAATTATTATTGTCATTATTGTTATCATTATTAATTATTAATTGAAATAATTTCTGTTAAAATTCCTTTATTTTTCCAAATTGTTAACATCCTACCATTTTGATATATAAGTTAATATAAGATACAATAATATAAGATGTAATAGGTTTGTATACCAAACAGAAAAGACGTGTTCAGCTTAATTGGCTTGCACACTGGACCATAAATGTTGAATGTTAATGCTAATAAACGTTAAGTGTGCTAAGCTGTTGCTGAAGTGAATAAATGAATAAATAAATAAATAAATAAATAAATAAATAAATAAATAAATCACCCAATGTTTTATTATTAGGCAGTCCATCTTACCCAGCATTTACCTTCAACAGCGTCTCGGGACTGTCCCGTACTCTAGTCATCAGGGATGTTATTCTCATTCGCATTATAGCTTAAAAATCTGAAACTTTTGCAATTGCGAACACCCCTGATTCACTACAGCAGCGCGGCAGCCCCAGAAACACTCTGAAGGCGTTCTGATTTTTGAGTGTAGTTAACCCACAGGTCACATGTAAAAAAATACTGGTCACATGTATAAAATAGGTGTCATCAAACTCTGTGTTTTGTAAACAAACTAAGGAAAATGGAATATTTGTGGTGTTTTAAAAAAAATCGATTCCCATTCGTCATTAATTAGTGCAAACAGCTCAACAATGATGCCAATCATCGTGTCCGGCGAACTAAATCTGTTTTTGGATGAGTTTTGGTATGTGTGGCGCGTCAGTGACTGAATGTCATTGGATTTATAAATACAATCAGCTCCAGAAATAGGTGGCTACAGGTTTTCCAGGCGTACGGACTAAAATAAAGTAGCCTGGATTCGGTTAACAATATTATTGTCTTGCGTACGGTGCGTCCAATCAGCGATAGTGAGTGATTTTCTACCCAGGCTTTTCGCTTTATCTGTTTTTTTTTTTTTTGTGTGTGCGTGTTTTTATTCTAATAATTGTGTCGCTATGGATGACGATGAAATGCAACAGTTCTCTTTGCGCTGGCATAACCACCAGGTAGGTAAGTAATTATTTTAAATAAAGAACACCACAGCGACACAAAGGTATACTTTGACAGTTTTCACTTTTTTTTATATATTATAACCTTCACGGAACTCGAGCACTTTTAACAGCCAGTGTTTTGTATATTAGCTTTATTCACTTTTATTAAAAAAAAGGCTTATAGCTTCAATTACACTCTCTAACTTGCTGTAAAAATAAATTCTTTAATTCAGTTGAATTTAATTTAAATTAAAAATACAATTAAAATAATTATTCTATTTAAGTATAGGTGTTAAATGAATTTAACTTTAAATCAATTCAATTAATAATTGATCAAGATTCAATTAATACAACGAATCACGACGATGTTAATTTTTAAACTGTTTTTTTTTTATCCATACTTCATTCGAGAAACAGTAATTAGAATTAAATTTTAATATTAATAAAGCTCCCTTATAAATAATAAGCAAATATGAATGCAATTGAGATTGTCTCTAGGTGGCAGTATTAAAATTAAATTTATTAATAGTATGTAATAAATAAACCTTATCTTCTTGTTTTATGGTCCTATGTATGCTATACATACATATGCATAAAGTAATAAAAAGTAACCTTTGCAGAAATAAATTATATCTTTATCTTTCTTAGGTATGAATTATGCTTATATTGTGTTGTTGTTTTTTTTTAAATGGCTTATATTCCTTTGTTTATAATAACAATCCACATGGTTGTATCATAATTACTTGACATAATAAGACTACTTAAGGGTCGATATGTTGTCGTTGTTAAAAAAAAAGTTAAAAAAAACTAGAAAAAATTCTGATGAGTTTCCGCCTAACTACAATATGGACTTCTTCAAATGTATCCCCTTGGTGTTGCTTGTGTCCTTGGGAGACGGTAATCACTTACCATCAAGTGGACCTTCGGACTACCTGCTAACCTTTATATTATAAACTAGTCGTTGTAAGCGACTTCGTCCGCTTCTCTTTATAAAATATTATTCGTGGAAAACGGCAATTTTGCATGGAGAGGGCAGATGGGGGGAGGGGGGTGAGTAGCCTATGTTTCTCGCTGATAATGTAGGTTTCTATAGGTGAAAGAATTTTTAAAATCGGTCCAGTACTTTTTTAGTTTATTCATTACAAACATACAAAAATACATGCAGACAAATCTTTTCTCTTTACAATATTAGTATAGAAGTATAGAAGTTGGGCGCTACCGTCGTCACAGCGATAAAATTATACTCATACTATGTATTGACTTAAGGCTTCGGTCTGGACTGACCTTAAGGCGGTGTATTTATATAATTATTAAAATATACTTGAGTGAATGAAACAGCGATATTGCGGTAGCAGATGACTAGTCGACCCTTAAGTGCACAACGCTTCCACTGGCTTCCAGCAGCACTACGCAAACTTATTTAACTGTTGATATATTTCAAAGTGTTACATAAGTTATACAATAGATGGCGCTAATATAGTAGTGGCAGCCCGTCTGACGGCAGTAACCACCGTTTTACAGAAGATCACCGTGAAATAACAGCACGTGTGCTGTTGTGTTTCGGTGAGTGAGTGAGGGATGCCAGAGCCCATTTCCTTATCCCCTCCTAATGCCTTATCCTTAATCCTACTGTAGTCGGCAGCGCACTTGCAGCTTTGGCGTTGCTTGTGTTATAGGCGACGGTAGCCAACTACCATCAAGTGGACCGTCAGCCTGTCTGCCGACCTTAACATAAAAAAATGATATCCAAACGTTTCTAAAAATGATAAAAAATATATTCATGGAGTGGTCCGCAAGCCAGCAACAGTATTCCATGAACAAGATCCTCTCAGGCGATAACTCGTAATGTGAGTGTGACTCCTGCGTTACACCTTTCAGGTCATCAGCTAACAATGTGTCCACCGCGATGCAGCCAGCTGATTTTTTAATATTTTCATAATCTTCTCTATATATAAAAATGAATCCCCATTTCCCTCGGTCACGGCATCACGCGTGAACGGGTAGACCGATTTGAATTCGGTTTTCACTAATGGAAAGAGGGATAAACGGGGAATGTAATGGGAATGTAATGGTCTATTTTCCCATATTGATTTATTTAATCTGAAGCGTGCACAGTATCGGAGAGCGATTCTGGAATGTCTATGTAATGCTTAATTTCTAAGTTTGTTTTGAACTTCATTTTTATTAAATTAATAATATTGTCATGTACTAAATAATTGTGGAAACTTTATTGGTATTTGTGCCATTTTTGTCGTTTTTGTTATAAGTATTATAGTCTGTATGTTTCCCTTAAAAAGAAATAAATAAATAAATACTTAAATAAATAAATAAATAAATAAGGGACCTATAAGGAATTATTGTAATGTAAACACACTTATAATATCCTATCCCAATAAATAAATAAATATATAAAAATATTTATTTATTTATATAAACTATCATCTAATCAATTTTCAACTGAGAGGAAATCACTGGAAAAAAAATTTTTTTTTTTTTCAAGTCCATGTCATCAGTCGATCTTTTGAACTTTTTTTGATATATTTTGATTTCTTTTTCTGCATTTAATTTGATAAATATTTCAATCAGGAGGAAATGACAATTTTTTTTACGTGTATGGGTGGGTACCGATGCTCAAACCCACCCACAGAGCCGATACAGCTGACGTTCAAAGCACTTTACGAGATATCGCCCGAGAGGAAATGATTGACGAAATTCCTACCTGGCTCGTGGTCCAGAGGCGCACTGTATCTGTGAACTAATTCGAACAATTATTCAATGAATTTCAAATGATTTTTACAATAAAATTTAATAATACTATTCGAAGGAGTAAATGAGTTGTTCTCGAACAGAACAGCATCGTAGCAGCACTAGGGCGTATGCTGAACACGGGAGCCCTGACAGATGTGACCCTGAACGCGAGCGGGACTTCTGTGAAAGCCCACAGATTGGTGTTGGCATCTTGCAGTCAATATTTTGCACAATTATTCAAGGTACTTCCAAGTGTTTCCATGAATACTCAATTGCCTGAGTTGTCTTCTTTTTCTTTTTTGTGTGCTGTGTTGAAGAAATAAACGTCCTATGTTTATCTAAAACGATTTTCTGAACATGACAGGACTGTCTAATAGGGGATCGGACAGTAATCAGATTAAAATCTAAAATGTACTTAGAAAGAAAATATATAATTTTTTACGATTATTTATCGAATAATAATTTAATATAATTCATTTAAATATTTTTAAATGAAGAAATAAAATTTTATTATTTACAATATTTTTAATCTATACTGAAACACCAATCACAGTGCGTGACGTCATTTGTGGGCAATCATTGTCTTATGCCAATGCAGCTGTTTTGTTATGATATGACCACAAATGACGTTACGCGCTCTCAGATGAACTATCGTGGCGTTTTGGCGGCATTTTCAAACAAACAATATTAAAACATGATTTTGAGTACCTAAAAGGCTATAAATAAATAAAATAGTATTTTTTATGGGAATAAATATCCATGAAGATTAATTTAAAACACTTTCTGAAAATTTGTCCGATCCCCTATTATGAGCGAAGCGTTCATTATTACATAGGTCTAACAATTTATTATGTAATATCAATATAATTTAAAGTTCTCCAAATGATTAAATTGTTTTTTTATTTTTTCTCATTTTCCTATCCAATCCCTTATCCTTAAAACTACTGTAGTCGGCAGCGCACTTGCAGCAGCTGTGGTGTTGCTTGTGTTATAGGCGACGGTAGCCACCCACCATCAAGTGGACCGTCAGGTTGTCTGCCGATCTTAACATTAAAAAAAATTGTTCTTATATTGTAATTTTTAGGAATTAATGATTGTTATTTGCATTTTGTTGTTGTTGTCTTTAATTGTGGACTTAAAATAGATAGATAAACAAAAATCTCTTTTCAAATTTACGATTTCATCGGCGCTGCGTCTCTCGTGATACGAAATCCCAAAAATCGTATCCATGGTATGTGAAAAATACTATAGTAGTAGCCAGTGTGTGTTCTACAGTCACAAAGTGGACAGCACAAATGGCGGCAGTAACCACACTCTAAAAAAATATAGAATACTTAGAAGACCACCTTGAAAAAAAAATAGGATGAGTAAGGAGTAAGGTGGATTTATATTACACCGGCCCGTGCCCCGGTGAAGATATTCATAGTATGCTTTTGTATGAACCAATTCATACTACACCGGGCCGTGTCCGTGCCACGGCCTTTGAGAAAAACACGGCGAGCGCACGGCCCGGTGGCGGTACGTTGTAATATGAATCATCCTTTATTCCTTACCAGCTGAAAAATCTATACATATAATAAAACCGTAAACGAGCCGTGTCTGTATTTACATTAAACATAAAAAAAAAAAAAAAAAAAAAAAAAAAAAAAAAAACAATTTATACACTCGCAGACCGTTGGAACGAATCCCTGAGCACCATACTAGGTTGGCTTAGAACAAGAATAGGCACTTCAATTATTCGCGCCACCAGCATGTATTGTGTATCAGAGGAACCCGCCACCGATTCAAGTCCGCAGAGGAACTGCTGGGCTCTGACAACGGAGCCGCTATACCAAACACCCACTAAATTACTCAAAATATAGTAAATAGTTACAACTACATATAATAATTTATAATTGCACAGTTTAGATTTAGATTTTATATAATAAATATAATATTTATTAATTTGTACACTTTGTGTATTACTTATGTTGCTAAGGTTGAAAAAATAGTTTTTAGAATGTTTGTCTGTTTGCCTGTGAGTTTGTGCAAGCTAATCTCAGAAACGGCTTAACCGATTTGAACGCGATTTTCACTCATATATTGCTGTATGCTTTATGTATTGCTCATGCAAGCTTCCCGTAAGCTTGCATAAGCAATACATAAATTTAGTGTTACATTTAGTGTTTGTTTTATTACAATCGGTTTACAAACAAACAAGTTACGCGCTATACCGAATACCACGCTTACGAAATTGTGACGAAATATAACGCCTAACAAAATATATATGAGCAATATAACGCCTGATTGCTGTTATAATTTTGCCAGGCTTTGGTTTTTTATTTTTAGATAATCGCTCCGGGGCAGTACTTTTTTCTGGATGAAAGGTATCCATCCCCTTTTCTATATCTATGTATATCCAAAATTTCATTATTATCGGTTGAGTAATTAAGGCGTGAAAAGGACACAGACAGTAATTAAGGCGTGAAAAACACACAGACAGACTTGCTTTTACATTTATCATTTTAAGTAAGGACATATAAAAATATATTATTAATAGCAAATGCATTGTTGTTTTCCAGGAGATAGAGGCTGAAAACAATACACTGGTCGTCGTGCTCAGCTGTGACGCGACAGAACTGAAGTTGCTGCTGACCTTCATGTACACAGGTGAAGTGACGGCATCTAAGAAGAGCCTACCCTCATTGCTGCGGCTAGCACAGACTTTAAAAGTATCCGGTCTCACCGATGCTGACACTGTGAGTGGCACAAAATAACTGAGTACTCATTCTAAATTTGAATTCCATTTTAGCGAATAACGCAAAACCAACTCGATATTGACGGTAGATTCGCAGTTCAAATCCTACTCACGCGTGTATCACTTTTGTTGCCTAGGGGACGAGCCCGTTGGATGAGTGGTTAGGGTCCTCGCCTTAACGCTCTCTTCTAGGGTTCCCGGGTTCGATTCCCGGCAGGGTCAAATTTTGAAAAAATAACTTTACAAATTTGGCTTTGGTTTGGATTTGGAAAGTAGTGTGCCCTGTCATTTGGGCAGCCCGTCTGGTGGCAGTAACCACCCCCTTACAGAAGACCACCGTGAAATAACAGCCCATGTGTTGTTGTGTTTCGGTGAGTGAGTAAGGGATGTCAGAGCCCATTTCCCTATCCACTCCTAATCCCTTATCCTTAATCCTACTGCAGTCGGCAGCGCACTTGCAGCAGCTTTGGCGTTGCTTGTGTTGTAGGTGACAGTAGTCACCTATCATCAAGTGGACCGTCAGCCTGTCTGCCGACCTTAACATAAAAAAAGGGGGAAAATCTTCCATAGATAAGTACTCGTTTTGTGACGACCGGTGACGGTTCTAAAGTCCCTTCAGGACTAAAACAACGCCCATTCCGAAGGACACAATATTTTTGTGTAATTTGGAAAAACATCTATTTTTTTTCAAACCCTTGTACAGGGTGAAATCAAAAATTTATTTCATCCATTCAATTACATTTTCTAGAAGCTTATATCAAAAATACCCCTGAGGGACTCAAATTTTGATTTGTTATTAAATTTTTCTGGACTTTTATCGTACTCGCGAAAATAAAAGAACATAATACTCTAGCAATTCCAATATTTTAGAAAATCTTTATATATGTTATACCCAGCTAGGATGTTTTCATAGAAAAATCTTATTGGCTTTTAGTCAGTAATTACGAGAATTTAACCTGCAAAAATGACGCATTCCCTTTTAGCGACTCGGTGCAGGTAGTGGCCAAAGCAACCATGCCCGGTCAATACCTGCACTGTTCGGAAAGTGAGACCTACCCACTCATTTAGCACCGGACGAATCGCTTGAATTGTCCGGTGACCCGCAGTGGGATTTCCTAGAGTCTCACTCCAGCGATTTAGGGCCCTCTTTTGTGCTAGGGCACGAACCCGTTGGACCGCTTAGATGACAGGTCCCCCTGCGCAGGCCATTTCCGTGGCCCGATGTTGGTATGAATTTAACTTACTTAAGTGTTTTTTTTTTTCAACCAAACCTTCATATGATATCTGAAAATTGTCATTTTTTTATGTCTACGAACAATAACTAACGGATTGGAATCACGTAGTATGGAACTGGTAAACGGCAGCTTTCAATTTATTAAGGCCGAAACCAATGTGCCCTCTCACTACCATTCTTTATTTTGCTCTGTTTGTTGAATGGAGAGGATTCAACAAAAACCAAAAACTGTCTGATCAAATCTGATTTTCTTTGCGAATAAAACCTTTTTTCCCCAGTTATGTCACAACCGCATCATACCTCTTTCACGCCGCGATAGGCTTGGCCGTGATCGATGCGAAAAATATTGATTTAAAAAAGAAAAACTTGTGTTTAAAAGGTATTAGAGTGACAAGAATAGATGATGCTCGTGACAGTATCTAACCGAACGAGATTAAAACATTACTTTGCTATACCTATAATATTCAATGTCTACGTTGGTATATTCGGTACTACATTACATCTAATTATGTATTATATAAATGTATACTTACTGTTTAAAAAAATGACATTAAATAACACCGTGACATTTTTTTAAGACTGGCCCCATTGGCTTGCCTTAGCGCTCTGTCAGGAATCCCGCGGTTCCGATTTCCGGTTAACTGTTCAAGGTTAGCTCTTGTCTAGATCTGGCAATTAGTGTCAGAACTGTGTTTCATATTCAATTGAATTACGACTTGACTGTGTCAGCGGTAGTACAACTGTCTGCTGTGCCAGAATTCGCGGATTCGATTCCCGCTCAAGACAAACCCTTGTATGCATGAATGTGTCTGTTTGTCTGGGTGTTTTCTATGTAAATTCGAACAAAAAGTATATAAGTATATTTTTCAGTTGTCTAGCACCCACAGTACAAGCTCTGCTTAATTTGGGGCTAGATGGCGCTGTGTAACATGTCCTTGCAAAAATAAATAAAAAATTATAAGAATAATTTGGCGGACCCCTTCCTGTTACAGAACTCAACACTAACTCCGTCTGAAATTGATACGACGCAAGACAATGAGCTAGAAGGGAATTCCCCGATTAACTTAGAAACAAAGAACTACAGAAACGACCTAAACGTGCTGACCGATGAGAAGAATACTAATCACAATTGCGATCATGTCAATAGCGATATGAAAGAGCCCGATTACACAGCGAACGTCATAAGTGAAATTATGACACGAAATGAAAAAGACAGACTTAGCAAATTAGATCAAATAGTCCAGAATCTTTACAGTACACACAAAATCAGTAACGCACCAGTTGTAGCGCCTGTCACGCCACCGATTATGCCAATTTTGGGAGGTAAGTGCGAGATAAGTGTTGCCACTTATGAACAATAAAGTATCACTTTAATAGGCTTTTCTTCTTCTTGGGATGCCATCTACAACTGGGAGTTGATGCTCAACATGGTATCAATTACTCGTATATAGGGCCCCCGGGCTACAGGGAACCCAACGTGTGTAAACAAAAATTCGTAAATTTTAGACTTTAGTGTACGGGCTGCGAGTTTATCGTTTAAAAGTGTAGGATCCAAATGCATTTGGTCTAAAATGGTCAATTTGGACTTCGTTAGTCAGGAAGAAGAGCCCCTCGACAAAAATTTGATACAGGGTCCACCTCGGTCAAGTTAGGCCACTGCTTGTCGCTAACCTCTCAGATTTTTAAACCAAGATGTCTTTGTAGACTTGCTTTATGGCATACTTACGTATAAAATTATCCCTCGATGATCGGTTGGAGTAGTTTTTATTTTTGATTGTACATGTTAAATTTATTTATTTTTAATGTCCTAATGGGCATACAATTTTTTTTAACGTCATATGTAATTTCAAAAACTTTTATGAATAAAATGTAAGTATTTGATTTTGAACATTAGAGTAAAGACGGTTAAATAAGACTGTTCTTGGACAGTCAATCCTGTTAGGAAATTGTTCCAAAAAAAATCTTATCTCTTTAACTCAAGTACCCAAAGATTTAATATAGATTTTTTTTAGGAATAGTCAACCTAAAAATAAATGTCGTTAATTTGTTTAAGTTTATTTATATACAGCGTGACCCGGCATCGACGGATCAAATAGGGTGTGGTGGTAGAGGGGCCCAATATCTACCTATCCAATGGACCCCCATGTATGTTCAGCGATTATTATTAGATTTCGAGTTATTCAGCTTTTTGTGTTGCTTTTTTGTAACCCCGAATTCGTAAACAATTTCTTTTATTGTGAGTAAACCATTATTACTAAAGCTATAATTTATTTTTATTCTTATAGCCTGACACTATAGCTATCACATGAGAACATAATTTAATTGATGCTATTGAACTACACTGAATAAAAAAAATTTGTTCTCAAAAATTTTCTAAAAGCGAGTATAACAACTTAACTTTCTAAGGTTATAATTATAACTCAAAAAAATTACTGAAAAAAAAAATTTAAAACTATCTTCTTTAATATTCTGTCAATACGTCACACAAATTTCATTTGAATATCTGCAAGACTTCTGACCAAAATCTACTTTACAAATTAGGAAAGTGAAAATATCACTTCAATACCACTTCAGCTGAAAATGACCTTTTTTTTACTAAATCAAGGTAGCGCTTGACCACTATCTCACCTGATGTGAGGTGCAGATGTGGCCGAAGGTGGACCACGCTTACACAATAAATGCCCATTTACCCTGGTTTTGGAGGTACCTATGCAAAGATCTCGATAACGAAATTCCCCACACACTGTAATAATTGATGAGTGATACAGGAAGTTCGTCTTCCTGTATCGCTAGGCAACTTCCCACGGAGATCCAGTAGTACTTGCGGATGTCGCCCATAAAATTCCTTATTCATATTATTACACCTATTTTTGTCTATAAACATATCGATGTTGTTGTTTGTTTCGAAATATTGCAAGCCTTTCAAGAAAACTTCGAATTTTTAGATCACGCTATCTTGAACGTTATTAGTAGTGCTCATAGAGGTCAACGTTGCAACCAAAAATTTATGCTACTCGTAGCGAAACTCAATGCTCGCGTTTGTTTTCTCCAGAACTTTCTATTGTATTAAAAACATATAGCCACAATGCCGCAGGGTAAATGGGCATTTACTGGGTAATCGTGGTCCACCTTCGGCCGCATCTTCACCTCACATCAAGTGAGATAGTGGTCAAGTGCTACCTTGATTTAATTAAAAAAACGTAAATTGTACTTCGGTTAGCCCTGGTTGTAGGTGTGCTCAAAAGAGCCGTCACAAAGCTAGTCTATCCAAACAGTCAGATATAGCTTTTAAAAAAAGTTAGATTTAGCGTGAAAAAAGTCTGTAAATCTTCGGATTTATCTCGAGAGGCCTTAGAGTATACATAACCAAGCTAGCATAAGCTATACATAAGCTAGCTTGCTTATGTATACTCTAAGAGAGAGGCAATCTAAGAATCAGATCTAGCAACACTGCCCCCGCGCCTCTCAAAATTTTATTTTGCACTGTAAACTTTTTTCGCGTTTGGTTTTACCCCATGGGAATATGTTAATTCCAGAGTCGACAGACGCGTACGACAGAAAATGGCGAGTGAACAACTCCGTGTGCAGTATCTGCAACAAGCGTCTCAGTAATCAGTACAACCTGCGCGTGCACATGGAGACGCATACGGGACGGAGACACGCTTGTCGCGCGTGCAGTCACGTTTCGCGGTCACGTGACGCGTTGCGCAAACACGTCGCCTATCGCCATTCCCCCCACTCCCCTTTGCCCAGAGAAAGGAAGGACTTGTGAAATTCAACCCCCTTAGATTTTACTCAATAATTTATCTATAATTTTAAAATCGTTTGTCCTAACTGACCATCAACGCACAGTTAAACTACTAAGTCTAGAAAACTGAAATTTGGAACAAAGCTTTATTTTATAAAGTAAGCATCCGCTAAAAAAAATTTTCAAATTTCAACCCCGTGCAAAGCCGGGGGCGGATCGCTAGTGCTTTATATATCTACAGCATGTGTATGTATTATTCGTGGTACAGGTACACATGCTTTCTGGTACTACAAGCTGTACGCAGCTAAATTAAAAACATGCCACTTCCGAACGGAAGCTACTTCATTGGCATTGTAAGCAATGTGTGTGTGTGTGTGTGTGTATGTGTACAATCATGTGAAAATGTGTGCTGCTCGTTAATAATTGGTATATTTTTCAAATATAGTAAGTGTCGTAACCAATAGTGTGAAACCTATTACGTTTAATCACAAAAAGGCGCGATAAAACTATAGAAAAACTTTTCTCCCAATTGCCTAGAAATGGCAAGAGGGATTACTTTTACTTGTAAATTTACATAATAGGGAATATCAGGCACGTATCCAGACTTTTGGTTCGGGGGGGGGGGGGGGGGGGACAAACATTGAAACAACCATGTGAACTGTGTAAAAATCGCTGTAATCACTGTACTTTACTCTAATTTTTCTGAAAAATCTTTCACAGGTTTTTAGAGAAATCAAGAAACGACTTTTTTCCATCGCAGCTATGAATGTAGACGCAGTTTGGGCAACAGTTCTGTTTGTGCAGGATAGTTCTCTCAATGTAATGACAATAGGTTTGAGTAACTCACTTTTTTATTCCTTTCTGAATGAATGACATCTATCGTTATTTTTTTCAGTCAGATTTCGGGGGGGGGGGATAAATCCCAACTATCCCCCCCTCTGTATACGTGCTTGGGGAATATGCACATATTTTTAATATAAGATAGGTTATATCGTTATACAACCGTAAAAAAATATTCAGCGCAAAAAAACAGAAAAAAATAAATGTTAAAATTAACTAACTTTTGTCGCGCTATTCGTGACGTCACAGTCTACAATAACAATCAATGTTAAAAAACACAAACATCTACACGCTTGTTAACATTTCATAGACTTTGACGTCACACTCGAACTGACCGTTTCAAGTATTTTGAATTTCCGACATTTCTTTTTTTGCACTTTTTAATAATTATTTTCTTAACGAAAAATAAATAATATAAAAAAATAAAGCGAAAATTTTAAAGCGAAAATGTTGATAAAAAAAAATTTAAGCCTTTTTTTTAATTAGACGCATATTCCTTATTATGAATTATTGTATGTATTTTCATTTGACTGTTTTATTTTTTAATAATTACCTACATTTACATTTCGTAGTTGCTAATAACATGCTAATGTGCCCTTTAATTTTTAAACATTAATCTACATAATGTCGTGAAATGCCTAAAATTAAATTATTTTTTAGGTTAATATCAAAAAGACATTTTATAATAAAATTGTATCTTGTTAATTTTTTGATACCTCAAAATAAGTATAGATACTTGTACTTTTATTACTTAGGAATGTTTTCTTTTAATAGCCACTTATTTAATTATTAATTTTTGTGATACAAGGTTTATATCACAAAAAATAATGCTGAGACCATTTCAGATGCTAGCCTAAAACAATGCTAACATCTTATTTTTAAAGTAACATGAATAATGTGATACTGAGATATGTCTAAAAAACACGTTGTCAAATACAATTTAGAATTTGTTTAGTAATTATGACAAAAAAAAAAAAAAAAACTTCGACCCGATGTCTGACAAAAGTAATGTAGGTAATTTTTTGAAACATTAATTTCTGTAACGTAATTCCAAGACCATATTATGAAGACTAAAATGGCACACGAAAAAGATGAAATATTTAAAAAAAAATTATTTTAGCCATAAAATCTCGTCAGTCGTCCAATCGTTTATGGGATGACCAAAGATTTTCAACTGTATAGATCGGGAAAGACGAAAGAATCCGTAATGTGATATTTAGAACCACGTGGTACAAAATCGCTCAGTCTTACAAGGCTATTTAGCTACGCCATGGTCGTCCAGTGGCTCTAGCATGAGTTTACGATACTACACTCGCTAGCGAGAGCGTAAAACATTTATATGGAAAATTGATAATTTGACATTGACAGTTTAAGATTTCCCATACGAAAGTTTTACGTTCTCGCTAGCGAGTGTAGTATTGGTGTAGTATCGTAAACTCTTACTAGAGCCTCTGATTACGGCGATCGGATCAATATTTTTGTAGGAAAAATTTCCCAATGTCCTCTCTATAAATTCTATATTCTTGATTACTTTGATTATTTTAAGTTTTCATCTTAAATGCCAGCAAAAAAACTGATTTCTCTGTATTGAACTTTACGATGTATGCAATAAGTATGTTTTAAGATAAAGTCCGTTGTTTTTGATAAAATAACTCTGATTAGTAAAATTTTACCTTACTTAGTAAAATTTGAAGTCGCCGCCCGCATCTGTGTGTCTACGAACTGCTCCAAAACCAAGCAAAGGATTTTGAGGCAAGGTTTTCACTTATTGAAAGACCGTTAAACGAAAAAGTTTTTTATATATAATTTACAAAAAAAAAAAACATCCGTGAGAAGCGGTTATATACGTATATACAAAAGTTGATAATTTCTAGTCAAGTTTAGTGTGTATAATATTTATTATCTTAGTATTTTAAGTAACGAAAAGACATTTTGGTTAAAAAGACATTTATTTGTGAAAAGACAAAACGTTTCAATAAAGATTTTCTTATATTTTTGCGTTTTCATTTCGACCATATAAAAATTATGAATAAAAAGAAATTGCTATAGTCTACGGTAGAAAGAGAATCATCATGGCCCAATTAGTGTTAATGCCAGACATGTCAGACATAACTTATTTTCTAAGCACAAAATGTGGAGCATTGAGTAGTGTTCCTATGTTACCTACTTTGGACGTATGCGTATCTGCTAAGTTGGGTAATAATAATAATAATAATACATGGCTCACGAGGTGACCGCCATGTGGGACGTCGATGCAACAATTATCGTCCCGATAGTCGTCTCGGCGAACGGTCTTATAGCGAAGAGCCTCGACCAACATCTCAAGAGGCTCTCACTAGATGGCTGGATCAAGGGACAAATACAGAAGGCGGTACTTCTTGACACGGCACGAATTGTCAGGAGGTTCCTCACTCTGCAGCCCTAACCACCGGTAGCTTGGGCCCTGCCCCGCTATCTGCGGAATCCTAGTTTTAAGTTTTTTATGATATATATTGTTTGTTTTTTAATGTTTATATTGTAAAAAATTTAAAATTAAGAAAATAAATATGTTAATAATAATAATACTAATAATTCATTTATTTGCTTAAAACATGGTAGTGAAGATGTTGCAAAAGAGTTACAAGGTGTTGCAAAGAACGTTATGTTTCGCCGTTTTACAAAGGCATGCTAAAATTAATTTAACAAGAATTAGCATTATAAAATTTAACAGCAAGCATAACAATATCACAGTCTAACCATATTTACGTTATACAGTCGGGCAACGCTCAATGTTCGAGCCTGCAAACTGAAGCGAGTTCGCCGAACGTTGCTCTACGCAAATTCATTCGTTGCCTGACTGTGATGGTTGTTATGGTTAGACTGTGACAATATCTAGGATGTCATGTCAAGTAATTATTTATGTCAAACTGATGGTAGATGGCCAATTTAGAACTATCAGGTGAGAAAGGTGACTAAAAATAGGACAACTTCATTTATTTTCTAAAGGCTGATTTTTATATATGTTTTGTAGAATATTATAACAAAATAATATTCAGTACTGCCAGACACTTCCAATGGGCCTTAACTTCTGCCAGACGCTTTATAGACACCATCGCGTTGCTGGTCGCACTTCGCTTGAGCAATCTACAATCCACGCAAAAAAAAAATTGCTAATCCATAGAAAAAAACATCCACGTGAGTCATTCTAACTAAAAACTCACCGGCCACTGTTTCTGAAGGTACTGAGTGTGTCACAAGAATACGTCTTTTTTATATTAAGGTCGACAGATAAGCCGACGGTCAACTTGATGGTAGATGGCTACTGTCGCCTTAACACAAGCAACGCCGCAAGTGTTGTAACTATGTTGCCGACCATAGTAGAAAAGGGTTCTGGCATCACTTACTCACTCACCACAAAAGCACATTTTTTTGACAAAAGCACTTTTGAAACACAAAAGCACATGGAAGTATTATACATATACTACGTATACAAAAGACGGGCTGCCCAAATGTCTGCGAAAAGCAATGTGCTCTATCACTAATTTTGTCAAATCCAGACCAGAGCCATCTTTGAATAGTTTATTTCCAAAGTTGACACTGCCTGGAATCGAACCCGGGAACCTTGAGACAGAGTTAAGGCGAGCACCCTAACCACTCATCAAATGGGCTCGCCAAAATGGCGGCCAGGCGTATTAGCAATTTGAGGTCCGATTGAGCGAACTCCAAATTCCCTTTCTCACTACAATGAATTTCTTACTTTAATTAAATACGCATATTATA
The DNA here is from genome assembly GCA_910589475.2 of Bembecia ichneumoniformis. Lineage (NCBI taxonomy): Eukaryota > Metazoa > Arthropoda > Insecta > Lepidoptera > Sesiidae > Bembecia > Bembecia ichneumoniformis. The sequence continues at coordinate 13,647,909 of OU342539.1, read as the reverse complement.
AAACAAAGTCTCCCGTCGTGTCTGTATGTATGTATGTTTGCGATGATCTCAAAAACTACTGAACTGAATTCCATACGGTATTCACTAATGGGAAGAGTGTACGACGAGAAAGGTTTTTGTATTTAATTTGCAGAAAAATACTCGTACGAAGACAGGAGCGAGCCGCTAATTTCGGATATCATACAAAGAAATTGATACATTAATCTCTCGATAGGTTGCCTAATCCTGTCATACTCAACGTGCGGCCCGAACCGTGGCACAGCCCGGTATTTTAATTTTTACAGTAATGTAACTGATAAACGTTCAAATTGCACAAAAATAATGTATACATTTTTGACTCATTATAATATGTTCTATTAGTCTATAGAGCTGATCTTCGGCCTGTTTTTAAACAAATCAAAACACCGCTAGGACACACTCCTAGGGCTCCCAGCGCGATAAGGATTGGTAAATAATATATCGATAATATATAATATTAAAAATATCGATATATGCAGAGAAAAAAATCGATATTTTTGCCATAATGGCGTGGTTGCCTAAAAGTATTGTCAAAATATTTAAAAGTGAAAAAAAATAATCATAGGTTCTTTTAGCCTACCTCTTAACTGGAAATGAATACCGGATAACTTTAAAACGCTAAAAAATTGTTGTTGTTGTTGTTGTTTGCGTCAACATACCTATGTGAGTCTTCATATTCAAAAATGAGATATGCGAAAAATGTCTACAGATTCGCTTATGGCTTACTGATTCGCACCTAGACGATTTGTCAAAAGTTTGTCTCAATGTCAAAAATCACATTACTTTTAAATAAATGCTTAATAGGGGATCGGACAGTAATCAGATTAAAATCTAAAATGTACTTAGAAAGAAAATATATAATTTTTTACGTATATTTATCGAATAATAATTTAATATAATTCATTTAAATATTTTTAAATGAAGAAATAAAATTTTATTATTTACAATATTTTTAATCTATACTGAAACACCAATCACAGTGCGTGACGTCATTTGTGGGCAATCATTGTCTTGTACCAATGCAGCGTTTTGTTATGATATGACCACAAATGACGTTACGCGCTCTCAGATGAACTATCGTAGCGTTTTGGCGGCATTTTCAAACTAACAATATTAAAACATGATTTTGAGTACCTAAAAGGCTATAAATATATAAAATAGTATTTTTTATGGGAATAAATATCCATGAAGATTAATTTAAAACACTTTCTGAAAATTTGTCCGATCCCCTATTTGAAGGTTGATTATGGCTGGTCTGACAGTTATTAGTTAGTTCATAATATGGATACAGTGTTCTGATAGATCAGAAAAAAGGGTTCATTAGGGGAACAAAAAAAAACAGCAATACAATTGTATACAATTTAATACTCTTAACTTTAGTTTAGTAGGTAGAAAAACCACTTACAAAAATCGAGATAAAAAATATAAAAAGAAAATTAGTATAAAAAATACTGTTCACTCAACTTTTCACTGTACCGACTTTTTATACAAAATAGCTTTAACAGTAAACGCACTGTCTTGCACACTTGATTAGTAGACAAATATCAATAATTTCATACACCTCCATTTAAGTAAAAAAAAAAAACAATCAATCCACTAACGACGTCTTACGCCTAAAAATTTGTTCATCTACACTTTCAAAAGACTAGAATTCAGGCCATAAATAAAAAATTTACACAAAAATTCCGATTGTTAAAAATCTTTCAAATCCGGTATATTTTTTATAACTTGTTTTCTACATTAAAAAAAAAAGAAAAAGAAAACAATATAATTACGTAATATTTTTTATTTTTGATTGTTGATGGCAGATTCGTGCAATTAATTATGTCTAAATTTCAATTCGTCTATGATGCAAAATGCCTGAACGTCATGTCTAAAAAGTAAATTTGCCTAAATTTCAAAATACCTACTCATTAGTAAAGTCTAAGATGCGAAGTGTCTAAATTGAAACAGAAGCAAAATGTCTAAAATACAAAACACCTAAAACAACTCATGTAAACTTCTTTAATACTATCAAATACATGACTTTTTAATCTAATTACTACAGGCCATTTGATTTGGGAGCCATTGTTAACATTATGATTTTATAACTTTTATTAACAATTTTTTAAATATGAATATTTTTTTAATCAAAAATCGTAATTTAATATAACAAGCACGATCAAAATATATAATTTAATAAAAAAGCAACTTTTTCAAAGCCATTAATAAAAAAAAACACAGAAAACCATGTTATTATTATTAAGATATAATAAGCAATTTCAGTAGTTATTATAGTACATATTGTAGTTTATTCAAATCTGTACAGACTTTGATAAGACAAAATAATTTATTTATCGCAAATAAATTTTATTTAAAAACTTAATAATTAAGATAAATCTCTAAATGTAATGCGATTTTATCTAAATGGAGGTTTATGAAATAATAATACCATTGCAGTAACAAGGGCTAAATTATTCCCAAGTGTCGCCAGGCAAAGAGTAAATAATAATTAATGTTTATCCCATTTAGCCAACGTTACTTCTAACGGCTATAGCACAAACAATATCTGTCTTCATATATGCTTCGTAAAAAAAATCTTCACTCTCATTAGTTCATTGCAAAATAAATTAAAAATCTCCGAGCATTAAACAAACTTCATATATTCAAGCAAAATAAATATGTTAGTATTTTGATAAAATAGTAACTTTGCAAAAAACTGCGCGCTAAGGAAAAATGAGTCCTCCAATAGCCTCTATATCAGCTCGTATCTACAGGCCACAGAGAACCAAACCATTATAGTTGTTATATTCGAAAAAATATTCGGCCGTAATGTCTTTTTTGACAGCTGTCAACGAATAATTTGGGAGTATTTGGGAGTCGAAGCCAATGGACACCAATGAAAACCAGGCCATTGTTTTTTTTTAACTTACACTTTGGAGATTTTTTCAGACTTTTTTTTAAACGGAGATAACATTCGAAAATTAACACGTTGAGTGCGAAGCACGCACTCGATACGTTGTTCGAGTCAGTGTGGAGTACGAACACCACGACAACGTATCGAGTACGTGCTTTAATACTTTCAAACATAAATATCTATGAAACCCCATTACCAAATTACACGATATTTTTCCAGTAAAATCTATAATTTCTTCTTATACCTAATGGTACAAGTATCATCCGTTAAAACAAAAATGCTGACAGTCTCCATACAAAACTGATCTCCTTTAACGGGCTTATTGTAATCAACCCAACATTTAGAATAAATTGTCACATAATAAATTGTCTAGTAAAGAAATTCACTCGCGGGGTTCGACGGTGGATCCAGGCTGTTCTGTAGCTCTAGTATGAGTTTCGATAGTTGATTCGAGTGACACGACGAATGTAGTAAGCGAAGTCACAAATTATAATTAACTTGTGATTTAAAATTATTGTTATTGTGATTAAAAATAAAATAAATAATCACGCATTTTCCACTATCAAAATCAAAATAGAGATTATTCGCTGCTCTATTGAAGCGTATTAGACTCCGCTGTGGGAGTGAGTGAGACGCGAAATGAGAAACTTTTACATTACTGGTTAATGAAATCCTTAATTGATCTCGGAATTAAGTCAGATATCAGAATAGGCATGATGACAGATTTTGAAATTCCCTTCCATAATGTCTACTACTATATCCGAAAAAAAAAACAATATTTCAGCAAAAAAACTAAATTTCAACACGAATTGAATGTTTTTTAAATCTATTTTGAATTACGTGCGAAAACGCTTTTAGGTGTCATGGCTTCGCGTCTGATCATCGACGTAATATCCAAGTAGACGGCTAATACCTATTTATTCACAATGCAAATTGTTCTGGCAACTAACTGAGACGCGCGGGCGCGGCGTACTGAACGCCAATTGGTCCGATCAAGGTCACGACGAAATTCTATTGGTCGTTACTGCCCGAACATTACCGGGCGTGGAATTATATAATATCTATTTCTCTAATGTGTTATCTGAATGCGTTCGCCCTGTACTAGAAGTCTAGTTGGATATTACGTCGATGCGTCTCATGAGACGTGACGTCACAAGCCGACGTCTCATCAGATTTTTCATTCTGTCAAAGCAAAGTCACTTACTTGGGCGTGACGTCATTCGCTCTGATTGGTGTTTCAGTTAACATGGCCGATTGCAGTTATTTATACTTCAATTTTATTGAAAATCTTATTAATCTCAATTTTAATACAAAAAATGAGTAATTTTTTAGACTCCTTTCAACATATATTTTTCTCCAAAACCATTTATTCTTTGATTCTTTAATACCGTTATCATGCCTATTGTTTTATATAATATTCTTGAGTATATGAAAGAAGTTCTAAAGACGCTAAAGAAGTTTTTTCAATAACAGCTGTCAAAGCAGACTATTTGACCTTCACATGAAGAAGTCTGGAGAAAAATTTGTAATATTTCTCAAACAAGTCAGACAGGATCACGTTGACAAGTCAAAAATCGATCAAAATCGATCTTGCAAATTCTATTTACTTTTAAAATCTTTTAATACGAGAGGTTTATAAAGATTGGACCAAAAACTCGTTTTACCTTAGAGACAGCTTTATTCATGTTAGTTTTACGCTTTGGGGACATTCCAAATGCGAGTGTTGGCATCCTGACCCACCGACACTATGGTCGTATCGTCCAACCACGCCACCCCCGTGATCTGACTTTGAGGGTGTGCATCTGAAATTAACATTATGTGAATTATTATTTGAATTATAGGTGCCTACCGTTGCAATATAGCATAAGCAACGCAACGCCACAGGTGCTGCAAGTGATTTGCCAACCACAGTAGGGTTATAGATAAGGGATTAGGATGGGATAGGAACGGCTCTGGCATCCCTTACCCACTCATAATTATATCTGTGATAAAGACTTAAAATGATATACAGATGAGACACAAAAGATTCATAAGCACCTCTGTCATTTTTGGATAGACCTTGTATTTTAGTATTCTTGTAATTTATTTAATACTAGTATTTATTATTTGATCCAAAGCCTGGCAAAGGTATAACAGCAATCAAGCGTTATATTGCTCATATATTTTCTTAGGCGTTATATTTTTTATTCACTCAGCCCACAACTTCGTACGCGTGATATTCGGTATAGCTCGTAACTTTTTTGCTTGTAAACCAATTGGAATGAAACAAACATTAAATGTTACAGGAAGTGCTTGCTACAATACATCAGTGAAAACCGTATTCAAATCGATTGAGCCGTTTCTGAGATTAGCGTATACAAACGCACAGACAAACAAACGAAAAGTCTAAAAACGTATTTTTTGACCTCGGTAACATAATTGTTCTTTTGAAAAAATATTTTTAATACAGTTGCTCAAAAAGTGGCGTATTGCAGGGACGTATAGCGTTCGGGAAGTGGGCTATTACACACTCGTGCTTTTTTTTTTACCTTTCCCGAACTAGTGCGTTCTCTTTCCCAACTGTCAAAATAATGTCTATTAAAAACAAAAACCAACCATGAAGTTTTTACTAAAAAAAATCATAGAAATTTTTATGATTCATGCAAATACGTATATTTCTAAAAAGAAGCTACTGATTTGTTTCAATATTAGATTTAATGATTTGATTGAACGAGTTAGGTTAGGTTTCATTTCATTTCATATCAATAAAAAAATTCTACTGAAGACTTGGCTGTATGGGCACATAGTTTCCTTTGCCTACCGGAATGCGTGAAGAAAAAAAATGTCTCTGCTTATATTGTACGGTTGGCGCCATTTTCCAGAAATTCTCTTTGCGAGTTTAGTTGTTTGTTTTATTAAATCGCTTCATTTTTTCGCAACTGTATTAAAAATAGTCGTTCAGTACACGTGCGGAACCGTCATTGCAACTTGTTCCGACTGTCAACCCTCGCCTTCGGCTCGGGTAGACATTTGTCGGAACTCTTTGCAATGACAGCCTTTCCGCACTTGTAATGAAATATACTATTTTAATACAGTTGCTCAAAAAGTGGCGTATTGCAGGGACGTATAGCGTTCCGGATGTGGGCTATTACATACTCGTGCTTTTTTTTTACCTTTCCCGAACACGTGCGTTCTCTTTCCCAACTGTCAAAATAATGTCTATTAAAAAGAAAAACCAACCATGATGTTTTTACTAAAAAAAATTCATAGAAGTTTTTATGATTCATGCAAATACCTATATTTCTAAAAAGAAGCTACTAATTTGTTTCAATATCAGATTTAATGATTTGATTGAATGAGTTAGATTAGGTTTCATTTCATTTCATCTCATTAATTTCATTTTCATTTCATATCAATAAAAAAATTCTACTGAAGAATTGGCTGTATGGGCATAGTTTCCTTTGCCTACCAGAATGGGCGGAGAAAAAAAAAATCTCTGCTTATATTCTACGGTTGGCGCCATTTTCCAGAAATTTTCTTTGCGAGTTTAGTTGTTAGTTTTATTAAATTGCTTCATTTTTTCGCAACTGTATTAAAAATAGTCGTTCAGTACACGTGCGGAACCGTCATTGCAACTTGTTCTGACTGTCAACCCTCGCCTTCGGCTGCGCCTCGGCTCGGGTAGACATTTGTCGGAACTCTTTGCAATGACAGCCTTTCCGCACTTGTAATGAAATATACTAATTTCATTTAATAATTAAGTTAAATTAATAATTATTACAGAAAATGTAATAAATACATTAACCGCCCATTCATGTAGTAGGGCAAAATATTCATAATAAGTGCAAAAAATTAAATTAGAAAAAAGTGATAAATTGTATTTCAAAAATATAAAAGTATCTTGACACTATAAATTCGTATTCATTCAACGAATATATATTTTAAAGTGAGATATTACAATTTTTATTGCCCCAATTCAACATGGGCACAACAGCTACCTACCATCAAGTGGACCGAAAGCTTGTCTGCCACCATTTAACATTAAAAAAAAACAGATAATTCAAACTAAACTGTATGTATTTAATATTTACGCTTACAACTATTTACAACCTGTAAAAATAGTTGTAAGCGTAGAAATAAATAAATAAATAAATAAATATTATGGCAAACATGCAAAGGAAATACGTAGGGATAAAGATTGAGTAAATGTTTAACACCCAAATGAAAGATGGACTCACTTTTGATGATGATATGCTTGCTAGGAGCGTCGACACTCCACACGATGATGGCCGTGTCGAGGGAGCCCGAGGCGACCCGCAGCGAGTCGGGGCTGAAGGCGACGCAGTTGACGCGGGCGCTGTGGAAGCCCCACTCCTTGTTGTGCGCCAGCTGGTAGTCCTCCGTAGTGTACAGCATCAGCTTGCGGTTGGCGTCGCTGGCCACCAGGTACTTGGAGTCGGGGCTGAAGGCTACGTCGGTGACGGCTCCGAGGTGCGTTAACTCCACACCGGGAGTCAGCGTGCGGACGTCCAAGGTGTACAGGTGGACTTTGTTGTCGGTGCCTGTCAGAGATGAGAAACTGTGTTCACAAAGCTCCGGGTTTGATTCCCGACAGGTTCAACTTTGGAAATGAACTTTTCAAAGTTGGCTCTGGTCTGGATCTGCACAGTGGTGGCAGGCAGCATATTTGTCACCTAGCTAAGCGCCTTGTATGCGACCATTTGTATCTTGTACACAAGCGTAGCTCCTAGGTTAGCTCTAAGCTTGGCACGTTCAGTGTGGTCTTAGCCATTTACCATCTAGTGGATAATCACAAAGCAACACTACTCACCACCAACAGCCACATATCTAGACTTGGTATCGATTGCGACGCACGTTGGCTCATATTTAAGCGGCAAAGACGACTGCTTGCTGTTGCCAATCACCACGGCCAGCTGAGGAATTGAAACACCCTTTTAACTAAATTCACTCCACGAAGACAACTGTCAAATTAGCATGAGCAACTCCAAGCTCTACGTTTTGACGATAAGTATATATATATATATACTAGCGACCCCCGCCCGCGGCTTCGCCCAGGGTGCAGTTTTTGTATACTAAAACATTCTCCGTTTATCCCTCTTCCATTAGTGAAAACTGAATTAAAATCGGTCTACCCGTTCACGCGTGATGCCGTGACCAAGGGAAATAGGGATTCATTTTTACATATAAGATTACCATGAATTTTCTCCCAAGTTTCCGTTGAGGGATCATATTAAAAGACAGGTTAAATATCAAAGCGATAATACCTCTTTAACAGTAGCAATAATGGACGTGTCGTCTTCGATGATGTGATCCATGGCCCGAGGCTGGGATCCGAGCGGGACTGAATCCTCCGTGTAAACCGGTGCATCACCTTGAACATTTTTATTATTATATCATAATACCATATTTCTTTAGGCAAAAACTGGAGCCGTAGATATCATAGGGAATAGTAATTAATGTATTAATTATAAAGACCTGTTTTTATAAATGACAATTTTTTTATCACTATTTAACTTATTACTATTATAAAGTTTGTGCAGATGTTTGGATGTTTACTCAGCAATCTTACGTAAACCGCTGCACGAATGCAGAATACAGGATGATCAATCCAAGTGGGTCAGTGAGGGTAAATCTCAAAACCTAAGAAATACAGAAATTTACTCTTGGGAACTAAGGCTTCATTTTTTGAACTAATAAAAATTGCATTCAAACCGTTTCGAATTACGCTCATACGTGACCAGGAATCGAATCCGGTCAAATTTCTGTAAAAATCGCAATTATTTTTATTACTGCGTTGCCTAGGATTGTGTTTCACACTTTTATGTTACAGTTGAATGGGAGGCTTTACATGCTTTCATCTATTTAGAAAAGAACAGTCAAAGGACCACAGATATATACAGAAGAGTAAATAAAAAACCAACCTTCATTGGGAGGTTTAGCGACGCGCAAAGAATCGTCGATTCCGACCGTCAGCAAGGATCCACCGGCTCCCGAACGCATCCCGTTCACTTGGTTTCCGTGACCCTGACCCTGGATGCTTCTGCCCTCGCCTGCGCAAAAAAGAAGTACTTGTAAACAGGTTAATAGCGTAACTTGTTGACATCAATTCAAATGTTTCTGGATAGCCTATATATTGTACGTATTATTATATAATGCTGGGCGCCTGCCTCTCCTTATAGCTACCACTCTGGTCCACAGTGAAATCACATGTCTTTGGAGGTAGATAGAAAATATTTTTCTTTAAATAAGATTAAAGTGATTTAATCCACAAAAACCAACGAAATATGTTCAAAAGTGCCACCTCAGCCGTTTCGGCAGCCCAGGGTCCGATTAAAGGTCTGTTTATATCTTCAACGAACGTATCAGACACGTACCGTCTCGGACACCATCAGATACAGTTTATTTACATCTAGCGTACCAGAAACCAGCTCTCCGCCGGCAGTTACTTGAACGATTCCGATTCCTTCAGACACGAGACAGCTTCGGCTCAGACAAAATATTCTCTCCGCAAATGCCGTCCAGTCTCAGTCTTTGATGGCGTCTGAGTGGACACGTTACGCTAGTTACGCTATTTTATATCACATGAAATAATATTATTTTGTCTGACACGCTACTTGTCTGATACGTTCGCTTATGAAGATATAAACGGCCCTTTAGGCTTCACTTTAAAAAGAGTGTTTGTACATTCTACAACCCTTGGTTTACAGCATCATATCTTTGGTAATAAAAAAAAAAACTACATAAATTGTATCTTTCTCACTTTATAAATTAATATGTGACTATTATTCTTTCAAAACAAACTTTTAAATAATTTTTTTAATAGTTGCAGGACATGTTGCATCGCAAACTCGATGAGTTATCTAACGGCAATTATCACCCCACTGCAAGGTCTTTCGATGAGTAATGCATGCCAGAGACCATTCCCATATTCCCTCCTTATCCTTTTAAGGTTATCCTTTGTCCAATCTAGATCGACAGCGCACTTGCAATCCCCATGTCGTTGCTAGCGCTAATAAACTACAGTACCGTCAACAAATTGATCGTCAGCCTGTCTACCGAGCTATACATTTTAAAAAAAAACGCGTAATCCGCTCCTCCAATTTCCTAATCAACAATTCATTGTTAATGTTTTCCTTTGCAGTGAACCATCCCCTTACAGAAGACCACCGTGTGTGGTTTTGTGTTTCGGTGAATGTGTAAGGGATGCCAGATTCCATTTCCCTATCCGTCCCCAATCCCTTATCCTTAATGTTGCTATGGTGGGCAGCGCATTTGCAACACATGGAGCGTTCCTTGTGTGTAGCTAGTAGCTACCTACCATCAAGTGGAACGTCATCCTTAACATAAAAATAAAATAAGCCATGACAAAATAATCATACTAGCGATTCCTCCCATAGCAATCACCACATTGGGTCAACTCTAATATGTCTTCATCTATTGGACCCCTTGGAAAAACATGAAAAGATTATTCTCAAAATAAGACAATTCCTCACCGCTGTCCACATTCCATTCGGTGACGAATCCATCGTGGCTGGCCGTGTAAACCGCTTGCCTGTCGGGCCTCAGGGCGAGGCAGGTAATGGGCTTGTTGTGGCCGTGCAACACCTGCAGAGGCTTGTCGGGGTTGTCCACGTCCAAGTAGTTGATTGCGCCCGACAGCGACACTGACAGCAGGTGTTTCCCTTGCCACAGGCATGACACCTGTCACACATAATGTGGTGTCAGTGTGAGAGGGTAAGTAGGTTTTGAAATATGCTTTATGCATTTTGATGTCCCGATTTTTGATAAAGGTTAGGATCTTGACAGCAAATTGGATAAAAATATTCACCTGTTGGTTCTCCACAGCGTTGCCCATGTTGAACAAAGTTGTCCGCTCCATGGTTTCTATGTCCCAAATGGCACACGTTTTGTCCCCAGAGCAGGATAACAGTTGTTTGCCATCTGGCGACCATGAAATACCGTACACGCCTCCTTTGTGAGCCGGCGAACCAATCTGTATGAAAAAATTGGGTGTGAATCATAAATCCTACTAATTATTAATACATTTAGCTGAAAAATAATAGAAAAGGCCTTACCTCTCCCTTTAGCTCGGAAGTAGTACCATCATAGAGGAATATCTTGCCATCGAAGCCAGCCGATGCAAACAAGCTACCGTCCGGACTGTATCGGACAGCTTGAGCGAAGCGAGTGTGCTCCTATTAAAAGCAATACGTTAATTAGGATAGATTAAACACCCTACCTTGAACTCACTATGACACTATAAGAGATGAAATTCAAAATCTTCATTGGTTCAACAAACTCTTACACAAATAAACACAGGGTTTAATTTTAAGAGATGCAAGAACCAAAACTGCATTAAGAATAATTTCTCCACAATTCGTTTTTCCTTACTTGTCCCATTTTGAAAGCAAACTAGACGATAAAAGAAAATATCTAAAGCGAGGCCAGCGAGACAACGCGAAGAATGTAAACAAACTTTCAGAGGTTTGTAACATTTTTTTAACAAAACAAGTAGTTAACCCATATTTTATCTAGGTTATTATAAAATCACCGATTATTTAAGCGATCAGCCTGGATTGAAACCCTTCTGAGCTGATACTATGTTTAGTATTGTATATACTGTAGATTCTTTCGAGTACCAAGGTTTCCGAGATAATCGATTATAAAATATATAATCGATTGACTAGTAGAGCAATAATAGGGGATCGGACAAATTTTCCGAAAGTGTTTTAAATTAATCTTCATGGATATTTATTCCCATAAAAAATACTATTTTATTTATTTATAGCCTTTTAGGTACTCAAAATCATGTTTTAATATTGTTTGTTTGAAAATGCCGCCAAAACGCCACGATAGTTCATCTGAGAGCGCGTAACGTCATTTGTGGTCATATCATAACAAAACAGCTGCATTGGCATAAGACAATGATTGCCCACAAATGACGTCACGCACTGTGATTGGTGTTTCAGTGTAGATTAAAAATATTAGAAATAATAAAATTTTATTTCTTCATTTAAAAATATTTAAATGAATTATATTAAATTATTATTCGATAAATAATCGTAAAAAATTATATATTTTCTTCCTAAGTACGTTTTAGATCTTAATCTGATTACTGTCCGATCCCCTATTCATAAAAATTCATAATGCGAGGGAAAAGGACGGAGACATATAATAAAACGATGTTGTGTAACTCAGTACGGGTCGGGTTTGTTTACATTGTTTACGTTGTCTCCTTGGCTTTACTTTAGTTTCTACATTAATAACACACTGAATACCATATTCTCAAGAAATCATATAAGAAATTAAAACTAGAGATATTTTCATGTCTAGTTTGTCTGGTGACCATAGTTAGTGGGTGGAAAACTATGCAATTTGAATTAAAAAGCTGATAAAACAAATAAATAATCTTAAATCATTGCAAACAGATTAGATATGTTTAAGCAGTCTCAGTGTTGGACCTTTTGTTATTTTTTTGAGTTTACTCCTTAAGAATCGATTTTCATGCAAGGTCCCAGGTGCCTTAGACAAAGTAACATTTTAAAAACGATAACGAAGTTCGAAAACAATAAAATGAATGGAATTGTCATATGCCGTCGCTAAATCACATGATACACCCCATACATTTTAATCAAGCGAACTTCGTTATCGTTTTTAAAATGTAACTTTGTCTAAGGCCCCAGGTATGGAAATTTTATGAGGAGTAAAATTAATACAAGCGTTACGTTATCTGTCATTTTGACACTTGAGCGACAACTGAGACGTATTTTTATATTCCCTAATTCTATTCTCTGGGCTTATAAAAATAAACGTCGAAATCTTGTATGAAAAGTGTAGCCGCGTTAAGGAACGAAACGATAGCGCGCTATAACCTGCCGGCGCGGCGCAGCGACATCTGTGTATACCGAGCGTAACTAAGATAACTTTTGTTGGAACACGTGACATCTGAATGTACAGAATGTAACTAAATAATATAAAGTAATTACTTATCCAGTTATTGATATTGATTTGATACTGCAGTCGTGCGTCGGAGCTGAGACACACACTTTTTTTTATGTAATTAAAGATTGCCAGGAAGACTTAACAGTCTATGTGAAGGTATAAGGATAAGTGGCCTGTCAGTCTTGTTGAGAATCTTTATCAGAAAAAAGCACCAATTCCGTTATGTATAGTAAAGGCTAATTTTCCAAATATATAATCCTCACATATAATATTATAAACAAAGTCCCCCAGCGCGTCTGTCCGTCTGTGTGTGTTCGCGACAATTTCAAAAACTACTGAACGGATTTTCATGCGGTTTCACCAATGGAAAGAGCGATCAACGAGGAAGGTTTTTGTGTATAATTTGCAGAAAAAATCAGTACGAAGCCAGGGGCGGACCGCTAGTTCTACATAATTTTATGTTTTTATGCTGTGGGGCCGGAAAAATCTTGGTCCGTGGTCTCCACTCGCAGCGTAATATATCCACCCATAAGATAGACTATAGAGCTTGCTCTGAACCTTGCTTCTGAACAGTCCTACTTGAGAATTGAGGGGAAGCATATGTCCAGCATATGCTTCCCCTCAATTCCCTCAATGTGCACGTCCTACGGCCGAGTTGATTATGATGTGTTTGTGTTGTAAGTTTATCATTCTGACCTGTTTGGTGCACTTGAATTTGAACGGTGGTCCTTCGAAGACTGCGATGGTGTTGTCCTCAGACGCGGTGACGATACGGAAAGGGCGGGATGGACGAAAATCAACAGAGTTGATCGGTTTCGATTGACCGCTGATCTCGCCAACGGACGTGCCCGTTTCAGACATAAACACGTGGCCAAACCTGCAATTTAGATAATATTTTCAAGCAGTTACACACACAGATGGCATGGCACACACAATAGTGTTTTTTGAAGAAAAAAAAAAGGGCCAAGTGCGAGTTGAACTCGCGTGAAGAAGGTTCCGTACGATATTACCTATCCACACAATATTGAGTGACTTACCATGTTATTTTAATACCATGGACTTCTTATAGGTTTTCCTGTAATCTATAAGTAGAAAACTAATTTCTGTATTTTTTTTTTCAAAATTTTAGGTTCAGTGGTTTCGGATAAGGGGGCGATGGGGAATGGTCGGACAGACGGACACACGAGTGATCCTATAAGGGTTCCGTTTTTTTATACGGGCGTACGGAACCCTAAAAAATGTAAAAAACAGGCAGTCTTTTATTTGGACATCTAGCTTTTGATGTCTTTTAAAAAGGTTGCTTAAGTATTAAAGGTGGATTCCAGAATATGTATGAACTCTGAACATTAATTTTTAACATAAACACCACAGGTATCATCAATGTGAAAAATCATTGAATTTAGTCCACCACTGTAGCCCAGCACCGATATGAATGAGTTAACACATCTTCAAAGACGAAAAGTTAAAGCAAATCAAAATACCTTTCACGTCCCTCGCCGACGACAACCATGCGTTGACTGTCACCGCTCCAAGCGATATCCTTAATCGGACCACCGATTGGTTGAAATTCATTTTTAAGAATATGCTCTTTGTTCACCGTGTCCCAGATTCTCACTTTGCCTGATGCATCTGTAAATATAGAGGTTAATAAAATTATAGATATACACTTTACGCATTCAAGACAGATAATCAGATTCATACAAGTTCAAAGTAACAATTGTTATCAAACCGCACCAAAACCGCTCTAACGCTGCAATTTCATGTAGATACGAAACATCGCAGAAGGATCGCACTTCACTGGAGGATTCAAATTTATCTAGACCATAACTATTGATACATATATATATATCTTTCGCAAGCTTTTCTTGTGTTCTTCAAGGTGCTCTTTTTACTAAAGGTAAGAACTTTACTTCAAAACCAGTCTCATCATTTCATTAAGTACTTAAAGAGCTGAAGAATGGCCCTCGTCTAGCTCAGATTTGAACCACTTACACTACAAATTATGGTCAGTTTTAGAAGACATGGCCTGCTCTAAACGACACCGCCGACATTGAGTCTTTGAAGAAAACTCTGGAGCAAGCAGTAGCTAAATTTCCCATGGAAACAGTGGGCAAATCCACAGATTCGTGGCCAAACAGATTAAAGGCCTGTATCAAAGTTAAAGGTGGCCATTTTGAATAGAATTATTGTTATTTTTTTTGCTGATACTTCAATAAATATGTAAATATATGTAAGTTTCATTGAGATTACCTTACTTCATTAAAAAAAATACATTATCATTTGTAACAGAACTTATAATTGGACTAGGTATCTTCCTTTAATTTTATTAATGGTTTCGAGTTTCCGGCATTATTAAACCTTTATACTCGTATTTAACACTACTACTCCTATTTAATTTCGGATTTTTGACAGTTTTTTGGATATCCTTTTTTTTTAATTAAAGATGGGTTTGCTCTTGACCAGCATCTATCCATGTAGGAAGGATGAGGTCGACGATGGAGCGAGCTCATTAAGAAGATGCCTATTCACTCGAACCTTGAAAAGATTTGGGTTATATGAGCTCGGAAATACAGACGCCGGCAGGGAGTTCCAATCCTTAGCAGTACGCATCACAAAAGATGTTTTAAAGCGCCTGATCCGAATTAGAGGGATTTCGACAAGGTAAGGATAGTAACCAGCCGTACGTCTGCATGTTCGATAGAAGAAAGGGAAAGGCGGTATGATCTCATGCAGCTCTCGAGCACACTCTCCGAAGTACATCTTATACCTTACACTTTTCCGGAATAAATTATTTACTTAATATTGTCCCGGCTCATAAGGCCAAATTTGCAGATGCCAAATTTCAAGAAAATCAGTCGAAAATCAGTTAATATTTTCCGATTCGTCAGCTACTTATATTGATAGTTATAATACCCAAGTAAAAATTTTCAAAAAAATAATAATAATAAATGAATAAATAATAATAAACGACAAATAATAAATAATTAATTAGCTTTCTCTACGGTTTTATTATTAGAGATTTACTCTTTCACCCATAGATATATATGTATCAGTAATGGAGGTAGTTACATACCCAAAAATATTTAATACTTGAATTGTGTAGGTAAGATAAAGTAACAAAGTTATTAAGTAGTATCATTGTATACTACTTAATAAATATAAGAGAAAAAAAATATTGAAAAAAGACATTAATTTATTACGTATTATCAAAAATATAATGAAAGGATCAAAACCGTTAATACCGACTCAACCGCCTGTCCGTAGTTTAGTTCAGAAAGTTCACGTGGCACCGCCACCGCCCACCGCGCGTCAAATACCTATTGTCGAGCGGTGCGATATCACCTTTAGGGGCCTTAAGCCAAACATTACTTAAGGGCCGATGCACTCATGGCGAAACTCAGAGCAGAGCATTTTTCACTGTCAAACTATTATGAATATTAATCATAATAGTTTGACATTGTAATGAAATCGTAAACTATATAAAATCGAAAATAAAGTAACAAGCATTCTCTTAGGTCTTAGAGCGATTTTATTTCAAAGCGAGTAATAATAGTTTGACAGTGAAAAATTAATGCTCTGAGCTGTGTTACGTCATATGTGCTTTTATGACGTCATACGTGTTTTTATGAAGACTTTTCACGGCTAATCTCGTGCCCAATAATTTCATGCTTACATATTATGAAACAAAGTATGTTCGCTGTCTGTGTGTATGTTCGCTGAACGGTTTTTCCTGAGGAAGGTTTAGGCGTATCATTCGTTAAGGTTTTGTGTAAATTGGTTGAAAAATGACGACTGTTGAAGATGTCGGAAAAAATCAAACCGTCTCGGAGCTGTCATCGAAAACGCTGCCTAATCCGTTTGAGATATAACTAAACAATGCATGGTGGGATTGTTTCTCTTTTATAGGTCTACAAAAAAGTCCGAGATGGCATATGTCTATCTTTTAAGGGTAGCTTACTTATGCCCATTCTAACTTCTAAAAAATGATCACAAATAATATCAGCTATACTAATATTATAAAACTGAAGAGTTTGTTTGTTTGAATGCACTAATCTCAGGAACAGGTTCGAATTGAAAAATTCTTTTTGTTTTGAATAGTCCATTTATCGAGGAAGGCTATAGGCTATATAACATCACGCTACGATAAATAGTATTATATATACTACTGAAAACAAAATAAGGGCCACTAGTTTATTTACATTTAAGTGCACTTTAGTAAACTGAAAGTAACTGATAAGTAGCATTATATTGATATTACGAACTCTTTGGTGTTAGATCTCTTTTATGCTTCCTAATTTGAAAAATATTGCCATCGTTTTAAGAAAAAAAAAATAATTGGAAGTTATCCTTACGTTTTTCTTCGATTGTCTTCTTAACTTGTTTCGGTTATTTTAGGAAAAAAGTTTTACTTTTTCAATTTTAATTGATTCATTTCTCATCTTGCGTTAATCATGCCACCAGTACGAAGGCACATGGATACAATTATAGCAACCAGAGCCATAACTATGATTCAAGAAGGCGTTCTCAGCGTTACGTGGGTTTGCAATTGGGTTTTTCTCGAAGAGCTGTCCAAAATGTATGGAATCGCTTCCAAGAGACCGGCAGTGTTGCCAGGAGACCCGGTTCAGGTAGAGTTCGTGTAACAACGGCGCGCGAGGATCGGTACGTCCAACTAAGTGCTCGTCGTGATCGTACAGTAACGGCCCGTAAGTTACAACACCACCTACGGCTGACAACGGGTACCCGTGTCAGTGATCAAACTATACGTAATCGATTGCACGAAGACCAGCAAATGTCAAGACGTCGAGTTATTCGAATTCCTCTGACTAGGGTTCAACGTGCAAACCGTTTAAGATTCTGCCGTCAGTATTTGAACTGGGGGATTAATCAGTGGGGCAAGGTGCTTTTTACAGACGAGTGCAAAGTAAAATTTTTTAATGATGATCGGCGTGTTAGGGTGTGGAGACGACGCGGCGAGCGTTTTTCGGAGTCCTGCATCCACGAAGTTGACCGTTTCGGTGGTCCCAACGTAATGGTTTGGGGTGGGATTAGTTTACACGGTAAAACCGAGCTCACCATTTTAAATGCGGGTATCGTAACTGTAAAACGTTACATCGAAGACGTCATCAGGCCTCAAGTAATCCCATTTGCACAGCGAGTGGGGCCTGGATTCATCCTGGTGCAAGACAATGCCCGTGCACACACAGCTCGATCGACACAAACTGTCCTAGAAGGGTGTCATATTGAGGTATTATCATGGCCAGCTAACAGTCCGGATTTAAATCCAATCGAGCAATTGTGGGACCAATTGAAACGAAGGGTTAGAGAGAATGAGCAAGGGTCTACAACCAACAGCAGCTGATTGACGCTTTAAAACGTGCCTGGGATGAGATTCCAGATGAAAACGTGAGGAATTTGATCAAGAGTATGCATACGAGGCTTCAGGAGTGTATTGTTAAGAGAGGAGGACATACTCGTTACTAAAAAGAAGAAACAAAAGTGACAAGAACAGTATTTTGTCTTTTTCCGGTGATTTCTTTTGTTCATGTTTTTCATTCAAAATGGCCAATTTCATTATGAACTTAAAAAAAACAGATCATGATCATTATTTTAAACAATTGTTAGCCTATATTATAACCAATAACATTATTTTGTAGTTACATAAGTTAAACAATTTAATGTCTTGGTTGTTTTCATGGTACAACAAAAAATCTTAGTGGCCCTTATTTTGTTTTGAGTAGTATATAAGCAGTGTCCAGTACCGCACGCCCCTTGCGCACGCCGGCCGCCTCCGTATGGGCCGCGCGAGTTCAGCTAGTGATATATTATAAAAAGCTATTTAAACGGATACAGTGTTAATCATTATCAAATTAAATACGTTAGTTACCTTAAGCATTTCATACAAATTATAATAGCCCTGAAGGTACACCACAAATTAAAAACTACGCGCGAGACAATAAATTGAAGCGGTCTCGCACCAACGCGACGCAACGACGGGACTCACTTAATGCAGACGCAGGCGTTATATTAATCACATATTTTCCCATTTTTTATGAAAATATTGGATCATGAAAAATGTTATACACATACTATATCAATGATATGGTTTTTAGGGTTAGGTAGGAGTGAAACCCAATCACAACGAAGACGAGGTTCCACCACGTTCCACTCCTCCAAGGCATCTTGGAACTTTGAAATTGAACTTTTCAAAAGTTGACTCTGGTCTAGGTGTATTGGTAGCGGCAGGGCACACTGCGTTTCGCTGTCATTTGGGCAGCCCGTCTGGCGGCTGTCCGCCACCTTACAGAAGACCACCTTGAAATAAAAGCATGTGTGCTGTTATGTTTCGGTGAATGAGTAAGAGATGCCACAGCCCATTTCCCTAACCCTTCCAAATCCCTTATCCTTAACGTGACCAATACGTCCCGCTTTTGCATACAGACTA
Organism: Bembecia ichneumoniformis; assembly: GCA_910589475.2. NCBI lineage: Eukaryota > Metazoa > Arthropoda > Insecta > Lepidoptera > Sesiidae > Bembecia > Bembecia ichneumoniformis. The sequence goes on along the minus strand of OU342539.1, from coordinate 13,628,608 downwards.
TAACATATTAATGTATGTATTTACCTATATCCGAAACAGCGCGGTTTTCACTTTAATGATTAAGATAATGGACAAGTGAGAAAACACAGTTGAGTGTCATTGAATCATGTAATAAATTCCATTTTTACTTGATACGATATTTTAAAACAGATTTTCCCCGCTAACAAATACAAAGGATCAATAGATTAATTAAAGTTAATTTCAAATGACTTATAAGATTATTTTATTATGAGTAATTTGAATATAATTATATTTGAATCATTTGAATTTTTGAATCAATTCAATAAGTAATATTATTAACGCATTCTTATTTTGTCCTTGTATTTGAATAAATAAGTCTAAGTTTTTTTTATTTATTTATTAAATTTCACCAGCGTCCCACTCTGACTCAAAAAATAAATGGTCAAGTTACTTATCCTTAATCTTACTAAGTTAAGACGGTAGTCACCTACCATCAAGTAGACTGTCAGCCTGCCTGACTTTTACATAAAAACAATTTAAAAAAAAAACAACAAAAAAGCAAAACGAAGGGTATAAAGTAAGAGATATACTTAAAATACTACAGATAAAGCAGACGAAATCGCCGACAACTGTTAGTTTTGGCAACATTTACATATAGAATACATATATAAGTTATAAGCATCTAATCTTAGGCTCATATCGCGATTTAAATCTGGAATAACCACGCTCTATCTGGCGCGGCTCCAACACGCTGTGACGACACATCACTTGTCAGCATTAAGTACGTAACAGCTGCCCGATGCCTTGTATTAACACCCATTGGAACAACAATATAGTAACATTCGCCAGCGAGTTCGTTCGTACGGTTATTTAATTTTTACACAGGAACTAAGGAATAAGGTGCTATCAGTAGCCCTAATAATTATAATCCCCTTCAATATGCTTTGGCTTGGTTTCAACATCAGAAAAACCTTCTATTCAGTATCACAACCAGACATTTAAATTTTATTTACTTGCATTTATTATAGACTTGCTGAGCCCGCAACTATTCGTACGAGTGGTATTTGGTATAGCGCGTAAATATTTTGTTTGTAAAAACGATTGGAATGAAACAAATACTAAATGTTACGGGAAGCTTGCTACAATACATCAGTGAAAACCGCATTCAAATCGGTTAAGCTGCTGAGATTAGCGTGCACAAACGCAAAAGATTAGATAGATAGATAGATAGAACATTTATTTGCACAAACATGACACACATACAAAGAGAAAGAAAAAATTACAATAAAACTGTTTAACAAAACAAAAAAAAAGAATTAAAAACTAATTTAAAATTAATACATTTCTCAGATATTTTAATCCCATTGCGTGTGCGCCATGACAGCAAAAAGGTATCTGGCTCAGCGTAAGCTGAGGCAAAGCACAGCGCTGATATTATGCCAGTCCTAGTGTACAAATTCACGTCTATTTTTTTGAACTTTTTTTTTAATTCACGATTAAAGACTATTTTTTGAACTCACTAACTTTTTGAGCTTTTTTTGAGTACAAAATGTTTTTTTTTAATGTTTAATGTAGACATGTTCACCGTACTATGTTCACCGTTACTTATACCAGACATTTTTCCTGTATGTCCATACTAATATTGTAAAGAGACATTATATTTTTTTGTATGGATGAACTCGAAAATAGCTTAACTGATTTTAAAAATTCTTTCACCTACAGAAAGCTACATGATCAGTGAGTAACTGTATTTTATTTAAAAAAAAAAATAGAGATCCCCACAAGAATTACAACATCGTAACCCAAGACATCAAAAATTTGCCTACAAAGGTCATTATTTGGCGTGCACCGCGAAAACTATTTACGCGAAAAAAGAATGCAATTATAGTTTAACCACCATACCCATGTTACCCATGTTATTACCCACAAAACGGTTTACGAGTTTATATGTCTAAAAAAAACTATTATAGTTAGGTCACAATAAGGTTTTTTTTTGTTCGAATTATTCAATCAAAACAAAGGTAGAATAGACAGATGATTCGTATCACAATATCATTCCTTTTTCAACTAGTTTCATAAACAAGGTTGATTATGGACCTTTCGTCTATAAGAAGTTACGACGTGTACAAAAATGCTAAAGGAAAAAAAATGCCGCGGTAAGAGTGAACAGCTTTTTTCGTCACATGGAGATTGCTGACGGGTTAAGACGAACTCTTACCGGCTAAAACCCAACAACTTTCTAGTGCGGCCATCGGTCGTAACACGAATTAGACCATCAGAGACAATAGTGAACAGCCCCACGTTTTTATAGTCTATTGGTTACCTACCCATTAAATTTTTTGTTTAATTTATTATATTAATTTTTGTTTATCCATATCTTAAGATGAAATCGACGCGAGGCATCGGTTAATTCTAGGCGATTCAGAATCATTGAAACAACCAGTGACAGTTCAAAAGTACCTTTAGGACTAGAACCACAGTATAATAACTAGAACCAAGCCCATGTATGGGGTTAGGTTCAGTAAGAATCTCACATAACCTTTAAAGGGCCTAAGGTTCATCATCCTGATAGGCACCTCTGTAGATGCGTACGGTATCTTATGCAAAATTTCCCTCAAATAAATAAAATAGGATCATTTACCCTTGAATGGTTGTGAGACTTCACTTGGCGAACATGTTAAGCATTATAATAATAATTTATATTATATTGGTATTAAAACCAACTTTACAGATGCCCTTAAATGGCAGTGGACTGGCCATATTGTGCGGTGTGGCCCAAAGGTGGACAATGCAGACAACAAAATGGGCAGGCCCTACAGGAAAAAAAAGAATTAAAGGTAGACCACAAAACGATGGGCATACGAAATTGTTGCAATCACTAGAATTGATAGGATGCATGTAGCTAAAAACAAAGAGAAATAGAGGGGTCTGGAGGAGGCTTTTACCCAAAAGGGGGCCACAATTAATAATAAAAAACTTAAGTATTTTTATAGGGTCACTATGTCACATTTTAAGGACAAAGTTCTTCAATTAATATAAGGGTAACATTTTCAATTTTGTACTGAATGTTTATAAAAACTAAAACTATGTATGTTTCTTATATGCAAGAGTAACCAAGTCAGTAAATTTTATTTGACTGTCTAATTGAGACGATGTATTTGTATGTACATAGTTACAAACATAAGATAATGTGAACATGCAAGAAGACCAATGACGAGTTAAGATGAGCTGTGATACACTTAGTAGGTGACTTATAAAAAAAAAATCACTAATATTAAATGTCGTCTTAAAAATTTATTTTCACTGCAATACAATGCAATAGTACTGCAATGCAATAGTTATGTCATGGAACAAGCTGCCAAGAGATGTGATATCAAGGGAATAATTGAACCAGTTCAAAAACAACTTCGACATTTAGGATATCAGTGCAAGCTGCTAGTATAACATACCAGCTTTTGGCTGGGACTTTATCCGTGCTCCTTTTTCTTCATCATTAAAATATTTATTCAATCTTTATTGCTTATAAATTTTTATTTTACTTTTTTATTTTGAGATGATCCCTAGGCAGCAATTGCATTTGCAAAATTACATGTAAACAAACTCACTTTCACATTTATAATATTAGGTAGTTGGGATAATCTTTTTTTCTAAGTGAAACATAGTTTTTTTTTATATTAAGATCAGAAGGCAGGCTGATGGTCCACTTGATGGTAGGTGGCTAATAAAGTTAATTTGGCGAGACATGAACTGATTTATCAGCCCTCCAAATGATAGCTACAAATTTATAATAATTCGTAATTATTAATAAACAGTTAACATGAGTTTTATTGAATGCTTATCTACCTCCTGGCAGCACCAAAAAGTATTGGTCGCAAATAAATTAAAAATAAACAATGAATCATAGATAATAAAAAATTACCTCCAGAAGCAATGTAGAAACCGCTGGGCGAATATTTAGCCACATTCACTTGGCACGAATGCTCTGTATACACGTCGGCGATCGCTGGATTCTCTATGTCCCTTATTATCACTGAATTTCCATTAGTATATAGAAAATTTCTTCCCTTTGGATCACCGCCTAAAACTAATGGCGTGCCTCGCTGCGTTCTCGGTAGAGCGGCGAACACGTATTCTGTGAATAGAAACGTACAACATTAACCCGTAAAACATGTTATGCGACAACACAATGCAAGTAAAACGAATAACTTTATAACAGGAGAGAGAGATCAGCTTCAATGGTTTCTCATTCGGCGGATACTACTTATTTCAAACTTACTATTTGAATAAGACATCTTCTTCTTATACTTTACTTAATGAATACTGTATTTGTTATATTAAAACTATATTATATTCAGTACTTTTTAATTTATTAGGAAAAACACAATCAGCCGCTATATATCCATTGCCTTCCAAAAAGTGACGTATAACCAATGTTGCCAACTTGTTTTAGTTGTTTTACGAAAGTGCAATACGGATACGAAACAAATAAACTCATTTCCTGAAAAACGAATACTTACGTCTAACTACACAATACATATAAAGGATAGTGGCTAAAATATACTTATTTATTATCATATACCTAAGTGCTTAAACAGAAATAAGTTTCAATTATTTTGAAATAAAATATTTGATAAAATAATATCTTATAAAACACCGGTAAAAATAACCTGGAATCACTATTCACCTAAACTTAAAATTTGCAATGTTTTAAGAATCATGCCAAATATCACTTCAATGTTCAATTAATTATTGTTTTGTAAATCGTTATGTACATAACATTTAAAATTTTTGTTTGTAAAGGGGAAACTATATTTTTATTGAATAACAAAAAAAAATAGGTTTTATAACCGAGGCGTAACATACTAAAAAATAAGAAATGTTTTATGTAATGAACAATAAAGAAATTAGTATAAGAATGTTCCCAACAATATTAGCTAATTCGTTTACAAATTTGTGATACATTAAAATAGAATATAGTCGTTAAATATAATTATTTAATAATTTTATATCATGAAAATGTACTATCTAGCGTCAAAAGACCTATGTTGGCAACTTCATGAGTGACGTATACTATTTTATCATGATGTTGGTATTTCTGTAGTTGGACACAAAAATGCCCATATAAGGGTATTTCTATTCAAATAATAATTTATCATTTAAATCTATGCTACTACGATTGTTGACATTATTATAAAGATGACAAATATGAGTAAAAGTGCAAATGACTTTTAGTAGATTTATGCTTTAGTTATTTTTCCATATTTTTCTATGATTTAGTCAAAAGTCTATGTAGTAAACACAGACTAATGCCTTTGAGAAAGACCAAGTCCCCAAGTCCATAATAATTTAATAATCTGTGGCTTTGACAATAGGTAAAGTTTAATGCTGCGTCCACACTGGTCCACACCAGCCCAACGTTTAGTTTGCCAATGAAGGATATTCAGCGTTGGCTACCACAAGCATAGATAAGTATGTGTATATTATGACCACAAGTACCACACGCTCGTTGGCCTTCAAGGTCAAAAAGGAACTAAGCACGTGCATGCGTGTTGCGCGAGTTCCCTAGCTTGTTACAAGAATAATTGATTTTATCATCTAAAATTCTAAACATTAAATAATCGCAATGTTGATAAAATAGTTGAAACAATAAGAGGGGACTTGATACTCGAAACAGTTTTATACCTGCATTACTTTCAGAGATATCGCTATATAACGCGTGTAAAATTCTTTTGCAAATTTATTTTCGCGACTTAAATCATGAAACTATTAAAATTAAATAAATAGGAGGACAAAGCTAATAAAAATGCGTATGCTTGTATTTTTTTTTTATTTCGTAGAATTTTGCAGGCTGGGATGCATCTTGCCTATACGTCCCAGTCCCAAGCCAATCCTAAGCGCGATGACACACGCACAAGCATTTCTGGCTAGAATATTTCGAATGCTGCTAATTCGTTTGAAGTTAAATGCCCGTTTCCGTCCTACAATCGTTCGGAATTACCTGTGTTGTGGTGTATGACACCATTGTGTGTGGTCACAGATTGTTCTGTGGCGACAGGAATATTGAATATATGTATACCTACACAAACTAAACTAAATATCGTAGATATATAATCTTCTTGCTAAATACATATATTTAATACTTCTATATTGCTAGTAGAGTGCACCGAACTGATGCCGACCGAACGGTGCAGACATATATATGTCTGTCTCCCTCATGAAGACTTCGAACGTTGTGCGCATGTCCGAGAAATACATTATTTAATAAGCATCTTATTGGCTGGGCTTCTCTCACTACCACAGATTAATAAGTAGTTACTACCGTAACAGATAAATCACTCCCTAACAAAAAGACCATCACAACTTTTATAAATGCCTACTGTTTTGCCTCGCCAACTGCTTAGCGGAAAAATATACCTTATAGTTCAAACGTTGAGTTGTTATTGCTCTGCAGCCGCGCGCGCCCGCGTGACATTGAAATAATAGTAATAAAGTCAGGGCTACTACTACTGAGTTTTTCTAGGCCGTCCCAAAATACAAAGCTAATTAAGCCGCTAGTAACTATTTATTAAGTAATTAACTAGTAACTATAAGCTTACAACTTCTCAGTTCAAGTTGATCAGAATAACATGATTTTTAAGATGTAAATAAGTACTAGTAGGTAACGAGCAATGATAAAAAACCTTGTAGGTACCTAAAGGTTTTCATATTGGTAGGTACTTATTCCTATTTCCACTGACGAGACCAAATAAAAAAGCTTAAATTGTGTATATCATTAGTCCACAAATCCACACAACACAAAGTCGACCAAACATCGAGTTTTGATGAAATAGTCGGAGAGCTCGCTGCTAAATTGTTCTCGACATAAAATTATTTGGCGATACATTATTGTTCTATAGTGAAAAAAATTTTGAACAACGGCGGAGAGTATTTATGTAAAGTATGTAAGTATTGAGTAAAGTAAGTATTTGTTATGTTACTAAATAAAACTGTTTTTACAGATTTTAAAAAAACAATGCATAAATAAGTGTAATACACTCTTTATTTTTAATCTATCTTTAATAGGTACAATTTTTTTTTACAGATAAATAATTTCGTTTAAAGGTAACTAGGTGATAAATTTTGTAGTCAGCTCTCAAACTATGTAGCGGACAGCGTGCGCGTGCCTTGTTGCCAGACCGCATAGCAACGCCACTTGGCAACGCGGCGGCGGCGGCCGGTGCAGCGCGTTGCCGCGCGAATGCTAATAATACTTATTACCTACTTGAGTTTATTTTTACTAAACATTGTTTTATTAAAATTTCGTTTGCACTAGTAACTTTAAAAGTTCCATTTCGTAAGTTGTGAAATTTATTTATTGTACAACCACATAAACAATGCACATGACCCGAAAAGATACGTAGGTAGATAGGTAGGTACGGATTTCACAAGTTCAAGTATTATAATTAAATACATACCTATTAATTATTAAATACAAAGAATATTTAGGTAGGTGCATGTCATTCAATGGATTTTAAAGTTAAAGTATTAAAAAAATATAATACGGAGAATTTAAATTCTCCGTATTATATTTTTTAGTTTTCACGGATTTACATCCTTCCACTGCACACGTATTACGAGGCATAATACCTATTATTCTTTCCGAAATGTAAATCAAAGACACGGAACACAATTACTCCTGGCGGAGATCAAAGAAGAAAAAAATAAATATGAATGCGCGCGCTCGCGTCGGTGGCAACCGCGTGAATGTGTACCTTGGAAAGTACAGCGGCGCGTAGGCACTTAGCGCGCGCAAGTACATGAAGTGAAAGAGGCCTGTCACTACTCCCAGTACTGTCGCAACGCATGCGCATAACTCGTCAAGTATCAACGAGTGAGAGAAAATATGTAGTTCCGTCTCGGCAACGCTGCAACTTAAGGGGACTAGCAATATAGGAGTATTAAATATATGACTAAATAGTAGATATGAATATATATGGACTGTGTGTGTTAAGTTTGTGAAAACAGAAATGAATGTGTAGATTTAAGTAATGGCATTAAATTGTAACTATAGTACGGTCATTCTATGAATGCGTTTTTGACATTTCTTTATGTCCATTGCATAAAATTCATTTCCGAATAAACGATACAGAAAATGTATGGAATTGACACCTGTCAGAACAGCACTCATAATGGCCGGAGTATAAAAAAAATAAAGACTATTAAAAATATCTTTCACTACATAAGCAGAGTTTTTTTTAATAAATGATTATTAGGACACAACAGTGTTAAAGTATTGAACTTAAATACTGGCTGAATTAAAAAGTTTTTGTAATTCAAACATAGAAAAAGAAGATGTTGTTTTTGACGTAGAAAAAAATTGAAGAGAGTTTTTTGAGTTTGATAGAAGAGTTGGTTTTGTAATATGAGTTTTGTTTGGTATATGAGTAAAAATGTTATATAAGTGATTGTGAATATTTTAAGGCATTTTAAAGTAAATAAAAGATTTTTTTCTCACAATGACATATTCAATCTAGCTTTTTAGAAAACATTCTAATTTCAATTTTTTAAGTCAGCCAGGATTCAAGTTCAAAATACATCAACAGTGTGCACCATCAGAGATTATCAGTTATTTTATATAGATCCCAAAAGGTTAAAAGTCAAACCAAAATGTAGACGCAGTGAAAATCACGCGAAGATAAAAATCCGATAAGAGGCTATGGCCCTTTAGGGGGTCCGTCTCTACACAGTGAACCAGTGATGAGAGTAGAGCTGGCCTAAGTCTTCTCTAGCTCGTGTTGGGAAGCATTCAAGAGAAAACCCCATGTATCATCGTGCTAACGCGGCGCTGTTAGCGCGGTACTCCGGATAACATCCACTTCCCTTCCCGCTTTCCCTCCCGGAACTCTTACCGGCCAGTGTATTTTGCGTATTACGACCTTTATAATATCGCTAGTATTAATAGAAAAGAATGTTATTCTTTGATCTGTATTCTGTATCTGATTATGACAATTTGACAATGTCAACCACAGAGACTAAATACTTACTTATTTGTTCTGTGTGGAAATGTTTTTTGTTTCATCACTTTTTATTTTTCCAAAGAGTATATAATCACTACGTTTTATTTTCTATGATCACTTTACTACACAGAACATGCTTTACTACTTTACTGTTTCAATTTCATTCATTTCACTTCAAGTATTTCACGAAGTACGTTACGTACACTATTTCATTTATTTTTTGTCTACGAAATAACGACGAGCTCCTACAAAAGATTTGATTTTCGTTAATTAATAGTACGTGTTCAATTCCAATAAGAATCTAAACGTGCACTAATATTTGAAAAAGTGAATTTTTCTTGCCAGTACCGACCGTCTGACACTTAAATCCACGTGGTCATATATAAATTAAATTGTCAACAGGACTAACAATAAACTTCTTTTCGCTATAATTGCTTGGTTGGCAGTCTCGCTCGACCACATTTCTCGTATGAATGGAGTCCTTGAATATGTCCCAGCTCAACATTAGTGCATCTCAAGAAAGTGATTCAAGAACTTATGCAGACTTTTATGAAGAAAATGATGAACACGAAATACACGTAGGTTTTTACTATTTAGATCATAATATGAATGACAAACCTGTTTATTCATTAACTTGTATAACACTACATTATGTATTTAAATGATTTAATTCAGGTAGGTAACAGATTTTTAAAAATTTATTTCAGGTTTTGTCAGATCCAAAGAATGAATATGTTTGTGAATATCGGTCTGATATTTGGAATGCAATGCTCTCAAAGGATTCTGGAAGGCCTCCTTTTCATTTGCAGTCCCCACAGGTTGGTAAACTCTTGCTACTTATATATTTTTTTGTACCTGCTATAGATTCTTTTTCTACTGTAAGAACACGCGGTAGAAATAACCAACACCTTCTTCTTTTTACCATGGTGTATTTGTCTATTCACTTACATTATCATAACAATTACACTTTATTACACTTTCGACTTACTAACTGCAAAATACAACCGTTCGATACCGCTGACCGACCGAGAATGCTCATGGCGCCATATCAGATCACCTCCCTGGCGTCAACTCTCGTTCCACGTTAACCTCTCGCGGACATGACGTCACCAGAATGGTCAATGTGGTTACTTTTTAATTACTTTTTATTCCAAAAACAATAAAACCTTACACTACTAAGAGTGATTTGTTGTTGTAGTTTGGCAAGTTGAGTGTCTTCCAGTTATGTCTTTTCATATTGTACTTAATTTATGTCCTTGTATGACTGTCGTTTTGTAAAGCTTTTTTGTATGCTAAAGTCGACAGGCAGGTTGACTGACTGTCCACTTGATGGTAGGTGGCAACCATTGCCTATACCACAAGCTACTCCAAGGTGCTTCAAGTGCGCTGTCAACTATACTAGAATAAGAAAGGATAGTGAAGTGGACTCTGGTATCCCATACTCACTCACTGAAACACAAAAGCACACATGCTGTTATTTCATGGTGGTTTTTTCTGTAAAGGGGTGGTTACTGCCCCTGGACAGGTTGCCCAAATAACTGAAACACAGTGTGCCTTGCCACTACTTGTCAGTTCCAGAGCTGCCAATTATTAAAAAGTTCATTACCAAAGTTGGCCTTGCTGAGAATTGAATCTGGGACCCTTAAGATAGAGCATTAAAGCAGGCACTTTAACCTCTCGACCAAAGTGCTTGTTAAGACCATAGTTAGACATACTGTCAGAGCAGGAAATGGATGTGTTGGCACAAAAGTATGGTCGCAAGGAGTAACTTTTAGAATGACCACACTACTCTTTGGCATACAATAATTTTGATGTCATTGGGATCATCTATACTAATATCTATACTAATCTATACTAATATTATAAAGCTGAAGAGTTTGTTTGAACGCGTTAATCTCAGGAACTACTGGTTCAAATTGAAAAATTCTTTTTGTTTTGAATAGTCCATTTATTGAGGAAGGCTATAGGCTATATAACATCACGCTATGATAAATAGTATTATATATAAGCAGTGTCCAGTACCGCGCACCCCATGCGCACCCCGCCGCCATATGGGCTGCAGCGAAGTGTGGCAGAGTTCAGCTAGTGTAATATATTAAGAAAAATGTCAATATTAATTTCTTATCTGAGCCATATCTATTATCAATACTAAAATTATAAAAAGGTAAAGTTTGTTTGTATGTAGGAGGCAATCTTCTAAACTACTCATCCAATTTAAAAAAAATTGTTCACCTATTTTGGCTTGGGTATAGGCTAAAATATATTTCATGCGGGTGAAGCCGCGGGCACCACAAAGTTGATTAATACAACTACTGTTCCAATAGCCCCTTATTATACTTGAATTAGGATTTTAGTGTAACACACTCAAAGTATGCCACAAAAGGACTATGAATTTTAGTGCAATTTACTATTTTTGTGGTTAGATATTCCTTTACCTGTAATTTAAAAAAAATTAAAAACGTAGAAATTAAAGTCTATAAGTATCTAATAATAATAAAAATAATAACTTTTACCATAAAATGAAAATTGCGTCATATTTGAAATTTATTGTTTAATAACATTGTGAAATACTTTTTGCATAATATTTTGTAACATAAATGAATAAACCACCCATTTCAATTTAATGGAAATTCTCAACCTTAGATGGGATACTTACAGGACTGTTTAAAACTGTCCGACTAAATGTCTGTTCTAAATGTCCGACACCGATCGGGACATTTAGAACAGAAATAGGGCAGAGCATGGGTTTTTCAAACACTTATTCAAGAAATAGCGAAATCAACTCTTCTTACCAACTCTACGTTCTTGGTTGACACTTTTCTTTCCCCATTCATATTTTTCAGTAGATTTGACCTTTTTTAGTAAGTCCTTTTTATGTTTAGTTTAGTTGCACTAAACAGTTGCACTAAGTGCAAAACTAGTATAAATTGCATGAAGTAGTGAAAGCCACCGACTTCTGGACTATTATTTCTTTTTAAACCTTGAAGCAACTGTGGTGTTCCTTGTGTTATAGGCCTGTCTGTCGACCTTAACATAAAAAAATATATCACACAAATCACAATTCCTTATTAGGTAACGATTTCTATATTATATTTATTTTCAATATAATTTACTTATAATTTTAGTAGCTGTTGCACGTGCCTTTGCCCACGTCTCTTTATAAAATATTATTCGTGGGAAATGGCAATTTTGTTGGGTAGGGGGAGGGAGGCTGAGTAGCCCGTGTTTCTTGCTGATAATTTAGCTTTTTATAGGTGAAAGAATTTTTAAAATTGGTTCAGTAGTTTTTGAGTTTATTCATTAAAAAATGCATACATACAATTTTTTCTCTTTATAATATTAGTATAGATTATAATCTGATAGACTAAAGGTCAAAAAAGCTCTCTATAATGAAATTAATTGGTTAATTGGAAACCGCCTTTCAAAACTTTCAAATTTTTTTTAAAATCATTTCTTGTAAAATGTAAGTTATTTTCTATTACCATAACTACGAAAGTCTAAAAGTGATCTTATTATGTATTTTCAGTTAGAATATCGAGGTTCTCTAGTTCAACTGCTCAGAAATATAGCCATAGATAACGACTACAGTATCTTGACGCTGCACACAGCCGTCTCTCTGTTGGACTCTTTCATGGACGATCATCGGCTGCGGGTGGATCGGCTCTTGCATGTAGCTTTGGCGTGTCTCAGTCTTGCTGGTGAGTACAAATGTCTAGAAACCCATTATATAATTGAGATAATTTCAAGTCTTGTTCATTTATGAATTTTCATAATAATTTCAAAGTGTGACAGTCAAAATGCGCATTGAATTTGGCTAGTTTTGTTTAAACACTGAGGGAACAACAATTTTGGAAAGCGATAAAAGGATTTATGTAGTTTTCTTTTTGATTTGTTCCCTTCATGTCGAGTCCCGTTATCTCTAGGTGTGGGCAGGATGGTATTTAACCTACTTAGAAAATACTGACCCGTTTAAAAGGTTTTTCCATTCCTATATATAAACAACAAAAAGAAAATTGCATGTAAAATTGGCCAAATTTGATTTTTACAATTGCAAAAATATTCATTATTGCTCAAGACAAAATTTTTTAATTTTAAAGTTCTCAACTTAAGGTAAATCTCCACAACCACTGTACCTATTTTAAATATTGCTTTCACTATTTAAAAACACATTCCTGATGGATATAGCCTAAATGTGTTATGGTTAGTAATTTCCCAATTGGGCGAAGCCAGAGTGCTTAGGTTTAGTTATTCATAAAATGCTTTTGAAAAACTTCACACAATAGCAGTTAAAAGTTTTTCATTTTTTTTTTTCAAAATATTTTTTAGATTCATTCAAAATTGTTTGAAATCTCAATTGAGACATCGGCACCGACGTGAGCGTCAATGGCGCAATGGGAAAGACATAGCCTATGTCAAGAGGTCCGAGTTTGATCCCCGATCATTCCATGTATTAATGGGTTTTTTATAAAAACTTAAGTCCATTTACTGACTGCTCTCAAACGGTGAAGGAAACCTGCACTGGGCCAGCACGGTGGACCATATAGCTCTACTCTTACGCTCTTGTAGAGAGGGTAGGCCTATGCCCCTGCAGTGGAGACATATCATAGGCTGTTGATGATGATGATGATATTAAGTGACAAAGTGAATTTGGAAAAGTGTACTTAACTTATTCATCTTGAATGAATGTTCCAGCGAAGAGTGAAGAAAAACTCTCCATGGTGCCATCATTGAAGTACCTATCAAATTTCTGCCCACATCCGCTCGAGGGGAAAACTTTTAGGCAATTGGAGTGGATGATCGGCCAACATGTCAATTGGAGACTCCTCGCGCCGACAGCGGCCTCCTATGCAATGCTACTGGCGCAATACGTGATCACCGATGCGGACTTGTCGACTAAACGTCCACAGTTTGTGAACCGTTTCAAAAGGGACGGTGAAGAGCGGCTGAATAAGTATTTGAATTTGAGTTTGTCAAGTGAGTTTTACTGTTACTTTACTATTAATTAGTACTCTTCAACCAATCAATTTTTATTTATAACATAAAAACATATATATAAACAAATAAATCAGTAACAGAATTTTTTCTTAAAACTTAAGTGCATATACTGACTGCTCTCAAACGGTGAAGGAAAACATTGCGGGGGAAACCTGCATACACCAAAGAAGAAATTCTAAGGCGCATGTGAAATCCACCAACCCGCACTGGGCCAGCACTGTGGACCATATAGTACCTATTTTATCTAGTAGAACAACAGTTCATAAAAAGTTACATGAAAATTTATAAAAAAATGTGTTTTAAGATCGCTTTCCTGTACCATGAAACAGATAGCACCGGCCACTTGTGACATTTTTATGTGCGAGGGAAAAGGACAGAGATACATAATCATTCGATGTTATGAAACTCAGTACAGGTCGAGTTTGTTTAAATTTTTTGTGTTGTACTAAAGCTTCACTTTAATCTGAACTTTGTGTAAATTTGGGATTTTCTAATTTTCTAAAAAAAAATAATCACATTATTGTGTTTCATCTCATTCACATCGGTAAAACGCCACGCACTCTGGAAACTCACGTAACGATATAACGTAAACGAATCGTTACTTTTCCCTCTTGAATCCTGCAGCGATTTATGTACAATCGTGACATAATATTCCAGCTGCAAATTGAATATCACAGTCGTAAAAAGCGGAATCATTTCTATAAATAAAATAAAATTGAAAGAAAAATAAAGCAGTAACGTAACGCCATAGACATGTTAGTAATGGATGGAGAATAGACGTATGTAGAAATGAAAAACTGATAAATTGGCCAGAATTGCGCTTGTGAAGCATTGGTGAATTGGTATGATGGGTTGGTTGCGTAGTTGATGAAACTACGGTAAATAAAATTCTACTACAGCGCCATCTATTTAATGGTGGCCGACCGACACTTGTGCAGAATTGTTCGTCCTTACCTCTATTCTCCAGGAATTAGAATGTATTGCTACGGCGGATAGTCGTTATGATCGTTATCTTCTTCTTCTTCTTATTTTGGTTATGGCTCCATCAGATCTTCTCGGATGATTTTACCAGTGTCACTTGTAAAAATAGCAATATAAAAAACTCAAAATTCAAATTAAAATCAAAATTAGCAGATCCAATTTTTTTCTTTAAATTTTCCAAAACAGGTCCGTCAAGCCCAAAGCAGTCAAGTGAAGTCCATATAATGATTTATCAATAAAATTGAATTGCATAATGTCACTTGATAATTATGCAGAACTAGATTAAATTACTAGCCTAGTCCGAACTAGCGTTTAGAGCGAGTGAGGGAATGTTCTGTTCTGTTATGCAGATGTGCGCCTGAACTTGGAGCCTCCGGTGAACGTGGGTTGCGCTTGCGTGGCCTGCACTCGCGCAGACCTCGGACTGACCGCGTGGCCGCCTTGGCTCGCGGCGCGCACGAGACGGAAGGCCGAAACGATAGCGCCCATCGTCAGACTCCTACAGAGGTACAGAAATGGTCACTAGTTTAAGATACATAAGAATTATATTGGTTGGAATATAGGATATTGTATTGGAAATAAATATGAGTGATGTGTTTGTTGTTAGTGCCTTTTCACAAGCGCCGATTACCGCTAGCAATTACGTTAGTTTTCAAGGCCTGATTCACATTGGTATGTAGAATCACGCACAAGCTTTCATTACCATTGGCAGACAGTCACTCAGGTGCAACCACGTAGAGAGGCACATCCTCTTAGAAACCCTACAGCAATACAGAAACAAAAGAACCATACAATTGAGACAGTATTACCAATAAGGAATATGCATATTTTTTAAAAACATTTTTATACTATAGGTTATATCGTTAAATTGCCGTTAAAAAAAATCCATCACTGAAAAACTAAAATTTAGTAAAAATAAAAATTAATGTTAAAATTAACTAACAGCTACGGGCTCTTTAAACATCCGCCCTTTTGGTGCGCTTATCGTGACGTCAGATTAAAAAATCACAAATCAAATTACGCGCTTGTTGACACTGTCATTATAGACTTTGACGTCACATTCAATCTGACCAATAGTGTTGCGTTTCGAGTATTTTGAATTTGCCACTATTTTTTGTGCCCTTTTTAATGATTATTTTTATTAATTTTACTATTAATAATAGAAACAACTTAAATCTATGTTAATATTTACACACATTGATTAGTCATTAACCATGCAATATTGGTTCATATAGGCATGCAGAAAAATATTGAGGGTCTTTTAAATTAATTCCCATTGGAATTAAAAGATGAACTTGTGGTTACGGGATAAGCCATGTGGTCAGCTAGAGTCTTTTCAGAAAGGGGACCGTCGTCGTCCCTGACAAGTGACAAGCGGTGGTTATGATTCCACCGCACCACCTGTCAAATGTCAATGAAACTTGTCAGTTATTATCGTTTTACCTACTTTATTTTGATGGTTTTTGCACAAAATTCACGTAATTCTAAAATTTTATAAATATGATAATCGCCAAACTATTCCGCCAATTGTATTCAATTTGCATTTGGTTTATACTTGCTTTATCCAGATCGTACCGGAGACCTTTTAGTATTTCAAAATTATGGAACTAAACTGATAAAACAGACATTTTTCTGCGTATTTCATTATTTAGCTCGAAGGACCAAAATTTGATTCAATGTGTAAATTTGGTTGTTAAATTAAACCATACATACACTGTTTACTGTCCTTTTCTTTATTTCAACACTAATTGCACAAGGTTTTTATGGCAATTTTAATTGCAATGGAACCATGTTATTTAGCAACATTAAATGGCTTGATTGTAGAACGCGCAAACTTGTACAATATACTCGTGTTTTTGCGATTTGACTTAAGGCTAAATACACTTACATACATAATGATGAGAAAAAGGCCGAAAATTAGGATGGTTGATATCCCTTTTGGTCGATATTCCAACCGATGGTTATATCGAAGAAGCGAGTTTCTGATGCACCCCCAATGCGTTATTTAAGAGGGTCCATAATAAGTACAAGTTGTATAGATTCAGTATTTTAATCGCAGAATGATGCAGATATTGAAATCCCGCGAGAACGCCGAATCAGAAGT
The DNA here is from genome assembly GCA_910589475.2 of Bembecia ichneumoniformis. Classification (NCBI taxonomy): domain Eukaryota; kingdom Metazoa; phylum Arthropoda; class Insecta; order Lepidoptera; family Sesiidae; genus Bembecia; species Bembecia ichneumoniformis. The sequence goes on along the minus strand of OU342539.1, from coordinate 13,611,571 downwards.
TGACCAGGGTTACAGCAGTGCGAAGACTTCTCCGAGCCGGACACCTTCCACGTCTCCTAAGTTCCAGGTGTCTCCGGCTTCCAGCTCTTGCAGCGCAGTAGCGGTGGACGGTTACAGTCGCCGTCATCGGATAAGAAACGACGAATATACGGTTCTGGACATGGACGATTCGAACCCAGGACCATCGGTCAACTATGAACCCTCAAAGTTGCCAGCGGTAATGGACGTGACGTTGCAGAGGGTCGACAATTCAGCTGATTATTTGTATTGTAGGTCTAGCAGAATGCTGGATGCTAGCTTAGGTGCTCATGATCGGAAGGCTGTGAAACGTGGCTCCAATGTCAATATTGCGGTGGTTTCGAAGAGATCCCGCTTATTGGAGCCACAGTGATAGTTTATGGGCGTCCATTTTCATACGTAAATGAGAGCTGGTCTCGCGTTTTGATTTTCGCGTCAATTTATGGGAAATACGTTGCATTTGCTTTTCTAGTGGACACATTATTTTTAAGTTTAGCCTCAGAACCATTCTTAACTAGTAAAAATGACGAATTCTTTTAGTTTTCCCATGGCTAACTTATATGGGTGTTTTGTTAAACTGAAAAACTGTCTAACTAAAACCATTAAATTGTGGTTCATAAATTGGCCACAATGGCGCTTGATTCGTTGGTTGCGTAGTCGATGAAACCACCGTTAAAAAAAATGCTACTACAGCAGCACACCCCAATGCTACTCGTGCCCTTCCATTACTAAAATAATATACACCACTACTAATAAAATGATACATAGATCAATAGTAATAAAATGTGAATATATATTTTATTTATTATTGTTTCGTAAGACTTTTTTAATACCATAATACCAACCCACTATCAGTTTGTTCGAAAATGAACCCTAAATTTAAACAAATTTAAGATGAAGACGCAAAAGAATTACGTTAACAAGAAAGAAAGAATGTTAATTATGTTATGTTATATATATATTAAAAGGGAGGTTGTTTATGAAGCGCGATTACAATTTGACACTGCTATCATAGACAAAAGTTTTTTTGCCAAAATTGTTAATAGATCTTCGATGTAATTAATCATTATTTGCCATATTGACAAACAAATATTGCTAATAACTAAAAAAGACACGAACTGTTGACGTAACTAAAGTATTCTTGACAAGTCGTGTGATAAGAGAGCTAAAATGAAATATGTTTGGCAAAAATGAATAGTTCTTATCCTTTGGCGAAACATAAATTTTTTGTCGCTTAGTTAACAAACAACGAAAAAATGGAGTATTAGCTACTAATTTAAAAAAGAAATTTATTGACTTAAACTGCTGTTAACAAACATTTCTAATTGTCATATTATTTTTTATATCCACAATAAAGGAAAATTGATTCACTTTACACAAAGAAGCTAGAAAATTTACGAGTTGTTGATGAAATTCTCCTTAAATTAATTAATTAAAATGTGCAGTATTTCTTCAGGATGACAAATATCGAGAAAGTCTATTTTAGTGGATTTTCATATTTAAGTCCAAATAGTAAAAGTGTACTTACTTATTAACTTCACTTAGTTATTGCTGTTACGAAAAGTTAAAAAAAGTCACTATTATTAAAAAAAATAGTGACAAAAATTAATAAAAAAAAATGATTTCATTGATTTTTTTTATGTTAAGATCGGCAGACAGGCTGACGGTCCACTTGATGGTAGGTGGCCACCGTCGCCTATAACACAAGCAACGCCAAAGCTGCTGCAAGTGCGCTGCCGACTACAGTAGGATTGGATAAGGGATTAGGAGGGGATAAGGAAATGGGCTTATCCCTTCACCAATCAGAGCGAATGACGTCACGCCCAGGTAAGTGCCATGGTGTTGCTTGACTTTGCTTTGACAGAATGAAAAATCTCATGAGATGTCGGTGACGTCACGGTTCATCAGACGCGACGCCATGACACCTAAGAGCGTTTTCGCGCGTAATTCAAAATAGATTTAAAAACATTCAATAATTCGCGTTGAAATTTAGTTTTTTGCTGAAATATTATTTTTTTCGGATATGGTAGACGTGTATCTCTACATTATGGAAGGGAATTTCAAAATCTGTCATCATGCCTATTGTGTAAAATTTTTGTAGTGAATTGAAATTGAATGTAATGTAAAATTGAAATGTAAAAATTTGAAAAACGACCATTCGGTCGTTTCTTGTTTGGGGATTCTGATTGTTGTGTCTAATACAGAACACTTTTTCTTTCGGATTCTTCTTAAAAGATCTTCTTCTTTTGGTTTCGGCTCCATCAGATCTTCTGATGGATCTTGATTTTGCCAGTGTCCAATTGTTAGAATAGCAATATAAAAAAACCTCAAAATTCAAGTTCAAATTAAAAGTAGCAGATCCCGAAACTAGTCAGTCAAGTACAATTTTTTTCTTTAAATTTTCCAAAACAGGTCCTTCGAGTCCAAATATGTTGATATGTTATTTTTTTTTAAATATGTTTCTGTTGTCAAAGGGTTTTATTAATGTAGGGCCAATTTAATAGATCACATCGGACATCTGTCAGTCTTAGCTTCGTAGTTAGGTGACCCGCTTAAAATTTCTCTTTTGTCATTATTTTTTGAAATTTCATTTGAATTCATTGAAATTCAAATTCATTTTTGAAAGTAATTTAATTTTGAAAAAATAAATAATATGCCCTCCGTTACAAGGTTACGTTGTTGAATTTTGTTTAAGTCTCAGATGTGATATAATGATATTATAATTGGACCTACGTTAGGTACAGGGCTTAGGTACTTTAGGTAAATTTAAATACACCTTTAGGCTTTAGTTACTAAAATAAGAATACCTTTAACGTTTGAATGTGGACGCCATAAAATTTTGTAGGTAAATTTATTTAAAATACAAGTATTTTGTGCATAATAAATTATTTATGAAGAGAAACATATTAATTGTGATAATGAAGAAATTTGTGCTCAGAATTAATTAAATGTTTGATGTTTTCGTTTTTAAACTTCTTTTCGGTCTGCAAGCAATGTTATACTTTAGTAGTTGATTTTCTTTTAAAAATTAATGTTTAATCCATTCGCACATTAACTTGCGACCAAATGATGTTTCATGTACGTTACATTAGGTATGCGTAGCAACAAATGTTGTATAATCCTTGCAAATTGCTAATGCCCAGGAACTTTACCAACATTAACATCCACATGACGTCATTCTCAACCAAAACTCGCCGGCCAGTGTTGTTAAAAACGCTCGAGTGTGTGTGGCGAGATTACGTCACCAAAATGGCGGCCCGGCGCATTGGCAAGTTGCGGAGCTTAAACTAAATTTATGTGCAGGTAAAGTAAGGGGAACAAGTTGTAAACTCGACGTATTTTTCTACATTTAAAATTTTACAATTTGCGTCCTCGTTTAGCGTAGTTTTCCGTTATTTATTATACTTCCATCTAAAATCGCTATTCTAAGTAGATCTCATATTGTGTACTTCAATGTTGTCATTATTCCTTTAATAGGTTATTAGAGAGATTTTATTTGTTGTTTGAGGGTATTAAGCAGTTTTAGATGGAGTAAGGTTGTGATTGCTTGTTGTTAATTTAATTTAATTAAAAAAAAAATATGTTAAAAATGTACGAACATTTAAAGGAATCTTTAAAAATATTTTTTTATTTATTTTTGTACGTTCTTTATAGCTTCACTCAAAGATTCTACGTTCAAATGTGAAACTTGAAATTTTAAACTGAAACGGGATTCTTTTTTTAATTTTGTCGCCAATTTAGTCGTTTTTGTTTGTTGTATGTATTTATATTTTTGTTTTATGGAAAAAAAAATTTATACTTTTTTAATTTATTTCAAGTCTTAGTCGAATTTTTAGTTTTTAGTTATGTAACATGTTACCATTAGGTTTAAAATGTACGCGATAGAGAGTCGTTTTGGTTTTTATTTTTATTTTTTTTCTCTAAAGGCGAATGCCAAAATAATATTCTGTTTTGCATTATTATTCGTAAGGCGTTGTTTATTTTTCATAAACTATATGCATAAGTAAATATGTGTACGTTTCTTCGTGGATCAGTTGCTGATTTATTGGAAGAATTAAACTAATTAATATTTAAAAAAAAAAACTTAACAATGATTAATTCGTTCGTTTAGTGTTTGATGTCAACAGTCAACATTTTGTGATATATTTGTAATATATTATGCCCTTTCTAAGAATAATATTTCGAAGAGAAACGGGCATTCTTTCGTTTGGTTTGTTGACCATTTTGTTTTGAAGAAAGTTCGCGGTAACCAATTGTCTTTCTTTTTATCCATAACTAGAACATTTCGACGGTGAAGTATTAATATGTCTCCTAGCTCACGTTTTTTTTTTTTTTTTTATTTTTTTTTTTTCAGAAATTGACTTTTTTATTGCAATGAAGATCGATTTTCGCCTATTTTGGTGAAACAATGGATCTAATATCTTTAACTTCAGTTCAGTTTATCGTCTTTTCTAAATAAATGTTTTTTTTTTTCTAACTTTATAGTGGTTGTAACGAAACTGTGTTTTTTAATTTTTGCAAAAAAAAAAATTTGTGGAAGGCATTTGGCATCGCCGTCGTTTTGTTTCAACTGTGATGTTATGCGGTCTAAGATTGTAGAGTTAAAAATGATCAAACAATAAACGAATTAATATTTAGCAAAAAAAAAATATGCGTGAATCCTTATATTAATAGCACACAATAGCCTTATCGGATGCCTAAAATGTAGCTAGTTTTAAATTATTGTCTTAAAGACTTTGTATCCAAGCGAAAATTGTATTGCTATAATGGCTTTGTTTAAAAAGTATACCTATATGGACTCTGTGAAAATACTAAAATTAAAGCTGTATAACGGCTTAGGTATTATTGTGTTTTTTTTAATGTACTGAAAAAGATTGTTTAGTATTAAACGATTTTGAACTGACTGCGGTACAAATTGAGTATTATTTTGCGTACTGGTAATTTCTTTCGAAACGAAATGTAGCCAGTTTACAATGTTTAAAATGTGTCTTAGGCTGGTTCCTAATGTAGGTATTCATAATAAAATCTTTTTCAGTGCACGGGAAGAATTATTGCAACAAAATCGTTTTTATACAAACTTGATTAGACCAACGCACAGAGAATGTTTCTTGTTTGATATTTTAATTTCCTAGAGAATAAAAATCTCGATAATTCCAGCGATGGTCTAGTAATGGTTATATGCCTATAATTTATTTTTGTTCCATTTAGTTGATTAAGCCAATGTCGAGGCCAGTTTATTTTCTAAAGCATTTCATATTCAATAAAATTCGAAATGGTATTTCTAAATGCTTATAAAATATTTTATATTTGTCATAACCTGACAACTGGCAATCCCATGTTAACTTTTGAGCTGTGTCCAGTATCTATGGTGTCAAGGAAAAAAATGTCTAACTAAATAATACAAAATACAACTCAATAAAGAATATAAATTTGTACTTACGTTTATCCATTAATTTATTTACGGTGTTTTATGTACATACTGCGAAGTACAATAATATTTCTGCTCGATAAAATCGATAATAAATGTTATAACGATCTATTTGTGTCCCATCACTACTAAGTGCCAAAGAGCTTGCGTTTATTCGATACTAGCGACCCGCCCCCGGCTTCGCCCGTGGTGCAATTTTTAGATACTTAAAACATTCCCCGTTTATCCCTCTTTCCATTAGTGAAAACCGAATTGAAATTGGTCTACCCGTTCACGCGTGATGACGTGACCAAGGGAAATGGGGATTCATTTTTATATATAAGACTATATCAAATTTTAAATATCTCCGAATATATTGAATATGAATAGGTAGATTTATTTTCAAATGGTTGCAATAAATCTTTTTTTTTTTCATTACTAATTTAATAGGTCTCACAATAGTTACAAAATATCGTTGAATAGTAGAATTTGAAACCTTTAAAAGGTAGTCGAGTAAATATTATAAAAGACTGAAGGTTAACTATTAGAGAAGTTTGAAAGATGACGTTGGACTGAAAAACTATATTTTGTACTGTATGATGAATTATAGTTGTAAAATTAAAAATAAATATTTACTTATATATTTTTTTGTTTCTTTATCCCTATCTATACTAATATTATTGGTTGGGCGTTGTGTTTAGTGCTGGCCTCACAGCCTCGGTCGAGAGGGCAGCAGTAGTTAGCTTGTCGCCGTCCATTGCGGACGCGACCCTGCTCGCCTCGCTTATGAACAATAATTTGCTTAAAATGCTTTATGAACGTAGCAATGCACTATAATCTTAAAGAAGTGTTTCATTGTGTATCCGTCGAGCAGGTACTGTTACTTGATCGCTCTTAATTTTGTGTGAAGCGCCACCCAACCCACAGGAGACCCCAAACCCGCTCCCGCACACACTCTAGGATGTAATTCAGGTCCAGGTCTCCTCCAGATGAGAAAGTTCAGCTCGGCGCCAGCCACCAACAAAAATTGTTCACAATGAAAACACTCCTTTAAAATTATAACACGTTGCTAGATTCATAAAGCGTTTTTGTGTAGGTTAATTATTATTTATAAGCGAAGCTAGCGGGTTCGCGTCCGCAATGGACGGCGACAAGTGAACAACTGCTGCCGAGTGCCGTCGCCCGTAACTACGAGAAGGCCAGCACAACACACACGCCCACTATAGTTGGGATGGGATAGGGTAATTATTAAACTTTATTCACACAAGCGGATTACAGTATTTAGCTTGGACCATGATGTACAATAAGAACATACAAAATTTAAAAAACATAGTCAAAATCTTAACTCCCGAAGTAGGTTGGATCCGGATTAGATCTGCAGTCTGCTTTCATGGGAGTACTTACAATCTATATTAATAATTTCGTCAAGGGGTACGGTAGACTCGATTGAAACCTTACCTGAATAATAAAACATAAAAAAATAAAGATTTCGAGTCGACAACATATATCCGCAAAATTCGGATTATCAAGTATTTTGTTAAATTCTAATGATGCTGAAAGACAAATCGCAGTCGCCATACTGGTCAATCTAGCGAAACGTCACTCACTGACACCTGTGACATCTTGCTTGACTTGAGTGGTTAATAAACGTTCCGTTTCATTTTAATAATTTCGTCAAGGGGTACGGTAGACTCGATTGAAACCTTACCTGAATAATAAAACATAAAAAAATAAAGATTTCGAGTCGACAACATATATCCGCAAAATTCGGATTATCAAGTATTTTGTTAAATTCTAATGATGCTGAAAGACAAATCGCAGTCGCCATACTGGTCAATCTAGCGAAACGTCACTCACTGACACCTGTGACATCTTGCTTGACTTGAGTGGTTAATAAACGTTCCGTTTCATTCATACTAGCGCACATACGCCTCATTTTAAAAACAAAGTGTCCATTACAAAGAACTGTGACTCATTTGACTGTGTAAAACGAAACGTCTCGCCGCAAACATTGAGCGAAATCTATGCCACTTTGCCTTTAATATTCCTTGAGAACCGATAACTACAGAAGTATCTACCTACATTTTGTACCTACATGTGTACATATTATGAGTCAATTACACCCGAGCGAAGCCGGGTTTTCATCTAGTTAGTAAAAATGTTAGCTCCATAGCAGTCATTCTAATTTTAAATAAAAGATATTGAATATTTTAGTGTTCTCTTAATTATTTTAATTTAAGTGACTTACATAAATTAAGCCTTAATTAAATAGACTTTGGCATTCCTTACTCACTCGCTGGAGTACAAAAGCATATATATATATATTAAGGTCGCCGACGGTCCACAGCACTACAGGTGCTGCAAGTGCGCTGCCGATTATAGTAGGATAAAAGATAGAGGATTGGGAAGGGTTAGCGAAATGGGGGCTCTGGAATCCCTTACTCACTCACCGAAACACAGCACACGTGAGGTTTTATTCCACGGTGATCTTCTGTAAGGAGGTGGTTACTGCCACCAGGTGGCCTGCCCAAGTGACTGCGAAATGCAGTGTGCCCTGCTACTACTTAATTACTTACTTGGGTAGGTAGTACTTACTTCGGTCGAAGTCCAATTATTTTATGTGTCGCAAATTAACAATGTTACTTGCCTATGCACAGGCGCTGCGCAGACGAGGGACTTTTGTCCCCGGAAGACAAAATTCCCAGTATGGAAAACTTCGTACCTACCCAGATATATTAAAAGTATAAAATCAATTCAGGATTCATCGTGCATGTACGTCACTCTTGCTTGAGCGCTCAATGCAGACTAAAATCCGAAGCGGTAACGGTATGCGTTGATGCGTCTTGGCACGTTAGTTCTATTTTTTTCGGGGATTCCCACGTACTTTAGTGTGGATCGGTCTCTTTTAATCCCTCGTTTGTGTTTTTCAATGCAGTTGTAAGCGATTTATTTTTTCCGCACTTTTGTCTTTCGCAGACAAAAGTTCCTTATCTACACTTGCCCTTAGGCCTATAATACTCATAAATCTCTTGTGGGACCCAGGATAGGTAACCACTATTTTTTACTATTAATAATAAGGAAACATTATGGTTGGTACCCAAAGTATAGAAGTTTTGGAAAGCTAAAGAAGAAAATTAAATTATTAGGTACCTATGTACTTTACCATTCGTACTTGACGCTGGCTGAAAATTTTTTTTTCAGTAACATATTTTTATTTATTTATTCGCATGAGAATGTTGGATATGTTGGAAGCTGGAGACGTATGGTACAATCAGATTGGGTTAAAATTAAACACATCTTTTGCATTGTATTAAGCATTTATATCTACATTTTATATTTACAGTAATATATTTAAAAAATAAATATATTCACACTTTTTTAAAATCTAACCTAAATAAAATTAAAAAAATGTAACGCCTGACAAAAAAATGTGAGCAATAAAGATTTAATAAATGTTTTAATAATCAAGAAAAAGGGTCGCGGACGAAGTAGCGGGAAAAGCTAGTATAATTAGTTTACACTAAAGATACGTCCCTCTAATCATACTTTTAATTCACGAATTAAATTATTATTAACGCACATCAGATTCCAGATACATCAAGCCTACAAGAGCACAAAATAAATCATTTGAGATCAACATTTCTGATTTACCTAAATCCATGATCTAATAAATATTTTATTTTAGAAATAAATTTATCATCAATCTTTATATTGAGTCTATTTTCAGATGTAAAGTGTTTTTAACAACTGATCAACAAAATCTAGTTCGACAAATTCTTTGCATAAATTAGGCTGTGTCTTACCGGTCCTTCTAAAAAATTATAAGAAGGCCTATGTCCAGCAGCTATTATTTGTATAATTTTAAAACAGTTATTACTTGTATAATCTTTAATTTGGGGTGTATTGCAACATTTTCCTGAAAAAATAAACATAACATTCAAAACGACCATTTTTATCGGATAAGCGTAAAGGCAGCTAACTGAGGGAAACCTAGGTCGCAGTATCGATAAAACTCACAGTATTGTACACTACCTACCTTTTAATTATTTTGTAATGTAACGGTCGTCAGACGGGCTGACGGTCCACCTGATGGTGGCTACTGGCGCCTATAACATCAGCAACGCCACAGGTGCTGCTGTCAACCATCCTAGGATTAAGGATAAGGGATTAGGAAGGGATAGGGAAATTGGCAGACATTCCTTACTCACTCACCAAAAAACACAATAGTATTAACTAAATTATTTTCATTATTAAGTATATTATATACCATACCAGGTTAGATAATGATTTTGAACCTAGATAACCTAACCTTCAATACTATGTACGAAATATAATTGAACGTAAACTTGTGTAAAAAATAGGTCTTACTAAATGTAGGTATATACCAATATTGTTACTCCAAAACCCCTTGAACCCCTTGTGCTTACATATACCTACTATAGCTAATGTGTATCGTAGTGACAATATTTTAAGGGTTTCACTTGGGCAAATGTATTACATTAGAACTCGTTGGCGGCGGAGACAATTCAACAGGCCTAGAAATTGTGTTTTTTTGTTTTACCATTAGAACAATACACAAGAAAAAAAATATTTATACAATTTTTTAAACTGACATTAACTTATTAACAGGTACAGGATTCATATGCGCGCAATAAGCCGTTTTCGAGAGAATTTTCAATAAAAGTCAAATTCTTCTTGTGTTTTAACTTTTTTTGTCGAGTTTCTATTACTTTAACGAAAATTCTAATTAATACAATTGGTTCTTCACATGTTTAAGTATAACATATATTTTTTTCAAAGCAATTGTGTTGTCTATTTTTTGTAACATCTTCATTAAACAATGGATATTTTTAGTATTTAGTGTTTGTCTCCACATTAAGACGAAGATTTCTTCCACATTGTCGAAAGACAATGTGTACGGCCACATTTTCTCGAATGAGACATCATCTCGTCAAAAGGTACCTAACACGAATACGAAACAAATTTATTTTAGGGTTAATGGGTTTTGATGATAAAGCCCAGCACAGACGTAACTATAACGAATTTTAAGGATATATTTTCTATAGGTAGGTACCTAGTATTTTTTAAGTGACCACACACGCAGCTATAGATACCTAAATATATATACTTTACTTTTTCACGGTCTATACTGAAATATATAGTAATATACGGTAATAGGTATATATCTACCTATTTCAGCAACGTGAACTTAGTAGGACAGTCGTAATGGTGTAAAAGTTAAAAATTCATTTTAGCACTGCTATAATATAGGTAGGTATACCTATAAATTTTTGCAAGTTAATATTATATCATAATTGCTCTAATACAGAATTACCGGTTAAGTCGACCTAGATACTTTAGGGGGTTGTAGTTTCCATCATTACCGATTGATTTCACTGTGAAATATCGTACCCTAAACCTAACCGTTTTTGAGATATTGCACTTTTAAGTTTGTTTATAAAAATTGCCAATTTTTTTGTCTATTATTTTCTATTTCTTTTAATAATGGCTGTGATTTATTTCTTTGAGGATTTTTGTGTACATAAGAAGTTGCTTTATAGTACCTAATCATTACCAAAATTGGAGATAGGTAACTGTACAAACTGGGTCAAAGCAGATTGTTGATATTTGAATTAAGAAAAAAAATTGTAGTTACAAGGTAGGTTTTAATATTGAAAAAAATTAAGCTATCCAAAGAGGTATAATAATAATATAGAGTTTTTCCCAGAATCCAACCACTTCTACTAATGTTGTTGCCCCAGTACTTGGGCTCTCGCAGCTGAAACTGTGGTTTACTGTGAACCCATATCGCGGGCCTATACCCATATCACTACACGCCGGTACAAGTTATCAAAGAAAAAGATCCTATAAGTATCTAGGTCGGAACCCTGTAATACTGTAACCCAGTGGTCGAAATTCGACCATAAACAAAAGAATTCGACCGTAAAACCTAAACCTACATGTTAATACATACATAAATAATGTCAAACGTGCGTACCTCAAACACGCGGTAGGGTGCGTAATGTTTATTTTGATTAATTTAATGTGTTTGTAATGCATATTATATAAAAATATATTAGCTTCCTCCAGTTCTTCTCTATATAAACTTAGTGTACCCAATTTCACACTCCTCCGTTCGAGCAATTTTCTTAAAAAGGGAAGCAAAATTTTGGCTTCATGTGTCAATATATAGATTATGAACAACCTGTGCTGGGCTTACCTCTACGCGTTTACTATTATGCTAAGCGGTAGACCGACGCGTCATCAGGCGAAAGCGGAGGTAAACGCGGCGGTCGACGCGGCGGACGACGTCTCCGTCTAGGTCTACATTCACAATGCAACGCGCACAACCCAATTCCAGCACATCCCGACAAGAACAGGGGCAGCGCTAGGGTCCTCGTGACGGTCGCCACTTGCTCGCCTCTTGACCATCGCGGCACGACCACCGTCGTATCAGCCCTCGACCAATAACACGGATACTTTGCGCCCACGTATCCATAACTCGTTGTAAAGTTTTCACAGTCCACCAAAGGCGGATAACCGCAACCTTTGATATTGACAAACAAAACAGCCGGTCGCCATTCTTCGCTGTACGCTTTGTATTTGACGTGAAGCTGTGTGCATTTGTACGCATCGCTGGTGCAACCTTCCCTGCACGATGCCCACGTGCAATTGTCCAAGCCGAGTCTGTCGTCCCTTCGCTCCGTCACACATTCCGCTGGCACTGGGTCGAAATCAGCGGCTAGAGCGCTTAAAGCTGGGTCAGCGTAAAGTGGCACGAGAAACAATAACGCTGATCCACCGCCACTGAGCAGCGCCGCTAGCATAACAGTGATGTATCTGGTCAATTTTGCACGCGTATCCCCTCTGCGACGGGAGGGCCTTACGACCAGACGTTCAGAGCTTCCGCCACGCATTTTTTTAAGACGCCACCTCAACCCATTCTGGTCTGAATACCTACTGTCCCAGGCCCGGATAGATATTTGTTTATAGCGCCTGCGCGAGCTGGAGACATGCGCGTTGTATTGTGTAATTCTCAATGGAAATAATAATTGGCTTGCTGAAAGCTTGTTATTGACCTTTCTCAATAGGTAGGCAGTAGGCATAGGTAAGGCGTCAATTTCATTGTTGAATTAAGTATGCGAAGGAGCACCTAATTACCTAGGTGGGCATGTAATATACTTATATTCTTTATATAAACTAAGTGCGTAAAACATAATAATAACGTACCTAAGCTACAACAGGTCATCGTTTGTGAATTATTTTTTATGAAATTTTACAAATCTCGGTCCATAGTGACAAACGAGGTTTATTTTATACCTACTTATTTAATAATTAAAAAAAATATATTGCGTATTCATTTTATTAATTATTGACGTACACTACATAAATATGCTACGTAATTTTTTTTTTTTTTTGTTACAAAGTTGCAGAGATTTACGATGTTTTACAATTTTTAGACTTCGCGTCGTCCTTATGTTACCGAGATTAAAAAATGTCATCAGAAAAATGTCAACCAGAATTATAGTCATCAGAAACGGCTTAACCGATTTGAATGTGTTTAGTGTTTGTTTCATTCCAAGCGGTTAACAAACAATGTGGGCTCAGCTAGTATTTTTATATCTTAATGTCTATTTATTTGCAATTTACAATAAGTCTTATGTGTACATTATAACATTTTGTATAATCATTATAGTACGGTTACGGTCATTCTATGAATGCGTTTTTGACATTTCTTTATGTCCATTGCATAAAGTTCATTTCAGAATAAACGATACAGAAAATGTATGGAATTTACACCTGTCAGAACAGCACTCTTATAATGGCCGGAGTATAAAAAAGTATTTTATCGATCGTTAAACTGATTTTCTGGACATTTTTAAGACAACTCGAGACACTAGGTGGCGTTGTAATAATAATAATAACAATCAGTTAATTCAGATATTAAAATCCACATTAGCACCTACAAAACTAAACTAAAATAAACATATATTTTAATCCTATTGCAATTTTTTTATCAACCTAATTACTTTGTCGTATTCAGCCCCATGCAAAGTATTTGTATGGGACAATTGACCTTATCCATAAGTGTTTTCAGAATACTATTGTTGTTGCCACGCGTCCTGTGCCATAAGGATGCCACCCTCTTCCTTCTTATGGCATAAAAATCATCAGTATAATTTTAGACAAACATTTCTGATGCACTACAATAGCGTGGCAGTCTCACTCAAAAGCATCCAAGACATTATTATACTGGATGCGCAGATTTAAGTAACGGTCTCATTATATTGGAAATGTCAGAAGCTGCACGTATACTCGTAACAGTAGTCTATACTATTCGTATGGATATGGATTGTTCTGTTCTGTGTCCTACATAGAAAAAAAAAAACTGAAAATGATCGAAGTGGCTGTGATTTGAAGCAATTAAATAAAATTGTTTTAAGTTATTTATTAATTTTATACATTGTCAATAGGTATGCCTGTTAAATTTATGCAATTATTCGTTAATACATTTAAGGAGAATCTACAAAAATTTGCAAATAAATCAGGTATTTTAATAATTTGTTAAACAAACAACCATGCGTTTCCCATTATGTTGACGTTTTCTTTTCAATAAATGTCTGTATCAAATTATACATTATTTATTTTCGAAATTTTAGCCTTTAGCATGGAAATAGTGTGTTTGTAATTATTTCTGCACCACGAAATTAACAAATTGTGAGGTTAGAAATTTAACCTGATTTTTTTCATCAATATTCTCAAGTCTAATGTCTCTAAATTTTCTAAGAGGAATCACATCCCTACAAACCCATCCACAAATTTACTGTCTGAAATTTTTTCTTATTTGGTAAACTATCTTTTTATATTTTAATATATTTGGCAATTAAACCCGTTTGTATTCAAACATTATTTATTTTCGTGTAGGTACCGGTTATAAATTTAATGTTGAAGACATCATAGGATTGCTTGCTTATAAAAAATATATATAATAAAATCGTAAAGTAGCAGCATTAAAGATTTTCTCAAAAAACTTGTGTTACTGAGGTCAAAAAATAGTTTTTAGAATTTTTTTGTTTGTCTGTTTAGTCTGTGCGTTTGTGCAAGCTAATCTCTGAAACGGCTTAACCGATTTGAATGTGGTTTTCACTGATATATTGTAGCAAGCTTCCTGTAACATTTAGTGTTTATTTCATTCCAATTGGTTCACAAACAAAAAAGCCCTATACCGCATACCACAAGTACAAAGGCTCAGCTAGTATACATATAATATAAATTTCGTATTAATACTGTAATTATCATAATTCTCATATATAAGAATGATATACAATTACTTACCTGACATTCTTATTATTGTCTTTGATAATACTACAATTGAATTAAATTTGAATTGTTTTTTTTCTTGATTTCCAAGGAAGAATTATAACAGCAATGGACATAGAGAAAGTGACAACAAATGAAAAAGATACAGAATTACCCATATGTAATAATGGCATAAAACAGGAAGATAATAATTTAAAGAAAAAACGAGAACTTGTGTCCAAGAAACAATTCACTCGTTATAGACAAAGATGTATGAAACGTCAATGGGAAGAGACTCCAAAGAAAGATGACGAAGGTGGTGACAAAAAATTGTGTCAGAGAATTAAACTAAAAAAAATGGTACTTCTTTTGGGTTACTGCGGTGTAGATTATTATGGGATGCAGAGGTATGGAAAAAAAATTGTATAAGAACCATATAAATTAAGAGATGTGCCAAATGTTCGGCTGAACATTACTCAGTATATTCGGCACATTTTCTCATGTTCATCTTTTGCCGATCGGTAAATTCACTGAATAGTTACCAAATACATAAACAGTATTGTTTATCGATTTGTATGTGCCCAAATGTATTTAAGGCTGCCATCTTGTTTTGCGACTCAATTGTAAGAAACAGAACTCAGTGAATTTTCATGAGTCATTTGTTTATAAATTGCAAATATTTAAAAAGTATATTAACATTTATTTTTGCATTTAGTTTTTAGGAGACTCTGGCCTTAATAAACATGTAAACAAACACTTTCACAGAAATCCTTTTATGTTGTAACTAATAACTAACCACTTGTTTATTTCATCAAATGGAAATATGGATGTCACGTCCAGGGCTGCTCTTGACAACAACTTCTACCACGAAACTCAGTGAGCACAGCGATAAGCGACGCCCGCCATACAGTTTGCGATAATTAAGCAATAGTCGTTATTCGGAGACAAATCATAATATTGATCAACTCTCTGTGAACAGACTACATATAATAAATCAGAATGGAAATATGTACACAATATAATGCTAAAAAAATATTCCAATACGTTTGACGAGCCCGTTGGATGATTGGTTAGGATGCATGTCTTAACACTCTGTTCTAGGGTTCGCGGGTTCGATTCCCAGCAGGGTTAACTTTGAAAAAATGAACTTTTCAAATTTGGCTCTGGTCTGGATCTGGAAAGTAGTGGCAGGACCCACTGCGTTTTGTAGTTATTTGGGCAGCCCGTCTCGTCTGGCGGCAGTAACCAGCCCCTTACAGAAGACCAGTGTGAAATAACAGCACGTCTGCTGTTGTGTTTCGGTGAGTGAGTAAGGGATGCCAGAGCCCATTTCCCTATCCCCTCCTAATCCCTTATCCTTAATCCTACTGTAGTCGGGAGCGCACTTGCAGCAGCTTTTGGCGTTGCTTGTGTTATAGGCTACCATCAAGTGGACTGTAAGTCAATTGCCCATAAGTAATCAGTACAATTTGAACTCTTAAAATATAATATAAAGATAGTCAATCTTAAAACAATGTGTTTTAAGAAACCTGCTAATTTTATAATGACATTTTTTTAATAATTTACATCTATACTAACATTCTGAAGAGGTTAAGTTGGTTTCTTTGTTTGTTTATTGTTGTTGAGGTGTTAATCTTCTAAACTACTGATCCGATTTAAAAAAGCTTTCACCATAGAATATAATTTTAGAATGGACATAGGCTAAATATTAAAAATGCAGACGAATTCGTGGGCACCAGCTATTCAAAAAATAGAGATCCAACGCTTGGTAGAACTATAATGTCAGGCGTCCCATTAATCATGTGATGTTTTTTTAGCAACTTTTAAATCCTCGCTCCTCTCTGGTGATGTATGGCGAGGTTCAGACTAAACGGCTTGCGTTTGTTTGTGGTTGGATTTGGACTTTTGGACCAAGCTCCTTTTATAATGCGCACTGCTAAGGATTGGAACTGCGCATCCCTGCCGGGCGTCTGTATTTCCGAGCTCATACAACCCAAATCTTTTCAAGTTTCGAGTGAATATTTTTGGGTGACCTCGCTCCATCGTTGGCCTTATCCTTCCTACATGGATAGATGCTGGTCAAGAGAAAACCCATCTTTAGTAAAAAATCTTAGCAATTTCCCGTTGGTGCCTATGAAAGTTCTAAGTACGTGTCTCGTACACCACTGTGAATGCGTAGGAAAATTAATCCGCCATGTGTGTAAGCTAACGCATAATATCCTCCCTTCTACGGTACTGCCTTCCTTTTTTTTCGTTTCTCTTCTTTGGCCTACCAATGGGTAATCTTGTATGACCATTTAGCCATTAGGCCATATGACTCGTCCATTTTCATTTATAGTTTTAATTATAGCTATTATGTTTTATTTCTCATGTGTCCACCAATATTACTTTATCTTTTATTTTTACTCCCAGGATACTTATTTGCATTGAATATTAACTAACTTCTACCTAGTTTCCTTACATTTCATTATAACTGTGACCATTTTACAGAAATCCGGGCGTAAAAACGATAGAAGAGGAACTATTCAAAGCGCTCTTTGAGGCGAAATACGTGAAGGAGGAGGATTTACAGGTTCATCAGAATTTACACTTTCAAAGGAGTTCACGAACCGACAAGGGTGTGTCCGCGGCTCGACAGATCGTGTCTCTCAAATTACGTGAGTCTTCTGTTCATTTATTAAAAATGCTATTTAAGCTATACATATTTTCAGCTTCAATATCTTGTTGGTAAGTAAAAGGATCTTACCAAGAAATTAAAATAAAATTATGTAGAAATCAACATTTAATAGAATGCAACACATGTACAACCACAAAGGCAACATAAGACAATAAATTTTTCATAATTGCACATAATTCTGTGCTTAAATCATCAATAAAACATGCTTATATTACGAGCCCGTTGGATGAATGGTTAGGGTTCTTGCCTTAACGCTCTGTTCTAAGGTTCCCGGTTTCGATTCCCGGCAGGGTCAACTTTGAAAAATGAACTTTTCAAATTTGGCTCCAGATTGGGTCTGGAAAGTAGTTCGCAGTCACTTGGGCAGCCCGTCTGGCGGCAGTAACCACTCCCTTACAGAAGACCACCATGAAATAACAGTACATGTGCTGTTGTGTTTCGGTGAGTGAGTTAAGAGCCCATTTTCCTATCCAATCCCTTGTCCTTAATCCTACTGTAGTCGGCAGCGCACTTGCAGCACCTGTGGTGTTGCTTGTGTTTTAGGCGACGGTAGCCACCTACCATCAAGTGGTCCGTCAGCCTGTCTGCCGATCTTAACATTAAAAAAAATCTAAGTTTAAATAGCTTTAACATAACTTTTTTTGTTAATTAAAAAAAATGACATGAAAGTCGTGTTGACATCTGGATGTAGAGAATAAAATAAAATAAATGAAATTATTCTTTGTAAATTTAAATGAAATTTTCTCTGTGTAAAATTTCATTTTCATGTAGTCAAGATAATTTAAGTAAATGCTAACGAAATCGCTGGCACAAATTAGTTGTAAAAATATTGCAGATGTCAAATTATTTTCAGTAAGGAACTGCGCGAGGGACTTTTGTTCGCGAAGACTAAAATCGCCTGAAAAAAAAAACTCATGGATCGTTTACAACTGCATCAAATACGAGGACACACACGGGGACATCGAGAGTTCTTTTGGGCATATTTGTCTTCTGCAAACAAAAATTCCTCATCTACGCTGGTCCTAATTAATAGGTTCGTTTATATTTGTTTTCAATAAGTGTGTTCGATTGTTTCAGCATTAGAAATCGATATAAATGAGATAAACAAAAGGCTACCAGAATCGATAAAAGTGTTTGGTGTTAAGCGAGTGACGAATAGGTTCAATTCCAAGGGCAAATGCGATGCACGGACATACAGCTATACCCTTCCCACGTACGTGTTCGAATCTAGTTTGTTGACGGAGGAAGAGAGAAAGAGGTATAGGATTTCATCTGAAAAAATGGTCAAAATTCACAGTGTTTTAGCATATTATAAGGGAACGAAAAATTACCATAATTTTACAATTAAGAAGTAAGTATTAATTATTTTTTATGTGACTTGTGTATTTTATGTAATTATTGTAATAATAATATTAATAACTAGTCAAACTCGGCCACGCTTCACTGCGGCCCATACGGCGGTGGAGTGCGCGCGGTACTGGACACTGCTTATATATAATACTAACTATTGATCGTAGCATGATGTTATATAGCCTATAGCCATCCTCGATAAATGGACTATCCGATACAAAAAGAATTTTTCAATTCGAACCTGTATTTCCTGAAATTAGCGCGTTCAACCAAACAAACAAACTCTTCAGCTTTATAATGTTACTATAGATAATTAATAGTTTTTATTAAAAACTAGCTGAGCCCGCAAATTCGTAATGTGTGCTGTTGTGTTTCGATGAGTAAGTAAGGGATGCCAGAGCCCATTTCCCTATCTCCTTCTAATCCCTTATCCTTTTAATCCTAACTTAATTTAACACCTTTCTGCTTAACTCAATCCATTTCTCTATCACCTCCTGATTCCTCATCCTCGTATAAGTAAGACTTAGGTTGGCAGCACACTTTTTTCATTTAGTCAACTAACTTAGAGTTATGAAGACAGGCATAGAGGACAGTTCATGTTTTAAGTCAAGGTTTTGTATTTCATTTATGTAAGTAATATTCTCTTTTAAGGTTCTTCGAAGATCCATCGGCTCGAAGATATATGACCAATTTCACTGTAGACAAGGTGTTTGTTGAGTGTGACATGGAATTTGCTGTTCTATCAGTGAAGGTAACTAAACTCTATTTTAAGTATGCTTTAGGGAAATTATTAAAAAATTTCATACAATAACACCAAGTGTCGCAGTGCACAAGTAATATTTGTGTAAATTATGACAGCAGCGAGTGAATCGGCATGATAAATTTGATTTGATCCAATTTATCGTTCGTACATATATGACCCAAGTTAAAACCGTCCAATTGGTTGATAGAGTTCATTTGAAATCATGGTGACACCAGTGATGGATTTTCATTCAGGAATGAATGAAGCTTGAGGAATGATCAGACTCAACATTTTAACACCACTTAAGCTTTATACCACTTCTAATCAAAAAAATTGAAACACCTCTGAAATTTGGTTTTGTATGAGTTTTATGTGTTTTTTTTTTAACACTAAAAAAAGTAATGCCGATTAATTACTGATATTATAAGGTATCGTTGAACAAATATTAATGTTTCAAATTAAAATTAAATTTCTTTAGGTATCGTGTTTTGTTCAACAGGTATGTTTTTACCCTTTAAGAAGAATTTGTAAAATGTTAAGAACAAAGATTTAAAACAAAAAAAAAATCCTCCCCGGGCTCTAATGACTGCTTCCATGCGGTTCCTCATGGAACGAATGAGAGTCACAATCTAGTGTTGTAGGATCTTCTTGTATAATTGTTTTAAGCGGGCCAAGAGTCTCCAGAGCAGGATCTCTCATTCTGACTTGTCTCCTCAACTCATCCCATATAGGTGTTCTATGGGATTCATTCCGGCTTCTTGCTGACTAGCCCATAACCATAATACCGACTTTATTTTAATGGTTATAATATTTTAATGTTGGAGTAATTTATTTTTAGTCTTTTTGTTAAGAAATAAATTAACAAGTGTTATTCCATTTTGGAATGTCTATTAAATGCGTAAACTTTTGACATCACTTATTAAAACTACGTAGTACTTTTCTTTTGGGTACTGTCTGTTAAAGTTGTGTAAAAGTAATAATTGTAATTTTTTTTTAATATAGGGTCAAAGCTTCATGTTACATCAGATACGCAAGATGGTTGGTCTCATGATAGCAGTAGTACGCGGACACACAGACATGGGCACTGTCGAGCGGGCATTCACCAAGGAGAAAGTGTTGATACCCACGGCTCCGGGGCTCGGCCTCGTGCTGGATATGGTAAGTGTTTTTGCCTAAGTAATCGATCATACCTAGAAGAGCCCTTGTCACCTTAAATAAGGTCATGATGCAAAGCTATTTTTTGTTTATAAAATAAATTAGGTTAGTGAGTAGATAGACATTCATCCTTCATATAGGCCTTCTACAGATATTAGTGCACTGTAACATGGGTATGTGATTGATTGTGCAGGTACATTTTGATAGGTACGACACCAAACACAAAGACAGTCACGCAAGTTTAACCTGGGAGGCTGAGGAGAATAGTGTGGAGGAATTCAAACACAGTCATATTTATCCCGTCATCTTTAAAGGCGAAATCGAGGACAATTCTATGGGACAGTGGTTGGATAAACTGCGGAAGCATAAGTACGAGCCTTCCGAGGCAACCGGTGAGACAAATAATGATGATGAGATAACAGCAGATGGAGATGATGATGGTGTCGCTGATGAGGATGAAAACAGAGAAGTGGATGATGACAAAGAGGATGAGGCAGTAGACGAGTGTAAAGTTCGAAAGACAGATTGTGTGTAATTGGGACATGTTTTTTTAAATGAATTTATTCATAGCTGTACATATTATGTAATGATTTTATGTTATTGATTGTAAGGTACGTTATGTAAAAATGTTTAGATGTTTTTGTTTATCTTTAAAAGGGTTATTATTAACCTTTAGCTACTGACGTGCTTTTCATTTTACGTAAACACTGACATGGGGGGCCTGAGAGGCCCTTACCTTAAAGTATATTTTTTTATGAATCCAGAGGCTTTACGAGGGGCACACTGAAATGATCGGGAATAAGAAAAACCACATGCACGGTATAGCTAAATTGTATTTTATTGTTTTTCGTAGTATTCTCCGTTCAACTTAATGCACTTTTCCATTCGTGCAAACCAATCATTAAAACAGTAATTCCAGTCTGCTGAAGTTGATGTTGACAAAATGGCTGATTTGTACGCTTCCACAGCTGCTTCGGGGTCTTCAAACTGCTGACCGCGTAATAAATCTTTCATTCTAGGGAATGTAAAGAAATCGTTTGGGCTCAGGTCAGGACTGTACGGAGGATGGCTTATCAGCTCAACGTTTTCCTGCTTCAAAAAATCATTTGTCTTCCGAGCCGTATGGGAGCTCGCATTATCGTGATGTAAGATGATGCGAGGTTTCGGGTTATTTTTTCGGAGTTCGGCTATCATTTCTGGCAAACGAACCGTGATATACCACTCGGCGGTAACCGTTCTGCGTTCCTGTAAAGGAATTGTAGCAACATGCCCCTTTTTCGAGACAAACGTAGCGACCATTTTCTTTGACACGCTGCGGGAGCGAACCACTTTCGTTGGTTTGACCTCGTCTTCGAAGACCCAAACTGCTGACTGATGTTTTCTTTCAGGTATATGAACAAATCCATGATTCGTCACCTGAGACGATATTATAAACGGCATTTGACTTCCTTCCGTTGAAGCGTTGCAGAGTATTCCGGCACCAATCTACACGAGCCGCCTTTTGCTCTTCGGACAAATTGTGGGGAACCCAGCGGGAAACTAGCTTTCTTACACACAGCTCATTATGTAATATCGACTGAATTGCAGTCATTCCGATACTGATAACAGCCCGAATCTGCTCGTATGTCACATGACGGTCATCTAATATAATAGTTCGCACAGCTGCGATGTTTTCAGGCGTGACCTGGTTCTTGGTCGACCTGCAGAAGAAACAGTGCTGAGCGACACACGACCGCGTTGGAACTCGGCATACCAGCGGTATATTGTCGTTTGACTCGGTGCTTCAACATCATAAATCGAAACAAGTTCGCTGAGAGATTTATCTTCAGATAAGCCGCGACGAAAATTGTGATAAATTATGGCACGGAAATGTTCACGCGTGAACTCCATTTCTGTTAACGACGTGTCAACTTTAAACCAACATAGTTTTTGTTTTTAATAAAAAAAAAATAATTGTTTGAATGTCATTAACTTTCTAAGAGGCCAGTATTCAAATTCTAAAAAAGGTTTTATTGCAACTCAATCCGAAAGATTCTATTCCCGATCATTTCAGTGTGCCCCTTGTATTGGGATAGAGAATTAATAGCTACGTGAAATATGCGTATATTAATAAAAAAAACTGAATTTTCATATATTTTTATAATTAAATGAGGCTTATTTTTAACAATAAAATAACAGTTTCGGCAGAAATTAATTACTTGGAGATACTTTATGTTTCTTAAAATTTTTAACAAAATAAACAAGAACCTCATTATAAAACTTCAATGATGTCTCGAAACTATATAATAAGCAACTTTGGTACTATGGGGAGAATAAAAAACTGCAAGGCACCAATAGGGAATATGTGTCTAATTCAAAAAAGGCTTAAATATATTTTTTATCAACATTTTTGCTTTAGAATTATGTCTATGTAAATATTTTTTAATATTATTTCTTTTTCGTTAAGAAAATAATTATTAAAAAGTGCATAAAAATGTGGGAAATTCAAAATACTTGAAACGGTCAGATCGAATGTGACGTCAAAGTCTATGGATTTTGACGACAATGGACAATAGACTTTGACGTCACGACAAGCGCGCCAAAAGGGCTGGTGTTTAAAGTGCCCGTAGCTGTTAGTTAATTTTAACTTTTTTTTTGTTACCAAATTTCTGTTTTTTTGGCGCTGAATATTTTTTTACGGTTGCGTATTTCCCTTTCCGTGTTCAACTGGCGACACCGGTCTCGCGAAATCCGCTCGCTTTTGTATTACTACATAATTCAACCAACCCGAGCTCAGCTCGCGTCAACTGCACACGATTTTGCGATCAAGCAATGCTAAAATAGGTTTTACAAAACAGTGTGCAGTTGAACTGAACACTTATGACTACTCTTGTTTGACTGTTTGGAGTCTTCAAAAGTGTGTTGAGTCAGCGACGGAGGTACCTACCTACCGCTTTCATTCCTGTTACCGCTTCTGCTACCGCCGCACAGACTGGTATTTGGTCCTAAAAGTTGGCCAAAAGTATTTGGTACCCCTAATGGCTGCCTAACAATGTTTTATTTCAGTTTATGCTTGGAAAAGGCAAAAAAAGGCATGCGCAATATATACTAAGCATTTATTCGTCATTTTCGTCATCTTCAAAATTAACATTTAAAATGTCACTTTCTAATAACAAATTTAGAACATCAGCCGAAAGTGGGAGCTTTTTTTTATTGTTCCTCTTCCTCATGCCCGTCAGGACAGGGTCAGAGGTTAAGAGGAGCCTGTTTAAAACATCTGCATTGCAGGCTACCCGGGAAAACTTTCGGGCGTAATTGAGCCGGAACATTCTAATATGCTTGTTGCGGGCTTCTGCTGCTTCTTCGGACAGTTGTCCAATGGGAAGAATGGCTTCTCTTACTACTGCAGCCCCATGACGCAATACTTTATGTAATGTCGGAGACATTGGGTAAAAGTTATACAAGGAAACATATAACTTAGCCGTTTCCTGGCAATACTTTTCAAAGAGTTCCACGTTAATTTTGAAGCCACAGCACAATGTGTCCAAAATCACTTTCAATCTATATATCAAATTTAGGTCTATCCCAGTAATTGCCGCCGATATTTCGAAGTTCTCAAAAAAGCGTCTGCTAGTATTTCCATCATTGGTATTGCCAAAGTTGGCTTTTGGTATATCCACCAACAGACCAAGTTGCTCCCGGAACTTATCTTGGATATCTTTTTTTTTATTTTCTGTCACTTGCTTTTCCTCGGCAGTAAGGCGAACATTCCATTTTTTTACGGGCAATCTGTAGGCTACATGTAAAATGCTCTCAAAAAATCTTATCCGAGCATGCAATAAAGATAAGCCAAATTCCATGTTCCCTTTTTTGCATGGCCTCTCCTTCTCTAAATCATTAAACTCTGATGACGTGGCGCCGCATAAATAGCACCTCATGGTTGATTTAGTATGCGTAGCAGCATTGCATACTTTGCCGTCAACCATAGTGAAAAGCATTTTATGCTTGATAGAAAAGCTGTTGACTTCGCTTTTAGTGAGCGCTGTAATTTGGGACTTAATATAGTCAATTTCTTCATTTGTCACATCTGTGGTTTCTTTTATGTATCTTATTCTTATCGGCCGACAATACCGTGGTGAAGATGGGTTAGGGTTTTGCCACAGTATTTTTCTTTCCGATCCATAAACCAACTGAAGCGGTACCACGGAACTTTGAAATATGTTTGCGTCAGAATCGGCTTCATTTTCAAATTTCATTTTGTACTGCACCTGTTGAGATCCATCGCAGCCCCATTTGCTAATTAATACTAATGATTGCTTTTCTGATTCACTCAATTGTTCCGCTGCCGCACAAAGATATAAAATCAGTCGCTGTGCCGTATGGTCCATGAGATGTTGAACCCTTACTTCAGCACACGTTTCAGTTACACGGTGGATTTCAGGATAGCACTCTTTCTTTAACTTTTGTAGTATCGAATAGCACGGATAGAAGCTTGGATTAGTGTCACGCACTATTTCATATTGGGCCTGTGTTAATCCCGCTTCAGTATACATAAACAATGCACGTAAATGTGATAATTTGTTTGATTTCTCCTGTTGTTCTTCAGTGGTACTTTTTTTCAACGCTGACACGTATTTCCTTGCTCTTTTGGGACTTTTTGTTATATCTTTTACGATTTTTGAAGCATCGACTTTGCCTGTCTCCCGTAATTTCATCTGTGTTGCGTACGTCAATTTATCTGTGTCAAATGATCTAAGTTCTTTAGTTTTTCGTCTTTTACTTCTTTCACTTAAGTCTAAGAACGACATTTGAGGTCGACCGGTACTTCCTCCTGTAACAAAAGACAATAGTTGTACTCAAACTTTTTACATTTTACCTATTGAACAAAATGCTTCAAAGCATAACAAAACAATAGAGGTAATGGAATTAGGGTAACCACCTACCTGTTTTGGGTAGCGATATGCATCCATTAAGCCACTCGGCATTGTTTTTTAGGAATCTGGCCTTTGTGTTGCAAGCAGCTGACCATTTTTGTTTAAATTGATGTCTGACGATCGACAGTTTTTGCTTTACAACAGCAATATTTTGGTCATTATCTGCATATTGACTGAGAAGTTCCCGTTCCATAAATTGCAACTTTCCATTAAAAGTTGAAGTATTTGAGCGTTCCATTATATCGAACAAATCATTTCGAGTCAAAACCCTCATTCCAGAAGAGCCTATAACAAAAAAACACAAAATGTAAGTAAAACTTCATTTATTGATTATCGAATGTACCTATGGAAAAAAATCACCATAAATAGAGGGGTACTTTGGGGTGGCTGTTTCGTGCTTATTTACATCCTGTAAGGTCTACTCTATAGCAAACAAATGCAATTTTGGCTTAGAAATTATGAGAAATATGTTATAACTCTCTTTGATCTTCCAAAATATGTTTTTTTTAGTAGTTTTTTGGTACTTACTTCTCAAGGATATTAATGAAGAAAGGCTAAAGATTAGTTGTTAAAATTAAATGCCAAATAAAGTACATACCTGGTTGTGCACAATCCATAGCGAAAACCAACACAGTATCGTTCTGTCACTAGATAGCAGATATTTGAAAATAATGAAATCTGAGCGCATCGAACAATCACACGAACACTGTAGGCGAACGGTAACTTCCGACTGAGCCCGAGCGCGCGCAGGACAGAGCGTAGCGCTTTGTGTTTTTTGCTATTGTTTGGAGCGGTTATACCAGTTTTTGGAAACAATGGCTATGAGCGTGTAGAAAAAATATTTAAAAAACCTATTTTGGCCAACTTTTAGGAACAAATACCAGTCTGTGCGCCGCCGCCGCTCCTATGATTGTGAAGTTGCCAAGTGTATGTCACCTGTATTAATATGTTTCATGAAAGTGGACATGGGTGGGATTTCAATGAAACATTACAATAAAATTAATAAAACATTTATTTATTAATAAAACAAAAAAAAAAAAACACAAGTCGCAACTATTTTGCGGAACGCTCGTTTTGGTCTATGTTCATAGCGATATTGTGTGCACGTTTCTTCTTAACAGGACGTCCGGACTGTATTCTACCACTACTGGGTAATTGTTTTTGATGCCTTCTCGAAAGAAATGTAGGTTGGACCTTTATTTTTCGTGAACGTCTAATTTTTTCATCATGCATGTATGAAACAATAAGGGAAGGAGTCTGCAATCGAGATAGTTCAGATGAATATTTTTTCAGTATTTGCGTATTTAATGTATTTGGTTCTTCTTTAAGTACTTTGATTATTCTCATAAACTCCGACTCAATTGCGTCTACAGCAGGGGTTCCCAACCTTTTACCTAATGCGCCTCACCCAACGTTTTGCAAAAATACTACGCCCCCCTAAGAAAATTAAATTAAACAAACATTAAAATCAGTTTGTTTATTTTTATTCAAATGACAAGTAGGTTACAGAAATACATTTAGTGAGAGCACTGTGGCTGAACATTATTTACAAGTTTGTGAATTTGTGGTTTCATCGTAGTAAGTGCACAGCGGAGATCATTTTCGACATTCAGTCTGTTTCTTGATTTTGTTTTTATTCCCAACAGCGTTGAAAAGCCACGTTCACAAAGGTAGGTAGTTGAGAATGGTAAAAGAATACGCAGTGCTTCCTTGCCGACAACATGTGTCATGTGGCTGAAGTTATCGCGAGCAGACGAATCATTTTTCACGTCCAAAGCTTCTTCTTGCAATATTTCAGGCAGTTGTTCGATATCAATCAGAAATGGATTTCTTATTAATTTATGAACTTGGTCATCAGAGAAGTTTTCGGGAAAATATCTAAAAAATTCGTCAGCCAGACTGCCCAAATGAGTCATTATGTGTACAGACAAATTTCCAGTTTCTTGAATATTTTACAGCATTGAGGAGTACTTGAGAAAAGCTTGAGAAAAGCATTGAGGAGTACTTTTACAGCATTGTAGACTCTACAGTAATCATGTAATTTTCTTGAATTGAAGGCTCTGTGGTGATATTATTTTCTGTGTTATCAGGTTCATTAATCCTTATCGGCAACGTAAACTGTTGCTGTGAAGTGCCTTGGCTTTGGTCAGTCATCTCCACGTCCACGTAATTTGAATCCAGGGTTATATTTCGAAAGAAATATGGGTTATATTCGTCTCCCAGTGCCAATTTGGCCAAATTTTGGCGGCAATCTTCAGTCAAATTTAACGATGTAGTAACCGTTATGCCTAACTTTAGTTCCACAGCCAGGGCCGGATTAACAGTTTGTGGGCCTCTAAGCAGTGAACGATATGGGGCCCCCCATATTTTTTTTTGTTAATAAATTTTTCGTCAATAAAAATATAAGTGAAACAGAAATTTTTCTTTTAAGTTTAATATTTATTAATCAAGCAATAATAAAACTAATTTCATTTTTATATTTATACAAAATTAACTAAAAACTATCGCTTAAACGTTAAACCTTCCTTTTTCTGCACTTTTTACGAGCAAATTCTTCTATTAGGTTGTCAAAATTCATGCGACGCATAACATCTGATTCAATTGACAGAAGAACTAACGAACATAGTCGATCTTGTCGCATCGTCGTCCTTAGTGGATTTTTTATCCTTTTCAACTGCGAAAAAGATCGCTCTCCCGAACAGTTTGTTACCATTAATGATAAACATATTCTGAAACAGATTTCCAAGTTAGGAAATACTGTTTGAAGTTCGTCATTCACAATGATGTTATAAAAATCAGTGAAATTTGCACTAATATTTTGATCTTTTTCCATTTTCAAACGAACGTATCGATGAAATTGTTGTAATTCATCAGCGAGATTTGAATTCAAATCCTCAGGATAAGATGCGACAAGCGACTCAACTTTTGAATGTAACTCATCGTTGGTTAAATCCATGTTTAATAAAAATGAAAACTTGTCTGCCAGATTCTGATAAACTTCGCTTCTCGTTTTCATCTCGACTTGAAGAATGTCGACGATGAAATAAAAAGTCGAAGTGCGAAATTTGTCCCTTGCAGATAAAACAACATCTTCCGCTGGACCATCATTGACTTGTACTCTCCGAGTACGTCGTCGAGTACCATTTCCTCTATAATCAACGTCGGGCAAAATTTCTTTGGACTTGTTTTCGAATTCTTCAAACCTTTCCCTGAGATTTTGTAAGTAAATAGTCAACGTTTTATACAAATCAGCACAAACTTGCAAATTAAGTTCTGAACTCTGAAGGGCTTGTGATGTCCGGTGAAATTGTTGCAAAATGTCATTCCACATCGTAACCATAAAAACAAACTCAAACTCTTGCATTTTTTTTGCAATATTCATTGCTTCTTGTCTAGTTTCTCCTTTTTGATCCCTATCTTCTGAAATAGAATCTAACGCGTTGAGAATTTGTGGATACGAATTTAAAATTGCATCTGTGGCAACAGCGTGTGCTTCCCACCGCGTGTTTGAGAGTTTCTTTAAAACTTTTTCATCCTTGATATGATCTTTTAGTACCTTCCATCTCTGTGTAGAAGCAGAAAAAAATACGTAAAGTGTTTGCACTAATGAAAAAAAATTAACAGCCTCCAAACAACAATCGACTGCACTACGACCGACAAGATTCAATGAATGTGCTGCACATGCAATGTATATTGCATATGGGTTGAGCTGTAAAATGATACTTTGCATCCCTTTATAAATACCGGACATGTTTGCTGCGTTATCGTAGGATTGCCCTCTGCACTTCGAAAAATCAATGTTACAGTCTTCGATCAAAAACTTTAAAACCGCGTCAGCAATTTCTTTTCCAACGTGATTTTTCAATTCTAAAAATGTTAAAAATTGCTCTAAAGGCTTATTATAAAACGGCGAAACATATCTTATGATTATGCACAACTGATCAATGTGAGATAGATCAGGGGTTGAATCGACGGACAAACTAAAATAACCAGCAGCTCTTATTTCAGCCAAAATCGCAGACCGGACTTCCTGACTCATTAGTTCAATAAGCTCTTCGCAAATAGTTTTCGACAAGTACGACACATTTCCTGTAAAAAATGAAAAGTATACTATTAGTGAATGTTGAATTTTCTTGAAAAAGGTAAAATATTTTCAATACATTGATAATATATTTATAATATATTGACTATATATTTATAATATATTGATAATATATATTGACAATACATTGATAATATATTAATAATATATTGACAATACATTGATGATGCATTAGAAAAATTGATCCAAAATTTAAATCATGAGTCAAGTATTACCTTTCCCTTTGTTTCCATAATTTGAAATATGCGAGGCCAAAAATGGATCAAATTTAGCGACTAGTTCTAGCAATCCTAAGTAGTTCCCGTTATTCACGGATCAAAATTTTTCATCTGAACCTCGGAAAGGCAATCCCCGTTCTGCTAATGTTTGAACAACAGATACAATTCGGTGCAAGACGAGCTTCCATTATTCTTCCTCCATTTGGTCCTCAAAATGAGATTTTAATCCCAATCCCTTTAGTCGAATCAAATATGCGAGCATTGCTTCTCTATGAGACTGAGAATTTTCATGTTGATCAATTACACAAGTGTTACGCCAATCACTGAATCCAGAAATCAATCGCGATGAGGCATTAGAAGAAAAAAGCTTACAAACGAAACAATACACGTTGCCGTTTGATGGAGAATAAAGCAGCCATTCTCGAGTGTACTTTTCACCGTTCGCTTTAGTTCCATTAAAACTGTTTCGGGAGCAGAATCTTGTTTATTTACCATCTTGGAAAATTCTCCGCGAGTTTTCCAATGAACTAGAATGGTGTTGTCATTTTTCTGGTCTCTCATTTGTCCAGTAGCTAATATCATCCGCAGTGAGTTCAGTCCGCGTTCCCGAATCATTGTCCGTTTCCTCGGTGTGCGAGATTTGGAATTGTTGCATCATTGTTATTGTCAACAGCGAGAGGTGGTTCCTGAATTTTTTGCCCGCCGTCTTCTTCTGCCACTATAAGTTATAGGTTATATAACGATATAACCTATCGTATCAAAATATAAAAAAAAATGTGCATATGCCCTATTCTCACAAATTACGCACTATCTACATCTAGGCAAACTTCCTTATCGCATTGAAGGCAAACATGCGATTTGCAATTCAAACATGCATTGAAATTAATGCAAAACATCAATTAAATTATTATTATTTATTTTTCAACGTAGTCTCCGTGTAAATCAATGCACTTCACCCAGCGTTTCTCTAGCTTTTCGATCCCTTCAATAAAATACGACTTAGGCAACCATTCAAAATAGGCATTGGTTTCGTGCATGACCTCTTCGTTGGAGCCAAATCTTTTCCCACCAAGCCATTTTTTTAAAATTCGGAAACAGAAAATAGTCACAAGCGGCTAAATCTGGCAAATACGGTGGATGAGAAAGCATCTCATAGCGCAAATCAAGAAGTTTTGCCATGGCAATCACGCAGGTATGCACTCGTGCGTTGTTTTGGTGGAAGAGGATTTTCTTGTAATGAGTTATGGGATCCTTCTTTGGGGTGGCGCTACGGACATAAATACTATTTTCATTTTACAAAAAAGGGCCATTAGAGCCATCTATCAACTAGATCCGCAGTCTTCCCTCAGAGAAAAGTTCAAAGAAATTAAGATTTTAACTGTTACATGTCAGTATATTTATGAAAATTTAATTTACGCGCATAAAAATATTAGTCAATTTAATAAAAAATGTGATGTACACAATATAGGTACTAGGTTTAAAAATAATTTAGATTTACATAAGACGCGACTCCACAAAATAAGTAATTCTTTTATGGGTCAGTGTATACGGTTTTATAATAAACTGCCTGAGATGATCAGAACCTTATCT
Source organism: Bembecia ichneumoniformis (assembly GCA_910589475.2). Lineage (NCBI taxonomy): Eukaryota > Metazoa > Arthropoda > Insecta > Lepidoptera > Sesiidae > Bembecia > Bembecia ichneumoniformis. Next base: position 13,580,099 of record OU342539.1, on the reverse strand, counting down.
ATAAATAAATTTAAAGTTGTCATTAAAACCAAACTCCTCTCGAAAGGCTATTATAAGGTTACTGATTATTTAAGCGACAATGAAGCCTGGAATTAAAGCCTGGATTCGGAGCTCATACTATGCTTAGTATTGTATATTTACTTTAGGTATTAAGTGTATATGATTATAATTATTGTAATTTTTTTATATTGTAAAGATGACAAAAAGAATAGTATCCTGAGTTTCTTTCGGGGTTTCTTCTCAGGATCGTCATCTTGGCTTTTTTTCCGAAACCCTGGTAAATTTAAATTTAACTGGTAATTCCAAATGACGATCATAAGAGTTTCTTGGAGAAACCTAATTGATAAATAAATATTTTCATTTGATTTGATTTGATCTTAGCCAAATGTGGTCGTTTTTCACGTAAAATTCTGTAAATTGGTTCTATAAATTGGCATAATATTCGTTCGCCATTAATCGTTTTACCCTTCTCTAGGTAGGGTAGACCGGGGCTGGTTGACTAAGTTTTGACTTTTTGTATCGTAGATTATTTGTATTAAGAAATATTGTTTTGCAAATTTTAACAATCGAATGAAAGTAATATTTTATCCTACATGATTTTATTAATCAATTCATTACACCTTCACCTTCTATCTCCTAGGGGCAGGTTGCCTACCCGATGTTTGGCAATGCAATATGTAAATAATTTAGTTATAAGTAAGTGGAAATTGTAAAGAAATTATACATAATGACGGTTAAAATGGTTTATTATGTTAAGAATGAAAAATCTAACAAAATACCTTCTTTGGTTCAACTAAAACAATTAAACTCCCTATAAATGTAATATTCTGTTTTAAAACATATACTTTGAAATATTAGGAACATCTTATTTAACATCTTATCTTATCAGTCTTCAAAATCAATACAATGTTTGCATTCGTAAAACAACGAATCACCTTTAACACATTTTAAACGTGCCCACATCTTAAAAGTTCTGCACTGAACCCATTCCTCCCCTGGCAAACTATTGGAATAAAGTTCAGTGCATTCTAAACATAGTGTCATCTTCATTTTCATCATCATCAAACAAGTTTTCTTCTTTTTTTTCATTTGACCTTTTAGACTTCCCTTCCCTTTCTCCTTCCCTTTCCCTTTCCCTTTTCCTTTATATTTGGTTTCCTGAGGATTATTTTCATTATTTTTCTTCTTCTTATTATATGTTTCTTTACGTTTTTGTTGCATTTTTAATTCAATTAAATTTTCTTTTTCAGGTGTATCTGTATAAATCGTAGTTTTACGTTTTCTGACGTTTCTTCTATTTTCTTGACGAGGTCCAGCTTTGGGGAATGGTCTGATAATTTCGGGGGACACAAAAGAAGTGGAAGGCATGTTTATAAAATCTGAAGGTTGTAAAATAAGATTCTCGTTATTTTCAGGTATTGATAGTCGCATAGGTTCTGGAGTTTTTAGCCCTTCAGTTTGAATAAGGTCGAGAATAGAAGGTGATTCAGATGTTTGATTAGGGGGTTCCGATTGAGGACTAATCGTGGGAATGTCTTTTTCGTTTGTCATAGGAATTGGCCTGTCGGTTACATAAGACCGGCTGAACTCTGATTCAGGAAATATGTCTTTATTGAGGGGTGAAATTCCTGTCACGCGAAAACCAGACTGAATATTTTCAATGGTGGCAGCCAATGGCAATGAGGTCTTTAGTAACTCTGGTATATCGTAAATTGTGATTGTTTTTGCTGGGTGACTGGCTAACCAATTATCGCTGGCCCTACTGAAATGTTTTTTTAGGGGTCCATAAACTGATCTGTCCAGTGGTTGGACTGTCCAGTAGTTTATGGCTGCAATGAGGAGGAAATGACAAAACAGTGACTCCGTTAGCTTTAAAATAATCCAAAACTTCTGTGGACAAATGTGAGTCGTGATTATCCAACAATTAGAGAATAGGTTTTTGTACGCTAGGTTTTGTATGTTTCACAAAATGTTTGGCATACTTTAAAAAGTTTTCTTCGTTCATCCAGCCTGAAGAGTTAGCGTCACCATCTGAACCTACTGGTCCTCTCGCAATAAAGTGTTCTTTGTAATTCACCCGAGGGAAAACAAAGAAAGGTGGCACCATGTTCCCAATTGCAGATACTGCGACAGCTAATGTAACTAATGTGCCGCGTTCGCCAGATGTCATTTTCACCAAACCTTTCGCACCACGACGGGCAATTATTTTACCAGGATTATGCACAGTGGTAAGACTAGTCTCATCCACGTTCCAAATATCGCCGGGGCCCAAATTTAAGCGCCGGTAAACTATTTTTGGATTATCAAAGAAAGCAGAGACATTGTTTCTATTAAATGATGTAGCTCGTGACAAACTTGTTGCTTGCGGAGAACGAATTGACAGAGTAGGATGACGTTTCAAAAAATGGTTTAACCAATCCTCACCTGCCATCTTTTTAGATCTCCATGATTCAGGGATGTTTTTGTTATTCTTAACAGAAAATTGGAATGCAAGCTTTTTTGTCTCAATGGTCAATTGGTCAGGAAAGCTCTAAATATCTCCCGCTTTTTTTAAATAGTCCACCAGAGCCTGCTCTTCCTCATCACTTAAAACTTGTCTATTTTTTTGATACCCTACATAATCTAGAGTTAGGTTGTTTCTTGTTAAGTCTGGATGTTTTTCTAAAATGGTTTTCTTTTTTGTAACATAGCGGTAGAATGTCTTGTATGGAATGTCGTATTGTTGAGCCACGGAATTAATACTTTTATCATCGAAAATTACTTCATGGCAGGCTCTTTCTATGATATCTTTTGGTGTTTTAGCACGGTCTGTCTTCCTCTTGTAAGTCCTCATGACTGTGTAATAATAAAAAAATAACATGAATTAGCAAAACTTGGCTTTGCTCGTAACAAAAATGAACGGGGTTGGTTGACCAATTAGTCAACTAACCCCACAGCTCAGTAGTCAACCAACCCCGAACGCCATTTTAGTTTTCAACCTCACATCAACAAAAAAGTGTTTGTTAAAAAACACGCACACACACACAAAGTAGAAGCATAACAGAATCAGTAATACTCAAACAAAAAGTTGCAATGGCTAGAAATACTGTGTAGAAAAAAAAAACTGTGGAATAAAATATTTACTGACGTATTATTTTCACATGTTGTATAAAATTAGCTGCAGCTTCCTTTCCACGTCCAACCGCTGCACCGCTTCGTGGGAAACTGGGGGAGTGCGGATTGGGTCTTGCCGATGCGATCGGATGACACAATAGTTATGCACAATTGAAATTATTATTCGTTGGTCTACCTACCCCTATAGGCAACCAGCCCCGGTCTGCCCTAGTCAATACAATATGAAATACTCCACGTGCATCCCAAAAAACTGTAGCCATCACTTTATTGGCCGATAAAACTGCTTTGGCCTTCTTCGGAGCTGGTTCGTCGGTAGCAATCCACTGTTTCGATTGTTGTTTGGTTTCTGGGGTATGGTGGAGGATCCATGTTTCGTCTACTGTTATAAAACGACTCAAAAGTTCAGTTTTATCTCGTTGAAACAACGCCAAACCCGCCTCTAAACCCAATTTAACCCAATTTCAATTCCATTTGCTTCTTCTAATTATAGACAGAATAGCTTTCTTTGGCGGGCTAGCAGGAACCTAAACATGTTGTTAAGCAGGCTGGGTATTGATACTGATATTGATATATTTAACTGTAAATCGGCTGAAGCTAAACGTAAATTGACAGCTATACTGTTCTGCTGAGCGGTTTTTCTTTTTATTAGTATTTTATTTTATTTTTGTTATTTAAATATGGATAAATTAGTTTATTATTCTTTGTTCTTGATTTCAGTTGTTCATTGTTTAATTTTCATTTTCATGTCCTTTTTTTTTTGTTTAGAATTTGCGTGTTGCTGTGCGTGTATTATCGATCGTCTCAATTTCTAGTTTGTAGTTTATTTGTGTATGCCTTAAAATTGCCTTGTGTTACCTATTCCTATTATAAACTTCTTTTGTTTGTGCTGTTGGTGTACCTTTAGAAAATAAATAAATAAATAAATAAATGTTGGTGTAAGATATTGCGCACACGTTCGTTTGAGATGCTTGCTATCTCGACTATCCCCTAACTTTTACTCTTCGGTCGTTCAACACTATTTAGCGATCATCTCTGGAGTAGTGACCTCAACTGGGCGTCCTGGATGCATAGCATCACTTGTGGTTGTACGACCACAGCGAAAATCAGTAAACTACTTATGAATCATTTTAAACGACGGAGCAGAGTCCCCATAATATTTACAAGCGGTCCCGGCCCCTCCACTTCCCGCGAAGATTCTCTTACCCCGAATGACTATGGAACAACCGTTTCGTTTTATGTATACATAACTTATATACACAGTCAAGATACACGCCATAAAGAAGATGACGGCTATCGCAATGACTGCCATTCCCAATATTTCCACCTTATATTCCATGTGAGGTGTTGACGCTCCATTGGCTCCGTTTTGGGCAATGATAAGCTCTTCTGCCTTTTTTTCTACCGAATACGTCTAACCCATGATTAGTTTTTGTTTTTGAAAAATAAAATAAAAATAAACTATATTATTTACTGTTCTCTCTTGTAAGCTAGCGATGATAAGTGAAAACTTTTATTCAAACATTATACTTGAAATACGCTACACCTGTCTGTCAACACTGCATTTACTTACATACATAAATGTAGGTCCAGGTTAATGACATTAATTACAGACAATTAAACCTGACCGGTCTTTTAACTTTTCTGCCTGCACGCGTTATTTTCAACGGTGAAGTATCGTTGTCGTTGACTTGCTTATGCTGATCTGAGCTATCGGTCGACGTGACGTTGCTTTCTTGCAATATGTATGCTGGTTTGACTCTATCTATGGAAACGTTACACAACTTATGTTAATTAATATTTTAAATTTTTCTTCGTTTTTTTTCTTCAATTACTTTATAAGGTCCGCTGTACGGAGGTGTCAAAGGTTTCCGTACTGCGTCTATTCTGAGAAATACATTGAACAAGAACTCAAATCAGCATGCACAAACATCTTATTGTCACTAAAACTTCTACTGCTAGGTCTGATTTTACTTAAAATATCTCTTAATCTAATTATGTAGGCTTGTGGATTGTCTATTTTGGAACATTTTTTCCAACAAAATACACCTGGTAAACGTAGACAATGCCCTAAAGTGAATTCTGCTGGGCTTGTGAACGCGCTATCTACCTGACACGCGGCTCTTAGTCCTAACATGACCGTAGGTAATTCTATAAGCCATGATAAGTTATCCTTTAGCCTAGCAACTAATGCTGTCTTTAATGACCTATGCCATCTTTCGATCTTGCCATTACATTGCGCATGATATGGAGACGTTCGCGTCTTGTGTATACCTAGCAGTTTAACTAAGTCCGTGGTTATTTCCTTCGGGCAACCAAATCTGCAAATCCAACCCTTATATACCGCCTTTGCAACTGTCTCGGCCGTCATATCCACGACTGGAAATATCTCAGGCCATCGGGTTCGCCTGTCTATCATTGTCACGCAGTATTGGAATCCTTGCTCTGTTACCGGTAACGGCCCTATTAGATCGACATGCAAGTGCGCGAACCGATCGCTTTCCCCGAAGTTGGCAAGTCTGGATACCGTATGCCGTATTATTTTACCTTTTTGGCATTTCTTACATGTCTTTGTCCACCTACCGATGTCTTTGTTCATTCCAGGCCAAAAACCTTTTTTACATATTAATGCCCGTGATGCCCTAATTCCGGGATGCGTTAGGCCATGTAAATTCTCGAACATTGTCTTTCTAAATTGGACTGGGATGTAAGGTCTAATACAGTTGGTAGATGTTTCGCAATAAATCATGTCTTCGGTATCGTTAAAATTCATATGCTTTAATTATATACTATTATTCGCGCCTGTTTTCAATAAACTTGCTAATTCACCGTCTGCGGCTTGCGCTTGCGCAATGTCGGCGTATTGCACTGGCGCCGGACATGGTATCGTCTCGATTCTCGATAATGCGTCAGCAACTGGGTTTATGATCGCCCTGTATGTGCCTAATGCCGCTTGTAAATTCGGTAATGAATAATAATTGGCGCGTTCTTCTAGGTAATTCCTTATTTGAACTTAATTTCGTAAATGCATATGTTAGCGGTTTGTGGTCAGTAAATATTGTTAAATTCCTACCTTCTAATAAATCTCTAAAATAGATTATGCTCGATTAAATCGCCAAAAGTTCCTTATCGTATGTATAGTACTTCTTTTGGGATTCCGTAAGCCTTTTAGAAAAATAGCCAAGGGGTCTCCATGCGCTATTCTGTCTCTGCTGTAAGACCGCTCCTATACTACAATCGGACGAGTCTGTCGTTAAGACTATTTGGGCGTTCATATAGGATGTGACAACGTGGCAGCATTTTTCAAATTTTCCTTACATTGTACAAATGCTCTGGATGCCTCGTCTGTCCATACTATCTTACGTTTATCTTTCTTTTTGGCACCATGTAAATATTTGTCTAAAATTCTCTACACCTTTGCCGCTTTAGGTATGTGATTCCTATAGAAATTCAGCATTCCTAAAAGTCTACGAATCTGTTCGATATTTTCCGGTTTTGGGTACGTATCGATAGCTCGTATTTTGTCGGCTAAGGGACTTAATACCCTTTTCCGAAACCTCATAGCCTAAAAAATCTATTGTCTGCTGGCTAAATACGCATTTTGCCAAATTAATCGATATTTTATATTTACTAAACCGTTCAAATAACAATCGTAAATGTTCCTTATGTATGACATTGTTATCGGAAGCTATTATGACGTCATCGAGGAATCCGAATACAAATGACTGTCCCGTAGTATCGCTGTGATTATTTGCATCGTCTGAATTATCGTTAATGTAATTCATTCGTTCTATGCCTGACAAAATTGTGTTGTTTATAAATCGTTGGAATGTTTGCGCTGCATTACGCAGTCCAAACGTCATTCTGGGGAATTCATATATACCGAATAGAGTAATTATGGCCTAATTTTAATAAAATGATACGCTCTACAAATATCTATTTTAGTGAAGACTTTTCTACCATGTAAGCCGTAAGTAAAATCTTGAATTCTCGGAATTGGATAACGATCGGGCTTTGTAATCGCGTTAAGCATCCTGTAGTCGCCACAAGGGCGTATATCGCCATTCTTTTTAGGAACTACATGCAATGGACTCGCCCATGCGCTTTTAGAAGGTCTACAAATCCCTAGCTCTTGCATAAATTCCTTTTTAACCTTATCATACTTATGTATGTGGCGGCAACAGTCTTGCGCGGGCATAGATTGGGGTTCCAGTAGTCTCGATAAGATGGTACACAAGAGTGTTCTGGAATATCTTTAAAATTCGGCGGACGTGTGATTTCTGGAAATGCTTTTAGTAAATCTGCGTACGGGTGACAGGGACCGGAAAACCCCTTTTTAAAATTAAGCCTATCAAAAGGTAAGCCTATTAAAAGGTTACCCAAATGATATTGGTCAGGCTATACATTGTATTAGTTTATCGTTTTGGTAACCTTTTGAATAAGGTTTAACCACTTACCACTAAATAAGTGTTACCCTATTGATTTTCTATCTCTTTTCCGCGCATTCGAGCGATTTCTACCACCAAGCCAGAGTTTAGACAACTATTATATTCAAGCTTAGACGACGGAAGAGAACGGTTTTGTTAATTCTAGATAATTTGGCAGAATCCGTTGCAAAACAGCAACTGTGTTGTGATTTGTAATCACAGAAGTTTCATCATGGAATCCTACCAAACTGAAGACAGATTTGCAGAATTAAAAAAATGTGTTAAGGAAGCTATGAAACGTGAGTATATACCTACCTACCTACTACTTATCTATGATTTAATAGCAGTATCATGGTTGAAATGTATGTGGAACTACATATATGTCTAATATTAATCTCTGATAGGTATAATATTTTTTCTTTACACCTACGTTAGGTGTAGGTACAAACATTTTGGAATTAGAGTTCTTTCCCGAAATAGTAAAACATTAAGAGGAAAGAATAGTACGTACTCGTCCATACAAAAAGAGAAAATGTTTGTCCACTTCTAAATATTTTCCAATCTCCATGATTTTTTAATATGTTATTGACACAATGAAAGACTAGGTTTATAGGTTTTCCTTTTTTCAAAATTTGCAATAAATTCAAACTTATAGGCACCTCAAATAACTTAATTTTTGTGATTAAAACTTTGTCGAATTAAGCCGTTTATTTTATAAAAACAGTGTATTTTAAAAAAAAAAACGAAACCTATAAACCTAGAATATATCGTGCTGAAACGATCGATATCAAAATCAAAGTGATTTGTTAAGATTTAGTCAGTGGGAACCGTTTTCTCCCGAAATGGAAATTTCATCAAAAAAAGTACCTATTATCAGTCGCGAGCTGCAACGCTCTCTATCGCACGATTGGGGGTCGGGGGGGAAGTAAAGCATCACGTATTATAGGGATGTCAATGGAAAAGTCGATAGTAGTGATGGGATCCCCACCCGCGTTATCGATATCTATCTGTTTCAAAAATGTTGGGAGTAGGAAAAAAAAGTTCGGCGGAGTGATAAGTCTGGTAAAATTAAACAAGGAGTAAAATTAACTAAATTAGTATTATTCATCTTTCAACGTAGTCTCCGTGTAGCTCAATACACTTCACCCAGCGTTTCTCTAGCTTTTCGATCCTTTCCATAAAATACGACTTAAGCAACCCTTCAAAATAGGCATTGGTTTCGTGCATGACCTCTTCGTTGGAGCCAAATCTTTTCCCACCTAGCCATTTTATTAAATTCGGAAACAGAAAATAGTCACAAAGAGCTAAATCTGGTGAATACGGTGGGTGAGAAAGCATCTCATAGCGCAACTCATGAAGTTTTGCCATGGCAATCACGCAGGTGTGCACTCGTGCGTTGTCTTGATGGAAGAGGATTTTCTTCTTAGCCAAATGTGGCTGTTTTTCACGTAAAATTATGTTAAATTGGTTGAATAAATTGGCATAATGGCAATATGGATCAATCCAAAAAACTGTAGCCATCACTTTATTGGCCGATAAAACTGCTTTGGCCTTCTTCGGAGCTGGTTCGCCGGTAGCAATCAACTGTTTCGATTGTTATTTGGTTTCTGGGGCATGGTGGTGTATCCATGTTTCATCTACTGTTATAAAACGACGCAATTCAGTTTTATCTCGTTGAAACAACGCCAAACCCGCCTCCGAAGTGGTCACACGCATATGTTTTTGATCAACAGTCAGTAAACGCGGCACCCATCGAACGGAGAGCTTCTTCATATCTAAATGTTGTAAGATATTGCGCATTCGTTCGTCTGAGATGCCTACTATCTCGATTATCTCCCTCACTTTTACTCTTCGGTCATTCAACACTATGTCGTGGATTTTAGCGATCATCTCTGGAGTAGTGACCTCAACTGGGCGTCCTGGACGCACAGCATCACTTGTGGTTGTACGACCACAGCGAAAATCAGTAAACCACTTATGAATCATTTTAATCGACAGAGCAGAATCCCCAAAATATTTATCAAGTTTTTTTTTTTGTTTCCGTAATAGTTTTTTTTGCGCAAAAAATAATGTTTAATCAAGACACGAAATTCACTTTTCTCCATCTTTGCAAAAATTTGTTCCATTATTTTTCTTTAATGGCTGTCACAAAAAAATTGACCGGTTCGATCGTATTAGGTGAAAATTTGAAATTGAAGTCGTTGGTTTAGTATCATTCGAAATATTGTATTGTTGATCTTCACTGTCCTGGAGTTCGAATTTGTTAAAGTTTGTCTTCTCGAAGACTGATGATTTACAAACTATAAATATAAACCGTGCGTGTCGTAATGACAAAACATAACTAGTGGGTGCCGGACCACGTTCCATGTAGGTTCCACAGTTACCCTTTCCTTAGAAACTGATCCCGGTGCACAGGGACAAGAAATAAAATAAAATATTTTTTAAAATGATTTTCTTTTTATCTAATTTTCCACACGAAAAAAATACTTAATGAAAACATTATAAATGCCGGTATTGGCGATAAGCCGGCGTATAGTAGGTGTTCTAGTATTCGCGTATTCGTCTTGTTCGTGAAAATAGCCGAATATAGACGAATAATGCACGAATAGCGATGTGGGAGTTCTAAAAAAAAAAAAAAAAAACAGTAACGTGTCTAATTTACCTACCTACTCATTTTAACTGTCCACGAAATATATATGATTGACTGTGAAAAGGTGTGTACAAACTACAAACCAATTCTTTGCCTTTCTGGCGAAGTGTCATTTTTCTTCGTATTCGTTTCTTTTTGCGTCTTCTATAATATGCTTCCATTATCGTGTGAGTATTATATCTGCAAGAATTAAAAAAATATTTTATTTACATCTACCTACCAAGGTACCTAAAAATTGTTTAGTTACCTAGCTGAAACGTGGTTGAAACCTGAGCCGACCTAAAACCGACTTTTTGACTTTGATTTTGACAAAACCGAATATCTAGCATTTCACGAAAACATTATAGTTATAATTATTATAGTAGCACATGCAGCAGTTTCGTACACAATAAAAAAGTCAAAAATCTTTTGTTTCGTAAATATCATATAGATACATACTTAAAATACAAAATGTCAGTCATTTAGGGCGTATCGGCAACAAGCCGATTTATCAAAAATCAAATTAGCTTACACTCGTTTTTTTTATGTTAAGTTTTTATTACGAAACTTTTTTTATTTTATTTTTTATTTTAAGGTCGGCAGACAGGCTGACGGACCACTTGGTGGTAGGTGGCTACCGTCGCCTATAACACAAGCAACACCAAAGCTGCTAAAAGTGCGCTGCCGACTACAGTAGGTTTAAGGATAAGGGTAAGGATTAAAGATAGGGTAAGGATTAGGATTAAGGATTAAGGATAAGGAGGGGATAGGGAAATTGGCTAATTACATAAATAAATAAAATACTTACTTATTTGAAATTATCACTATAATCTTCAATTTCTTTATATCGGAGTTTCGGGCACGCCACAACAAATCACTAAATAAATAAAAGAGTTCGCCTTCCGCCGTAATTGCTCGTCAACTAACAGCGTCCGTCGATGTGTGCGTGAGGCTATTTGTATGTGTTGTGCGCGATGCCCGGGGACATGAGCGCACGGGCGATAGCATGTGTTTTCCTAAATACCTATTTCGTTAGAATCGCGAAGCTATTCTTTCCTCTTAATTATTAAAAACTAAAATATGCATTCAGGACCCAGAATAAAATGTCTTAAATATTCTTAAAAATAACGTCATAGAATAAACGTATCCTATTTGACAAGAACTAAATTAGATGTTTACTATTGTAACTCTATTTGGTTGTTTAAGACAAAAATACGATTTATTTAAGATAAATTCGGTACAAAACTATTTGAATCATTGATAAATAATTTATCAATTAAGAGCATTCTTGTTATATACAACCAAATTGAGTTATTTTTTACATTTTAGTACCACTTTGAAGTCAGTAAATTTTTAAAGTATTTTTTAATTTATATTTTATGCATACTATTCCTACCCTAAAAACTATATTTAAAAACTATTTAATGTGTATACATTATATACACATTATTATAGATTTACACATTATATATTTATTGATAGTATTATCAAAGTGCTTTATTGAATAACTAAGAAACGCCGGCCGAATGATTTAAATACGCGTCCAAAATCTTGGGGCCCTGGGTTCGATTCTCGGAACTAGCAAAATATGTTTCTAATATTTCCAGAATACGGAATCAAGAAAGAATCTAGATAATTTTCTTAAGCTAGTATCACGCTTAAACTTTATAATAAACAACAAATATATTATGTGGTGCTGCGGAACTCTTGATACGCAAGTCTGACTCATACTTGGCAGATTTTTTACAAAGGTAAAGTAAATAATTAAAAATTTTCTTTTGCAGGCAAATGGAAGCAAGCAAATGAAATAACTTGTGCTAAAAAACAATGTAGTTGGAAAAGGCAGGAAGAAGTCAACTTAGAAAAACAAGCATTAGTGGACACTGCAACACAGTGCTCGATTGAAGAAAAGTCACTGTGTCCATGCAATTGTCAAAGAAACTTAATTGCTGTAACAATAAGAAAAAACCTAGAGAATGTCCCTGAAGAATATTTAAAAAACTGTTTTCATGAAATTAAGGCAATTATTGAAAAATATGAGAGGAAATAAAACAAAATAAATTTCTGTGCTATTTATAAAGACTTTTTATTTATCACAACGAGCTATATAAATTATTTTGATATCAGCAACAGTCATAATAAATATTAAATCTTACAGTATAATAGAAAATAAAGAATGAGTCGAACCATAAACTAAATTAATCTATACAATTAAAAAAGTTACAAAAAGTTATAGTAAGTCTTTGTTTTCCCTTACTAGCATTAAGTCTTTTAAAAACATGGCACTAATGTTACTTCTCAAGGGATGGAGCACGAATTTTAATGATGAGAACAGACGCTCTACCGACACTTGAGTTGCTGGTGCACCTAGAACTATGTTGGCTACAGCAGCTACTTCTGACGAAGTTGTAGCTTTATTTTGCCAATGTTTAATGATGTTTTCTTCTAAATTAATTCGTGGGTTAACGCTGAGCTCGTGTAGACAAACATCAAAAGATCTATTTTGCATTATATTTCCTCGAGCTCTATCCCTAGTTTGAAGCATAGCTTCAATTGCACTAAAATTTGTGCTAGTATTAGGTATCGGATAATCTGTGGTATTCATTTCTACCGATTCAGAGTCGGAATGCTCTGAGAGCAGTATTGTGTCCCTTTCTCGTAAATTATTATTCTGATGGTATACTTGCTTTAAAAGTGTTCTTGCTTTTTGGCACTGTTCTGAGGACAATATAACATTCAGGCGACTATCCATATACAAGGCCTCCAAAACCACATCATTTTTTATGAGGGTTAATTCTCTTTGGGACATAGAAGTATGCAGAGCAACTGCAAAACTGTGATCGATAATGCCAATATTATTTTTGCAATTAAGCCATGTGATATAAAAATCGCCTATGGTAAGTTGTCGTTTTTGAAGTATTAAAGTGGCTTCATTTGCCGGCTGAAAACATTTGACGGAGATTTCGACTTCGCTCCAAAATTGATCTGATAGTAACGCAGATATTTCTGTAATATCATCACAAAAACTTTTAAGGCTTAGTAAACGCACCAACATATTATATGTTGATGTCCACCTGGTAGCACAGTCTTTAACAGGTTTCCTCAAGTTTGTTTGCTTTAAACGGTTCAAATTATTCGGCTTTCGTAATATATTTTTGACAACAATTTTTGCCATCGCTATCGTTGATTGTATAGTGATGTCAGAGTTAATCGCATCTTTCACAGCTAATTGTAGTGTATGTGCCGCACATAACATCCCTCGCACTTTAAATGTCCTATCATTATTAATAAAATTCTCAACATCGATGTTGATTGTGTTAAAAATATCATCGACCTGTTCTTCAATGTATTCTTCTTCGCTGTCTTCATTTTCAGCCGTTACTCCTTAATATGATTACTTCACTACCGATCAAGGTAGTGAAGTAATCATATTCGGAAATGTATGATCCTCCCATCAATTTCACCATCTTTACCATATTGCTACCGTTATCGGTGCAAATACAGTATATTTGATCCGGCTCAATCATAAAATCCGTCAATAACTGTTCAAAAGTCGTTTTCAAGAAAAGCGATGTTTGCCTATCGTGCACTTCCAGAATAGCTAGATGTCGTATGACAATTTTTCCATTTACTATATATTGTATATTAATGCCGATAAATTTGCGTTCTAAACAAGTTGCGGCATCTAATTTTAAACTTATCATTCGGTTTTTTACCTCAACAGATATGCGTTTTCTAATCACATTAGCTTCTTGTTGGATTTTTGATTTTATTGCTTTTATATTTATGTTTTTACTCGCATCATCACTACCAGCAGCAATATTAATAATATCTTGAAAGGCCTCGATATGACAAATGATATAATTAGAAGTAAAAATATACGTTTTTTGGGCTCAACCTCGCACTCCGATCTTGATCTTTCCGATCCAATTTTTTTTTAATAATGTTTGGGGTCACTTACTGAGTATAAAATAAAAAAAACTGAGTATAAAATAAAAAAATGCTGACAGATTAAGGTGGAGCTTCAGGCGCCATCTTGAAAAAACGTTTTTGGTCGATATCTCGGAAACTATGCACTTTAGGGCAAAAGTTGCGTAGACCATTATTTTAGAGAATAACATTTTGCATCTTTTGTTTCTTAGAAATTGTTTTTGTAAACTTACCGTTTACGATTTATGGCTCGTTGAATGATCACGTTTTTCTATTTCGGCCGATAACTCTTATAATATTGGATTAATGAATAAAATGCATCTATACATTTTTGAAGATCAATCTATTCCCCACAACTTTCGTTTGAAACTTTTTTTTCCAATGTCCATACTTTTTGAGCTACAGGGCGTTTAATGTAGAAATGCCGACGGTCAGCGCGTGACGCCGCACAGCGGCAGCCCACCGGTATCTCCCATAGAAGGTAACCGTTTCCTTTATGGCTCTTCACAAAAAAAGGGACGGAAAGGTCTTGCCCTGGGAAGTATATCTATATATAAGCCTACCATTTCTAAAAATAGATCTTTCTATGAGAGAAACCGTCGGGTGACCGCTGTTAATGCATTTAACAGTTCCCTCGAAATATGCGCTTTTCGATCCACAAACGTACAATTTAGTAACTAAATCTAAAAGCCTATTATTATATAAATCTACTGTTAACTTAAAATTTCTTAAAAAATCGGCTCCGATTATAAGTTGCTTTACCGCTTTACCTGGTGGGCACGAAGCTTTTGTATAGATTAGTAATCGCCCATCGAATGGAAATTTCTAGTAAAAAAATAAAAATAGAATCAATAACAAGGTACGTTGGAGGCCTCAGTTTTTTTTTAGTCTAAAACATATATGTAATAAAGTAAATCTTATGCTTACACATTTCCTTCCGATATGGATTTAGGCGTAGATGTTATTGGTTGGCGGCAGTGTTGTGCATTGTATCTAAAGCGCCTATTAGACCACACAATAATCAGTGCGCGATTTTAAGACTGTCTTAAAGTCTAACTAGACAGCTCAGTATTTACACCACACGGAATATCGCATGCTTACTCATTTTCGCAAGGCGCTTGTCGGTCGCACACGTGTTCCCGGTATCTGCTTCGCTGTGGTTATGGAACCCTTTTCCAAGAGTAAAAAAATTGCTATTGCTTGATGCTCGTGTTTGGGGTTCCATATAACGGATTCATTGTGGTAATAATCAATGAACCTAAATATTTCGTCATTACTCCATGACGCCATGTTCGTGAAACAATAATTGCTAATTATTAAGCACGACACTACAATCTACTCCGACGCGTAACTATGAACTGAACACTGGGCCAACGTGTGATCGCTGTTTGCAGCTTGCGCCAATTTTCTTTGATGTGTGCACGGAAAACCGACACTAATCGGGTCGTCGGCCAGTGTTGGCCGCAAACGCCAAATACTAACAAATACAGACAAAACGGCCCCCTGGGCGAATGCGTTGGGCCAACGTGTACTCGAGCCATTACTCAATTCCTTTGAATAGCAACTGCGCATATTTAATAATTTCTTCTTTAGGACAGCGACGGTAGCATTCTCGTCGAATTCTTTATACACTGCGAGAAGTACTTTGAAGCTTTCCAGCCGCATATCTTTATTTAAATATTCTTTATGGCTTTTTTGCCATAAATTTGGCATATCACGATGTAATTCCAGTACGTTAAGGAGCACTGTTCTTTCTTTGCTACACGCCATTGTGAGCGGACAGGAGGTTACAGGAGTGCGTCCGACGTTTGCGGTGGCAGCGCGTCGACTGACGAACAGAGTCTAACTCTTATTACACTACTCGATATTAAGACAGTTAGACAGGTCGAGACCGCTCGATCGCTCGATATTCAGACTCAGACAGTCTAAATCTTATTACACTACACTGAGTAAGACTAAGACTGTCTGAATATTGTGTGGTCTAATAAGCGCTTAAAAGAAGATATTAAGTAGTAGCGGTGGGTAATAGCGGGTTTCATGAGTAGCGAAACGAAACTATCTATCGAACACCAATAGCGGTTTTCAAAACTATCTATTTTAGTAGCGGTTTAGCGGTTTACTCGTACGATAGCGATCGTTGCTACTATCTATTGATTCGCATATAAACTAGTTTTGAATAAATACAATATTACAATGAAATTTCCTTCATGCTTTTCCAGGCTTAGGACTGGCTGCAGATGTTGACTAGCAGTTAATGGTGTAACGAGCATTTCTAGAACATGTTTTATAAAAAGCAGGCGCATTTAAAAGTTCATTGTATATACATATATTTATACAAAATCTATTTACATTTTTACGATTATTATTTACAGTAGGTATTTTTTCAATTAGTTCTTATTCAAGTTAACATTCAAAAATGTTAACTGAGCTACTTTTTTTGAAGAAAGTCTTGTGCGCCGTTCATTTATTGTTAGGCCTGTCTTGCTAAAAATTCGTTCGCAAGGAACAGATGTAGCTAAAACATTTCCATAGCTATAGAAAAGTTTGGATAAATGGGCGTAAGTATGCCTGTGATTCTTCCACCACTCTAGGGGACAATTAAATTTTCCTTGACAATTGAAAACTGGTAACATTTCGTCACTTAAGTAGGTATCAACTTCCTTTATTGCCCTTGATAGTGGAGTACCTATGGACTGTTGCGTGCCCACGATTTCGCTTAAAATATTCCACGGTGAAAATGGGTCGTTATGCGATTGCTGGTTTGATGAAGATTGTACTGGCTCTTGGTGAGAACTTTCGCATATCAAATTCATCACCATTTCTTGTACTCTTTTTTTTGTAGTTTGCGCTTCTATTTGATCACTAAAAACCGTCAATTTATAGCGAGGATCTAAGAATGTGCACACTGCAAACGTACGGCTTTTTTCTACTGCTGCAAATCGAGTCTCCAGTCCTCCTTTCAAATCACCAATGACAGTAAGAGCAGCTGGACAAAACGGTTCATCTAATAATTTTGAGCAAGTTGTTAAAAGGCACCTTGTCATAACTATAACAGAGCTGCCGGAAATATACTTTTCCCCGCTCATGGAACTTGTGGCATCGTCAAAGGGCTTAAGAATTTTTCGGAGGTCTTCAAGCAGCTGCCATTCCTCGTTTGAAATAATTGGCAGATTTTTATTTAATACAGCTACCGTGGCTCTAATAAATTGTTGGAGTTCGACAAATCTGTCTATCATATGATAAGTGGAGTTCCATCGTGTAGGCACTTCTTGTATAAGTCTTTTTGGAATTGCACTTGGATTCTCTAATGTTTGTGCCTTAAGTAACTTTTCTAGGGCACTTGTGCTGGTTTTAAAATGTCTCACAATTTTTTTTACCTTTTCTAAATTAATGGTAACCTTTTTGAGAGCATCCTGTACAATAAGGTTCAGTGTGTGCCCATAACAGCCATATTGCCTCCAACCTATGTCCGATATAGCTTTCTGAATGTTAGGGGCATTATCAGAAACGACGAAATTAATTTTATGATGAAGATTCCATTCATTAACGATTTCCAGTAATTTAAATTGAATATTTTCGCTGGTATGGGCATCTTCAAATATTGAGCATTGTATTAGTAGAGATTTTAATTCATATTGCTCTGTTATATAATGCCCAGTTACAGCTATATAGCTCTCATTTGCGCGTGAGGTCCACAAGTCAGTAGTGAGACATAATTTTATATAATCATGAGATTGCAAGTACTTTAATTCTTCTTGAACTCTCTCCTTGGTACTTTCATAAAGAGCTGGAATCATAATATTAGAAATAGTTTTCCGGCTGGGTAACGTGTATCCCGGTATCCAACTAGCGAACTTTTTGAAAGCCTTTTCTTCTACTAATGAGAACGGTTGATAACCCTCTATGAATAAATCGAGTAAATCTCGGTCAATCTTTTTTTTTTGTTCGCCTGATATTTTTCGTGCTGCCCCATATCTTTCCATTCGCTGTTGTTGAGGCGCAGGCGCAGCTCGTGTTGCAGGCATCGAAGCAGAAGGACAAGATAGAGAGATTACCGACGGCCCTGGGGCATTGTTAGGGAGTTCGATTATATCATTTTGCGAACTACTTGGCGCTGATGATAGAGGTTGTTGCAACGCTAGTATTGATGATGATTGCTCTCTAATGCTTAAATTTTGAGCGGAAGACACCTTTTCGTAAGCATCTAAATGGCGCCTACGTAAATGACACTTCAAATTTCCCGTTGTTGTTTTATAACTATATGTATCACCACACAGTGTACACTTCGCCTTTTTCGATGTAGGGTCATTTTTAAAAAAATCCCAGAGTACACTTGCATTGCTACGAGACATTATTACGCCTATAATCCTACTACAGTACCTGCTTATTTGCCTACTAATCTAAAGAAAACTATTCACTAACACTATACCTACTTTACCTATTTAATATTCACACAATTTAATAAACTGTTATTATTACAACTGTTACTAACATGCTAATTTGCCTACTAATCTAAAGAAAAGTACATATTCACTAACACTATACCTACTATACTTAATATTTACACAATTTACAATTGTTACTATCATACAACACTATTACAAAACACTAAACAGTAAGTTTGAATATTTAAACTCGCGCAAGCGAATACGCGGCAAAAACTAGTTTTTGAATAAGCGACAGCGCGCCTAAAGTCCACCTCCACGGTACCAATCGCTTAAACAAGTGAATCAGACTGGCCAAGGTCACGTCGCACGTTAGCCGATGAATAACGAAAACTGTCGAACCTTGTTGAGTGTCGACCAAAGAGTTTATACTATAAATCACTCGAGTTCTTGGTTGTTCGCGTTGCCGACGTTGCGTTTAGGTACAGCGTGTCACGTGATGGAATAGATCGTTTCGCCGTACTAGTAAAACCCGCTACCCGCTACTGTGCCGAAAGACAGTTTTGATAACTATTTGCGTTGCGCAACGACCACCTCTATTAAGTAGAGTGTAGTCTCGAGCCGCGCGCTGTGTTGTACGGTCGTATTCTGCGCTCGGTTTCACACACTCGCTCGGTACTTTTTGAGTAGCAAAACAATGGACAGTAGTGTTGTGGATGACGACGATGTCGGGGGTATGATCAAGAAAATATAGAAGTGTGCGTTAGTAGTAATGAAAGACTTCCGAAACAATTTGCTTTAACAAAATTATTTAAAGCACAGAACATACAAAATGTTATCAAAGTTAATCAAAGTACATTAACCCCTATAAACTATTAATTACATTTAAAGATGAGGGTAGTTCGGAAAAATTGTTATCCTGTCAACATTTCAAGGAGCAATGGAGCTGGAGAAGTCAATTGGCAATGGAGGTGTCGTATTCATATGGAATAATTAGAGAAGTTGTCAGAGGACGAGATAATGCAAAGTTTAAAATCTGATACAGAAATTTGTTCTGTTAAACGCTTAAATCGAAGGAAAAGCCAAAAAGCCTCTTAGCCCAAAAGTTAATTCTAAATAACATATACCATATGTTTTTATCTCGCTGTCATTGGCTGCATACAATTTGAGATCACAGGGCTCTATTGTATATTTTTGTGCACATTTCCTTGGAATAACTGAGATATTAGCTCCGGAATTTATCAAAAAAGTGAGTTTAAAGAAACTGTCCTTAATTAACAATCGATGGTTTTTAGCTACCTGGTTTTGGGTACATTCGTCCACCGATCTCGAATATACCGTCTCTAGTTTTCCTTGTCCCCCGAAGACCAGGCACAGGGCTGTTCGCAGCGTCTTGCCTTGTTCTAGTAGCGATAATGGAATTTGCACAACCAGTGCGGGTCTCCGGGTGATCTTCGTTTCCGCGACACTAACCTTCTCCTGTATCCTAGATGAACTCCACCCCTCGGACGCCCACGGCTGTAGAACTCGTTGCGAAGCGATGCTATTTCCACTGTTAGTTTGTTCACTAGTGCAACCTGTGGTTCTATATATGGGTGGCTTGCTGCTCGTTACTGCTGAAATCTCGTATGACTTAGTATTCTCGACAATTGTGTCAGCGATGTTAGCTAAATCGTCGTGAACGACGGATGGCATCCTCGACAACCACAGGCTCTTTAAAGTTTGTTCGGAAACATGTGTTGTGCGACCTAAATCCCTCATTCTGCGTAGGAGCTGAGTCGGCTTCTGGGAGCCTAAGGGTTTTCGCACATGGGTCGTAGGCGTAGTTGTCTCGTGCGCGTGTCAGAGTGTTCTACAAACGAATCGTCGCGTAAACGTATCGTTTTGTAATATCTCAGTTGAAATCATGGCGTGTGTTTGGGTTTGGGGAATTTATTGATGACCTTACCTTCTCTTCAGACGAAGAGGATTTCTTGTTATTTGATTTCGTTAGAAGTAGAAAGCGACGTGCTCATTGGATCCATCCATGCATCGCAAATAATTACAAGAAAAGATTGTTTGTTGCTGCACGTGAACTGTCAGAAAATGATAAGATAATAAATTCCGCTGTTTTTATCGAATGAGGAAGGATACACTTACAATACTTCGAAATATTTTGGGACCACACCTATTGAAAAATGATACTAACATGAGAGAGGCTGTACCCCCAGAAGAACGAATCATGATAACTCTACGGTAAATAAAACTATAATATTTTTAATCTTTTATTTATTGAAAAAATTATAAATGACAAAATAAGCACCAATGGGCACCACTTTTATTCACTGTTTCAAAATGACCGAAAATGCTTAAATTTTGTAACTAAGTACATGTACGTACGTGTTTGTAGATTTAACTTTAGAAGTAATTTATTCTGTATTTTCATTCCAATTGTACTGAGTCAACTCGTTCACGTTCAGGTCATGCTCGTTATCCAATTCCGAGAATTCAAGATTTGACTATCATCTCTGCTAGTTCTGTAATCAAGAGGTGATCTCACCAATTGCTCACCCTCCTGATTAGAAGTCATAGTTAAAGATACCGCAGAATATGGTTGTTGCTGCTGAATAGGGCTCATAACTGTAGATATTGGAGAGTACTGTAGTTGTAATGGCTGCTCCTGATTAGGACTCATATCTGAAGAAACACGAGTGTATGTTTGTTGACGAGCTTGCTGGTAAATATCTGAATTGATTTCGGCCGTTGAAGATGATTGCTGGTTTTGCTGAGCCATTTGATATTTTTGGATGAGCGTCATCATTTCAATTTTAAGCAATCTCATATTATTATTTATGTTTTCGATGTCTGGAAGTCAACTCAATAAAAACATTTTGCGAGGATTTTATGTGTCAGCCCTTTGCATAGATTACTCGATATTTTGCCGTTTCGTAGCAATATATTGCATAAAAGTGCTGTTGACAACGTTATTAGATGTCTTAGTTCTCTTTTTGGGCGGCTGTGTTGAAACATCTTCTTCGTTTGTCGGTGTACGTTGAGTTTCCACTTCGTTTATTGGTGTATTATGAATATCCACATCGTCAAGACTGTTATCGGTTGTTTGAGAACTAGATGGAGGAATATTTCCAGGTTCTTTCTCATTGTTAGTAGGTTTAACAAATGGAATCACAAATTGCATCTCATCGTGTAAGTAATACTGTTTCCTCGATTTCGCTGCTGAGCCACTAGGTAACGATTTCAAACTATTAACGAAACCATTTCTCACATTGCGCCACTTTTCTTTACATTCTGGAACTACAAAAAATAAAATTGAATAGTTGGCTAGGATAATAAGAAGAACATAGTTAAAAGAGAAACTTGTGCCGCATCAATCGTTTTTCATTTTATTTTCGAGTTCAGTTCTAATCATAGTTGAGCTGGAGGGCAAAGATCGTCTCTCCAGATGTTCAGGTGAGCCACAAAAAAATCAGTTATCTGGCTACTGGTGACACTTTTTCATCTTTGGGTTTATACTTCGCTAGAGGCGATAACACTATATCTTAAATAGTAGCTGAAACTACCCGTATTATGTGGGATAAATTGAAAGATATATGTATGAACGTCCCCACCACTGAAGAATGGAAACAAATCGCCAATAGATATCACGAATTATGGCAACTACCCATAATCTTGGTGCTATCGACGGTAAACACATACGTATTCAGCAAAATCCAAACTCTGGTTCAACAAATTATAATTACAAAGGATATCATTCCAATGTTTTAATGGGGTGTGCAGATGCAGATGGCTGTTTTACAATTTATGGAAACGGGATACTCTGGTCGTAATAGTGATGGTGGAATATTCCAGGCAGGACGCCTTGGACAGTGGATACAAAATAATAATAATAATTTTCCTGATGACTTTCATTTACCCCACGATAATAGTGGCTCTACATTTCCTTATTACTTTGTAGCCGATAATGCATTTCCGTTGATAAGAAATATATTAAGACCATATCCACCACGTAATATATGCAACAAAAAAAGAATATTTAACTACAGACTAAGTCGTGGCAGGAAAAACATTGAGTGTGCTTTTGGAATGATGACCCAAAAATTTCAAGTGTCGATGACGCCAATTAGATGCAAAAATTATGACACAATAAACAATATAATTAAATGTGCCTGTGTACTTCACAATTTCATACGAAATTGATTACGATATCAACCAAACTGAAGATCGTAATAACGCTGATGGTAACCAACAAACAGTGTGACCACTTTTTCGTCAGATAATCTACCAAAATCACTGCTAAAATCTACCAAAATCTACTAAGACCAATTTAAAATTCTACCAATGATATTTAAACTGGTTATAGGAGCGGAGTGCACAGATTGTGTGGAAGATGTGAAATCAAGTAATTTTATTATTCACATTAAAACAAGAATATATGATATAATTTTTCTATACATTGTACATTTCTTAATCAATTGACAATGACGACTACTACTTTCTTTTTTAATATTTCAAATTTAGATTTTCCAATGAGGTACATATCCATAGCAAGGAGTTATTTACTCCAACATTTAAGTCGTTCTAGATAAAATCTTATATATAAAAATGAATCCCTATTTCTCCTGGTCACGGCATCACGCGTGAACGGGTAGACCGATTTTAATTCGGTTTTCGCTAATGGAAAGAGGGATAAACGGGGAATGTTTTAGGGTATATAAAAATTGCACGCCGGGCGAAGTCGGGGACGGGCCGTTTATAAAGAGGACACATGTGAAATTAAAATGTCTTTGTTTTTATATTTTAATATCAATATTTATCATCCACTTTTTTAAAATTCCTATATAGTTTTGCATCACTTTTCATAACATGTACCTATCATGAATGATTCGGGTTTAAAATGAGTATAGTTTTCTGCTTCTTTTACACCCACCCTCCTTGAATTGACCGCACGTTTTGATTCTGTTAATCGCCGAGAAAATGCGTTCGCATTTTGCGTTCGACACTGGAAGAAAAAGCATCTGCATGGCTTTCGTTTGCTTTTCATAATTTGTAACGCTCGCAATTATCAAACAAACGACTAACTTCTGTCAATGAAATAAAACAAACTTTACCAACAGTCAACAACTTACATGAGTATACCTAAGTATAAAATGTTTTAAGTGCCATAACTAATTTGATAATACAACTTTAGTTATTAATCAATAAAGTTCATTTTCCAAAACCTTAATAGAAGTATGGGGAATCCCCTTCCATCAAAGCTTCTAATCGTGTTGTTTTGGCCTGGATCCATACATTTTTTCGGTATTTCTTAAATACCGAATTTCGGTATTTCTTAAATACCGAATTTCTACTAGAATCTACTATACAATTTTACACTACTAAAACTTTGCTCCCTTGCCCTTAATTCTACTAAAAAGTAGAAATCTACTAAAAGTGGGCACGCTGCCAACAAATACATATTCCTGAATATAATGAACATTTTCACGTTGACAGAAATTCATCACCCCACCAGTTGCGTGATTATTTAACAAATTATTTTTTGAAACCCAATAATTCTCTTCCGTGGCAGTGGCGGCATTGTGTATAATTAATTTCTACTAAATAAAAAATATTGTTTAGATACCTGTCCATGGTTACATTAATGTCCAGTTAATTTTTGACGATATTTCTGCCCAAGCTTTCTCCGTTACATCTTTCCTAGAGTAATCACTTAATGAATGATTATATAGGCAAGGAAATGTTTCGATTAGGCTCATAAATTCTATAACTTTTGCAGTATTCATTATAAAATAATTTTTTTTGGCGCTTCCTTTTTTTACACCAGTACGCTACGACTATCGTAATGACAATGAACACCTCATACGATACGCTGCAACACCACCTCGTGTGCAGACTTGTTTGAACACGTTCCTGCTCGTATTGCTCTCGTATTACGCGCGTTCTACGATACGCTTAGGATACGACGCCATGTGCGAACTCTTAATTCCGAAACGAGCTTTTGACATTGCCGTTCGGCACTCTCTTCGTAGACCTGCAGCAGTCTGCCTTTCAAAGCCTCATACTTATTGGCCTCCGGTGGTGACGTCAACAAATCGCTTACTTGCTGTATCGAATCACGGCCTAGTTTGGAGATGACCATATTAAATTTCGTTTCATCCCCCTGTTTTTGTGCAGTCATGACCGCCTCAAATTGAGCAAACCATAATCGCGGCATAATCGCGGCATCACGATGATTGATGCTAGCGCCATGTTGTCTGGTTCCGGTGTTGTGTCTTTGGTCCCGGGCTGAGCTGTTCCTGATTGAATTTGCGGCACTGTACTATACATTATCTGAATCGTTCATTCCACCGAACTGCACGTGAAGTGAAAAAAAAAAAATAGTTCGTTGCCCTCTCCTGGTGGCCACGAAGCTTTTGTAGAGATGAGATATCGTCCATCGAATGGAAATTTCTGTAAAAAATAAAAATAGAATTAATAACAAGGTACGTTGGAGGCCGTCAGTTTTTTTTTAGTCTAAAACATATATGTAATAAATAAAGTAAATGTTATACTTACACATTTCCTTCCGATATGGATCGAGGCGTAGATGTTATGGGTTGGCGGCGCTGTTGGGCATTGTATCTAAAAGAAGATATTAAGTAGACAGTCTCGACTGCGCGCTGTGTTGTACGGTTGTGTTCTGCGCTCGGTTTCACACACTCGCTCGGTAATTTTTGAGTAGCAAAACAATGGACGGTAGTGTTGTGGATGACGACGATGTCGGGTGTGCTGTGACTTCTGAGGGTGAATACATGAGTTTGGAGGGAGAAATGGCTAACGATAATGAAGAGATAGGACGACAAAGGGAATCTAAAAGAAGAATAGAAATGGAAGGTGACGATCAGTGGAGTGTAGTTGGCAAAAAAGGCAAAAATTTGTCACCTAAATATTATACAGAATCTACAGTGTCCAATCAAGAAAATATAGATAAAAATAAAATAAATAAAATAAATATTTACATTTAAAGATGAGGGTAGTTCGGAAAAATTGTTATCCTGTCAACATTTCAAGGAGCAATGGAGCTGGAGAAGTCAATTGGCAATGGAGGTGTCGTATTCATATGGAATAATTAGAGAAGTCGATCTAGAGTTGTCAGAGGACGAGATAATGCAAAGTTTAAAATCTGATACAGAAATTTGTTCTGTTAAACGCTTAAATCGAAGGAAAAAAGATGAACCCGGTTGGACGGAGAGCGAGTCCGTTCGTATATGTTTTAAGGGTTCTATACTACCCATTTTTGTGTATATACACGATATGAGAATCAGAATACACGCTTATTTTTCCAGTCACTCAATGGTCGCTTTTATAATTTACCGTGGCACGGCACGGTAATACCGTGGACGTCTCAGGTATTTTTGTGGCCGTCGACAGCATACCGTGCCGTAAGTCGGTTTTATAATTTGCCGTAAAATCATTATACGCTTTGCGCCTTCAAAGTGCGGACGTTGTTTTCGAAGAGACAGCGACTATTTATTCTTTATTTGTTGTATTTACGACGTAGAAATATTTAGAAGGATTATACTACACCCTATTTGATAAGCTCAAGGAAGACCCAAATTCCAAGAAACGGAATATTTCGTTCCATGCTTTTTCTTTAAGAACTTTATCTTTAAAAGCGTCTAATGATTTGTCCCATAAGCATGGTCTTGTTTCAACAAGTTCCAGTAAAGTTACTACGTCGTATTTAAATAACGTCATTTTGCTTGTACCTACCGCTTACGCAAAACTGGAGCCGCCTCGCGCCCGACTACGCACGCACACAACTACAAATTCCTTGTACGTACACACTACACTCTCAACACTGCCGCGACGATTTGATGGGGAGCACAGTGTGCTACGGCGACGGCACGGTAGACCGTTGCTGTTCACAGCATGCCGTTGCCGTGGACGATAAATTAAAAAGCGTCTAAATACAATTGCATACATTTTGCTTTCCTATTTTACCGTGACGGTAAAAACGTGCCGTGCCGTGCCGTGTCACGGGAAATTATAAAAGCGACCAATGTTTAAGATGCTGGAGATTTGGCCACACATCTAAGGGTGACAAATCAACATCGAGCTATGCTGCGCTTTGCTTAGCTCAGTATTAAAAGTAATCAGCAGCTCGTGTAGTCGTTTATCTCGTCAAAAATGACTTTATTTTCAAAAAAACGTAAACATTACGACATAGTTGAATCCGATGAAGATGAAAGTGAAGAAGAAGCGGATATGGATATTTTATGTGTTATTTTGTCGTTAAAAGAGTCCAGTCACGGTAGCTTGTTAACACACACAATATGTGAAAATTTTCTAAAGAATATAAAAAATATCGAGAAATGTTGTAAAAAGAAAGATCTCACTTGTGTTAAAGCTGGTGTGCTGGTGGTTTAAGCCAATGGTTTAGCTCACGTTTGGTATGTTGTCTTCTTGCTCTGACTAACGCCAAGTAGTAACGCAATGGACTGGTTACATCCACAGCACTGGTACAGTTCCGGAACCGTTTGCTAGTCACAGCTTCCTTCCACGTATATCGTAGTTATCACGCGAAGTCACTGATGTTTCACTCGCGACAGGTTCCGTCGAAGGACCAACAAGATGTACGGGCTATGGTTACCTATACATCCGTATAAGAGCTCATGGTAAGAGCTAATGGTAATGGTAAGAACTAATGGTAATGTGGTATACGCGTTACCGGTATGAACGTCGGAAGCATACTAACGATTGGGTCAATGGCACCGCGGGGTGCGAAATGCTTACGTTGCATACGGGCGGTCAATGTACGTGTCTCGTACAGCCACTGAAGACGATTTTTTTAAATATTTGCGAATGACTAAAAATTTTGTTAAACAAAATTGACTGTAAGAAAGCCATGCACAGAAGAGAAATTAGCAATCTGTTTGAGGTAAGTAAATTATTTGAATGCACAAGATAAGGCAATTTTCTCTTTACATTTTCCCTCGTGTATGTATTACTAATTAATTTTGTATGTAGAATAATAATTCATAAAAATTTTACATGGTAAGATAGTGAACCTATTTTGACATATCTTTTCAAAACTTTACATGCAATGCGGCAGTACACTAGTATGTATGTAGTGCGTGCGTGACTTGTCAATATAATAAAACAATGGTAAAAAACGTTCATTAACTT
The DNA here is from genome assembly GCA_910589475.2 of Bembecia ichneumoniformis. Classification (NCBI taxonomy): domain Eukaryota; kingdom Metazoa; phylum Arthropoda; class Insecta; order Lepidoptera; family Sesiidae; genus Bembecia; species Bembecia ichneumoniformis. The sequence goes on along the minus strand of OU342539.1, from coordinate 13,552,455 downwards.
TACTAATGTTACATTATATAAAAAACAAGTACTTAGCAAAAATGAAATTAAAATGGTACCGCTTAGAATTTTTAAATTAATCAATTAGCGAAGTAGCATTGGCCTCCTCGCTTGCATACGGTCCGAACACGGTGTTCTCACCGACTGGAAGGACATTGGCATCTTGTTCAGCTGTATATCCTCCTACAGATTGATTTGAGGCACTACTTGGAGATGTAAACACATTGTGTAATGTATGACAATTGGTATCTGAGGATTGGACACCTTGAGCTGTTGTATACCCTGGAGTACTAGTTAAGGCACTATTATAACTCAGATGCATACATATCATTGTAAATGTTTAACTCTTCTTCTTCCGTAACTAAATTAAAAATCTTTCTCTTAAGACGAAGCTGTGCCGGTTTGGGTAATTTTTTTGTACTTTCACAAACACTAAGAAAAAAATGATCCATGTCGTCCATTTTGTCAATTACTTGGTTTCTCAAATCACGTTCTGTTTTTCTTTTCTTTCGCTCTGTTTGCTGGATCTTAACAAAATTTAAAATTTCATGTTGAATACTATGTACACGTTTTCGTGTTAAAGGTGTGCTTGTATTTTGTGATGTGGTTTCGGAACTTGCAGCAGTCGTATTAGAAGATTGGCTGTTTTCGTTTACAAAACCATGAGTGCTTTCGTTTTCTACTTCAAAGTTATCCTCGTCCAATTTCTTGAGACACCTGTGAATCATCTTGGGAATAATTTCCAGTTGTGTTCCTATTTTGCATGTATGGAACAAGGAATTCCATAACTTTCTGGAATCTCCAAAGACGCGTGTTGTTGGCAGCTTGACCACTTTTTCCATCCTTGTGTCTTTTTAAGGCTTCCCTATGGTTGTCTCGCAATTTTTTCCAAGTATTTTTCGCTACTTTGGCTGTAACAAATAATAAATATATATACATCACTACATAATTATAAAAAATTATTATTAACTTATCACTAAAAATTATGAAACTGTTTTCGTTTACAGAACCATGAGTGCTTTCGTTTTCTACTTCAAAGTTATCCTCGTCCAATTTCTTGAGACACCTGTGAATCATCTTGGGAATAATTTCCAGTTGTGTTCCTATTTTGCATGTATGGAACAAGGAATTCCATAACTTTCTGGAATTTCCAAAGACGCGTGTTGTTGGCAGCTTGATCACTTTTTCCATCCTTGTGTCTTTTTAAGACTTCCCTATGGTTGTCTCGCAATTTTTTCCCAAGTATTTTTCGCTACTTTGGCTGTAACAAATAATAAATATATATACATCACTACATAATTATAAAAAATTATTATTAACTTATCACTAAAAATTATGAAACTGTTTTCGTTTACAGAACCATGAGTGCTTTCGTTTTCTACTTCAAAGTTATCCTCGTCCAATTTCTTGAGACACCTGTGAATTATCTTGGGAATAATTTCCAATTGTGTTCCTATTTTGCATGTATGGAACAAGGAATTCCATAACTTTCTGGAATTTCCAAAGACGCGTGTTGTTGGCAGCTTGACCACTTTTTCCATCCTTCTGTCTTTTTAAGGCTTCCCTATGGTTGTCTCGCAATTTTTTCCAAGTATTTTTCACTACTTTGGCTGTAACAAATAATAAATATTGTATATACATCACTACATAATTATAAAAAATTATTATTAACTTATCACTAAAAATTATGAAATAAGTTTATTAAAAAAAAAATAACAAACCGACTTCAATTCTTCCCCACTAACTAGTCACTAAAAAGTAATGAAATAATTAATTATCTAAGTATGTCAAGAACTAGAACTTTCAATTTAATTCAAAGTTTTTTAAATAGAATCAAAGTTCTAGTTCGTGACATATTTAGATAATTAATTATTTCATTACTTTTTAGTGAATAGTTAGTAGGAAAGAATAGTTAGTAGGAAGGTTTGCGACGAGGAGGCAATAGCCCTTCTATTACAGCCTATAAGATAAGAGAAGAATTTTCCAATTATTTTAACGGCAGTGGTAGCGTACCTTGGCAAAATACAAGTGCCCATATAAATGAAAATTAAAAAAAGACATGTTTAATAAGCACGTAAAAATGTTCTTTTATTTCGTTTTTAAAAAAATGAGAATGTATTTATTTATTTACAATGTTGTATCTACATACATAGACTCACGACTATAATCCCATTAGGGGGTAGTCAGAAATCACACTACAACCGTTTCAAATTTAATGTATTTAAACAGTTGCAGTATGATTTCAAAGTAAAGTGAAGTGAAGAGATAAATAATTTTTGTACTGAACGCCGAGTCAACGCGATCACTTCACCTTACTTTGAAACCTATGCTAAGTCCACTGGTAAAAAGAGAGCTGTAATCGATTATTCTAATATAGGTGTACCAATGAATAGTGAACCTCGGAGTGGTTACATTTTAATTAATTTACAAGTTATAAAACTGAAAATTTTATAAAAAAATTATTTAATGAGTACATATGGAAGTCTTTTATACAAAAATAAGTTTATTTAATTAATGTTTTTATTGCAACACTAGTAAATTAATTACGATGTGACCACTCCGAGGTTACATTGTAATTAATTTATTATTATCCGATTATCCAATTATAACTGTGAGTATATACATACAAAATTGTACCAATACACCAACGATAAGCACACATAAATACACACGCACACACACTTATTAAGTAAGTACTTACTGTTTTCCATCTTTGTTGTTTGTATAATGGCGCGCCAGGAGGCTTCTCTTTTTTCTGATTCTTTATAATATGGGGATGTTGGATTCCACAAACATTCGTGTTTCCGAACTTCTTCTATAAAAATCTCCATTTTTTAATCTGACCACTGCCCTCGATGAACAAATTTCGACACAACACGTGTTACCTGCAGTGTTACCAGTGGCAGATAGTCTCCCGGCATCTCCCGGCACTAAGTCACACTCTTCAGCTTTTCGGTATTCAACTGCATGCTCTTTTCCAAGCTGTTTCTTTTGCTTATCCATATCTCTCATTTCGGAGTCTTCTAGGTGGAGGTCGCTGATCATTGGAATTTTGTCACGGAATTGTCTTTTGAAGAATAATTCTGCAGGCGGTCTGCCAGTTACGCTATGTGGTGTTCTGTTGTACATGGTTAAGTATTCCTCTAAAGCCTCCTTCAAATTACTCTTTTCTACTTGACTATAATCTTCAGACGTTTTAAATTATCGCGATTCTGACGCTCGACCTCCCCATTTTGTTGTGGCCAATAGGGTACAGCATTGAAGAGAGTTATGTTCCTATCTTTACAGAACTGTTTAAACTCTTGGCTACAAAACTGTCTCCCATTATCCGCAGTTATAGTTGCTGGATTTCTGACCGCCTGAATATCTGTTTTAGGATTTTTATTATGTCCAAACTGGAAATTTTTCGAGTAATGTTTACTTCTTTGTATCTACTAAAATAATCCACAACGACGAGTATGAAATCTCCATTCGGAAGAGGTCCCATTAAATCGATGGCTATGTCTACCCAAGGTTCATTCGGTAATTCTCGTCGCTTAACGGGATTTGGGGGGTTTGGAGCTGATACTAATGTGCATCCTTTGCAAGTCTTCACTAAAGTTGCAGCGTCTTTGTCATACCTAGGCCACCAAACCTTGGTCCTCAATCTAGCTTTCATGAGAACTATTACTGGGTGACCCTCGTGGGCTGCTGCTGCAATATCTGCTCGTGCACAACACTTTTTTGAATAAACCGTAGTTTTTTACAATATCGTCCCATGCATTATTGTATACGGTATACCCTCCTTAACTTTTAAAATTTCGGTTTAAAGAATTTATTCTCATAAAAGAACACATTGTTCGCTTAAACTATGAGAACTTATATTACTAATTTATGTACATTTTATTTATTCCATCGGAGATCATTTATTGCTAACATTGCTCGATATATATTCTTTCAATTTATGCTTAAAACTACTTATGTTAACACAGTTTTTTATACTTTCAGGTAGTCCATTATATATCTGTGCTCCCTCATATAATATATTTCTTTTTCCATAGAGTGTTCTAACTGTAGGCAATTCAAGCTTATTTCTGTTTCTAGTATTGTACTTGTTACTCCTTTTTTTAAAAGTGATTTGAAAAAAAGGATCTCTGAGTATTCTTGTTTCTTGTTCCATCTCTGAGTATTTTATAATATCTTCCAGTGAGACAGCCGTAGGTATTTCCACTATTTGAAGGATTGTCGTCTTCCACAGCGTTCACAAAGGATTTCTCCAAGTGACACAAAAATAAACCACACTATTAAGTCATTGTTACTGTGACGCAGGGGTCCCAGTTTCAATTTCCAGTTATTTTAATGATCAAGTTATATATTATCTGTTCTGGGTCTGGGTGTTATGTGTCCATGACGCCTCAACACAGGGTATACGTGTGGTCATTTATTATTATTGGTCGTAGAGAAAAAATATTGAACCGCTTACCGAGTATAATATTGTCGCGTTCCACACATCGACTGCACAATGCTTGCAGTTTCTTGCAAATATTTTGATATTACAAAAATTGCATGACACTGGAAGTAGATAAGTACTTATTTTATTTGAATGCAGAAAGTCTTACATAGAACCAAATTCACCAAACCACACACACACAACCTACCTACATACCTACTAAAATAATTTTGCTGTTACTCACCATCTTTACGAAGAGCTCTTCGCTGCATCCAATCTCCACAATTATGACAATGTTTGCCAAATGCTAGGAGATTCGGCTGTTAACAAAATGATGTGTAGGTATCATCAAACAAAACAATGATGAAAGACATTCATTTAATGAAATACTTACGATTTTCGGCATGATGTGTGTACTATCCATTATCCAAACAAAGTAAATCACTATGGCAACAATACGGCAAGACGTTTCGTTTTACAGTCATATTAGTCACGGTTCTTTGTAATGGACACTTTCAGTGTTATTACAAAAAAAAAATACTAAACTATGTCTCAACACGTGTTTTGTCAAACAGCGTCTAATGACATTTGTGTACAATTTCACAGTTTAAACCCTGCCTCAAATAATGTTTAACCTTCGCTATTACATATTCGTTTTTGTCCTTTGACTAACCAAAACATCGCTAGGCAACCTATAGGCAACCAAATGTTGCTATTTTAAAATTATAAAATAGCAAATAGTAACAATAAAATAGCAACATTACAAAACGTTCGTTCAACTTCATTTGGTTCAATCCTAAACGTTCCTTTCTATGCAAATTTTTTATGTGCTAATAGAATATCCCTACGCAGAAAAATATTTTAAAATTATCTATATATAAATAAAACAGTGCCGTGTGTGATTATAAACTAATTATTGCTCTAAATACACCGCCATAAGTATGTTTTGGAACCAAAACTTACGTATATAATGAGTACATTGTACACATAGAACTGTGATCGGTTGAAAGAATGGACTTGTCAATCGTCATTACTCATTGTCAAATGAGTATAATATAAATAAAAATTATTTCAAGTAATATGGAAAAAAATGGACAATTGTAATATTAAAATAAAAATTCGTGAACATGAAGAAAATTGGGTTCAAGAATAAAAGGTAAAACAACCCGATATTTCATCATAATCATAACCACACCACAACACCAACATGCGAAAATTAGACACATGTTCAATGTCTGTTTATCTTCTTTGTAATAACGCTCTTTGTTTTTAAAATGAATGGCGCGACGTGTTGAATGGCGAGGCGTATTTTTTAACTACTATCAAAGATTTCACTCATCCGGTGTCAGTGACGTTTCGCTAGAGTGGCCAATATGGCGACTGCGATTTGTCTGTCAGCACTATTAGAATTAAACAAAATACTCCACAATCCGAATTTTGCGGATATATGTTGTCGACTCGAAATCTTCATTTTTTTATGTTTTATTATTCAGGTAAGGTTTCGATCGAGTCTACCGTACCCCTTGATGAAATTATTAATGTAGATTATGTAGTAATTGACAATGACATTGAAATTAGATTTTTTTTCTGAGTGGCCAATACTTTATCCGCAAAGGGTAAAGCGAAACGAGAATTTAATGTCCTACCTCCATACAAAATCGATCTAAATTAACTCTATTTAATTTTTTCAAAATAATAGACCAATGGGGAAAGTAAACCGATTGGACAAGTCGACTAGATAGAGAAAGTAGACCGATTGGACAAGTTGACCGATTAGGAAAATAGACGGAATGCTCCGGAGGGATAAGTTTGAACGAGATTAACATCCCGGAAAATTATTTAATTCATGCTACCGTCAGTCACGCAAAGATCGAAGATAGTCTGGATGTAGATGTATATTATTTATTAAAATGCATTTGATTATTCATGTAATGTAATCATAAAATATATGTGTATTGTCTAATATGTTTGTCTAAGTAATTCTTATATCGTGGATATACTTCCCTAAAGGAATATTTATTTTATCATCATAATAGTCCGATATTTTCTTAATCCTCATTCATCACTTGCTAATCCGAGTAAGTTTTTATTTATTTATTTAATTCAGGTTACATAGCCATTATATAAAACTAAATTATATATTATAATAAAGTACAAATAGGCCTAAAGAACCATATTTTCATTAAGAGATAACTAAACTAAGATAAGAAAAAAAATTAGAATGTTATGTAGTGATAAATACGTGTCCCGGGGAGAAGTGACCGGCAAGAGATATTTGAATATATAGATCAAATCATTGACAAATAACATAGTCTAGGGGTTTTATCAGCTTTGGTTTTTTTTAAATTGCTATTTCTTTTAATTTGGTGGAGGTGTCTGACTTGCAACGCTATTTTTGCTATATTTTATTTGTTTTAACGTCTTTTCCCATTCTCTTCTTTTTATTTCCCAGCCGTTGTTATTGTTTATTGATTTAAGTAATAAAAATTATTCAACATTAAATCAAACATTTATTAAAAGAGTAATAAACTCGAAATTAGAAGAAAAAAAAAAGACTTTTTTTTATTGTTTTGCTAAAAAAAACTTAAAATGCTCATTTAACATTTACTTTTTTTAAATTGTTATTAAACTACATCATATCCTCTAAAATATCTCAGAACAATGTTGGTATCTATTTCAAACATGTGCCAAAGTACAATCATTTGAAAAGTGACCTCCTGTAGTAAAAAAAAACGGATTTTTACCTGCGCTAGCATGTGCTCGTAAAACCATAACTGCTTGTTATTGTGTAGCTCGCGTCCCCTCTCTCTTCTTCTGTTTGCTTTGTTGCTTAGTCGATCATTTATTCTGTTCGTGACACTACATTCAAATTGTGCTCCTCCGAGTTTTTAAGGCCTTTCGTTTAGTTTTGTGGCTTTGACTTCAAAACGGTTTCAAAATGCCTAGACTTACAAATTTAGATTCATCTCACATTGCTGACATGCACTTTGTGTATGGTTTCTGTAACGGAAACGCGCGAGCTGCCGTTGCGGAGTACAGAAGACGGTATCCCAACCCTGTCCTTGGATATCGCTCGTTTATTGCAGTGCATCGTCAAATCAGTGAATTTGGATTAGCTCGAAGACGAAATGAACCTGTGCAACCAGTTCCTGCTGTTCATGAAGACGATGACGTGGAAGTGCTACGTTTAGTGACAGCTGACCCAACGATAAGCATTCGCAGAATTGCTATAAGGCTGGGAATCAATAGAATGAGAGTGTGGCGCGTATTAAAAAAAGAAGGACTTCATCCCTTTCATTATGGACGCGTTCAAAACTTGAGAGATGAAGATAGTTTGCCGAGGATGGTCTTTTGTACGTGGATATTGCGTCAACACAGGCTTCATCCTAATTTTTTAAAGCAAATTCTATGGACCGATGAAGCAACATTCACCAGGGCCGGAATAACCAACCATCGCAATTTGCACATTTGGGCCGCTGAAAATCCGTATGCGGTGAGAGAAACTTCATTTCAGCACGAATTTTCTATAAACATGTGGGCTGGAATGATTGACGATTTAGTTGTTGGCCCATTGGAATTACCAAGAAGGCTTACGCAAGAGGTCATGTTGAATTTTTTGCGCAACGATCTGCCTTTATTGTTAGAAGATGTCCCTTTGTTAACGAGGCGCAACATGTATTTTCAGTTGGATGGAGCCCCGGCACATTATGCGGCAACTGTATGGACATTTATCAGTGAAAACTATCCTAGGTGGATTGGCAGAAGCGGTCCAGTGGCATGGCCTCCTTGATCACCAGATTTAACGCCCCTGGATTACTATTTTTGGGGCTACATGAAACAAAAAGTTTATGCTGTCCCAATAGTTTCAAGGGAGCAACTCAAGGAGAGAATTAATGCTGCAGTCGCCGAAATGGCACAAAACCGTGAAGAAATAAGGCGAACTACACAAAGGATGTCATTTAGAGCCCTAGCCTGCATAACGTCTGAAGGCCGTCATTTTGAAAATATTATTTAATAAAGTGCTTGTATTTTTGTTAATAAATAATTATTTTAAAGTAACACTGTTTTTATTTATTACTAAACTATAACAGCAAATGAAAAAAAAATGTTCATTTTGAATTTGATTTTAATTGAGTAAAATAATTACTTTTGACTGTTTTAACACCATTGCTCTCTGTGTTACCGAATAAGAAAGACCAATTTTACCTTGTGTACTTTCGTATTTATGTTTGAAATAGATACAAACATTGTTCTGAGATATTTTAGAGGATAACATGTAGTTTCATAATAATTTAAAAAAAGTAAATGTTATATGGGCATTTTTAGTTTTTTTTTAGCAAAACAATAAAAAAAAACGTCATTTTTTCTTCGAATTTCGAGTTTATTACTCTTTTAATAAATGTTTGATTTAATGTTGAATAATTTTTATTACTTAAATCAAACAATAACAACGGCTGGGAAATAAAAAGAAGAGAATGGGAAAAGACGTTAAAACAAATAAAATATAGCAAAAATAGCGTTGCAAGTCAGACACCTCCACCAAATTAAAAGAAATAGCAATTTAAAAAAAACCAAAGCTGATAAAACCCCTAGACTAAGTTATTTGTCAATGAGTTGATCTATATATTCAAATATCTCTTGCCGGTCACTTCTCCCCGGGACACGTTGTATAAAAAAAATAAAAAACTATTTTTTAAAAAAGTTTTTCGCCAGCTTTCTTTTTGAATGATGTTAATTAATTAGGGTGGATTGCACCGTAGGCTTGGTTATTGTTTCAGTCAAAGTTAACTTTAGCGGTAACTTTAACCGCGAATGCGGATATTCGTTACATCACTAGCACATACTACGGATTTTGGTGCTGTGGAGATTACTTGCGACGAATCATCATTATTTTTTTTATTAAACATAATATATATAAACAATAAATAAATATTTAAAATATTTTCTATATGTGTATTATTTATGGACCATGTACAATGTAATGTTGAGGATAGAATGTGGTATATAAGGTATGTCTGCAACAATCAAGTTATTGATAGTAATCAAATAAAACAGTGGTTGCGATTGGCCATTTCTATATTATTACTTTTCCTAGTACAATATTTTAGCCTAGGCGACCCATTGCCTGTCTTAACAGTAATTTAACCTATGTTATATTGTTTAGAGCCTTTTATCTAGAAATGTAACTAAATTACAAATACATATATTACTCTACTAGCTTCCTAACTAGTGCTGATATAATACCTCTATCTTATTTCAGGGAGCTTGTTATTTAATTACCATAAGATATCTAGTCTAGCACTTATAAACTAAACTTACTACTATACTAATTGTAATTTACCAAAATATTTATTAATCTACGAAAATGAAATTATTAATTATAAACTTATTGTAATCTACCGAAATAATTATTAATCAATGTGTCCCTATTATGCTCATCGTTTGTGCTTTGTGTATAAAAATCTTCTTCATCAAATGAATCTGACAAAAGATCATCACTGTCATTGGGTGATGATGGCATTGGGTCTCTGAATTTTTTAGACATGTTGTGAAGCACAGCCATGGCAACAATAGCACATTGAGCCCTTATTGGGTTTGTACGTAGTTTCCACGTTAAAGCAGGAAACCTTTTTTTCCAGCAGCTAAATGTTCGTTCTACAACATTTCTAGTCCGTATATGGCTTTCATTGTAAAGCTGTTCGGCTTCTGTGATAGGATTACGCAGAGGTGTGAGCAGGTAAGGTTTCACAGCATAGCCTTTATCCCCCAGTAACCAAAAACCTGTATACTCGCCATCTTCTAGTCGTCCTTTATTCACACTGCTATTAAATATATGACTGTCATGACTGCTTCCTGGCCATCGTGCAACAATATTTGTTATATACATCTCTGCATTTGTGATTGCCTGTACATTTAATGAGAAAACCTGTTTCCTATTCCTATATGTTTCTGCATCTGTCCCACCTGGAGATTTTATTGGAATATGGGTGCAGTCTATAGTTCCTATTACTTTAGGAAAGGCAGATATTTCATAAAATTTTTTGGCCTCCACTTCCATTTCTTGGATATTTTGAGGCATTGACACTCACTCTGATCTAAGCCCGGCAATGGCTCTACTCACTCTGTGTGCGGGTACGAAATTGGCGACGGCCGGAGCGACGGCGGGGCGGGGCGGTGCGGCGCGGGGCGAAGAGATAGCGGTGTCTTGCGTGTGTACGAAATTACTGTGATAAAAATGCAACACTATGTACCCGCGCGAGCGGCGAAACCAAACTAGTTTAGTTTGTTCCCGTCGCTCCGCGCCGCCCGCCGCCCTTGCATCGCTCGATCGCGCCGCTCCGCCGTCGCCCGTTTCGTACACAGCGCTTAATGTTTTTAGCATTTGATTACATCGCCGTCGCGCCGCCCCGCCGCCGCTCCGCCGTCGCCCGTTTCGTACCCGCAGACTATGTATTATTCTACACACACTGGATTTATGAACACCTGCAGCATCCCCTATGCAGCGTTGAAATGAGCCACATGCATAGAATTCTAGAGCCATCACTACTACCTACGCTTGTATTGTATGGGTAAATTCCACATTTTTTAAAGCCATTAATGGCATTTAATGGCACTGCAGAATTAAGGTAAGCCTCACAAAAGATTGTGCTTATTTGTTGGATAGTTACGACCCTACCTGGATGGTTATTCATCCATTTTTCTAGCGCACAATTGTGGTAGGTACTTAATGGAAACATAACACCAACGTCCAGAGGCTGAAGTTTATGCGTGCAGTGGGGAGGTAAGCATAGTAACGTAACATAATTATCGCGAGCTTTTTTTATAACTTCCAGGTTTTTTGTATGAGATAAATGTCCATCTAAGATGAGTAGAACGGGATCTTGTTCTGTTGGTTTCACGTGATTCAGGAAATGGTTGAACCAATCAGTAAATACCTCCATTCTCATTCAGCCTGACAGATTGCATGCGTATACGGAACCCGGTGGAGCACCATCCATGAGCGCTAAATTCATGCGGACCCTTTTAAATATTAGCATCGGAGGCACGAAGACTCCGGATGCAGACATGCAAATCACGGCTGTAGTGGTCTCACCTCTTTCGGCGGATGTCACCCTAGCCACTTGTTTACGACCAGTTTTCGCAAATGTCTTAGTATTTCTTGTTGGGACAGTGCTAAGACCAGTTTCGTCTACATTGTAGATTCTATGGGGCGGGAAACGTTTTGATTGTTGGATTTCATGGAGTATGCTGAAAAATTTGTCCACAACGGGTTTATTGAAGGCTCTGGCTCGAGCCGCAGAGGTAGCCTCAGGAGAACGAAGAGCAATATCTGGGTTACGCTTACGAAAGCCTCGGAGCCATTCATAACCAGCCTTCCGTTTGTCCAGAGAAAAGGGGTGTTTAAGCTTGTTTTGTTCAGCTAGCTGGAACGCCAGGTTCAGGATATCCTTGACTGTGAGCCCGTACATTCTGGTCTCCATATCATGAATATGAGCTACTAGCTCTCTCTCCTGATCTTTAGTAAATACAGGTTGTCTGCTACCTAATACTTTTTCGGATCCAGTAGCGCTTTTATTGGTACCTTTTGCTCTTCTTTTCAGAGCCATGACTGGCACTTCATGCATCCTAGCTGCAGTTTTGTATGGTGTACCCTTTTTTACATCACTCAAAGCCGCTGCCATTGCCTCTACGGCCCAATTCTGGCGGTTTGTCTTGCGTTTGTATGTACGTGGCATCTAAAAAAAAACGTAAAAAATAATAATAAACAACAACGTACAAGCAACAAGAAAAATATAACAAAACAGCATTACAAATAACTAAAATCGGCATTAAAAGCGTAGGTAGTTGTTGTTGTCATGGGGTAAAATGATCCGGATCGTTTTATACACACACCACGGAATCATTTTACCCCAACCGGTGTTTTTATATTTCGACTCAAATAATAACCTCACACGGAACTATACTAACCAATTCAATGTGGAGTTCAGTACTCGAATGGCCGTGCAATGTTAATATAATAGAGCCAATACTAACAAACACACCTCTATTTATATTACGGCTATCGAAAATATCATTACCTTATAAAAAAACAACGTATTCCAGCTTTTCGTAAATCATTTAGTGACGACGCGGCCAAGCAATCCGCCATTACTACCTGTACGAACTTCGCAGCTGTCAGACGTAATGCAATCATAGATTCCTAGGTGGCGTTAACAAATTCGTAAAAACTAGAAGGGATCGTTTTACTCTGAGGAATCATTTTATACCAGTCTCCCCTACATAAAAAAAAATACCAAAGAAATAGCTTACTTGTGTTAAGTACACTATCTGACAACGTAAGAAGACTTTTATCAGGTGTTGCCAAAATCAATTCCAAGTTTTCTGGCAGGTCCTTCGTATGGAACAAGCTTGTATTGTCAGCAATGGTATCAATATCTCGACAATACAATTATTGTTAGCAGGAAAAAACAGTTTATTACAAAGGTCGAGTCCAACAGTGCAGCAATATTGTATTAAAAAAAAGCTTTGTTGTTTGTGGATTAATATGAAAACCATACTCACTACTTGGGGTTGAGCAAGATGGCATTACATGTCCATTGGTAAGAGTCTGATTTTGTTTTATATCTGTAAAAGAAAAAAAAACATTACATAAAACAATTTTACTACAATAAATAACATATTTCTGAGTAAGTAATACAAACATCTTACATGGTAAAAATTGTTTTTTTAGAGGTGGTGGGCGTATGTGGTCATTAAGATCTTCATCCTCACTTGAATCCAAGTAGCGTCTTGTAGGGTGTGTTCTACGTTTTGGTCTTAACTCCTGAGTTTTCTCATTTTCATCTTCTGTTGCTAAGTCTGAAGTAACCTCTGCTAACTTTACTTTCTTTTTTGCTTTGTCTAAGCTGTCTAAAGATACAAACACCATTTAAACCATGCACAATTAGCAAATACTAATGACAGCAAGTGTGACGCTTTCTTAGCATACATACTTACTAGTTTCATATAGAATTCTTTGCACACTATACAGATGCCATTTATCATCTGGTGAGGCCTGTTTATTGAGTAGCTTCTCAAATTCTTTGGTTCCTTTTATTGGAGGCCTATACACTTCACATTTTCGGGGCGTCAGCCAATTATAATTTACTATGGCGACAGTTCCACCTTCAACGTCGGGAAACTGCACTACAGCGTACATTATAAATATATATATACTATCAGTTCACTATCCACTTCCAGAAGAAACGATACTGCATCCAAGTCGCCAACAACGTAAACGGAATCAATTAATCAATGCGAAAACCCTTTGTTTGTTGCAGTGTATAGCTGTAGACTGTAGGGAAGAGAGACACTAGACATATAGATGTGACACGACGCCAAAATGGCGGGTTGGCGGGATGGCGGGAAAAGAAAGAATAGTTATATTCTACAGATTATAGTAAATAGTTCTATCTAACGGAGTTCGTTCAAAAACTTCAATTGCCCTAAGGTTTTACTTAATTAATTTTACATACAAGTCTTTTATCTAATAATACAATTAGATAAAAGACCAGTAAAATTGAAGCACGTATGATTACTAAATTACCTGCCATTACTAAATTTAATTTAACTTTCTTATTTGCAAGTTACAAAATAAATGGTCAGTTGACGTCAATGTCATCGTCAGTTGTCAATTGATGGTGTAGATTTTGAATCCTGAATGTGCTAAAATTTTATTTTCACCTCAAATATTAAATTTTGGCAAAAAAAATAACTGAATTATTGCGGTAAAAATCACAAGTATGATATGTATAATGAGTATGTTAACAATTATGATGCGTACAACTTGGGGCCGAAAGATTTTCGAATGAAGACCACGGACTGTTAAACGCAGCGTTAGAATGTCACCAACAAGATGGACTGATGACCTGGCAAAGACGCTAGATGCAGGCGACCTACAACCGATACTTTTGGATATCAATGAGGGACACCTATATGTTCAGCAGTGGCCTAGTTGGTCAATTATAAACGTCATAATAACGTGATATTAAGGTCAGTTTTTGCAGACCCAGGTCCGCAAAAACTGACCTTAATATCACGTTATTATGACCTTTATAATTGACGAATATGGAACTGACCCCAATAAGACGTCAGTATGACGTGCAAATATAACCAATATGGTATCGACCCTAAATTGACCTATTGACGTCATTTTTACGTCATTGACGTCGTTTGCTACCTGGGACAGTGGATCTTTGTACTATACTTACAAGCAATATTTTTCAATATTACTACAAGCTATAGTTGATGCAGATTGTAAAATTATTTTAGTAGATATCGGAGCTGAGGGGCGATACTGGAAATTTTAGGAGTTCATTACATTACATGTTAGAAACTAATGGCCTTAATATTCCATCGGAGAAAGAAATTCCTAATACAAATATTAAAATGCCATTTGTATTAGTTGAAGATGGTGGTCATCCACTAATGAATTATTTGATGAGGCCTTTTTCATTAAGAAATATTGAGAACATAAAAACTATTTACAACTACCGACTCTCAAGAGCTCGCAGAAGTATAGAGTGCTGTTTTGGTATAATAGCAGCAAAATGGAGGATTTTGCAGAAACCTATAGAAACCAAGGCCGATACTGCTATTTCAATTACGAAAGCTGTATGCATTCTACACAATTTTGTTATGGCGGAAGATCGATCTACGTTTCAACAGGACATGGATTCTACTATTACTACTAGTGCACTGTATTGGATTTTAATAAGATGATTAAAAGAGATTTTGTTACTTGTTTTGTTTTATTGTACAGGAGACATGTTGAAAGATAAGTTTCAAGTGTATTTTCTTAAAGGCTAGGCTTAGGCTAGTGACAATGACGTTTTGTTGACTGACGTACACAATGACAGCATAGATAACAGACTATAAATATTGGTTTATCCTATCGTTCTTGTACATACACCCCTTTTAGATTTGAGAGAGGGAGGACCTTTTAGATTTGATTTATTCTTAAGAATGTGACACAATCTGTAACATTGAGCAATGGTGTTTTGCAATTTTGTAAAGCTTGAAAATCTTTGAAATATGTTCATGAAATAGTTTATATCTTCCTCATTATAATGTTCTGAAACTACATTAGAGGTATGTGTGCTTACTTGTTGAATATGACAAGTTTTCGCTTCAATTTCTGTAGTGACACTGCTGCGAGGCCACTCATTAGGTTTTAACAAGAGGTAAGATGGTCCATGCCACCAAAGCGAGAGATTCTTTAAATCTGTAGGATGGACACCATGAGTAAGCAGGTCTGCTGCATTATCATGACGTGTTCTTGTATGATTCCATGAGTTTGACTCAGTTTTGTAAAATTTGTGAGATTCTGTTTGCTACATAAACTTCATGTTTCTTATAGGGTGAATTAAGCCAATTTAAAACTTATCTGTTTAAAACTTATCTGTACCGTTGGTCTGTAGTCAACATGGATAGTTGAGTGATGAAGTTTGGAACATTTAGAACAGCTTCTCTTAAACTTATAAGGTCGGAGGCAATTGTAACATAATGTGTTAGATTTTACATATTCATTACGTTTGACTGCTGTCATTTCAAGGAAGGATGGACACTTGTATAGTTCATGAGACAAATTACATAGTCTACAGTTTGTATTTCCTGTGCTTACATGGGTGCATACACGAGACGTGTTTGCGTTTGACATATATTTTAAACCATTGTTTGGTTTTGACACATTTTGTGGTTTGTCATACATAAGTTCGAACGCTCTGGCTCGATGATTTAGAAATTCAAGCAACTCTGATAGTTAAGGCAGATCATTACTTTTGCGGTCGAGTTCCCAGGCAGATCTAAGACTCTGGTCTAATTTTTGCACAATTATATATATATTAAGATTAGATCCCATCTGTTTACTGGTACATTCATGGCTTTAAGAGAATCTAAACTTTGTTGTAATGTAACAAGAAATTCCTTAAATTAATTTTAGATATAATAGCTATAGACATATGTTTTTAATATAAAAGTTTACATTAATTATTTTATTTTCATACCTTCTCGATAGTATTCTTAAGGCTTCTTCATAGTTGTTTTCTTGACATCGAGTTGATGAGTCCTGCTGGTTCTCCCTTCAGAAGTGATTTGAGATACTGGAACTTCTGAAGTTTGGTCAACTGATGGTGACTGTTGATGACTCCGTCGAACAATGTCTTAAAGTTGGCCCATTCAGATGACATGCCTTCAAATATAGGTATCTGTAAATGTGGAATGTTGATGATTGATTCTGCTTTGGGAATAGGTGGTGTTACCGACTGAAACGAGCGAGTTGAATTGTTCATCTCGCATTCTTTCAGGAGCTCCGCTAGCTTGGCTCGATAGTAGAAAATTTGTCTTCTGTCGAAGCACGTTCTTGCTCGTGATTTTGTGAGTCGTCAAGCATTTCAATGTCCTCTCGTGTAGAATTGTACTTTTGGAACAGGTCTGCAAGCTCCTGTTGCCGTGCTTGTAATTCGTACAATTTGTCATGATTTTCTTCGTTTTCTATATAATTGTAGATTCTCGTTAACCTTCCCTTGAAGTTGCTTCGTCTATTGAATAGCCTTTCAATGGTTTCCGTCATCTTAGTTGAAAAGTGATGAATGGCGCTATTGCGTGGCAGGCGTGGTTGTGGACGTGATGTCGCTCAAACCGATGCCGATGCCGAAAATAATTTGTCGCTGGAGTTCTTTTGCGTTTGATATCCGGCTCGATGTACCAAAAAGTTATGTATTGGATTTTAATAAGTTGATTAAAAGAGATTTTGTGACTTGTTTTGTTTTATTGTACAGGAGACATGTTGAAAGATAAGTTTCAAGTGTATTTTCTTAAAGGCTAGGCTTAGGCTAGTGACGATGACGTTTTGTTGACTGACGTACACAATGACAGCATAGATAACAGACTATAAATATTGGTTTATCCTATCGTTCTTGTACATGCACCAATGTCCACCAGGACTCAATATAGATTTTCAAACAGTGCGTTAAAAACTAGAGACATTTTGTTGAATTATTTCAACGGAATTGGATCGATTACCTGGCAGAACAAATATACTATAGAAAAATGGCATCCATAAACTATTGACCAGGGGTTTCTACAACATTAGTTTGAGGTCCACCTGGGTATGTAGTATACATTAGGAGAGTTATATGTAGTATAATTAATAGCATTAACATTTCATTGTAAAAAAATTAAATTAATAAATAAATCACTTTTTAGTACTTACCATCTTTTTCTACTTCGACTGCTACCTCTTCCCATAGTTTCTTTAAAACAATTGCATTTTTATGGAGTTCATTACCTGAATTCCACAGAGGTTCTCTTTTAAAAACTGATGATATTAATATTTCATCCATTTTTTTCTTCGCCTTCGCCTGTTTTCGCCTGCGGTGCGTAAGTGACAGATAGGGGAATAATCAAATGCCTTTTTAAAAAAAACGATAATTTTAATTAACTAAGAATACACTTTTTAAACAATCATTGTTAATTAAATTATGGATTTCCGAAATCGCGAGGATATTAGGAAAGCGTGCGGCGTGTATGGAAATCAGGATTGAACTGACGCTAAGGTGTACATGGGTCGAGTGGGAGAGTTAGGTTGTCAGGGATAAGAGTCCTGTGTCAGCAACTCTACATACATAGAGAGGATATAACATCTCCCCGGGCAAGACTAAACTTCACCCTTTAAGTGTGGTTTAGGTCGGTCTTATTCTTGGAGAGGGAACTGGGATCTCTTCTAGTTCTATTTCGGATTGTTTGGAGGGTATTGGATCTTTGTGTTTAGATAGGATTCGGAAATTCTTACATTTAATACATTTGTAGGTTTTATACAATATATAACTTATTACTAGTAATAATAATGTAAGTGCTATAGGCAATAATAGTTACCATATAATACAGTGTGAGGCTTATTGCTAATCTTATCTAAATCTTTTATCATTTGGTCTGTAGGTAAGACATTATATTTGTTAAGTAATTCTAAATTCAAGTCGTTAATATTAAGAATTGGTAAAGTTGATTGGACCTTTTGAAATGTTGTATAATTGCAACAGGAGTCTTTAATAAGATCAAAATCACTCCTTACGGGATTTAATTGTACCTTAGTATTGCTGGTGGATATGAGTTGCATATCCTTGTAATGAGCAGAACATGTGTGCGGTAGGGTTAATAATCCCGTACCAATTAAATTGCTTTCAAATGTTTTTGAGCTGTTTTGGCAATCAATTGAAATTTTAGAAATTTGTGAGATTACGTAGATCCATTTATTATTATTTAATTTCTCCCAGATTTCGATATTTCCTGTGAGGAAATTAGTTTTACATATTGAGGGTTTTTCGTTTAATGTTTTGGTTATAATTTCAGTTTCACAAATTGGTGAAGTGGATGTTGAATAAGTTTTATCTAGAGTACATAAGAAATGGCTTAGACTTAAAATCTTACAACTATTCAAATTATCTAATTTACAATGATATTTCTGAGCCTTATTTCTACTTACAGCTATGTACTTGGTGGATGGTATAATTAGTTAATAGGAATTTGGTGCGTTTAAATTGTGTGATACAGGAAGTGGAACACTACGGTACAGATTGTATTCTGTAGGCATTGCTAACGGAACCTTGATTACAAAAATTAATTTCTTATCAATATAAAAGCTAGTGATATCGGATATGTTTGTTAGCACATTAATATGGTCTTGAGTTAAAGTTACAGGCAGTTCCTTGTTTGTTGGGAGGAAACGATAGTTATTTACTAAGTCATTAAACAATTCCTTAGGGGTTATTATTTCAGGGTGTAGTACATTTGATTTTGTTAGTAAAATAGCATTTATAATATCTTCTAACTTAAATGATAATGATAATAGAGTACTTTCTAATATATTTAATAATTCTAAAATCTTATATCTAATTTGTAGTTTATTGGAAATTAATATAACATTCTTTAAGGACGAATTTAAAATATTGACGGCTATGTCTAGCCTCTGTTCGTTGACGTTAATTTTATTCATGGTTTCCTTAAATGATGCTATCGTAGAAGAGGTGATCAATATATTATTTTTCATTATTTTGGATAGTTCCTTTTGATCATTTTGTACTGTCTCGATTGCATTTTTATAGGATATGGCATCGTTTTGATCCATAGTACCAAATATATGTTTAAATACAGTTCCTACGGCTCCAAACCATGCGGATCTTTTAGAATCTGTTTACTAGATAAGAAATCGATTCGTAGCTTCGAGATAAGTCTTCGTAGCGAATTGTTATGGGTTGAAGCAGATTGCTGCACTCCGTCCCGTCGAATGCGTCACTCTGCATGCACAGAAATCTTGAGGTGCCTATTACACCGTTGATGTTTTCGATATGAGGTTTAATAAATGAGATATCTATCGGAACTAAAATATTTAAATGTCCGTTAATTATTTTTAAGACTCCAATGGGGTCGAAATAAAGGTTTGTTCGCATAAGGACAGATTCGCAAAAAGGCAGATTCTCAAAAAGACAAAGTACAACTAAGCACGAAAAGAACAAAAACAAGAATATAAGAACTGCTTTATTCATATGTCGGCGTCTTATAAAGTAATAATAATCGGTCACAGTGCCTCATTTTGTACGCCTCAGTGATGCAAGACGTTGCAAACATTCCATAGCCGAAATTTTATTTTTTGAACAATCGGATATAATTAGTTCAATTTTATTGTCCACTACAATATCAACTTTCCTTCTTCTTTTTCCAGCACAGTAATAGGCACCGCGGACTATATTTATGTCTGACAGATTTGCTTCCTTTTTCATAAGCTCGATGAAATAAAACAGGTGGTCTCTTAGGAATCTTAGAATTAATCCTTTTATGCCAACCTTCGATGGCGTTCGTGGTACGGAATTTTTCGCCATAACAACTGAAGACGTCTGTAGTAATAAGATTAATCCATTTTTTACAAAAATAATTTTGGAAGTCTATGCTTTCCTTAGTGCCAGGAGCTGACTCACATAGTGACAGATACGCCTCCGGTATAAGCACTGCAGGCAACAGTGCTAACAAGGAGAATAGCTGCGTGAAATTACGGCCCCCTTCAGAGGAACTGAAACCGATTGCTTTCGACTTTTTCCATACTGCATTTATAAAATGATAGTAGCAACCTTTTACTGTTATGTCAGGATATACTAATTTTATAGCTTGGATAATAGCCACTTCGTAGTCACACTTAAAACAAATTATATTTATAAAAAAGTGTTCTTTTAAAATTTTGAACACCCTCTCGTAGGTGGATTGGTTCTTGTTGGGTAAAAGGGCGAACAACAATGGCACAAAACTGACAGTCCCAGATTCATGCGTAATGTCTGCGTGCAACGAAAACAACTGGTAAAAAGGAGGTGGACAACATCTAAACGTTCCATCAACGTATACAGTATTCACTTTTTTCAGCGTTGCTTTTGCTAGTTGACTACCAAATATTATAATTTTATTCTCCACTCCCTCGTCAAATAAAAAAAAATCCCTCACTAAACAATCCAGCAACTGCACATCTTGTGGATGACTAAATTTACTTTTCTTTAATTTTAAAAATTTGTAGCGGGCCCTATAGAGGGTATCCTTTTTGGAACTGAATGAAGGCAAATTCTCTGGGGAAAGTACTACGTCCTGTTTGTCATTGTTTTTAAGTTTATAATAATGCTTCTCGAATATCCTTGGAATAGGTTCCATATTATGGCAAACCTCCATTTTAGCACATGACATTAAATAATCATTTTTGTTACGCTCAAAATCTGGAAAACATATGTTTCGCTTCTTTTAAAATTTCCTTATTTTTCGTTTACCGGGACTTTTTTTTATGGTTTCGGTGAAATTCCCTTGTACCACAGTAGGGATACTGGAAACAGAGATAATAAGTAAGTAAATATGAGGAATAGATAATATTAATTAACTATTATTTGAACTACGTGCTAATTTTAATTGATCATAATGGTAGGTCACATGTTTTCGATTTATAACTACTGTGAGGGTATTACGGCCATTGATTTTGATAACCTTATATGGTTCCTTCCATTTTGGGGACAATGCTTTTCTTAATCTAAGATGGGTTTTGACATAAACGTAGTCACCAGCATGATCAGTGACGGGTTTTACCCTTGAATCATAGTAAGTTTTGGATTTTTCTTTGGATCTAATAATATTTTCAATGGCTTTGGTTCTGGAATATTTAAAACGATTTTGGAGCATTCTGAGGTAATCGGGATATGTGACATCAGGAACGGCATCATAGATCGAGTTGGGAAAAAAGGGTTTATGTCTATACAGCAGTTCATAGGGAGTGTAATTGGTTGTGCTGTGGACGGATGTACACTCGAGAGCAATGAATCCGGGTCACTTAAAAAAACCTATAAATCTTGGAAACTAAGAATGCTAGCTTAATAAAATAAACGGTGTTTAATAGACAATATAATACCCCTTAAATGAAAGTAATAAAATTTATAAGTCACTACATTTTATTTTATAGTCAAGAAAAAAAAACTGCTGATCTCGCCTTAAAACAAAAATAGGAAATATGACATTTTTGTAAAACAATATGATTTTCTTGAATTTTAATACTTTGTATTACCTCCTCGTGCTTCCATTACTGCGTTCACGCGGTTTGGCATGCTGTACACCAAGTTTCTTATACGATTTTGGCAAATATTCTCCCATTCATCTGTGAGAGCAATTTTGAGCCCACGAAGCGTGATTGGGGGAGGGTTTCGTTGTTTTACGCATCTCCCTAGCTCGTCCCATGCATGCTCGATCGGGTTGATATCCGGGCTGCGTGCTGGCCACTCCATACGAGTAATGTTCATCTCTTGTAGGTAGTCATTCACAATGAAACCTGTATGAGGTCGGGCATTGTCATGCATAAAAATAGCATCCTCACCCAAATTGACCATAAATGGCCCAAAGTGTTCATTTAGGATTTCTTCCACATACCTTACGCTAGTTAAATAACCGTTTTCTATGAACACCAGTTCTGTGCGACTCTCAGATGAAATTCCGGCCCACACAAGTACAGACTCACCACCGTAGGCTACTTTTTCTTCTATGCATGCTTGCTTGAATCTTTCCCCTGGTCTTCTATACACTCTGTGTCTTCCATCGTGCTTGTAGAGCATAAATTTTGATTCGTCGGAGAACATAACTTTCGACCAATCTTCAATAGTCCAATTTAAATGGTTCTGGGCATATCTTAGTCTTTTAATACGATCACCACGCTTCAGTTTAGGGCCATTTGCAGGTCTAAGTGGTTTCAAGTTAGCTTCAGCAAGTCGTCTTATTGTCCATGCGCTTGGGTTACTTCCTCCGAGGCGTGATTTGTAGTTTGTAACTGATTTGTAAGTTCAGTTCCTGTGAGAAAGCGATTACGAAGCATGGTGTTCACCAAGTATCGATCTTCTCGTGCTGTGGTACACCTAGTTCTGCCTGTTCCTGGTCTACGTAGGTTAGAGCCAGTTTCCTCGTAACGTCGGAGAACTCTTTGTACTGTTGACAGCGACACACCGACAGTCCTGGCTGTATCGCGCTGACTCCGGCCGGTTTCCAGCATTGTGAGGATTCCGGTGCATTCTTCAGTTGTAAGCGACATGATTACAGGTTGTAAAATAAATATTGAACACTATCAATATGGTTTATATACCCACTTAAATGACAGATTGGAAACAAAAGCAAAATCAAATGCAGTAATTTTGTAGTTCCATCTTCGAAAGTCTCCCTTTTTCAAATTTGATTTTTTTATGACATAACCTTGCAGTAACTAAGAAGTTTTAATACCTTAATTTAAGGAGTATTTAATTGTCTACTAAACACAATTTTTTCATTAAGCTAGCATTTTTAGTTTCCGAGATTTATAGGTTTTTTTAAGTGACCCGGATTCATTGCTCTCGAGTGTATTATATGTTAAGATTGCAGTGTACACGTAACGAGGCCAGCCAGTTTGTTTAGGGTTGACGAATGATTTTAAATACTCCTTCAGTGTAGAATGGCTTCGTTCAAGAGCACCTTGGGTCTGGGGATGATATGGACTAGACCACAATTGTTTTATTTTTAGAATCGAACATGTTTGTTTAAAAAGTTCAGAAGTGAAATTAGTTCCTTGGTCTGTAAGGATGAGTTTGGGTAAACCAAATATGGAAATGAAGTGAAGGAGGCACTCGCTTGTTTCTTCAGCAGTTGTACTCCGGATCGGATAAGCTGTGGAGAATTTTGTTAAGTCATCTTGTGTTGTCAAGATGTACTTGAGTTTTGCTGGTCCGGCTTCGGGAAGGGGTCCAACTATGTCGAGTGATATTCTTTGAAATGGTTCGGTAGAAGTTGAAGTGATCTCCATCGGGGCACGGTTAATTTTTCTTAATGCCTTGCTGGTTTGGCATGAGGGACAATTTTTAACATAGTTTTCGATGTCGGTTCGCATATTTTTCCAGTTGTACTGTTCCTTTAATCTATTGTACATTCGGGAAGAGCCCAGATGACCGGCGATAGGTATTTTATGGTTTTCCTTGAGT
This sequence comes from Bembecia ichneumoniformis, assembly GCA_910589475.2. Classification (NCBI taxonomy): domain Eukaryota; kingdom Metazoa; phylum Arthropoda; class Insecta; order Lepidoptera; family Sesiidae; genus Bembecia; species Bembecia ichneumoniformis. Next base: position 13,528,479 of record OU342539.1, on the reverse strand, counting down.
AATTTAGGGATTTCGCTTGGGGAAGGATATATGATTTTATCATGGTATATATAAACATGGATTCCCGTTTCATTAAAAAGATAAGAGATGATATTATAAATTTTTGTGAAGGAGTGTTTATCAAAAGGGTTTTTAAAGTTAGATATACTTATCTCTCTTATTGGGGTTTCTTCATTTGTGGTTATAACGAGATGGTTTCTAAGGTTTTGGAGGGATTGGAAAATGTCAACATAAGGACAGTCGTCAAAATGATGGACTTTGATAAACAGGTATACAATTTCATATTCGAATTCCTCTAGTTTTAAACGCTAACGTTGCAACTTACTACTAGGGTCTGTATGATTAAATAGCCATTTCAGTGGGCGGTGATCGGTTACTATGAAGAACTTCCTTCCGAATAAGTAGGGTCTGAAGTACTTACAGAAATAGACGATGGCTAGTAGTTCTTTTTCTGTAGTACTATAGTTACACTCATTTTTATTCAAGGTTCTGGAAGCAAAGGCTATTGGTTGGTCCTTACCAACTTGACCTTGTGAGAGGATGCCAGATATGGCGTAGTTAGAAGCGTCGCAGGAAAGTATGAAGGGTTTAGTGAAGTCGGGATATATAAGAATCGGGGCGGTAGTAAGTTTAGCTTTGAGTGTTTCAAAGGCTAGTTGTTGTGCATTTGTCCAGTCAAATGGGATATCCTTTTTTAATAAACTTGTCAAAGGTTTCAAAATTTTAGAAAAGTCTGGGATGAAACGTTGGTAGTAGGATACGAGACCCAAAAATGACTTTACGCCTTTAGGAGTCTCTGGTTTTGGGAACTCAGTGACGGCCTTTATCTTATCAGGGTTAGGTCTCACACCTTTATCGCTAATGATGTGTCCTAAATATGCGACTTCCTTTCTGAGAAATTCACACTTATCTGGTTGAAGTTCAGATTGAAACTTTTGAGTCTGTCGAAGACCATTGTCAAGTTGTTAATGTGGGATGCGATGTCGTAAGAATAAATGACTATATCGTCAAAATACACGAAGCAACGTATACCTTGGAGACCAGAAAGACAGTTGTACATAAGTCGTTGAAAGGTTGAAGGGGCATTCTTTAGCCCAAACGGCATCCGGTTAAATTGGAACTGTCCTTGAGGGACTGAGAAACTGGTCTTTTCAGCATCTTCGGCTGAAACGGCTATTTGATGAAATCCGGAAGCTAGGTCCAACTTGTGTCAGATTACTGATTTTATCGCAGCCTGCGAGACTCAAAAAAAAAAAAAAAAAGACTAGGAAAAGAAAAGATTAACAAATTTTATTACAAAAAGGGAAGGGTGGAGTTAGTGTGGGTGGTGTGGAGAGTTTACAGACTAAAGTGGATGAATCAATTAATAAAGTTAATTAGCTACGCTACCCCAAGTGGGTCTCCTGCAGGAAACGCTACTCAGAAGAGGCCCCGTAGGATAGCGGCCGGAACGGTGGTAGGCTGGCAGCGGCTCGGTAGGAACAGCGGCACCAGATAAACCGGCGTGAAGTCGATGACCAATGAAAGGTACTCGAGGTTAGAGCAGACACCGTAGTGAAGATATAAAACTAGTCGGTTAATACATGCATTAGAGTCTATTTCCTCAATTTTAGCAATAGCACCTCGTCTGACTAATCGGTCTAATTCACATTTCAGTGGCTCATATAATTTATGAAGTATTTTTGATGCTGGTTGACAGATTTGTTCATAAGCAACGGTAGGCATATTACAACATTTGGGGAAACTTACCACGCCCTTCAAAAACATCAGAGTTTTCTTTTACAAATTGTGCCTTTTCTTTGCTGCATTCAATTTGAACACTTTAGACTCGTTTAACTAAATTCAGTGCAGTACATCCTGCTAATCCCAGTAACACTGATTTACAGTCCATAAAACCATAAATTGTTCATAACATTCACTATTCATGTATTTGCAGTGTAGATTCACCACACCAACAGGTTTCACCGCAGATCCTTGGAACGCTTCCAGGCTTTGATTGCACACTCTGAGCTCAGGTTTGTTTTCAACTCGTTATAAGTCCTTAGAGGGCATGATGCTCACATCTGCACCAGTATCCAGACGGTATCTAATTTTTTTGTTCTCGATTTTTATATTTTCCGACCAGTCTTGTCTGGTCTTCTCCCGGACAGTGGCATGCTCGACAAATATCAGCCGTACCGTTCTTGAGAATATATTTCCGATAGTTTCTCGTCTTGATAACTTCGTCAACTATTGCATAGACAAAACCTTCGGTTTCTCCAAAGAGGTCACCGAAACGTAGCAGCGGGTCTACATCGGATCCCGTGAGGGCTCGATAGAACCGCCCGTGCAATTCCTTGTTCTTCCATACCTCCCTGCGGTCCTAGGTACTCAATATTATTGGTTTGCGCCAATTCTCCTTAGATAAGCAAAGCGGAGTAAGATTTTTGTCAACTGTCATGACATCGTGATGTATCCCATACTCGGTGTTAAGGAAATATTCCCTAAGGCTGCATATATCTCGGTTATGGAGGTTCTTGGCATTCAAGAAGCTGCGCCCCCCCCCCAGTTTCCGAGGGATATACAGCCTCATAACAGACGAGCACGGGTGTAACATCCGATGTGTGGTGAGCAGTTGACGAATCCTTCTATCCAAGGCATCTAGTTCAGTCTGAGTCCATCTTAGTATGACAAAGGAGTAGGTTAGTAAGAGCATAACCCAGCTGTTGAAGGCGCGCACTTTATTACCACCCGACAAAAGACTCTTAAGTACTTTTGTCAGACGGGAAAAGAAAAGCTCCTTTACCATCTGTTTTATGTTTTTATCAACGATACCCAATGACTGTGACATACCAAGATACTTGTAGGTTTCGGTTTCAGATAGAAAGGTCACTTCAGTAAGTTGTAAATTGGAAGAATATACAACCTTGCCTCGCTGCACATGCATAATCGCACACTTATCTACACCAAACTCCATCTTTATAGAGTTGCTAAAAATTTCAGTTATTTTTAGCAACTCCAACAGATCCTGGCGTTTGGATGCGAATAGTTTGAGATCATCCATGTACAGTAGGTAAGAAATGTACTCTCCCTCTCTCCGTAACCGATAGCCTAGTGTTGAATCCTTCAGCAATGTGCTGAGAGAAGCACAGTAGACTCAGGCTGTCGCCATGGGAAATACCTCGCTTGATGCTTATTTCGTCTTGCGGACCAGAGACGCTCTGTAGACTGCCTGGTTGATGAAGAACTGTGGTCCACTGCTCCATGCAAGTACTTAAAAAGGATCTCAGAGTTGGATTAATTTTATACAACTCCAAAATCCTTCTCAGCCGTGAATGGGTCTGAGTCATAGGCCTTCTTATAATCAATCCAAGCTGTCGACAGAGCCCCTCTGTTCCGCCTGACATTTTGACAAATGGTCATGTCGATGAGGAGGAGCTCCTTAGTACCGCGGGACCCAATTCTGAGCTGGGGCCAAAACGTTAGCAAAAATATGAGAGTTAATTTTTGACTTCAGAACGGATGTGAGTAGCTTGTATAAAATGTGGGTAAACATGTTATGGGTCTATAGTTCTTAGTTTCCGCGGTCCTACCGAATTTGTGGAGCAGGTAGGTGATGCCGGTTGTAAACAAACTAAGAAGGGTACCGATATCGAGAGCTCTTTGAAATTGCATTGCCAAACATTCCTGTGAGCATCGAAACCATTTAATCCAGAAGTTGTGTAATCCGTCTGGTCCAGGGCTTTTCCAATTCTGGGCCGTACGAATTGCACAAATAACATTATCGGGGCTGATGGTAATAGCCCCCATGGGTTCGATGGATTCACACGTTTGTTTGACAATGTTTATCCAATCGCCCTCCGTGTGCTCGTCGGAGACCGACCAGATGCCACGCCAAAAGTTTGTCACAGCGTCTGCAACTGGAAGCTGTCCGGCATACACACCCCTCCCATTGTCTGTATACCTTCCTTTGATCACTTTAGAAGAGGCGATTGTTATCGATAGCTGAAGAATTGCTGATTAAAAATTATGGGAAAGACGGGAAATCGAGAAAAACCAGAGGCAGGTCCAGGCTCAGTGACAACTATATTTTCTCTTTTTTTCTTTTACAATCGAATCAATGTTAAAAAATACAAAAAGTCTAATAAAAAAAGTATAAATAAAAAATAGGATGAATGTGTAACATCCTCCCCTTTTTTAGCTGATAGGGACCAGTTTTCTCAGAGGCCTTTTGAGCTGCCCAGCGGTAGTGTTTACATCGGCCACTCGAGCAACGCCGTCTTTGCCCAGATAGAGCTTGGTGATTCTACCTCTCGGCCATACGCTACGAGGAAGGTTGCCATCTGCTATTAGCACCATGTCTCCCACTGCGATGTTGGGTCTCTGTCCAGTACCTCTGTAGTTGTTGAGAAGCGGTAGATATTCCACCATCCAACGCTGCCAAAACTGGTCAGCCATTCTGGCAGCTCTCTTCCAAGACAGTCTACTGCAGAGGTCACTCTCGTCCAGGTTTGAATGAATGTTCCGTCCAGACGAAGTTCCAATCAGAAAATGAGATGGAGTCAATGCTTCAGCATGATGTGGATCGGGAGATATGTGAGTGAGGGGTCTACTGTTCACGACTGCTTCCACTTCATATAAGAGGGTTAATAGGACCTCGTCTCTTGGAGCCTTTTCTTTTAGAGTGGCTTTTAAGGCTGTCTTGATACTGCGAACCAGACGCTCCCATGCTCCTCCCATAAATGGTGCTGCGGGCGGAATAAACCTCCACTGGATCATCTCATTGGCTGCGAATGTTGTGACTTGCTCCCCGTACAACCTTTTCAATTCGCGGTTAAGTCCGATGAAGGCTGTTCCGTTATCGGAATATATCTGACGAGGATGTCCGCGACGAGCGATAAATCTCCTCAAGCTCATCATAGCTGCGTCGGTAGAGAGACTGTAAACTACCTCGAGGTGAACCGCTCTTGTCACCTAGCAGGTATAAAGGGCGACGTAGCGTTTTTCTCGCCTACGCCCGATGGTGACTTGGATGGGGCCAAAATAGTCGAGTCCGGTATACGAGAAGGGCCTCTCGCCGTGTGCAAGTCTTGCAGGTGGAAGCTCGCCCACTGGAGGGTTGTACGGCATAGCTCTTCGCTGTCTGCAGAGTAAACAATGGCTAGCAACTGATCGTACTGTGCTTCTGAGATGGATGATCCAGTAGGATTGCCGAAGTTCGTTTACGACAGTTTCTGTATTTACGTGTGCAGCTTTCTGGTGAAAACGAAGTACGAGTAGGCGAACAGCAGGGTGTTTTCCGTCCAATATAACAGGAGACTTAGTCGAGAAACTGACCTCTGCTGCTGCCCTGATGCGTCCAGACACACGGAGAAGATTGTCCTTGTCAATAATGGGAGACAGGTTTACCAGTTTGCTGTTTCGTGGCAACACTTCCGCTCTCTCAAGGCACTCTCTCTCTGGCTTAAAACAGTTTATTTGGCTTTGTCATAAGACATGGTTCTCTGCTACCTGTAGGTCAGAGGCTGTTAAATCAGATGGGACTAATTTTGCGTTAGCTACTCTACGGCAGACACCAAGCAGCTTACGAGCGAATAGATGAGCTAATGCAGTTGCGCGAATGAGACATAACCACCTACTTATACGATACGGGCTAGCAGCAACGGGGGATAAAGAATGAGGCGACTCTACGTTAATAGCGTTACATGGGTCTCGGTGCCTTGGCTTCAACTCAGCTTTACCAGAGGTAGGTATTTCGATCACAGGTTCTGTTGGCCATTGGTCTATATGATGTAGGAAACTAGGGCCAGTGAACCAACGTGACACAGAATTCAGTGCTTCTTTATTATAACGCGTGGCATCATCTGCAACGTTCAGGTTAGAGGGTACCCAGCGCCATTCATTAACACTCGATAGTTCCAAAATCTCACCCAAACGGTTGGCAACAAATGGTTTGAAACTACGCGCATCATTCCGAAGCCATCCTATGACATTCATAGAATCACACCAGAAAACCCTTTTACATGGTTTATATTTATGAGCGTTGCAAACTGTGTCCGCAAATCGAGCAGAGACCAGGGCACCTTGTAATTCTAAGCGCGGAATGGATACAGGTTTGAGTGGAGCTACTCGGACTTTACTGCCTATCAATACAACACTCACAGTACCGTTTGGAAAAGATAAGCGCCAATATGCTACGGATGCGTATGCAGCTTCACTAGCATCACAGAATATATGAAGTTGTTTTTCGGAAACTTCAAACTCGCTCAAGTTGTACCGACGCGGAATTTTAATGTGCGTAATGGATTGGACGCAGTTCGCATGCCACTCCTTCCAAGCAGAAATATCTTCTTGAGTGAGTTGATGATTCCAATCGACAGTCTTTCGCCAAACGTTTTGGAATAGGATTCTCGCTGTCACGATAAGAGGGGCGAGAAAACCTAACGGGTCATAAACTGACATCATAAGCGAAAGAGCGTCACGCTTGGTGAAATGATCACTAACTACTTTAACTAAAAAACCTTTAACGTTGAAACCTAGACAGTCCTCGTGTGGCTGCCATACTAAACCTAAAGTTCTAACAGGCTTCGCTACACTACCTAAATCAATGTCTACACTAGTTAATAAAGGATGAAGTAATAAATTATTCGGCAGCCGAGAAAGAGCTTTGGGGTCATTTGACACCCAAGACCTTATCTCGTAGCCGGCGTTTTTATGTATAGCAACTATGTCAGCAGCGAGCTGAGCTGCGCTGGCCGCTGAAGGTGTTGACAAGATGCAATCGTCCATGTAATGACTATTAATGATCGCGTCAACAGCTTCAGGAAACTGTTCTTGGTATTCCAGTGCGTTTTTATTTTTAATAAATTGAGCTGAGAAAGGACTAGATGCCGCTCCGAATATCATTGAAGACATTCTGAATATTTGAATCGGTTCCATCGGAGAATTTCTCCAGATAAAACGCTGTGCATCCCTATCTGCCTCTCTAATTTTCACCTGGGGAAACATTTCCCGAATGTCAGCAGAGAGCCCGACTTTGCCTTCTCGAAATCGGAATAAAATATCTAAAATCGAATTTAACAGGTCGGGTCCCGTTAAAAGCATTGAATTCAAACTAACACCGTTAGATTTTGCTGCGGCATCATGAACTATACGCAGTTTGCCGGGTTTGTTTGAGTTAGTAACACCAAAGTGTGGCAAGTACCAAGATCTATGGGTGTTAGAATGCATCTCAACAGGACCTTCCGCATACCTTTTGTCTAACATGTCTTGAATGTTAGCTTTGTACAGTTTGGCATAATCGGGTTCTTTGGACATTTTTCTTTCTAAGCTCATAAACCTAGAAACTGACCTCTGCGGCTGCCCTGATGCGTCCAGACACACGGAGAAGATTGTCCTTGTCAATAATGGGAGACAGGTTTACCAGTTTGCTGTTTCGTGGCAACACTTCCGCTCTCTCAAGGCACTCTCTCTCTGGCTTAAAACAGTTTATTTGGCTTTGTCATAAGACATGGTTCTCTGCTACCTGTAGGTCAGAGGCTGTTAAATCAGATGGGACTAATTTTGCGTTAGCTACTCTACGGCAGACACCAAGCAGCTTACGAGCGAATAGATGAGCTAATGCAGTTGCGCGAATGAGACATAACCACCTACTTATACGATACGGGCTAGCAGCAACGGGGGATAAAGAATGAGGCGACTCTACGTTAATAGCATTACATGGGTCTCGGTGCCTTGGCTTCAACTCAGCTTTACCAGAGGTAGGTATTTCGATCACAGGTTCTGTTGGCCATTGGTCTATATGATGTAGAAAACTAGGGCCAGTGAACCAACGTGACACAGAATTCAGTGCTTCTTTATTATAACGCGTGGCATCATCTGCAACGTTCAGGTTAGAGGGTACCCAGCGCCATTCATTAACACTCGATAGTTCCAAACTCTCACCCAAACGGTTGGCAACAAATGGTTTGAAACTACGAGCATCATTCCGAAGCCATCCTATGACATTCATAGAATCACACCAGAAAACCCTTTTACATGGTTTATATTTATGAGCGTTGCAAACTGTGTCCGCAAATCGAGCAGAGACCAGGGCACCTTGTAATTCTAAGCGCGGAATGGATACGGGTTTGAGTGGAGCTATTTTTTTTTTTTTTTTTTTTTTCTAAAAAATTAATTGGTTTACAAGAATAAAATAAAACTCAAAGATACAAGAATAACTTTAATTACCAACACTAGGTGATACAAATTGTGGCCAAATATATAGGCTGCTTTGGAAAGAGGATCAAAATCATTTTCTCCCTAAAAACATCTTTCCAGTGCCCACCAATACTGTTTGAACTTCTTCCCCAGGTTTATTTAAATCTAGAGTCTCCATATCTCTCCATGTAGTAGTCCCCATGGTGATTGATCCATTGTTTTTCCGAACGTGGTCATGTAGTTCTTCCAAAGTACTGGTGAGGACATTGATTATTTGATTTAATGTTTTCCCTGCAGAGCCTATAGACCGTTTCTTCTCTATATGTTCAAAAAAATCGTCGCTAAATCGTTGGGTCCTTTTCCCACTAAAGCAAGGTACTGTTGCAACCTGGTTATATACTCCTGATAACAACCCAGATTGATTTGCGCAGGACATCTTTGCATATGTTTTCAACGTTGGTAACTCAAATTTAGTCACATGTTTACTGGTTCCTTGCTGCCTAAAGCATATTCCCATCTCTTCCCTCGTATACCAATTAGTGTGGTTGGTAATCTGACTAAGAATTGATAGATCTTCTTTAAAAGTTCCGAAAATGCTATGGAATGATATTTGGGAAGCTTTTTCGGATTCCATTTGTCCAGTCACGTAAAATGGACCCATGTTACTTGCTTTTTTATAAGTGTACCAACCACCATTACCTGTTGTGCTGAAAAAATTACAAAAATCTTCTTTCTTTAGCTCCTTTTCCCAAACAGCTGCAAAAATAGTAATAGGGAAGAACATTCTAGTTGCTTGGCGTGCAGTAGTAACTAGTAAGATTTCTGCTAGCAGGGTTGTTACGGATGAGATCTCAGATGCTTGTTTATTACTTTTTGTGATCTCTATTAGATCATCAATACAGGGTACATGAGACATTGCTCTCTTTACTGCCCTTGCATACTTTTTCCTGTATACTCCTTCAGACCTGATCATACAAAGCCACGCTGTCATGGGCCCCAAACTTTGCACAATTGAGGAACGTCTTTCAGGAGGAAACGATGTCCCTTCAAGAAGGACATGGTGTGCTCCTGATAATCCGTATTTAGAAACTGGGAAGCTTTTGTGAACTCCGTATTGACAACTGGCACCTAACAATAGCAAAATCAATACGAAAGGGTTTGAAGTCACAACCGGTTGCGATTAACACAAATCTTGGGTGGGTTTTATTCGGTTTTCAATCAAGTAAGACCAAACCCGTTGATATTGTCCATCACATTGATTTTTTAGAAACTGATCTCGAAATGTCAGATTTTAACAAGGCAGACTTAATGATTCAAAATTATTATAAATTAGATTCCCTAGGCATTAGTAAAAACGAATGTCTAAGTAAAAATGATTTGAAAGCCATAAAGATTTTAGAAGAGACTACTAGAAAGTTGCCATTATGTTATCGATAGCTGAAGAATTGCTGATTAAAAATTATGGGAAAGACGGGAAATCGAGAAAAACCAGAGGCAGGTCCAGGCTCAGTGACAACTATATTTTCTCTTTTTTTCTTTTACAATCGAATCAATGTTAAAAAATACAAAAAGTCTAATAAAAAAAGTATAAATAAAAAATAGGATGAATGTGTAACAGCGATTCTGATGAAATGTGACCACACGTTCCTTATAGCGGCGTATTCTGTTTGCCCATGCATAGATCCTGCTGTTCTACTTCGTAGTTCCATTTTTTTTGTTTTAATAAGTGTACCTTCTGTCATACTTCTCCTTTTTTTTTGCTTGTTTGTAGTATTTTTGAAAATTTTCATTCCAAAATAATCCATATTATTGTGATAAAATTGTTTGTAGTTATGTAAAATGAACAGTGTAGAAGTGGCAAATGATATAGATTCTGCTCGCAAAATAGCATGCCATGAAATCCCCACCCCTGACCTTTACAAATACCATACGTAATTGTAGCTGACGAAGCTTTCGCTATGACTAAAAATTTGATGACCCTATGGTGGCAAAATGTTGTCAAAAGAAAAAATATATTTAACTACCGCCTTTCTTTAGCACGGAGGTATGTCAAATGTACATTTGGCATAATGTGTAACAAATGGCGTATCTTCCACCGGCCAATAGACGTCAAGATATGTCACGGAACAGATACTATTGCAACCTGGTAGAGTGCGAGACTCATCAAAAAAAAAAAAGACGGAAAAGAAGAGAATAACAAATTTTATTACAAAAAGGGAAGGGTGGAGTTAGTGTAAGGTGGTGTGGGTGGTGTGGAGAGTTTACAGACTAAGGTGGATGAATCAATTAATAAAGTTAATTAGCTACGCTACCCCAAGTGGGTCTCCTGCAGGATACGCTAATCAGTAGCGGCCCCGTAGGATAGCGGCCGGAACGGTGGTAGGCCGGCAGCGGCCCTGTAGGAACAGCAGTCGGAACGGTGGTAGGCCGGCAGCGGCCCAGTAGGAACAGCAGCCGGTACGGTGGTAGGCCGGCAGCGGCCTGTAGGAACAGCAGCCGGAACGGTGGTAGGTCGGCAGCGGCCCAGTAGGAACAGCAGCCGGTACGGTGGTAGGCCGGCAGCGGCCTGTAGGAACAGTAGCCGGAGCGGTGGTAGGCCGGCAGCGGCCCTGTAGAAACAGCAGCCGGAGCGGTGGTAGGTCGACAGCGACACTGACGGATCACCGGCACCAGATAAACCGGCGTGAAGTCGGTGTCCAATGGAAGGCACTCGAGGTCAGAGCAGACACAGTAGTAAAGGTATATACTATCAGCTTTCGTCTTGAAAGCTGATTCTCTAATGATTTCTCTCATTGGCGATATCTATTAAGAAACATCTGTAGAACGAATCCGTTCTTTTATAAGGAAATTTGGAATTTGGAATTTTTTATATGTTAGCGGCCAGGTATTAGACCTTCTCTAAAGAGTTTATACCTGAAAATCTGACGTCATGCAGAACCAGCAAATAATAAGTACTAATGCTGTAACTAATACAATAACTTCTTATAGGAATAAGCTTTCCTACGAAAGCATAGAAGGGTCAATATTTAAAGAATTATGACATAAACAAGGTCAGAGAAAATGTTGATGAAAAACTCAAAGGTCAATAACAAAGGAAAGAGAAGAAGAGGTGGATTATAAACCTATTGTACTGTAAGTACCAATATTATAAGTGAATACTACGTAGATATATAAATATATTGATACGAATATTATAATTAATATTATATATTCAACTACTGATAGGAATATTAATACTACAGATAGATTTTGCCATTGATATCGTCAAAGCCATTTGTGTTTTACACAACTTGGTTAGGATGAGAGATGGTATAAAACAGGACGATATGATTAATCCAGCGCCATTACCTAATGTGAATCCAACTAACAGTGGACGAGCAATCCATGAAGTAGATAATATTCAATTAAATTCACAAATTATTTTGTTACTGAAGGTAAATTAGATTGGCAAGAAAAAATGGTGTAACATGACCAATGATTTTATAAAACTTATTTTAAATAAATAAAACTAATTTAAAGAAAAACTTACCCAAATTTTTCTTTTTTTCTTCGGAATCATCATTTTTGCAAAAAATTAAAACTATCTGTTCCCAAGACCTTCTTTTTATTATTTTATTTGAATAATCCTTAGAGTTAAGATTCCAAATTGCATCTCTTTTTTCGATTTCGTCGATAAGCAAATCGATAGGCACAATGTCATCATCGGGACTCATTGCATCGATCTATGTGTCTTTCCGTCTCAAGCAGCGTTGGATTCAGACCAACGAAAAATTATTGTCTATGGAAATACTACCTTGTTAAAAATTATATTACGTTCCGTTTTCAGGCGATTTTGTTTTGGATTGAAATAAAAATAAAGTTGTATAATAAAATTTTGTTTTATTTTTCACTAAAAATATTTACAAATTTGATTACAACATAAAATCAATTAAAAAATTAATCAAATTGAGGCAACTGGATGGCCATTTCAGCCAATTCGTCAATTGGAACTTCGTCCTTCGCATTGACACGACGTAACATGTCGTCAGACGGCATAAATTCAATACAATTGTTGGACTTACTTTCTTTAACAGCATCGCATGAAAGTATCAGGGAGTCAATGGAGCGAGTTGCTAGTTTAATTCGAATTTTCGTTTTTGTCAAGTTCACTTTGCTGAATACTCTTTCACAATCCGCATTCGCGTGAGGCAATACCAAGCAATCAAGAGCAAATTTTGCAATTTCTTTAAAAGGTTGGTTTTCGGACATGTCACACCAAACACTTAAATTAGCCCAAAACACGTCTGCTCTTTTTTCCATCTTTATATTCGCATCAAACTCGGTTAGTGGCAGTGCACGTCTCTGATGGTCAAGAATTTGAAGTTTGTTCATATCTTGTATATCAATCACTCTAGGAAAGTTTGAAGCGATAGACATAATGCTTGGATTTTGTTCTCTCACAGATTGACTCAAAGCATTCTTAGGACTTAATAAAGCAATTTTGATAAGCGCCTCGTTGTTAAAATCCCATCTTTTTTTTTATTTGTAAGGCAGACTCAACAAGAAAATCTTTACACCTATTCAAATATTCTTTCCGCCTATTCGTGTCCGCCTATTCGTGTCCGCCTTAATTTCAGGACTGTTGATTTTTGCTGCCACGCTGATTCCTAGGCAGAGAAGCTCGATTAGCAAGTGTTTTGTTTTGTCGCCTGGATCGATATCAGCTATGTTAGTTTGATTAACGTGCCTCCGCTCCATAAAACACAGCAGAAAATCCTTGTACATATCCTTTACTTTTGCATCAAGCTCTGTTACCACAACTTCCGCCGACTGAAAATACTTATTGAAAGTTGTAAACTTCGGCAGTACCCATGCAAGGAAATCAAAATATAGCTCTTCATGTATGGATCCCGAAGCAACTCGAGAATTGTTTGCCCTGATAGAGACCGTTCCGACAGTGCCATGTCTGTGAAAAACAAATTCAAAGCATCCTAGTTGCTTAAAACACGTGTCACTACTTGCTGAAGTGACAGCCATCCTCCTTCCCCCTCATGCCACACGTAGCACATGACTTGCCCCGATTTTAAATTATAAATTGTAATTGATGAACGCGAAGTTTTTGCTTAAAATACTGACTCCCTGCTCTTATTTAGGAACAAGTTGCACAGCCTGTACATCTAATGTATATGCATTAATTTCGCCTGCTATAGCTTTTGCTTTATCCAATTCCTTTTCCATTCTAGCCCGATCTTTATTCTTTAAGTGGTTATTATAAGATTTTTCATCTATGTTGTTATTTTTGTAGGCATAGCAAAAGTCACACTCATCTTTTTTTGGTTTATATAAGCTTATATTCATTGAATGAACCAGCTTAATAAATGTATTGTAACTCCCTTTTCCCCCCTTATCTATATTATTATCTTGTAGGAACTTTTCAAAATCTTTATAAACACCTCTTATGGATGAATAATTTAAGTCCAAATATATTTTTTTAGAGTTTTTCCTGCAGTAATGGGACTCCACTTTTGGAATGTTTTCTAGAAGTCTTCATGTGTGAATATTTGTTTTTATTAAGTTTATTTTCTTTAGCAGCATGATTTTCAGGAATAGGAACACCATGTTTATTACACTTTGTTACCCAATTTCGTAATGTCCATTCTCCAAGATCAAATGTTTTTAGAAACATGGTTTTGCATACTGGATAAAGTTTGTCATCTACCCTCAAATGATATTTTAATGATACTTTTCTTCGTGAATTCTCTTTGGTAACAGAACATCGTTTTACAATGCTCTTATTCACAAGACCATTAATAAGAATTTTTCTCTGTTCCCACTGCATGTCTTCCCAAAATGATTTAAATATTTCCTGCCTCTGATACCCTGAAATCTCATTGCATTTAATATTTACTTGTTTGGCATTTAACAGAAACGCATGGGGATTTCTGTCGCCTGGCATGTCTCTTCTCTTCACCTACTTTTACTCCTTTTATTCTCTTACTACTGTAGTATTCCTTTCCCAGCTGCCTGTATTTTCTTTTTTATTTTTCTTCCATGCATTAGTCTTGCCTAGCTCTTTTCCTAATAATAATACCTGATGTTTCGTCCAAAGTGTTTTGACAGTCAGAACTACTTTCAATATCGTAATAGTTATCAGTACTTGGCTGATATGTATCAGTGTCTGTCATTTCAGTTCCTGAAGAATGTACAACTTCGTGAGAATCCAAAAATAATTCGACAAATTTGTAGATACGAGGTTGAAGAAGAGACATGATCCTGCATTATCTAATAGATAATCCTAGACCACATGATGCGTTCACAACATATCGGGCAAACTATTCGTCGCACAGAAAATTTGCATAAACATTTTTTGTTGCAAATTAAATTCTCTACAACTTTGGTTCCGTAACTTTTAGTCATAGAATCAAAAATAACGAAGTTATTAACGAAAATAAATAAAAATTTGGGAACAATTTGGGTAATTTAAACATATTTTTTATCCCTTTTTGCCCTCTTTGAATTGACGGTTATTGAATTTAATTGTAGCAAATATGCGAAATATAGCAAATAATTGTAAAAAACATATGTAATTTACAGGGAAACGAGTACATGGGGCTTGTTGAGGTACAGTTTCAAACAATTTTACTTCACCAATCGGATTATTTAGATTCATACTGTCAAAATTTAATGTGAATTCCGTTTCTAAAATTGCGACATAGTTAATAAACTCTTTAGAATCCGGATTTTTTTGTTGAAAGCCGATGTAGTAAACAAATTTGGAATTGTTTCTAAAACTTTGTTTATGTTGGGACACTTGTTTTCAAATACACATTTGAAAAAAAAGATAATCACAGACATAAGTAATGAGTTTTCGTCTATTAAGTATATGCGATAATCTGTTTCACCTCCTCAACATATAATGGATGTTTGAGGTGATGAATCGGTACCGAAGAGTTGAACTTTCACGATATCTTCGGCTTCGAGCAGTATATCACAAATTTCTATTTCACAGTTTGCATACGGTGAGCTTTTGAGCATGTTACATAAAAAAAAGCTTGTCGAAATTTAATTGGTAGGCTCACTGCAGGAAGTGCACAAAAAAAAATTCAAAATTGTCCTTGTTTAATTTTCGTGTAAATAAATACTTAAAAACCACCTTTTTTTAGCTGCTGCATAAATAAACTTAAACTTGTCAAGGAGCACCCCCAAGCACCTTACTGTGCTAGCAGGATTTATCCTCTAGCCCTGCACTATGAAATGCATCGGTATCCGTTTTCTTCGGCTTGTCACCACCATCGCCTTTTTCAGGTACTAGTATTAGCCCTCGTTCGGCCATCCACTCTCCGATCAGTATCACTGCTGAGTTCCCCCGGCCATAACCCCCTCTTCCTGTTTTGCGGACACGATCAGTGTTAAGTCATCCGCAAAACCGATGATACTCGCGTCCAAAGACAGTTTTATTTTTAAAACTGCGTCGTACATAATATTCTGGACTGTTTGGCCAACAGGGATCCCTGTGCTAAGCGGATTCGGTCCCTTGTCGGTGCTCAACTTTAATGCACCTTATCTGCCAGGTAAGGCTATGATTCGGCACAAGGGCCGCAGTGAGGAGGATCCCTGTCCTGGCAGACCTTGTAGCCTTCCTTACCGCAGCCAAAACACAGCCCGCTGCTGTCTACCTCCGATTGCTGCTTTTTTTTATTTTTTTTATTTTTTTTTATTATAGATGGGTTTGCTCTTGACCAGCATCTATCCATGTAGGAAGGATGAGGCCGAAGATGGAGCGAGCTCACCCAGAAGATGCCTATTCACTCGAACCTTGAAAAGATTTGGGTTATATGAGCTCGGAAATACAGACGCCGGCAGGGAGTTCCAATCCTTAGCAGTGCGCATCACGAAAGATGTTTTAAAGCGCTTGGTCCGAATTAGAGGGATATCGACAAGGTGAGGATGGTAACCAGCCGTACGTCTGCATGTCCGATAGAAGAAAAGGGAAGGCGGTATGATCTCATGCAGCTCTCGAGCACACTCTCCGAAGTACATCTTATAGAATACACACAGACAGGCAACTTTGCGTCTATGTGCCAGGCTCTGCTGCTTGGGTGTAGCGTGCACTGGGAGCAGTACTGAGGCAGCACCTTCACATGTGCCACAAGAAGCCGCCTGCCGTCGGCGATCTTGGCGCTTTCTACCGGGCACGAGAGCCAAAACGAGTCCATCTTTAACGGGCCATTGCGGACCTCTCAGGTCTTTATGTTGTCGCGTGAGCGGCCGCTCAAGCGAGCAAAAGCCTCCACGACATCATCCGCTGCGACAGAATCGTCCAGCCCCGATATTTGGAGCTGGACGCACTTCATAGGCCTATCGACCTGGACTTTTAAATCCGGGTCGAGGCGCTCTCTTAACTGCAAGGCGAGCGCATCTGCCGCCCCGCCCGCCGCGCCGCTGTCTTACCGGGAATCTCCGAAAGACGGGCACCGACCTTGATGCCCGTATGTTTATGCCGATGGAGGCAAGACCTTCCTTCGGGCATCGGTCAAAATTCTGACATACGTCACTCCTTTCTCCACAGTTCGCATTGATGGAGGTGGCGCCGCTGGGGTCGGGAAAGCCTTTAGAAGACTTTTTCTTTTTAGCCGGCTGCGATGTAGCTGGAGCAGTTAATGTCGGTGCCCGTATGACAGGCGATGGCTCCGTTCTTCTTCCAGGTAAATTGTGACATTTTTCTGGGAGGAGCCTGTCTTCCAACCCGGTGAAGCTTTCCTCCACTAGGCGCTACGATTAATTTTAAATGACATGGTGAAATATGTATTGTTTATACAATGGTATAGGATAGTAAATTTATCCTATATAAATGTGATTCTATCGAAATACGAATGACGGATGATTTGTCATTTTTTTCTCATTAATACTTTACAGTCTCTAGCCCAAAGATAGGTATAATTATGCTGAGACTTAAGTTCCAGGGCACGCTTCAAGAGTAATTTATTTGTTGGTGTGAGGTGGTCGTTTAGCTATAGGCATAGGGTAGGACCGGTAGGTAATTTCGATAAGTTCGAGCGGCCGCAATCGTTGATCCTTGCGTCGGCGTTGGTTGAAACGTATAATTACGGATGGGTGACGCGGTGGTTGTATATTTGCGTCAGAGTCTGAGGTGTTCTAAGCACGGACTCGATGAATTGTGTCCACGCTCGTATTCAATAGTCTAAAACTTACCACTCTATAGAGACCACGGTATCTCCATCTGTATCCCTGACCCCGCGATCCCTGTTCACCATTCTTCTGAAATACTCGGGTGATTTATCCCAGATTTCAGTAAGCCAATCACCGGAACCTCTTTTAGTCGCCTCGACTGGCAGAGGATACCGTGTCGGTTTTCTAAATGAACCCCAGATCACAGAGCAGAAGGGCGATTTCCACCTTTGATGTCTGCGTCTTGCAGGGTCAGCCTTTTCGCGATTCCATTCAGCGGCTTCCTTCTGGAGAAGTACCGCCACAACTTCTGGAAGTGATAAATTCACATAAATTTTGTCGATCATGACTTGCCGCTCAATGTGCCACGCGGGGCACATTTCGAGCGTATGTTGGCCAATGCCACAGTGACGGCATTGGGTCGTTGCTTCGCGTCCAATTTTATGCAGGAAGTCACCAAAGCAGCCATGTCCGGTGAACATCTGTGTCAGTCAGGGACTGATAACGTTACCTCGAAAAATAACGTTACCTCTCTGTTTTTTACCGGTATTCTGAAAAGTAACGATATTTTTATACCGTTACCAAAGGTAACAATATAAATACCGATACTTTATAACGTTATACCCTTCATAGGCAAGAAGCGACGATGCCAGCTCAGCACCCCCTCTCCGCACCGCCCGGCCGGTTGCTTGTCTCTCTCGCTCGAGCGCAACACGAATTGGCAACATCGCGTCCCGTCCAGTCAGAAATACACGCATTTAGCGTTTTTATTTTCTTTTCAGCTAACTAAAGATACAATTTGTTTTGTTTTCGGATGACTGCTTGAGTTTTTAAACCAATATGCCGCGGAAACGCGTGGAACAATAATTCTCCTCCTTAAATTTTGTCATAATTTAAAGGCTGATCTATAGAAGATATATTATTTTTGCTCAGTAATGCTTTATACAATAAGTAATGAGTAAGATAAGGTATGTTATAATCACAAAATCATTTTTTGGAGGGTAGTTTTACTTCTCTTTTAAATAAAAGATATAATATAAAAAGGTTAAATTAGATTATTAAATTTTCACTAAAATTTTTTCATTAAAATTTGTTTTAATTATCAACTCAAATAATTAATTAAATTAATTAATTAATTTTTGTAATATTTACGTAGGTACTTAATCAATGCCTTATTGATATAAGGCCATATACTACTCAAAACAAAATAAGGGCCACTAGTTTATTTACATTTAAGTGCACTTTAGTAAACTGAAAGTAACTGATAAGTAGCATTATATTGATATTACGAACTCTTTGGTGTTTGATCTCTTTTATGCTTCCTAATTTGAAAAATATTGGCCATCGTTATAAGAAAAAAATAATAATTGGAAGTTATCCTTATGTTTTTCTTCGATTGTCTTCTTAACTTGTTTCGGTTATTTTAGGAAAAAAGTTTTACTTTTTCAATTTTAATTGATTCATTTCTCATCTCGCGTTAATCATGCCACCAGTACGAAGGCACATGGATACAATTACAGCAACCAGAGCCATAACTATGATTCAAGAAGGACGTTCTCAGCGTTACGTGGGTTTGCAATTGGGTTTTTCTCGAAGAGCTGTCCAAAATGTATGGAATCGCTTCCAAGAGACCGGCAGTGTTGCCAGGAGACCCGGTTCAGGTAGAGTTCGTGTAACAACGGCGCACGAGGATCGGTACGTCTAACTAAGTGCTCGTCGTGATCGTACAGTAACGGCCCGTAAGTTACAACACCACCTACGGCTGACAACGGGTACCCGTGTCAGTGATCAAACTATACGTAATCGATTGCACGAAGACCAGCAAATGTCAAGACGTCGAGTTGTTCGAATTCCTCTGACTAGGGTTCAACGTGCAAACCGTTTAAGATTCTGCCGTCAGTATTTTAACTGGGGGATTAATCAATGGGGCAAGGTGCTTTTTACAGAAGAGTGCAAAGTAAAAAATTTTAATGATGATCGGCGTGTTAGGGTGTGGAGACGACGCGGCGAGCGTTTTTCGGAGTCCTGCATCCACGAAGTTGACCGTTTCGGTGGTCCCAACGTAATGGTTTGGGGTGGGATTAGTTTACACGGTAAAACCGAGCTCACCATTTTAAATGCGGGTACCGTAACTGCAAAACGTTACATCGAAGACGTCATCAGGCCTCAAGTGATCCCATTTGCACAGCGAGTGGGGCCTGGATTCATCCTGGTGCAAGACAATGCCCGTGCACACACAGCTCGATCGACACAAACTGTCCTAGAAGGGTCTCATATTGAGGTATTACCATGGCCAGCTAACAGTCCGGATTTAAATCCAATCGAGCAATTGTGGGACCAATTGAAACGAAGGGTTAGAGAGAATGAGCAAGGGGTCTACAACCAACAGCAGCTGATTGACGCTTTAAAACGTGCCTGGGAGGAGATTCCAGATGAAAACGTGAGGAATTTGATCCAGAGTATGCATACGAGGCTTCAGGAGTGTATTGTTAAGAGAGGAGGACATACTCGTTACTAAAAAGATGAAACAAAAGTGACAAGAACAGTACTTTGTCTTTTTCCGGTGATTTCTTTTGTTCATGTTTTTCATTCAAAATGGCCAATTTCATTATGAACTTAAAAAAAACAGTTCATGATCATTATTTTTAACAATTGTTGGCCTATATTATAACCAATAACATTATTTTGTAGTTACATAAGTTAAACAATTTAATGTCTTTATTGTTTTCATGGTACAACAAAAAATCTTAGTGGCCCTTATTTTGTTTTGAGTAGTATATATAATTTATAAAAACAACAAGTATTGACCAAAAATAAATAAAAAAAACCGCAGCAGTGGTAGCGATATACATCGGTTCACTAAAGATGACCACAAATGGCGGCCGTCTGCGCATTGTACACTCACGAAGAAAAGATTTAAGATAAAATAATATTTTTTGCTGCTTATAAAATAATATATGTAATATTGTAAATGCTGGTTATGAAAATAAATGAAACGTAAACAATTTAAAATGTTTATTAAAAAAAATTGAACTAAAAATATTATGTATAATATAAGTAAGTAAAACACGTTTAGTCGCTATCGCTATACTCAAGTTCCATGATTCCCTCTATCATGGAACTTGAGGAACTGGGGCCAGGTTCAATAATAAATTCTTCATATTCTGATGACTTGGAAAAACCCACATCTGCCAAATCTTCGCTCTAGTCAGATTCTCCCACATGATTAATTAAATCCTCAACAACTTAACAAGTAACATACACAATATAAAATAAATAACAAAAACAATTTAAAACCACGAAACACTTTTCTTTTTAACTCTACTCGAGAGCAGTGGGAGCGCGTCAATGCCACAGAGGAATAATAATACAGAGGAACAGCTTCAAGGATCGCGCGGCGGCGGGTACTTCACTACATGCGCAGCTATGTGTGCGTGACCTCTCACCGACGGGTTCACGAACGTTAGCCGAGAGGATCTTCGGGCGGCTTCGGCAAACCCGAGCGGACAAGTGGCAGGGATGCGCGCGAGCGACGCAGAAGCAATAGTTTTGTGTTTTATTTATTACGTACAAGAAAAGAAAATGGTTATAGTCCATTCGCGTTAAGAAAATAGTGAGTCATCTGTGCAACTACAGGATAAGGGTGTATTCACAGTGGAGTAAAAGTACAATTTTTTTTTTATATTTAATTATTTTTAATGGAACAAAAATGTCTTAAAATTACTTAAATCACTAATCAGTATCGGTAGATTCTTCAGTTACATTTATTATGAAAGAATTTTGTTCTGCGTGTTCCATGACGTCATCCAAATGCCACATGGTATTTTCTTCTCGTATCACGTGGTCGCAGCACTTCTTCCAACGATTAGCGTCTATTAATGCTATTGCGTCATATAATAATTTTTTTACATCACTCATTTTGAACGTGGAGTTATTGGCACCGACATAATTTTTTATTTGGGCCCACACCAATTCAATTGGGTTAAGTTTGCAATGGTAAGGCGGCAGGCGAAGAATTGTAATTCCATTACTTTTGGCAGTCTCATCTATTAAATATTTATTATATTGTGGGGCGATTTCGGCAACTTTCACTAATAATTCTTTTTTTAAATAAGTCATGTCCACGGTTTTTCCTTTGCTTTGAAGCCAATCTATTATTTGCTGTTTGTTCCAGCTGGTTGTTGGTATTTTTTCGACTCTTACCGAATGGTAGGGAGCGTTATCCATGACAACCACACATCCTGGTTCTAGCTTAGGCATTATATTAATGAACCAATGAAGGAATCTTTCACCATCCATCTCTTCATGATAGTCTTTTGTAGACTTGGATTCAAATACTAGTAAACCATCTTCCACGAACCCTTTGTCGCTGCCAATGTGCAATACAATTAACCTTTTACCTTTTCCTGTCGGAGCCTTTGGACCGGTTGATAAGCCATCTAGAAAGGCTTGTCTTTTATTTTTTACCGTTGTATCCAACCATGTTTTTGTCTTTACGTGTCCGGCGTTTACCCACGTTTCGTCAAGATAGTAAATGGTTTTATTAGCGTCTCTGTATTCTTTTATTTGCCGAAGATATTTACGCCTCCATAAAACAATATCTTCCCTTTCGACTAACAATGTTCTATTATCCTGTTTATTGAAATCGAAACCAAGCTCGTGCAATATTTTATGAAGTGTAGTACGTTTGAAAACAGGAATATCTTCGTCAGCTTCGCAAATTCTCATAATTTTGTCCAATGTCGGGTAGTCGTTATTTAAATATATTGAGTGAACTTTTCTTCTTATTGCACATTTGTCTAGCTCATCTAATTTATCGACTGTGGATAGTCGAGCTCTTTTTTTCACGGGTGATTTTAAAGTGTTAGTATCCTTTTGTTCTTTAATAATTTTATAAACAGTATTTTCGGACACACCGCATGCACTTGCTGTTTTTATGACTATGCTCTCCATAGTTGCATTTAAATCACACAGTTTAAAGTACTTATAAACATTATAAATTATGCGTCTCTCTCCGCTATGGATTATTGATCCACTTTTATTCTTTCGAATTGGTGAAGTATTCATTTTCAAATTTTATTGTTGAAGAGTCACGAAAAATACACAACCGTTTTGTTCGAAGCTCAGACTTCAACTGGTCACTGCGAACTCAACTTTCTAATTTCTAGCATTTTAATTGGCTGGGGGGCGTGGCCAGGCCGGCGGACAACGATGACTCACTATTTTCTTAACGCGAATGGACTATAATTGCTGTACTGGGTTGTATGAACAATACTAAGAGAAATATATACGTAAATGTGTCGTTCTTCACATACCCGAAAGATCGTGAGAGGTAAGTACCCGAGTACAGTTTTATGGAAATGACACGTCGTTATCATTATTACGTTGACCTGTAATTATGTAGTAAGTAGGTATTTATAACAAAACTAACTAGACAGGTACCTAATAAAAGAAATAGGGAACGGAATTTCACCTAATTCAAAGAGTTTTTTTTAAATTTTAGTACAGAAGCAAATAATAAAATAGTACCTAGAAGCAAATTTACAAGAAGTAGGTACCAATTGGGCCCCCTCTCCCAGCCGATCCGCCGGAGAAGGCTCGGGCGCAGGCGGATGGCCTATATCCGCCGCCTTCCCCCTTGACCAGGACCTGGGCGGTAGTCTAAGGGGAGACTATCGCCCGTTGTGAGGTCCCCGAGATGGCCGGCGTACCTCCGCTTTCGGGTACGCCGAGGTTCCGATAGGGAGCGTAGTCCTCCCCGCGCTGAACAGCCGTGGCGGGTCGCCGAAGTTGTGCAACAACGTTCCTGCGACCCCGCCCATCTACGGCCGCGCTAGAAAGTCGTTGGGTTTTAGCCGGTAGGAGTCCGGCATAACCCGCAGCGTCCCCCTTTCGCTGCTGGGTATCCATGATGGATTTCCCAACGTAAAAAAAAAAAAAAGAAGGTACCAATTGGGCGGTCTTGTCGCTAATAAGTGATCTCTTCTACTTAGACAACCTTAGTTAGTACCTATATGGCGCAATAATTTATTTGAATTACTAACTCGAAATTCCACATTCTTTTTTGGGTCATTGATATACACAATATATTTATATTATTTTTTTTGTATGAAAGGATATACTTGTTTTGTTGCAATCTGATGATGGAGTACGAGGTGAAAATCGGAATCTCTTCAACGGATAAAAGCACATGCATCGTGATTGAATTATTGGATTAATGATAATAATAATGATGAAAAATTACAGGGAGAACTGTGTAGGTATGCTAAAAACTAGAAATTATGAAAAAAAATAAGTTTTAATAAAAACTAAAAATCGTCTTCAAAAATCAACCTAGGTAGGTAGCTATTTACACTAAAAAGTTAAAAATAACATTATTAATTTCTTATTCACAAGTCATCATCATCAATTCTATTTGGAGTCGGTGTCAGCCAATGAGGGTTTTCGATACTTTTTCTGCCACCAGGCAGCGCTTCGTAGGCGTCAGGTCTAAACAGCTGTTAGATAGTCGTAGGTACTTAACATAAATTATTGAAATTCTATTGTGTTGGTTTCATAATCCAAGAAGATTTGGATTCAGTTCTCCTTTGGTGTGCAAGGAATGGGATGGAACTCAATGCTGATAAATGTAGTCATATCAAGTTTACTAGAAAAATAAATAAAATTCCATCAATGTATTACATCAGTAACACTCCCCTTAAAGAAGTCCATACGGTGCGTGACCTAGGGGTAATTTTGGATGCCAAGCTTACATTCATCCCACATATAGACACTGTAGCTAAAAAAGCTTCACAACTATCGGGCTTCATCAAACGAAACAGCCGAGAATTTATGAACGTGAACACGGTGATATATATATCTATATAAAACATTGGTTAGGAGTGTTTTAGAATACGCTTCTCCAATCTGGAACCCTACGTATCGGTCACATATAGCGAGGTTGGAGCGTATTCAACGCAGTTTTACAAGGTACTTGGCTCATAGAGATAATCAATGTTCCCCATCTCTGAATTACGAATCAAGATTACTACATTTTAAACTTCAGTCCTGGCGGCCGTACACGGACTGCTCGAGCAGTTAGCGGCTGAGCGACGTACACGGACCGCTCGAGCGGTCGGCGTCGACTGCTCGAGTGGTCGGTTGTTGGCTGCTCGAGCTACGCTACCAACCGCTCGAGCAGTTGATTTTATACCACAGTCGAGTCATGGATTCTGACGAGGAAGCACTGCTTTTGCTGCTTCTGCTCAAGCGGAGACGACGACGGCGGCGACGTCAAAAGAGAAAATTTTGGGTTCATCCAATTTTGGAATTAAGAGAACAACATGGACAATTCCATCATTTGTTTATGGAACTTAGAAGTGATGAAGAAAAATTTTTCAACTATTTTAGAATGTCAATCACTTCGTTTGATGAATTGAATAATATACTAAAATCTAAAATTAAACGTGAAGACACAATTATGAGGAGAAGTATCCAACCAGAAGAAAAACTAGCAGTAACATTGAGGTTTGAAAAATATATATCTAGTAATTATTTAAATTTTTATTCATTAAAAATATTGGCAATGACATCATCGGACATTACTGAAGATGATGAAAGGTCTTCAAATTGAGAATTTTGGTCATCAGCCACTGATGTAGAGGGGCCAGACGCTGATCTAGAGGGGCCAGGCACTGATGTAGTGGTTGAGGGGCCTGTATTATAACCCCATTGTCCTCGGTAATCATTAAACGATGAATATTGTGATGAATATCCCCTGTCACCATAACTCGAAGGATATGTGTGATTTGTCATCCCTTTAAAGTATTTAATTTCTGTCTTAGCATCTAATTTATACTGCTCATTAATTTTTTTGAATTCGCTTACTAATGATAATAAAAACAATTTATCTTCATCTTCATTATCAATGCGCGAATTCTGCGATTTTTCATCGAAGCGTTTGGATAATTTTTCAATTAAGACGTTCTCATCTGTGATTGTAGTAGTTAATTTTCTTTTGTTTCTTTCTTTGTTTATTTTATTTTGACGATTTTCGCTTTCTTCGGACGTAATTTCAGCGTGCTCACTTTCTTGTAAACTGTTTGTTTTGTCGGGTCTATCTTCTATTATTGCCTTTAAAAAAGACATCTGCTGATAATATGCATATGGCCGAACGTTGAGGGCTGCTGAACCACTCTTTGGTTTAATTTTTTTAGCATATCTGGTGTACCCATCTCTTAATGTTTTCCATTTTTTCTGTATGTTTCTGTTTTAGCATATCCATGGCTGTAACAACAAAAAAATATTTATTAGTATAATTGATTGATTTAAAAATATGTTTTTACAGGTATTTGGCAACTGGATGTACATTTATGGATTTGTAATATAGTTTTAGAATAGCATCAACAACAATAGGTAAGATAGTGAGGGATGTTTGCAGAAATATATGGATACATATGAAGGATATGTGTATGGAACAACTAACTGAAGATAAATGGAAAGACATAATAAATGGTTTCAAAACAACTGCTAAGTTTCCGAACTGCCTTGGTCAGGCCTCTTTCACTTCATGTACTTGCGCGCGCTAAGTGCCTACGCGCCGCTGTACTTTCCAAGGTACACATTCACGCGGTTGCCACCGACGCGAGCGCGCGCATTCACATTTATTTTTTTCTTCTTTGATCTCCGCCAGGAGTAATTGTGTTCCGTGTCTTTGATTTACATTTCAGAAAGAATAATAGGTATTATGCCTCGTAATACGTGCGCAGTGGAAGGATGTAAATCCGTGAAAACTAAAAAATATAATACGAAGAATTTCGTATTATATTTTTTTAATACTTTAACTTTAAAATCCATTGAATGACATGCACCTACCTAAATATTCTTTGTATTTAATAATTAATAGGTATGTATTTAATTATAATACTTGAACTTGTGAAATCCGTACCTACCTATCTACCTACGTATCTTTTCGGGTCATGTGCATTGTTCATGTGGTTGTACAATAAATAAATTTCACAACTTACGAAATGGAACTTTTAAAGTTACTAGTGCAAACGAAATTTTAATAAAACAATGTTTAGTAAAAATAAACTCAAGTAGGTAATAAGTATTATTAGCATTCGCGCGGCAACGCGCTGCACCGGCCGCCGCCGCGCCGCCGCGTTGCCAAGTGGCGTTGCTATGCGGTCTGGCAACAAGGCACGCGCACGCTGTCCGCTACATAGTTTGAGAGCTGACTAACAAAATTTATCACCTAGTTACCTTTAAACGAAATTATTTATCTGTAAAAAAAATTTGTACCTATTAAAGATAGATTAAAAATAAAGAGTGTATTACACTTATTTATGCATTGTTTTTTTAATATGATTTAAATCTGTTCTGCTGTTAATCTATTCTGGCTGAGAAAATAACACAAGTGGATAATTATAAACCTAAAACTGTATTAACAACCGCATCCAATTATCACCAAAACTCTTTTCTGTCAGAATTACCAACTTGTACAGTAGACGAAATAAGCAAAATTATAGATAACCTAGATAATAATACTAGCTCAGGAATTGATAAAATAACAACAAAATCTATAAAGTGTATTAAAGGGTTGATTATCCTTAATTTAACCAATTGTATTAATAATTGTCTCGAGAGTGGAATATTCCCAGATAGCCTTAAAATTGCCAAGGTTATACCTATATACAAAGCAGGAGTTAAGACTGATCCCGGGAACTACAGACCTATCTCAGTTTTACCGGTTCTATCAAGAATATTTGAAAAAGTATTATTTACGCGTTTGTTTAATTATTTAACAGAGATAGATTTCCTTTATAAACACCAATATGGTTTTCGTCCAAATTCTAACACACTGTCAGCTACCATTGATATCGTTACTAAAATTAAAGCTAATATCGATAAAAGACAAGTAGTCTTGGGAGTTTTCATTGATTTAAAAAAAGCTTTCGATACCGTAAGTCATTCACTTTTACTGGACAAATTAAATAACATTGGTATAACTGCTAAAGCCTATAAAATGTTTGAATCTTATCTTACAAATAGATACCAAATTGTTAAAATCGGCAATTATGAAAGTGAGCCTGCAAGAATTGTCTGCGGAGTTCCGCAGGGATCAGTCTTAGGACCTCTTCTTTTCCTGATTTACATTAATAGTATAAGTAGTGTTAGTTTGACGGGGCATATCTCACTTTACGCTGATGATACCTCACTTTTTTATTTTGGTCATACAATCCACAGTGTTATCACCG
Source organism: Bembecia ichneumoniformis (assembly GCA_910589475.2). Classification (NCBI taxonomy): domain Eukaryota; kingdom Metazoa; phylum Arthropoda; class Insecta; order Lepidoptera; family Sesiidae; genus Bembecia; species Bembecia ichneumoniformis. The sequence goes on along the minus strand of OU342539.1, from coordinate 13,500,895 downwards.
AAGCTCAAAACGATCTTGATGTATTGAATAAATGGTTAAAACAGAATCTACTAACTATTAATGTAAGCAAAACTTCTTACGTAATATTTGCGGCTAAGAACAAAAATATCTCCAATTTTCCACCACTTTCAATAGATAACCAGCAACTGCAAAGATCCAACAAAGAGAAATACTTGGGACTAATTTTGAATAATAGATTAACTTTTGGGGCACATATAGAATACATTCGCAATAAAATAATTCCTCTGACTGGAGCATTAAGGAACATTGCAAAATATGTCCCATATAAATTACGATATTCTATATACAATACACTTGTCAAACCACATTTAGAATATCTAATTCAGGTTTGGGGACAAGCTGCAAAGACCAATCTGCGTTTATTAGAAACAACTCAAAATAAAATAATCAAGGTTCTTTTTAATTACAACTACTTAACATCTACAAAAGAAATTTACGATAAATCTAAACTTTTTAACTTAAAAATGTTGTATAAGTATTCCACTTGTATGTTGATTAGAAAAATAGAAACAAATAATATAAATTCTCAAATCACTTTTAAAAAACGAAGTAACAAGTACTATACTAGAAATAGAAATAAGCTTGAATTGCCTACAGTTAGAACGCTCTATGGAAAAAGAAATATATTATATGAGGGAGCACAGATATATAATGGACTACCTGAGAGTATAAAAAACTGTGTTACCATAAGTAGTTTTAAGCATAAATTGAAAAAATATATATCGAGTAATGTTAGCAATAAATGATCTCCGATGGATAAAATAAAATGTACATAGTTAGTTATATAAGTTCTCATAGTTTAAGCGAACAATGTGTTCTTTTATGAGAATAAATTCTTTAAACCGAAAAACAGTTTTATTTAGTAACATAACAAATACTTACTTTACTCAATACTTACATACTTTACATAAATACTCTCCGCCGTTGTTCAAAATTTTTTTCACTATAGAACAATAATGTATCGCCAAATAATTTTATGTCGAGAACAATTTAGCAGCGAGCTCTCCGACTATTTCATCAAAACTCGATGTTTGGTCGACTTTGTGTTGTGTGGATTTGTGGACTAATGATATACACAATTTAAGCTTTTTTATTTGGTCTCGTCAGTGGAAATAGGAATAAGTACCTACCAATATGAAAACCTTTAGGTACCTACAAGGTTTTTTATCATTGCTCGTTACCTACTAGTACTTATTTACATCTTAAAAATCATGTTATTCTGATCAACTTGAAATGAGAAGTTGTAAGCTTATAGTTACTAGTTAATTACTTAATAAATAGTTACTAGCGGCTTAATTAGCTTTGTATTTTGGGACGGCCTAGAAAAACTCAGTAGTAGTAGCCCTGCCTTTATTACTATTATTTCAATGTCACGCGGGCGCGTGCGGCTGCAGAGCAATAACAACTCAACGTTTGAACTATAAGGTATATTTTTCCGCTAAGCAGTTGGCGAGGCAAAACAGTAGGCATTTATAAAAGTTGTGATGGTCTTTTTGTTAGGGAGTGATTTATCTGTTACGGTAGTAACTACTTATTAATCTGTGCCTTGGTGCCGTTGATGGCAAACATATAAGAATAATACAACCCGCGCAAAGTGGATCGTCATATTATAACTATAAAAACTATTTTTCGATAATACTTCTAGCAGTATGTGATAGTAATTATATGTTCACTTTCGTGGATATAGGCTCATATGGAAGGCACGCTGACTCGACTATTTTCGAAGAGAGTTTTCTATATAAAATGTTACAAGAAAAAAAGTTAAATATACCTCCACCTTCTACAATATCACAAAATGGACCTTTATTACCGAATGTGTTTATTGGGGATGAAGCGTTCAGCTTGCAGGAAAATTTAATGCGTCCATATGGTGGCAAGAATTTAGCAAAGAAAAAATTGATTTTTAACTATCGGTTATCACGTGCGAGGCGATATATTGAATGCACGTTTGGCATATTAGCTAATAAATGGCGGATCTTTCATAGACCACTTAACGTCAGTGTTGATTTCGCAGTGGATATAGTAAAATCATCATGTGTTCTTCACAACTACGTAAAACAACGAGATGGAAATAAATTAGAGGATACGTTTGAGGGTCTTCCTCATTCTATAATACATTCAACCCAGCAAGTTCGTCCAGGTGGACCTATGTTAACAACAATCCGTGAAGAATTTGCTAATTACTTTGTGAGCGAGGAAGGCAAACTAGATTGGCAATGGAATATGATATAAATCAATAAATATGTGTGTGACTTTATAATATGACATAAACTTAATAAATGTGCGTGTAAAATGACTGACTTTTTTACTTACCGACTTGATTTTTTTCTTGAACTGGTTTTTCATCAAAGTTCTCAATTACTTGGGCGCAAATAATTGCCCATGCATTGTTCTTCTTTATTTTGTCGCTGTGTTCCTTAAGTTTATAGTTCCAAATGAGTTCTTGCGTTTTAATTGCACTAATAAGCGCATCACTATCGCACACGCCCTCCATGTTCAAAGATCAGTCGACAAATGAGATGAGCGAGACAGACAGACGCCGCGAGGCCACAAGGGACGGGGGGGGGGGGGAGATCGGAAAGCTGTCGACTGCTCTAGCGCAGTCAACGGCTCAAGCAGTCGGTGTATGCCTCGCGACCGCTCGCGCGCGGTTCACAGCACGATGGAATTTCGTCATGCAGTTGACGGCTTGAAGCGGTCGCGACTGCTCGAGCAGTTGTGTGTACGACAGCGAATGAATGACTATAGTTCACCGCGCGGTCGCAGCTTTAAGCAGTCGGTCTCAACTGCTTGAAGCAGTCCGTGTACGGCCGCCCTTAGAGAAACGTCGCGAGATTGCGGATGCAGTGACCTTGCATAAAATAGCCAATGGAATTATCTCGTCTCCTGACGTCTTAGGTCTCTTATCTGTGGCTGTGCCCCGTGCTGTGCCTAGATGTCCTATCACGAAGGTATTTTCATGTGACATGGTGCGTACAAACTTGGGCAGGTTCTCCCCGGTCAACCGTATGATTTCCAATTTCCACTCTCTCCAGACTGACATGGAATTGGATATTTTTCATGACAGTTTGAATTGTTTTAAAAGGAAACTTTCAAAATTGAAAAGTATGGACTGATTGCGTTATCGATGACATTTTACTCAAGTGATTGGGGATTAAATTGCTTGACTTATATAATTTTATTATTTCAATGAATCGATTTTTGAACGAATTTTGCTTCTTATATGTATACATATGTGTTCTAAATAGAAATAACATAACTATTATTAATTATGACATTTTTTTTCCAAATTTTTAACAGGGACAACATGACGTAATATAGCTGTAGATACCAGTAATTGGTACACAAATGTAAACGTGTCTACATAATTTATGAATGTGACTAGTGAGTTTTGATGTGCTGTTGGTGTCTCAATAAAATAAAATAATTTATGTTAATAAATACATAGAAAATCGCAATTCGCGTATGTATTTTGACAGTTCATTGGACCTGACGCTACAGTGCTGCCATCTCAATTAGACCCTTTCAGAAAACCCTCATTAATTAAGTATTAAAAAAAATGTACACAAGGCTAAAAATTTATTACACCGTAAAACGAAATAACAAGAATCGCAAAAATAAAATTTTTAGATAATGTAAGCCATTTGTAAAAAACTTAAATTTACCAACAATAAAAAATCATTTTTTTATTTTCCCTGTGTGACAACCCTACAAGAATAGGCTAATAAAATTTACGTTCCTAGGGAGCTGTCGCTCTGTATAGATACTCGGTGTCAATGCCGCGATAGACCAATAGCACAGAATATATACTAGTACTAGACGTACAGAAGTTGCACTCCTTTGATCTCGGAGAAAGCCGCCATTTTAATAGCCTACAAAATTTCCAACGCACCTGGTGCATTCGAAATCGCACCTTACTACTACGCTCACAAGAGCGCAATTTCTTTGTGTTCAGAATTTACCTACATCACAGCTCAAGCGTCAGGGTTGTACAAGCAAAGTAAAATAAATAACATAATTTTAATAAGTATTTATTGTATTTAATTTATTTATTTTTTATAATAATGAATTATAAAAAATAAAACATTCTTGGAAAACATAATTAACACATATACACACACACTAAAAACGGGGAAATATAATTACCTAAAATTTAAATAAAAGTAACTTTTTCGTAGTACATTTTACTTTTTCTCTATCTTTTCAGACTGCTAAGAATAACAGCTACATACTATTGTTTGATTAAATTGTCTAGAACTTGCTCCAAAAATATCAAATAAAATCTTTTGTCGACTAATATAAAGACTAATATAAAGAATGTTTAGCTTCTTTTGTTCGCGCACGTGCATTTCTATTTGTAACATCCGACACATAAAAAAAGGTTCATTAGGTATTATTATTTATTTGGTTAACATGCATCTTAATATCTTTTTAAAAAAGGTTCGTATGATGGCATCTCATTTGTTTTTGTAGATAGTCCTACTTTTTTCCTTTCTGGTACCTTCTACTTCTTTAATTCTATATATTTATACATACAATTTCGGCCCAGTTTGCTACATACATCAACTGCATAAATAACTTTGTAATCCTATATATTTATATGGGATTACAAACTTATTTATGCAGCTGGTGTATCTAGAAAACTGGACCGAAAATGCAAAATATTTTAGTTTTTCCTTGATTTATACACTAAACACTAATTGTGTTCTAAATTTGAAGCTTTTATATCTGCTGGAAGAGTTTTAAGTTTTTTCAATTATGATTTATTTCGCTAAAACGTATTAATGCGAATATACCTAGATATTTATTTATTATTGTAATAAATAATAAATAAATATCTATAATTATCTATAATTTATTTATTATTATTAATGCCAATATAGATATTTATTTATTATTGTTAAATTTATTTAACAATTTTTTGTTATTTTATAATTTGCTAAAAAAAAGAATGAAGAAGAAATATGAGCGAATTACCGAGCGAGCGAAAAAAAAGAAAACTTTAAATCCTTCTGTTTATTGCGACAGCCGTCCACGCAGCAATTATTACGATTCCTCATTATAAAGAACAGTAGCGTTTATAGTACAGTGCTGTTCACAGGTGCTGTTGGAGCAATAAATGATCGACGTACGCGTGTACAAACAAGCGTGGGGCGGCCTCGACTGATTTGTACCTTCAAGGTACCGCGCGCTGTAGGTGCTTATCGCGGTAGGTGTAGGCGAGTGACGGAGGCCTGCCAATAGCGACTAACCGGCCTATCACGCGACGCACCAATGGCGTTACTCCGGTCTTGACGTATCCCGCCTGCGCCTCACCCCCGCTCCTCCAAGGGGACCTAAAATATGCCTATTGCACAGTGGTCATCTTTCGTGAAACCTTCTATATAATTATTATTGTGTGATAAGGAGATTCCTTTAAATACCGGTAAAACATTGGTATCGTTACCACTGCTAAAGAGCGCTAACGTTAAAAAATAATAAAGATATTTTATTTAACGTTACACCAAGCAATTTTACCGTTAAAGGAAGTAATGTTAAGATCGATTTAACATTAATTTTATCAGTAAATTATTACCGTTATTTGGCATTATGTTGCCGTCTCTTACTTTTATTTCTAGTCCAAGTAAGTCCTGCTCAAAGGTTGCCGACGCCGTGCGCTTTTCAACGTTCCTATTAGATCCTTTATTTTATTTTTATCCTATTAGAATTAAATCTGTGAAGTACTGTGTGAAAATGGGTAAGTTATTACTTTGATATTTTTATGTAAAGAAGGTCTAGAATAAGCGTATTTAGATTTGTTAGGCCTACTCAATCCTACCTATCTACTCAATTCATCAATGTTGATATCTTCGGCGCATAAACATGCACTTTCGAAGGTTGTATTATATTTTATATACTTTTACTTGTGCCGAGTTTTGCCAAACAGTGGACGTCTATCATCACATCAGTGAGGGAGAACGACAGTTTTAGATGTCGTTTTACTACAAAAACATTAAACACACTTTATACAGGCTTTAGACACGTGTTTAAATAAATCTTTACTACAAAAGAGTGTCTAGGCATTGTTTGGGGTTAGACAATGCTTGAGCATTATTTAAATTTAAACACCGCCAGATGCTTGTTTAACGAGTGTCTACCTAATTAGCGGCTTCTCTTCCTTGGACGTGTTCTGTCAAATTTATAATCGTTTTGCATAATATTAAACATTTCGTTTGATTTTTGAAATGAATATAGATATTTTAAATTTAATTGATTACATCGACATGGAGGATTGGATTATATGGATAATTTTCGGGATAGGATACATCGCGAGCGAATTAATCCATTCGAATATTACGATGACGCAAAATTTAGAACCAGATATCACTTGAACAGATTTTGATTTTTACGATGACGCAAAAAGTGAGTACATATTTATCCACGATATTTTGGATAAATATGTACTCACTTTTTGGATACTCACACACTCACACACTCAAGACTTTTTCGTTTGTTGGTGTTGGTGTCCGTCTTTTTATTTTCTATGATTGCGCCAGACTGACTCATTTGCAGGAAGAGGTCCTAAAATAATTTCAACAGTCCAGTACATAGAAGTTATGATCTCGTAGTATTTTATGAATGCTCATTGCGTAATGAAAGCTAAGATTACAAACATTTTATTCCTGACTCCAGTTGTCGCCGCGATCATTTTCTATCCATGTTGATATTGTTGATAATGATAGATAATTGTAATTATGTTGTTCTTTAGTCATTGGAATTTATGAAAATCAAATTTGACATTTGACAATTACGTTACGCCCGTGTCATTTACGTTCCATTAAGCGCAATGTTTTTTGATATAACAATATTTTATAAATAATCTAACGTATTTGTTGTAATTTATGCCTTATTCAAATTTTATAATTTGCTTATATTATCATTACTATAGTCCGTAATAATAGCTTATGAAAACCAAAATTCATCATTATAAGCCTATCATATCTGCGTAAAATGAAAACGACATGAATGCAAGGCGAGTGACTGAATGAATGTTTGCCAGGGTTGCCATAATTGAATACCATTCATGTACTTTAACACTGTCTACAAAAACAAGCGCTATACAAGGTTTTGTGGTAAGGACAGTTTAAGCGCTCGCCTAACAATGTTTAAATAGTTATACATTGTCTACGTAAGCACGTGTTTAAACAGTGCTTATTTAATCTTTTGTAGTAAGACGGATAATGTTTAATTTAAATTCAGGAGCACATGAAGCTTGACACTTTTAGTAATAATTATACCTCTACTGCGGTAGTATAATAATAATAATAGGCATTTTTCCAATGTACCTCACAATTCTTCATGTTTTCGTGGTTTTTCTATATTAAGTTTTACTATTAACACAAAATAAATTTCTTTCTTTCTTTCTTTTACTGGCATTACGTTATAGCAATAGTTTATTAAAAGTCTACCCTCATTTCGAAAAATATGTTTTGTTTATCTTCCTTACTAAACGCCTTCTAACTACCTACCTGCATACCTATACTATTTATTATCATTATTTTGTGTCATAAAGTATCTAAAAACCACGAAAAAAATGATAAAACATGAAAGAACTGTGAGGTACAGAGGATAAAAATTGTGATTTTTTTCTGTTCGTTTGCTAGCTAGTTAAATAATATTATGGTATAACTACAGTGTTTTTTGGTTTCATTTCTTTAGATAAGAAACGTTGCCGATCACCGATTATTTTCGAGAAGAACTAAAGAACGAAAAGACAAACTGTGTCGAATGTGCAAAATATCAGAAAAATGATAAGAGAAATTATCTGTTTTCTGAAATGGTCGCTCAACAGTTGCAATATGTGAATCCACGTGTTCGCATAAAATGTTACACACAAATACTTACTTTTCTACAAGAAGTTATAGAATCGGGAGATCATTTCCGCGATTTTAAGGACAATGCAAAATAATTTAGAAATATTTCTTATACTCTGTCCAAGGAATATTAAAGTGTTAGTATTACCTAAACAAGTTTAAAAAAATAAAGGATACATTGATAAAAATCTTTTATTTTAATCATTTATAATTTAATCATTTGTACAAAAAGTAATTATTGATCACATAACATTATGATTTTGGTAGGAGTCATTCACTTTTTTTATTCAAATTTGGTGTTTTTGTATGGAATGACTCGTAGACAAACAATGCCGTAACAAACATGTTTTCTATAGGATAACGACTTCTATAAAAAATACAAAAACAATAGTTAGTTTTAACCTACAAGTGCTATTATTATTAAACCTATAAAATCTCAAAAATCTTATAACTTTTAAACAATTGTTTTCTAATATAAACACCTATTTGGTAGTTTTGCTGCCAAAAATAATGTTGCTTCTAATAAATAACAAGTCCTCGATGATCTCGTCTTTCATTGACAATCTGTGATGAGATAGAACAAATCTAAGACAGGAAAATAATCTCTCCACGCTCACTTGCGTCATTGGTGCGCCTAGTGCAATAGAAGATAATTTGTACAAATGAGGAAACTTGTAGCGTGCGTTTTCCCAGTATTTTAAAACATTATCAGATGCTTTTAGTAAAGGTTCATCTAAAAACAAATTGCATGACTGCTGGAATTCATCTACAAAATTGAGTTGATAATTTCGACCTAGAAGAAGCATCACATCATTATGCTTATCTATATATGACGTATTTAAAAAATCTTGTAGATCATTTCGGGCTTCTATATGGCCGTTGGTAGTTAGCTCTGGTGCAATTTTGCTGATATTCATATTATTCTCATTGACACCTTGGTCTACTTCCAAATGTTGCAAGAAAGTTTTGTTAAATTTTGTTTAGCCCTCTTTTGCTGATTTGGTGTTAGAACTGAATTTATCCTTGGATCGACAAAAATGCCATTTATAAAAATGTCATTTTCAAACAAACTCTTCTCTCTTGCTTTCATCGATGTAACTATATCAACAGCCAATTCATCGGTCATCTTGCTCAATTGAAATTGGCACAATAGCCATGACAAATAAAAATCTCCTACCGTTAACTGTTCCTCCTGTAACTTTTTTGTCAGAAGTTTTGCTGGTTTCAAACATTCAAAGAATTCACCTAAAGCGTCCCATGTTGAATTTGGTAAATGAAGTTGCTCTTCCGTGTCACATATATCGCGTAGCGATAGTAGACTTTCCACCATGTCCACAACTGAGTGCCATCTTGTGACACAATCTAATTTAGGCACGTTTTTGCCATTTTCTCTAATTAGTCTCACAAATTTTGGTGTACGAAGACGTCGTATAACGTCACGCGCACTTGTGATGAGGGTATTTGTGGCAATATCTTTGCACGCGTTCTGTAGCGCCAATTGAAGTGTATGCGCAGCACATCGAACAATGCCGACTTCATATCTGCATTCTTCATCTTCATCTTCTCGGTCTTCAATAGACTGTGAACTTAAAACGGCTGTAATTTGTGTAGTAAAAATCTGTTCTATTTCACTACTATCAAACTCCACGTCATAGTCCGTGATTATATCTGCGTCAAAAGAAGATTCATTATTAATTTCAACAGAACTTGGGCCAGCCTGCATATTATCGTCGGATACATCCGTTTCAACTCTGGTATTTACACAGTTCTCATTTATAAGTTTGCCCATTTTTATCATGTTAGCTCCGTTATCCGTCGTTATACAGTAAATATGTTTATTGCGTGCAATGTCTATACGAAAGCGATGAAGATTGTAAATAAGTATATCTTTAAGATGCTTAATTAAGATCTTTAACATGCATTAATGGTAGCTGTATTTTCTGGAATCAGTGACAGTATATTTTGGAAAGCTTGGTCATTGTTAACAAGCCCTCTCAATATTGCTGGCACAGTTTAACTGCAACTGCGTTGCTTGTCTATTAATTACTATTAGCACAGTTTAACAATTATTCAGTATCCGTGCCCCGTTCCGAGCCTTGACCATCAAACTTAGAGTTACTATCAAACTTAAAGTTTTTATTATTATCTTATTTGACATAGTAAACGTTATTTTAACTTCCCGCTAAGAAAATCGTAGATTTTCGATAATCCGGGAAGTTATTGGTTTTACCCCGTTTTTCGAAAATCGAGTTTTCATGAGTCTTGACGTTTTGAAGTCCTAGAAAGCTTCCCCGACTATTCCCACGATGGCGTCTGTACTTCTGTATATATATGTGTGTGTGGATGTATGTAAATCTCTTATAACTTTTGAATGACTTAACCGATTGGATCGAGACCGATGGCTTTCAAAAGAGCTTCACAGAACTTAGATTTGCTGTGAGTTTGAACCGATTCGGACTGCTGGATTCCAAGAAATCTAAAAAAATCTAAGATTTTTATTACGGTTTTTTTTGGAATATCTTCGAAACGGCTGTACCAATCGATTCCAAAAACTAATCAGCTCTTAACTTCAAAAAACCACGTCGGTCGCCGCCAGTCCGCTCAAAATCGATCAATTCGTTCAAGAGATATAAAAACAAAAAATAAAAAAAGATCGCTTTCCGTTTGCAATTAGCGGAACTTTAGGGTCAACCGTTTTACTATTTTTTTTTTTGTAATAATTATTCTATTTATTTGACCAATGCCTTAATGATTATGATAACTAAAAAATATTAAAAAACAATAAAAGAAGTTTATTGAAACAGATTAACGTAAGAGCTTTTTTTCCATGGGCACACACTTATTATTATTACAGAACACAAGAGCGTATAAATTGAACTTATTTTGAAATTGAATTGAAATAAAATTAAATTTATCAGCTTTAAAAGCCACAGATTCAGGAAATATTTCATTATTGTTAAAAACGGCATGCAGAATTATCATAGGCTTTTTCAAAATAAGTTATATTTAAAAAGAAATATCGATTAATCAGATGAGTGCTTCACTGAACGGCATCTACGCTATGATCACATCTAAAACTCTTTTCGTCGAATCGAACTAGGCTCAAAAGCACATTCTCCGTACAATGCGCACCACATCTCGTTTTGCGAGAACAGATATTCGATTGCGATATTCCTAACTTCACGACTGCCAAGTTATTTGGTTAGTACTATACTAGGTCGATTCAGCGAATAAAGATAAAATATATTACTTATGTCTTCAATCAGTACCTCTCTAAACATTGGAAATAATCGTTTTGAATTACTATCTTATCAGGATGATGGGTAGCAAAATTGACTTTATATTTTATAAATTATTTATCTTCGTAGATTTGAGATTTTAGAGATTTTCAGATAATAATAAATTGTTTTATTATAAACAAATTAGAATAGAAATCACCACTCAGAATCAAACGTATTATATCGCATTTTCCTTTTTCTCATGGCATTTTGTACAGCTTTCTTAAGACTTTCAAAATAGTCATCTAGTTGATTTGATCCTGCCTCCACTATTACTACTACTTATAATAATTGCCTCATCGTCTACTTGCACAAATTTATTTTGTTTTGCCACAGGGTATGTTATATGCTGATGTTCAGTCAGTCTGTGTAGCAACTGATTCACATTTGAGTTTCTGTGCACATGTATATACCTGGAGTAGAATACCAGCTTCGTATTTCAGAACGATCGTCAGGAAGCCTTATCACATAGGGTCAATACGCCAGTTTTCGACCATTTAGTGGTATAGTTGAGTTTAATATTCGAAAAAAAATATTTATCCTAACAATTACGAAATTTAAATATATGTAATGCACAACTAATATACTCTACTATAATTACATCTAAAGCTATCGTTAATTAAAATAACTGGTAATTATTATTTTAAAAGAATAGTTCAAAACGCCAATTTCGCCAGTTTTCGACCAAAAAATTCAAATTCCGACCACCTGGTACTCAATTTTCGACCACTAGCTGTTATAACTAATAGAATAGAGGAAAGTAACCTAAAACGAGTAAATAATCAACTGTTTTTATTTGTTTTATATTTAGTCACACTTTTTTATATTTGGTAAGCTTTTAATTTACAAATAATCTTATAAATAACTCTAACTTATAAAATAATTAACGACAACTGTAATTACAGTCTACTATAAAATATAAACAATCTACATTTATTAATTTGGTATTGAAACCTCGAATGCTATGGATCTACCTCAAAGTCAACTAGGTATGTGAATATGTGAATCTTGTATTAAAAATCCTCCAATGTAATGAAATCACCAAAAATCATTTGGTAAGCTACGAACAAAAGTTACATTTATATGACTGAAACATAACATCCTTATATGGTAGTCCGACAAAAGGAGTGCATTTTAAATGATACCATCGGACACACTCATCACACCCTATATTTTTTTCATTGTCATCTGTCGCATTCTGCACACTTAATTTTTTCAGCAATTTTTACAGGTATATTTTCCTTGACACCTTCCCCATCAGTTTTATCGGCATTAAAACCTTTTCTAGCACTCTTTTTTCTTTTTGAGGCTGTTTTTTTAAATGTTTCTTTTTTCTTTTTCATAATATTTTTCTCTATCCTTTGCAATTTTCTCTTTCTTGTTTCTTCTATCTTTTGGTTTTTTATTTCTTCCTTGTTTTGATAATATTTTCTCCACGCAGCGGAAGATATGGCAGCAGGGGTTCTTTGTTTTGGTTTTTTTACTTTATCTATTATCTCAGGGAACAGCAGGTGGCCCTTAAAAGGGTTGTCATTGGTTGGAAGCTCGTTAGTTTTGGTATTTGACATGGATGGCGATAGATAAGGTACATCATTTGATGCTGTTGGTAATGTTGGTATACAAGGGCTAAGACATATTTCTGATATACTTTCCATAGGTGCAGGGGGTGCTTCATTCAACAAATTATTTTCAGATAATGGTAGTAATATTATGTCATCTAAAGAAACAAAGGAACCTGCTTCCAGATAGTTGCCAGATAGATGTAATGTAGATATTGAATTTATGTTATCTCCTGTTTCTAATATTTGTACTTCAGTATTGCTGGCAATTGGTGTGGAGTGATTTTGAACATTAGTGTTTTGTGGAGTAGAATGTATCTGTGCATTTTCTACACCTGTTACTGCTTTAGAACTGGAACAGTTAACATTTCTATGTAAAAAACCCTATCTCTTTGCGGGCATCTAATTTGCATTCAGTAGGTGTTTTGTTTAACTCAGTAATATTGTCTGAATTAGATATGTCAATCAACGAACTTATAATGTCTGATTTGTCTGTCTCAATGGAATATTCATCATTATTTCCTTCTTCTACCGGTAAAGATTTTTTTAACACTAAGTTCTCTCAAAATGACGCGTGTATTAATTTTGTTTATTTTTAGTGATGGTTTTATATGTTTCAAGACCTTTATCGTAGACGCAATATCCGAATGAGTTATGGCTTTGCATTGCTCCTTTACTTTTAATTTTTCCAGAGTATTTCGAACGTATTTCGAATAATCCGGACTGTTTGGATCAAACGGATACAGTCCGCAACGTCTAAAACCATTTTTTATGTTGTCTGACATACTGTTTTGTTTTAAACTCTCACTCAGCAATGGACAAAAATTTGTTTTGGTTACACATGAATTTACATTTTCAGGTCTGGTTAAAATTTTTCTGACCGTACTCCTCCAGTAATTTTTTAACGGCGCAAACACACTTACATCGGCTGGCTGTAAAATGTGAGTAGTATTAGGTGGTAGTGCATATAAAATAATTTGCAGTTTTTCACATAAAGTGCTCAACATGAAAGACATGTGGGATTTATGTCCGTCTACCAGTAAAAGTACTGGCTTGGTAATGTTATTTTGCTCAACCCATTTGTTGAAGTCGTTTGTCACATATTCAAAAAATATATCTGATCTCATCCAACCAGACTCAGATTTACCAAGGCACCATTCTGGAGGCATACTTTTAACAATAGCCAGGGGTGGTCTGAGGTAAGGAAACACGACACAGGGTGGACACACATCCCCATTTGCACTAAACGTCAATAACACAGTAATGTTTTCTTTCTCATTACCTTTTATTTGAAAAACATTTCTATATCCTTTTGGGCCCAAAACTTTTCCCGTTTTTGGACAAAGGGAAAATCCGCTTTCATCTCCATTAAAAATTCTTTTGGGGTGGTTTAAAATATCTTTATGTCCAGTACTATCTAAAAAAAATTCAAGCTCTTTAAACCACAGCCTGATCGATTCCTCAGTCACAGCTGCTCTGCTTTTGTTTATGCCTTCGGCATTTTTAAATGAAATCTCTTTATTTCGCTCTAAAAACTTTTGGAGCCATTTTTCACCTGGGCGATCATCCTTAAATTTATTTTTTATGTTGCCATCTTTTACTATATTTTGTACGGTATCTAAAAGTTGTTTCACCTTCTTTTCCTAATACCGGGTCAGGACCAGGCTTTTTTATATTGTCTGTAGTTCGTCCACTTATTCTGTCCAATATGGTTGTTTTAGGAATACCATACTGTCGACAAACTTGTCTTACTGGTTTTCCATTGACTCGGATTTCAATTAAGGCTTTTTTTAAATCTTCTTCAGAATATTTTGAAGAGACTTTTCTGTTTTAGTTTCTGAAGTGTTCATCTAGAAAAAAACAGTGTTTACTTTTTAATCTCTATAAAGGGTACCATATTAAAATAGTTTTATCAGTTAACGGTTTTAATATTTCTTATTAACTTTAAATATCGAGAGGTCGAGAATAGACATAGTTTTTTCGTATATTCCAAATTTCGACCAGGAATAGTTAGAATAAAATTTGTATAACATTTAGTATGAAACATAAAATACAAAAATATAAATACAACTCAGATCAACTTGTAATATTATTAAACACAAAATAAGTTTAGTGTGAACTTTATATTAATATTTATTTAACAATTAAAAGCTGCGGTCGCTATTTGGACTTATTTCCAGTGTTTATCCCATTATCGACCTAGTGATATTTTGAGGACTAATATTATGTTAAGTATGGTTAATAATATGGTCGAGATCTGATATTTAAAGTATTTACACGGATGAGGTGCAAATACAGATATTATATTTTATTACTTTCCCTACATTTTTACTACACCAAAACAAACTAGATAGACCTTGCTAGGCCTATTTTCGTCCATCCGGTCGAGAAGTGGAAATTTTAGGAAAATAGCAATCCTATACTTGACCACTTTAATTTATGAACTTACAATATCATAATTGGAAGTAATTAGATATTTTCAGAACCAATATACATATAACCACGGATCTAAATCAGTAGATTTGTCCTAACGTCTCGGGGAACTGTACGCTGCTCGCGCAAGCACGATAAGTACACGTCATCGCTCCGTCATAGAATATTAATCAGATATGGCAAAGTTCTGATCTCAAAATATTAAGTTTTGATCTTAAACTAGGTGAGGAATACATTTTTGTTTATTACAATAAGAAATATGTATATAACATCTAAAATAATTATATATAAGAAATAAATACACGTAAACATCTTAAAATGGTTTATTATAATTTACAACACTAAAATTTGTACGCTAAAATTTGTACGAAGATGCTATTTTACGCCTCCCCGATTTTGTTACAAGGAAGTCGTCCTGTGTGAAATGACCAGAGCATACTTTGCTGTAATTATTACGTAGCCATTCATCCTCCCTCCGTTCAAGTTTATCCATTTTTCTTTCATTTTGAGGGAAACTGAAATATTAAAAAAAATAACCATGGAGACATTTCTGTTTGTATCATATTTACTTAATCTTTGGCGGTCGGCCGATTGTTCGCCCCCCCGTGCGCCCTCCGCAGCCCGCCATATGGTTCGATCCGAGTGTATGGAAAATAATAAAAATTAATTTGTAAAAAGCTACTTACGCATGAAAAGTAACACCTTTATCCTTATTTGTGTTTCGACTTGTGTTCTTACACTTCCGAAATAAACAAGATGGCATAATTGTGAATTTAAGTACTAATTGAACAAAAAATAAAATAAACACGTTAACTGCCGCGTTGTACCGCTCTCGACCAGCGCTCGTTGGACACTAAGACAAGACTTGTGCACGCACAACTTTAAGTGATGACATTATTTCGAGCGCTCTTTGTACATGAGGGCAAATCTACTGATTTAGATCCGTGCATATAACTACGTTTATTAATCAGTACATGAACTAAAAAAACACCAGAAAACATCAAAAACTTACCTTGAAATGTAACGTCGCGCACAATTTTTCTTCCTAATAAAGACGTCTGTACACATTCGTACCGAGCAGCAGAATGATACGTTTTCGTCAATGTTAAGATTCGGCCAATGACTTTGAGTGTGTGTTTGTAAGCTTACTAATACATTAAAGTTTCTACAGAAAGAGATTTTTTGGTGATAAAACCGTCAGGGTCGCTATTTATCAGGTTTTTATAACAACTTTCTGTGAAATGGTGGGAAACTGGTGGTGGTCGACGAACTGGCCTATCTACCCTATTTCGGGCACCTACTTTTCTCTATCTATATTTATAACTATCACTTGATTCTCAGTTTGTGTAGCTGCTTTTTTTTTAAAGCGTTTTTGCCAGCCCGAGCCCAGCACCCCCTCTCCGCACTACCCGGCCCCCGCACAACCGGTCGCTTGTCTCTCGCGCGCGCAACACCAATTGACAACATCGCGTACGGTCCCGTCAGAAAGTCACGGATTTTGTTTACGCACACGCATTTGATTGTTTGAGTTTTTCAAACCAATATGCCACGTAAGAGAACAAATAAAGTGTATAGTAAATTCACTTTACTGGAAGACGGCTCTGCAAGATGCAATGTCTGCAGTAAAGTTTTAAAGGTAAGTACCTAGCCACCGAATTCAACTATACTTACTTACTTCAGTTTTCGACACTATTTTGTATCGACATCACATTTCCCCTAAAAATTACTTTCTCAACATAAGTTGAGATTTTTATATGACTTCCATAGCACGACAATAACAGTTCAATAATCCATACAAAAATCAAATCAAAATATTTATTTATCAATTAGGTTTCTCCAAGAAACTCTTATGATCGTCATTTGGAATTACCAGTTAAATTTAAATTTACCAGGGTTTCGGAAAAAAAGCCAAGATGACGATCCTGAGAAGAAACCCCGAAAGAAACTCAGGATACTATTCTTTTTGTCATCTTTACAATATAAAAAAATTACAATAATTATAATCATACACTTAATACCTAAAGTAAATATACAATACTAAGCATAGTATGAGCTCCGAATCCAGGCTTTAATTCCAGGCTTCATTGTCGCTTAAATAATCAGTAACCTTATAATAGCCTTTCGAGAGGAGTTTGGTTTTAATGACAACTTTAAATTTATTTATAGATAAGGTTCTGATCATCTCAGGCAGTTTATTATAAAACCGTATACACTGACCCATAAAAGAATTACTTATTTTGTGGAGTCGCGTCTTATGTAGATCTAAATTATTTTTAAACCTAGTACCTATATTGTGTACATCACATTTTTTATTAAATTGACTAATATTTTTATGCGCGTAAATTAAATTTTCATAAATATACTGACATGTAACAGTTAAAATCTTAATTTCTTTGAACTTTTCTCTGAGGGAAGACTGCGGATCTAGTTGATAGATGGCTCTAATGGCCCTTTTTTGTAAAATGAAAATAGTATTTATGTCCGCAGCGCCACCCCAAAGAAGGATCCCATAACTCATTACACTGTGAAAGCAACTAAAATAGACAATCCTAGCTGTTTCGACATCCGTTAGGCGTCGAATCTGCTTAACTGCATAAACCACAGAGCTAAGTCTTTTACTTAGTTTCTCAATATGTGGAGCCCATTGTAATTTAGAATCTACGGTAATACCTAAAAATACTGTCGATCCCACGGGCTCCAATTTCTCACTACCCAAAATCACATTCGTTCCAATATTTTTAACATTCGGCGTACTGAATTTAACAAGTTTAGTTTTCGTGGCATTTAAAAGGAGATTATTAACACTAAACCAATGCACTACGTTAGAAAGTACATAATTTACCTCATTATAGCACCCAAGTTGCCTTTTAACCTTAAATATTAATGATGTGTCATCAGCAAATAATACAATATTGTGTTTACTCACAGAATGAGGTAAATCATTAATAAACTAGGAATAAAAACGGACCGAGAATCGATCCTTGAGGGACGCCCATTTTAACTAGAGAACCCAGAGATTTCTTACCATTAACATCAACCTTCTGAATTCTATGGCTGAGATAAGAAGTCAGAAGATCGAGAGCCTTATTCTTAATTCCATAGTGGCACAATTTCCTTATTAAAGTGTCGTGCTGGACACAGTCAAAGGCTTTGGACAAATCGCAAAAAATACCAAGAGCATCCTGCGAGTTTTCCCATGCCTCAAATATGTTTTTCAATAGTTCAACACCTGCTTCCGTAGTAGAACGCCCCTTAGTGAAACCAAATTGTTTATTAAAAAGTAAATTATGATCATTGAAATGTTTAAGCAATTGACTCAAAATAATTTTTTCAAAAATTTTACTAAGGGTCGGAAGTATTGAAATCGGTCTATAATTAGCGGGATTAGTTGCAATCATTTGACTTAAATAAAGGCACAACCCTACTAATTTTCATTAGATTGGGAAATTCGCCACATGTAACACAGCAATTGAACACAGTTGCTAAATGAGGTGCAATAATATTTATTACAGAGGCCACTGTTTTCACTGACATGCCCCAAAGATCTACAGTTTTTTTTATTACAATTGTCCTAAAGAATTTTACAATGTCACCTGGGCCAACAAATGTAAATTCAAACGCTGTATCACACTCTTTTACATTCTGTTTAAGTAGATTTTCAGCAGCAATTGACGATGAGTTTAGTGTCCGAGTAAGATTAGCAGGAATACTGGAAAAGAAATTTTCAAAATCTGTCGCCACATCCATATCTGCCTTAATGTCCTGATCATTTATTTTTAAATGAAAGCTGTCTTTATGAATTTTATTTCTTCCAGTTTCCCTGTTAATGATGTTCCATGTTGTTTTTATTTTATTTGTCGCACTCATAATTTTGTTTTTTACATGAATAGATTTTGCCATGTAACAGACTTTTTTAAACAATTTTGAATATTTTTTTACATATTCTCTAAACTCTGGATTATGATTATACTGTTTCTGACAACTCATAAAGCCTATTTCTACTTGTGTAGATGCCATGAGTTGCCCACTCATTAAATGCCATAAAATTGCTAACTAAATGAGATTTTTTGGTAAAGACTTTACTAAATTCATCACTAATTAATTTAAATAAAGAGCCATACATTTCATTAAGACTATCATGATAAGGCAACCCAGGCAATTTATTATTTAAGTTAGTCCTAAATTTTTGAATGCGATTTTGAGTAATTGGAATAAAATTAACGTGCTTTCTTTGAGACTGACTTATATTTGAATGTAATGACACAAACAAAGATTTCACATTACAAAATATGTTATCAATACAGGAACCACTTGTGGCAGTTATCCTTGTTGGTTCAAAGAAAACATTGTATAAGTTAAAGGATCTAAATAGATTTACAAAATTAATAGTGATCGTAGAACCATCTAATATGTTAACATTAAAGTCTCCACAAATTACGACACCCCTATGGGATGTGCATACCCTTAACAATACACTCTCCATGATCTTTAAAAAGCTATCAAAAGGTGCGCTAGGGGGCCTGTATACGCATACTACTATAGTCTGCTCCAATTCAATACATGACAGTTCAGCAACCCCCTCTACAGATAGATGCATAATATCTTTCCTTTCCATACATTTAGACTGCTTCTTAATAATAATCAAAGAACCTCCTCTCATCATATTTTTTCTATTAAAAGAGCTCACAACCTGGTGGTTACTGAAACTGTACATGTATTGATAATTATTTAGCCAATGCTCTGTAACACACAAAATATCAATATTATAATGATTCAAAAACAAGTCTACCTCAAGTTCTT
Organism: Bembecia ichneumoniformis; assembly: GCA_910589475.2. Taxonomy (NCBI): domain Eukaryota; kingdom Metazoa; phylum Arthropoda; class Insecta; order Lepidoptera; family Sesiidae; genus Bembecia; species Bembecia ichneumoniformis. Next base: position 13,480,951 of record OU342539.1, on the reverse strand, counting down.
TTCCTGTTAAGCCTTGTATATTTTGGTGTACTAAAGAGAGACTGCAAGAGGGTTCCTCCATTGTCTGGGATGTTAATTTAAATTAAGCGGATCGGAGCCCATACATGTAATTGTGTTACAATGTATTAAATTTGACTGTCCAATAGAGACAGTCCTGTCAATACATGGCTGTTCAATAGAAACCGCCATGGTTAAAGTCGAACTTAAGTCAACATATGGCTGTTCAATAGAAGCAGCAATAGTTGAGATGGATCTTAAATCTACATTATACCGTTCCACTGGAATGGTATCGTTATCAATACAATATAGTAGCGAACTAGCTATATTACGTCTGTAATAATTAGAAATATTATATTTATTGAAAAATTAAAAAATTTGCTGTAACTAAATGTGTTACTGTCAATTATTCTATACTTATTATTATAAAGTGACAAAGTGTGCAATTTTAAATTGCATTTATATCTGTAATTGTTTTCCTCAGATGTCAATAATTTACTATAGGGAAAGGCAAACATAATTATATTTTTGACATTTAGATTTAACAATTTGTTAAAGTATTTCTTTATGTGCCCTGAATTTGCATTTCCCCTTCTCCCGATGAAAATTATCAGTGTAGTATCAGGAGTATGTTCCATATTTATAATACGATCCATAATTTGTGTATAATTTGCTCCAGGATAACAAAAATTAGTAACGTGTGTACCAGATGCTCGTAATATGTGACTCATATTTTTTCCTATTTCATCGCTATAGTACATTATAAACCTATTTGAATTTTTTGTATCATTTTTCAGCATCGAAGACCGTTGCAAGTGAATAGACTCATTATCAGCTGGTTGAGTCAGTTCACTGATGGACAGCGGCCTTTCGCTCTGAAATGAATTTTGTTTATAGTTATTGGAATTTAACAATTCAAACTTCTCCTGATTAGGTTGTTGCGAGTAATCTTGCATATAACTTTGAGCTGCATTATACTTAACCGTAATGTCTAATAAATTTTTATGAAGAGATTCAACTTCAGATTGAAGTTGATCTATTTGTTTGTCGTATTGAGTAATACAATGTGCTAATTGCTCTTTATTTCTACCCAATTCCCAAGTTAATTTTTGCTTTTCACAAATTAGATTTTTTATTTTAATGTGCTGTTTCCTTTTCAAAATATTTAATAAATTAATTTTTTTGTTAGATTTAACATTTTTTTTAAATTTTCTTTTACTTAAATTGAAAGAGTGACAAGGCATGTTAATGGTGTCATATGTTAAATCAATTTCATTAGAACAGCCACAGTCCTGGTAGTCAGAGCTAGTAAGTAGTACAGTTAGACAAGGAAAATACTTGCGTTAAATGTCTAGTATTGGATGTAAATATTTATAGAAAATATGAATAAAAAGATTGAGTTTATCATTTAAATATAAAAAGTTACATTTAAATAAATTAAAAATATTTTCTAAATCAACTGTAATTAATCTAAATATTTAAAAAATATGAAATAATAGCAAGAATTCACATTATGTACATGAAGAGATCAACCTAAAAGTATAAAATAATTATAAACATAACACCCTTAGTTTAAAAAGTAGTTCTACAATTCAGTTAAGTTACAATATCATTGTGAAGAGTGTTAAGAGGTTTTACTCAGGCCGTTTTACTATATCTTCATTTTAAATTTTGATACATATATAACAAAAATAATTAAAAGCATCTTTAAAATCTTTGAATATTTAAAGTCCTATCTGTCTATAAATCAGTCTTCCTGTGTATAAATATCCTATCTATAAATTTGAAACTGTTTCTTCATATTCTGGACGTTCATTCATACCAATAATGTCTTATTTTCTGGCATGAGGTTTAACAACTTTTCTGTAATTGACTTTTTTCTATCCTTCGCTACGCCCCTTGGATTTTGTTTTTGTTCGATGTCTGGAAAAAACGTTACTCTATTGTTCACAATATGACTACCTGAAGATTTCGGTTAAGTAATAAGGAACCTGGTGCGCGGTGCGGGGATTATACTCGCACCTGCACCAAGTGATAGGAAAATATGACAAAAAAACGGTTGAATACCTAGTTAACTCGGAGCGTATCGTATAAGTCTTTTTAAAAATACAATTTAAATCAAGAGCTTTATTAAGTACTTAACCACTTGAGAGCTAGTTACAGAGTGTCTCTAAAAAGACGAGTTAAAATCCGTTACAAATTATAATGTATACCTAACATACGCTTATCAGTGCTAAGCTTGCACATTCACGGTGGTCCGGCGCGCTGAAGGGCACATAACTCCTCCCTCCCTTAGTTCGAAATCATCCCTTGATACTTGTTGAGGGTGGTTTCGACCTTTACACAATATCAATGCTATAAACATATTATATTTCTTATATAAAACTAATACTAGGATTATAATTAAAAGTACATATAAAATTACTGTCCCTATACTGATGGTGTTTGTTACAATAATTTTTTCACTATCACTTTCACTATTTTCACTTTCACTCTTCTGGTTAATAGCGTATGATAACAGCTGGAGATTATTCAGATTTATGTAGTCGAGGTTTACTGGTTTCTTTTCCAGAGGTTTCATTGTAGATATCTCCGGTAAGTGGAGGATGGGTAACTTTGGAGAAATCGTTTTTCCGTCTTCAGTTTTTCGCTTCTTTAATGTAAGGTTTCCAATTTTGACTTCACAGTTGTCATCCATCGTGACTATATAGGTGCCATGAATGCGGTGTCTTATAATTTCGTTTTCGCATAAGTGCTTCAGGCGAATAGGTGAACTCGAAAATAAAATCCATCGGTTAGGCTGGATTAGCTGAATGATTCCGCCGACTTTAACGGAAATGGGTGTGCAATCGGTGATATTTCCAGAAAACTTCAGAAGTTCAACGATGCAATTGTCCTCCATAAAAGGTATATCGTTTTCATTGCATAGATATTTCTTCTCGTCGATTTCTTGACAAGATTGGGAGAGCAATTTAGTTTTCAACCCTTTCACAAGAATATAAGGGAATTTTGGGAAAATAAGGGTTGCATGGTCGGTATTGGCATTCAGGACTGGTAATGGGTATAATTTGTAATAATGGTAAAACTCTTTTCGTACGATTGGGATAGCCATCACAAAGGTTATTTGTGTGTTCTCAATATAAGCCTTAATTTCTATACTTTGTTCTATGTCTATTAAATTTTCGGGTAAAACAGGTAAAATTAATCTTTCCCTTAATTCTATATTCTTGAGAATATTATATAATTCAATATTATCTATTATAGATCTATGCAATACATTAACCTTGCTAAAAGATACAGCGGTTTCAACCTCATCTAATTTGATAAGAAGAGTCTGGAAATTGTGTATTAAAAGATTATACGCATTTATAATATTATTTTTATTTTGTTCTATTTGGGTCTTGTTTACGATATTCTGTATTTCTAATATACTATCACTCAGTTGGATGAAGTTGCGCATCGTGGAGTTTGTGATATTCACATAAGTTCCTACTATTTCGGCAACCAAGGTCATTCTTTTTGACATCGCGTTCTGTTGGATCTTAATGCTGTTTATCAAATTATCATATCTAATGGCGTCATCATTATCAAGGTTTCCAGTAATTGTTTTAATAAGTGATCCTAAAGGGTTTACCAATCCTCTTTTTACTCTATTGAATGGGATTAATTGATAGAATCTATCTATGGTCGAATTTACTACATATTCGGTTTGTATTCTCACGTCAGTAAGGTCAGTTAAGTTTACTAAATCTTTAAACAATAATTCTACATGGTTATCTAATTCTCTAAAACTATCTATATAATACTCTAAGTTATCTTTAAGTAAGCCCAAGTCTAATATTTTAATAACATTCCAGTGTTCGTAACTTAATACGGCTTGTCCTTCGAGTACAGGCAATAATCCTGGGTTGTCAGTGATCAATTGCAGCTGAAGGGCCTGGCCGGGGATCAACTGGATCAGCAACAGGAGGACGTACCTGCGGAGTACGTTTGATATCTTTAATTGGTACTCGGGTGGCACGATTTCCCGTTAGTACTGGAACTATATTTCTAGTTATACGGCCTGATATTTTTGCCTTTTGATATCTGGGTTTGTCTTTACTTCTACGCGTATTGACACCCTTTGTGAAAATGGTGTCTCCTGGTCTAAGGTCAAATTTGGATTCACCTCCTCGTTCTTCTTTCAGTATTTCTTTTCTTTCTGCTATATTTTCGGTAAGATATTTATATAGATATTTAGTACGTTTTAAGTGTTCGCTAACTAATTGTTGGGTGTAGTGTTTTTCAAAATCTACTGCAAATGTACTTGTGGATTCAGTGTGTCCAAAGACGACTTCAAATGGGGTGAGACCCGTAGTTGTGTGTATAGAATGGTTATATGCCATTATTGCATACGTCATAACGGATGCAACATCGGTAGACTTATGTTCAATCAATCAATCAATCAATCAATCAATCAATTTATTTGTAACTTATAAAACATACATTTAACAGACACAGAGAAAAAAGAAATAACAGTAACAGCAAGAAAGAAAGTTACAAAAAGGTCCCTACTCAGCATTTTGCTGGCATAGGCCAGCACTGATCTTCCGTAGGAACCCTTAATTAATACACAAACACAAACACGGTCACACACCATGCATGTACCCGCTAACAAATGAAACAAAAAATATTTATTTAAATCTATTTGTTGTCAAGAAACACAACTGCTTGCACGAATATTGAAAACATTTCTCCAGTTCCCTGCCGCACATAAGTAAATATTAATGCTATTATTAGATGATATTTAATGAGCTCAAAAATAAATAAATAAATAATAAAAACAATAATAATACCTAACAATAACAATAATGAGATCATTTTAATTTTATTGGCTGAGTGCGAGGAGGTTGGTCCTGGAATTTATAAAAAACTACTCTCTATTCTTAAATTCTCCTCTTTTTTCTGACTGTTAATTAAAAATTTTTTTAGATTTGCTCTAAATCCGTGAACAGTGCACTGATTCCGTATTGGCGGTGGAATATTGTTCCAACATTTGGTTGCTGCATATCGGAAACTGCCTCGAAAAGCGGCTGATTGGTGGACTTGCATTGTTAGCTGAGCCGCACATTGGCGAGAACCACGAGACCGACTCCCTACCCATGATAATTTATTAAAAAGATAATGTGGAACTTTATTTTTTATAATACCAAAAAGAAGACATGCTAAATGCAACTTGCGACGATGTTTCATTTTTAATAAACCATGCTTGTTTAGATATGGTGTGACATGAGCTCTCAACGGTATGTCAAAGCAATAACGTGCACATGCATTTTGCACTCTCTGGATAACCTTCTGTGCTTTAACTAAAATCCGCGGACCCAGAATGGTATCTACATAATTAAGTTTCGATAATATCAAGGTCTCTGTTAGTCGAATACGAAGTTCTTCAGAAAGGAAGGGTCTTGCTCTATACAATACTTTCAATTTATAAAAACTGTTTCGTACTATATCTGCAACATGCTTTTCGTATCTCAGCTGGCTATCCATAAATAAGCCAAGGTTACGCACCTCGTACACACGTTCCACATTTTCACCTTCAATATTCACTTTAAAAGATGGATTTAAGCTTACTGTCTGTTGTCTTGTGCCAAATATAATATATTTAGTTTTAGCGGGATTAAGCAACAAACAGTTATCTGAAGACCAGGTAGCTATGCTGGAAAGATCCTCGTTAATTTTCCTTATAGCACTGTCGATCTCACTGGCCTTAAAAGATAAATATACTTGTATATCATCTGCGTATATATGAAACTTACAGTGTTTGATGCGATTAACGATATCAGAAGAATACAATATGAAAAGGATGGGACCTAATATAGATCCTTGTGGGACACCTCTATCGCAAAGTATACTGTCAGACTCGCACACATTTCCATCACCTCGGCAAATCTTCACTTTCTGGTAACGATTACTTAAGTAACTATTAAACCACAACACAGCTGCATTATCGAAGCCGTAATATCTTAATTTTGAGAGAAGGAGATTTATATTTATACTATCAAATGCGCGCGAAAAATCCAACAGTACCAGTAGGGTACACATTCCACTATCTTGTGCACAAAGTATGTTGTCAGTGACATCATGCAGGGCTGTTACTGTACTTCGCCCTTTACGAAAGCCTGACTGATAATCTGGTAAGATCTTATGAATCTCAAGGTACATTATTAACTGGGAGCATACTGCCCTTTCTAGAATTTTGGATAAGCAAGGCAATATGCTAATCGGTCTCAGGTCTTTCAGTTCAACGGGGTTAGGTATCTTTGGTAAGGGACGCACAACAGCTAATTTCCATAAGTCAGGGAAAATTGAATCTTTAATAGAAGTATTTATGATATCCCGAATAATATTTAATGTATATGGAAGCGTCATAATCAACATGTCTAGATTTATTAAATCACTACCGGTTGCCTTTGATTTAAGTGAATTTATAATTTTACGGATTTTATCCATAGAGACTGGCTCCAAGTGAAAAGTTGCGTCTGTAAATCTATGGTACTCAAAGAAAGTCAATTGCGAGATTCGCACACCAGAATTTCCCGGGATGTCCAAGAAATTTCGGTGATTGTTGAATGGAATCTCTCTATTAAACCCATTGAATTAGGATTATGGGGAGTGCCTATGTGAATCTGTATTTTATAAAAGGATAACATCTCCGTAAGAAGTGTGTTATTAAATTCTGAGCCTGGATCTGAACTTATTCGACTTGGTACACCGTACAAAGAGAAATATTTGATTAAGGCTCCTACTACATCGGGGGTTGTTCTAGTCGGTACTTCTATTGCCTGACCTAATTTACTAAACGCGTCTTTTTTTTTTTTTTTTTTTTTTTTTTTTTTTTTTTTTTTTTTATTATAGATGGGTTTGCTCTTGACCAGCATCTATCCATGTAGGAAGGATGAGGCCGAAGATGGAGCGAGCTCACCCAGAAGATGCCTATTCACTCGAACCTTGAAAAGATTTGGGTTATATGAGCTCGGAAATACAGACGCCGGCAGGGAGTTCCAATCCTTAGCAGTGCCATCCCAAAGGTGACAGCAATACTCCATGCAGGATAATAGTTAGGAAGTATTTTCCTTCTATGGTAAATAGATCTATAAATATCTCCTGGAATGGTTTCGTTTGTGTTTGCGTCAATTGAAGTTGTGGCTTGTAAGGTTTTCGGTCGTATTTCATAAGCTTACAAGCTTCGCAGGAATTAATTATACTGGCTACGGTTTCTTCCATATTGTACCAAAAGAAAGTTCTTTTTAAGTGCGAAACGGTCTCTTTTATACCTCGGTGGCATGTCTTACCTACATGATATTTTAACACGGCTTCTCTCTGTTCTTTTTCGTCTTCTAAATAAACAACTCTAAGGGTACATTCGAAAAATTGAACTGAATTCTTCTGAAACAGAGAAATTACTGTAGCTGCAAACTGTTTTCTATGAATTTCGTCTTCGAAATAGAAGAAATATTTGACTTTTGGTTTGATGTATTTTTTAAGGAAATCTTTCGCGAGGCTGGGGTTGTTAGTTGGTAGATGAACTTCTAGGATTTTTTGTTTCTTATTAGAAATATCCTTGACGGACAATTCATTTTTGTTCCAAGTGAATATTAAAATTTGGTTGGGTTTCGTATCTATTGCTTCTTGTAGTATAGGAAAAGCTTCGGAATCTGTATTCTGTTCCGAATGAGCGGTCTCGTTACTTGATGTGCTCAACTTTTCGGAAGCAGAAGCGGTTGTGCTATCTATTGACGGTATAGAATATGGTGAACGAGGTCTATTTTTGTATTTACTGTCTGACTCGGATGATATTGAGATAGGGCTAGGACTTTTCGATGGTTTAGATAAATGAGCAATTTCGTCAGTCAGTTCCTGTAAGTATTTTTGGAGTTTTTCTTCTTTAGCGTCGACATTTACTTTCATTGATACATAGTCTTTGTCTCCTAAGGCGTTTAATCTTATTCTGGAAAGAGCATCTGCATTACAATTTTGTTTTCCCTTTTTGTAAACTATCTCATAGTCAAATTCAGATAATCGGAGTTTCCATCTTGTAAGTCTACTGTTGGGTTCGTTCATGGAATTTAACCATACTAATGGTCTATGGTCGCTACAAATTACGAATTTTTTGCCATATAAATAAGGTCTAAAATGTTTGCAAGCCTAAACTACTGCTAATAGCTCCTTTTCTATTGTACTATATCGGGTTTCGGCGTCGTTCATAGTTCGACTAGCATATGCTATTGGCTTGTCGCTGCCTATCGGACCCTGAGATAATACTGCTCCTAGCGCATAATTTGAGGCATCGGTAGTTAAAAGAAATGGCTTAGAAAAATCTGGGAATTGAAGCAATGGTGCATTTGTCAATAATTGTTTGCATTTTTCAAAGGAATCGATATATTCAGGAGTGAGACTAATTTTATTTTTCTTTTTTAAACAGTTAGTCATCGGTGCTGTGATTTTTGAGAAATCCTTTATAAATTTTTTATAATATCCAAATAAACCAAGGAAGCTTTTGATTTCGGTGGTAGTTTTTGGTAAAGGGAAATCTAATACAGCTCGAATTTTGTCTGAATTCGGCTTAAGGCCATCCTTCGATATTGTATGTGAGGAATTCGCATTTGTCTAACGTCACTTTTAAATTTGTTTCTCTGAGTCTATCGAATATTTTACTTAATTTCTCTATATGTTCCTGTAAGCTTGCTGAATAAATAATTATGTCATCTAAGTAAACTAAACAATGGATTCCTTGTAAACCTCTTAAAACGTTATCCATGGCTCTTTGGAACGTAGCGGGTGCAGTTTTAAGTCCAAAGGGCATACGCGTAAATTCATAGTGCCCTGACCTTGTCGTAAATGCCGTTTTTGGTCTATCCTTTTCACAAACTTCTATCTGGTGATATCCACTAGCTAAATTTAAAGTGCTGAAATAAATGGCTTTACCTAATTTATCGAAAAGATCAGTGATGTTGGGCAAGGGATATTTATCATCGGTAGTAATTTCGTTTAATCGTCTATAATCAATAACCATGCGGTATTTACGTTCGCCAGATGCATCTAATTTCTTTGGGACTATGTGGACTGGTGCACTCCAGGGGGAGTTTGACTCTTGAATTACATTGTCACGTAGCAATTTGTCTACTTGACGCTCGATTTCGTCGTTTTCTACTGGTGGATGTCTATATGGACGTATGTAAATTGGATCTTCATTTTTGGTGCGAATTTGGTGTTTCACTTGGTTTGTGAAAGATAGTGGGATTTGGTCACAATGGAAAATGTCTCTATATTTGTAGCAAAGGTTTTTAATACTAATTTGTTCTTCTAAATTTAAGTGGTCTAGTCTTAATTTTGATAAATTTTCTGTTAGCAATTTATCTATTTCAATATTGTTACTTTCATGGTTTACTATATTGGTTACGCACTGTTCATTATTAAATTTGAAAACTTTAATAGGTTCGGATAATTTTATTAATGAGGCTTCATTCGTAGTGTTTTGTATCACTGTATGTGCGAATGAGTCTATACACGTTATTATAGCACTGGGGGTTCGGATACCAGGATCAAATTCTTTATAATCTATTATAGCGTCACCATTTCGGATGGTAGTAGGTATTTTTACTCTAATCTCAGATCTAGGGGGTATGGTAATTTCAAAAGGGGGGCGATAAATTATGGGAATTTCAATATTTGCCGTTTTTAAGGCTTGTTTTTTCATATCTATGGTGGCTTCCAATTGATGGAGTAAATCGGATCCCAATAGACCATCATAGCGTGGGTCTACGTCATATAGATAAAATTTGTGATAAAAGTCAGCTTTAAATATTTCCGGTAACGGTATATAGATTACTTGATCATGGGTACTAGTGCCATGAGTACTTACAACATTAAATGGTTCATAATATTTAAAATTGGAATAAAATTGATCTGCTTTTTTAGGACTAATGAATGATCGTGTGCTACCCGTATCTATCATGAAACGCGATTTTAATTCCGGGATGTAAATATATGGTAACTTCGATAGGGATTCGCAATTAATATTAATTATTTCAACGTCTCCGTATTCGAGGCTTTTATCTGAAAATTTTCGTCATTTTCGTAATTATCCTGTTCTTCGGAAGTTACATTATTTTCAGTGTTATAGTAGAATTCAGAATCGGGTTGGTCATAATGTTCTTGATAGTCGTAATATTCGTTCTCGTTAGGGTACTGTAACTCGGGGTTATTTTCATTTACATAAAATAAGTCATTCTCGTTAATGGTCAGTCTGTTTTGACGTACAGGTGCTGTGCGCATAGAAATGTCAGTATTCATTTCTATTCATAGGTTGATGTCTTTGGAATTGTGGTGGGACACCAAATTTAAAACTTTGGTTTGGAATACCAAATTTGTAAGAGGGGTTCAAGTGTTGCGGTTGTTGGTTAGGTGGAATACCAACTTTAAAACCGGGATTAAATTTTTGAGCGGTGAAATTTGGTTTAAATTGTTGGTTTTGGTTAAGAAATTGCGGTTTCGCAAATCCTTGAAATTGTGGGATTCCAAATTTGAATTGTTGGTTTGGCATTACATTATTTACTGGGGGTTTAAAATTGTTATGCTGATGTGTTGAGTTCAGTTTATTTGCTTTATTTTTGGAATTATATTGAGTTTGGAAATTAATTTGTTCCATAACAACGCTGAGGGCATCTTCTAGATTAGTGCTACCCTTTAACCTTACGAATCTAATTAAGTCCTCGGGGAGGTTATATAAAAATACATTTAAGGACGTGTTATTATATATTATTCTCTTTGCTGCCTTAATGCCTTCGTCAGTTAGCTGATTGACTTTCGAAATTAAAGAACTTCTAATATTCTGGATACGGTGACAGAAATCTTGAAATGATTCGCCTGATTTTATTTTAACGGTTTCTAATTCTAAAGCAATACATTCTTCTGAACGAGGGTCGCCAAAATGTTGGATTAACAATCACTTTAGATCCTGCCAAGTACTAATATTATCTCTTTCGCTTATTAAAATAGCGGCTCTGCCCGTTAAGCGGCTTGTTAAAGCATGATAAACATACTGCTGTTGAGCCTGTGAATCTTCTTCATTTACAAAGCTACGTAAAACATACTCGCTTTTACTTATAAATAAGTTTAACATTTTCTCATCTCCCTCAAATTTAGGAATTAACATAAGGAACTCTTTTGGTATGAGGCGTATAGAGTTCATTTTGAATTTATTTAAATTTATTTAAATATCACAATATTATATTTCGTATATTATAACAAAATGCACTAAAATTTATTTATTTCTTCGATAGAAATGTAAAGTTTTATTTAATCAAAATTAATATTTCTTTATAATAAAATCAAAATTTCTTTGTAATAAAATTTTCAAAATACAATTATTTAATATTACTTAAATACTAATAAAAACGCTTGTGGCTATTTTGACCCCAAAACGTACGCATAGGATAGGACCACAGGAAGTGAAAAGGTTTACTCACCCTCTGCTCAATCCCATGCCGGATGACTCGTAACAGCTGCCTGCCAGCGGTGAATAGAACTTGATGCTCGAGGAAACTTATTTATTTCGGTTCGCAGGATACCCGTCACCACGACGAAAGTCTATCGCCCAGACGTACGTTCTCGTCTTCGAAAGCGGAAACTTTGCAGCGGATATATACGGATATCCTACCGGCTGCGCCAGTTAACTCGGAGCGTATCGTATAAGTCTTTTTAAAAATACAATTTAAATCAAGAGCTTTATTAAGTACTTAACCACTTGAGAGCTAGTTACAGAGTGTCTCTAAAAAGACGAGTTAAAATCCGTTACAATTCATAATGTATACCTAACATACGCTTATCAGTGCTAAGCTTGCACATTCACGGTGGTCCGGCGCGCTGAAGGGCACATAACTACCTTGCCCCGCACAGCGCCCTAATAGCCATTATTTAAAAACAGTACCTGGGCTGCCTAGCATAACAATAATTGCAATAACACAGCTATTTACAACTTATCACTTTACTTATTACCAGATAAATAAACTTACCTATGATAGCGATGCCCCATATGTCGTTTTGTATCGATATATCGTATCGTAATGTATCACAATCTATTGTATCGATACACGATACGCATCGTATGCTTTTGTATCGATATTCCGGTGAAAGGATACGATACAGCTAGATATCGAATTGGGGTGTATCGATACAGGATATCGATGTATCGTGAATCGTGAGTTCGCTCACGAGTTCGCTTTAACGAATCAAAATCTACTTACTTGTTCTTGTGCCAAAGTTATAGAGGACTTCGATGTTGAGCATTGATCGCTATCGAATGTTTCCTTGTGGTGTCGCTGCAAATGAGTTCTTAGATTTGTAGTATTATTTTTAGTTTTCACTTTCGCTTGACACAGTTTACATTTACCACCGTCATCTGTTTTAATAAAAAATGACCATGGTTTTTGTGGCGGCGGCATAGTGTTAAAATATATTCCAACAAAGTTGTTATGACCACGACGTGTTACTTAAAACAAAGACGACTCGTCAATAAAGCAAGCAAGAAAATTATTTTATTTTATTAGCCGGTACCTAGATAAAATACCTACCTACCTATCTACAAAATTTATAAGCAATTGTCGGGTAGGTAGTGCACAAAGCGTGCCGCACGACGACGCCAGCCCTTTGGTCGGTGCAAAGTTTGTTTACATTAATCTCTCCTTACCAAAAGATAGAGAATGTTTAATATTACAGCTTCAAAATCATAATTTTAAGCAGATATACATGGATTTGATATTTTTACCTGGAGATACGATATATCGATGCGTATTGTATGGTTGTGTATCGATACAAAATATCGATATATCGCATTGCTATGTATCGATACAGCATAATATCGATTCGTATCGCTCATCTTTAACCTATGACAATATTGTTAGCACGGCAGAACACAGATCCGGTCACCTACCGATATACCGTGACAAACATTACAAAGAAATTTGGGGACTCATGTGTCGCACTATTCCAAAATGGAATTCTTTCCCAGCACACGTGTTTCCTCCTTCCTACGAACCTAGGCCCTTTAAACGAGACGAGAAGAAGCACCTTGCAGGTCGGCAGTGTAGGAATAGCTAGCGTACTGACACTGTCAGTCGATACGTAACGCATCCAACGGAGAGAATGGCTTGAACTACGCGCTTGTGCGTGCACCGCTCCTCCTCAAGACGCCCGCGCCATGTCTGTAATACACGTAGTCTCTCTTCTCACCGGATCACCGCTATCATACCACTTGGGATGATGTATTTATTACTAGCAATAAAGTAAAAAATGAGATAAACTTTAAAGTAATGGCATTTTTGACATTAGTGTCTTAATAACTTTCAAAAAAACATATTTATTAGTATGGTTAATCAATAAGTTATCTTTAAGTTAATTAGATTCGTGTCGATGGCGAAAGACATTGGAAACAAATATTAAAGTTATTTGACGACAAAACGTTGTTTTATTTTATAAATTATCTTGACATCAAGAAGATTATATATCTACGATCACTGGAGATTGCCCCTAGAACATTTTATTGAAGACAAGTTCATTCACCCCTATTATGTTTTCTATTCCTCTCAAACATTATGTGAAATTGCCATGTCTAAAACGAAAATTCCCAATCAAAAAAGTTTTACTATTACTATTACCTATACTATTTAATACTGCTCTTCTAAAAATAGAAGAACCCTGACCTTGCGCAACATTCACTTCAAAAACGTCAAAAAAGTACGTGTACGATAAATGTCACGTTCAATGTTGGATGTGTGATGAGCTAAAACGTACGGTCAGAGGATTACTGTCTTGCTAGCTCCACCCACTTGCCGAGGTGCTCGTGCGAGGCGCGAGCGTGTGGACAGGTGTGGACAAATGCATCGTGCATCTCGCTCGCACTCGCTGCTCGCCGATATGCATGCGCAAAAGACAGACACAAGAGCGAGCGCAGGCGAGGCAAGGCGAGCGACCACGAGTCGACCCGAGGCAGCATCCACACGCTCGTGCTCGCGCCTTGCCCGAGCGACTCGGCGAGTATGTGGAGCTAGCATCTAAGATTATCTGTCCATGAGTATGGGCTTCTACTTTTTATTCCGTTACTTGCAGGACCCAATTTCTCGAAGCTACAAGTACAATTCGATGTACATTGCGGCACCAATAAGTATTATTTAAGTACTTACATCTTATTGTTGTATAAGACAAACAATGTACATCGAATTGTACTTGTAATTACAAGACTTGTAGCTTCGAGAAATTGGGCCCAGGTCAAAAACTTTCACGCTTTCAATGTGAATAAAGTCTACGCATTAATAAATAAAACGCAAATGTTAGATTCCGATAGCAATTACCAGAGGCATCAAGAATCTACTAACAGTTCTTCCAATTTTAGACTTGTTTTTTGACAAATTACCTACATAAATAGGTGTCAATTTGAGAATCTTCTCTTGAAGTCAGTACTAAATATTATTATTTATAAAACAAAAAAGTTAGCCCTTCACTTCCCCGATTGTCGGTAGCTTATACTTCAATATTATAGCAACACTGACGTCACACTCAATTTGTCAATATGGCCGATTTACCAAAGATTTTCTGTCGCTTCGAATGATTACAAGAAGAAATCTATGTGTTTTCTTGTTAAATTCTTGAAATAAAGAATGTACGAAATTGTGGAAGTGTTTGGAAACCAAATTCTAACATTAAGTTTCATAGGTAAGTGTATTTTTACGCAAATAACCATAATATTATCAATATTCAAACATTTTTACGTTCGAATCATAATAAAACGTTATGAGTGATTAATTTCAAAGTTGTGTGGCGATAATTTTTGATATTACGTATTTTATTTCTGTACTTTTCGTACCATATTCATCAAGTTTATATAAACAACTTACATAGGTAGGGTGACCATTATCACAGCATTACTATGCTAATAATATGTTCCAAAGCTAATGAATGGTCAGAAAAACCAACAAAATTCCGTGTATTCCTACTAGTCCTAGTGGAGTAGTCCCATGATAGGACTACTGGTATTTTTTCCCAGAGGTTCCATTAACAAAGCCGGGTCGACAATCTAGGAACCTTTAAAGCTGAACCTCTGGGAAAAAAATACCAGTAGTCCCATTGTAGGACAACTCCACTGGGACTAGTGGGAATACACCCAAAATTCTCGCAAATGTAACATATTAGGTATGTTGTTTTTGTGTTGTTCAATAGAATCAATGGTAAGGATCAAATTTCCTAATGTAAAAAATATCCTGTGAAAGTTAAATTCCTGCCCCTAGATTCTTGTGTTTGGTGGTAATGGCTATGGGAATCATTTTGACATTTGACCAGCACTCATCCTCCATCATCATCATCATCACAAAACCCAGCCCAGTATAAATAATAATAACAAAATATTTATGTTTATATTTCAGTTTCCCGAAAGATACAGAAAAAAGAAATTCTTGGTTATCCATTATACCACTAAAGGGTAAATTTTATTTATCGGCGAAAATATGCAGTTTACATTTTAAACCAGATGACTATGATCCAGAACGACCAGGACATCTTCTAAATAGTGCTGCACCATTTTATTTACCACATTCATGTGCTTGCGTTTCAGCTGCGGCTACGGTAAGATAAAATATTATTTAAATGTTTTTGTAATAATTTAAAATACTCATAAATAAATAACTATATTTTTTTAATTTCAGGCTTGTAGCATTGAATCTTCTAAAAGTGCAGCGCTAACAAGTATTGGATCTGCATTAGTAAATACTGACCAAATATCCGAAGAAATATTACAAAATGAGTCGAAAGAAAATTTTGTAAGTTATTTATTGTATTTTCAACTTTTTGATATTTTATTACTATAAATTTTTTATTTAAAAGTAAAAAATTTTCACATGTAGTCGTTTACGACACTGACGTCTCCAAGGACTACCTCATCACACCAAGTCCCACAACCAGGATCTTCGCAAAGTATCATTGAAGTAAGGATGTTACTTTAAACTAAATAGAAGTTTTAAAATGTTTACTTGGAAAAAACTACATAAGTATCCTACTAATATGATAAATGTGAAAGTTTAGATGTTTAGATTTTTGGATGTTTGTCCTTTTTGCACGCTGAATCGGCTGAACGGATTTGGACAAAAATTGGCATACAGATAGACCATATTCTGGATTAACATATAGTATACTTTTTATCCCCGAAATAGGTTCCCGCGGGGCAATTTTAATATTGTTTTCTTTGCGGCGCGGGGTACCGCTGGTGAATTGATTTCAATAATATATAGTAGGGATTGTTGTTGGTCTGAAGAGTGACATAGGCTACTTTATATCCCGGATAAAATCTTATTCCCACGGGAAAATACAACCGCGCGATAGCGGGTTAAGTCCACGCGGGCGGAGCCGCGAGCGGTCTCTGGTATGGCATAGGGCAACAACACATAATAAAAATAAAATAATTTAAAAACTATAGACATCCTCCACAAGAAATGTGATTTTTTAAAATCTTGTATGATGTTGTGCGAGTTCGACTCGCCCTTGGCCATAATTGCAAGGTTATGATTTTGTTACCTTATATTTTTGGAGTACATTATTGTTATTGCACTAAAATTTTAAGGACCCAATGATGGCCTCGATTCGAAACTTACTAAAACTATTTAAATTAAGTTATATCTGTCATTATCTCTTATATCAAAGACGGAAGTGACAGGAAATGAACAGCTGTTTTTAGAGCTATCAGATTACGTGCGAACATCGCAACAAAACGCATTTTAGAAGTCATGTAAACACGTGGCGACTAAAAATTGACTTTTGCTCTCAGAATCGCGTAGGAAATACGAAATTTGACAGCTCAAAAACAGCTGTCTATTTCCTTTCCTTTTCTTCTCGAGAAGAGACAATTATCTTAAAAGTTAGTTTTACTTTAGTTTCGAATCGGGGCAATAATTGCCCTTATTTATATATTTTGGTGAAAATTAAATTTAATACTTTTTATTTCAATAGGTGTATGTGGATGCTGAAGATGAACCACCAAAAAAACGACCATGCCCAAAAGACTTCAACGTCCAGGTCAAAATGAAGTCACCTCGTGAAATAAATTTAGAGAAGAGCAAAAAAGTATTGCAGCAAAAGGTCACTCGACAACAGCAAAAAATAACTGACATGCAGAAACTAATAACAATTGTACGAAATTATACAAGTCAGTCTGAAATTGAGAACATTTTGCAAGGAAATTTCGCTAATATTTGTAAAGCATTTAATCACAACCCTAAATCAAAAGGGATCAAATACAGTGATGAGGTAAAAGCATTTGCTTTGACTGTACATTTTTATTCACCCAAAACGTACGAATTTCTAAGAACCATTATCTCATTGCCGCATTCAACAACTCTGTGGCGTAGTATCGCTTCTTTTCATTGTAATGTTGGCTTTTTAAGCGAAGTCTTAGAATACTTGAAACTTCAATTACCAGAAAAGGCATATTTAAAGAATGTTGCATTAATTTTTGACTCGATGTACTTAAAAAAAGACATAGCGTATGCGCCAAAATTAGGAAAACTTTTTGGGTATATTGATTTAGGGAACATTCCTGTAAGTGAACCAGAACAACTTGCTGCCGAAGTTCTCGTGTACCAAATAGTCTCTTATTCTAATTATTTTAAATGTCCAGTCGGATATTTTTTTACTCCGATTAGTCTGTCTGGTGGATTGCTTAGCCAGTTAACGCACTCGGCACTGATACTTTTAAATGATATCGGTATAACTGTGCGATCTATCACTTGTGATGGTGCTAAATGCAACATAACGGCTTTAGAAATTTTGGGTTGCTGTTTGTCTGAAGAGGACTTTAAACCATATTTCCTTCACCCAAATGGTGTTAGCAATGTGCACTGCGTATTAGATGCTGCACATATGTTAAAACTAACTAGAAATGTCTTCTCAGAATATACATTAACAACACCCGATGGAGACGTGTCGTTTAAATTTATTAAAGAACTTCACATGGTTCAAGAGAAAGAAGGACTAAAATTGTCTAATAAAGTAACAGGTGGACATGTCAATTACCGGAATAAAAAAATGAATGTGCGCCTGGCAGCGCAGACGCTCAGTTCCTCTGTCGCTGATGCTATTGATTTCTTGCGCAACATTGGCCATCCTAATTTCTGTGGTAGCGAAGCCACCACTAATTTTATTAGAATGATAGATAGATTGTTTGATAATATGAATAGTCGCTCCCCTTTTGCCAAACATTTTAAATCTCCTCTCTCTCACCATAATAAAGACGTATGGCAGAGCTTTTTTATTCAATGTGCAGACTATATAAAGAATATCAACATTGATGGGACACCTATCATGCAACATATAAGAAAAACTTTTGCAGTAGGTTTTTTAATGAATCTAACCTCATTAAAGAATCTATTTGAGGTATTAACTTCATTGCCAGAAAATCCCTTGAAATATTTCCTTACGTTCAAGTGTTCCCAAGACAATTTGGAGATATTTTTTTCACTTGTTCGCGCAAGGGGTAGAACTCAAGATAACCCAAGTCCACTTGAGTTTCGATATATTTTAAGAAAATTATTATTTCGCAATTCTGTTCAACCCAGCGTCAACGCTAATTGCGTTGATGACACATTTAACACTAATCATATCATCGACTTCAGAAAAAATACTAGGTCTTTGATTGAAAATTCAAACACTGATGAAAATGACGGGGTTGATTTTATCAATGACATAGTCAGGCATTTAGAAAATCCACAACAGAGTCCCTATCAACAAAATGTCCTCTATTATATAGCAGGATTCATAGTAAATAAAATTTTGCAGAAAAATTCATGCCCATATTGTCAAGCTGTTTTGACAACGAACCGTCATAACGAGCATGATTACTGCATAGATGTGAACAGGTATTCAGCATTCACATCCTTTGTAAATCGGGGAAAGCTGTGTTTTGTGTCAGATGCTGTTTATCAAGTAGTTGTTTACTCGGATCAACTTTTTAAACATGCAGTTGTGAAGGGGCAACTTCAAGTTACAAACATTCAAGCAAAATTAGTTATGGCAGCTTTGCAAAAGTTTCAGCCTATTTTGCAGGATATATTTGTTCCAAAACACCCGGTCACTGAATCTATTATTTGCTTCGACTTACATGAAACCGAACTTGTAAAATATATAGTAAATAAATTTTTGCAGATACGTATTTCGTCACACTTAAAAAATCATACTCAAAATCTTTTGGGGGTTATTCGAACAAAAAGGCTGTAGCGACATAGTAAAATGTTGCGCATCAGCAAGTTTGTCCAGACAGGCGCGGCTCGACCGGGCCACGGCAGTCGCATTGTAAGCGTTCGTAAGAACACATGTTATCGAGCCCGACCTGTCTGGTACAAGAGATCACAGGCGTACCCATAAGTTAAGTGATTGTTAAGGTTATGTGAAATAAATCAACGGAGTACAGCAAGTGTTTAATTGAATACAGGACCCACGACCATAATCTTACAGTGGTGAACCCGACGTGATCTCTTACCTGGCAGGTACGGTGTAACAAAGTATCGCGACTCAATTCGAAAAATGGCTCAAGCGACCGCCCCGCAGGCGAGTGCAGCGTCACCGCGGACAGAATCTACAGATTTGTCAGGCCACGGAGACCTCGCAGCGATCACAATAGCAGCAAGAATAGCACCTTTCTGGAGGGACATGCCCAGGATGTGGTTTGCACAATTTGAGGCAATAATGGCACCGCAAAAACAAGGACAAAGTAAAGGCTATAATAGATTATCCGCGACCGGAAACAGTAGAGCAGCTTAGGCGATTTCTCGGAATGGTTAACTTCTATAGGGCACATTTAAAATTGGCGGCAAGCGATCAAATGCATTTAAATAAGTTTCTGCACAATTCCAGAAAAAAAGATCAAACTAAAATCGAATGGGACAGTGACGCAATCACTGCGTTTATGCGTTGTAAGGACAGCTTAAAAAGCGCCGTTACATTGTCGCATCCACTGGCAGACGTTCCGCCAGCGCTTATGACGGACGCATCGGGCTCCGCAGTAGGCAGCGTTTTACAACAAAAAGTAAACAACGTGTGGAAACCCTTAGGTTATTTTTCAAAAGTTTTTTCAGAAACTCAGAGACAATACAGTACATACGACAGGGAACTGCTTGCCATTTATATGTCCATAAGCCATTTTAGGAATATAATCGAAGGCAGGAGATTGATAGTGTACACGGATCATAAGCCACTTACGTCAGCATTAAGCAAAGTAGGTACGGCTAAAGAGACGCCAAGAAGAGCGAGACAGTTAATGTTTATCAGCGAATTTACAAGCGAATTATTGCATATAAGCGGTTCGCAGAATCAGGTCGCTGACGCGCTGTCGCGCATCGAAACAATAGTATGTCCAACAGTAATCAATTTTGAGGAATTGTCGTATGCACAAAATAACGATTCGCAACTGGTAGAGCTAATAGCTAGCAAGGAAAATATAAAAACGCTAAATATACCAGGCTCCAATAAAACGCTGTATTGTGAAACATCAACAAGCAACGCCAGACCTTATTTGCCTAGTAAATTTAGGATAGCCGCTTTTCAATCAATTCATAATATTAGTCACCCAGGTATTAGAACTACGCGGAAAATGGTAGCGCAAAGATTTTATTGGCCAGAAATGAAAAAAGGCGTAGGTATTTGGGCTAAGACCTGTATTCAGTGCCAAAAAGCAAAAGTTAATCGTCATACAGTATCAGGCTTAGGGCAATTTCAGAGTACGGAGAGGTTCAGGCATTTGCATGCTGATTTAGTCGGACCATTACCTACTACTAGTCAAGGTTATAGATACTTACTAACTATGATAGATCGTAGCACTCGGTGGCCAGAAGCCATACCCATAAGCGACATGACGGCAGAAACCGTAGCAAAGACCTTATACGACAATTGGATATGCAGGTACGGATGCCCGAACGTTATTACGACAGATCAGGGTCGACAGTTTGAGAGCGATCTATTCAGAAGTCTCATGAAGTTTTTAGGGGTCCACAAAATTCGTACTACGGCGTTCCATCCTCAAAGCAATGGAAAGGTCGAAAGATTTCATAGGCAGCTGAAGGTTGCGATAACAACCAGGATGATAGACAACATTTCCTGGTTAGACGAGCTTCCAACGGTTTTGCTAGGACTTAGAGCTGTATGTAAATCGGGTAGCGACGTCAGCTCAGCAGAAATGGTGTTCGGGCATGTATTAAGGCTACCTGGAGATTTTTATACGGAAACAGCAGTAGATCAGAACGACACATTTTCTTACGTCCAAAAACTTAGGTCGATCATTAGCAACATTAGGCCCATGGCACGAGGACATAGCGATTCGAGAAAAAATTTTGTCTGTAAAGACTTAGAGACTTGTTCTCACGTCTTTATTAGGAATGACATGGTGAGGAAACCTCTTACTCCTAACTACGATGGTCCATACATGGTTATATGTAGAAAACCGAAAATGTATAAGGTCCAGTTAGAAAACAGACAAAAAGAAATATCGATCGATAGGTTAAAACCGGCATTTTTATTAAGTCAGCAAGAAGGAGACACTAGTACCTTCGATATAGAACGGAGTAAGGCAGTAGCTAAGAGCGCAGATGTGCAGCAAACGCCATCAACGGTTCATAAGCAATCGCCTCTCACTCGCACCACACGCAGTGGTAGAAATGTTAACAAGCCAATTAGGTTTTTGATCGACGAGTAGGTCAGGTCGTTGACCCGTACGATTTGCGTCATATGCGACACGGTAGGTACATTGCACAATTGGCAACAGTCAAAGTGCAATAATAATTTATATTTAATTCCAATTTTAGTTCTAATTTGATGAATAAGATTATCTTTGTAATAAATAGACACGACCAACTCTTTACGCGCTCATACGCAATTCAGTCAGTTACCAAGCTTCTTTTTTGCTCTTGTTAAATTAAAGTAATATAAATTCTTTGAAATGGGTTCATATGCAAGCACAGAAACCAAAAAAGTAACTGCCGAAATAGGCAGCACTCAAATACAAGAGGAACAGCTAACTATTTTATCGGAGCAATTGGCCCAAGACCGACATATGCTTACGGGCATCATAACGTTGCTAATAATATTAATAATCTTCAATTTGTATCAACATGCCAAGGACAAAGCTAAGAAGTGGATAGTAAAAAAGTTATCGCCACTACCAGCGATCAAGCTTCAACCCCAAGGCATGGAGCGAGTATAAACACCTATACCTACAGGACCCAGTGCAATAAGTGCGTAAAGAGGAAGGTACACATATAGAACAGTAAGGTGTATAGTATGTAGTTATTCGTTTTGTGTCTTATTCTTATTATTAATATTTAGTACCATGTGTTATTGTTATTTTATGTCCATTATAGTATACCTATCGTAAGAATAAATTGTCTTTTTACATTTTTAAATACATTATAATTTTTATTGTTTACATTGTACTGATTTTTGTCATTTATACCGTTTAGTAGAGATAAAATGTGTTGTTTAAGATAATATAGTATTATTGTTCCAAATGTAACATGTACGTACAGTAGGTATTCATTGTAATTGCGGTACTTAGCGCGTCATGCATTCCGTAACGGTTTCATTTGCACAGCGACGCTGACTTAGCGTCTGAAGTATCGAGACACAATATACAGGCTGTTATTGTAGCACAAAAGTTACAGGATGCATCGACAATTCATTTTAATTAATTTTTTTTAAGAAAATAATGTTTCATTCTTAATTTCTTCCTTTTGGGAAAAGAATGCAAATTTCTTTTTTTCCAAAGGGGGGGAATGATGTAGCGACATAGTAAAATGTTGCGCATCAGCAAGTTTGTCCAGACAGGCGCGGCTCGACCGGGCCACGGCAGTCGCATTGTAAGCGTTCGTAAGAACACATGTTATCGAGCCCGACCTGTCTGGTACAAGAGATCACACGCGTACCCATAAATTAGTTAAGTGATTGTTAAGGTTATGTGAAATAAATCAACGGAGTACAGCAAGTGTTTAATTGAATACAGAATAAAGTTACACAAAACTATTTTATTTTCACATGTTTGAACATCTGTCTTTTATTAGAATATCATCTTAATTTTTTTTTTGTACAATTTTCCTGTTGTTCTTATTACTCGGCCGAAACTATTCCTTGAAATATAATATATCACGTAGATGGACGGTACCGGAAATCACAGTATTTTCGAGTTAAAAAATACAGTACAGTATGCCCCGTATTTTATTTGGCATCATATTTACCACCACGGTTATAACAGAGAAAATCCTGTATGTTTATGTAGGCCAATCCTACTGCCATTATTTGGCAAACACCTATTTGGGAGGATTTTTCGAACATTCTCACATACACACGCCTATAGTTTCACTCTATATGTGACTTCTCTAGAACGGTACTGTCCATCTACGTGATATTCATATTATGTAGGCTAGGCATGCATGTATGACTTATGTATGAGTATATTCGGTGTTACAAAATTACCCAGTAATAGTCCAAGAATATAAAAAGCACATCTTCTAAAATCTTCACCTACAACATTGGGTCAAACTGTATTGTGAGCTGAAGATATTAAGTATTCGACGAAAATAATTAAATAATTTCTACCTATTTTCCTTAGAGAAAGTGGTTCAGTTTCAAAAGAACTTACAGCCTGTCACGTATTATTGGGTAATTGTGTAATACCTTGCATACAACATATAATTAATATAAATAAAATAATAATGTGCATAAATTGTGTTTTAGAATACCATTAAATAACGTTGAAATATTATATTCCTGCGTTTTCATTTACTTTCATGTTATTAACCGTTAGTGTTTATTTCCCTTGTATTTTCGTCATGTCTACTTTCGACATTAGAATCGGGGGGCCGGGCTGCTGGCCTCCGATACGCCAAATGAAAGAGAGGAACAGGGCGTTAGAATTCTGTTGGACCAAGGACTAACAATAAGTGTAGGTATGTTGGATAATGTGCAGCCGAGGTTAGTGGAAATTGAACAAAAAAGTAGTAAGTGTCCTAAAGGATCCGACGACGTGGTCACCCTAAAGAAAAGGACGAAAAACATTAGTGACGTCATTCAAGGCCATATTTCTTTGCTTCAAGGCATTGTTTGCGATGCATTCTCCAGTGATCGTAGATATATAATCTTCTTGCTTGACATACATCTTTTGTTATTCTATCTAATAAAAAACATCATCCGTTCCGTGACAGCCTTCACTTCAGTTTTTAATGTACCATAGCTTCACCAAAGAGTATGCTATATTAATAAGCAGATTCTAACAGTTATGAAGTCAAAGTTAAGAAGGTACTAAAAGAAATTTCCTTGGCCTTTTGCAAGGGACCGAGCTGCTTTCGATATCATCCTTAAAGCTTTTTTCTATTTGACGAGATCTTGAATTTTTGGAAAGATGGAATAACCATATCTTCACCAATGGCGTGATACTCTTGTCCGTTTATAATATTGAGGCCTTTTAAACACAAAAATGTCCTCATCGTCAGAATCTGTGCGATCATCCAAGCTTTTCTGATGAAGGGTCTCGTAAGTACCAGTAATAAATATGAATAACCCTAGGAGTATTATCACTGAATCTTTGATGTTTAATGGTATCGATATGCCCTTAATTGTCTGCGTAGCTGCGACCAACTCGGTGATGGGAGGGAAGATCAGCGCCAAAGCAGTACCGCTCACTGCGCCAACCAGATAAATAGACTCAGTTGTGGGATTGATTGTGCCAATACGTCTGTAACATTATTGTATATTATTCTTCAAGAACAAAAAAACGATAATGTCAATTAAATGACTTAATTGTTACAGAAAGTAATAATTTATATTACTTTCTGTATATTCACCGCTTAATCAAAAAATATCCGAATAATCTAAATATTTTAAAGAAATATTTTTTATTTCTCGATGTTTATATCCGATGTTTATATGTTTATGGTCCGTATGAATTATGAAGTAATCTCTTCTGCCATGTGATTACGTGTGATTAATGCCTATATTAGTTAAAATTATTAGCTAATAAGTTATAAAATTATAAAAAATGTGGTTATAATTAAAAAATTTCTATACTTTCTAATAAAACTATATTTAAAAAAATGAGGTTATGGTACCCACTGTTCTCGAACTATAATCCAAATACATCGCATATGTTTTTAAACGCATTAATCTTTATTTCTATAGTATGAAATTTTCTAACTGCTTATAATTTTGGTTTATAATTGGAACACATTTGGGGCTTCCATTGAATCGGGTCAATTTTATTACAGCATAGAAAGAATGACGTCTCAATTTTTTCTAAATTTTTATTGTCCATGAATGCCCTGGATACACTGAAGAACGAAATGTTACTATACACTGAAGAATCATGCTATACCACTTATACGTTTTGGTCGACAAGAGAAGGGGGGGTTTTTTGGGGTAGATATAGTCTTCAGGACGAGGAGAGCTCGTCGAAATGTATGTATCGACTCGCTTGAATGCAAGAAATTATATCGACATTCTTAGGGATGCTTTGTTGCCCACGGTTAAAAGTTCACTTGGGGATGTAACCTGCACAAATATACGAACCGTGATATTGACCTGAATGCGAGTTATAGGCCAAACTTATAGGTATGTTAGGTTATAGGCCGAATTTTTCTCACCTATGAAGACCACCTCTTAACGCAAGTTGAGGTCGTGACACTCCCGGAAGGGATATTAGATTGCGTGTCTTGGTTTTGGTTCAGTAGAGTTATAATTCAAGGTCTCTCCCTTTTTAAGGTTGCGCTTATTTCTGTATTTTTAGGTTCTTCATTTTTATCTCGAGTACCCTCATCAACTTCAATGTCATTGACTACATCTTCTTACTTGACTTGCTCTGGTGTGTTATCAACTATTTCATTGCTTATATTAAATTCTGTTTCAGATTTTTTTATATATTCTTTATTAATTAAGTTTTTTTTTCATATTCTTTATTAACTTGTCACGTCCACCTACGTGCGAGGTCTCCCTGACTCACCGACGAGAAACAGTTGGTAGAGCACAATTATCTCAGGGCGCCAGCAATCTGAAGATCTGAATGACCAGCGGGATATTTCAATAAAAACTGTTTTTGAAGCTACAAATAAATTTAATAAGTTTTATACAAATGAAATTACACTAAATTAATCTTAACCCAAACTTATTCTAATTAATTAAGTCTATGTACATGATCTGACACAAAAATGGGTTTCACTCGTTCACTCCCTGAAGGAGGTGTCCACAATAGCCTGCACACTCCACCATTCCCGCAAACGCGCACACAAAGTTAAAATAAGATGTGGGTACCTTTCACCAAGGTCGCTGCACCGCCACCGTCGAGACTATACGGCACTGTGAATGGACTGGATAGGATGCCTTACCACCCCAAATACCATCACCAGCTCCGTCGCCTTCTAGGATCGCTCGCAAGCACGGAGTCGTGCTCGCCGACCACCGACCACCTTTGCGGTCGTGGCAAAGGAATCTCTGCCTTCCACAAGCAGGTTGTTGCTGACGGTATGCTCGTCCTCAACACAATCGCTCACAGAGATATCGCTTGCTCCAATAATTCTTCTACGTATTTCCTTTTCGGAACAAAATACTTAAAACCGGCTATCTATCTTAACAATATATGTGCTTTATTTGTGCACGTCTTATCGCGTTCCTCTCTAGAGATCAAGTCCCGTTTTATTTTTTCTCTCACCTCCACTTTCCCTACCATTTTCGTGAACTTCTATCTGACCCCCATTTAAAAAATACTATCCCTATCTTTTCAATTGCTTTATTCGTAGCGAAGTCGCATCACTCCGTTGGAATAGATGGCGCTCTTTACGATTTTATATTATTGCTTAACCACATTATCGACATTATCCACTCAGTGGACACTAGATGGCGCCACTGGTATATTTACGTCGTATAACGTAAATCATTGGATATACATAACGTAAATTACTACGTTACAAACTAAGTTAACGTCCATTGAATCATCTTCTACCTCAAGAGGATGCTTTGAGCTATCGACCTGGTATACTCTTTATCAACAGCCTTAACTTTTGCGACTCTGTTTAAGCCCCGTCTGTAAGGAAACATTTTTTCCTACTTTCCATTCTTCCCTATTTTTGCTGTCACTTTTGATCTGTACAATCTGTGCTTCTGTAGGCATTAATTTTGATGTAGATCTGGTCTGTTTGGGTGCGTGCAAGTACCTTTCTCTTAAGCTTAACAAATAGCGGTTGGTAAACATCTCTTTAAACTCTTGGAGTACAATAAGGCTCCGCGCAAACGGGCCACCGACCACAGCCACTGTTGGCCAGCGACAGCCACTTAACATACATTTTCATATATTTTGTATAGACGCGCCGCACACGTGTGGCCGGTGGTGGCCACTCGCTACAGCTGTGTCCGCGATGCGCCACACAAGACGCGACGGCCCGAAATCCGCCACTGTCGCAGTGCTCTACCCGCGCGCAATTAACGTAGACGTTCTGTGCTTCTGTGTATCGCACGCGTCACCATGGAGCACGATGTCTCGATGGATAATTGATACATTCATATCGGAAATCCATTCACGCCCCGCTATTTGGGATTTACATTCTGATCTATACAGCAGTAGAAATGAGAAAGTAAAAGCCTGGGAAGAGATTTGTGAATTATTTATTAACAATTTCAAGGATAAAAGTAGGAAGGAAAAAAGCGCCGCTGGTAAGTTAACATTTTAATTACTTTGAGTCGTGTTTATTCATATTCTGTTTTCTTGCCATGGTATTGATCCTTCATTCATAAAGTAATCTTTTAATATGTCTCGTGTAGTACATGATCGTAAAGTTGGTATACCTGTATCTTCTACATTTTCGAATCCGCTTACATTCAGCGTGTGTTTGAAATTGTAACCATCTCTTTTACGGACAAAGTTGTGCAAAATGCAACATGTTTTTACGATGTCTTCTGAGAACTCAATAGATGTATTTAATGGGCGATGAAGTATTCTCCATTTGTTGAAAAGTATACCAAATGCACATTCTATGCAGCGCCTAGCACGACTCATTCTGTAGTTAAATATTTTTTTATCTGAAGATAAATGTCTTCCAGCATAAGGTCTCAACATGTGTTCGGATAAACCAAATGCTTCATCACCAACAAATGAATAATTTAGTGCTTGACGGTTACCAACTGGTTTTTCTGGAGGTATATTAATAAATTTGTTTTCAATCCTTTTAAATAATTCACTCTCTTTAAATATAGATTAATCCGATGCTTTGCCATAGCAACAAATATCCACGAATGTGAAATGGTAATTAGAGTCACAAACCGCCAAAAGTACCATCGAAAAATAATTCATAGTTGTAGTATTAGGATCCGCTGTCAAACGGGTGAAAAATTCTTATATTTTTCCCATCGATAGCACCTAAACAGTTAGGGAAATTAGTGTTTTGTAGAAACCCACTAGTTATTTCGTTCCACATATCCCTCGTTGATTCTGGTATACATATTGCTTGCAACCTATTCCAAATTAGTTGGCACGTTTCTTTGACTATCATTCTCGCTGTAGATGCACCACGATTGTAAGTCGTTTCAAAATCTCCAAATGAACATCCTGTGCCAAGGTACTTGAAATAAATAGCAAGTTTTATGTTAAATACAGTATTATTGAATAATAATATAATTTGTTACAGCTGCCACATTACAACGAAAGTGGAAGAGTCTCCGCGATAGTTTCAACAGAGAAATTGGGAATCAAAAGAAGACCAGATCTGGAGCATCAGGCAGGAAAGAATATATATATTTTAATCAATTGTCTTTTTTGAAAATTCTTAAAAACATGAGACCTACAAGAGATGAAGAGATTAACAAAAGTGATTCAGGACTTGAACAACAACAAGAACAAAATGAAGAAGAAACTTGTCCTGTACGCAGTTTCAGGAGAAAGGCAACGAAAAGGAGTATTGATACATCAGAAAACGAAATATTGCAACAACTATCAGATAATATAAAAAATAAATATGTAAGGCCTGATATGGATCCTGACAAAGATTTCTTGATGTCAGTCTTGCCGGATATAAGAAAAATCCATGATGATTTTAAAATTGATTTCAATGGCGACTTGAACAATTTAGCTCTAGTGATCCCTTGTTTCTTATATTGGACATTATACTATAATCATAGTTCGTCTGTCAGTCATGTCAATAATTTCCTAATAGGCATATCAATATGCCTAATACAATTTGACAAATATATTAATTACTTTTTAGGTTAACCGATTCAATGCGGCGGCCTTTCATACAAACTTCCGCTCGTGGCGGCTAACAAATTTTACATGATGCCAGAGCGGAGAGGCGATAGTGATGTCTCTCGGGCATCATCAGCCATACACGTAAAATTTTCGTTTATTTATTGTTTCGGTATTGTTCGGAGCCCGGAGACTTCAGTCCACGGCCAACATTGGATCTAAAATTCTATAATTTAAAAGTGATTTTCTGTGTGTTTTCCTAAAATAGACGGTAAGTCATTTATTTAAACCAGGTGTTTGAAACAGTTTGTGTAGCATGTCTTATTTTTAGATTAATATACTGTTCATTCAAAAATCCTCACTTGTTAAACTATTAAACTTCTTAACCCACTGTCTATAACCAACGTAATAGTGCACAGACTATACAAGTAATAAAAACAAATTGCATAATTTATCTCAGCTTGTACAGATTACATTTAGAAGTTGTCACAGCATGCATATACATATACAATGATTATATATTAATATTGACTCAAATTGAACATACATTGTGAAAATGTACCTCTTAATACTTAAACTCCTTGGTTTTTTAAATGTTTCGTATAAGTTGTTTGCAAATAAAAATCAGACTAACGAATTGGCGAGATAAAACATCTCCGTATCAAAGCGAAGATGAAGATGGTGATAAAATGGAAACAAAAGATGCAAGTTCTCCGACAGAAAAAGAGAATTACATGTCTCCATGTAGTTGTAAAAAAAATACAATTGCAGTGGTAATTCGGCGATTTTTAGAGGAAGTACTGGACGATCGACTTGCAGCTTTTGAATGATGTAGAAGTTATTGTAAATAAGTAAAAACAACATTGAATCATTATTAAAATTGTATTAAGGTAAAATAAAACAAATTCCAATTATATATGTTTTATTTAAAAATCAACTAGGTCCATGATCACCTAAAAACTTTATAAACTTAAATTATTAACTTTATAAACTTTTAGTAGAATGTAGGTTTTCTCGGCCGGTATCCATATGAGTTGTGGGTTTCCGGGATGATGGCCCAGGTCTTTTGGAAATACTTCCAAACGTTTCGTCAACAACTGCGGTTGACATCCTCAGTGGTGTAGTCCGAGTTAGAAGAAAAAGTACATCACATCACTGCACTTCACTTCTGCACTTTTCGACTTCTCGAGCGAGACTGATTTGTCGACTGGAATGTGTCTGTATTTAAATTTTTTAAATTTACATCCCCACCCCGTGGTTGAATTGGTGGGGTTTGGTCACTAGGACCAAACTAGGTCTTTATAAACTTTTGTACCATCTCATTGGTATGTGTTCACTCGTATAATACAACATTTGGTTTACATTAGTTTATAAACAAAAAAATTATTGTAAAACAAAAAAAAATCACCAGGCACTTCTAATCAACTGCTTTTGATTTTTTTTTAAATGGATATGAAAATTTTGTCTTAAATGAATGAAAAAAATATAATTGTTACTTAAAATATTAGTATTTCAATATTTATGATACTCTAGAAAACATTCTAGGCATAATCCGGGAAATCCCCGGCAATCTGGGCATCCATGTATTACGAAAGTATTTTTCTTTTTATATTATAGCGTAGCCGCCGGCACCTTTTCCTACTTATTCTGCCGTTTCTTTTAGGAAGTTGCATGGGTACGTGAATTTTTCCCCGCGAAAGAGGCAAAAGAAGCTCTTCGGGCATAGGTAACAATTTTTTGATAATATCTTGTCTAAAATCGTGTAATGTTATACAGTCGTTAGCTTGCCTATTTAAAAAGTACCCGTTAACTAAACATATTTGTATGATATGTATAATTACTTTTTTGTACCATCTTAAAGTTTTTCTCTCGCAGCAATAGTAACTGAGTAGTTGGTCATGTCTATCTATTGACCGCATTTATTTATTATATTTTATTTGTATGGCAGGCTTATACTTCACGGTGCGAACGCGGCGACTTGTAGTCGCTACAAAATCACTGTTATGTTCAGAGCTTATAAACAATATTTCTCTTTTATCTTGCTATTTGGTAACTATAATTTTTTTTTCATTGTGCATTATAGAGACTTCTCTAGGCCTCAATTTGGCATTTACTACTTTTTCAAACGTTTTGATCATCTATAGTAATTTGTTTAGATGGGTAATAAATAGATGTTAATGAGCTATTAAATAAATCTATTAAAGATGAAATTTTATGTAGGCTTTCATTGCTATCAATTTGTTGGACGTTCAACGCCCTTAATATTAAAAAAAACCTATCCCTCGACATAAATAATCGGGGACTCAAACAAAATAAATAAGAGGAGGCCCAATAATCAGCCATTCTATTTAACTTTATAGTCCCCATTAGTAACAGTATACCTAAAAATATTAAAAAATCGGATTCCGTAACATCAGTCCATTTATGAAAACGAGAGTGTGATCTTTGGATAGATATATTTAAGTTGTTTCCGTACTTATTTGTACATTCAATAATGAGTTTGACAATAATCATTATTTAAAAAAGGCGAAAATAATCTAGTGACCCTTTGTTACTCATATCATGTTGCGGCAACAGCCCGGCAATACCAGTGAAAGGAAAAGATATCATATTAGACGGATTACCCGGATACCAATCAGTAGGCCCTGTTTCATCGTTACTTCTTTCTTCTGGTAGCTGCTCCAGCGCGTTTTGAATATACTGCCTATTTTCTTCATCTTCCACGTCAACCAGGTTGTCCACATCATCACATAAAATTCCATATAGTTCAACTCCAACTTTTCAACAACAATTGAAGACTTCAACTCCAACTCTCTCTAAAATGTCAGACATCATACTGTTCTGCAGAGACATAATTTCAGACAACTCGTTGATTAAAGAATCTATATGCGATGGTCCAGATTGAGGAGATCCGGATGCATTACGATCCATGTTATGCAAATGTGTAGAAAAGTACAAAAGCACCAAGTTTTCTAGTCGTAATACTCAAAAGTCCGTAAACACTAGCCACTGTCGTCACAAAAGCAATATCACTGACTCCAGTTACAGTAAGCAGCAAATAATATGAATAAAGAAAGCACCAGATACGAAAAAGACACGTCTGATCATAGAATAGTATAACAGAAGTAGCTATAACCATGAACAAAAAAAAAAAACAACGGACGAAAGAAATAACTGTCACTTTACAAAGTGAAGCACCGTAATGACGGCGCGTTTTTTCTTATATGTGCGAGTTTTCAGGGTTGCCAGGAGAAGAAACTTTCCCTAAATTTTGATACGTAATAATGTGAAGTGAACTATGAGTTTTTTGTAATATTGCCTCTTGCTTTCATGTGTTCTTTGATTTCCTTCGATTTTAGACATGTGGTGAAACCTAATGGATAGACTTCTTCGTTATGTATTTAATTAGACTTATTTTGTGTTCTTCTCCCACGTATATATGCTCTGACTCTAAATATATATATAAATTAAAATTGTATCAGAACGGTTTATTGGATTATATTCCCATTTAAATATGGAATGCACAATGTGTAAGAAAAAGTTTCAAATTGAAATTACAGTTCTCTATAAAGAATATAAATAAAGAGGCTGTATCTGGCATACTTGCAAGTGTTTGTGGGTATGCTCAAATAGCCGAATTTACAGCGCCTATTGACCTGCCCGCAATAACAGAAAAAAAATCATCAAAATACAAAATGAAATAGCAGATGAATGGGAAGAGACAGCATTGGCTGAAATGAGTAAAAGCTGCAGAATTAGAAAGAAAAGTCGCACGCAAAGATGGTCGTGCAAGTAAAGATGGCATAGCCATGATAGACGTAATCGTAGACGGCTGTTGGAGCAGACGATCGTATCAAACCAACTATGCTGCAAGTTCAGTATGTGCAGCAATAATTGGTAGACGTACTCGTAAAGTACTGTATATGGCAGTGAAAAACAAATACTGCTGTATTTGCCAAAAAAAAAATGGAAAAACGGAATATTTATGTTACAAAAATTATAAGGAACCATCTACAGGCATGGAAGCTTTAAGAATAGGGGAGGTTGGGGACGCAACCTTCTGACGGCTTTAAATTTTGGTAATGTTATCAAAAGCAGACAAATACTTAGCTGTAGAAACATCGTTAAAAACATGCTGTACAATACACCATGTCTCTTCTGTGCAACATAGCAGAAAAAATGAAATAGTGACACTGGAACAGTTGTCTAAACAACATTTAAAAAAAAGTGGGCTCTATATATAGATGAAAACATTCCTTTTCTGGGAACTACGCCTGACGGAGTTACTGAGAATAATAATATGATTATAGAAGTGAAATGCCTCATTGCTCCTTTTAAAATGAGAAGTATCGACTTAGCAATTAATGAAAAAACAAAGTACGTTTCTGGAAAAAGACAAGGACAAAGTCTATTTTCCTTCCGCTATATCGCAATTAAGATATTTAGCATTTATCTAGGATATTTAGCGAAACGTTGTCGTTTTAATTATTAATTTGTAAGGCCCCTTAGAGACGACACAATCTGTCGGGACAACAGGTAGTTACAACCGATTGGCGTTCGCCAAATAGAACACACCAACAATATTCTCCAACTGCCAGTTTCTAGCTACAGCGAACAGGAACGGACGCATGTGTACACCATGCCCCCGACACTATCAAGATGGAAAAAGGTTGCGATTGTAGTTAGTATTTTGACATCAACTATAATTTCAAGCAAAAGACGAAAGAAGAAAATCTGGCGTAAAGAGTTATATTTACAACGAAGTGAATTGACTCATATAAGACTCCTACTAGTAAAAGTGTTAAGAGAGCGAAGATTTTAAAAAAATATATGAGAATTTCTGCTTCATTGATTTGGTAAATATGACTCGACCTATTATTGAAAAGAAAAATACACTAAAGAGGGAAGCTATTAGTGCTGATGAACGATTGATAGTCACGCTGAGATATTTGGCAACAAGAAGAACCTATGAGGATTTGGGAATGTTTAGTGCTGAATATTGCCGCAGAGCCTATCTCAAAATATAATACCTGAAACCTGCGATGCAATTTACCATTGTTTAAAGAATAATATAAAAGTATGTAATAAATAAAACAAGGAATATTCAGTAGCTGAATCATTTCTTCTTCTTATTCAATATCACAATTTTTTTAAGTGGTCCTTGATAATATGATACTGGAATATGCACATCGATTGGAGTAGAATCAGCAGAGATATGAGTTTGTGTGTCTGGAATATGTATCTCCATTGGACTAGACTGAACAGAGTTATGAGTTTGAATTGGTTGCGATAAGTAGGTGTGTGATGAAGCAGAGTTACAAATTTCCCTTGATTTCGATTAGTAATTGAGAATATTGTACGACTGCAATGACTCAGTCTGGTGATTTTGTATTGGTGATGACTGATATCTGTTGAAAACTGGCGATGGACTACGTAGAAATGTAGAGATAGGTGGAGAAGGTGTGGATACTGAATGTCTGTTAAAAGTGTGCATGGGAGAGATGCAAAACCAGATGGGAATGCCAATACTTAAGTTGAAGTAGGACGTCATAACGCGATGGAACTCGACATATGATATGTTGAACCGATTGGTGGCTAATAAAGATGCGGTAATTGCAACTTTAGCACTAATACGCAGCGATATTTCACTACAGCGAGGAATGGAAAGTCATAGAAGAAGCGATACCAATATTAAAATGTTTTTGTGATGTCACCACTGAAATATCGTCTGAAAAGCAAGTAAGCCTGTCCAAGGTTATAATTTACTGCCGGCTTCTGTATCAACACATTTTAAAATATCATTTACCAGCACATTCACAGGAAATAAAAAAAATGACAAAGAAACTTGGAAGTCAGATTCAGAAAAGGTTTTATGAAAGAAATGACGTGGAAAACAACATGCTGTATGCGGAAGCAACCATTTTGGATCCTTGATTCAAGAACAGGGGCTTTCAAGACAACAGTAAATACGAGAAGGCAGTTTCAGCGCTGAAGAAAAAAGGACTCAGTAGGGTTGCAAATACAGATGGGGAAATTCGTACACCAAGTCAATCAGAGCTACATGCGGGTTCGGTTTCGTCAGCATCAATATGGCAAGAGTTTGACAAAGAGGTTTTTGCACTCACGCCATGCAGTCCTGTTGCTGCAGGAATTGTCGAACTCGATAAATACCTAACAGAGCCATTATTAAGCAGGGCTGAAAACCCATTGAAATGGTGGAAAGAACGTAAACTTGTTTACCTGTATACACATACATGTGTATAAAATGGGATTTCCCCAGATCTTAACATTGAAATGGAGATGATAGTGTCTTTGACACGTGGAAAGTTTTATCAAATGTACTGAATAAACAGAAATTGATTCATTTATTATCAGGATTTTTGAGACAAGCTGGAATAAATGTCGAAGAGGCAGAGGGAGATGCCGACACATTAATTGTAAGGACAGCTATTAGACTTGATAACGAATGAAAAGAATCAATTGTTGTCGCTGGGAATGATGTGGACCTCCTGATTTTACTAATTGACCAGACTCCACGAAATATAGAACATTATATTTTTATAAAATGGGCTCGAATCATAAAGAAAATACGTTATTCTTCCACATTGAACAATAGAAAATTCAAACCATATATTTTATTTGTTGGTTGTGATACTACAAGTGCTTTATTTAACAAAGGCAAAAGGAAGATAATCTCGCTTCTTGAGAAAGATGAAAATTTAGCAAAAACAATTAGAACATTCTATGAGCCAGAACAAAATATAGAAACGTTGTGTAATATAGCAGAAAAGATAATATTTCATTTGTATTTGCCCGAGAATCATAGAAAAAGACCAACAACCATTCCTGAATTACGGTATGAATTATTCAATTCAGCAGTTTACCAATATGATAGAGAGTTATCCCTAGCTGTATTACCTCCAACCGTACCAGCTCTGAAAGAACATAAAAAAGAGTCTACTATCAAGTTCAGGAATGGCTTGGTAATCAACTGAATCCGAAAAATTGGGGATGGATTTTTTTTACCAGCAGTTATGTTCCCGGTGATGACTACAACGCCACCGGGCGCCAGATGAACTCATCAGATCGGTAATTAATTGTTTCACGTACTTTTTTGATTTATAATTATCAATTTGTTGCTAATAAATTTTTTTCAGGTTCATCGCAGTTGTCAAAAGTGTGACAGCAACCGATGCACATGCAGAGAGAGTGACATTCGGTGCCAAAATCAATAATTACAAAATTTACATCGTTCAACTACTGAAGATGAAGGAGAGGAGGGAGAGAATGAAATTGAGGACGATAATTCCGGAACAGATGAGCCACTCTATGGGCCTTATCATACTAGCGGTTCGAAAGCGGCTGCAGAGCGGAGCGGGCACGCAGCGAATGCGTTGCGGATGCGTAACGAATTCGCCGCGCATGCGCAGCGGAATCGTCGCAGACGCGCAACGTAATCGCTGCGAATAGCAACGTAGACGCCATTTTGTACAGTCTCGTTCAAACGTCAGTCCGCAACGAGACACGAAAGCGAGAGGACGCATTAATTAATCATCATGGCAACATTGGAAAAATCTGATATTGATACAGAGTTATTTATTAGTGAAATTCAAAGTCGTTATGTAATATGGGATCAAAAAAGCAGAGAATTTAGTGATCGTAATTTAAAAAAAAAGGCATGGGAAGAGATTTGCAATTATTTATTCAAGGATTTACGGAGAAAACAGTCAAGGAGAAAAATGAAGCAGGTAAAAGAAACACAATTATATTTATATGTACTTATTTTGCCACGCTAATGCCCCTTCATTTGAAACAAAATAGTCGGCAAATTTATCTCTTATTGCACTACCCGTAAGTGTACAAACATTTCCATTAACGTGAGGGTAGTCATAAAGTCCAAATATTCGTGGTACTTTTTTACGACGTCTTATAACCTTAACTTTAGATCGTACTAAATTATGCAGTATAGAACAAGTTTTGACTATTTCTTCGCCAAAGTCTATTCCAACATTTAATGGACGATGAAAAATACGCCATTTATTAGTCATGATTCCAAAAGTGCACTCTATATATCTTCGTGCTCGGCTTAATCTATAATTATATATTCTTTTTGTGGGCGTTAAATAGTTGCCAGCATACGGTCGTTGCATGTACTTTGACAATGGAAATGCTTCGTCCCCAATAAAAGTAAAAGGCAACGCTATTTCATTGTTGTTTCGGTTGTGGAATATTTAAACGATTTTCTACTATATCGCTTCTCAATTGGCTTCTGTCAAATATAGTTGAATCTGAACTTTTTCCATACGAACCGACATCAACAAATATGTACTTGTAGTTGGAGTCACAGACGGCTAGCAAATTCATAGAGAAATACTTTTTGTAGTTAAAATATAGGGAGCCGCTATGACAAGGCTTTATCAACCTAATGTGTTTGCCGTCCACTGAAAATCAGCATTTTCTAGAAAGCCTTTACTAATGTTTTCCCAGTCTTTTGTTTGTGTGGGTGGCATACAAATATGAAACAAAGTTTTAATTATAGCTTGACATGTCTCGCGAACTATTTTTTGTATTGTTGAAAATCCTCTTCTAAATGAAAAATGCAGGTCCATTAAAGAGCACCCAGTTGCCAAATACCTGAAATATATAATTATTGTTACAGTTGTTAAACTTCAAAAAAGGTGGAAAGGAATCCGCGACGCCTACGTCAAAGACAGAAATAAAAAAATCAGGAGTGGCTCCGGTGCATCTACTTCTAAAGAGTATCTGTATTCACCTTTGCTATCATTTTTGAATACTACTACACGGACTCGTCCTTCGAAAACCCCGCCGCCACCAGAAATTTCAGATGATGAGAATACTTTTAACATAAGCAATGATTATACAACAAATGTGACAAAAAAAAAGAAAAAATCTGATGATGCTGAAGATACAATGATTACAAAGTTATTGCAAAGGATGGACGAAAGGGTAAAGAAAGACAAAAAAAGTGGTGAAAGTGAACCCGAATATAACTTTGCGTTGTCTCTGGTTGAAGATCTAAAATCAATTCATCCGGACTATAAAATGGATGCAAAAATGGAGATCATGGGAGTTTTGAAAAAATACAAGCATATGTCTAACAGCTATCCTCCAAACTATCCTGGGTCCAGGATATTTTACAAGTCCAGAGCCATCCCGAAATAATTCATTGCAACCAATTAACTCTTCGCCAAGCGTTTATGATGAGAACAGTAACGCTGAAGATACAATTTATAGTGATTTCTTTTCAGAATAATATTTTTTTAAACCATCGTTGATTTAAGGTTAACCGATTAATAATAATAATTAAGTGTAAATCATTATATCCTGTGTACTTATTTAATGTTAAAAACATACCTTATAGTGATTACGAGCCTTTCTTCAGGTGACACTGATAATCTCAAATGTGTGTCTTCATGCCTTAAATCAGATTCTACCAGATGCAACAACTCATAAAATGTGGGTCTTGACATTCGCAGGTAGGTACGAAATTTTTTTGGATTATTTTTTATTCGTTTGCAAAACAACACATAGTAGTCGCTCTCTTGCATTCGATCAATTGATAATGAATCCTCCCAAATCCGTCGATGTTTTCGTTTTCTTCTCCGGCGTCTTCGAAGTAACAAAGCTAATAGCAGAGTTTCCTCGTCGGAATCCATTTTGTTACTGACTGTATTGAACGTCGTTAACCCGCTATAAATACGCGATGAAAACGTTGCGAATCTGCCACGCGTCCGCGACACATTCGCCGCGCTCCCGCTCCGCTCCGCAACCGCTCCCAAACCGCTAGTATGATAAATCCCTATGTTGTGTGCATAAGGACCAATTTCCCTTGACAATAACCGGAGAGTTGCGTGACTTCTATTCTACGGTGGAACTTTCCAGACTTGTTGACAGGCGAAGACGCTTTTTCCAGAACGTTCCATGGTGAGTCCTAACTAGAACGTTCCCTGGTGAGTCATAACAGTATGTTCATGTCACACCCGAAACCTGAAACATTCTGAACATTCGAAAGTTCTAACAACCTGAACATTCGAAAGTTCTAACCTCAAAATTTTGATGCTTGCATTTCTTCTAAATATATCATTACACAAAACAATTTCTATATTATTTTTTCACATTTACTTGGTTTTTATACATTTTCTGGCGGTTTTGGGTGTGACATACCTCTGGTTACGGGCTTGACATTATTTTGGTTTCGGGTGCGACATTACATTTTGGCGTTGTTTCAGAGTTTTAGCTTGTGTTATTTAGCTTTGTGTTATATTTGGGTCAGGAGTAGAAGATGTATATGTGTCCACGCTACCATGGTATGATGTCGCAGAGCGTTTCCTGTCTGGAGTAATTAAGAGTAGAAAAACAATAGAAGTAAGATTTTTTTTTCAGCTTTATGATATTTGTATAGATAATAATTATTTGTTTGTACAGAAATAAATTTATTCACTAATTAATATAAATATAAATAACAATTGTTTTTCCTACTATAAATTAAAATCTAATCGGGGGCCCCTTGGGAGGGTCTCCATCACGCAGGCAGCATTCCCGCGCTGAACTGCAATTGCAATTCTTTGCGCGAGAAAGCCGCCAGCGCGAGGGTCACCTGTTGCCTCCCTCAGACGTTTGCATAGGTCCCTGTGGAGCCCGAGCGCACCCTTACCCCAAGGCCCCAGTGTCTCGACCCCAAACGGTATGAACTGATATTGGGCGCCGAGACAACTGTATTTAGAGACCTTGAAGAGCTCCCGGGCATCTGCCGCTGCACCCGCGCGTTTTGTGGTCGCTGGCAGGTAGGAAGCCGCTCAGGTCGCGTCCCAAACCAGCGCACGGCCCATCCTCCAGGGTATCAATGACTTCCCGTCAGGGCGCTTGCCATCGCCCCGTATAATCTGGGGCTCCAGAGCGGCGGGAACGTTGGCACTGACGAGCGCCCTTCTAAGGGTGTCGTTGAGGGCGGCGTGGCGGGACAGGCGACCGGCGCCCGAGGAGCAAGAGAGGCCATGGTGGCCAAGTCGATCCACAGGGGCCCCACAGGAAGCGCAGTTGTGGCCAGTGCAAATCCCAGCTCCCAGGCGGAGACCGACAGATATATGTAAAGTGTCCGGGTCGATGAAGGTTCCTGTATTGGGTGATGGATAGGCATGTAGCCAGTGACCTGACTCAGGCTTGGACACAGCTAGCAGCCTGGCCCGGTCTCTGCCTGTCGATGAATCTATGAGTGATTGTAGGGTGGCTACGGAGGCTATTGAGTCCCAGGCCCTTTGTCTTTGGGGTTTCGGTGGAAGATTTGGGCTCGGTCCAGCTAGCCAAACATTCGTGGCCTCATCCAAGCACGCGATGACACAGTTAATGCCCGCTGGGGCTTTAAGTATTTTACCTGCGAGATCTAACGTGCTGTGGATGGAGGACAGGAATGCCGGCAAAGCAATACTTGAAATTTTGCGGGTTCCCAAACCGCCGTTCCTTATCGGTAAAGCGGCTTGGGTCCATGCCTGCTCGCTAATGTGGATATTAAGGATATTTTCAATTTGGGATTTCATAAGACTGTCAATAGGTTGAATCAAATGAGGAAATTTCCAGATGGGGCAGCAGCGAAGCAGGTAAGTAAATTTTGGAACAAACAAACAGAATTTTAAAATAAATAAGGCTGAATGGCTACTAATTTTGACAAGGCGGTCCGAAAAACTGCTGAATTTTGAAGATGATTTAGTTAGGAGGAGAGGGATGGCCTCCTCCATGATGGGGGAGCCTAGGAGATGCAGACTGTCTTTTGATATTATTTTAATATGAAGAGCGACATTGTTGAAATTTTGCCTGATTTGGGAAACGGTGAGTGAATCTACTTTATCGGAAATATATCCGATAAAGTGTCGGTAAACTCCGGTGTGTCGGGTGCCAAAGTGTCGTTAGAAAATAACAAGCGGATTGCTCCCTTAAGATCTCCGTCGTGAATTTTTTCTTCGATCTTCCCAAACAAGTCATACTTTTTTCGGTTCACTCCAGTCGGAGGGTTGGGATGTGGTAGAGATGGATTTAAAATGTTGTTTGTAATTTTTTGCGTCAGAGAAATATTACTATGGGATTGTTCTGACACATGGAGAATTTGGAAAGAAAATGTAAGGAGGTCACGCCAAGAATTATCATTATTATTTCTAATGCAGACATTTATTGCATTCGCCAGTGCCTCCGAGACAGTTGCCCGGGCACCGCGTGGTATTCGTTTTGCTACTGAGGTTGACTGTTTGAGTTGGCCGAGAAGAGTTTGGAGGGGAATGGCAGACGTGGAAGATGACAGAGGTGAGGAGCTGGGAGATGAGCTGTTTTGTGAAGATGGAAGTAAGTGGTTTTATTATTTTTATTGATAAGATAGACAAAATTCACAGTATTCTATTATTCTGCCAAGGTACTGCACCTTCTGTCATAAAGTAGTGTAGATACTTCTGCCTTCATCGTTCAGCAATAAATGAATAATTATTACTTCCCTGATTTTCAAGATCCCGAATATATGGGGATGGAGGTTCTAATCGCCATGAACCAGGTGTATCTCCATCATCCAGGGTTCCACGAGGCGCATAATGACTTCTGGCTGTCTTAATAAGCCAATTATGAATTGCACATGTTGCAACAACAATTTTGTCAACCTTTTCTGGGCAAACGTAAATTGGGGTACGATAGATGCGAAATTTCGATGCCATTATTCCGAAGGCATTTTCAACAATCCTTCTGGCTCGTGACAGTCTGTAATTAAAGGTTTTTTCTTGAACTGATAAGTTTGCTCGACGTGAGAATGGTTTCATGAGGTAGTTTTTCAAAGGAAATGCTTCATCGCCGAGTATTACTCCCCAAGAAGGAAAATGTGACGAAGGATCCTCCAAATTCTTTTTTAGAGTCGAGTTGGCAAAAATAGTACTGTCATTAATTCTACCTTGAGTGCCTATGTTACTGTAGGTGAAAATATAATTAGCATCTACTAGTGCTAAGAGGACTGTGCTAAAATATCCTTTATAGTTGAAGAAGTCACTTCCACTGTGTTGTGGTTGTTGTATATTGATATGCTTCCCATCTATCGCTCCGCAACAACAAGGAAAATTCCAGCGGTTATTAAAGCTTGTTGCAATCGAAGTCCACTCTGCAGTAGTTTTTGGGACCTGTAAATGAAAAAAATGTTTATAATTGTATGTTTTTGTTACAGCCAGATTCACAAGCTACACAGGGAAAAGAAAATGAACTACATTCAGAAGTTCCTCTGCCATCAAATACCTCAGACGATCCAGAGATCCCTTCTTCAGATGTACCAGCCACGGACATATGTTCACCATACAATTCAAGTTTGAATGATGAAGAGATATTTGCCAAAATACTATCTACTACAAATAAGAAGAGAAAGAAGAATCAAATACCACTACATATTGAAAAGAGCATTGAAACCCTTCAGTCGATAAAAAGTCAAGTCTTGCATAATAGAGAAGTAGAAGATGAATTCACACATTTTGGAAAGAATGTAGCGTGTCAACTCAGACACCTTCCTATTATCCCAGATAACATTTAAAACTGTATAAACGCTGTATTATGAAAAATTTGAAGACTTTAGGCTGTTTAACTTTGCTGTATTTGGGCTGTATAGCCGGATATTCAGTCGTTGTAACCCCAAAATAGGCCCCAAATTATACAGCTCTAAGTGTAGATCTAGCTATCTTACAGCTGTGTAATAGCTGTACAACTCGAAGCAATAGCTGATTTAGAGCGTAATTAGATACCATTATACAGATACTGTTCTCCAATTTTGCGCGTTTTACTCTTATATACAGTCTCAAGTTTCTAAACGTCTGAATATAAGAATTCTTATTAATTAATAAAACTGTAAGTGTTCCTGGTTTAACCTTTAGAAGTAATTTTCTAAGATTTCATTTATCAAACACGCAGCGGCCATTAAATTTGTGAAGTGACTTATTTTGCTAATGGTAAGTACCCATTATTTGTTTCTTGGTTGTTATTTTGCTTGCGGTTATTACTTCTTCG
Source organism: Bembecia ichneumoniformis (assembly GCA_910589475.2). NCBI lineage: Eukaryota > Metazoa > Arthropoda > Insecta > Lepidoptera > Sesiidae > Bembecia > Bembecia ichneumoniformis. Next base: position 13,437,636 of record OU342539.1, on the reverse strand, counting down.
TGAATATGTATGCTAATAGTAAGCCAAAAACTCATGCGCTCTCGAAATAATAGATATTATAGAAAATGTCTGTGTAAAAACACCGTTTAACCCAACTTGAAATTAGCGTTATGAGGTCCTAGTAATTTTCTATTGGAAATAAATTAATTATGTAGTAACATTCAGTGAAAATCCTCTCTAAATTTCAAAGAAATTTTGAAAAATAAAAATTATTATATTTAAAGTATTATGAAACCATGTTTAGAGGTTAGGTTTAATGGCGTTCTCAATTTAAACAGCTTTTACTCTTCTAGGACTCTATAATAAAGCTTTTCGCGAAACTTAGTCGTAATTTAAGAATATATAACAGCTTAACGAGTAATATTAGCTGTATATTAGAATTTAATTGCTATAGTAGCTGCTTAAAAGGATAAATTAAGTAAATATTACAGCAAATTAGGGTTCAATTAAAACAAAGAAGAAACCCATTGAACACTCGTAATTATTTTATTAGTTATTAACAATATTGAACATAACTGGATAGGTAGGTAAGGTCTATGCTGAATGTTTATTTAACTACTAACATGCTAGTTTAACAAAATATAATTGAATAAACTGTACCTATGTTAATGCATAAAGTATTATTATGTTAATCTGATTTTCTGACTCTAATTACCTACTTAGATAGCACAAGGTCGAATAAGCGAATGCGTTTGCCGGTAGACTTGTGCTTACTCGGTCACTACAATGATTCGCTCAATATCGGTCACTGATTTAAATTAATTAGTTCAGATCGGTCAGTTGACTCACTTGTTTCTTTTCGGTTTTGGTTTCGAGCGCTCAATTGAGAATTCTGAATTGCAATATTCTGAAGTGCAAAGCGGGATAGTGTAATTAAGTTTTTAACAAGAGCAAGCGAGCAAGGTAGACTAGAAATGATACAAAACGAGACGGTATTGGTAAACGAACGATTTCACATCGCTAAGAAAAAGTAAACTTTAATTTCAAATAATGAGAGCTCAATTTGCGAAAGTGAAGTGTTCCGACGACTGCCATATAAACGAACGAACATGAATCAAGTGAGCTGTTTTGTTGAGATTTTTGAGCTGACCGACTTAGTTCAATAAAAAGAGATGGCTCAGTTCGGTCGGTCGTTCGCGAACGACACAAGTCTATTTGCCGGTGTACTCTTTCGCGCACTCATGTATGCGTTCGTTCGCACAGCCCGACTTATTTATCATCGCTCTCGCTTTCTCCCTACACCCACTGCGTCGTCTGGCTCACCTGTCAAAGCAGCAACATTAAAACAGATCTTTTTTGGACCAGACAAAGTTCTTGCGATCATTTTACTTTTGTTTTTATTACTACTCGTATATTATCTAATAAATAGTGTAAAAAGACATTGTGAATGTGAAAACTGTGTTCTGTGTTGCCTCTGACAGGTGACTAACCAAACGAAATGTATTTAATATAATTTCTATCGCTAATTTGCTTCATTTAAATTAATTATTAAATTATAGTTATATTTGGCAAAATCGGTCCACGCGTTGGATCTGTATATTGTTAGATCGTTAGTCAGTCAAGGTAGAGCCTTTTATCGACAAACGTTGCACTAGATACGTAAACATATTTAACGTCGTAATAGGGGAAGAACCGTTTAAATACCCTACTACAGTTGAAAATGATAATGTATTAGCATTTGTGTACAGTTTTACACATAGTATTAGCATATTAGTATAAAGTATATACTATGAAGACAGCACAATACCCAAGTGGGTCTTTGCTTACTAAATATACCTATTTTGAAATCTTGCTTTTTTAGGATCAACATGCCGTTCAAGATTGTCGAGACATTCGAAAAGGGAAAAGCTCATTTATCCATCGTACCAAGTCGTTGGGAAAAAAAGGGGTTACTAAGATGGCCCCCAAAAAAATGTACCACAAGTAGTAAACTTGTGATGGACGAAAATTCAATACCACTTGTAGATTGGTTAACCATAAAGTGTGTTGTAAAACGGTGTTCAATATCTTCATACAGAAGAGCAGAAGAAGAAATTAATATGATGACGCAAAATAGTGACACCGACGTCACCGATATTGAGACGATAAATATAAAATTAAATGAAACCATTAACTACAACGATATGGCTATAAAATTGGTGAGTAAACGCCCAAAAATATTATTTTTCTCACACCTTTTTGCTTTATTGGGGTTGGAACATTGTTTAAACATTGTCAACATCGAAATCTCATAGTAAAAATCAGTTGTTTCATAGAAAATTTTATACCTATTATAAAATCCTACAAAATATTATGAAAATATTAGGTATATAGGTATTTTTAATTCATTGAATAATGGGACTATTCCAAGTTCTAAACTGATCTCAACCCAATATCGTACGTCTGGTCCCTTTATGCGTGAAATCCCACATTTATGTACCTGCATAAAACTACAACATTATTATAAAATAATACATTGGATGAGTGGTTAGGGTGCTTGCCTTAACGCTCTGTTCTAGGGTTCCCGGGTTGGATTCCCGGCAGGGTCAACTTTGAAAAATGAACTTTTCAAGTTTGGCTCTGGTTTGGATCTGGAAAATAGTGGTAGGGCACACTGCGATTCGCAGTCATTTGGGCAGCCCGTCTGGCGGCATAACCACCCCCTTACAGAATACCACCGTGAAATAACAGCACGTGTGCTGTTGTGTTTCGGTGAGTGAAGTAAGGGATGCCAGAGCCCATTTCCCTGTCCCTTCCCAATCCCTTATCCTTAATCCTATTGTAGCCGGCAGCGCACTTGCAGCAGCCGGCGTTGCTTGTCTTATAGGCGAACGTAGCCACCTACCATCAAGTGGACCGTCAGCCTGTCTGCCGATCTTAACATAAAAAGAACATGCCTTTACACGTTAAGGTGACTAAGTACGCACTAGTGAACGCAGCTGCGATCACCAATCCGCATGCTATAATTGGGGTGATTATGGTAAATCCTTCAATTGACACCCCACCAAAAGTGGCATCTCCAGAAGTAGAATATGTCCTTGGCAATGTCGTACTTTTGTCAAATATCGTCAATATCGGGATAAAGCACAAACCACTGCTATTCGGACTATATTTATAATTATATTATTTGTTCATTTCAGGTATTTCATCCAAATAATGAACCACACGCCTCGACATCATCCATATCAAAAACTGTTCCCGATCAGGCTTCTAACGATATTGTACAGATAATTAACGATGAAGGTAAAATAATAGCAACAACTGTTAATATGGAGCAGCCAGTAGATGTTGCCAAGTTGTTTTCAAATCAAAAACAAATCCTCGATAACCAGGTTATTATTATGTTAGTTACAATTAGTACTTACTTATTGATTTTTTATTAATTAATTAATATCACTATAGTGGCAAATACAAGTTTAATTTTTGATTACTTTTATTAAAACATTTTTAATACATAATGATTTTTTAATAACCTTACCTTAATGAACTCTTGCAAACCATCATAAATAGCATCTAACACTGAAGGTAGAAATTGTGATATTGAGGTTTTTGGCACACGAAAGTTACTTTCTAAGCTTCTGAAACTATCGCCAGTGGCTAAGTATCTCAGAATTATTTGGAGTTTTACTCTTGCAGGTATAGCAGGTCTCATGATAGTATCTTCTTTCTGTATTTTTTGTTCAACTTTGCTTAAAAGATATTCAAATTGCTCACAATTGAGCCTTAAATGATTTTTATATGTATCTTTGTCCTCCATTTCCACCTCTCGAAGAAAATTGTCAGAAGCACCGAATTGAACGCGTCTTAAAACCCATTTTCGAGTCCATAGTTTCTTCTTCCGATTTTTCTTTTTGGCTTGCTGGAAGCTGTTTTTCAATTCTGTTATCAAAAAATCTACAGTTACTTCAATACCCAACAGTAACAAGTCCTGATCCGTTGCAAATACTTTTTTTTCCTGTCAAATTCTTTTAAAACTCAGAGATTTCATAGGAGTTAACTATTAACGTATAAACCCCTATCATAGTACACTAGGATGGATACTACTCTGTCATAGTACACTATGTCAGAGTCAACTATTATCGTCAAAACCCGGCTTTAGCACCGGTATCTTTTAGATAGCGTAGGCCACTTTTTGAGTCGGTCACACTTAGGCAGAGTTCATATGGCCGCACGGTGTAGAGTTCACATGATAGTGTATATACGAGCGCCAGTCTGGCATTACATTGATTGACAATGGACGTGGAGGAGGCAATTTGCTTATGGATTTTATATAGAAGACTGAGACGTCGCAGAAGAAGACAAAGGCGATACTGGGTGCATCCAATTTTTAAGTGAAAGACTTTCTTCAAGCCTGTTTGTCACTTTATATCCTGAGTTGAGGTTACACGAAGAAATTTTTTTTAACTATTTCCGTATGTCAGTTGCATCCTTTGATTTTTTTACAATTCCAGTGAAAATAATTTAAAATCCAGTGAAGATGCTATAAGATATTGCATATCACCAAAAGAAAAACTCATTGTAACATTGCGGTAAGTTAACTGTTTATTAATCATAATCACAGTAAAAATTATAAAAAATAAGAAATTATGAGTGAGTCTTCTTGGCAAATTAACTTTTAGTTTAACTGAATGAATAAATCTAGGTCTTGAGAATCTTCGTATGACCCGGGTGATGTTATTTGTGATGAATTTGTGGGAGGTGAAGTGTATGAACTAGTTGTATAGCCATATTGTGTTGATTCTCTATCAGAGTACTGCATTGGGTTGCTATATTGAGAACTTTGAAATGAAGCGTGATAGTTTCTCGGCGGTCGTTGTGAGTTATATGAAGTAGACGGCTAGTTCAAATCTTCATGTGGCTGTGCTTGTGTAGATTGGTATCGTTCTAATAAATTATAAATTTCAATTTTCAGTTTTAAACGCCGGTTTTCGGAAACTTTTTTTATTTCCTTAACCAATGAAAGAAAAAAAAATATCTTCATTATTATTTCGAGTATTTATGCTTTGTTGTAAAAGATTTGCAAAATGTTCATCGGCAGGGTGAAGTTTGTATTTTTTTCGGGGCACATTTTCTGTTAAAGATTGAACGCTGCTGTTAACACTATCCAAATCAACATTCTCTGTAACTTCAGCAACATCAAGGCTATTATCAGTTTTTCCGTTTTTGGACAACTTGTTTAAGAAATGACAATCTTTGGAAATGCGCAAATGAAGATGGTGTTGATGCTGAGGAACCGGACCTCAAATGTTTTGTTTTTTTTTTTTTAAGTTCTTTTACATAGGCGTCACGTAAATTTTTCCATTTTTTCTGCAGAATTGATCCTATAAAGTAATAAATTAATTATTAGTTTTCATTACATTGCAAAAATATTGAAAAATGTTATAAGATACGGGTGCATAAAGGGTCTTCCCGAATGCGTGCCACACTAAACTGTGGCACTTATTCGGTGAAGACCTACTTTATGCACACTGTATTTTATGCACAAGACCTACTTTATGCATGTGTATCTTAAATAACTATTATGTTACAGGTACCTAGCAACTGGTTCTTCATTAGCAGAGTTGCAATATGGTTATAAAATTGGTAAGTCTACGTTATCGGGTATAATTAAGCAAGTGTGCCAAGTTTTATGGAGAAATTTAAAAACTTTGGTCATGAGTCCACCAACTAAAGAGTTCTGGACACAAATATCTATACAATTTGAAAATAAAGCATATTTCCCAAATTGTATTGGTGCTTTGGATGGCAAACACGTTCGTTTAATACAGCCACCAGAATCAATGTACTACAATTACAAACACTGTATTAGTTTTAATGGCTTTATGTGATGCTAACTATTGCTTCATATGGACAGACGTTGGAGCTTACGGAAAAGACAGTGATTCAGGTGTTTTTAAGGAAACATCATTATTCAAAAAACTCTCAGAAAATTCTTTGAACATTCCTGAGCCAAGATCTATCACAAATAACGAGAGCGATGCATATAAATTACCATACCTAATTGTAGCTGACGAAGCTTTCGCTATGACTAAAAATTTGATGACCCTATGGTGGCAAAATGTTGTCAAAAGAAAAAAATATATTTAACTACCGCCTTTCTTTAGCACGGAGGTAGGTCGAATGTACATTTGGCATAATGTAACACCGGCCAATAGACGTCAAGATAGATTTTGCCATTGATATCGTCAAAGCCATTTGTGTTTTACACAACTTGGTTAGGATGAGAGATGGTATAAAACAGGACGATATGATTAATCCAGCGCCATTACCTAATGTGAATCTAACTAACAGTGGACGAGCAATCCATGAAGTAGATAATATTCGAACTAAATTCACAAATTATTTTGTTACTGAAGGTAAATTAGATTGGCAAGAAGAAATGGTGTAACATGACCAATGATTTTATAAAACTTATTTTAAATAAATAAAACTAATTTAAAGAAAAACTTACCCAAATTTTTCTATTTTTTTTCAGAATCATCATTTTTGCAAAAAATTAAAACTAACTGTTCCCAAGACCTTCTTTTTATTATTTTATTTGAATAATCCTTAGAGTTAAGATTCCAAATTGCATCTCTTTTTTCGATTTCGTCGATAAGCAAATCGATAAGCACAATGTCATCTTCGGTACTCATTGCATCGATCTATGTGTCTTTCCGTCTCAAGCCCCGCGGATCAACTGAACGGTTTGCAAAACTTGTGCCGCGCGGTAGCGCGCGTTGGCGTGCGGTACCGCGCGGTAATGTAGACCATAATTACTGTTTATATTGATGTTGTACCGCGCGGTTCGTTGTTCCGCGCGGTGCCGCGCGGCCATATGAACTTAGCCTTAGGCGGTAATTCTTGATTTCTGTGCAGCCATCCGCCATTGACTGCACGTCTACTAGTTTTCCGAATTTGTCTTCCAGGTGCAAGACTGTACACAGTTTCTAGATCGCTTGTAAGGTTCCGACGCTGCGACGATCTATTTTTGTCTCTGAACGACCAGCGGTATCTAGACTGCTCTGTGTCGTGACGAACTTCTGTATCGCTTGCGTCGAAAATTGTCCTTTTCCTTCAGTTGGCTTGTAAGTTTGGCGATATCTGTCTCCATTGCAGCGATTTCTGCACTGCCATCCGAGGTAGTAGCTATAGGCTCGTTACTTGTTGAACGCATCGCCTGTATCACTTTCTCTGCAATGTCAGCCAATTTGTCTACCAACTTTGTATCATTAGCGGCCAACACTGGTCGCGTCGTGGGCAGTAGATGAAATTCCCACAGCACACGGAACGTGTTCTCTGATAGTTTATCCTTGGCCAAAGTCTTCATTCGACAGAGGAGTTGAGAGGGACGTTGGTCACCCAACTCCATTTCTTTGATCAGTTTCTCGATTTCTCGACACTGCGTGTCTTGGTATGTGTCTATTAACGCTTTCTTTAAGGCTTGAAATTTCCCTGTGTCTGGCTGATACTCTATTACACTTGCGACTTCCTCTATTGTTTCTTTACTTAATTTTGAGAGTACGACATCAAATCTTGCTTCGTCGCTAACCTTCTGAGGATTCAGTATAGCTTTAGTCCGCCCAAACCGTAATTTAGGTTTATCTGTCCAAAATTCGGGAATTCTGGATGCTATACTGATTTGAAATAAATCCGGTAGTGGGGTAGTCATTGCCTCGAAACTATATTATATTATTTATCTAATTTCGGTGAAAATTTTACTTCATGGGCACCCTTTTGAATCACGCCGATCAAAAGGGCAGTAATTATTTAGATAGTTCGTGGATATATCGTATATTGTATTATTACAGAGCGCAAGTGTGTAGAGTCGGGCGTGACGGGAAACAACTGGCCAGTCTCGGAGCTCATGACCATGTCGTCATAGGCTTTGTAGCTGACGCAGCTTGCTTCCTGTCCCCACATCTATTGACAATGAAAATGTAAATAATTTATCTTTTCAACCTGGCGAGTGGCGAAGCGATTCAGAACACTTGTTGCTTTTAAAGAGAAGTCCAATTCAACAAAGAACTATAGAAGAGAAAAATGTTCGACAGAAATTTACTAACTACAACAATGAATGACAAGTATTTTTCCAAGAACAAATGTTATCCATGCACTAGATTAAATTGTGATTTTTATGAAAGCTGTTTTACTTACTGATACACTCTCTTATAATTGGATTTCGTTTCTATCAATGCCAGGCCCACTAAAAGTATTTGCTTCATCTAAAAATGTCATATATTCATAGTCCCATAACCGTGGTACATATGTCATCGGCACCAGTTCCCGTTCTCGAAGAATCTATCTGATAGATTTAGTACTTTTTTTTTGTAGGTGATAGATTCTATCACCTACAAAAAAAAGTACATATTATTTGGTTGGCAGTTTAGATTGAAGGTGCTAGCTATACGAATAGTATAATTTGATCTAAAAGAGGTGAAATATTTAATTTCCAAATAGCATTGTACCTTCATCAATGGTGATTATGGTGATAGCCGATGTTGCAGTTATTAGTGCTACTAACCTTTTTGAACTGCCTTTTGTAGGCAGACCTCATATTTTCTAATTTAGATTTTAAAGTATCAAGTGTCGCAGATTTATTTATTTTTCTTCGAGTGGATAAAAGTTTTTCAAAGCATTTTATTCTTAGGCGCTCTCCACATTCGCGCGCGGCGCGCGAAGCCGCGAAACAGCCGCGAACCATGAGTGTGGATACGATTCGCATATTCTTCGCGGGTTCGCGCCTCGTTCCCGAAAATTGTCGGTTTTTTGGCCCGCGACAAAAGGGTTCGCAAGCCGCGAACTTGCCGCGCCACATTCGCGCGCGGCTCAGTCGTGTCGAGTCGAGTGCGGGGAGCGGTCGTCTGTGTTTTTATTATATATACAGAGATACAGAATACTTAGAAAATGGCTACAAATTGGTCTAACGAATTAGAACTAACTTTTTTAGAATGCTTCCAAGCAGAACCCGTGTTGTGGAATACCAAACTAAAGGACTACAAAAATAAAATGAAAAATCACGATGCGAATAAGTAGCATAATGGAAATACCGGTGGACGAATTAAAAAAAAAAGATTCATTGATGTCTAGTTATAGGAGTTATAGGAACAAGGTCAATAAATCGATCAAATCGGGAGCAAGTGCCGAAGATGTATATATATCAACCCATTTGGTTTGACTACGAGATGATGGATTCTTTTTTGGGGGATACATTAAACTGTGTGAAAACTATAAATACGGTACGTATACTTTGTATTTTATTAGAATTAAGAACTACAAATAATCTAGGCATTTATTCAATAATTTTTATGAACTAAAATATTTGGTGAATTCGTTTCTTATTTCCGTGGCTTTTCGTGGTGGTCGGCGTGGTAAACGTCGCACGTCACGAAGAGCACATGTCCTTTCTACTTCTCTCCTTCTACTTCGATCCAGGTTCTCTAAGTACTTCATAAATGTCAATAGTTCCGGGTGGTGTATAGATACGTGAAGAAGTACGACTTCGTCTCAAGAAATTATGTAGTAATATACAAGTCATTGTTATAGTAGTAGCTTTTTCTGGTTGTAACGGAATGGGCTTTTTAAACACTCTAAATTTAGTCACCATTATACCAAAAGTATTTTCTACCACAACTCGCGCTGAAGACAATCTCTGGTTAAATTTACGATTTGGAAGTGTCGGGGTCCTCAAAAACGACAGCGCTGGAGCCCGTTGGATTATTGCTCATGCAGGTAGCGAACAAGGTTTTGTGGACGAAGCATTTTTAATGTTTAAAGCCGCAACAAAAACAGGCGACTACCACGACCAGATGAATGGTGATTTTTTTTTTAAAATGGTTGAAACAGCAGTTACTTCCTAACATGCCTCCAAATTGCCTGGTTGTTATTGATAATGCTCCATACCACAGCATGGAGCAAAATAAACCACCGGGCATGAACAAAAAAAATCAGAAATTCGGGCTTGGCTTCATAAAAATAATATTATATACGAAGAACATTTCACAAAAGCAGAGTTATATGAGCTGGTGAAAAAAATAGGCCTACTAAAGACTATGTCGTAGACAGGTTATTCACCAGATATGGCCATGAAGTTTTAAGGTTGCCGCCTTATAACCCCATTGAGTATATTTAGAATTTAATAAAACGCAGAGTGGCTAACAAGAATTTCACTCAATTGGCAAGCCAAATTGAAAAATTAACAAAAGAAGCGGTAGCATCCATAACAGTTGAAGACTGGAAGCGGGAAATAAATCACGTGAAAAGAATAGAGCAAAACTATTTTGAAATGTTAGAAGACGATGACAACAGTTTTATTTATAATAAATACAGGTGAGTCCTACTTTATTTCCTTTCCAACTTACTTCTATGGCAGTGGGTTAAACACATTGTTTAATATATGATATAATCTTATCTAATATCATTTATACTCTTATCAGTAATAAATAATGTAACTTTAATTTCCTTTTTCGTTTTGGACTGGCCGTTGTGGAGAGCCTTGGGGGAGGCCTATTTCCAGCAATACAATAAGGTTACAACTCCTGATCCGCATGAGAACCCTAATATCCTGAAATCTTTTCATGACGAACCCCTATCTGGCCATCGAGGAGTCATTGAAACAACAAGGAAAATTCGCGAACTATACTTTTGGAAAGGCATGACGGATGATATAAAAAAATATGTTGAAAGCTGCCAAGCTTGTCGACATAATAAAATACAACGAAAAACCTATAAGGCTCCTATGGCTATAACAACTAATTCTACTGAACCGTTCGAGAGAGTATCTATGGATCTTGTTTCCTACTCCGACGTAAGCGATAACAATAACAAATACGTCTTGACTCTCCAAGACGAACTCACCAGGTACGTGCAAGCATATCCTATCCCTGACAAGGAAGCGATAACTGTTGCAAAGCAATTATTGCATTTGTCAGCATTACGGAGTGCCCAAACGTTTCCACTCTGACCAAGGTACCGAATTCATGAATGCTGTAATAAAACAACTCGTAAAATTCTTCGGTTCCAGCCAATCTTTCAATACTACCTACCACCCTCAAACAAACGGTGCCCTCGAAAGGTTTCACGCTGTCATCAGAGACCATATCCGCATATATCACGATCGCCGATTAAAAAATTGGGATCAAATCATTCCTTTCGCAGTAATCTGCCACAACAGCTCAACAAATAATTCCACGGGTTACACCCCGTACGAACTCCTATTTGGTTATAAACCCCGCCAATTTTACTCGTTAAAGCTAATTCCCGACTACTCTGCATCAGATTATGTTAGAGATCTAAATGAAAGATTGAAAATATCCCGACAATCTGCAATCGAAAATGTCGAACGCATGAAGGAAAGGGCAAAGGAGCGTTACGACAGCAATATAAAAAAATATAGCAAAATTTAAAGTAGGTGATAAGGTGATGTTAAGGATTCCTAATCCTAATAATTTGGATTGCAAATGGGATGGCCCTTATACTATAAGTAGAGTAGGTTTTAACGAAAATTATATAATTGTAAAATTATATAATTGTAACATGAGAGTTCACGCAAACCGTTTGAGACCATTATAGTAATTCCATCTTACAGTAACATTCGCTAATTCATAGTAAAACTTAATTAATTTTGTTTCAGGGCTAATCAAATAATGGCTCAATCAACTCATAATCATAATAACATCTTTCATGAATACATAAATGACCCATATGTCAGCTACATCACTTGTTCTATTATTAAAATAATAGTTTGTATTTTCCTGTATAGATCCTATAAGTACATTAAGACCTTTATCGAAAATAGACGTAAACATAATCATCCAGACCCAAATGACGTTACATTAGCGTAATTAGTTTTAGGTAAATAGTTCTATTTGCATGCCTAATTATCTATAATAGGTCAAGCAATTATAATCAATTATGTTAGTTACATTATAATAGTAAGTACTTTTCTATATCAAAGTTACAATATTGATCATATAAATTAGTGATAAGTTCCAGATCAATTCCAATAATTCTAAGTCTCATAATTTAACATTCAAACTAAATTAGCTTTTAAATTTTATCTATTCCAGGGCAACCACTACAACAGTTGCCAGCCTTACGGAACCATTACCCTCACACCCCGGTCTTTTCTATCTAGAGGAAGGAAATATATACCCTTCTGATGAATCTTGGAATCTAATAGTATATCGCGACTTAAGACCACTTTTCATCGCACACGAATCTTTATTAAGATTAGCAAATAATTTCCATACTATATCCTCCAAATACCCAAATATTCCGAATGTCCAAGCAACGAAATCATACCTCAACGTAAACAGGAAAAATAGAAAACCGTTTATCCAAATTCGGCATGTACCTTGGGAAGGATTCACGTGTCAAAAGAGAATTAGTAGATGGTATCAGCACAATCCTAAAATGGCTTATTGGCACGCCTGACGCAAAGGATGCAAAAAGGTATGACGACTGTATTGATCTTTTAGAAAAACGGGAACTAGATCTCACTGCACTCATGCAGAAACAATTACAAATGACGTCGTCGACCTTAAAGAACTTTAATAAAACCATATTCAAAATCTCTTATGATGAACAAGTTATCAATGAAAACATAAATTCATTAAATAATTATCTAAATATTAGCAATAAAATCCTATTTCACATTAAAGTTAGCGAACAAATTTCAAGTATATCTTTACAAATCTTAGAAGTAATTATCAGTTTGGACAACGAAATTAATGATTGCTTATATAGTGCTCTATTTAGCCAAGCCAATATTATTCATCCCTCTATTATATCCCTTAAGAGACTGTACCAAGAGCTCTTAATTTCTAGCCATGTCCGTACGCATAAACGCCTTGTATTACCTGTGACTATCGACAATCTCCATTACATATTAGATTCATCGACTCTTTCGGCATATATTTATTCAAATCGTTTAGTTTTCATATAGTCTAAGAGCTAGCTACGGAAATAGGTTTGCAATTTATAGAGCAACGAAATCCCCCTTGTTAGTAGGCCATACTATCATTATTAATTAATCCGGGCGCCTGGCAGCTGTTTAGCGGTGGGTGTGAGAGTGAATGGGCAACAAAGGGGTTGTAAAATCAATTGAAGGTGTGCAATTTATAGAGCTCTGTGTTTAGTGTGATATTATAGCTAATTAAGTATTTAATTTGAATATAACAATGCCAGGCGTTTTAATTGGGGGAAAAGTAGTGCCAGGTGACATCCAATATGCGCGAAAAAGTGCTCAGTCCTCTCATTTACTGGGTCAAATTTTATCGTGTTTCGTTACCCAAAGGGTGAAAACGGGACCTTATTACTAAGCCTGACTGACTCGCACTTGGCGGGTTTTAAGAAACTTCACAACCCGGGATCGAATCCGTACCAATTTTTTAAACCGCAGCCAAAAATATACGTTTAACGTGTGTATAGAATCTGTTTATGTTTTATTTGGGGCAATAATATTAAGATCATCATTGTGTCATTTATTTATTTTGTATCAAATATTAGATATTAAAAGTAATTTCTAATATCATGTTGAATGTTGGTCGAAATGTTAGCTCTCCAAAATTTTTCGTGACCTGAAACATGAATGAAAAGTTATCAATACATAATATTTTGCAACGATTTTATTCTTAATTAGTTCTTTACATAGTAAATAAAGTATACCTGAAGCATTAATGCTGCCACGCTTATTTTTATTCATACTCGTCCTCTTCCGAGTCGTCATCGTCATCTGTAAGAATAAATTAATGTTATTAAACATGTTCGGTTGCATCATCTGCTGCAATACATCGATAAAAGTATACATTTATATACCTGTCACATTAATTTCTTCCTGTGTGTATTCGGGTTGAATGATAACATCATTTACGTAGGCTGGTGATTGATCCCCCTCAAACCAAAGTAATTCGAATTTCCCTTCGGTTTCTGTCCAGCCATAATCAAGTGGGGTCAATTGGGTTGGGGTTTTTAGACTAGCGTTCCCCCATACACTGCTGATATAGGTTGCTCGACGCAATTGTTGATGTAGTTCTGTTTTGCATGGTGGTAAGTTCGCTGCGTCCAGTAGCGGCGTTAGGGTAGGGCGCGGTTGGGCGACCGCCCAGGGGCGCCAGATATAAAAGGGCGCCGCTGCGCTGGCGCCCCTTAATATCAGCTTGTTCATAGTGTAAGTGTTACTTACATACATAAATTCCCTAAATCTAGATAAAAAGTCCTTATGTGGCAACACTACAATAAAATGCAGATTGCATTTCGATTGAAACACTGCTGTTCATTTAACCAGGAATCTTCGACCATAGCATAGATCACAAAACAAATTATCCATCTCTTCTTAACATTTTTGTTAGAAAGAGTTCGGGTTATTTTTGACGAAGAGGGTTACAATCAGCTCAATCATTATACCGGTGCACGGTGCACGCATTTAACACTTGAGATTTAACTATTACTAACACTTAAGTATTCGGATTTATTTTAAAAAAAAACAAGCAAACGTAGTACGGTTTATTGCGGTGGTATTCTCCACTCTTAGTTTCGACTACCGAATAACATTCGTTTTAATATAAAAGTAAAATTTTATTAGTTTTTAAATGGTTATTTTACTATTTTAATTTGTATAATTACTTATATGTTTTATATTTACTTAATTTAATTACTTATAATAAATAAATCCCCCTTTTTTATGTGGTTTTCAATGTGAGACAGGAGGCGCCGTAAAAATCTCGCCCAGGGCGCTGGTAATGCTAAAACCGGCACTGGCTGCGTCAATATTTTTGAATTTACGGCTGAATAGCTCATTGACGTCTTTGAATTGGAATGTTTTTCTAAAAATGTTTAATCTCGCCTCGTTGACGTCATCAGCTTGTTGGTCACCATACATGCGACAGACAAACTTCTCTAATACTGGATATACAGCATCGCTTGCTTCCGATGAATCCAGAGCACACAGGCTTGAAAAAGCTTTTTGAAATTCCACGCTCTTTTCGAGCAAAGCAAACGGCCTGTTTTTCCCTTTTTTAAAGAATGACGGATTATAATCACAGCCGTGAAATCCTGGCAATGCCATCGCCAGTGATTGGCCTAAGTGGTTGTACAGTGATGTAATATCGATGTACCTTTGATTATTGCCAACACCGGCAAGCATCCAAATTCGCACTGAATTATTTACGTGATGCATATTCCCTAGCATTATCACTAGAATGTCTGTATCAGAGCTTCTAATAACAACATTAGCTTTGAAACCAATTTTGCAGACATGATAAATTATTTTGGTGTCCGCCTCTTCGTGACTTTCACACGACAATTGTTCATCTATCGAGCGTTGTACAGTTTCGTTTACGGACTTGTAGCAATAACAATTGTCAAAATTCACATATATGATTTTTTTTCCGATGAAAGATGTCATTTCATCGTTCGCCCAGTGTTCGATTAAAAAGCGTACTAGCGCTTCTTTGAACGAATTATTTCGCAGCTCTTTACTAAAATCAGCAGGCCTTGTTTGATCTGGTCCCGATATAACGTAGGCGTGATTTTGACATGCATATCGTCTTTCATGTTCATTGTCTTTGATGGACGGCGAAAAGTATCGATCAAAAACAACATAAATCATTGTCGCGTTGAACCTGGTCACCATTTGGAGAACTTTTTTGGAAATGTGTCCAAATGTTTTTGGAACTTCTCTGATTAAGTGAAGAATAAAAAACCCGTCCAGTATTACGACGTCAGTACATGGTGGTGGCTGGCTTGTTATTTTCTTTTCTAATAATTTCGTTAAAGCTGCTTTGTCGGTCTTACACATTGTTCCATCTAAATGGGACATGGACATTGGAACGGGAGTCAATGGATATGACAGCACCTTTGCGACATCGATATTTTGCTCCACCGACACTCCTAACATTCGCCCGAACAAATCTCTTTGCATTCGAACCTCTTGCACTTTGCTTCCAACTGTTACCATTTTTTTTTTAGAAATAACCGAAAAATTTAATATATGGTTCCTTTTTATTGGTTTTTCGAATCTATCATTTGATGCGGCACATTCAGAGATAAAAGTTTCCTGTAAACGACTTCCTGTTTCCTCAATGTTGAGAAGAAAATCTGCCGTTGCTTCTGAAGCAGCTCTTCCTGTCGCGATGTTATAAAGAATTGTCTTGTCCAAGTCAGGATTGAAAGGATTGATATTTTTGCTGACAGTGTCCATAAATGTGTTAAGATGAGCTGTGTTCTTTTTAATTTGATTACGTTCCAGATCACAGGTTATGTCTTGAGACTTTTGTAGCCCAGTTTCTTCATACACGTGTGATATTATTGTCGATCTGATGCCGTGACTGCGTGACCAACGTTGCCGAGCAGATATTGAATTGGTCATATGTAAAACTCCTGTCAATCGTCTTGCTGCATCAGCGTTTATCGTTTGTTCCAAAGTCAAGTCTACAGGTTGTCTCGAGAAAGGCTTGTCAGTTCGCTTTACACCAAAGTGACCTTGCTCCAATATTTCTCTCAATCCCGGATGGGTACTGTCGATCTTCATCAAATTGTCGTGGTACTTAGCCAACCACCTTGCATAATTTGGTTGATTGAAAGCAAAAAATAAATTTGCTATTTTGGGCAAAATATACTTGAAAA
Source organism: Bembecia ichneumoniformis (assembly GCA_910589475.2). NCBI lineage: Eukaryota > Metazoa > Arthropoda > Insecta > Lepidoptera > Sesiidae > Bembecia > Bembecia ichneumoniformis. Next base: position 13,421,052 of record OU342539.1, on the reverse strand, counting down.
GTTCAAAGTCACCAGTACGAATGCTCCTCGTCAAGATTTGGTAATAATTGACGAGATTGATGTACATCATGTAAAATTTAGCAGTATTTCCGTATCAGCCTTGAAGTGTCGCTTTCTGATCTGCCAAATATTTATTGAGTAACTCTGTGAGAGCTTCGTTTTCAAGTGTGTCCATTAAAATCTCATTTTGTTGAAGATTTGTAAGAGTTGATACTACATGCTCGTCAGATTCTAATTTTTCACGCTCAAGAAAAGATTTGAAATGCAAGATTTCCAGTGCAAGGGCAACAATAGGATGCAACCGCTTGCATCGATTAAAATGTTTTCCGCTTATGAAACCATTCACCGAACCATTGGCTAGTAGTTCACTTTCCACCATCATATAGGATAACCCACAATCGTCAATAAATTTTCCAACAGCTTTGAAGTAGGCCATCATTATATGAAAACTGCCAAGGTGAATGAAAACATTTTCGAATTTCGGATGCTCGGTAAATTGTATCTGCAAAGCAACTTTTGCGATAGCTAAATCGTAAGTGATTTGAATGTAGCGTTGATTGCACTCACTGACAGCTTTTTGAGCCTGAATCATTGTTTCAATGACAACCGATTTTTCAGTTGGAGATACATTTATCGGTGTTAGATAAGTCACTTTTTGTTTTGGGCTGTCATCTGGTATTATTTTACTGTTAAACCCTACCCACATTGGTGTATTGGGAACTTCAAAAGCATGGGATAACATCCACAACAGATCTATCTTTTTAATAGTTAACAAATTGGGTGGAAGTGATCCTCGCATCGGATTGTCGATTGGAAGTAGAACATCTGTCATTTTTGGTCTTTTGGAATACGGAAGTAACTCTGGTAGAATAGCTTCGAATGATCTCCGCTTTTGACTGCATGATTTGTCTGTATATCCTCTAGCATTATCGATGGCGGATTCCAGAGAATAATTAGAAGTATCACTTACATTTTGGAATATAATCCCAACGGTATCATGTAGGGTATCTTTGCCGCTGCTAGTTTCAACAAATCGGTCAAAATTGTCAAAAGCAACTCCTATGGTTAAATCTGCAGACCGTGTGATACCTTGCGGGCAAATAGTTGAACGATCGAAAGCAGCAAAAGTCGCTTCAGTTTCGAGCTCTTCGATGGTGTTGTAACTACAACAATGACCGAATCTGTTTAAAATTTCGATTACCTTCCTGCTGCTTGTCAAACTTTTCATTGCCATGCCTAGGGTTATGTGTTTCGAGGTTTTCGGTTGGCCATTGCGAACATTGTAAATTGTGTCTTCACAAAGAGATTTCACTTTTCTTAATTTATCGCTACTTTGTCTGGATCGACGATCTGCACCACATAATAGTGTAGTAAAAAAATCATACAACTCTTCTGGAATCGTACATTCACCAGAGATCAAATCTGTGGTCTGTGGACTATGGGGCAAATTGATTTTCTTAATTTCCATAATTTTTTGTCTTAGTTTCAAAGCGATTTCATTGATGTCATTAGTTATTTTTAATGATTGATAAGTCGATTCATTTACCTACAGTGACGTCAGTGGGACAAAGAATGTTCTGATTATGCATGAAAACAAATTTTAATCGTTTACCAAATGTTTTAGAAATCTTGTCCTTGACCCGCTGTGGTTTGAATTCATTATCGTCATAGTCCAAGCTTTGGTCTAATTCCCGTAAATTATTTGTAAAATACTCTGTTAAAGAGCTAAAGAAAATACATTTTCGCCGTTCCAAGACATGATCTTCGATAAAACTGGATAACGATTCAAATGCGATTTTGTAGTTATTCCTTCTAATGTGCCAATCAGTTCGTGAACATTTCGAGTCAGTAAATGAACGAAATTTAATTTGGTAAGCTGCTCTGCAATGATCGTGATAGCTTAAATAATCATTTTCATTTATTTTTTTCAATAATTGTGAATCACTCAATGCTGTCGCTTGGGCTTCCAAGGTATCCTTAAAAGTATTTGTTTCCGCTGTACGTAATACACATTCTTTTCCTTTTATCTTAGCACGAGTTTTATCACAAAACATACAGTTTTTGTCTGCGATCGATTGATGCGAGGATACGGAAGACGCACTGCGTTGCTCGTTTTCTTTATTTTCTGTTAAATATTTACCCATGACCGCGATGAAACTGTTACGACATTTACAGTGATATCCTTTTGAATCACACGGGGCAGATGGTAGATCTACTTCGCCATATTTCAGTCCGTGCTTAAGGAGAATTTGTTTAATATTCTGACACTTCTCCAACGTTTGTTCATTAAACAATTGTACTTTTTCACTTGTACTATTACAAAAAATACACAGTGGCGAAGAGGTAGCCATTTTCAATTTCCGAATAACACATTGAACGCGTTAAGGTTACCGAAAGCGTTAGTCAAGCGATGAGCGACCGGGCGACGACGTGCGGACACGGGCATCGACATCGTATGACTGACTCGGCGGGCGGGGGTAGCGCGCGGTCAACGCGGGGCGCGCAGGCGACGCGAGGCAAGCGGCCGGCGCGAGTTGGAACCAGTTGCGTTTCGTCGTCGCCTGGTGGTTTGATCGACTGAATATTCGCGCCTGTATTTTTGCACACACGATTCTGAAGGTTCACTCTAATTAAAAAGTATAGACCTAGTCGTCTATAAATGAGACGACTTTGGCACTTTTTCCCGCACCTTGTATGTCACCTGGCACTACTTTTCCCCCAATTAAAACGCCTGGCATTGCTATATTCGAATTAAATACATAATTAGCTATTATATCACACCAAACTCAGAGCTCTATAAATTGCACACGTTCAATGGATTTTACAACCCCTTTGTTGCCCATCCACTCTCACATCCACCGCTGAACTGCTGCCAGGCGCTCGAATTAATTAATAATGATAGTACGACATCCTAACTAGAGGGATTTCATTGTTCTATAAATTGCAAACCTATTTCCGTAGCTAGCTCTCCCATTAATATTAGAATTTCCTTTAATTCGAAGCGAACCATTCACACTATACCGAATTTACTCCATTCCAATTCCAAATCAAGATTCTACCTATCATCAGTAGCGGCGTTAGGGTAGGGCGCGGTTGGGCGACCGCCCAGGGGCGCCAGATATAAAAGGGCGCCGCTGCGCTGGCGCCTCTTAATATCAGCTTGTTCATAGTGTAAGTGTTACTTACATAGTACATAAATTCCCTAAATCTAGATAAAAAGTCCTTATGTTGGCAACACTACAATAAAATGCAGATTGCATTTCGATTGAAACACTGCTGTTCATTTAACCAGGAATCTTCGACCATAGCATAGATCACAAAACATTTTTGTTAGAAAGAGTTCGGGTTATGTTTGACGAAGAGGGTTACAATCAGCTCAACTAACACTTAAGTATTCGGATTTATTTTAAAACGAGCAAACGTTTATTGCGGTGGTATTTTTCACTCTTAGTTTCGACTACCGAATGACATTCGTTTTAATATAAAAGTAAAATTTTATTAGTTTTATTATTTTAATTTGTATATTTACTTATATGTTTTATATTTACTTAATTTAATTACTTATAATAAATAAATCCCGCTTTTTTTATGTGGTTTTCAATGGGAGACAGGGGGCGCCGTAAAAATCTCGCCCAGGGCGCTGGTAATGCTAAAACCGGCACTGCCTATCATACAACCATTCTTCCTGAGCATACATTTTTAGCTACGAGCCCCAATGGCCAGCAATATATCACAACAAATAAATTAGAAAATTGTAAGAAGTTCAAGCCAAAGGAGGAAGAAGTATACGAATCCGCCCTGCGTCCAATCTGCGAAGTGGACATCCTGCTCAGCGCCTCGACGTCAATACCAAGCACTTGCACCAAAACCACGTTCAGTGCAAATATCAGCATCTACCAACCACTAAGGAACAAAAAATGGCTTTATATACAAAGTCACGAACCTCCATCTATTTTACAAGGTCACAGAGAAGTTTCCCACCATTCGCTGCAAGGAGTGGGAATTCTAACTGTTCCCGAAGGATGCAAGCTCCATACGGGATATAGCACCCTTTCAGCTAAATTTGCAACGGAAGACAACATTACCTTCCCCATCATCATGCCAGACGTTAGAACGGATGACTGCTACGAAGAGGGAAAACGGCTTAAAAGCCCGAACCTCCTCACAGTCATTCCCAGTAACGTCCCAATTAATTCTCTCAACCAAAAACAAAATCAAATTAAGAAGTACTCAGAGGAACTAAACAAATTTCGCTCGAATGTGCCGTACCAGGCACCTACTCATCTAAGTTGGACATCCTTGATTTTTGGTATCATGACGACATTCAATTTCGTCCAGATATACAAGGATGCATCCAGATATTCAATAATTGTTTCGACGCATCGAATCGTCGACAACACATAGAAATCCCCATGAGCGCGACCCATGCCAGCATTTCTGACGATAACGACGACGACGATGACAAGCCCGACGCCGCCGCCACCAATTCCGCATCCAAACCCCAAAAGGGCGCGATCTTTGTATTAAGGGGCTTCCCCCTTAGTACAAAGATGTTATGTAATTAGTTAAGTAGTTTAAGCATATATTAACATTATATAATTAGTTAATTAGTTATATCATCACTCATTATGTAAATTAGCCTAAGTATATTATAATTACTACTATTACCTAAGTTCTCCAAAATCATTCTCCCGTATTTTTCCAGTGTTCCTTTGTCCCTAATAACTAATAAAACCATCGGTCCCGACTCTCTCCCGTCATTCTACGTTCCGAACTCGTAAGAGCAAGTCTCTCTTAAATCTTTGTTAATATTAAGTTTAGTCTATCATTGTAATCCTTTATTTCTGGGAATTAAATATTATAATTTTTTAAAAACTAGTTTGAGCTTTTCTCCACGTAACAAGATAATACTTTCAAGGAGATCCTCGACGATGTGGATGGTATTACAGGAAATAACATGGGCATGGTGTCAAGTCTAAATATTGAGATACCTACAGTTCCTAAAGATGATAATTGTTACACACAAGATTACTTTGAAACTCTGATGCAGAACGAACTGTTAGATACTGATAAGAGTTGAAACATTGTTAAAGACACCGGTATCCAAATCAAACTCGTTAATTTTATTATTTATGTGAAATTATATCGTTGGTAAGTCCTTTGGCTGTTCTGGTAATATTTTCAAGGCCATGAGAGTAATTTAGTATATAGTGTTATGTTAAAAAATTTAACAACACGTAACATACATTGTTTAAGTGCTCGTATAAATAAATTGAAATTACTCTTTTAATTCTACACATTACCATTAAGATAGTTATAGCATTGTTATATTTTTCATTCACTCTTTAATAACGACCAAGACAGTGTTCAATCATCTTGCTCCACTGATAGAAATGCTAACTATGACGCAGAAGACTTCACGATATCAATTTCACGACTCTAGCTTTTTCTTTGTCAACTACTATGAGTAAAACCTCATCAAATAAAGAAAGACGGGTTTTTTACTATTTAAATTTAAACAAGCATGCCGCGTTATATAATTTAGATACGTTCGTTCGTTTATAAAAATGATTGGTAATGACATATCAATGGTCAAATGTACGTCTATTACGTCAAATGTTACAAAATTATTTTAAAAATTAATTAATTTTTTTCACAGTTGCGAATGCACCACTCAACAAACGCTGCGAATTTATAGGATGTATGAATAATTTTAATTTTCGACTGGTAGAAATCAAAATAACGCGACACGCTGAATAATGAAATGAGCACTACTGTCGTAATCACTCATCCAGAGTCTACTTACCGCAAGAATTTGAAAATATCTCAAAGTTACTCTATGGAGTGATGAAACTTATTTTCGGAGTGGGAATATTTAACATTCACAATCTGCATTGTTATGCGCACGTAAATCCTCGGATTGTGAGACGTGATCACTTCCAGCATCAATTCGGAGTAAACATATGGGCTGGAATATTACATGGAAAACTAACTGGGATGAGTTACCCAATCCTACTTGCATTTTTTGCAAAATGACTTAAATATTTTATTAGAAGAAATACCTTTAGAAACACGCCGAAACATGCGGCTGCAACATGACGGGGCTCCTTCACATTACGCTAGAGATGTAAAAAAATTATTTAAATGCTATTTTCCCAAATCGCTGGATCGGAAGAGGTGGGCAAAATCAGTGGCCAGCACATTCACCGGATTTAAATCCCATAGATTTTTTTTCTATGGGGTTATTACAAAGAAATCGTTTATGAGACGGAGAATTAAAAAGGTACAACTTCGTCAAAAAATCAATAATACCTCCATTGAAATAAAAAATAACTTGAGAGCAACTTTTGTGAGGTATTTTGCACACCGAAATAAAATACTTTTTTTTCGCAATACAAAGTGACACATCCTAGGACAACCTGTATATTTATAAAAATAAATCGGAAGATAATGGGGCAGATTTTGTAAGTTGAAGAGTTTTTCGTAAGATATTTGCAGAAGATTATAATATAGAGCTCTTTTAACATGCCCAAAAAAGATAAATGTTTAAAACATTTAAAATTCGAACAATTTGATACTACAGTCTATCATATTGATAAATCTATCAGACACCAGATGGGAAACACACGCTAAAGCGACATCTGCTATTTCAGAGAAATATAATATGCGTTAGATGTCATGCAAAAAGGAGAAACCAGAACAGAGGCAGCTAATTTTTCAGATAAGCTACAGGAATTAGGGTTCGTACCTATGTTGGTCATGTGTGACGAAATTTTGCAAACCTTCCGAAAAGCTAGCAAGATATTACAAGACCCGCTACCATATTATCTAAAAGCAGACGTCTACACAACCATCAGACAGCCACAGCCACGGCAGCTACAAAGCCATTCGTTAGCAGACGACACTAAAAGTTAGTATTATCTAAAGCGATGTTTATGCAATTGCTAAGTTGTAGTAAGAATGCAATTGTACACTGTTGTATTGTAAGAATACAACAGTGTACAATGTGTAATTGTAATTGTAAGAATAATGGCAATGTCCGTGAGGCCTGTGAAGGATGGCAACACTGCCCTCTCGCCCGCCTTACGGAACGTGTTTGTGTCAACAATAAAAGTTAAAGTGGAATAAGTCTGAAGTGTATTTACTTTATTGAAACTACATCCTGGTACCCGCTCGACAAACCCTGCGACATGGTGTCAGAAGTTGTGGAAAATTCAAGTTGAGATTAATTTTTATAAAACGCAGTCTCGAATCTCGATAGAACAAAAATGGCCGAAGAAAAAAATTTACAAAGATTAACGACAACACTTGTTTCGCAAGTCACAGAGCCATTCACGTTTGACCCAGAAAAAAAAAGGGCCGTTAGGAAATGGGATGATTAAATAAACGCTTACGCGAAGCTTTGAGAATTATTAGCATCCTCCCCGGTTCTTGCTCAAGCAGATCACACAAGACCCTACACGATTAAGACAGACGCGAATAGTTACGCTCTCGGTGCAGGGGGAGTGCGATAGTCCCCCTGCACCGTACATGTAGAGTACGCAAGTCGACTCCTAACCAAACCTGAGCGCAATTATTCTACGACAGAAGATGAGGCTCTGGTAAGTTTATCATTATGACTGACCATCAAAGCCCTTAGATAGCTCATGTTATTGAGGGCTCCAACGGACGATTAGCTTGACGGGCTTTACTACTACAGTCATAAGACATCCATATAAAGTATATCGCTGGCAGAGTAAATGTCGTTGCCGAATCCTTGTCTCGACCATGTTGTGACTCTGCTATAGAAAACTGCAGAATCTGTACAGTGGTAGTGGACATGCCTACCAAAGTAAAGAAACCATGAGAAGGGAACAGCACAAGGATGAGGAGTTTGTGGAAATAGGAGTGCTTGGAAAGGACTGATGAAGATAAGTCTAGATACTGGAGTAAGAATGGATACTCCATGAATAACGGCCTTTTGTATATTTATAATCCGGTTATTGATGCCAATAAGTTAGTTATTCCCAAACAAGACCAGCTAGCATCATTGCAACCAATCATTCTGAGGCAATTGCCGGGAATTATGGAACAGACAAGACGTTTGAACGCATAGCAAAGATATGTACGAAATTGCTTTCAATGTCAACGCTACAAACCTTCCAATCAGAAGCCAGCCGTTTACTCCTCGTCGCTCCCTAAACGATAATGGGACGCAATTTGTCAAATCAGTATACCACCCTGAAACTAATCTGGTTAAACGACAGAATCCAGTCCTAAAGACACAACTGGCTATCCTGGTTGAATACAATCATACCACATGGGCAGAGAAATTGCCAAGCATTTGTTTCGCCATGAAACAGTTGCGTCATGTACCACTAGTTAGTTACACGCCTGCATACTTAACTTTCGGACGTGAATTAAGAACACCAGATGAAGTGACCAAGACCTTTGAGAGATGGTAAGCAACGACAACTTCATTCAAGAAATCTCTCCTCACTTGTTTAGGATCTGCCACCTTACGTAGAACAAGGCAAAACAAAATATTAAAGAAGAGAAAAGGAAAGAGTATGTTTATAAATAGAGACAAGCGTGTCTTGACAATCAACCCGGTAACTTAGTACTGACAATCACCATCGATTTTCATCACCGGAAGATACTATCGAAGAGTATGAAAAACATGTTTCCGAGGCCATCACGGCGGAGTGGCATTGTTTTCAAAATTGGTTTATTCGTGTGGCTTGATATTTGTATTGTGAGTGCTTGAAGGACAAACAAGCGCGCGTCTGTAAATAATTTCAGTTAAAGGCACACATGTAATGCCTACATACATATACGCACACATTTGTAACGCGACAACTGAAAGGCCGGGCGCCAGCGCAGCCACCAGTCTCGCACAGGTACTCACTACAGACCCACGCTCGCCCACCGGCTCTTATCAACACACTCGTTCGCCTGCCCTTATCACTAACACCTTTGCGCTTCTCAGTCAGCCGACTACACTGGTGACCCCGCACAGTTCACAATGACCGATGAGGGCAGCTCAGGCGAAGTTAGAGGAACGGAGACCTGGAGAGGTGGCGTAAGAATTCCACCTCTCTACGCGGAAAAGCCATCGCTCTGGTTCGCTCAACTGGAGGCACAATTTGCATTGGCGAATATCACCACCGATGTAACTAAATTCTATTACGCCATCGGACAACTAGATCCACAATATGCAGGAGAGGTAGAAGACATTATAACACTACCCCCATCACTTAACACATACGACAAGCTCAAGTCAGAGTTAATAAAACGCCTGTCGGAGTCCCGGACGAAGAATGTCAAGCAACTCCTGACACACGAGGAGTTGGGGGACAGAAAAATTCCTTCGTCACCTTCGCAATTTGGCTGGCCCTGGTGTACCGGAGGAGTTCCTACGCAGCATATGGTCCAGCAGGCTACCTACTGGAACTCAAACAATCATCGCTTCTCAGTCGAAGACCACACTCGAAGAGCTGGTTGAATTAGCGGACCGCGTCCATGATGTACTGGTCTCCAACCATCAAGTGACCTAACATCCACTAGAGCACCGGATTCTGTGATGACGGAAATTGCTGAACTGAAACAGCAGGTTGCTACTTTAACCAGACAGTTGAGTCGAATGTCCAGACCCAGACGGAAGTCGATCAGCGGCTCTCGGGAGCGTTCATCTTCGACGAGGTCACATTCCACCTACCGAAAATTTCCCATCTGCCGGTACCACCACAGGTACGCAGGTACCACAGGTACCTTATCACTAAAACCTTCGCGCTTCTCAGTCAACCGACTACATTCATATGAGTAAACTGTTTACGTTAACGGAGAATATTTTGAGAAATAATTAATTCATATTTGACCATTCATAGCAACTTTTTCTTATTCATTCCGGAAACTTGTAGTGTACAGGTCAAGACATACATTTTTAAACTCAAAAAATGCACAATTAAAAATCCAAAAAATGCAAGGATTCTGGAACAACTCTGCCATATTTTTTTTTTATAATGATGGCGATAATGAAAACAATATGTTTGGATCTGAGCTCTCAAAAAGAAAATATTTGTACGGAGATAGTACATTTAAAATAACTGCATGCTGATTTCGGAATCGACAGTTACAACGATAGTAATGTTCTAATTTATTTTGCCCAACCAGACCGAAAGTACGTAGGACTTCTTTTCTCCATACTAAAAAACGAATTATCATTGAATATTAACATTACCACATACAAATGCCATTTTGAAAAAGCAGCGATTAACCCAGTGCGAAATGTTTATGGGGAAGAGGTGTCCATAAAGGGGTGTCATTATCATTATTTTGAAACGATTAGACGAAAAGTAAAACAGTAAAACATTAATTTCAAGTTACAGAAGGGAAAAAATCTTTTAGATTGTTTAGTCAGATTCCGTTATTACCAGCAACAAATATTCCTGAAGTTGTATTGGAGTTATACGAAGGCTTGCCTGACACAGGAAATTTTAACAATTTCAAAAATTATTCATAGAGGAGCGTTCGGAAAGTAATTTGTGATGTATTCAGTAGTTATCAAAATAAATTTAGACCAAATAACGCCATCGAAGGGTGGCATCAGAGAATGAATAAAAAAATAACAAAACGGCCTTCCTTATTTTATTTTATCCAACTACTCAAGATGGAATCCCAATACCAAGACATTCGAATTCAAAGATCTGAATTGGCCAAGCTCTTTAGTTCTCTCTTTAAGTTTTCGATTCAACTCTTGCATCTACAAAAGCATATTTGGAAGATTCATGAGACAGAACATTCAGTACAGACGCAACAAGTGATTTCAGCTTGTGGAAGGCGCAGTGAGTCCCAACCTTAAGTCTCAAATGCCTTGACTTTCTTTACTTTCTTGTACCAAACACTTCATGCACTGGTCCAAACTTTTTAGTTCTCTCTTTAAGTTCTCGATTCAACTCTTGCATCTACAAAAGCATATTTGGAAGATTCATGAGATAGAACATTCAGTACAGACCCAACAAGTGATTTCAGCTTGTGGAAGGCCCAGTGAGTCCCAACCTTATGTCTCAAATGCCTTGATTTTCTTTACTCTCTTGTACCAACACTTTATGCACTGGCCCAAACTTTTTAGTTCTCTCTTTAAGTTCTCAATTCAACTCTTGCACCTAAAAAAGTATATTTGGAAGATTCATGAGACAGAACATTCGGTACAGACCCACCAAGTGATTTCCGCTTGTGGAAGGCCCAGTGAGTCCCAACCTTAAGTTTTCAAACTATATTTCTTATTGTTTTACTTATTTTATTATTTATTTGTTCTTCTTATATTCTTGTGTTAGCAGCTCTTTGTGTGTAAATAGCGACCATTGTATGGCGTACGATTTGCTTTGCAATTTCATCTTTGATGTTAATTATCTTCCAACAGATCTTTTTGTATTATTATTGTATATGATATTATATATTTTTTTAAACAAATATAGATTCTAAAGAAGACACGAAAATCGTGAGATTTGTAACGAGAGGTGGGATTACGGATTTATGGACTCCTTGAGAGAAACATGCAAATAAAGTCATCAAAGGACCAAACACGCTTAAAGATTTCAATTAATTTTGTTAAAAAGTTGAATGTTTTTTTTATTGATTTGCATTGAATACAATTGAAGAAGGTCGGGATTCAATTAATTGTGTATTTTTCAGGGTAAAATTTTTGCGAATTAATTATAAATCAAAATAGCAACTTCAAATTCGAATTAGGACACCAAGATATTGTTTTTGTCTTCAATCTTTGATATTTTCAAATGAAGTTCAGACGTTAAAGTAACCCAATTTTATTCAACAAATACATTCCTTTGTTATATTTTTTTTCTGAATCTTCTTCATTAGAAAGCATAATATCGTGCATTTTGGTGGTACATGGGAATGATCTATGACCAGCAGTAGACGTCGAAGGACAACTGAGTATCGAAGATGATTTTATTATAATTTGTCAAAACAAATTATTTCATAAAATGTTTCTTTTTTTCCTCTCTTTATAGCAACAATTATGTTTCTTCTATAAAACTCCGCCATTTTATATCTGCAAATTTCATTAGCATTTTCATCGAGTCAAGACTTTTGCAAGGGACAGCTTCCTCGAGAAATCACTGAATGTATCGTCACACTGCAAGATTATTTGTTTCGTGGTTTCCTGAAAATTAAAAAAGAAAACTTAAAAAAAAAAATATTACCAAATCAAATTCGATACACAAGAGATACAAAAATTGTTTTTCAATATTTTTAATATAGTCTTATATAAATAAGTAAATGATTCTTTTGATAATCAATAATAAATGAGTAAATGTTAAACATACATAAGTAAAACATATTATTAATTTAAACATAGTAACAAATGAAAACATTAATGTATATTTTCTTCAGTTGTGGACACACAACGTTTTATAAAACATTTAATTTGTTTATTTCTATTTATTTATAGATTACTACTACTATTTATTTCGTACAATCTACACAAGTAATTTCAATAATTAAATGACTTTTTAAAAAAAAAAAAAAAAAAATTCTATCCCATCTGCAAAATGAATACATCCATTTTAAAAATGTACTGCATTATAGCTTTCACTTTTATTAATAAGACACTTTTGGAACGCATTTTTAACTCACTTTTTAAACAATTATAGGTACTTTTTAACACTTTTTAAACAATACTTTAATATTATAGTTATAAAATATGTATTTCAAAATTAGTTTTAATCCTAACGCCCTTAAAGATTTCGAAATAATTAAACAGAAATAACTACAATATAATGACTCAATGATATGAGTTTTTCATGATATAACTTTTTGATATGTTTTGTTTTGGCGCCAGAGACGTATTATTGTACAAATACTCCGATAAATTCTATAATTCTATAAATTCAGATAATTTTTAATAAAGTATATAATGACAATAAATAAAACTTACTTTATTCTATCCCAATTGATATTGTACTGTCTGTACTCCTCTATAGTCGTACACTCCTGGCAGAATGGTCATTGAATGTCTGACACGATGGTCGCGGGCTCTGCGAGTCTCCTCCATCTCTCTCTATTCTTAGTGAATGCCGGAGAATGCTGCTGGGTGAATGGCCAGAGAATGCTGACCCTCTAGCTCCAAGGAGGATTCGTTGAAGGATCTGAACATCTGAAGGATTGATGCAAAGTTCTTTTAGGATGGAACATGTCCGTACTATTCACAATTTTGATTAATATTATTAATCATATCATATTTCTTTTACTCTTAGAATAATTTTAATTTTCTCCTATATTTTATTGCAACTTGTCACATTTTTACGATATTAAACAATAAATGTGTCCAAGGTAAACTTAGGTTTAGAGTGCAAACTGTGACAAGCTTTATACATATATTGTGGTATGTATTAAATCCTGGGGAATTTTATGCTTCAGTCTAATCTTCGTCAGTAGTCTTCTGGAGTTGTGTTTTATTAACCCTTTGAATCTCTTAATAGACAGATTGTTTCAATGATTAGCAATCCTTAATTATTTCCTTGCTGAGTGATGCATATTTTGATGTTTAAATTGATCTTACGTCATGTAGCATTCTTTATTATGGATAACATAAGGTGGAAATCGCTCATGCAACAATGTTCAGTGTATATGTCAGCTTATGTCCTTAATCCAATCAATATGATAAATTATATGTTCAATTATTTCAAGCATCTAATGTCATAGTTGTTTTAAATAAACTACTAACAGCTGATTCATTAATTATTATAAAAGATCTGATATAATTACATATCCATTATGACTTTAAAAGAGCTAATCTTGAACTAAGAAGTAAATTTCCATTGTCAATGCTTTTTTTTTCTTTTCATATTATATAGATTTCATACAATTTCGAACAGGTAATGTCATTTCATTAGGAGGGTTTATTTTATTGTGTAATTTGTAGTAATATTTTCCCATGTAGAAGTATGTAACCCAGCTGAAGTTAACCTGAAAATTCAAAAAAATGACAAATAAATATATCTATATTGAAATTTGCAACAACTACTTGTTTATTTTAGTTACTTCCAGAGTACTATGTCATGTGGTATACTAGGTGTGAGGCAGTGCCACTGAGGGCAGCTATTTATGCTGTATAGTTCCCAGGGAGTAGCTCAGAAACAGACTTAACAAAATGAATATATAACTGTATTTTTGCAGTACATTTATGAGAACTTAAGAACGAGCAAGATTTAACGCTGTACGCATCATGTTACATGAATTTCGTAGCATGATTGTGATTCATGTAAGAATAATTAAAACAAAACCAAAATGGAACAGACTAGTAATTAATTTTCTAGTCATTGTGGCAAAAAAAGTGCTGTGTTATCTTTGAGGAGTGCGTGAGTGCTACATGATCTAGAAATGGCGCACATTTTGACTTGCGTTAAAATTGTTCCATGCTCTTAATTTACATTCATAACAAGAAAATTAATGCCCTCCATAAATTAAACTTAAGAAACAAAATTAGTCTAGCTGATCCTAGTTCCAGACCTCAGAAAATAGTTGGTACTATAATTATTCATCAAATGATGTACAACCACTAACAATGACTGAATTCAAATACTTTTGAATAAATAAATCATAAAAAATTATTATTCCATATTGTGAATGAAAGATGTATTTAAAAAACTTTCGACAGAAGAACCTCTATGGTGCGGTGCGATGCCAGTTTAATCCCTTTTAAAATGACTTTCCAAACTGTTGATAAATCAATTTACTTTTACTGTGTTTTTTATAAATAAGAGACACTATAAATATAGAAAAAAATATCTATAAATAGATAGTTTAAAAAGATATTATTTTAAAGTTCTTATTTGAATAGGTGTAAGTAATAAAATACATATTCTACACTAGCTGAACTCGGCCACGCTTCGCTGCGGCCCATACGGCGGCGGCGTGCGCATGGGGCGCGCGGTACTGGACACTGCTTATATATAATACTATTTATCTTAGCGTGATGTTATATAGCCTTCCTCTATAAATGGACTATTCAAAACAAAAATAATTTTTCAATTCGAACCAGAGATTAGCGCGTTCAAACAAACTAACTCTTCAGCTTTATAATATTAGTATAGATTATAGCAGTAACAGGTACTCACAGTGGTTTCAGTGGGCAATTTCAGTCCGTTTTCCTTATTTGTCTCATTGTGCAGACAATCTTGACATGTTCTTTTCTACTGAAATAACAATCTGCAACATAAATATTTATTAGAATTAAAATTGTTTATGGATTGTTAATTTTGGAAATCAATGGTTAATCTTATTTTTAAATTACAAAGTTTTAGACTTGAACAGATTTTTGACAAAAAAAGAAGAGTATAAGTGATTTATTTGAACAGTAATAGGTAGTTCGGACGCTGCACCCTTTCTATTCTGTTTCATCTAGTGGCTGGTGGAACCAGACTGGATACCATGAAGAAGTGTTAAACAGTCTGGGTAAATAATCACCACCAGTGAAATCTACAACCCTTTATAGTCTCCCCTGCACAAGCCTCAAAGAAAATAATAGTGTTTACAGTATAAATTGATAACTGAAATATGGAAAAAGTTATACACTGTAAAAAATCTGAAGTTGAGACAAGCTGACAGTCCACTTGATGGAAAATTGCTATCATTGTCACTAGGCAACACCACAGGTACTGCAAATGCACTGCCAACCATCATAGGATTAAGGATAAGGAAATGGGCTCTGGCATCCCTTACTCACTCACGGAAACTCAACAGCACATATGCTGTTATTTCACGATGGTGTTCTGTAAGAGATGGTTATTGCTGCCAAACGGGTTGCCCAAATGACTACGAAACTTTTGTCTTTCGTTTCCTACATTACAATAGCTTTATACACTTCATTTTCCACTGTAGTGTTCGTTTTTTACTGTTTTCGTATATTTCCTAAACGTAGCTTGATGTTTACCTACCTAAAATTTCGTCCGAAAAGTAGGTACTTACGTAGTATTCAAAATTTCTTAACCAAAATAATAGGTCAAGTTGAATTTCGTCCAGCACTAAGTCTTCCACTTTCATTTTATTTTTGTTAACACATTTGAAATTTGGTTGTTTTATGCCTTGATCACGTATTTTGTATTTTTCCTCACCAATAATTATTGTCCGGTAGTTCTGGTATTTATAAAATTAATGTAACTTTATTTGTAGATTGTTGATTCGATTCGGTTAATTTCTGACTTTCTGTTGCGAATCATCAATAAATAACATAAAATATTCTGTGTGGCTATGGCCACCTATGGCCCCAACATAGAATAACTAAATTATTAAAGATAAAGCATATGGGAAGCCACATGCCATGAACACACACAGCAAAACTGACATTGTTGACAATGAACTGACAGTCTGACAATGAGACCACAGAGCATCCGAGAGTAGCTATCTCCTCATTGACATTTCACAAACAACAAGTACAGACATTCTCAACAAATCGAATTATTCGATTGCAATCGAATAACAATCTGTGTTTTTTCGATAGTCGGTCGATTATTATTAGATGTACCTTAGTTCTTGTATTTCCCGATTGCACGTGAACTTGGTTGTGTACGTCTATTGTGTAAGTTTATATACGTGTTAAAATGTGTGCGTGCGAGGGATAGCGCAGACGGTTAATAGAAAAATATTTAAAAAAAAAAAAAAAAAAACAAGTTAACATTAGATTTTTTTTACTTATTTTGAATATTTTGAAAATAATGATTTTCAATACCTTATTCGTCAAAATCACAGAACTTAAAATATCCCGTAAATCATCCTATAAAGTCGAATTCAATGAGTGTAGTCATTGGTCGTATATCTAGTCCTTGCATTTTACGAATGCACGTAGGCAGGCCTCTGTCACTCCGTGTGTGCCGTGATATAATTGCCTACCGTCGCTCACACTGAATGTGAAAGGAGTGCAACTCACAAACTAAATAGTAGATACTGTGCAACTTCTGTACGCTAGTACTATTATTTATTCTGTGACGTAGGCGCAGTCTCACAACTCCACATCACTTTGACAAATATAATTCTTACTGGAACCGACAGGTGGCGCCACAATCGGGTTATAGAATTATTCTCGGGTTCGGACAGGACAACGTCTGCTGGGTCTGTCGGTTTTTTATTTAAAAAAAAAATGTAAGTAAATAGTTCATAATTCTTGTCAATAAAAATTTAATCGATTCCAGCGTTGTAGCTTAGTTCGGTGTTTTGTCTATTATAAAAATGCACCAATTCTTGCTAAATTTGTTCCTCAAAAATTGTTTGAATTAACTATAGAAACTTTTGACATGTATGCTGTTTACTTAAAAGTTCAGCAGGCTGACGGACAATTTTTTAATATGAAAGGGTGTCAAGCAGGCTGACAGCCATCTTTAGATGCGTCGGGGACGGCTAACCGAGAGGCTCGTCGCTTTATGATTGTACGCACTTAACAGCTACAATTTCAACCGCGGCGGTTGAATGGAAGGCCGCGACCCGTTTCGCGGCTAGCCGCCCCGTCTTGTCTACACGCACTAGGCGGTTTATTGGCGGTCGCCGGTGAGTTCGTTAGTTCGTCAGAAAAAAATTATTGTTGAAATTCATCAACGAGAAACTATTTGGAACTGTGAAGGAGCAGCATTAAAGAATAGAGATTTAAAATGAAGACAATGGGAAGATTTAGTAGATATTTTTGGAAAAGAGGGGATAAGACAGGGATCATTTTGTTCGTGGACCGAAATTCACCTTCGGGCAGCACAACTGCTTGACGCTGTTCAACATCGCGGTCAGCCGCTATTTCAACCGCGTCAGGCGGCCGGCCGCTCAAATGAACCGCCTAGGCGGCCAACCGCTATTGCCATAGAGCCGTTAATGGCAAGAGGGACTACATGCGTCCTGGAACACAAGCAGTACTAAAGGACAGAGACACACACACAAACAAACACACACGAACACACACACTGAGAGAGAGAGAGAGGTTTCTTCGCGATATTTTCCTTCAATGATTAACATAAAAATCCTTTAAGTCTAGTCGCGACTTCGTAGGCATGCGTTCTATTCGGAACAAAGCGTAACGTAGAAAAATTTTTTTTTTATTATCTTAAGATCGGCAGACATACTGACGGTCCACTTGATGGTAGGAGGCCACCGTCGCTATAATACAAGCAACGCCAAAGTTACTGCAATTGCGCTGCTGACTACAGTAGGATTAAGTATAAGGGATTAGGAGGTGATAGGGAAATCTGGCATCCCTTACTCACTCACTGAAACACAACAGCGCACGTGCTGTTATTTCACGGTGGGAGTGGTTACTGCCGCTAGACGGGCTGCCCAAATGACTGCGAAACGCAGTGTGCCCTGCCACTACTTTTCAGCTCCAGACCAGAGCCAAATTTGAAAAGTTAATTTGTCAAAGTTGACCCTGCCGGGAATCGATCCCGGGAACCCTAGAACAGCAAGCCCTAACCACTGATCCAACGGGCTTGTCAAATAAAACAAACACTAAATGTTACTGGAAGCTTGCTACAATACATCAGTGAAAACCGTATTTAAATCGATTAAGCCATTTCTGAGATTAGTATATGTACAAACGAACCGACAAACAACGGTTTTATTATATGTATGATGATAGGGATCAGGATCAGTATGGTGAAACGGAATTCTGTCCCATTTCGCTCTTTCTTGGTATAATTGGACTCGTCACAGCGGCTGCTGTTCTCGCTATGTTTGTTCCACGGAGTCCTTGGAGAGACGTAAATTTGGGAATTCACCGAGGACGTAGTCTTCAGAATCTGCATACCCGGTTTCGAATGATTCTTGTACGCAGTGTCATTTTCATATCTCAATGCTTTGTCTATCTTCTAATATATAAAATTCTCGTGTCACAGTGTTTGAACAAAACTCCTCCGAAACGGCTGGACCAATTTTTATTGATTTTTTTTCGTATATTTGGTAGGTATGAGAATAAGTCGTAAAGTATTTTTCACCCTCCTACCCCCAACCCCCATTTTTTAATCGCCATTTTAGTATTTTTGTACGAAGAATATTCAAATAATTTAACCGTCGCGTCGTTCATTGACGTGAAGTGATGCGTCACTTTAACATATGGTTTGAAAATAAAATTGGACCCGATAGGTGGCAGGACTACGTATGCTGGGTCAGCTTGTTTATCTATAATTATAAACTACGCGTGACAAAATAATATATGAATAATAAAACCAGGCGTTGGTTTTTTTCCTCGGGACCAATACTTTTTTCTGGACGAAAGGTAGCCTATGACATTTTCTGTATATATCTAACAATGTCTATATGTAAAATAATCGATTGAGTCGTTAAGGCGTGAAAATGTTGCAGACAGACTCTACAAAGAACGAATTGGCGAGAAATCACCATCGACCTTTTCAAATATTTTTTTCATTAATAAAAGTATTAAATAATAAATAACCATTTAATGTTAGTCTGTATTTTAATCAACAAGTCAGTGTCTTATCCTACTATAGTAGGTCTCAATACACAATTTTCTTTTTTTAAATGTCAAGGTTGCCAGACAGGCAGACGGTCCACTTTATGGTAGGTCGACTACCGTCGCCTATAACACGAGTAACCTCACAGGCACAATAGGATTTAGGAGTAAATAGAAAAATGGACTCTTGTATTACTTGCTTACCAAAACACAACAGCACATATGCTTTTATTTCAAGGTGGTCTTATGGTTAATAATAATATGTATTATAGTTAATATATGTATTAATGTTAATTTATTTGTGAATATTATTTGACCTAAGAGTGTTATTTGGTAAAATGCGCCTCACCACGTGATAATTGACCGCGTAATGTCAATTCGAAGGTGACTGAATTCGGAAGTGACAGAGGTGACCAGTTTCAGAGGATTTGTCTCTGTCGGTTTCCTCGTAGCTTGAGACGGTAGTGCGTATTAGCACATAGACATACAGAGCCTGGCACATAGACGCAAAGTTGCCTGTCTGTGTGTATTCTATAAGATGTACTTCGGAGAGTGTGCTCGAGAGCTGCATGAGATCATACCGCCTTCCTCTTTCTTCTATCGGACATGCAGACGTACGGCTGGTTACCATCCTCACCTTATTGAAATCCCTCTAATTTGGACGAAGCGCTTTAAAACATATTTTGTGATGCGCACTGCTAAGGATTGGAACTCCCTGCCGGCGTCCGTATTTCCGAGCTCATACAACCCAAATGTTTTCAAGGTTCGAGTGAATAGGCATCTTCTGGGTGCGCTCGTTCCATCGTTGGCCTCATCCTTCCTACATGGATAGATGCTGGTCAAGAGCAAACCCATCTTTTAATAAAAAAAAACTTGCTTTGAAGAGCAACGGTGAGCAGGTAGCGGCCGCAGCCGTGCTGGAAGCCGACAGCCTCCTACATGTGCCCTGCAGCGACTCAACGACCAACTTCTACGCATGTAGGTACATAGACATACTATGCATATAGGTCTACAACATATCAAATTAAGGCGACTCCAGCCCCAAAACTCGTCCTTTACTGAATTGACGGGACTGCTGAGGGGGAGTCGCTACTTGCAAATCTGGGAAATATCTATTTAAAAATTAAATAAAGTATAATTCAAATTTTTCTTTTGATGAGCCTTCAGATAATGGATCTTAAAATTTATCTTAAGAATTAGCTATTTAAAATATTGATTATTAAGCAAATCGCACAGTTACAACATCGATATTAGACCGCAAATTAGTAATTTTTTTATATAATATATAATTAAATATAATTTAAAAAATTATTATGATGATCCCCTTTCATATATCCTGCAGATGATTTGAGTATTTTTTAAATTATAACTATTATAATTTAAAAGGAAAACAGTTACAAATAAGTGGATTTTTTTATCATTAGAGGCTGACGTCGCCTTAAATATTTTCGTGTAAGTAAAGCCACACAAAGTGGTGGTGGTGTGGACTTCATCTTATTCAATCTTTATTGCTGTTATAGCACAGAATCAGAATAAATAATAGTACTAACGTTAGTATTGGTTTACAGTCTTGCTAGGCGTTGGATTTTTATTTTTCCGTCGGGAATAGTATTTTTTCTGTATTTCGAGCCCGTTGGATGAGTGGTTAGGGTGCTTGCCTTAACGCTCTGTTCTAGGGTTCCCGGGTTCAATTCCCGGCAGCGTCAACTTTGAAAAATAAACTTTTTAAATTTGGCTCTGGTCTGGATTTGGAAAGTAGTGGCAGGGCACACTGCGTTTTCGCATTCATTTAGGCGGCTGCCTAATGGTTATACTATATACGGCAGTATAACCACCCCCTTACAGAAGACCACCGTGAAATAACAGCACGTGTGCTGTTGTGTTTCGGTGAGTGAGTAAGGGATGCCAGAGCCCATTTCCATATCCACTCTTAATCCCTTATCCTTAATCCTACTACAGTCGGCAGCGCATTTGTAGCAGCTTTGGCGTTGCTTGTGTTATAGGCGACGGTAGCCACCTACCATCAAGTGGACCGTCAGCCTGTCTGCCGATCTTAAAATAAAAAATAAAAAAACCTTTAACAGAAAAAATACTATTCCTAGATAGTATTGCATATACATGTATGCAAAATTTCCTGATAATCGGTTGTAGTTAAGGCGTGAAAAGCCACAGAGTTACTTTCACATTGGATGTGAATGCACGTTTGATACGTTTTGACGACGCAACAAAATACCATATATTTAATACTAGCTTTAATGCGTGTGGTATTCGGTATAGCGCGTAACATTTTTGTTTGTAAACCGATTGGAACGAAACAAAGATTACATGTTACGGGAATCTTGCTACAATGAGTGAAAACCGCATTCAAATCGGTTCCGAGTTTAGCGTGCACAAACGCACATTCAAACAGACAAAAATTCTAAAAACTATCTTTTTGACCTCGGTAACATAAGTACAACGTGTACAAATTGTTTTTTGAAAAATGTTAACACGGCTCGTTTTCGATTTTTTTATATGTATATTATATAAATGTAGAAGTTAGTTTCATGAACGCAATTTTTTGTTTGACAATTTTCAGTCGAGCCTAATATATTATAATATCCACGACAGGATATTCTGATAAAATTCAGTGAAACTTACATCGAAGAAAATTGATTTTAAATTTTTGTAGTTTTGATTTTTTTAATTATTTTTAAATTGATTTTAATGTAAAGCTATCAAGTGGCTGGTATTGGTTAAAGGGAATAGCTGCCAATGAAGAGATCGAGATGTATCTGGAAAGTCAGTGAATAGATAAAGACCGGCCCAACTCAAACCCGCTCACTTCACCTGCAAATAATGACCGATAAATAGTTAATCGAATGATAAGAATTCATTCATTCAATCGTTAAAACTTGTAAATTTAGAACTAGAAGCCTCGGGCATCCGTAATCCCTCAGCTACACATAGTTCTATTTCTGAATATGCTTAAGATGATTGATTGGTGTTCTAAATTAAGTATATGATCTTACTAAAGGCTCGTCATCACCATCACTCGGCTCTAGGACATCCACTGCTAGACCTCCTAGCAGTGGATCCCCCATAATTTTCCAGTAAGACGGCCCTCATCAGGTCGTTAGTCTATCTTGTGTGGATGTGTCCTGTCAATTGCCGCCGGTCATTCCTGATTCATTCTCCCAGAGTAACCCCGAGGCATCGTTACTTGTCTTGGTGTACTTTGGAACTTTGTCGTTCTAATTATTTAGAAAAAAAGGCGATACACCCATGCTTTCATGGCCGCGTCTGAGCGGGGAATGGCGAACGAAACAGTGTTGCCAGTGGCAGATAGTCAAATGTAACATGAGAGAGTTCAAAAAGTAACATTTTCCCGAGGAAAGTAACATTGCCTTATTTTATGTAGAAAACGCATAGAAAACGACACAAATATAATATGGCTTTTTATTATACATAAACTAAAAAAGCGACACCATATTTCTTTACCTTTTTTAACATTCTTAAAAAAAATGGAATACAAGGATTAGCAAAGTGATCGAAGAAAACAAAATCAAATTCTAGGTCACCGGCCGATATCAGCCCACTCTAGTTTCTGTAAACAAACAAAACCAAAGTTACTATTACTAGTTAAGTAATTAATAATTTCTTAAAGCTAATGTGCAGTGCACAGTGCATAATAATATGACTTGATAGTTAGACGACAATTAATATAAATAAAATTATTTCAGTTGCATAAACGACTTTATGTTGAATTTCCTACTGATTCCCTAAATACTGCCTTGTTAAATTAAAACTACAATAATACTACGATTTATAATATAATAAATACTTACGACTTCGAAAATTAAAAGACTCATCCTTGTCCGTGATTTAATTATTGCTGATATTGTATTTCAATTTATTATTATTTTTTCATTTTAGCCCGTCCCCTCCTCCAAAAGCCAATGACGGGGGACGGGGACGGTGTTACCTCCGACAGAAGGTGTTACCTCCGCAGTCATTTGGGCAGCCCGCCTGGCGGCAGTGACCACCCCCTTACAGAAGACCACCGTGAAATAACAGCATATACATGCTGTTGTGTTTCGGTGAGTGAGTAAGGGATACCAGAGCCCATTTCCTTATTCCCTCCTAATCCCTTATCCTTAATCCTACTGTAGTCGGCAGCGCACTTGCAGCACCTGTAGCGTTGCTTGTGTTATAGGCGACGGTAGCCACCTACTATCAAGTGGACCGTCAGCCTGTCTGTCGACATAACATAAAAAAAAAAAGTCAGTCGGGGTTCAACACGACAAAGACAGAATTGACGTACGATCCTGGCCGTATCGAGCAGCACCGCCTTCTGCATCTGGGTCGGGAGGGAACCGCTACGGAACCCCAACCGCTTCAGGTTACTATTGAGGCTGGTTGGGATCAAACCGTTAACGGATATAACGACTGGGATGATTTCAGTGGACGCAACAGCCCGCTTGTCAACAATCTCGTGGGCCAAGTCGAGGTATTTCCTCTTCTTTTCGGTTTCAGCTTTCACGAAACAGTCATCATGCGGGATAGTTATGTCCACTAAAACCACCCTCGATCAACACAATATCAGGTCTATTCGCTAGAATTGTCAGGATTGTAGGATGTAGGATGCAGGATCGTGGCTGCTTGGTTGCGCCTATGCAGATACTAATTGTTGGCAAGAGCGGAACAACCAGAAGTAACATGCCGGAGTGTCTCTCCGGGGTGGCGACAGGCTCACATATGTCCTCTTTATGATATACTTTCGGTAATTCCGTGTCCTGACAACCTGATCTTGTATCGCACAGACAAATCCCTCAGTCTCTCCAAAGAGATCACCGAAGCGCAGCCAGTGCACGGAGGCTTTACTATTAACTGATTAACTGACTGAACTGACTGACGGCGCTCGCTCGCTCTTGCCTACTACTAACAATATTCAACAGTGGTAGGTTATGAATATACGCGAGAGATGCGATACGTAAGACGAAATTATAGATTTTCGGGTGGTCGTCACAGCGCCAACAAAACGATGTTACAAAAGTAACATTGTAAGCCGTGTAACATGGAGATAACATGAGAGGGTCAAAAGTAACGTAAAATGTTACAAAAGTAACATTCTGGCATCGCTGGAACGAAACCTACGGCGAAAGGGGTCGCAGTGCGATCCCTTAGAAAAATGTATGGAGAAAATATAGTGCGTTTTTTAGTGTCAATTCTTTCTCAGAAATGAAAAAGTAAATTATTTGAGTACAAAATAATAAGCTAGACGTATAGACGACTGTATAAGCTACAATTTCTTATTATTTTCATGTTAAAATATGCAGTGGATTTAGCTATTTATGTACCTATTCAGACACCATTTTTCGATATTTTTAGCGATTCTTGCGATGGTAAAAATGTATTTATGTGAAAATTTTGTATTGGGTTTTCACTAATGGAAGGAGGGATAAACGGGGAATGTTCTTATATATAAAAATTGCACGCCGGGCGAAGCCGGGGGCGGGTCGCTAGTTAATTATAAGATCAATCGTGACTATGATATTTTAATTCATTTTTTTGTAGAGTTTCTCTCGGTGTATCATTTATTTTTTTAATTTTATTTCTTTGACGAGCCCGTTGGATGAGTGGGCTTTTCTGAAAGCCCACTCATCCAACGGGCCGTTGAAAAATGAACTTTTCTAATTTGGCTCTGGTCAGGATCTGGAAACTATTGGCAGGGCACGTTGTGTTTCGCAGTCATTTGGGCAGCCCGTCTGGCAAGTGGCAGCAGTAACCACCCCCTTACAGAAGACCACCGTGATTGTGTTTCGGTGAGGGAGTAAGGGATGCCAGAGCCCATTTCCCTATCCCCTCCCAACCCCTTATCCTTAATCCTACTGTAGTCGAAATTGCACTTGCAGCAGCCTTGGCGTTGCTTTTGTTATAGGCGACGGCAGCCACCTACCATCAAATGGACCGTCAGCCTGTCTGCTGCTCTTAAGATTAAAAAAAATCTATTCTAGTCCAGATTTTTTAAATGCAACTTTTTTAAATATTCCTTTTAAATTGTTATTAAACGTAAACATTTTGCGTATTTATTCTATATGATATATTAGAGATAATAATTAGCGATTTCCTTCCAGCTTCACAAGAATGCAATTTTTTTTTTGCAATAATTTGCAGATCTTCCTCGATTATTGAGTATATAATTATATAAATAATAAACTAATTAAGTATTTTATTGCAATTACTTATTAAGCATATCCATTACTAATGGATATGTAGGAAGGATGAGGCCGACAATGGAGCGAGCTCAACCAGAAGAACTTGAACTTGAACCTTGAAAAGATTGCAGGGAGTTCCAATCCTTGGCAGTGCGCCGTTCCGTTTTTTCCGGAATTAGAGGAATGGTAACCAAACTGTACGTCCGAATGTTCGACAGAATAAAAGGGAAGGCGGTATGATCTCATGCAGCTCCCGAGCACACTCTCCGAATTAAATCTTACTGTTAGTTAATTATAGTCGCAGTATTATTACGTGATATTTATTTTTAAAACAATGGTTGATTGTACTTATAAACTGATTGGTCGCCTAGCAACCATTCAACAAATACACACAGGCAGGCAAATTTGCTTCTATGTGCCAGGCTCTGCAGCTTAGTTCTTATTGGTGTACCGTCTACGAGTAAGAAAAGTTACTCGTCGCCAAATGAGCCTCCTACCTAATTCTTTTATTCTTTCTGTTATCTGTGGCTCTAGCATGAGTTTACGATACTACACTCGCTAGCGAGAGCGTAAAACATTTATATGGAAAATTGATAATTTGACATTGACAGTTCACGATTTTCCATACTAAATTTTTACGTTCTCGCTAGCGAGTGTAGAATTAGTGTAGTATCGTAAACTCATGCTAGAGCCACTGTACTTATAAAATCGTTTTTCCTGACTGCCTATCAACGCACAGCCAAAACTACTAGTCTAGAAATCTGAAACTTGGAATATAGGTTTATTTGATACTAGCGGCCCGCCCCCGGCTTCGCCCGTGGTGCAATTTTTATATACAAAAACATTACCCGTTTATTCCTCTCTCCATTAGTCAAAACCGAATTAAAATCGGTCTACCCGTTCGAAAGTTATGGGCGTACATACATTTCGAAGATCCATTTTTATTTATATAGATAAGCATCCGCTAAGAAAGATTTTTTGAAAATTTCCGCTCGGTGCGAACCTAGGGGAAGTTCGCTAGTACAACATATACACATTAAATTTGTAATTACACATTTCTGTGTTTCTAAACTTAGTTCAGTATTGGAATTCTTAATTTTTTTTTCCTTCTCTGTTACAGTGTCTCAATTGTCTGCCTCTTCAATGAACAATACCACTGTTTCGCTACTATCAACGAATTATTTTTTTATAATTTGATGGTGTTTTCTGATACCAGATTTGTTTTGGTTTGTTTGTTAATTCTATTGTTTTTTTTTTTTTCATTCGACCTGCAGTTGAGCTTTCGGATGAGGTATACGTCGTTCGCTCCAGATCCAGATAGCAGCGGTCGGCGTCGTCGCCTCAGAAAGAGCGTTCGTTTAGTATCGCGCGAGATCCCGCCCGCTGTGGACGTATCGCTTTGCTCGTTCGTCGATCGAACTAGCGCGCATCTGAACACGCATTCGATTAACTATTGTAGGTAACCGGCCATGTGATCGAGTAATATCGCGGAGCGACGAAACGGACTCGGTTACAAAATAAATTTCGCCCACTTTCACCTTTTTCTTGGAAATTTTTCCGGCTGCACCTGAGTTGGGTCGTTTTCCCGAAGTTAGTGCCGCTCGAAAAGCCAAGTTTTACGATTTGGCAGCCGGTCGATGCGGGAATATGCAATGCAATTGCATAACAGTGCAGTAGAGATGAAACGCGTTCCGAAATCAGAGCGGTTGCATGGCGTTTTTTTTTTTGGCGTGTGCGCCTCAAATCGTAAGAGATTTCCATGCATCGCGACACGTGATGGTGGATTTGAACCGAATTATCGGTGCAATGACTTCGTTCGCGTTTCTCGCTCCAGCCGAAGGAGTTATTGCAGAAAAAAAGTTTCTTTGCACCGTGACGTCGTCTGTAATCAGCTAATTCCTTGACAAACTCTTCGCGCGTTTATTGTAGGCGCGTAAGCGGTGTGTTTCTAGTAAAAATTTGCATTCTCTTACGATATTTCTCGCGGTCGTTATCGGTCCCACTTTTTCTGTCATTGACGTTATTTTACAAGCCATTCAAAGTTCGTTTGTTGCTCCACGATATTTTTAGAGTCTAGTGTGTCTAGTAGTGATTGCGTGTTTAGTTTTAAACGAAACGTTAACGTGTGTTTTTCAGTTCGCCAAGTTACGAGGTATATTGAAAATGTTGCTACGTTAAAGGTATTCTGTTACCTTCCCTGTGATGTTAAAACCGATATAGAAGTGTTGAGTTGTTCTTAAAACCGCAAGAAATAATATCTAGGTGGTGACTGATACGAAAGTTAGACGACCGTTGGGAAACTACTGGCGTGGTTTGGAAAAATAATAAGTTACTTACTTACTTACTTACCAGTGTGAGAACTATTACGGGAGTGTCACGATTTTGTTTGCTGACCTTACCTCTGGACTGTTTGTACAGGTGAATATTAGATTTTTATTAAACCAATTTTATAACGAAATTGACTGTTTCTCAATTGATTGTTTACATTTATTCAAATGGAATTCCATTATTCCGTGTCTAAATTACACTGTTTTACTTAAAAACTACAATTTTGTTGTAGATTATCTAGTTTTTTTTTTTAAATAAATTAATATTCACAATACACGTCTGTAATTTAGGTATCTTATAAAAAGGTTAAAAGGTGAAAAGGTTTATTTCAATCCGAATTTTATTCTTACATTTTTAATAAGGTTCTTTTTAATTACAACTACTTAACATCTACAAAAGTAATTTACGATAAATATAAACTTTTTAATTTAAAAAAGTTGTATAAGTTCCACTTGTATGTTGATTAGAAAAATAGAAACAAATAATATAAATTCTCAAATCACTTTTAAAAAAAGAAGTAGGTAACAAGTACAATACTAGAAATAGAAATAAGCTTGAATTGCCTACAGTTAGAACACTATGGAAAAAGAAGTATATATTATATCAAGGAGCACAGATATATAATGAATGGACTACCTGAAGGTATAAAAAACTGTGTTGCCATAAGAAGTTTTTTAAGCATAAATTGAAAGTATATCGAGTAATGTTAGCAACAATTGATGGATAAAATAAAATGTACATAATTAAATTAGATAAGTTCTCATAGTTTAAGCGAACAATGTGTTCTTTTTATGAGAATAAACATTCTTTATACCGAAATAGGTGGTTACTTCTTTTTTTTTAAAAAAAAAAAAAGTGTTCAATTAAATATCGAATTTTGTAGGCCAAAAAGTTACTGCGTCAGATTTTGTATTTTATTTATTAGATAAATACGACTGTAAGTATATAATCAATTATATAAATATTCTAAAACCTGTCTGTTGTTTGCTTGATAAGAAAAAAAAATAGGTAAAATACAAATGCGAAAAATCGCGTCCGCTCGCGAGTTACCTAACCAATAATTCAAAATTTTCAACGTAGCCGATCAACAGGTACCTAGTATGAGGTCAAGCTAAATTAGGATAGGCTTATATTAAATATAATTCAGTTTTGATTGTTTTTTCCGTTTTTTAATTAGGAATAGCATTTCAATACGTTCTCGTATCGAGTTCCTTCGAAATTCTTTGCTATAAAAAAAAATAGAAACATTTCGGAATTCCTTGATGTTTAAGGGATGAATATGTTTTTAATCACATCATATCATATTTATGGGATCGATCAACCATATTATGTGACGAACAATAGTACTTAGTATTTTTTACACAGATACATAATGTAACATAGGTAGGAGCTTATGTATAATTTAAAGATTATTTAAATTAGATAGGTAAGTAGGTATGTAAATTATAAGACAATAGTAGATACATTTTGCTACTTCAGTAGCGATGTCGGGCTTACAATAAATTATTGCGTAACTCATAGAAAATCGGATTATGTAGATTGAATGGTTGTAGGAATTTTTGATAGAATTCTTAAGATAGAGAGCTATACTACGTGTTTTTAAAAGATCGTTATTTTTGTTATTAAGGCTCCTAATGATAAAAAAATCCACTTATTTGTAACCGTTTTCCTTTTAAATTATCATAATAATTATAATTTAAAAAATATTCAAATCATCTGCAGAAATATATGAAAGGGGATCATCATAATTATTTTTTAAATTATATTTAATTATATATATATATATAAAAATTACTAAGTTGGGGTCCAATATTGATGTTGTAACCGTGCGATTTGCTTAATAATCAATATTTTAAATAGCTAATTCACTATCTGAAGGCTCATCAAAAGAGAAATTTGATTATACTTTATTTAATTTTTAAATGGATATTTCCGAGATTTGCAAGTAGCGACTCCCCATCAGCAGTCCCGTCAATTCAGTGCGGGACGAGTTTTGCGGCTGAAGTCGCCTTAAGGTGAAAAGGTAACAGATATACAGACAGTTACTTACACATTAGTAGGAACTAGTATGGATAATTTTGCAAGAACAGTATACAATGTATTAGAATAGAATAATGATGCAAACCGATTATGTTACCGAGGTCAAAAAAAATTTTTTTAGAATTTTTAACTGTTTATCTGCGCGTTTTTGCATGCTAATCTAAGAAACGGTTTAACCTATTTGAATGCGGTTTTCACTGATGTACTGTAGCAAGCTTCCCGTAACATTTAGTGTTTGTTTAATTTCAATCGGTTTACAAGCAAAAAAGTTACGCGCTATACCGTACGAAGTTGCGGGCTCAGCTAGTTATAAAATAATGTCGCTGTCCTCTGTCTGTTTCTACGCTAATTTCTTAGGAATTTCTTTGATAGAGTTTTCACAAATGAAAAAAACGCTAGCGTGTTATAAACGCGAAAGTTAGTGATAATCGATATATATGAATGCTTGTTACTCTTTCATGCAAAAACTGCTGACCGTATTTTCGTGAAATTTTACAGTATTATAGCTTATATATCAGAATAACACATACTATAATTTATAAAGCTATGCGGACGAAGTCGCCAAGTAAAAAGTTAAAAATTTAACCGTCGTTCATTGACGCGAAATGACGCGTCACTTTAACATCGCTTCAAATCTTTGCTTTAACATATGGTTTGAAAATAAAATTGGACCCGATAGGTGGTAGGACAACGTCTGCTGGGTCAGCTGTATTTTAATAGAATACGGTTTTTACTCTTAACGCACAACCCGTAACCTGTGCCGTAACTGTTAAAATAGACTCCGGGGCGTTACAAATTAATGTATGTAATTTGTAACGTACATTAATAATCTATATTAATGTACTTTTAAAAACTTTTTATAAAATAAAATCGCTGTTCGCTTCTGTTTGTTTCTCCGCTAACGCTAACGATACGATTTTCACCAATGGAAAGAGCTATAAACGAAGAAGATTTGTGTGTATACATATTTATTTTTAATGTTAAGATCGGCAAGCAGTCTGGCGGTCCACTTGATGGTAGGTGGCTACCGTCGTTTTTAACACAAGCAACGCCACAACTGCTGCAAGTGGGATTAAGGATAAGGGATTGGATAGGAAAATGGACTCTGGCATCCCTTTACTCGCTCACCGAAACACAACAGCACACGTGTTGCTATTTTATTTTGTTCTCAACAAAAACCCTGCAGCAATTCAGCAGAAAATAGTACACAAGATCACCAATCACATTGCCACTTACAGGTCTTCATTATGTACCCAAATGGAAAATTAAGTTGAAAAGTAAAAATTGATTTAGACGATTTCTATTATTTTGATTATTTCTCGGTGGTCTTCTGTAAGGGGGTGGTTACCGCCGTCAGACGGGCTGCCCAAATAACTGCGAAACTCAGTATGCCCTGCCACTACTTTCCAGATCTAAACCACAGACAAATTCGAAAAGTTAATTTTTCTAAGTTGACCCGGCCGGGAATCGAACCCGGGAACCCTAGAACAGAGCGTTAAGGCAAGCGCCCTAACCATTCATCCAACGGGGTTAGTTATTAATCTTATATATAAAAATGAATCCCCATTTCCCTTGGTCACGGTATCACGCGTGAACGGTTAGACCGATTTTAATTCGGTTTTCGCTAATGGAAAGAGGGATAAACGGGGAATGTTTTAGGGTATATAAAATTGCACGCCGGGCGAAGCCGGGGGCGGGCCGCTAGTATATAATAAATAAATTGTTATTGTATTCGCGTAAATAGACAATTGGGTGAACATAGCTGTTTAGCTGTTAGATTGAAGTAGGCATGTTATATAAGTTACTGATAGTGAGATTTTTTCTTTGATTTAGGAACGTACCGCTGGGTATGATTGATGTATGATTGTTGATAGAATTTATTATACACAAGCGATCCGCCCCCGGTTTCTCACAGAGTCGAAATTTTCAAAAATCCTTTCTTAGCGAACGCTTGCGTTACAAAATAGAGCTATGATCAAAATTTCAGGTTTTTATACTTAGTAGTTTTGGCTGTGCGTTAATAGTCAGTAAGGACAAACAATTTTTAGGTATTTATTTATTTTTCAGATAACATGATCCATTGTTAGTTATTAATTGATTTACATAGGTATGCCGAAAAACTTATTTTATTAGAATATTCATAAAACGTTCAAAAATTAAACAGTTATGTATCTCAGCAACAGTTTTTCAGATCCTGTTGGTGCTAGCTCGTGTCCTCTCTAGCAACGACGCCGTTTTCTTTCTGATAATTGCATGAAACCCGTCACTTCTTGCTTCGGCAAACATTTGAGAGACACTAAAAAAACGAGGCAACCCCATCAGCATCCCAAAACCGTTGTTGTATTGGATTCGGAACACGTTTATGGAGATATCAAGAAATAAGTATTGCCATATAATGTAACTAATTTGTAACTAGTTTCGTAAGTTATGGAATGTATTATAGTTTAATTTTTGGCCTAAACCCACTTCCAGGCTAAGTTCTTAGACTTATATATACTAGTTGGTGCTCGCAACTTGCTCTGCGTTGTAAAAGAAAAGATATAACTCCTGACGAAATATACAAAGCAATAAACGCCTGAAATCTTTATTCCTGTTTTACATTTTTGCCAGGCGTTAAATCTCTATTTTTAGATTGTTATCGTCTTCGCCCGCCAAGAATATATGTATACCCTATGTCCATCCTGAAATTCTATTGTGACTATTAGAATCAGATGAGTAGTTTCGAAGATTACCTCATACATAAAAATAAATATACATATAATTATAATACAATATTATCTAGTACTAGCTGAAGTCGGCCACGCTTCGCTGCGGCCCATACGGCGGCGGCGTCCGCATGGGGCGCGCGGTACTGGACACTGTTTATATATGCTATTTGTCGTAGCTTGATGTTGTATAGCCTATAGCCTTCCTCGATTAATTGACTATTCAAAACAAAAAGAATTTTTCAATTCGAACCAGTAGTTCCTGAGATTAGCGCGTTCAAACAAACAAACTCTTCAGCTTTATAATATTAGTATAGACCTATTAAAAATTCTTTTAATATCTTTCAGCGAGTAACATAGGCTATTCACCCTTCCCCCATCTCCTTCTCTGTACAAATGTAATGTTTGTAATGAATAAACTCAAAAACTACTGAACCGATTTTAAAAATTCTTTCACCTATAGAAAGCTACATTATCAGCGAGTAATATTTTGTAAAGAGACGCGGACGAAGTCGCGTGGAACAGCTAGTACTTTAATAAAACAGATACTCTTACATTCTGAATTTGGGTTTCAGAATAAACGTGATCTTCTTTCTTTCTTTTTTTTTTATTTTCTTTCTCTCCGTCTCTTTTCAAATTTTAGGCTAATAAAACACCTCATTACCTGAAAACTAAAGAAAATATGTATTTTTTACTATTGCCTTAAGTTATTAACTGCTCTCTTTACAGCATTTAAATAATTCATTTAATTATTTTTTTCGGAAACTATTTCATTTCCTATACATGTAATGCAATCTATGTTACATTAAATTAGTTCTAATTAAAAAAAAATGACATAATTACGTAAACATTGTCCGTCTGATGTAACTGTTATTTCTATAGAATATCCTAGATGGCGTTAGAAGTCAGTTTCGTTGGAACGTGAATCGTGCGTTTACGGATTTTAAAGAAGGATATAATATTTCGATTTGCAACAGTTTCATATATATTTTCAGATACTATCTGAGATATTTCTCAGTTTTTTTTTTAAGTAAATAAAACTGTCTAAAAAGTAGATTTTTCTTTTAGTTGGTACTATGATTTTACCACCCACATTGTTTTATTTTTCATATAATTTTCCTTATCCTAAGGTTGCCTGGAAGAAATCGCTATAAGCGATAAGGCCGCCTTTTGTACTATTACTTGTTGTTTCTTTCTTTTTTTTATTAATTTTTTTTTATGTTTATAGTACAAATAAAGAGTTTTAATAATAATAATAATAATAGTGTAAGTTATTTGAATTTTAGAATGTCATGTCAACTTCGCAGATAAGTTGAGGTTATGGCCTATGTACATACCTATATAAATTTATAATATTACTGTGGATTATATTATAATATAATAAATAAGGTTGATAAGTTATTTTAAAATATTGACAAATCAAAATGTATAAATATGAATATACATGTTAAGAAACGACTAGAAGAATACCCAAATAATATTTAAATATAGAAATTTATATAAAAAAAAGAACTTTTTATTACTGCATATTTATAACATGTGTGTGTGTGTTAAGTATGTTTGTGTGCATAGAACCTAATTAAGAGGTTCAAGGTCACAGAAATTTTTCAGCTGTCATCCATTTTTCAAAGCATATTTTTTAATTCGGGTAGAATACGAATTTACTCTGTAGCCCAAGCGCCAGAGGTTTTTTTTTTGAAATGTACGGGACCGGCTATTTTTTTTTTGGAATATGTACAGGGGTGTCCCCTGATTGTAAATCCAAGTTGGCGTCATCGGGGGGGGTGAGCGTCAGCCGCCATCTTGAAAAACACGTTTTATTGAATCTCTCGCGAACCGCGCATCGTACGACAAAAATAGTACAAATCATTTTTGTAGATAATAATATTTGCCATCTTTTTTATTTAAAATTTTTTTCTGTAAAAAGCATAGTTTTTTATTTGTAGCGCTTCAAACTTTTTAAAATATGGTTTTTGCTAAATATATAGTTAACGGTTCATGATAAATGAAAAATGGTAATAACTAAATTTGTAGAGCATGAAATTTCCTATAAATTTCATCCGAAACTTTTTCCCGTAACATTTATAGTTTAGGAGCTAAAACGCTGTAAATGTCGAGTGAACGCAAAATATTCACGAGATTATAATGCTATATATTCAATCATGCGCCTATGAGTTGTAGTATATATTTTGGGTCGTTCGGACTTTCCCCCCTCAACATTCCTACAATATTGCGGAGCTGCTTGTGGATGCTGAAAACCTGGTTTGAAATGTTCAATCATTTGCTCGAATTGCAGTGGCCAAACATGCGACAACGTGCCAGACGTAATAGATGCCATCGAAAACGAAATCGAAGAAGACCCAACCTTCGATTCGTCTCCTTCGGATATGGCGGAGGCAGAAGAAATCGATTCAGAAGGAGATGAGTGTCTTCCGTCGACATCGAAAAGAATTAGACTCGCCCTGTAAAATAATGCGCCACGTTTTTACATAATAACTTTTATGATGATACTATATTAAGCAACAATAAAGATGGATAAATTATTCGTTGTTCTCCACACTATTTATAATTTTAATTGATTCGTTACACAGCTGCATTGACATTTTTTGGAACACTTTATGCCATTTTATGCGTTATGAAATGGTTTTCGTATACAAACGAGCAATATTGTCACTGATAATGTACGAGGTGCAAGTTTTACCTAGCTGCAGCTCCTAAACTATAAATGCTACGGGAAAAAGTTCCGAATGAAATTTATAGGAAATTTCATGCTCTACAAATTTAGTTATTACCATTTTTCATTTATCATGAACCGTTAACTATATATTTAGCAAAAACCATATTTTAAAAAGTTTGAAGCGCTACAAATAAAAAACTATGTTTTTTACAGAAAAAAGTTTTAAATAAAAAAGATGGCAAATATTATTATCTACAAAAATGATCTGCACTATTTTTGTCGTACGATGCGCGGTTCGCGAGATATTCAATAAAACGTGTTTTTCAAGATGGCGGCTGACGCTCACCCTCCCCGATGACGCCAACTTGGATTTACAATCAGGGGACACCCCTGAACATATTCCAAAAAAAAAATAGCCGGTCCCGAACATTTTTTTACGAACCTACTTTTTTTGCTCCGGCGCTTGGACTACTGCTACAATTACGCTACTAATAAATTATACACAAACACACACTCAATAAGACACACATGTGCAATAATTGCTTTTATAATTCTCAAAATATTTTTTCTATTTGAACTTCTGTATATATTTAAATATTATTAGTAGCGTAACTTTATGTACTCTCCATCTAGTACAAATCTAGTGCCTTTTAATTCTGTTGCTAGTTCTACGATACTACTCCAGATCTAGGGACACGAGTATTAAAATGCATCCTTCGCAAAGAGCATAGGAATTGCTCAGCTTCTGAGGCCAATAGGACGTTTAGATTTGTACACAAAGTCTAACAATAGAACTGACATTAGATAGCAGTTTAAAAATATCCAATTTTGAATAATTACCTATCGAATCGAAGTGTCCTAGACACTATGCGCATCAATGACCTCGTACGAAAATTTTCTAAGAAACTAAAAATATACACAACGCTCCGTAGTCCCGCTGGGTCGTGCCGATGTTTTGTTAAAATCACTCTTACATAGAAGTGATAAGATCTAAAGTCGCGTGTGCGCGTTGTTATCTCGAAACATAGTTACGCCTACCCAACCATATCATTCACTGATTTGATTGTAGCAGCGATAAAGTGAAGAAAGTACACAATGCACGATAACCGTGTGTTATATAAATGACTTATCTGTTGTCCCGTTTGTGTTATCTTAAACTGTAATGTAGCGGAAGTGTTAAAAAACCATCCCGACGAACTTGTGTCGAAAAGGTAAACTTCACACGTGACGTGTAAATAATGTAGGGTTGCCAATTTTTTTTTAATGTAAATATCGGGAGTCAAGCTGACGGTCAAAAAAGGCATTTTACAAAAAAGAGCCATTAGAGCCATCTACTAATTGGATCCGCAAAATTCGCAAAATCTCTCCAAGAAAAATTTCAAGGAAATAAAGATTTTAACTGTTACTTGCAGTATATTTATGAAAATTTAATTTATGCGCATAAAAATATTATTCAATTTGATAATATATCACAATATCAATGCTAGCCGGTTGGATGAGTGGTTAGGGTGCTTGCCTTAACGCTCTGTTCTAGGGTTCCCGGGTTCGATTCCCGGCTGAGACAACTTTGAAAAATGAACTTTTCAAATTTGGCTCTGGTCTGGATGAAAGTAGTGGCAGGGCACACTGCGTTTCGCAGTCATTTGGGCAGCCCAACTGGCGGCAGTAACCACCCCCTTACAGAAGACCACCGTGAAATAACAGCACGTGTGCTTTTGTGTTTCGGTGAGTGAGTAAGGGATGCCAGAGCCCATTTCCCTATCCCCTCGTAATCCCTTATCCTTAATCCTATTGTCGTCGACAGCGCACTTGCAACAGCTTTGGCGTTGTTTGTGTTATAGGCGACGATAGCCACTTACCATCAAGTGGACCGTCAGCTTGTCTGCCGATCTTAACATTAAAAAAAAAGTTTAAAAATGACATTGATTTACCTAAACCGCGACACAACATGATTATTCTTTACAGGCTACAGGCTACTTTTAAGCGGTCCTATTGTAAAATTATAGGAGAAGCAGTGAACATCCTCCGGCTGTTATGATCCGGCTGATGATGTCTATTTATACCTTGTAAATTTTAGGAAACTTCTTCAAATTAATCATTTTTTTACCTTTTAATTACTTTTGACCTTTTAGTTACAAAATGACACTGCGATTCGCAGTCATTTAGGCAGCCCAACTAGCGTCAGTAACCACCCCCTTACAGAAGACCACCGTGAAATAACAGCACGTGTGCTGTTTTGTTTCGGTGAGTGAGTAAGGAATGCCAGAGCCCATTTTACCCTAACGTTATCCTTTGTCCTTAATAAGACGCGACTCCACAAGATAAGTAATTCTTTTATTGATCAGTGTATACGGTATCATAATAAACTGCCTGAGATGATCAGAGGCTTATCTAAAAATAAATTTAAAGGTGTCATTAAAACCAAACTCCTCTCGAAAGCTATTTTAAGGTCACTGATTATTTAAGCTACAATGAAGCCTGGAATTAAAGCCTGGATTCGAAGCTCATATTATGTTCTTCTCAGGATTGTCCATCTTGGCTTTTTTTCGAAACCCTGGTAAATTAAATTTGGTAAGTTTCTTGGTAAAACCTAATTGATAAATAAATATTTTTGATTTGATTTTTAATTAATCCTAATATGATCGGCAGCAAGTACTTTATTTTGTTTGTCCAATATTATGCAACTTTTGAGTTTTATAAAAATATATAAATTTGAAGCGTATTTCAATTTTACTTTAATTTCTATTTCCGTTTCTCGTGTGTGTTGACAACCCTAGTTAAATTCGTACATCGACTGCTAATCGTTTTTGATGAATTTGATTGAAATATGTTACATTATTATGGATTAATGATAACTAATTGGCCCTTTTCTCATTTCTTTTAATATTATTTAAGGTCTTGTTAAGTGCTTAAAATTTTTATTTTAAAAAGACTGCAAATAAAATTTCACAGTAAATAAAAAGTAATGAAGCACGCACAATTTCAAACTTTCTATGATTAATTCCATCTTTAAGTAATCAAAATTCCACATATCAAGTATTTTGTTAACAAAGTTAGCGTGTGATAAACGTTTCCATTAGAAGTAGTTAAAAAATATTCGAAAAAATCAATAAAACGCTTAACTGGTTTGAGTCAATTAACCTTAATTTAGGGAAAGGTCCTAAAATGGCGCTTTTCTAAAAAAAAATCCATTTGTACGCATGAATTTTGTTGGTATTTGTTGAGAAATATCACTTTCACAGTTACTAGCGTCATTTATCCGTAATTTCATAGAAATAGCCTAATTGCTATTTTAAGGGAGTCATTAACACAACGTTCGTTGCCTTAACTTCCCGCGTGTAATGTGTCATTTGACCAACAGATTGTAGCCAATAAATGTTAATACTACTCTTTTATGTTAAAGTCGTCAGACATTCTGCCGGTCCACTTGATTGTAGGTGGCTACCGTCGCCTTAACGCATGCAAAGCCACACGTATTGCAAGTGGATTAAGGGTAGGATACTTGATGGCATATGGCTACCGTAGCCTATAGCACAAGCAATGCCACAGGTACTGTAAGTATGCTACCGACCATAGTTGGATTAAGGATAAGGGATTAGCAAAGGATAAGAAAATGGACTCTGGCATCCCAGCGATAAGAGAACGCAACAACACATATGCTGTTATATCACAGTTGTCTTCTATAAGGGGGTGGTTACTGCCGCCAGACGAGCTCCCAAATGACTGCGAATCGCGTTATGACACACTGTGTTATGACAGTTATAACAGGATATTCTGCGCTCCCCAGTTATGAACTGACCTGCCCATCTAGGAGCAATAACCGACTTGAATCGAGAATTACTTATAGGATTTTGTTGTGTTTCGATGCGTAAGTAAGAGACTTCCACTACAAAGTAGCCGGTAACCATAAAGTCTTGGACTGTCACCATGCTTGCCGCATTTTCTTAAAAAAAAGATTACAAATTATTTGTCCGAACATGGAGGTTTTGGATGTATGAATCATAAATGTTAATCAAGCTTGGCCTCTATAGCTTTGAGGTTGTTTACCGCAATCCGTTATATTTTAAAAGATATTTTGATAAGGTAATGGACCTGTTTCCACTGACTGAAATGGCATGTTTTTTTGTTGTTTTCGCTAAGTATAGCTTGAATGAAAAGAGAAAGTTTAAAAACAGGTTTAGACTAACATCGAGTTTGAGGGACGCCATTGTTTGACGTCAGCGTGGGCTAACCTGTAAATATGTAGACAAAGTGGCATTTTAAGGGCCATGAAATTGTAGAATGTGCGAAGATGTTCGTAAAGTGGCTATCGATCAGCTTTTCTTCGGAGTTATTCAAATTCCATTAATAAATTACGCTGAACGTTTCTTGAAAATTTAATTTGGCTAATGAATAATTTAAACACGGAACGAGTAAAATTTTTAGCTCGGCTTTTTAATTTTATATTTTACTAGCGATATTATAAAAGCGATTTAGTATAGGAATATATTTAATACTATTTTGTTCTGCAGATTACATACACAAATCTTCTTCGTTTATCGCTCTTTATATTGGTGAAAACCGCATCGAAATCCGTTGGGTGGTTTAGAAGAAGTTAGCGGAGAAACAGACAGAAGTGAACAGCGACTTTATCTTTAGAAATTATTAAACGCTGATAATGTAGCTTTCTAAAGGAAAAAGAATCTTTATAATCGGTCCAGTAGTCTTTGAGTTTAATGATTACAAACATACATTTGAATGGAGGGGGGTAAAGGGGGAGGTGGGGGAGAGTAGCCTATGTTACTCACTGATAATGTAGCTTTCTATAGGCGAAATAATTTTTAAAATAGGTCCAGTAGTCTTTGAGTTTATTCATTACAAACATAAAATAAAGTGAAGACACAAAAGTGGGGTAAAGGGGGGATGTGGGGGAGAGTGAGTAGCCTATGTTACTCGCTGATAATGTAGCTTTCTATAGGCGAAAGAATTTTTAAAATCGGTTCACTAGTCTTTGAGTTTATTCATTACAAACATACAAAAATACATACATACGTACAAATCTTTTCTCTTCATAATATTAGTATAGATATGTATATATATTGTACTTTTTGAGGTACAATATGTATAGTGTATTGCAAAAAATAATAATCAAAAAATAATATTTTTTAAAAATAATAAAAAATATTTTTCATGCTTTTTAATGAAAAATAGTGATCTACTCAGTTTTGGCTCAATATTTTTTATGTGCTGCAAGTGCGCTCTTAACCATAGTATTAGGAAGGAATAGGGAAATGAGCTCTGGCATCCCTTATTCGCTTACAGAAACACGACATGCTGTTATTTCACGGTGGTCTTCTGTAAGGTGGAGGTTACTGCCGCTAGACGAGCTGCCCAAATGATTGCGAAACTCAATGTGCCCTGCCGCTACTAAAACATTTAAGACTTATTAAATACTTAATCGCTCTATTAACTTATTTTGGATGAGAATTACAGTGGAATAATGCGAGATCTGAAACAGTGACCATATCTTTAACTTAAGAAATAAACATTAACTCTTCCCTAGTTCCAAGTTCCATAAAAAAAATTTTTTTTTAAGTTTAATCTATACTTACTAATATTATAAAGCTGAAGAGTTTGTTTGTTTGTTTGAACGCGCTAATCTCAGGAACAATTGGTTCGAATTGAAAAATTCTTTTTGTATTGAATAGTCCATTTATCGAGGAATGCTAGGCTATATATCATCAGCGTGGCCGAGTTCAGCTAGTATATTATAAGGCTCTAAAAAGTAATGAAAGGATGCACAACTACTGACAAAACCTAAGTTAAAATCAGAGCATAGCAAACAACCTTGCTAATAAAAATGCGTAGAATTATTTGAAAATAGCAACTAAGGAATTCGTTGCCGGCTTCTTCCCCGTAGAAACAGCTTTACGCACCGAGCGGGAGATTTATAACTTTCATTTCGTTTGACGAATAATTAAGTTAAGAAATGTTTATATAGATAAATAAATATGAAAATTTAAATAAATAAATATTATAGATAAATAAATATATAGATAAATAATTTTTAATTCTAGCGATAAACAGTCTATGGAGTATATAATAGGTAATGGCTGCAAACAAGTTTGCTAAAACAATTTTTATGTTGGAGACTTGACGGAACTCATCGTCATGAATTGTTAAAATAATATTTTTTATTTGTCATAAAATTATAAAAAAGGAATTCATAAATAACTAATATTATAAAGAGAAAAGATTTGTGTGTATGCGTTTCTGTATGCTTGTAATGAATAAACTCAAAGACTAGTGGACCGATTTTAAAAATTCTTTCACATATAGAAAGCTACATTATCAGCGAGTAACTTAGGCTACTCACACTCCCCGCATCTCCCTCTCTTCACCCAGCTCCATACGAATGTAAGTTTATTTATAATGAACTAGCGACCCGCCCCCGGTTTCGCCTGGGGTGCAATTTTTATATATAAGAACATTCCTCGTTTATCCCTCTTTCCATTAGTGAAAACCGAATTAAAATCGGTCTACCCGTCCACGCGTGATGCCGTGGCCAAGGGAAATATGGAGGTTCAATTTTATATAAAGAGAGATAAAAACATCCATTTTATGGCGTTGAAGTATTTTACAATATTTTGTTTTATAAAATTGTTTCCGTATGCGTAATCTTAAATTGTTATTAATAAAACATTTAAAATTAAAATAATTAAATAGACTTCCAATAAAAAAAAACCGCTTTAAATAATGTAATTATATTTTAAGGAAAACACACCGGAATCCGATTATAAATGCATTTTGTTGGAACAGTTCAAGAGAATTCCTTGAAAAGCAAACTCGTCGCACACCTGATTCTTATTGCCTCTAAAAGTCAAAACATTATACTTAATTTCACGTAAGTTAGCATTGAATTACCGTTAAGCGGTAATTAAGTGATGGTAGAGTCCGTCGATAAGTTGAACTTTCGTGTTGTACCGTGTCGACGGATGTTATATGCAAATTGTAATTTGTGCTCATTTAAGCAAATTCACTTTTGATTATCCGCTTTTGGTAAGCGTTTCGGGGGATTACATAAGGGCTTCAATGTATACTGCCTTTCTCAAACACTGTGACCTTAAGGATTGCACTATGTATGAAGGAAAAAAACTAATCTTTGAGGTGCTTCTCTCTCTAAACTACGCAGAGACAGAGAATTTCCTAGCTAAGTAACCCAACTATTGTCATGTCTTAAATTTAAATTTAATTTGTATAATGTTATGTCTTAGTTTGTTTTATTCGGGCTTTTCTTGATTCTGATTTGTAATTTCAACTGGTTCCCCGCGATACAGGCCAAGCCTAGTGCGGGGACCCCTGGTAATGATGTTTGCTGTTAAATATGGTTATGTCAA
This sequence comes from Bembecia ichneumoniformis, assembly GCA_910589475.2. Classification (NCBI taxonomy): domain Eukaryota; kingdom Metazoa; phylum Arthropoda; class Insecta; order Lepidoptera; family Sesiidae; genus Bembecia; species Bembecia ichneumoniformis. The sequence goes on along the minus strand of OU342539.1, from coordinate 13,378,285 downwards.
ATAAACGATTATTATTATTATTATTATTATAAAAAATTACGTGTGTTTTCAACGCCTTTATCTGAGTTTTATACTGTGTAACCTTTTAAACTGACTATGTAAAATAAATTCGAATAGAAAGGTCGTCAGAAAGGCTGATTTGACTGTGACATTGCTTGTGTTATAGGCGACGGTAGCCACCTGCCATCAAGCGGACCGTCAGTCTGACTTTTTTTTAATGTTAAGGTCGGCAGACAGGCTGACGGTCCACTTGATGGTAGGTGGCTACTGTCGCCTATAATACAAGCATCGCGTAGCTGCTGCAAGTGCGCTGCCGACTGCAGTAGGATTAAGATAAGGGATTAGGAGTGGATAGGGAAATGGTTACTCACTCACCGAAACACAACAACACACGTGCTGTTATTTCACGGTGGTCTTCTGTAAGGGGGTTGTTACTGCCGCCAGATCGCCTGCCCAGATGACTGCGAAACGCAGTGTACCCTGCCACTACTTTCCAAATCCAGACCAGGGCCAAATTTGAAAAGTTGATTTTTCAAAGTTGACCCAGCCGGGAATCGAACCCGGGAACCCTAGAACAGAGCGTTAAGGCAAGCACCCTAACCACTCGTCCAACGGGCTCGTCAAACCCGACTTTAACATTAAAAAAAAATCGATTCTTAAGAAGTAAACTCCAATAAAATTAAGTATTTAAAGCGTTAAATTGAGTATGTAAAGCGTTAAATGCCGTTAAATAATATCGTTAGCACCGATAAAGACCAGCATTTTTTTGACCAGACATTCTTTAGATTCAGGTTTCTTTATAAAGTTGCTTGTAAAACCAACCAAAATCAAGATATTTGCATTGATTTAATGTGTTTATAAGACGAAAACCATGGAACACAACCATTAATTTATCGAAAATAAGTAATGTCTAAGGGCCGGCGCACATGGGAGGACGGCACGGCAAAGTATTTAAAAAAATTCATAGTATTTTCCGCCTTCTGTGCTTTTAAAACAATTTAAATTTCATTTTATTATGCTACGGCGGAATGCCGAAGCACGCCAATCGTTTCCGTAGTATAATATAATAAAATTTGAATTATATTAAAGGCACTTAAGGTACAAAATACTATGGAAAAAAATATATTAAATACTTCCCGTGCCGTCCTCCAATGTGCGCCGGCCCTTAGACGCCTGGCCGATACCACAGAGGAATAATACTTAATTCCTCTGTGCCGATACACCGTATATAGCGACTCGCCCCTGTCTTCACACAGATGCGATTTTTTTGTGCAAATGATATACACAATTAATGGAGACAATTGCTGTCTCCACTAATTATCACCGCATCAAAATCCATTGAGAAGATAGCGGAGAAACAGACAGACGATAACAGTGACATTGTTTTACTATACTTATTATATGTAGATATGGATTATGGCGTTACATTTTATTTTAAAACGAAAATTTGTGATTCTAACAACGTTGTTCTCTGTATGAAAAATTTAATTTTTAATACAGTTGCTCAAAAAGTGGCGTATTGCAGGGACGTATAGCGTTCGGGATGTGGGCTATTACATACTCGTGCTTTTTTTTACCTTTCCCGAACTCGTGCGTTCTCTTTCCCAACTGTCAAAATAATGTCTATTAAAAAGAAAAACCAACCATGAAGTTTCTACTAAAAAAAAATCATAGAAGTTTTTATTATTCATGCAAATATGTATATTTCTAAAAAGAAGCTATTAATTTGTTTCAATATCAGATTTAATGATTTGATTGAATGAGTTAGGTTAGGTTTCATTTCATTTCATCTCATTCAATTTCATTTTCATTTCATATCAATAAAAAAATTCTACTGAAGACTTGGCTGTATGGGCATAGTTTCCTTTGCCTACCAGAATGGGTGAAGAAAAAAAATCTCTGCTTATATTCTACGGTTGGCGCCATTTTCCAGAAATTTTCTTTGCGAGTTTAGTTGTTTGTTTTATTAAATTGCTTCATTTTTTCGCAACTGTATTAAAAATAGTCGTTCAGTACACGTGCGGAACCGTCATTTCAACTTGTTCCGACTGTCAACCCTCGCCTTCGGCTGCGCCTCGGCTCGGGTAGACATTTGTCGGAACTCTTTGCAATGACAGCCTTTCCGCACTTGTAATGAAATATACTATTTTAATCCCGTTCCCTTAAACCATAACTGAATGATTGGTATAAAATCTATTAAAATATAATATTAACTTATTTCATATACTTTTTCCCAATGGTATAATGATTAAACTCTATATACATCCAATTAAAAAATTGTAGAAAATTTGTTTACTACTTTGTGAAAAATGTTGTTTATTGCACTATTATTTAAATTAATTAATTTATTTTATTTTATTCTCAACAAAAACCCTACAGAAATAATTTACAAAAGAGACAGCATCACCAATCACACTGCCACTTACAGGGCTTCATTATGTACCCAAATTATGTTGAAAATTAAGTCGAAAAGTAAAAATTGATTTTAGACGATGGGGAAAAGGATCTATCTAGGTAAGGAGTTAGAATGTTGAATAGTCCATTTATCGAGGAAGGCTATAACATCACGCTACGATAAATAGTATTATATATATAATATAATAGTGTCCAGTACCGCGCGCCCCACGCGCACGCCCGCCGCGCCGCCCGCGCCGTATGGGCCGCAGCGAGGCGTGGCCGAGTTCAGCTAATGTTACATAAAAAAACCTTCTGAAGACCATGCTTTTAAAATAATCTTCTGAAGACCATGTGTTCGCGCCACTTTGCTGGCTTTATTTAAATTTATGAGGAATCGCTCTGATTGGCTAAGAGGGGGCACGTCATTGTGGGCCAATCAGAGAACACCCCTGTTTCGACTCCACCGCCATAAATAAAAGAAAGTGAAGTCAAAAATCCCGCTGAGAGAAAGACCCGCCGTCTTCTTTCTGCTCCTATCAAGTGAGCAAACCCGCAGATCAAAAGACCCGCTGTCTTCTTTGATCATCCATCACCCGTACCTATCTCTATTACCAAAACTGAAGTGATTCGCGTCGCGAGTGCTGAAAAGAAGAATCCAAAGCTTTGGAGGAAGACTCAAGCCCAGAAGAATCCCGCGGATCACAACAGTAAGTGATAGAATAGAACTCCCGCATTACCTATACAGTCCACACCCGCCGTATTGGGCTCAAACCCGATAATTTGCTATCGGCAGCCCTTACATTAAATTTTTGGTCTCTTCGAGCCTGGATCATTGATCCATCTGTTGTTCCCGTCATTGCACATAGTTGGGCACTTGAGCCTGAACTATTCAACCCCGCAAACATAATTATTTGGTCATCGCATTCCCCCGCAACATTCCCTTAGTTCTTAGTAAGTATAAAAAAAAAATATCGCATAATTAATTTTATTAAAAATCATTTTGGCTGTCTAGCGCCAACCATCAAACAGCAAAACCTTTAGTAGTTGTTTTTTAGATCAAGAATAACCCGCTTAATATTTCTTTAAACATTCCCGCTCATATATTTTTTATCATTTTATTATTAATGTATTCACGCATACCGACGTGTTTACATTTCGTTCTTGTAAAGATTCGTACGTACCTACTCGTGTAATTATTAAAATCCTTCTATAAAACCTACTCTTACCTACTTCTATAAAAAATAATATTCTTTGTTTTAAAAGAAATATCCGCTATTTCTCTCGTTGTCGTAAATAGTGAAATACCCGTTTAGTTTTATTGTTTGTTGTGGTCTTCGCTTTGGTTATTTAATTAATACATATCAACATTTCTATTCCTCTTTCCGATTGTCTGCAATTATTACGCACATAGTATAGTTTAAAATCACGTTTAAGAAAATAAAATAATTAATTAATTTAAATAGAAATATATATTGACCGCACGTATTTGATAATTTGTAATGGAACAACGCCTTACAAATTAAATTAGCGCATATTGAGAATTTGTTTGAAGTTGATTTATTTGAAATATCATTTATCATTACACAACATACCTAACGTTAAAGGCAAATACCTACGAAAGGGATGGACGAGATGAGTTTATCATTAAAAAAGCTCATAGGCAAGCGCGACGCAATTTTTGCTCAATTGCAGACTATTTATGATAATTCTAAGAGAGACCTTCAGGATGAAAAGTCAGCAGACAAGTTCTTGTCTAGTATTGTTCTGTTGGATGATTATCGCTCTAAGTTTGAAACAATTGTAGACGAAATTAACGACATTCAGCTACGTATAAATCCCTCGTACGAAACAAATTATCAAAGTACGTTAGCCTTTGATGATCTATATTCGCGTTGTATGCATGCAGCGAACAAATTGAAGGCGTCTAAAAATCCTGTTGTTCAGACATGCACTACGCAAAGTTCTAATAAGCCAGTCATTAATTTACCTAGGCTCGATTTGGTTAGCTTTGATGGCGATCCTATAAAGTGGCCTACTTTTTACGAGACCTTTAAGAGTACCATACATGAGAATTCGGACCTCACAGATAATGAACGAGTTCAGTACTTAATGGGTAAGTTAACTGGACGTGCCCTTGCAGTATGCTCCGGTATTACGCCTAATCAAGCTAATTACAATTTGATATGGAACACGCTGATAGAAAAGTACGAGGATAAGAGGCGCCTAGCCTCCGCATATTTAGATAGAATGTTCGAATTTAAACCCTTCCAAAAGGCTACGTTGCAGAATATGGATGCATTTTTGGAACAGTTCTGCCCCGCTGTATCAAGTTTAAAGGCTTTAAATATTGAAAATTTACATGACTTTATTCTATTGCACACCGCTTTAAAGAAAATAGACGTAGAAACCGCCCGCGCCTTTGAAATGGTTAAAAGAGATACGAATATACCATCTTATGATGATTTAGTGAAGTTTATACGAGAACAGTCTAAAATCATAGAACGCTCGACCGAGAATCGATCTCGCAACCCTACGCCCGCATCTCCGTACAATGCAGCTCGAAAGAACAGTAAACGAGTTATGCATTCATTTGTAGCCGCAACGCCACTAAAACAGTGTTCGTTTTGTAAACTAAAAAATCATGTGCAATTATATAAATGTTTTGAATTTAAAAAATTACCGTTAGAAAAAAGGATTGCATTTATTAAACAGAATAATGGTTGTACTAATTGTTTAAGTTTTTCTCATTACACTGAAAAATGCAAATCGTTGAATTCATGCAGACATTGCAATTATAAACACAACTCGCTTTTATGTAAACATAACTCGTTAGGTACTAGGCAACACGCATCGCCTCCACGCTTCCCCGTAAAAACGCCCCCGCTGAATTCGTCTGATGATTCACCGCGAAACCAGACGAGTGAAATTAATAAGAAATCTCCCGCGCGGCCGTCTATTGATTCGCACCAACCGAATCAAAATATTTCTTTATATAATACGCACACTAATACGACGCGTTTTGAAATCTGTTTGCTATCAAGTGTGTGCGTCAACGCATACGATAATTTAGGCAATTTGAAAAGTATAAGGGCGCTAATTGACCAAGGGTCAACTAATAACTTTATCACTGAATCTTGTTGTGCAAAGTTAGGCTTGAGTTATGATGGAAATTGCAACGCCACCGTTAGGGGAATTGGCTCTTCAACTAAACATATTAAAGGTGCTACGTCGCTTAATTTATATTCTCAATACAATGATAATGTTTGTGTTCAACTTGATGTGTATGTTTTGGATACTATTACTGATAAATTGCCCGCAGTTACAATTGATATTTCAACGTTTTCGCATTTAAGCAATATACCGCTCGCTGATCCTAAGTTTTATTTGCCCGATGAGATTGAAATACTCATAGGAGCACCGCTTTTCGCGAAGATATTTCGCTCGGGACGTATCACTGGATTACCGGGAACTCCCACCGCTTTCGAGACGATATTTGGCTATACCGTAATGGGTAAGGCTCCTGTTGAAAAGACTACAGTTTCTTTTGTGTCTTTATTTTCCGCTTTTGAAAATGATGAACCGCGCATTGAGGAACTTCTTAAAAAATTCTGGACACTTGAGGAGGTATCAGTAAAACCTTCCTTGAGTAGTGCTGAGAATGAATGCGAGCAAGGCTTTGTGCAGAGCGTATGCCGTGATACGACCGATCGTTATGCGGTCTCCTTGCCATTCTCACACGATCCCGCTGTACTTGGTGAGTCATATCAAGTAGCCAAAAGACGCTATCTTTCGCTCGAACGTAAGTTTATTTCCTCGCCTCGCTTGCGTCTAGAGTATAATGCTATTATCAAGGAATATTTAGAGAAAGGATATATATCTTTGATTAGCAATGATTCCCCGCAGTTGCCCGCTTATTACATTCCGCATCACGCTGTCGTACGCAACGATAAATCGACAACTAAAGTCCGCATAGTTATGGATGCGAGTGCGAAAACTAGCACTGGCCTATCATTGAATGACATATTGCATACTGGTGAAAATTTACAGAATGATTTATTTACAATATTATTAAATTTCCGCTTTTATAAAATCGCACTAATGGCAGATATAAAACAAATGTATTTACAAATTGTTGTGAAACCAGAAGATAGAAAATATCAAAAGTTTTTGTTTAGATTCGATGAGTCATCTCCGCTTGACGTCTTTCAATTTAACCGCGTCTGCTTTGGATTAAGAAGCAGTCCGTTTCTTGCACTCAGAGTAGTGAAACAATTGTGTCAAGATGAAGCCTCTTCCTACTCGCTGGCAGCCGAAGTTGTAAAAAATAATTGTTATATGGACGATTTATGCTACTCCGTGGCCACCTTCAAGGAATCTTGTCGACTCAAGAATGAGTTGTTAGATATGTTTATGGCCGGGGGCTTTGAACTCGTAAAATGGTCTAGTAACTCCACGGAGTTGCTCGAAACTCTTCCTGAGTCCCATCGCTACTCGTCTACTGTAAATTTCGATGAAACCAACCAAGGTCTTAAGGTGTTAGGTCTTCAATGGGATCCCGCTTGTGATTGTTTTTTATTTGATATCTCACTCGAGCCCCGCCAATATACAAAACGCAATATATTGTCCGTGATTGCGCGACAATTTGATGTGCTAGGTTTGATTGCACCTACGATTTTATATGCAAAATTAATATTACAACAAATTTGGCTTTTAAAATTGGATTGGGACGATGAACTCCCTATGCATATAAATAAAACATGGGCTAGTTACTTGAAGGAGCTGCCATCTCTACAGGAATTACGCATTCCGCGCCACTTAGGTATTTTGAAAAATTCCAAAATTTCATTGATAGCTTTCGCAGATGCCAGCGAACGGGCTTACGGCGCCGTCATTTATATCAAAGCGGAAACTGGCTCGCAAAGAGCGCCTAACATTAATTTAGTTTGTGCAAAATCTAAAGTCGCCCCGCTTAACTCAGTATCTGTGGCCAGACTGGAGCTCTGTGCTATTTTACTAATGTCTAAACTGGTGCGTCGCGTTCTGGACACATATGAACCGCGTCACTCTATTGAAAATATTTATTGTTTTTCGGATTCAATGGTAGCTTTACATTGGGTTCATTCCGCGCCTAATAAATTTAAAACTTTCGTGGCCACACGCGTCACGAAGGTACTAACCGCTTTACCCGCTCATTATTTTTATCACGTGACAGGAAAGGACAACCCGAGCGACTGTTTGTCACGTGGCTTGTCCCCTGCCCAGTTACGGAACCACCCATTCTGGTTCACTGGTCCATCTTGGCTTTATAAAGACGTACAAGAATGGCCTATTACCGCAATAAAGACCGCATTAATTAAAGATAATTTGCCTGAAACAAACATCACAACGCTTACCACTGTCGTTCAAGAAGATGAACCTCCGTATTTGCTTATTTCTTTATCACACCGCCTTTCGTCTTGGACGAAACTTCTGCACGCTATTGTTTATATATACCGTTTCATACGGAAATTACCGCCCTCTAAAATATTTACCGCTCATGAAATGAACTTCGTAGAAACCGCTGTTATTAAAGAATTGCAATCATATTACTTTGCTGAAGAAATAAGTCGCTTGAAATCTAATAAAAATTGTCGAACCACATTAGGTAGACTCGCCCCTTTTCTTGACAACGAAGGATTGTTGAGAGTTGGTGGCCGCCTTCGTAACGCTGATCTGTCATATGATCAACAGCATCCTTTATTGTTGCCGCGTAAACATCGAATTGTCGAATTAATTATTGATGATTGTCATAGAAAAAACTGTCATACGGGTCCGATAGCTCTAATGTCAATATTGCGCCAAAAATATTGGATATTATCATGTAGAAATGTGGTAAGACAAGTCATACACAAATGTAATTTTTGTTTCCGCGTTAAACCTAAACATGTTCATCCGTTTATGGCTGATTTACCGGCTTGCAGAGTAAATGAAGCTAAAGCCTTCACGCATACTGCAGTGGACTACGCTGGTCCGATTAAAATCATACCATATAGAAAACGCGGTGTTCATGCCATCAAATCCTATTTATGCATTTTTGTGTGTCTGGTGACGCGAGCCGTCCACGTCGAGCTGACTACAGACTTGAGCACGAACACATTTCTATCCGCATTTAAACGTTTTCTAGCTCGCCGAGGCGCTGTCTCGTGTATGTACTCCGACAATGGCACTGCATTTATAGGCGCAAAAAACGCTTTATCAGAAATTTATGGCCTGGTCAATTCTGAGGAATTTAAGGACTCATTTGCACAGGAATTGGCAAATTCACGAATAGATTGGAAATTCAATCCTCCGCGTAGTCCACATTTCGGCGGTCATTACGAGATCTTCGTAAAAAACTTTAAATCGCATTTATATCGGGTTATCGGCACTCAACTACTTACCTACGAGGAATTGCTAACAGTCATTACGCAAATAGAGTGTGTTATTAATTCGCGCCCGCTTACTTTACTCGGTGAGGATCCATCTGAGCCGAGCGCGCTGACTCCTTCGCACTTTTTAATGACCACTCCGTTAAAGAATTTGCCTGCTTGCAACGTCGTTGATGAGCGACCAACTTTGCTGCGTCGTTACGCGTTATTAGATCAAATGGTGCAGTCATTCGCTAAACGCTGGAAGACAGAGTATCTTCATTTATTGCAGACGAGAGGAAAATGGAATAGACCCTCAAATCCCATTGAAGTAGGTACTGTGGTTGTTATCCTGACTGATAACCTTCCGCCATTATATTGGCCATTAGGCATTATTATTGCTACTTATCCCGGCAAGGATGGGATTACTAGAGTAGCTTCCGTTAGGACGGCAACAGGCATCTGTAAAAGACCCGTTGTCCGTCTATGTCCTCTGCCTACCCAGTAGGACCTTTATATTTTTATTTATTATTCCATATTTAATCTATAGTTTTTAATTATACCGCTGTATTTTGTCCCTTGTGTGTAGTTCCCGTTTTCTTTTATTAGTGTTTAAAAACCGATGGTTTTTAGGCCGGGGGCATGTTCGCGCCACTTTGCTGGCTTTATTTAAATTTATGAGGAATCGCTCTGATTGGCTAAGAGGGGGCACGTCATTGTGGGCCAATCAGAGAACACCCCTGTTTCGACTCCACCGCCATAAATAAAAGAAAGTGAAGTCAAAAATCCCGCTGAGAGAAAGACCCGCCGTCTTCTTTCTGCTCCTATCAAGTGAGCAAACCCGCAGATCAAAAGACCCGCTGTCTTCTTTGATCATCCATCACCCGTACCTATCTCTATTACCAAAACTGAAGTGATTCGCGTCGCGAGTGCTGAAAAGAAGAATCCAAAGCTTTGGAGGAAGACTCAAGCCCAGAAGAATCCCGCGGATCACAACAGTAAGTGATAGAATAGAACTCCCGCATTACCTATACAGTCCACACCCGCCGTATTGGGCTCAAACCCGATAATTTGCTATCGGCAGCCCTTACACCATGCTTTTAAAATTATGTCCTTTCTCTTAGTGAAGACAATTTTTTTGCTGATATACAAGTCCATATTTTGTGACTATTAAATATACATATTTAGAGATAATTAAAAATTTATATTCCCAATGATTAATATTACTCACATACAATTAGAATTTTAGATCAAACAAAAGTCAAATAAGAAACAGTATTGTGTAAATATTCACTTTAATTAAAATACAATTAAAGAGCATTACATTGCAATACATTGATAGCAAAAAAGGTTTTCGACTTGTAGCATTTTTTTGCTGATGTCATCTGAGATTGCATAATTTTCTTATTGTTTCTTAGTGTTTTTTATATTTGCGAAAATTAGTAATTGATTCAAAATAATAATTCACAAGTTGAAAATTAAAAATTAATCTTCTGGGTTAGCTCGCTCCATCGTCGGCCTCATCCTTCCTACATGGATAGATGCTGGTCAAGAGAAAACCCATCTTTAATAATAAAAAAAAAACTTTTATATTTAAGCTACAAAAATTACTTTTTGTATTAAAAAATAATTAAATCGTTACATGATGTTTATTGGTCATATTATCAACAAAATTATGAATGCTTATCAAAACCAGCGAGTTTATCGTCACAAGTATTTAATACACGTGATTTTTACTTTTTACTGCATATGTTTTGGACGTATGATTAAAGAGATAATATGATACTGTAAAGCGCTATCGCGCCGTGAAACCATAGAGGCAGTGCAAATTCGCGGGCAGCAGCTAGTCGACTTCAATACATATAATAAAATTGTAAGCTGTACATTAAATATTTTTTCAAAAAAACAATTTGTATACATTGTACTCATGTTACTGAGGTCATCAAAATAGTTTTTAGTATTTTCGTCTGTTCATGTTTGTCTGTGCGTTTGTGCGCGCCAATCTCAGAAACGTTTGTCACTGATGTATTGTAGCAAGCTTCCCGTAACATTTTAGTGTTTATTTCATTCTAATCGGTTTACAAACAAAAAAGTTACGGGCTATTTCGGATAATTTATTTTATTTTTCATAAAATTTTCCTTACCCTAAGGTTGCCTGGAAGGCCGCCCTTTGTACTATTGCTTGTTGTTTCTCCCTTATTTTTTTTATAAGTTTATAGTGCAAATAAAGAGTTTAATAATAATAATAATATTTTATTAAATGACCGTTGTATTAATGTTTAAATATAAATAAATACAAATATTGAATTATTTTACAAAAGACCAAGATTTACTCGCTTAAAACAGATTTTTTAGTTACCGATTTGAATTAATTAAATTAATTTAATTGCCAGTTAAAGTCGCAGATATTACGAGGAAAAATCCGTCAAAAATCACATGAGTGATCTTTTAGCTGTAAATTTGTCATAACATTAAAATAAACAAATTTTCAGCCATCAATTCCAAGCAGTTTCATATGTCCAATAAATAATTATTACAACCTTATTTTATCTTAACGCGTTTTTTGTGTAAATGGCAAGGCTTAAATAGTCGTAGAAATCGGTTCTAAATCGTAAAATTTACACCGTCCCGTAAAATGTATTAAGTAGGTATTACAATTAATTTTTGGGGTTCCGTACGTCCGAATAAAAAACGGAACCCTTATAGGATCACTCGTGTGTCCGTCTGTCGGACCAATCCCCCCCCCCCTCATCTCCGAATCTACTGAACCTAAAATTTTGAAAAAAATATAGAAATTAGTTTTCTACTTATTTATAGATTATAGGAAAACCACATTAATAAAAATTTTCAGTGACAACTGTATTTAATTTTAAACTTAATAATTAACTGAAGTTCTGTACCAAGGTTAAGAAATTTAAGAAAAACCTTCCAATTTTAAATCTGTTCGGTTAACTCCGAGAAGCTGCAAAAATTTCTTATGCAATGTTGCACCTTAATTCATTCCTTAATACTCAATTTGGTAAAACGCGTGATCGGTTTGATGTTAGACCTTGTCTTAAGTTAAATGTCAAAAGTCCATGATAGCTTGAAGAAATTGTGACCATGACTACTAACACACTGGCCGCTACTTACCAACATAAATATTTAATAGTAAACACTTGTCAGTAGTCCTACTAATATCATAAATGGGAAAGTATGTGGGATATAAATGTGTTAGTCAATGTCAATCTTTTAACGGATTTACGATGAAACTTCTTAGTTATAAATTCGTTTGTCCTGACTGATGTACATACAAACAACCAAAATTAGGATCAAACCAAAGGATTTTTGAAAATTTTAACTCCGTTCAAAGTCGGGGCGCGGTTGCTAGTAATTTATGGAGATACAAGCGGAAGAAGTTTCGGGTAAAAAAGAGTTCCCGGGATCAAATACCTTCTTTTTCCTTATTCCGTTATTTTTTTTTACAAAATACGATTTGTAGAAAAAATATATACAATTAAAATCGTAAAGGAGCCTTTGGTCTGTACATAAATTTTTTTGTCTTCTAAAATACATAAAAACGTTATAAAGAAAATATCTTTTTCAAAAATATTTGTAAGAAGAACAAGGTTAACATTTTAAATGTTTTGGATATTTTTAAAAATGAAATCCACTTAATTTGATTACTTACTGAGTAAAACGTCTGATTACATTCACCTCAAGGACAACGTTGGTGTGTTTGCTTCTTAATCCTGTTTAATGCTAATATTATGTTATTTTATTATGTTTAATGCTATTTTATTGCAAAATTTCCACTATTTCTTAAGTTTCTGCGACATATCTCAATGAAATAATATTATGATTAAATAATTAACTCTCTGAGAGACAGTAATTTTAAGACCTTATCTCGACTATAGATAGCAATTGGCTGTTCGTCCCCTGATATCCCTAAAGAAAAAAAAACTATATTGAGTTAAATTATGCAGTTGATAAATTCAAATTGGAATTAATTGTTACCTTGCGACGAAGTACATGCAAATAATACAACCAAGAGAATTGAGCACCAATTTATTAGCCTGTCATCAATGTTAATACTGGCTTCATTGTTCTGTTCATAATTCATTCGATAATATAATCGATCCAACGGGGAAATGATCGATCCCTTACTTTAAACTGTCTTAGTAAACACTTAATTTAATTAATCTTAATTTTATTTTATTAACTTAATTTTATTTTATTTTACTTAACTTTAATTTAATCTTAGAAATTTAATTAGTGGCAGGGCACACTGCGTTTCGCAGTCATTTTGGGCAGCCCGTCTGGCGGCAGTAACCACCCCTTTACAGAAGACCTGTTGTGTTTCGGTGAGTGAGTAAGGGATGCCAGAGCCCATTTCCCTATCCGCTCCTAATCCCTTATCCTTAATCCTACTGTAGTCGGAAGCGCACTTGCAGCAACTTTGGCGTTGCTCGTGTTATAGGCGACGGTAGCCACTTACCATCACAAGTGGACCGTTAGCCTGTCTGCCGATCTTAAAAAAACAACCAAATTGAATCGACCTTTGTAACCAAGCAAGACATTAAAACTTTATTTAATTTCTCGTAAACCATTACACTTAAAAACGAAAATAACTCTTTTTTAGACATATAGACCAAGAAGTTATGTATTACATATAATATTTTTTTTGTTATATTGGTTTTATGTTTGAACTAGCTGAACTCGGCCACGCTTCGCTGCGGCCCATACGGCGGCGGCCGGCGTGCGCATGGGGCGCGCGGTACTGGACACAGCTTATAATACTATTTATCGTAGCGTGTTGTTATATAGCCTATAGCCTTCCTGGATAAATGGACTATTCAAAACAAAAAGAATTTTTCAATTCGAACCAGTAGTCCCTGAGATTAGCGCGTTCAAACAAACAAACTCTTCAGCTTTATAATATTAGTATTAGTATAATGAGCTGAATAGGAAGAATCAGTGAATTTTTCTTATCAATGTCGTGGAGCCTCTTAGGTAATCACTATAATGGCTAGGCACACTGCTTTGATAGTCCTAAATTAGGCGGATCATTCGCAAAACCTATTTCCACCTTATCACTTCCTTAATCGAGTGCCTGTCACCAATCTTAAAAAAAAAACCCAGAGAGAGACACGAGTTAGTGTCATTTGACACTAGTTGAACACAACTAGATTGTGGACTTAGAATTAGTTGAACAAATAATTGTGCACATGATGCACGTGCGAAATGTGTGTTTAGTGTGTGAGAAACGCTCACCGGCCGGTATATTCTCATTATTCAATTGTTATGTAAGACGGCGACGACCTAAAATCAAATCTGGCCCGAGTGACGCCCGGAGACAGAAGGGTACGGCTACATTGCCAGCGGGAAGCTAAAGTCTCTGTTGTCGAGTCTTTGGCTTGTGTAAGAACTAGCTGAACCCAGCCATGCGTTTTTCTTTTGTATTTACGGATACAACTGACTTAACTGATTTTTTTTACAAATCGAAATTCACGTACAATTTTGCCATTTAGAATGTGAGATATCAGTACATATAATAAAATCTTAAACGGATTTAAAAAAAACTTATTGAGATAAAAAAAAAATGGTTTTTAGAATTTTTGTCTGTTTGTCTGTGCGTTTATGCACGCTAATCTCTGAAACGGCTTAACCGATTTAAATGCGGTTTTCAATGATGTATTGCAGCAAGCTTCCCGTAACATTTAGTGTTTGTTTCATTCCAATGTGTTTAGAAATAAAAAAGTTACCCGCTATATCGAATACCACGCCTACGAAGTTGCGGGCTCAGCTGGTACAGAACATGCCGATGCCAGATCTGGCTTGCCAGTTTATACATAGATATCTAATAGTAAGTTTTGTAATGCATTTGAAGTATTTAAGTCACTTTCATATGAACCGCTGAATCTATTTCAGAATATAACGTAATAGAGAGAGTGGAAACACAAGTTTCCGCTAACGGTGAGGCGTACCAAGCAGGAATTTATAGATACCTAGGTCTAAATCGGCAAACGCGCGCGATGCGAAAATAAATTCTATTCAAGGATGTTGATTTAGAAAGACTTTCGATTCTTTTCTTTTTGAAAGAATTTTTTAAGAATCGTTTGATAACGTTTTCCAGCAGTAGTTTTCGTGTTGAGAAAGAAAATGCCGACAATAAATTTCATGAAGCTGTTTTAATTGTTATTTTTAGGGTTCCGAACGAATAAAAAACGGAACCCTTATAGGATCACTTGTGTGTCCGTCTGTCCGACTATCCCCCCCCCCCCCCCCTATCTCCGAAACTGCTGAACCTAACATTTTGAAAAAAAAATACAGAAATTAGTTTTCTACTTGTAGATTGTAGGAAAACCTATAAGAAGTCCATGATATTAAAATAACATGGTAAACCACTCAATATTGTGCTGATAGGTAAAGTTTCGTACGAAACCCTCTTCACGCAAGTTCAACTCGCACTTGTCTCGTTTTTTTTTTTTTTTTTTATTATACATATTTAGTAGCGGTCCCAGCATACCGCCCGATAACACGAATGCAACCCCACTTATCGGGTCCAAATTATGAAATTCAGTCACACACAAAAAATCATCAAAACCGATCCAGCCGTTTGCGAGGAGTTCAGTCACATACGCAAGGATCTTCCCGGACTATAAAATAGCATTTTAATTACACTTTCTTTCATACATAAACCAAATTTAGATTCCTTCATAATCTTTGTCATCAATCCACCTCTTCCATCTTGGCAAATCTGTTTTATTCCTCATCACGTGTCCATAGTAGCTCACCATCTTGTGAATACTAAATACTTACCTCCTTTTAACCTAAAAATTACAATATATTGAATATTGCTAAAATCTAGCGCTTACAGACTTCATTACAGTAGAGCGTTGCCTGATAACGCGTCAGATTAACAACAGCTGTTACAACGACCGATCGATCAGCTGAATTTTCCATACATATGGTAGAATTTCAAATATATATATTTTTCTCAAACATGCTCGGAAATGTAGGCATTCTTGTACTAAAAACAAGCCACGAAGTTTGTAATTCTTGGCTCATGCATTTCTTTCTCGGCCTAGGCCAAGAATGTTGTATGAAAATTCATTCCTGGCCGCTGCTCAGCCCGATGAAACCCGAAATTTCACGAGTCTTCACGAACGCGCCCGCCGCTGTCACTGGTATTAAGAAAAGCACTATACCAGCCTCAACCGGAATGAGGATTGCCGGACTCAGTGGCTCTAGCATGAGTTTACGATACTACACTCGCTAGCGAGAGCGTAAAACATTTATATGGAAAATTGATAATTTGACATTGACAGTTTAAGATTTCCCATACAAAAGTTTTACGTTCTCGCTAGCGAGTGTAGTATTGGTGTAGTATCGTAAACTCATACTAGAGCCTCTGATCTTTATCAAGGCCTCGCAAAAACTCTGCCTTGAAACCACTTCGTCCGGCAATCCTTCACTTCCTGGACTATGCAGTAATGTACTATATCATTTATCAAACTGCAAGTAAGAAATATAGTTAAACCAAGGTTCAATACATTTCAACGCATGGGGCGTTTTATTGCAAAAGTTACTATTGTTCAAAATCGCACTCACTAGACTTTGCTGAAGATATAGAGACACAGTGTAGGTTATTTTTAAGTATACTTATATATGTTTAGTGTTTCCAGAGACATATTTCACAGTCGGTTTCTAGTTCACGTGTGGCCGGAGAATGGTAGGTCATGTTGTGTACAGTACAACCGGTGTAATAATGGAAACATACGGGAAAGGATTTCTTTCCGGAACGCTGGAGCCAAGCGGTTTTTAAACACTGTAATTTCTCGATGCAGCGACATCTAGTAACGCAGTGTTGGATTCGAAAGTTGTCGACGTAAAAGAAGGAGGTCACAGTCGATAGTTTAAAAATACTGATTATTTAAAAAAACATTGGTATGAAACGTAGATAATGACGTAAATAGCAAATGACAATAAATATAAACCACAATAGCAACGTTATAGACGTCGCGTAGTAATTGTCGCCAATTAGAGTTTTAGAGTAAGGAACATTGCGTTATAAGAAAGATACAATTGTTAATAGAATACACAAAAAGTTACACATATTTGGTAGCGCCTATAAATTGACAAGCCCTATAGCCTATAAATTGTCTAGTGGTTAAGGTATTTCCTTCAGCGCTCTGTCTCGTGGGAATTTTTTGAAGCTAACTTTTAAAGTTTGGTCTGTATCTGGCAAGTAATGGCACACGACATTTTGCAGTCATAAATTGAATTGCAATTATTGAAACTAATGCAATTATTGCAGTCATAAATTAATTGAACAAATGAGGGTTTTCGATACTTTTTCTGCCACCAGGCGGCGCTTCGTAGGCGTCAGATCGAAACAGCTGTCAGATAGCACAGAGTCGTAGGTACTAAACATAAATTGTTGAAATTCTATTGTAACAAAGTTGCCTGTCTGTGTGTATTCTATAAGATGTACTTCGGAGAGTGTGCTCGAGAGCTGCATGCGATCATACCGCCTTCTCCTTTCTTCTATCAGACATAGAAAATATACAAAACAGACATGTATACGAAAAATACATAGAAAATTGCAATTCGCGTATGTATTTTGACAGCTCATTGGACCTGACGTTACAGTGCTGTCATCTCAATTAGTCCGTTTCAGAAAACCCTCATTGAAGGCAGCTTAATTTATGAACTTCTTTCATTCCTATGCACCCACCGAAACACAACGGCACTCGTGCTATTATTTCACGGTTATTTTCAGTAACGGTATAATTTGTGCCGCCAGTTGTGCTGTTCAGTTTTTAAGAATGCGGAACGCAGTGTGGTTCTGTCACTACAGTGTGGAAACTTCGAAATATAGAGTGTGTATCCTATTGATAAAAAAATCGCGACGATTTGTTACTTACAGAAAAAGAATTCGTGTGTTTTCATTTGGTTATTGAATAGTATTTTATAGCAAATACTGTATATTTGTTTGCCCGTGCGTGGATAAGTAGCTGTATTTCATATACAAGTTATGTATATACAATTATTATTCAATTGGCTGCTTTTAGGTTTCATAAAAGCTCCAGTGCCTCCAGTGAACGTATTTAGTTGACCGACACGTTTTAACAATAATATTTATATACGTGTTTTAACGATAATATTTTACGTGCATTGTCTCTTCAAGCATTTAAGATAAAAATAATAATAATTGAAATATGTTTTTTTATTTATTATTAACAAAATATAAACATTTTTATATAATTAATAATTGTATTTTTATAATTAGCTATAATGGAAAGATATATTGTTAAAAGATATTACAAACTAGCTGAACTCGGCCACGCTTCGCTGCGGCCCATAAGGCGGCGGCCGGCGTGCGCATGAGGCGCGCGGTACTGGACACTGCTTATATATAATACTATTTATCGTAGCGTGATGTTATATAGCCTATAGCCTTCCTCGATAAATGGACTATTCAAAACAAAAAGAATTTTTCAGTTCAAACAAACAAACTCTTCAGCTTTATATAATATTAGTTTTAAGGTAAAAAAAATAATAATAGAAATATGTTTTTTATTTTTGATTTATTATTAACAAAAGATTTACATTTTTACATAATTAATAAATGTATTTTTATTATTAGCTATAATGAAAAGATATATTGTTAAAAGATATTACAAATTGAGACAGATGACGAATTGTCGGTTACCGACGCAATTCGGTAGACGCAAATTCGAATTCCGATTAAGCCCCTCTGTATTTTTTCGATTTCATGTGTTTCTTAGAAATTGATATCTTCCTTTTATGCGAAGGCTGGCTGGCAGGCAGATCCAGTGGATAGTAGGTGCCTAAGTCGCCTATTATTACAGCACCAACAACGTCATGCTAACATAAAGGATAAGGGATAAGAAAATGAGCTCTTGAATCCCTTACTCACTCGCTGTAACTCATGTTTTCTATTGTTTTCCATACAGGATGGTTATTTTTCACTGATTGGCTGCACAATTAAGGCGAGGACTTAGCAGAAAAGCGTTACTTTTGTCGCCTAATTTGACTTATTAGACTAAAATTAAAACTTATATATAACTAATACAGTGCATAATAAATAGAATATATTTAAAAACTTTTGAATAGGGCAGAACTTTTGAACTTTTGAATATTTAAAAAAAAAATAGTAAATTACTGTCCAAAGATAACCTTTGGTATCACAGTAATAACAATTTTCTACGTTATTTTTTAAGTTTATTAATCAACTTAAGTTCTATACTAAAGTTTCATTTCTTTTTTCATATTTTGCACAATATTTAAGAAAAACATTCCAATTTTAAATCTGTTCGGGTTAACTCCGAGAAGCTACAAAAATTTGTTGTGCGATATTGCACCTTAATTCATAGGTCATTAGGTAGCGCTCATTTGTTAAAAAAATGCGTTCAATCTAACGTTAGTCCTTGTCTTAATGACTGCAAAACGTCATGTCCATTGCCCAGCAGCAGAGAGAGGGCAGCGCCCAACAGTGGGACATAATATGCGTTATTAAATGTATACTGATACAGATTTGGACAAAGGGAATTTATAAGATTTTTTTATTTAAAAAGAAATATTAAAATTAAGCAAGATAAGTAAGAAGCCTGTAATGTAACATAATTCACGTATTCTTACTACAACATAATCCGTCAATCAAAGGCCCAGTAGCCGACACGTAGTGTTCTTATCTCATTTTAACGTATAAGGCTTTATGACCGTATATTTTAATATTATAACGCCTACAGACATTTGAGAAAATCTCTTTGACACTAACTTTTGCCCGCACTTCGTCCGCGTTGCAAAATATGTTATAACGTCTGACAACATATTTAAATATTTTGTCAGACGTTGACATACATTGACATAAATTGACGCAATAATTTTGCTGAGCTTTAGATCTTTATTTTTAAATAGCTCCATCTTGAAAATCTATTCTAACTAAGGGTGAAAGAATTTTTTAAATCGAATGAGTAGTCCGTTGGATGAGTGGTTGTTCTAGGGTTCCCGGGTTCGTAACCCGGCAGGGTCAACTTAAAAAAGAAAAGAACTTTTCAAATTTGGCTCTGGTCTAGATGACCCTGCCGGGATACGAACCCGGCCCTGCCGATTATTATTTCTTGGTGGTCTTAAAGCGTTGGTTACTGCCGCCAGACGGATTGGCCAAATTACTGCAAAACACAGTGTGCCCCAAATGTTTAAAATGAGAATGGTGGATATAATATTGTGTATTGCAGAGTATAGGGCCTACTATACAATGATTGTATAATCACTTAGGACTTTTTAAAGTAACGAAAACTATAAACCAGTTAATGGGAAAATAAATAGGTGGTTAATTACAGTTGACGTATTTCTAAAAGTCATTATGGAACCGTTAAGTTTGTTTTTTGTGATAGAGAATTCACTTTTTAAATCTTTACGAGGCCACAGTAATGCGAATAAACAGAGACGAATCTATTGTTTCTCTAAGTAAGAATATTTTTACATTATGTTCGTGATGATTATGAATATTATAGACCAGCGACTCATTCTCGACTACAATTTTTACTGCAAATTCTTTGTTTATCGCACTTTTCTCTAATGTATCGAATAGGAGAAGTTAGAGGAGATAGAGAGAGAAGCGGACAACGGCTATATTTTATAATATGTATATAGATAGACCGGTCTTCCGGTCTTCTAGCTATTTTTATAGTTACATTCACATTTTCACAATTGTAGTCTACTTCATCGGCTATACTTTAATTATTATTCATATTAAACTTTAATATGTACGGAAGAAATTTAACTATAGTAAGTTTGCACCCTGATAGGATGTATCAGAGTAAGTTCACATGCGTTTTTTCCGTAGTTTCTGAAGAAAGAAATGTATTCATTTAATTCATTCATTAATTTCATTTAATTATAAAACAGTTTTTTTTAATGATGAATGTGTATATTATTTTAATACTTATGTTTCTTATTTTTTAAAATGTGAAATTATTTTTCAATATATTTCGCTTACATTCGTTACAGGTATTGCGGAAATCTGTTTTATTATTAATTAATTAAAAAAGCTTTTATTTACTTATTTAAAAGCAAATTGTAACAATTTCTGTTATATTATATGATTTAGTAATCAACACACATTTAGACAACACTGTAATCAACATACACGTGAGTTTCTCTATTGATTGTCATATATATATACTGTGACCAAACTTTTTCTGTGGTAGTTTGATTACATTTAATTATTACGTTGGTTAGAAAATTTAGCGGTGTTGAAATCAGTTCTTTTTTATATTATGATCGGCAGACAGGTTGACGGTCCACTTGGTGGTAGGTGGCTACCATCGCCTATAACACAAGCAACGCCACAGGTGCTGCAAGTGCGCTGCCGACTACAGTAGGATTAAGGATAAGGGATTGGATAGGAAAATGGTCTCTCACATTCCTTACTCAATCACCGAAACACAACAACACACATGCTGTTGTATCAAGGTGGTCTTCTGTAAAGGGGTGATTACTGCCTCCAGACGGGCTTCCCAAATGAGACTGCGAGACGCAGTGTGCCCTGCTACTACTTTCCAAATCCAGAGTAGAGCCAAATTTGAAAAATTCAATTTTCAAAGTTAACCCTGCCGGGAATCGAAACCGGGAACCCTAAAACAGAGAGTTAGCACCCTAACCACTCATCCAACGGGCTGGTCAAATAATTAGCTCTGTGGAAATAATGAAATTTTTCAGTACCTATATTTTAAAATGTTTTTATTTATGCCTTTATTTAGTCAATTGTTGATATAAATTAATTGCTTATTATGAGGTGTAACTAATTTATATGCTATTAGAGTGCTATTGGTCATAAACTGGGAGACCAGAATGGCTTTTTTTAAATTATAAATGCCCTTTTGTCTGGCCAACATCTAGCCGTGAGGAAAGATGAGAGCGACCATGGAGCGAGCTCACCCAGAAGATGCCTATGTAGCTACCGTACCAAACAAATGTGTGGAAATAAATATATAAACGACCCAGTAACGAATAGCTCTGAAAAGAGCTGATTATCAGCGCGGTTTTTCATATTTATTTAACCACTATCGTTGGGTTCACGACGGAGGATGAGTGGGAGCCAGCAGCAGCCGTCACAGCCAACGCTTCCGAAGTCCGACGCCGTTGATTGTCTTCTTCAACGAGATGTTGTATCCACGGCGTCGGAGGTGCAAAAAGGTTGCATACCTACGCGGCCCATTTATATTGTCGCTTTGCTTCGGACATAATGCGCACACCGCGATTTCGCTATTTCGTGCAACAGGCTTACGTCGTCGCATACGTAATACCTATGGGTATGCCATTGTAAATATTGTATATAAGCAGGGTAATTTTAGAATAAAGACATCATTTCACTTATTTACATATTTATAATATGTAAATAAGTGAAATTACATATTTACATATTTACATGTTTACATGTTTATAATATGTAAAAACCTTTTTACAGAAGACCACCGTGAAAAAATAAGATGTATATTGTTGTATTTCGGTGAGTCACTAAAAGATGCCAAGGTCAATTCTATACCTTATTTTTATCCAATCCATAGTGTTGCCATGTTAAGGGATTCACTGAGGCAAATGACATTTACTATAGAACTAGAAATGGTGTTTTTTTGTTTTTACCATTAGAACATTACACAATTTTTTATTTTTATCAATACAATTTTTTAATCTGATATCAACTTATTAATAGGTACAGTATTCATATGCGTGCAATAAGCCGTTTTCAAGAGAATTTTCAATAAAGGTCAAATTCTTCTTGTGTTCTAACTTTTTTTGTGGAGTTTCTATTACTTTAACGAAAATTCTAATTAATACAATTGGTTCTTCACATGTTTAAGTATAATATATATTTTTTTCAAAGCAATTGTCTTGTCTATTTCTTGTAACATTTTCATTAAACAATGGATATTTTTAGTATTTATCGTTTGTCTCCCCCATAATCGGCTACGGTGTGGACCCTCACCCTGCCCGAGACTTTTACATAAGGAAGTACACGATTAGCCTGAAATATTACTAGAAAACCCCGAAGAAGGATACCAGACTACTTTCTAACTGAACCATAGTCAAAAATTAGTATCAAACAATATAGTATTCGTTGAGATAAAAAAAAAAGATTTAAATATCGATTACGCGCTTGAAAATACCTAAACGGTCTGCCGGTCGTCTATAAACAGAATTTTGCGATAATTCAAATGACTCAGTTCGGTCAACAGTCGCATTCAGGTGTTCGAAATTTAAAAAAGTCGTCGCACAACCGTTTCCTTTTTTTTTTAATTTGGCATTGTCTCGAATCTTATCGTTAACGCGTTTGCGTGAACGAGATAAACTCTTTAGAGAATCGATTGTTGTTTTCTTTTTAATTTATTTAGAAACTATTTTTAATTCTTAGTTCGTCATTAGAGACAGATTTATTTTTAAGTAGGTAACCTGTTTCTTTTGGGGAAACCAGCGTTGGGTCTATAGATCAAAGTAAAACTACATACACACAGCACGATATAATCCTTACATATTAAGGTAAGTGGGCATTTACTGTGTAAGCGTGGTCCACCTTCGGCCGCATCTGCACCTCACATCAGGTCAGATAGTGGTCAAGCGCTACCTGTGGCTCTAGCATGAGTTTACGATACTACACTCGCTAGCGAGAGCGTAAAACATTTATATGGAAAATTGATAATTTGACATTGACAGTTCACGATTTCCCATACAAAAGTTTTACGTTCTCGCTAGCGAGTGTAGAATTAGTGTAGTATCGTAAACTCATACTAGAGCCTCTGGATTTAATTAAAAAAAAAAATCACCCGCCGCGTCTGTTTGTTGGCGATGATCTTAAAAACTACTGAACCGATTTTCATGCGGTTTTCATCTATTAATAGAGTGATTCCTGAGGAAGGTTTTGGTGTATAATTCGTTAAGTAAGGTTTTGTGTGAATTGGTTGAAATATGACGATGATAGTTGAGGATGTCGGAAAAATCAAACCGTTCTTTTTTTATGTTATAATCGGCAGACAGGCTGACGGTCCACTTGATGGTAGGTGGCTACCGTCGCCTGTAACACAAGCAACGCCAAAGCTGCTACAAGTACGATAAGGAATAGGAGGGGATAGGGAAATGGGCTCTGGTATCCCTTACTCACTCACCGAAACACAACAGCACACGTGCTGTTATTTTAGCTAGTATGTGACTTCAGCTAGTAATAAGATAAACGTTTTAGACGGCTAGATAAAATGTTTTATTATATTAAATTTCTAATTAGGTAGGTACGCCACGACCGCCCCCTTGACTATCATTTGCCTATGGGGCACGAAAAGTTCCAGAGTCCACTAGTGGCGGTACTGCCCCTGTTGGGAACTTATGATCTACATATACATACTTTAAATTAACCTAAAACAATTAAGACGTTACTAAAAATAACCAAAGTCCATGTCCTTTATCTCTTACTGTGAGTTTGGTGACGAAATTTACAATAGTAAAGTTAAGAAGTTTGCAATCATTAGAATATTTAATTTTTTACTATCGGCTACTCACTTTAGAAGCATGAGACTGCAGGATTTTATTTGCTCATTCATCTGTTGATATCATCTATTAAAATAAAAACCGGTCTCGGCAAATAAAAATTATTAGGTCGTCAAACGGATATGTAGTCAAATCAATACATTAATAATTTTAAAGGCTAGTTTATTGCGCCATAGAGCTTTTGATATAATGAAATATAAATATCTACAATTTGACCCATCGTTAGTTATTTTTTCTGGATGAAAGGTACCCTATGTTCTTTCCTGCATCACTGACAATAATTATGTATGCAAACAGCTGGTTTAGGCGTGAAAATGTAACATTTACTTACTTACTTAATAGGGAATATGCGCCTAATTCAAAAAAGGCTTAAATATATTTTTTATAAACATTTTTGCTTTAGAATTATGTCTATGTAAATATTTTTTAATATTATTTCTTTTTCGTTAAGAAAATAAAATTATTAAAAAGTGCATAAAAATGTGGGAAATTCAAAATACTCGAAACGGTCAGATCGAATGTGACGTCAAAGTCTATGGAATGTGACGTGAACGTCTATGAAATGTCAACAAGCGTGTAGATGTTTGTGATTTTTAACATTTGATTGTATTGTAGACTTTGACGTCACGACAAGCGCGCCAAAAGGGCGGGTGTTTAAAGTGCCCGTAGCTGTTAGTTAATTTTAACTTTTTTTGTTGTTACAAAATTTCTGTTTTTTTGGGGCTGAATATTTTTTTACGGTTATATAACGATATAACCTATCGTATGAAAATATATTTAAAAAAAAAGTGCATATTCCCTATTGAATCGGTCATTTCAAAAACCTCTTAAGTCACATTTTTTTCCAACATGCTTTTTTTGCTGAAAATGGTTTCTTAAAGAGAGATGCGTATTAAGATAGCATTCTGGAAGAGCATATGCCATTTTATAACAACATTTTTAGATGGCCAACTGCAAATGTTGAAGATAATCCAGATGAGAATGATGGAGAATATGATTATATGTACCCATAAAGATATTAAAACATGACAAATTAATACATGTAAAATGATAATAAGATTGTTTTTAAGTGTAATTCTCAATTATAAGCAATAAAAAATATGATTTTGGTTAAATTATATACCACTAACCCTATTTCTCGCTACAACATCTAAGTCAAGAACTGTTTTTCAGGTTTTTTTCATTATTTCTATTAATAAGCTGTAAAGGTTATTCGCTATTTTAACTTTTTACCAATCAAATACCAAATTGAACATAAAAAAGTATTTTAAAATTCATTTGTTTTGTTTGTATATGAAACAGTTTTTATTGATTTCTGAAAAATTCTAATTAAGTGACTTATGAGGTTTTTGAAATGACCGATTCAATTACTTTCACATTTATAATATTAGTATGGATAAGTGTCTCGCGGTTTCGGACAAAATCATGTACATTTCGGCTTTTCTCGGTAATGCTCGATTATCTTCGGGCGGCCGTCCTCGGCCTCTGACCCAAGGCGTCGCATCTCATGGCCCGCACGCGCTATTACTTCATTTTAACTTAGCAAGATGACAAATAGCCTGCTTAAACTTCCTCAAGAATTGGTCTATCAAATTTAAAATATTTCTTAAAATAAGTTTCAGAGTTTAACGCGTTAAATAATATAAACTCGTCAGCTTTATTATATTATAGTATAGGTGAAAATTACAGAAAAATAATTAATGGATATCCTTATTTGTTCTTATTAATGTCATTGAATTTATAGCCATCAACGTCATCATTGTTAGCCTTTTTTTTCTTTTTTTTTTGACGCGGAGAAAAATGCGTTACGCATACACACACCGTCCGGGGAGACGGTGCGGTTATGTGGGACTCCCTTCCCTCTTGATGAGAGAGGTATACCCACTAAAACCCCGCGGCGGTCTTCCTCAGCGGTCGAGGGAGGGTCCTGGGATCGCATTAACGCACCAGGGCCCCCCTCCGCTGTGCCCCCCGTTAGTTACGGTGGGGCGCCTCCCGGGGATGCGTCGGGGAGGGGAAAGACGCTGTCACCAGCGGCTCCCCCAACTCTCGGCAACACTCCCGACCGCATGGCGTGTTGTCCGATCCCGGGCCACGTATTTTAACGGCACATCTTCCCCGTGATCTTCCCCGTGATCTTCCCCGCTAGTAGCCCGTAGGCGGCGTCTGAGTTACCTCTTTGGTTGTTGGCACCCCGACATCGCCTCCTCCGAACGGGATCGGCCCTCTCTCGATCCCGCTCTGCGGCCTCCTTCTGGAGCATTACTTCCTCACAGGAGGAGACCGCCTTCCAGTGTTCCTCACTCGCCAACATTGCCGCTACTAATGCTGACGGGGACAGATCTCTTCCGATTTTGTCGACCAGGACTCGGCGCTCGGACGCCCATGCAGGGCAGTCCTCCAGTGTGTGCTGTGCGGAGTCCCGGTCGGAGGTGCAATGTTGACATTGAGCCGTCTCCTCCCTTCCGATACGATTCAGATACTCACCGAAGCAGCCGTGCCTGGTAAGTATCTGAGTCAATCTATAGGTGACCCGTCCGGTCTTCCTCCCTGTCCAGGCCTCGAAGTTCGACAGAACCGCTCCGACGGCGCGCTGGCGCGCTCTACGAGGCTCCTCCAGCCTCGCGCGCCAGGCCTCCAAAGCCTTTCGGTGGGCGTTCCGCTGTAATTTTCCGGGCGCCGATTCTGACGTATTCCGCTCCCACTCCTCTATGCGGCCGTCATCCCGCAGGTCATCATTGTTAGCCTATATTATACAAGTAAAAGTACTACTACAATTTATTTTTAAATAACTCTTAATGGCAGTATCATTTGAAACACTCATTTGATGTTCCAATAATTTGTGGCACCTAGGCATAACTCAAATGAAAAATATTTGTATTTTACGTAAAATACAAATATTTTTCCTTTGAGTTATAAGTGGAGAAGGCGATTTAATTTTCGAATGCTCGAGTGTTTCGAATGTCTTTCGCTTTCGTCTCATAGAGCACAGTCCCTTTTGATCTGGCCTAGCTTGTTTACAGAACACAAACACAAATAACAGTCAACAGCGAGTGCAGTAGGCGCCCTGTTGATATTAAATTTCTAATGTTCATGTTATGACTACTTACCATCAAGTGGCCATTTTACATCAGATTTTTTATCACGTAGATATTAAACAGTTCGTTTTTATACATAAAATAATTAATAGATATACATGGAAAGAAGAAAGAAAGAGAGAAACCATTTATTAAGTAGGCTTGACAAAGATATAAATATTTACAACTAGCTAACGCCCGCGATTTCGCCTGCGTTGAAAAATAACGTCTGACATCTTCATTGCTGCGACGACGGTGGTGCCGATTTTTTTTATATTTTAGACGATCCTTCGGCAACCTAACATTTTTTCAGGATAAAAAGTATCCTATAAGTATGTTAATCCAGGATTAACATACTTATCCAGGATAATATGGGCGATGAAGGAAATATTAAAAAGCAATTTACCAGTAAAACTTAAAAAGAAAGTTGTAGACTCGTGTTTACTTCCAACTCTCACATATGGAAGCCAAACGTGGAAGTTAAAAAATAAAATAACAACGTGCCAAAGAGCCATTGAAAGAAAAATATTAAAGATAAAAGACTTATGCAAAAAATAAAGCACACAGAAATCAGAAACAAGACCAAACTCATAGATGCGTTACAATACGCCCTTAAATCGAAATGGCAGTGGGCCGGACACGTAATAAGAATGCACCCTGAAAAGTGGGCTAAAATTATAACGCTCTGGCCTGGCCCGGATGGCAAAAGAAGACGAGGTAGGCCTATAGCGCGATGGAAGGACGACATATCAAAAGTCAGGAAAGATTGGCCAATACTTGCGGAGCAAAGGAAAAAATGGCAGGAAATGGGGGAGGCCTTTACCCGAGAGGGGTCCTTACCAACTTAAAAAAATAATAATTTAACTTTAACAAAAATTGTTTTAAATTTTAATTTTTCATATTACTTTGGTGAAGGAATAAATGGGCTTTTTCTTTATTTTATTTATTTATGTTAATCCAGGTAATATACTATCTCTAAGCCATATGCCAGTAACTTACGCCATATATCATTTTAGTAGAATAGGTGTCACAGTAGGCTACACCTGAGCACTAATTCACTAACGCCACTTAGCGATTCCTTACTTCGAAACCACGTTTCGAAGTAAGGAATAACTCAAATTGTTACGATATCTGTTAAAAAGTTATTTAAAAAAGTTATTTATCGTTAAATAAACTGAGTGTCATTCCATATTGCAACGGTCCTGGAAGTACCTGAGATGATTAAAAAATTCGTTTTTAGATTCCTATTATCCGATCCTTTGCAATCGTACTAGGATTTTTGCGAAAATTCGTCTTCTCCGATTATACTGCGACATATAAAAATAGTGTTTGTGCGTCTGTATAATTCAATTTGGACCCCAAAAGTTACGAGGCAGAGTAAAGTTTGAATATTGTTTTTTTTTTAATCCTGCTACTGAATGCAGTGTCTAGTGGGACACCGAAATAGTTACATGTTCTTAGTGCCACGGCTAATTGCCAACGCCACTGAGTAAGTCTTCTGACGTAACATCTTATCATTGTGAAAATCACACGGTATAAGATCATTAGTATTGTAATAAAAATCACTGTACCTGTTTCTTTTTAAATTTTTAAAAAAATATGCGAAAAGCTTCAATATTTTAGTTTCAAATGGTGCAAAAGGTCAAACCGTATCAAAACGACCCAACTCGTTTAGAATAAGTTAGTGGAGAAACGGACAGACGCAGACAGTGACTTTATTTTATAACTAGCTGAGCCCGCAATTCGTACAAGCGGATTCGGTATAGGGCGTAACTTTTTTGTTTATAGACCGATTGGAATGAAACAAACACTAAATGTTACGGGAAGCTTGCTACAATACACCGGTGAAAGCTGCATTCAAATAGGTTAAACCGTTTCTGAGATTAGCGTGCACAAACGCACAGACAAAGAGACGAAAATTCTAAAACCTATTTTTTTTTATCTCGGTAACATAAGTACAACGTGTACGAATTGTTTTTTCGAAAAAATATTTTCGAAATTTTTTTATTATACTCGTATGTATATAAACACTTAAATTGCTCAGAAATAGTTTTTTTTAGGTCTACTCCTGAATCTTGTGGTTTCAAATATTAAGGATGATTCATATTACACCGTACCGCCACCGGGCCGAGCGCTCGCCGTGTTGTTCTCAAAGGCCGTGTCCGTGGCACGGACACGGCCCGGTGATGTATGAATTGGTTCATACAAAAGCATACTATGAATATCTTCACCGGCCCGGTGTAATATAAATCCTCCTTTATCCCATTACTAGTATATTAATTTAATGGTATTAAAAGTATTAAGTCATAAGGCTTTAAAAGTAGTCGAATTTAAGTAGTGGCTGTATAAGGAGCGATAAATAATCTCGTTTTGTGTGTGGCACACTTATGAAATTGTCGGCTTTGAAATGGAGTCGTGCTGTTTTATGAATTTTCCACAAAGACCATTCATTAGAAGTCTCTTTTTAATTTAATGATAATTATATAATTGAAAGTAACATAAGAAAAATCTTTTTGGAATAATTTTTTACTGTCAATATGCGAGGCAGTGAATGATTCTTACTTACTGAACATTAATTGTGCTATGTTATTTTTTAAAAGATATGTTAAATTATAACTTTTTCGTCAGTAGTCTGTATTAAAAATTCCATCGTCTTTGCAGATGTGTCCGTCACAATTTTGCATTGAATTTTTTTATTTATTCTTTTATATAGTGACCCGTCCTCGGATTCGTACCGATTTAATTTTTCTATAAATTATATGCACAAAACCTAACGTTTATCTGTTTAGAAGAAGTTAGTGGAGAAACAGATAGAGGAGCACAACGACTTTATTTGTAGCATGTATGTATAGATACAGATATAATATAGATGTTACCGCAAATGTGTGAAACAAAGTTAAGTTAGGTTCTGGTATCTTCGAGCACACCTGGTGTTCAGACACCTATGTCATCTTTAACCAATCGCGGTGCGCTCTGAACGCGACGCTTCGCCCCTATTGGCCAGACGCGAATTTTTATTAATTACCGCAATTACCGCAAAACAGAAGAAACGAAAGCAAGCATCATCTCCCTGTAAATAATTATAATTTCGTAAACAATATATGTATCCAAACAATTAAATAAATCGTAATTGGAAAGAAGAAGCATCTCATTTGTCGACACCGACGCACACCACCAGCCCAGGATCTTCCCAACATCCACATTTCTACACCTGGAATAGATACTGGTTTTGGGTTCAAGACCTGTTACAAAATGTGTTATAATACTTATTATAATTCATCTCAGAATTGTATAAAACATGTTAGTAAAATAATAAATAAAATTTTAGAAATTGACACATTTCTTAGGAATTGTATACAATGATGGATTAACATAGATATGGATAACAATAAAAAGATATTTGTGTAGTATTTAATGCTTTATTGGCATCCTTTTTTTCTAATAGGGATGTTAAGATCGGCAGACAGGCTGACAGTCCACTTGATGGTAGGTGGCTATATACTGTCGTCTATAACACAAGCAACGCCAAAGCTGCTGCAAGTGCGCTGCCGACTACAATAGGTAGGATTAAGGATAAGGGATTGGGAAGGGATAGGGACTTCACTTACTTCACTCACCGAAAAATTTCACGTTGATCTTCTATAAGGGGGTGGTTACTGCCGCCATACGGGATGCCCAAATGACTGCGAAACGCACTGTACCCTGCCAATATATAGGGGTTTGTTCTTATATATGGGTTCATCTGTATGTGAGATTTTTATGTAAGGTTTTTAGGTTTAGGCTTCATCATCATCAATCATCAACAGCCTATAAAATATCCCCACTGCAGGGGCACAGGACTACCCTCCCAACAAGGGCGTATGGGCTCTATGGTACACCACGCTAGCCCAGTGCGGGTTGGACCAGTGCTCAGTGAGAGTTCTTCAAGTGGACACTAAAAAAAAAAACAAATTAGTCCTGATGCATAAATAAACATTTCCAAAAAAAAATTCAATCAGTTTTCACCGCATAAAAATCTATTTAGTGTCTTTCAGAAGAAATAAGTACACGAAAGGCGACAAAGCCATCATTTTTCTTTAAATAAAGCGAGAAAGATATCTTTGGTAAAGTAAACACGTCTTTCAGTGTCCCAAAACAGTTCTGTAGCAAATAAGTTAGCGTATTAATCGCTTATGTTCAACGTTCAACATTGTAGAAGATGTAAATGCAGACGAATTAAAATCTTTCAAAGAGTAACACTCTTTCGTGTAGGGTTGTCACGTCTGTAAAGAAATTAAATTATTCCAAACAAATGTTTTTAGGTGAAAATTATTTTTATTTCGAAAATAGATAAAACCCATTCTACGGTTTGACTGTGCGTGAGTAAGTTTTCTTAGAACTAACTTAGTAATATTTTTTTTTTAGATTATATACTCTCAATAAGTATCAATATACTTGCATCTACCTCAAATATTGAAATCTAATAGAATTAATTATCCCTTATCCATAATCCTACTGTAGTTGGCAGCGCACTTGCAGCAGCTGTGACGCTGCTTATGTTATAGGCGACGGTAACCACCTACCATCAAGTGGACCGTCAGCCTGTCTGTCGACACAACATAAAAAAAACACTATAAATATATAATTACAATAACAATATTACAACTCATAAACATCCAATACCTAACCAACTATCTGAAAGATGCAAAACCGGCCGAGCGAAGCGTCGGCACGCATCGGTACGCTTTGTGCGTACCGATGCAAAACCGTAGATGACGTACTTCCACCTCTTGACGATTAACTATGGGGCGAATCTGGAAAAAGTGTTCGCGCCGGCAGAAAGTCTCGAACGTTCCACTCTATCTACAGAAATATCATTCCCGAACTTTCAGTGGTATTTTTACAGTCTTGTTTACATTTTCTGGTAAATTCCAAATACACCGAGGCGTTTGGCGCCAAGTATAAATAAGAGTGCGGCCGGTCAAGAGGAGTTATACGACAACAAGCGATACGAAAGCGACTCTTCGGATCTTTTGCGAAGTTACTTGCGACAGTGAACCGGCGATACATTAAGACAATCATTGACGACTTTTGACAAGTTTAACGGTTTCATCGGACAAGTTTGGTGATTTTGGAAGTCAACTTGGTTTGTGAAAAAAAGTCGTTTCTTTCGCCCTTAGGTACACGGCAATTTAACTCACCCCGCACGTAACAATATAATGATCTATAGAATGATAATGATGGCACACATTGATTAAATCACTAAGAATGTTACCAATTACTAAATTGAATGTTGATGCAATAAATCAATATATTACTCGGTACAAATTTGTATTATCATTTTGTTCTTTTTTTATGGTGAAAAGGTCACGACAAACGCTTTGATAAGGTCATACCATTATCATTTGCTTGCTCAACATGTTTGCTTTTAAAAATAATTATTGTCATTCAGTTCAACACTTATTAGTGAACTCACTTTTAATTTGATTGTATTTTAAAAAAGCATACGTCTTAACTCACTAATAAGAATTTTCTTTTTATTTAAAAAAATTGTACACTACTTATGTTACCGAAGTAAAAAAAAAAATAGTTTTTAGAATTTTTGTCTGTTTGTCTGTGCGTTTGTGCATGCTAATCTCAGATAAGAATTTTATTTTTTAACTGGCAAAGAAAAGAAGAATATAAGAAATTGCACCTTTTGTCAGTGTCCAAGCAATATGTACTGATAATTAAGATATTTTATTGTTTAAAATGTTTTATCCACATAAAATATTTTTATTGTTAAAATTCTCTCTGAATTTCTGCTAAACTCTATTGTGACAACCCTAAATCACAGCCGTCCCAAACACCTATTAGCGGAATAAACGAATCACGTGCCGACGCAATTATTCCAAAACATTAGTGACATAGTTTGAAATAAACAATGGAAAAGGAGTTTTATTTTGAATTTTATTTATATTTATTTTGGGTTCATTTTTAAAGTCACTATCCTAATATTATAAACGCGAATGTGTGTTTGTTTGTTACGCTGTGTTTGTTTGTTACCCTATGTATCAGGGATACATAGGGTACTTTTTACCCAGAAAAAGGTAATCATCTAAAATGATCCCGAAGGATCATCTAAAAATAAAAAATTCAACGCCTGACGTAGAATATGAACACAAATGTATGCAAATAAATAAAATCGTAAACGAGTCGTGTCTGTGCATACCCCGTCTTAGGGGTGTCCTATGAGAAGTTGTGAATATGATATTCGTATGACCTTGGGGCCATGTTGAACATCCAAGAGTTGGATTAAAAAGAAATTGATATAGGCAGTTGGAGGGGCCAATGCCAAAAGGCACGCCGAAATGAGGGACTTTTTATAAAAGAACTTGTAAAAAAAAAATTAACATTGTGCTTATAAATGGCTGTTGTTATTATTATTATAAATAAATAAAAAGGAACAATTGTAGAGATTTCTAATAGCAAAGTATACAAATATTTATACAAATATTTATGCATAATCAAAAAATAGTTAAATTTTCTGCCACGTAATTCGGAAATTCCACGGGAAGAAAAACTAGAAGAATTTTGAAATTTATCAAATAATAACAATAATTCATTAGCAAAACCAAAAAACCCATGATTTAATCAATTTATTTTCAGTCTGTTAAGTTTGAACGCATCGGATTTTGATGCGGTTTTCACCAAGATAATTTTTTGCAGAAGGTTTATAAAACCTAATTTCAACCGTGCGAATCCGGAGGCAGTTCTGCTGTTCTGCTGTTTCTCCGCTAACTTCTGAACCATCTATTTTCTATTAATGGAAAGAACGATAAATCACGAAGGTTTGTATAATTTGAATGTAACGTATAATTTGAAAAAAAAAAAAAAAAAAAAAATTGCACCAGTAAGAGCTGAGAGCGGGTCTCGTATACTAATCTTCTTTCTTTATATATAAAAATGAATCCCTATTTCTCCTGGTCACGGCATCACGCGTGAACGGGTAGACCGATTTTAATTCGGTTTTCGCTAATGGAAAGAGGGATAAACGGGGAATGTTTTAGGGTATATAAAAATTGCACGCCGGGCGAAGCCGGGGGCGGAACGCTAGTAATATTATAAAGACAAAAGATTTGTATGTATGTATATTTGTGATGAATAAACTCAAATACTACTGGACCGATTTTAAAAAATTCTTTCACCTATAGAAAGCTACATTATCAACGAGTAACATAGGCTACCCCCCCCCCATCTCACCCCTTTACCCCTCTCCATACAAATGTATGTTTGTAATGAATAAATTCATTACAACATTCATTAATTCATTACATGAATACTTAATTGATTTTTTTTATACAACCTTCAGTCACCGTTTAACAGAAGACAGCTTAACATTAAAAGTTTCGTTTAACTTTTAGTAACCAAATTTGATTTATGATGCACCAAAAAAATTTTTGGAAAAGAATTCGTGTTTCCGCAATTAAGTGCAAACACAAAACTGTCGAAGGGAAGACGCATTCATAAACAGGTCGTAGTTTTAAAATAACACGCGGCATGTCAACTAAAAACCAGAAGCGGGTAGTGACATCTGACAATACATAACTCTGGTCTGGGAGAGACCAAATTAGCAACGATATTTCGCGCATACGACCACAGTCAGCGTAGGGTACAGTAGTGATACTCGTACAATTTTGATTTATTTAAACTTATGTACTTGTTTTTGAAAGTTCTTTATTTTAGCTGAACTCGGCCACACTTCGCTGCGGCCCATACGGCGGCAGCGTGAGCATGGGGCGCGCGGTATTGGACACTGTTTATATATGCTATTTATCGTAGAGTGATGTTATATAGCCTATAGCTTTCCTCGATAAATGGACTATTCAAAACAAAAAGAATTTTTCAATTCGAACCAGTAGTTCCTGAGATTAGCGCGTTCAAACAAACAAATATTAGTATAGATTTACTTTATTCT
Source organism: Bembecia ichneumoniformis (assembly GCA_910589475.2). NCBI lineage: Eukaryota > Metazoa > Arthropoda > Insecta > Lepidoptera > Sesiidae > Bembecia > Bembecia ichneumoniformis. The sequence goes on along the minus strand of OU342539.1, from coordinate 13,342,940 downwards.
TTTCTAGCTAAACCCGCTACTTCGTACGCGTAGTAGACGGTATAGCGCGTAACTTTTTTGTTAGTAAACCGATTGGAATGAGACAAACTCTAAGTGTTGCGGGAAGATTGCTACAATACATAAGTGACAACCGCATACAAATTGGTTAAGCCGTTTCTGAGATTAGCGTGCACAAATATACAGACAAACAGATAAACAAACAAAAATTCTAAAAACTATTTTTTTGATCTCGGTGACACAAGTACAACGTGTACAAATAGTTTTTTGAAAACTTTTTTAAACTCGTCTACGATTTTATTATATGCATTGATGATTATATATAGTTCCATCTCTCTTTCGTGTATAGTTTTATATATTTCCCTGATGATGAAAATTACTTACCCTGGATGATATTTTAATCATCAAAATAGCGATACCTATTAAAATACTTTGAGTTCTCTAAATGTCAGTTCTGTGGGCGATGCTGTCTCTATTTTGAACAAGCCCAGCGGTGTCTACTAGATCATAAAGTGATCTTAATGAAACCACAGTTTATTTATGAAGGTAGATTTCGACTACGGCTTTACCTGTCCTGTGCTGTGAGACTGTAACTTTTTCCTGGTCCTATTTGACCTGGTTACCAAGATTCTAATAGGTCTAATATTATAATAGATCCTATTCGATTCTAATAGGTCGGGGGAAAAGTTTCTTCGCATTTTATATGAAAATTCAAGCCTTTTTTTTAAGTTTGTTTATGTGCCCTTTTGTTCGATGACCTCTTGTAGATAGTGACATGATCCCGTTGCTGTAGAAATTTGGGACTTTGATCAAAAAAACGCGACTAGTAGTTTTGGCAGTCCTCTCTTGATGTTAAACTGACACTGCCTAAAGAATTCAGAAGCGACCAAGACAATTGGAAATCTGAAGGTGCAATGATTGGAATGACGTTACTGTATAAAAATAATAAATAAAGGCTTTTATTTTAATTATTTATTAATTTTATTGCCTCGAATGATTTAACTAAAAAATTATCCCCGGAAGTTAGTCGTTATCAGTTCGAAAATATCTATCTCATACCAGCTTATTGTGATTGTAAATCTGTCGATAATGTGTTACTGTGTAGTCGTGTTTTGTCTGTTTGTGCACGCTAATCTCTGAAACGGCTTAACCGATTTCAATGCGGTTTTCACTGATGTATTGTAGCAAGCTTCCCGTAATATTTAGTGCTTGTTTCATTCCAGTCGGTTTACAAACAAAAAAGTTCAGCTCAGCTAGTGTTTTATATATCTACCAGCTGGTGCCTGCGACTTCTTTGAAAAATAAAAATGTAACGCCCGACAGAATAGGTACACGAGCATAAATTTATTCAATCTTTATTTTTTTTATATATATTTTATATATCCATAATATCTTTATTCCTATTATAGTTCTCTCAGAAGTTGGATTTTTAACTGTTCCCTCGGGAACAGTTCTGTTTTTCTGAATGAAAAGTGTTTTTATCTGTTTCCCTGACACTGTGTATGCAAAAGGTAAAAAGGAGTAGTCAAGGCGAAAAGGTAACAGATAGACAGACAGAGATATGAGTTATGACACAGTCTGACCATACTTACGTCATACAGTCGGGCAACGCTCAATGTTCGGGCTTGCAAACTGAAGCGAGTTCGCCGAACGTTGCTCTACGCAAGTACATTCGTTGCCTGACTGTATGACGTGAGTATGGTTAGACTGTGGTTATGATGATAGTTATTTATGATATTAGTAGGGACTACTATGGATAATTTTGCAAGAACAGTATACAATGTATTAGAATAGAATAATGATGCAAACCATGAAGCAGCTACGTGTTTAGGTATACCAAGTATTTACTGCTTCAGGTAATCATGATGGGTAATGAGGAATAGGAGGGAAGAGACGCGCTGGGCGCGCTCATTAGTTTATTCTTTTCTTTCTTTCTTTTATTTATTATTTATTAATACAATAGTGTTTCATTTGACTTAACATTGGTGTAAACAAAAACTCATCAGAGTTTTACCGTACACCATGTGCCGATTACAGAAAATTTAAATAAACCTTCAGTTGACGCCCAACGTACACTTCAGACTCCTCAATTACTTTAAGATACTTTAAGACTTTAATATATTATTTTGTGTCATATTCTGAATTGAAATATCTTACAATAATAATTAGTATTATACTTTTTTATAACTATTTTTGTATTGTTCTTAAAATTATATTTATCTGTAGTTAATTGTAAATAGTATTGTTTAAGCTTAAATGTGATGTTTTTGGGAGTTATGTCTCTTTTTAATGTTTTAGGTAGTTGATTTGTTAAATTCGGTATGACATAAGCCAGACGTCTTTTTCCGTAAAGGTTGTTATATTTGGGTAAATATAACCTTTATCATTTTCCTTAGCTCCAATAGTCCTATTGTTCAAACCAGATGTGTACAAAAGCACCATATCAATAGATCAAAGGGGAGAAAATTTTGTATCTTTCACTAGTTAAACGTTGAACAGTGTACACTGTCGAAGTGCCAAATTGTCGGAAAAAGATTGCCTTTAAAAATAGAATTTTTGTCTGTCTAATTGCCTCAGCCCCGATTTCTTAAGACGCGTATTTTCGAGTCGAACGTCACGGGTTCGCTGACACCTCCATTATCTTCGTGTCAACTAGGCATCCCCTTTGCGGACTGAACAAATATTTGACTTCCGACAATTGATTTAATCGGTCAATATTTGGGCACGTCTCGGCCGAGACGCTCTCGATTCTTAAGCGAATTCGTGTGCGATGCAAATTGCATTGCTTGAATGTTGGCGGTGTTTTTGCCTTTGCCTAACTTTTGCCGGCGACTTCAGCCCACTTTTTTCTTACGTTTTTATTTATAGCAAATTCTTGCTTCCGATATAGGGTTGCCAGGTGTCCGGCCAAATATATGCAAGTCCGGCCCGTCCGGCTTTTGTTAGGCTTTTGGTCAACCCCGCAGCGGCCAAAATTACACAGACACGCATAATTCGCGATCTTACAAATTACTTTAAGAAAACAATTTGTGATTCATAAGAGTAGAGCAAGTCTTAAAGTAATAAATACAGAAATAAAAAGAACTGTTTCTTTTAAAAACCAGTGTGTCAGGCTTTTATGGCAAAATGTCCGACTAAACTAACTAGTCTGTGTCCGGATTTTCGATTTTGAGGCCTGGCAATCCTATTCCGATAAGTAAATGCCTATATTTCAGTTGGTGCAGGAAAAGACTTTTTTACTTAATTGTATAAGTTATAGCGAAGTGTCTTCTTGTTTAATGTGCATATTTTAATTTATAATTTGTACTAACAAATAATATATGTTACTATCTTATGTGTGCGGCTTCATCAGCACCACTTTTTATCAAGTACTAGCTGAACTCGGCCACGCTTCGCTGCGGCCCATACAGCGGCGGCGTGCGCACGGGGCACGCGGTTCTGGACACTGCTTATATATAATACTATTTATCGTAGTTTGATGTTATATAGCCTATAGCCTTTCTCGATAAATGAACTATTCAAAACAAAAAGAATTTTTCAATTCGAACCAGTAGTTCCTCAGATAGCGCGTTCAAACAAACAAACAAACTCTTCAGCTTTATAATATTAGTAAGTATAGATTAAAACATTTATTTAATACTAGCTGAGCCTTTAGTAACTTCGTACGCGTGGTATTTGATATAGCGCGCGTACGAAGTTACGAGAAGCTTGTTGTGATATATCAGTGAAAACCGCATTCAAACCGGTTAAGCTGTTTCAGAGACTAACGTGCACAAACACACAAACAAACGGACAGAAATTGTAAAAACTATTATTTTGACTATAAGTACGTGTATGAATTTTTTTTTTTTTTTTGGAAAAATATTTAATGTTCCTTACGATTTTATTATATGTATAGATAGATTTCTTGCCCATATATTTTTGTAGGACATTTTTTTATTTTTATTTTTAAACGATACCTCGGAGAAATGTACTTTTTGTTGAATAAAAGGTTAGGGTACCTTTAATCCAGAAAAAAGTACATTTTTTTGTATCCCTGGCAACATTTAAGCAAAATTTCATGATGATCGGTTCCATGAAAGAGTAACAATAAAGAAGCAAATTCGGATTTAGTTAGTTCGGGTTTTAGTTTCGGATTAGTTAGGAGTTAGTAGTTAGTATGTCCAGGTGTAAATATCTCTTGTCTATTAATCTGTCGTCCCATAATAGTCGGCAGCACTGAAAGCCCTATGTGCTTTCGGTAGCCCCCAAGTGATGACTACATCAAGGGAATCCGTCAGCCACTTGCTGATTTTTTTTATAAATAAGACAAATCTATCATAAAAGGGACACCTTTTCCGAAATTGCTTGGCAATTTTGACAACATATCTGCTTATTTATTGAACGTCCCATGTGTTATTGACAGGGCAACTCACATAATATGAAGTTATTAAATCCTCTAGCCCCCTAACTGAATCAAATAGGATTATTCAAGGACAAATGGTTAGGGACTGTATTTCGAAATCTACATTTTTTTGCGAATGGAAGAATGAAGTCACAGATTTTATGTCGAGCAGCATTTATGTGGAAAAAGAAGCATTTTATTTAACGTTTAGGTATAAAAAAAAAAAGTCAATTCCACACAATGCTAAGCTTGTATCGTGAATGCTAGATTCTCAACTGGGCAGTACCTTAAGTTTCACGGTGGAAGGGAGTGGACAGACCAGAGCGAACTTTGAAAAAATCATTTCTAAAGTTGGCTTGGCCAGGAAATAAACTCGGGACCCCTAAAACGGAGTCTGAACGCAACCACTCGACCAACAGATTCGTCAAAATAAATAAATGAAGTCATATATTTATATGTCTCATAAATAAGGTTCGAGTGAATAGGCATCTTCTGGGTGAGCTCGCTCCATAGTCGGCCTCATCTTTCCTACACGGATAGATGCTGATTGCTGACCAAGAGCAAACCCATTTTTAATAAAAAAAAAAGCTCATGATTGATGTGTTATTACTGAAGTGCCAGAACCATATGTTTCCAAATCAAGGATCTAAAGAGAGCATAAGGAATAAAGGAAGAAGGGGCGACTATTTGATGAATACAATACAATAAACTACGCATATCAAAGTGACAGAAATTAATTTTGTAGTTATTTATTCGTGACATTTTACTTTGACGTTGTCATCATTTATAATAATTTCGACTGTCTTATACCAAATTTTGGTGTATTTTTATTTATACCGAACTAGCGGTAAACCGATTGGAATGAAACCGATGTTTGTAAACCGATTGGAATGAAACAAAAACTAAATGTTACGGGAAGCTTGCTACAATATATCAGTGAAAACCACAATCAAATCGGTTAAACCGTTTTAGAGATTTGCGTGCACACACGCACAGACAAACAGACAAAAATTCTAAAAAATATTTTTTGACCTCCGTAACATAAGTAGAACGAGTAAAAAATTTTTTTTTTGTTAATATTTAATGCACGGCTCGTTTACGATTTTATTATATGTCTTCATCCACGTGGAAAAATAAAAAATATAATTATGAGCAATATTACCTATATATTACATCTTTATTGCTCTTATTTTAGATGATCCCTCGGGGACAATATTTTTTTTCTGGATGTAAGTTCTGTACCCACAACGTAGGTAAATGCAAAATTTAGTGGTGATCGCTAGTTAAGGCGTGAAAAGGTAATAGACAGACAGACAGAGTTCGTTTCACATTTATAATATTAGTATAAAAGTATGAATTAAAGTCTTATTGTATGAAAGCTTTTACTCATCTAATTATTTTTGACTGATAGAGCTGCTTGGGATTGATGGCTAAACAATTTTTTATTGTATTATGATCTTTAACTGAAATATGAAATATGAATAATATTTTTATTTATTTTAATTTATAAGTACCTTAAGTTACATTACAGTTAAAAGTTACATTACATTAAGTAAAAAATAATAAGATTTACGGAATCTTATAAATTTTTTAATTACCTATTTATTTTTACAATTTTCACTGTATATAAGTACCTTTTTATTTCACCGTAAAGAGAAAGAGTAAATACATGTAAATAAATACTACTAAAAGTGTCGAAAGATAATACAATAATTTAAAACGATTGCAACAAACCAATCAATATAATACACTACATAACATTATAAGAACACTGCAAATACCAAATAAATAATTTAAAATTTATTGTAAATAAATTAATATTTTAAAAATATCTAATATTATATTTAATTTTTCTTAATTATGATTAAGTTCTTTTATATTAATTGGGTTGTCATACGTCCCGTATTACTACATGTCCCGTATTTCGACAATGCGCCGATCCGATCCGTTCTTTTGGAAAATCAGATCGAAAGCATACGATCTGACGATTTTTGGATCGGATCGAGACTATACGATTTTTTGGCGGATCGATACAAAACTTTGAAGATCTAATCTAATGCACAGTCTAATGTGTGGAGTCAGTTTATAAAGATACCTGAGGGCGGAAAATGTTAATTATGTTTGACTGTTGTAAAAACGAAAGGAAATACGTCAAATCTTTCAAGTCGATCCGATTTCCTTGATATCGGATCGACGGCATGCGATCCAATCCGCGGATCCGATCGACGCATTACGATCCGAACCGGATCAATGATCTGGGGCGCACCCAGAGGTGAGGCCCGTAGACGTTATGGTGAAATCACCCCTACGGATACTACTGTTGAAATCAGAGGGTATCTGTTAGGAAAAAACATATAGTTTGTCCCTCACTATGTACACATGCGTGCTATGTATGGCATAGATGAAAAGCATTGAATGAGTCTTGGGCATCGGAAGAAAAAACGTCCCGTATTGGTTCCTAGAAGTTATGGCAACCCTACATATTATTAAGGTCATCAAAATACATGCTCAACTAATTTGTTTGTTTACGCTTTGAATACTTAAAAAGTTAACAGTAAAAATTTACGGTTTAATGCAGTCTTTACGTTTACGACCTTGTCTTTCTGCTTTCTTTTTCTTTGCTTATTTAGTTTGAATTATGTTTATACATTAATAATTAATTTAAAAGGGACAGTGGGCAATACATAACTTAAGAACCGGCTTTTTGTTCCCAAAAATCTCATTTTTATTGTGACTTTCCGCGGTTATACTTATTTTGAATGCGAGTATTGCTGCTGTTTTAGGCATTACAATAATATGTATTTATTAATAACTAGCTGAGCCGGCAACTTCCTACGCGTGGTATTCGGTATAAGCGCGTAACTTTTTTGTTTGTAAACCGAAATGAAACAAAAAGTAAATGTTACGACAAGCTTGCTACACAACACATAAGTGAAAACCGCGTTCAAATCGGTTTAGCCGTTTCTGAGATTAGCGTGCACAAACGCATAGACAAACAGGCAAGAATTCTAAAAACTATTTTTTGACCTCGGTAACATAAGTACAACGTACACGTTTTTGTTGATAAAATATTTAATATACAGACACGGCTAGTTTACGATTTTATTATATATGTACTAGCTGTTGCACGCGACTTCGTCCGTTTCTCTTTGTAAAATACTATGTTACTCGTTGATAAATTCAGCTTTCTATAGGTGAAAGAATTTTTAAAATCGGTCCAGTAGTTTTTGAGTTTATTCATTACAAACATACATACAAATATTTTCTCTTTGTAATATTACTAACTAGTGCCCGCGACTTCGTCCGCGTTGAAAAATGAAAAATATATGGTGTAATATAACGCTTGCGTCTGCATCAAGCGAGTCCCGTCGTTTGCGTTGCGTTGGTGCGAGACCGCTTCAATTTATTTTCTCGCGCGTACTTTTTAATTTACGATAACTCCTAAGATATTCATTTAAATTGTATGGTGCACAGGGCTATTATAATGTGTAAACTAAATCCCACCAAAAACATTCTGTAAAAAACTAGCCAAGTCTCGATGGAGCTGCTTGTTTATCTCTAAAAAGTAATGAAATCTAAACAAAGTCGTGGCAAGTCTAAGGTTCCTTACTGCGATTTCTTTATTATTATAGTTAATGTTGTGTGACTTGGCCGTTGAAGGGTACACAAGGGTACAAAACCAGGTGCTCCTGTGATTATACCTAGCTTACTGGATGATGAAAATTTCTGCGTTCTGGTCTTATCCAGAGGTTCTCAAATAGGGGCCTGAAAATGCGGCGAAATGGTTCCAGTAAAGGATGGTACGGTATTGGTACCTCGCAGAGCTACCAGCGGCGGCCGACCAGCGACCGCCTGCCTTGTTGTTGTTATTGTGTTGTGGAGTTATTTTAAAACTATGATATCTCCTAAGATATTCATTGAAATCAAATGATGTCAAAAGCAATTTTGTTAAAAATTAAATAATTGTGATGAATTACGTATTTATTTGGATAAGGATTAATATCACGTTTATATAAAAACACCTTCGCAAATAATGCATTATTTTTGAACAAATTTGATTACCATAAAAAAAGGTTATAGTGAGTCAACCTTAAAAGATAGACATATGCTGTCGTGGACCTCTTTTTAGAACTTTTAAAGGGGAACAATTCCGTCGTACATGATTTTTGCCTAACATTAACCGTTTACGCAGCGCATGTAACGGAAGCAAAAGGAATAATTTTCCCGTCTGCAACATTTTTCATTGAAGCTCCGCTCCTATTGGTATTAGCATGATGTTATATAGTCTATAGCCATCCTCGATAAATGGACTATCCAACACAAAAAGAATTTTCCAATTCCAACCAGTAGTTCCTGAGATTAGCGTATTCAACCAAACAAACTCTTAAGCTTTATAATTATTTTAGTTTAGATACACAACCAACGACCGATCTGCGTAAAATATATGCTTGAAAGAGCAGAAGCAAATAGACTATAACCAAAAGTATTTGGACATGCTTTCGAAGTATTGTTTCAAAACAAAAGAATAAATGACAACTTTACGCTTTCTTTGTTAACTTTAATTAAGGTAACGGAAAACAAATAGAATTTGTTACTAAGACGAAATCAAGGAACACCGTTTTTTAGGGTTCCGTACGTCCGAATAAAAAAACGGAACTGTACGGGCAAGCGCGTACAACACGTCTCGTCATTATTATATTGACCTACATTTGTAAATACATTTAATTAATTATTCATAAAAATCAAGTTAGTTCGTTCACGTCCATCAAAACAATACGTCGTGCGTTCGTTCTCATTACAAATCATCCATTTCTACTTTAATCAGTTTAAATTACAAGTTTATCCTTTTACAATCAATACTCTCTTTTCATAACAATTATCAACATAGTAGTTACGGCAGACCCCGTACAGGAACCCTTATAGGATCACTCGTATGTCCGTCTGTCCGACCATTCTCCTCCCCCTCCCCCCTATCTCCGAAACTACTGAACCTAAAATTTTGAAAAAAAATACAGAAATTAGTTTTCTACTTATAGATTATAGGAAAACCTATAAAAAGTTCATGATATTCAAATAACATGATAAATCACTCAATATTGTACCGAACCCTCACGCCGAGTTCAACTCGCACTTGTCCCGTTTTTTTTTTTTCTATTTATGGAGGACGGAGGTGAAATTGCACTAGACTGCATTTTTTTTTCTTTTTTTTTTAACGCGGGGAGAAATCTTCAAAAGATACCCTATGAACAAATGCCGCATGCAATGCAAATGCGCATAACCGTCACCGGTCGTCGGGGGGGACGAGAAGCGCCCGAGTTTAAGTTTTACAAGGAAAAACTTAACTAATGTTTAACTATGAGGAACCGGATAGCCCTGGAGGGCCACTTGCAACAGTAACGGCGTATGCCGCTGCCGACACAAGTGTTCCCCGGGCCGGGAGGTCCCTCGCAGGCGCTGTATCCTCGTCGCACCTCGGAGGTGAGAAGCGGCGCGGCGGGTTCCTCTTCTTTCTTGTTGGGGCAGCTGCAGCTAGATTGCAGTGATAGCCAAGTAGTTCTCACATTTGACTGCCGACGTAGGTGCAAATCTCGATCAGCCCCAGACTAGAATGTTTTGGTGAGTGAGCAACGGGTGCGAAAGCAAATTTCCTAATTGCTTTTATCCTACAAGGATCGGCAGTGTACTTGCAGCACCTGCGACATTGCTTGTGTTATTAGGTGACGGTAGCCACCTACCATCAAGAGGGTCGTCAACATGTCTGACGCCTTTCACATAAAAATAGTGATTGCAACTATTGGATGCAAATTTCCGGCAACAAAAGAATAACTAAAGTATTTTACAATGTATGACAAGTTTTACGCAATAAATGAATTATTTGTATCATCATCAGCCTGTGTCTCTCCACTGCTAGTTGTAAGCCTTTCCCAAGGCTCACCACCACGCACGGTCCTCTGTCTTTCGCATCCAGCCGCTTCCTGCGAAACTTTTCAGGTTGTCTGACCACCTAGCCGCAGGGCGTCCCATGCTGCGGTTTCCAATTCGTGGCATCATTCCAGAACTCTTCTATTCCATCTGTTATCCGCAGATGTGCTTCAACTTGCTCATTCTCTTGGCTATGTCGACAACTTTGGTTCTTCAGCAAATTTCAGAATTTCTAATCCTATCTACCAAAGTAACTCCAAGCAAAGCTCGCTCAGCGACCCTGAACTTACTAAACCCTCTCGCTAACCTAACCCTAACTCTTTTAATTAAATTAAACAAAGTAATTGTACCTCAAAACTGCTAAAATTTAGATTATGTAGAATCCTTCCAAAAAAGAATCAATTTTGAACTCTTCCAGATCGATTTCGACATGCTACAGAATTATAGTTTTATATACATTAAAAATAGTTTCAAAGTCAGGGATCCAATCAAATTGTATCTAATCTGTATAGTTGTCACCAAAAGTTTTTTGTGATTTTGTGCCTGCGGGTTAGAAGTAAATTGATGATGAATGAATAAATTATTATTATTATTTATTATGCCATTTACAACGTAAGCTTAAGAGTGCAGCTTAAAAATCCACTGCATTACAGTAAACCAATTAAATAGCTTTAAAATTGATTCGTGTTACGACACTTCCACCACATAACGGTTGAGAGCTACCAGTCAAGTTGACTTGTGGGTCATTGTCAATCCGACTTTCAATTTTAATTTGTTCAAGCAATTTAAGTGCGACCACTGATTTGTACTTTCTTTATTAGCGGACGGATTGTGTTACAAGTTGAATGTTCTTCGGTTCATAAAATATGAGACGAACATTTCGATGCTAGTCTTAGTTGTGATAAGCAAATAAGGGATGTGATAAGCAAATAACGAGACTTTTTTAGTACTACAAATAGTGGGGTTGCATTAAAGACATTTTAGACTATTTTCACTGTATGATGATATGTGTGACAGTTCTCACTTTTTCATGCCACGCATACTGTTTTCAACTAAAAAAAACTGGCACAAAAAAAATAAAACAAACAAATGTATAAAAAAAAATCTATTCGAAAAACACAAAAGGAATTATCACTTCTATAATTATTTTATTATTATAATAGGTAAATGTAATAAAAGACATATATTTTAAAAGTGTCAAACGTGTGGAACGGAACTTGTGTCAATAGGGATTGACACTAGGATATTCACTTATATTCGATATATGGAAATTACTCTATGTTTGTCATAGGCTATTCGAAGATTTAACAATTATTTTTTCTGTTCTATATATTTAAAAAACATCGTATTTTGATAATAAAACTGAAGCCGACTAATAATAACAATAAAACAAAAGTAAATTTTGTTCCGAGTCTGATACGAGTTGTCAAGTTTCGATTTCTGACAGTAATGAATAAATAAATTTATATTTTAAACAGACTGCATTGTATTCTATATAATTTATTTAATATAACATATTTTTTAAGATTTAAGAATTTATTTCTAAATCTGAAAATCTAAAACCTGTAGTTCGATTCCATTTGCTTTGCCAACTGATTCGATATTTTCAAACAATCGATTAAACGTCGTTAGGTTGCGTCACTAAGATTGTCAGTTACGAACTGTCACGCATATCATCATACAGTGAAAAGCAAAGATTTTGAATTAGTCTGTACCTATAGATGGAACAATAAAAATTGAAGATTCCTTCGATACTCGATACCCGTCTTTCTAATGGCTGCATGTCGTATGTTAAAAAGAGATAACAATAGCCGAATATGACGTCTTAAAACGCTGCGCGCCATAAAAGAGGCAACGTCATATTTGTTTATATCATGCTGGTTAACAAGTCCGTTTAGCTTTATGTGATTTAAAATACTTAAAAATCTGAAAGTGTAATTTCATAAATCTGTTGCTTGCCAAGAATGGCTTGTACTGTTCCCGTTTGTCCAAGTAGAGTGGGTGTTTTGAAGGAGAATAATGGAAACATATCATTTCACCGGTAAGTCGCACAGCTCGCACTCATTAATTTTGGTATTTTGTAAACAAATTTTTATAATTGTTTACTAAAAATGAATCGTTGCACATGCATACACAGCTCTAAGGTTGATTTATTTAAAGAAAAGCTGGTGTTTATAACTAAAATTTACAAAAACCAAAGTTAATCGGAATATTTGACATTTGTCTTGCTTTATAGTGCTGTAGTCTGATCTTGATAAGTTTATCGATATCGATAACTAATTTATTTTTAGTAGAGTGTCGACAATTTCTAGCATTCACTGCAGGTTGAAAGTAATTTTTATCAATTTATAACAGATTTCCCACCGACATCGATTTAAAAAAAACGTGGACAAAAAAATGTAAGAAAAGCCGACGATTGGAGAGCTTCGCAATATACCTACAAGAATATGCTCGATGAACTTTGAAGATTCTTGCTTTCGCCAAGGATATCAGCGTAAAATTCTACACTCGTATGCAGTGCCGACAATATTCCCAAAATTACCACCATCGTGTAAACCAGTAAGTAATATCTATAAGTTATAAAGAAGTTATGCTTCAATCTATGAAAATTATGAAAATCTTTTGAATCATTAATAACCAAAAACTATTTCTTTTCAGAAATTACCCAGAAAAAGAAAACTTACTAATAAATACGTTGATACCCAAGCGTCAACATTAACTGCAAGTCTTTAAATTAAAATGTTGACGAATCACAGATGAATGATATCACAGATTAAAATGAAACGATATCACAGATTATCCAATCTGACAGATATCGTTTCTAAAAATAAAACTTTAAGATTATCGAGTTTTTTTTCTCTCGTAATAAAAACCTACTCCCGTTCTACCCCTTAAGGATGGATTCTAAATATTTCTACTCAAAAAATAACTATTCTTTTGAAATATTTTGGTGAAATAAATGCGAGAGGTTGCATACAATCTCATACAACCGATTAGCAATGCGGCGAGTACCAGTACGCACCCACATTTTATTTATATTGAATAACCAAACAGTACACCGAAACGCATTTAGCCATACTTTTTATCCGTCATATATTTAAAATACGATATTTAACGATATCTAGTTATCAATAAAAATGCACAGCACTATTATACGCTATAACTTTAGCTTGCATTGTATAGTCAAAATGGAGACATTCACTCAACTTCGACCCGACAGATTATATATGTATGTCTCTTTCAATCTTATGACAATTTGAAGGTGTTAGAAAGAATAAAATATTGCTGCATTTTGTGATCCATCTATACACTAATACAATTATCTTTGGTGAAAAGACTATAGAGATCGCACAACTGCATAATGCTGTTATTGCACGGTGGTCTTCTGTAAGAGGGTAGTTACTGTCACTGGACGAGCTACCCAATTCATGACTGCTCAATCATATGCGACCATCTCTAACACAAATTACTTCCTGGGCTACCCCTGCATTTATGTCAATGCATTTTATAATGGTAAACTAATAATAAAAGGATGACACTTTGTGAACATATTTATTTATATAAATATATAAAATCAGACTGCCATGGCTTCAATGCGAATATTAGCAACCACGGTACAATGGTAATCCTATAGCTTGGAGGGCATGGGACCATTACCTATCTTTTTATCCTGTACAAAAGAAAATGAATGTATATGGCCTCATCCTTCCTAGATGGATAGATGCTGGTTAAGAGCAAACCCATCTTTAATTTAAAAAAAACTTTACATGTATTCATATATAATATTAGCACAGTATATTAATTATTAATATACTGTGATATTAGTAAGAATAAATAATACTTTAATATTATTGTTACTAATAATATTCATAACCCGTACAGACACAGAAAAAATATATAAAATTGACAATGCTTTATACAAATTAGACACTGTATAATTGGACCCCTGACTCTGAAACTATTTTTAATCTACTATCACAATTCACAGTCAAGAGAATTGTTGTAACTAATAACAAGTATTTCATTATTATTGTTTATTAATGGTTTTGACATTCCCAACACGAGTGTAATAGTGTAACTGAATCGCGCGAAGGCATGCGTCCAATAATAGAATTTATTGTTTCAGATCGTGTGAACGAGCGAACGGATTCGTTCGCCGCAAACCGAAGTCGGGCGTTTTGCAAGTCGGTGCCGTATTAAGATGCAAAGTATGAGGAGACGAAGGCAGGTTTAGATTGGAGTGGTGATGCGGGCACAGCGGTGTTGAGCAGTGACGGCGCCCGGGCGGCTGCGATGGGCGCGGCGCGCCATGTTACTGCGATCGCGCCCGCTGCGTCTTCTGCTGGTGACAGTGGCGGTGACGCTGGCGACTTGCGCCGCCGCCCCAGCGCCGGAGCCGCGCGCGCAGCGGTCGGCCAACCTCAGCCACATCACGGGCACCTCGCGCAACATACAAATGTTCCTCAAGAACAGATACCTGCAGCTGTTGCCGGATGGCACCGTCAACGGCACCACCAACGCCACCAGCGTTTACAGTGAGTACCTCTCTGCTTCCAATTGACATATAATTTAGTAGCAACCTACTGAGTTGAAATTTTCAAAAATCCTTTTTTTAGCGGGTTTTTCAAAAACCTATGTTCCAAATTTCAGCTTTCCAGACTTGGTAGTTTTTGCTGTGTGTTTATAGTCCATTCGGAAAAAAACTATTTTATAAGTATAAATTGCTAACCATCATTGAACATAATAAGAGTTTTTACCGTCATTGGCCGTCATAGGCGATTTAAGATCCCTTTGTAAAAATAAGATGTAATATTTTTACACTGCATATTTTAATTCACTGCACTGATTTACTGAATGTTTGATCGTCAGCTTTCTAAACATCTCCAGCAAAGATCTTCAACACTACTAATTACAGTTTACTCTCTTTCTCTTACTGTGCGTTGTTTGTCCTCTACTTTGCCATCGACTAATACATAATTATTATCTTTATTTGTGTAATCATTAAATGAACCATCATTAATTAAATGTAATTAAGGTTTTAAACCTACTTAAATATGTCTCTGTGGACTATTTTTATTTATATCAGCAATATTTTTTGCAACCTGGTCACGCCAAGCAATTATAAAAGTGGACTGTATTTTGTTTTTGGTGGTACATGTAATCAAAGGACGAGAAAATTAAGGAAATCCTGTCCCCAGTCACAGAGTCCAGAACTTCAGCACTTGACCACTTCAATGATTACACTCGCGGAGCGGAAAGAGTGACCAAATAGATGAACTACAAGCACATTGCCTGATAACATTAGCGGATGAAATAAATTTAAATCTTGCTAGTCGAGATCGGCGGGATGAGTCTACGCGTGTTATTGTTGCGATGTTTTTTCTTAGACTGACTGCGGTTTCAAAAAATGGTTGGTCGCGCGTCTTGCGGTAGTGAGAGACATATGAATTGGAATGAGACAGCACATGCCACAGCGAACTACTATTAAGGGCTTCACTGAGGCAAATGACATTTACTATAGAACTCGCTGGCGGCGGATCTAATTCAACAGGCCTAGAAATGGTGTTTTTCTGTTTTTACCATTAGAACAATACACAAAATAAAAAAAATTATTAATACAATTTTTTAATCTGATATTAACTTATTAATAGGTACAGGATTCATATGCGTGCAATAAGCCGTTTTCAAGAGAATTTTCAATAAAAGTCAAATTCTTCTTGTGTTCTAACTTTTTTGTGGAGTTTCTATTACTTTAACGAAAATTCCAATTAATACAATTGGTTCTTCACATGTTTAAGTATAATATATATTTTTTTCAAAGCAATTGTCTTGTCCATTTCTTGTAACATTTTCATTAAACAATGGATATTTTTAGTATTTAGGATTTGTCTCCCCCTTAATTAATTTAAACGACAATGAGCGTCAACACAATCTTTATCTTTACATAAAGTATACATGGAATAATCGTCTTATTAATTTAATTATCTTTTAAAGTGTTATTACAGTTTATTCAATATTACAGTTTTTTTTTAGATAATACCAAAAAGATTAAATATACATATGTATATAATATATAGAGAGGGCATTGGGAAAATTTTCCTACAAATATATTGACCCTGATCGCCGCGCCGTATTAATCAGGATGGCCATGGCGTAGCTAAATAGCCTTGTAAAGTTGGCGATTTTGTACCACGTGGTTATAAATGTCATTTTACGGATTCTTTCGTCTTGCCCAATCTGTACATTTGAAAATCTTTGGATAATACAAACATTGACGTAAAGTGGCGTTTATATTAAGAATTTAAAAAAATCATGAATAATACCTTATTTTTGGGTTTTACCTAATTTAAGGTTGTATTGCGTTACACAAAGAATGTAAGTATTGGGGAATCAAAGGTTCCATTTTATGCTTAGTTTAGTGGTTACAAATCTTTCTGTATATCCACAGCTGTTTTAAGCAGCAGTCATGTCCTCACTATGTTTACTCGGTCTCAGGTGTCCTTGAACCTTTCACTTTATTAATGTCGTAACCGAATAAAAATTTTATAACAATCGAACAACACACAATACATACTTACGTAGTAATCTACAAAATGTACATATTATTGACACAGTCGTCTACAAAAGTTCACTATGCGAAAGTTTGTGAGGATGGATAAAATGTATGTTTTTTCTTTATGTTAAGTTCGGCAGACAGGCTGACGGCCCACTTGCACGCCACATGTGTGCTGCCGACTTTTCAAATTTGGAAAGTAGTGGCAGGGTACACTGCGTTTTCGCAGTCATTTGGGCAGCCCGTCTGGCGGCAGTAACCACCCCCTTACAAAAGACCACCGTGAAATAACAGCACGTGTGCTGTTGTGTTTCGGTGAGTGAGTAAGGGATGCCAAAGCCCATTTTCCTATCCCCCTCCCAATCCTTTATCCTTAATCCTACTGCAGTCGGCAGTGCACTTGCAGCAGCTTCGGCGTTGCTTATGTTATAGGCGACGGTAGCCACCTACCATCAAGTGGACCATCAGCCTGTCTGCTGACCTTAACAAATTGTTTTCAGAATTTTTGTCTGTTTGTCAGTGCGTTTGTGCACGCTAATCTCAGAAACAGCTTAACCGATTTGAATGCGATTTTCACTGATGTATTGTAGCAACAAGCTTTCCTTAACATTTAGTGTTTCATTCCAATCGATTAACAAACAATTATTGGTATTATACCGAATACCACGCGTACCAAGTTGCGGGCCCAGCCATTTAAAGAATATTATCTCAGAAAGAAAAGTCAGAGAAAATTCTTTCTTTCTTGAGTGAGATTCTCGATTTTACTATGAATGGATTGATCTAGAAAAACATCGACAGTTTATGTCGAAAAATTAGTACTCAATTTTTTTACCGCCGACGTGTAATTACGGCCTAGTTTCAAACTATTTGCTTTTGTTCCTTTTAAATGGCAATTACATACATTTGGCTGTCTACCACTTACTTAACCATCAACTTTGAGGCTATTATTAGCGTTTTTTTAACTCTTAGCAACAGAATAATTCATACGAATTGGAATCATGTGTGGTCTGTTCCTATGCAAAAAATATTAACAGTGAATAATACTCAGGACAGATTTTCATTCGGACCTATTTAAACATAACATTTAAATATGCATGTATTTTAATATACTTAAAGAAATACTTAACACCAAAAAAGATTACTCATTGATTCGCCGTTGGCCAGCTGATACAAGGTGGTCCCAATTTGCTGATCCTGATCATAAGAGAAAATATTCTCTCTTCCAACAGTAAAACGCGTTATTTCGTATCGTAATAGCTATTGTTTTTTTATGTTAAGGTCGTCAGACAGGCTGACGGTCCACTTGATGGTAGGTGACTACCGTCGCCTATAACACAAGCAATGCCATAGCTGCTGCAAGTGCGCTGCAGACTACAGAAGGAATGGGAAGGGTTAGGGAAATGAGCTCTGTTATCCCTTACTCACTCACCGAAACACAAAAACACACGTGCTGTTATTTCACGGTGGTCTTCTGTAAGGGGGCGGTTACTGCCGCCAGGCGGGCTGCCCAAAATGACTGCGAAACGCAATGTGCCCTGCCACTACTAAAACTATTGTAGACTTTATGAAAAACAGAAATAGCATATTTTGCATTTACCAACAATTTGGAATGCATATTCTATGAAAAAAACGGGAGAAGTGCGAGTTGAACTCGCGTGAAGAGGGTTCCGTACGATGTTACCTATCATGTTTTTTTAAATCTACGCACAATATTGAGTGATTTACCATGTTATTTTAATATCTTTTAGGTTTTCCTATAATCTATAAGTAGAAAATTAATTTCTGTATTTTCTGTAGTTTCAGTAGTTTCGGAGATGGGGGGAGGGATGGTCAATTTTCGTCTATTTTCTTGAATAACTTGGAAACTATTTATTTTAAAATTACAAAAAAAATTCATTTAAGATCTTCACAATAAGATCAATTTTTTTTTTTTTTCCACCTTCCCCCCAAAAATGACCTCCCATATACAGATTTCATCTATTCACGTCACAACTCTGCGTTTGGGTCACAGAAATTGATACGTGTACCAAATTTCAACTTAATCGGTCTATTAGATTCGGAGATAATTGACTGTGACGGACGGACAGACGGACACGCGAGTGATTCTATAAGGGTTCCGTTTTTTTATTCGGACGGAACCCTAAAAAAAGACATGAGTACAAACGTCATAGCAGTAGTGAAAAGCAGAACCACACAGGAGTGACATAATTGCATATTATGTCACTCCTGTGCGGTCCACGGGACGCTTATAAACTCGTGTTCTGTGTCACATTTTAATTGTGGACATAAAACTGTACACTTTAAAATATGAGTCTCCCAAAAGCAATATAATGTCCATGACAACACTTAATAACCGCCAAAGTGAACCGCAAAGGAAATTACCTCTCGCAAAAAGTGACCCTCGAGAAAGTCGTAGTAAAGTATATTCTTACTACTCCGCACACAATTTAGTAACATAATAAAAACTGCGAATTTGATTGCCCTCGCCTCCAAAAGTCGAGCGACTCATTTCTGTCAGAATTAAACATTTTATGGGTTCATTAATTCCCTTCCTCTGCCGCCGTGTGAGGTACGATCTTATAATGTTTGTTATGAAATTATTATTTATTAGTGTTCAAATTAGCATTTTTGATTTACTTCTTTTTCTCTGTGTTCATAATATATTGTGACGTAAAATTATATGAGTACTTACTTTCATTTTTATAGTCACATTTATTTTTATGAATATTTAATAGATAACTATAAATCTATTCAGTATTAATTTATTCTTCTTCTTGCGGTGCCTCTCCAACTAGTGAAGGTTGACGATTAGCTTGGAATAGTCCTCCTTGTCTTTTGTTCGCCGGAACAGCTCTACTACGTTAGCTATCCACTCCCCACCCCCACTCCCGACTTCTTCCTTCGCCCAACTTTCTTCCTTCCAGCGATAATGCCCATCATCACCAGCTGAAGTAGGTAGCAGGTAAGAAGCTTTTCGCCTTTTCACTTGCGTTCTTAGCCAATCATTCGCAGGGCTTTTGCTTTGGTCACCTTTTGAGTCCAGCTAATGGACAGCATCAGCCCTGGATTTGTCAATAGGCCGTATAGGCCGCGGCCTATGGGCGGCAGCGGCCTAGGGGCGGTAGATTTTAGATGGTTTTCGCACGCTTTCGGAAGCCATCAAATTCTTGTGCGATAATAAATATGCAATAATAATAATAATTACCTAATAAAGGCCTAGGTACCTACCTAGGCCACGAGGAAGAGGCGGCACAAAGTGAAGGGGCCTATACTCAAGAAAAGTATAAATCCGGCACTGGACAGCATGCGCCTATACGTTCCACATTTCGAATGCCTCTATTCGTCTTTTGAGGTCCTCTTTAACTGTCCAGGCCTAACACCCATCAAACACAATGGGCCAGTTAAAACATTGAAGTAAACGAGTGCGTTACGGCTACAGATAATCTTTTCCATTGTTTTGAAAGTACTGCGAGCTTCTATTCTGGACTTTTCTCCAACTCGCTGTTCCATTCCTCGTTTAACCAGGTACCCGAACTCATCCCAGATTCTGACCCGATATCGTTATATTAGTAGTAAAGTCGATTTTCCTTTTTGTCTTCTTTATATTCATCTTGGGACCGGTCCTTTGACCAGACCCCTCCAAATGCTATCAATGCTTATGCTATCAAGACTGTATCGTCGACGTAAGATTGTTTATATTGCGGCCGTTAATCTTCACACCTCAGCTCAGTCAAGATTATGTAGAGCTTCCTTTATAATATTCTCCGAATATAAGTTGAAGAGAACAGGTGAAAGAAGCCCTGTCTCAGTATTATTATAATTTATAATTATTTAATAATTTCTATATTAGTAATATTACATTATTATAGTAATTACTATTGTAATTATTAAATAAAACTGCAGTGTACGTTTATGCGTTTCAAGAATGACAGATTTTTTTTTTATTTTCTCATAGACAATCGGACAATGTAGATAGATGTATACGGGACACAGATTATACTGTTTAGTGCTACACAGACACAGACTAACACAACTCATTTTGATATATGACCAATACCCCCACTATATCAAAATAAATTAACAACATTGTCTTTCCTGTATTCCCAATAGTTTTAAAAATTTATCATGTTTTACATGACATAAAGATTTTGTGAGAATGTCTGCAGGCATATTCATTGTTTCTAAGTATTCTACTTTAACAATATTCTTATTAATACATTCTCGACCAAAATGGTATTTTATGTCAATATGTTTTGACCTATTGTGAAAGACAGGATTATACAATAACTTGTGAGCAGTCTGATTGTCATTAAAAATTACAATACACTGTAAATAACCAGTTATATCCTTATTTAAGTTTCTCAGATAAATGACCTCCCTACAACACTCTGATATTCCTACATATTCAGCCTCAGTGCTCGACAATGTAATATTATTTTGCTTTTTACTCCCCCAAGATATCACACCACCTGAGAGAATAAAACAGAATCCTGTGTAGGACTTCCTATCTAGTGTGTCATTAGCCCAATCTGCATCTACATAACCCACTATATCTTTGTTAGTATCTGTCCCACAATATTTAATACAATAGTTTTTGGTTCCTTTTAGATATCTTAATATACGCTTAGCATGAGTCCAGTGCTCTTTATTGTAACAATTATTAAACTGACTCAAGTATGCGACTGCATATGAAATATCTGGACGGGTAAGTATTGCTAGATACATTAGACAGCCAATTAATTGTTGATAAGGCAATTTTTTATCACAATTCTCACTTTTAGCTAATTTCAATCCAAGTTCCATTGGCGTGTCGACAGATTTACAATTAACTAAATTAAATTTGATTAACAACTGATCAATATAATTACTTTGATCCAAAGTTAAATTTTTTTTTGTTTATCATAACAGACAGACATACCAAGACACTGCTTGATTTGCCCCAGATCCTTAATTTTAAATTGAGATCCTAATGCAGATTTTAACTTATTTGTTTCATTACAATTGTTTGAAAAAACATAAAAATCGTCGACGTACAATGCAATTATGGTTATACTTTTACCATTCTTCTTAATATATAGACAAGGTTCATATTTGGACTTTGAATATCCAATATTAATTAAACAGGTATTTACTTTATCATACCACATTCTTGATGACTGTTTTAGCCCATAAATGGCTTTCTTTAGTCTTAGAACTTTATCAGGATTTGAACAGTTAAATCCTTCAGGAATTTGCATGTAAATATTCTCATCAAGATCGCCATTCAAGAATGCAGTAACTACATCTAAATGCACAGTATCAAATCCAAGTTTCACAGACAAAGCAAATAGTAATCGCAACGTACTATGTCTTACCACAGGCGAAAACGTCTCGTTATAGTCTATGCCAGGTTGTTGAGAAAAACCTTTAGCCACTAACCTTGCACAAAAACGCACTTTATTGTCACACTCAATTTTTTTTTTAAGCACCCACTTACACTGCACTACAGTAGAGTTACATGGAGGCTCCACTATCTCCCAAGCATCATTTTCTTCAAAGTTTTTTAGCTCCTCTTGTACCGCCTGTAACCACTGATTTTTCTCAGGTCCTTCTAATGCCTGTTTAAATGTAAGTTCAGTCACGTCTAAATTATTCTCTGTGTAACAGATACCACCGAAACCATATCTGTCTGGTACATGTCTTTCTCTGACAGGCCTTTGTGGTTCATCACATGTACCCTGATCGTTCAAACAATCTTCATAGTCGGTTGGTGCATAATCAGAATCTGATGAAGCCGTCAGCGAGTCTTCAATCAATGTTGAGTCTGTGATGTCCCCCACTGAATCCTGTAATGTCTTATTTTCTGACATGTTCTCTTCAATTATACATTCCTTTTTACTATCTGCAGATGCAATGTCTACCATGACTGATGGCTTTTCCATAATGATCACATCTCTGCTTGTGAATATTTGTCTTTTTATCGGATCATATACTCTGTATCCTTTGATATTATCAGGAAATCCAAGAAGTATACACTCAACTGACTTTTTATCCCACTTAGATCTTTTTTCTTTGTTGACGTGGACCATAACGGGAGATCCAAAAATTCTCAAATTACTTAAATCTGGCTTAACTCCTATCCATAGCTCATATGGTGTTTTACCATCCAGAACTGACGATACAGTACGATTGTGTAAGTATACAGCTGTGTTACATGCCTCAGCCCAAAACTTCTTACTTAAGTCAGCATCGTACAGCATACATTTTGCCTTCTCAATAATCGTCCTATTCATTCGCTCACATAACCCATTTTGTTGTGGTGTGTATGGATTTGTTTTCTGGTGTATTATTCCAAACTCCTTTAAGTAATTATCAAAGTCTGAATTGCAGAATTCTCTCCCGTTATCACTTCTGAAGATTTTCACTTTTCTATTAGTTTGATTTTCAGCTAATGCCTTAAATTCTTTAAAGTATTTTAATGCTTCATTTTTATTCTTCAAAAAATAGATAAACGTCATCCGACTGAAGTCATCTACGAATAATAGAAAGTAGGATGAACCTCCTAGTGATTGTTGCTCCATCGGTCCACATAGATCACTGATCACATAGACATAGAACAATTTGTAATAATTCAGTACTTTTTGTACTACTACTTGCAAAAGGTAGCCGACATTGCTTTCCTTCACAACAAGTCTTACAATATGATTTGTTTACATTGACTTTATCATCAAACTTCATTCCTTCTACTGCCTTCTTAGTTTTCATTAAGCAATCACTGTTCACGTGACCTAGTCTGCGATGCCAAGTGAGACCTGTAGTTGTCACAGCTGCAACCATCTTTTCTTGCAGGTTTAATTTATAAATACCATTTATCAAAGAAGCAGTAGCAACTAATTCTCCACATTTATTGTAGATATGACAATCATTTTCTGTGAAAACCACTTTGTTACCTTTCTGAATTAACTTGCTAACTGAGATGAGGTTTGTTGTCAAATTTGGAACACAAAACACATCTTCGATGTTTATATCGATTGCACTGCCTTTGACTAAGGTTACTATCTTCACATCGCCAACGCACGTAACTGAAACAGTTTCCTGATTTGCTACCATTATATCTTGTTGTACTTTACGATATCTACTGGTGATCCAGTCCGGATTAGCCGTTAGGTGAACACTAGCACCGGAATCAATATACCAGTCTCTTTTATTAAAATTTCCACTCAAAAACACTGCTGAGAACGCATTTGTTTTCATATTGTTTGGACATTGCGTTCTGTAGTGACCAATCTGTTTGCACTTATAGCATCTGACATTGACAGTCTTCATGTTGGCACTTGATTTATTTGAGTTATTAGAACCGCCATCTTTGTTGTCTTTATTACCATAATATAATTGTTTCCTTTTATGTTGGCTATTCTTCAACGCAACGAATGCTCCCTCTTCACTATGACTACTTCCTTTTCCGGTCTCCATGTCTAAAAGTTTACTTTTAATGGCATCCGATGTCACTTGAATCCCTGAGTGCTCGATGGCCATAATCATTGGCTCATACTTTTCAGGTAGTCCAGCCAGCAACAACGAACCAATCCATTCATCGTTTATTGCAAATCCTGTTCCATTTAGCTTTTGACCCGTCTCAATTATCTGCGTAACATACGAGGTCATTGAACTGCTGTTCTCCAATCGAATGGATATCAAATGCCGCAAAAGACTTATCCTTCTTGTAAAACCGGAATCGTCAAAGAGCGATTTGAGTTTTTCCCATAGCTCTTTTGTAGTCTTGACAGTTTTTATGTGGACATATAATGATGAGTCTATTGTAAGAATCAATTTCGCCTTCGTCTTGGCGTCATCAACGGCCGACACTATAATTTCATCACCATTTTCGTTTCTCTCGGGCTTGATACACTTCATCATGCCTTCAAGTACTAAAAAATTCTCTGCGGCGAACACCCACTCGTCGTAGTTCTCTCTACCACGTAACTTAGGCATATTTACAATATAGTTCGTCGTCGCCATTTTTGGGTTTGACCTGCGGCCACCAAACACAAGAACAGTTCATACACTGCTACACAATATCTAGGATAGCTACTGATTACTTCTCCTACTGCGAATAAATAAGAACTTATTTAAACTTTCGCGAGATAATCTGCTAAACCTATCGGGCGCTCTGGGCCCATAACCTGTAATTATTAAATAAAACTGCAGTGTACGTTTATGCGTTTCAAGAATGACAGATTTTTTTTTTTTATTTTCTCATAGACAATCGGACAATGTAGATAGATGTATACGGGACACAGATTATACTGTTTAGTGCTACACAGACACAGACTAACACAACTCATTTTGATATATGACCAATAACTATATAGGTAAAATAATACTATATAGGTGTTAAAAGTGAAATATTTTGAAAATAACTGACGAGGCCCAATAGCACCTACTCTTGTCGTTGGCGCCTTGAATATTTTCTTACTTTAAACACAAATTGATCTAGAAGTTGAAAATGAAAATTCAAAGAAAAATTCAAAACTTCAAAAATTTATTCAACATAATACAAATTTTAATACGGTACTTATTTTTAAAATTAAATTCCGTTTAAAAATAATAGAAATGAAGAATAATTGGTAGGAATTAATTAATTAATTTTTTAATTTGGCGGGAAACATTTGGCGCGCAAAATGACCGACAACATGTCTGAACGACGCGGCCTTGAATGAAGTACGTATATATTAGTTCATTCATTCATTCAGGTCTCTTCTGCTACATATAACTGACATAATATGTTTTTTATTGGAAACATAGATTAATTAGACGGAATATGTTTTGTGTGCTGGAATTACTTTACGCGTTAATATTCGACATTTACTTTATTCCACCGCGAGTGAAGTCGCACGCAAAAACTCGTATTGTATAAATAA
Source organism: Bembecia ichneumoniformis (assembly GCA_910589475.2). Lineage (NCBI taxonomy): Eukaryota > Metazoa > Arthropoda > Insecta > Lepidoptera > Sesiidae > Bembecia > Bembecia ichneumoniformis. Next base: position 13,317,184 of record OU342539.1, on the reverse strand, counting down.
AAAAATAATACACACATTTATTATTACAAATGTAATATTGAATATAAAGCAAAATAAAAAAGGCTACACTTCCTTTCGCTTCCGAGTAGTAATTTACTTCGATTACAACGTTACAATAAAGGTATGCACACACAGAGATAAGATCACCTTTCAATGACTCCATGTCATTCAAATTTGAACTTAATTCCGTCGCAAACAAGAGTCGTGCTACTTGATCGGGTGTTGAAATTTAATGTTGAACTAAATCTGCTCTTGTAATCTACTGGTCTTATTATATCAATTACTCTTTGTTGCACTCGCGATTGTTGTTAGTTGTTTGTTTTTGAGAACTCCATCTTAATTATTGATTGAAGCAGATAAATGAAAAAAATAAATTACAATTACTGTACAAATAGGATTACTTAATCTGTATTTGTATCAGACATCGTATTATTGAACGGTAAAAGTAATAAAACAAGCGGACTTCTTTGCTCAGTCGAATCCAGCTCGGATGATCAGCGTTCGAGGAGCTCCGAGACATCTACTCGTCCAAAACTCCTCAGTGTCTTGAAACAATTTTTTTCGTACAATGTGTGTTGCCAGTGATGATATATGGCGCTGAAACGTGGTCTTTAGAGACCACCGAAGGCAACGAGGCCGATGATCACTTTTCGGGCATGAGCCTCGTAAGAAAACTCAACGTCGCTCAACGAACTATGGTGAAGGCTATCGAATCAGGAATGAGGATTGAGGAGGAATGAGGAGACGAAGAAAGTTACCGATGTAACCCGTACACATAGTAGGTACGGAGAGCCAAAGGCCGCTGAGGCCGGAAGCTTCTTGTGTCTAGGACAGATGACCTGATAAGGCCCTCGTGTCGAAGGTAGATCCAGGCTGCTTCTGACCGGTCCTATTGGAAAATTAGGTGGGAGGCCTTTGTCCAGCAGTAGACGTCCTACGGCTGGGATGGTGATGATGATGATGATGAAAAGATGATTAGTTTAGTGCTTAATGATAAATATTGCTATATTAATTGCGTGCAAATAAAGTTAAGAAAGATGGTTGCCTACTTGGGTAAATATTACTTTTACACCAGAAAAGTGTCATTTTTATTAAAAAGTAGGTTAGGTTAGGTTCTCAAATGTATATGATAATGCGTGCGAAGCGAGCGCAGCCGGAATAAAACTTTAATTGTTACTTATTATAAAATGATAATTTATTACATTCACCAAAAGAAATGTGTAATTATTTATAATAACCGGTAAAAGTAAATAATTTATTGCTTCACCTTCAATCTTGGTAATTATTAATAATTTTCAAATACTCACACCGACTGTATAAGGCCGCGGCCGCACTGCTAATGCGAATGCAACGCGACGAACGGTGATGTGACGAAACAAAAACATCGCATAATCTATACTATACCTACTAATATTATAAAGCTGAAGAGTTTGTTTGTTTGAACGCGCTAATTATTTTTGTTTTGAATAGTCCATTTATCGAGGAAAGCTATATTCTATATAACATCACGCTACGATAAATAGTATTATATATAAGCAGTGTCCAGTACCGCGCGCCCCATGCGCACGCCGCCGTGCCGTATGGGCTGCAGCGAAGCGTGGCCGAGTTCAGCTAGTAAGTTTATATGCGGCCTAACATAGCACGCCAAGAGAGGTGCATTGGCGCTACCTATACTGAGAGTACAAAAACTCGTTGTGCAATATTGCACCTTAATTCATAGTAATTTAGTCCTTGGCTTAAATTAAAATGCAGGTGAAACAGCGGGACGCAGCTAGTTTCGTTACAAATAGGCATTGACGTATATATTACTAGCGTAAGGAGCGGGCCAACAACGGCGCGGCGAAATGGCACCAGCGCATTGGCCCTAAAATCTCAGTTTAGGGCCAGCTAACGGCAGTCGTCCCTCGTCCGTGCAAGATTGTGGTTGAGAGAATTTTTTTGCTAAATCATTATAAAAATGCCTAGTTGCGTAGTAAAAGGCTACAAAAACTATGATACGAAGGTTAAAAATGAACAGGGAATATCGTAGTATCATCGGTAAGTAATCTTGTTACATGTTAAATAAGTAATTAATTTTAACACATTTCATTCTAAAGTCAAAGTTCATAAGGGCGGTCATGTGCCACTCGCGAGTTAAAACAAACTTAACCTTGTATTGACGTCATTCTTTTATTTATTTATATTTATCTTGAAAATTTTGTGTAAGTGTAAGTATCTATATTCAATATAGTGTAAGTCTATAAGAAGTAAGTTTGTGTAAAATGTTCCGTTGGGCGTATCTTTACTTTTAAAATCATTGCAAATAGGTTAATCATAGATAACACCTGTAAAGGCGAATCTGTTGGATCTAGATTTTACAAGTGTATAATATTTTTGTAACTAAATACTGATATTGTCACTGGTGTATCTATTCTAAATAAATAAATAAATAACAAAACGGCTAAGGTACAGTCACGTACAGTGCACAAAACATAATCTTTGCGTATAAACGGCGAAGACAAAAATGTAGTCGCGAAAATTCCATGCACTCCATTGTTCGTCCCACGTTTAGATAAGAGATTAATATGAGAGTGTGAACGCATATAGGAATCGTCGGTACCATCTTTGACGAGCGAGGATTTAGTGCCGACACTATGCTCATAAATTTTATGATCCCACCTTAAGATACCTTACATTTTTGATCAGAGATTTTAAAGAAGTTGCGCCTAATGTAGCTGTCGATGTTTATGGACTAAAACGTGTAGCCAGACCTGATAAAATAAATTCTTAATTTTTTTATGGTGGAAGGCGGTAGGCAAGCTCACACTTACTCAGTGTAATACTCAGTGTAATGTGGCTAACAAAAAAAGTATTAAAAAAACACAACAAACATTATCACTAGTGGTAATCTATATACATATAATAAAATCGTAAACGAGCCGTGTCTGTATGTACATTAAATATTTTTTCAAAAAAAAAACATTTTTTGCACGTTATATGTACTTATGTATGTTACCGAGGTCAAAAAAATAGTTTTTAGAATTTTGGTCTGTTTGTCTGTGCTTATGTGCACGTTATTTTCAGAAACGGCCTAACGGATTTGAATGCGGTTTTCACTTATGGATAGTAGCAGCTTCCCGTAACATTAAGTGTTTGTTTCATTCCAATCGGTTTATAAACAAAAAAGTTAAACGCTACTATACCGAATACCACGCGTAGGGAGTTGCGGGCTCAGCTAGTATTAAATACATGTTTTAATACCCAATATGGGCTGAGTACGCTGCGTTCTGCAATCGTAATCTTGGGTAGCCGTCTGGCGACAGTAACCAACCACCTACAGAAGAACATTTTTGGAGTTTTTATAAGGAGCAAAATTAATACAAGCGTTAACTAAAAAGCGTTATGTTTTTCTAACCAAATCCAATAGATTTCGCCGCCGCTTCACGTAATTCTATTGTAGTGTAATAGATGGCGCGTTTATTTACCCTCTTTTTCTATTGCATAGTCAAAGACAATCGTACTTTAGGAGTAAACTCTAGTCGGGGGTCGGAGCTGACACACTTTTTTTTAGTGTAATGGTCATCAGACATGTTAGCATGACACTTGATACCTTCGCCTATAAAAGCCACATGTGCTGTAACTTCGCTGCTGGTCACAGTAGTATTAAGGATATAGGAATTAGGAAGACATAATGAAATGGACTCTAACATCCCTTACTCACTAACCGAAATACAATAGCATACGTGATGTTACTTCACGGTTATCTTATGTACCCTTTACTGAAGGTATAATACTCGCGAATCTTCTTGGTCTCTGACCATGAGCAGCAGTGTTGCCACCTTGCTCAAGGAGGAAGTAGTTAAAAAAGTTGCTAGATACTAAAAAACTAAGTCTGGCTAAAGTTCCCAAAAGTGGCTAAATAAAAAAATATACGAGACTGACTTTTAAATAATAATGTATTTCAATATTTTATTATAAATATAAGTATGAGAACATAATTAATATCTATCAAATTGAATGATAATTCTTGTAATGTCAGCTTCATTCATATTTTTTCCCGTTTTTTTTTTCTGTTTCTTTTAACATGTTTTCTGGGATGGCGTAAGTCGCACATGTCTCATTATTTTTCTTCAAAAAATCTCTAATCTTTCATATTGAATTTAAAGTGAGCAAGCCCATTCTGTTCCTGTTCCTGTGACGTAACATACCAATCATTTGTCTCTCTCATCTACTATATGAAAACAGGGATGCAATATTTGATGAAAGATAACTGGGAAACCCCAGTCTATATAACTCCATACATAACTTTGTAATGTTTGTATTCGAATTCCGATACATAGTCGCGTCGAACTGTACGCGTAGTCGAACTGTACGCGTAGCAAATTAGTATATCGTCGGCTTATTACAAGAAATCACTAACTGTAAAATATTAAGCAGATTTAGCTACCAATTTTTTTTTGTAGCTAACAATATCGTAAATGGCTAGATCTTGCTAAAAAATGGCTAAAGTGGCAACACTGATGATCAGGTTTCGTTTGCGAATGTACAACTGCGAACAATATGATGCAACTGCTTTCTCTCTTGTACAAATGTTATCATTGCGTCTCGCTCATTCCGTGGCTCCCCGCTGCGTCGCAATAACTCACAAACAGTCCCAAAATCGGTTACTGTGCATATTTGACATGATTGCATATGATATCGTGTGAGCTCAAGAAGATTTGCGCTGATTATACCACTCTCCTTATTGCTAGACAGCCTGCCCAAATGACTGCGAAACACAGTGTGCCCTGACAGATTAAAATAAATTAAAAATTTAAATAAAATAAAATATAAAAAAATACTGTTTTTTTTTTACGAAGAATGTGAAATTACTTTACCATTATATACTTACGTTTGTCGTTCGTGCGACTACGACTTTGTAATAACAGTTTGCAATCGCTGAAAAATCCTGTAACAACCACATTAATATTGAGTTATAAAAAAGTCACATTTAAAAATGGCTCGGCCATTCCAATGTTTGCCTTAATCTTCTGGACATAAAGCTGACTTTGAATTGATTTTTATGACACATGTTTATTCCCAAAATTGCACTAATACGAAATAATTAAATTGTCTGTATCATTACGTTGCCGAAAGGAGATACTGTTAGGTTAGGGCTGACAGTCATTTTAAAATGCAAAGCTTTCGCTGACCATAAAGATTTTTTCCTTGCTACCCTCTGGTGTCATCTAACTTTATTTAGAATTTTTGTGTAAAAATAATCTTTAAAAATTATTCAAATATAAACATTCGAAAAGTTATAATTTTTTTTCTTTTACTACTGCTCGAAACCGGTAAGAAATCTTCATAGGTAGTATTTTTTAATTGTCATTTTTTGACACATTTTAAGATCTATATTATCTCTTACTGGATTTTAACATGTGTAAATAGAAAGAATAAATCGCGACACGGAATAAAGCCACAAGATAAGATAAAAATTCGTCATCCAAGAACACGTTTTTTTAAGAAACGCTAATATTTGCAGATGTGAAAAAAAAATGTGATCAACTGTAAAAAGACAGCTTTCGATACACGATTTATAATACTTAACTCCTTACAGAAGACCACCGTGAAATAACAGCACGTGTGCTGTTTTGTTTCGGTGAGTGAGTAAAGGGATGCCAGAGCCCATTTCCCTATCCCTCCTAATCCCTTATCCTAATCCCTTATCCTTAATCCTACTGTAGTCGGCAGCGCACTTGCAGCAGCTTTGGCGTTGCTTGTGTTATAGGCGACGTTAGCCACCTACAGTCAAGTGGACCGTCAGCCTATCTGCCGATCTTAACATAAAAAAATAAATAAAAAATAAAAACTCTGATTTTCTGTATGAAAATTTACAAAAGAAAAATAGGTACTAAAATATCGATAATGAATACAAAAATATTTTGACAGCTTTAGCTGTACATTAAAGATTTTTTGAAAGAAACAATTTGTACACGTTGTACTTATGTTACCGTGGTCAAAAAAATTGTTTTTAGAATTTTGGTCTGTTTGTCTGTGCGTTTGTGCACGCTAATCTAAAATTGTACACAAATTTATTTTAAGAATAATGGCGATGTTCGTGAGGCCAAAGATAGGTCCCCAACGGAAGATCAGCGCTGGTCCCGCAAGGAACCCCAATGGCACCGCTGATCTTCTGTTGAGGGCCCATTGATGTATGCACTGGCAAATATTATTATATTTTCTTTTCTGTTAAACTTGTATTGTGAGCATAATCAAAATCCATAACTTGTTTTTTATGCGACTTATGTTCATTATTTGTGAAAATATTTTAAAATATTCTTGGAATTTATAAACAAGTTCACAAACAATTGCTTGAAATAGAGTCGTAATTATCAGTAAAAGTATTTGTTAAATTGTTATAGGTGCACAATAGTTTTTCATAAACGAACCTAACAAGGTACACTTTCATCTTCTGTCGTGTTGTTTGAATTCCGCGGCTGAAGTACGCCATAAAGAAAACCGTTTGCCGTTTTAATAATTAAAAAAAAAATGTAGATTATCTATAGTTCTCTTCGGTTAATTTTTCGACTGGCAACCCTAAACACTGTCCAAAACGTGAACCTTGTTAAGACACGTCAAGCAACACCAGACAAACCGGACAGTGCTGTTATTAGTTACTGGTATGTTCCTTAAAGCACTTTTCGATTTCACCCTCAAGATTAAAAATGCAGTTCAAACGTTTTCCTAGTACAAACTGTTTATTACCCCTTCATAATTTCTAATTTAGCTCCGCTATAAATGTAACTAAAGTCTTTGGAAAATCTCTAGATAAATTTAAAGGCAAGATACACTATAGGTGCTGCAAGTGTGCTCCTGGCCTTTATAGCATAAAGTACAAGGTATAAGGAGATGACAAGGGAATAGGTTCTGGAAGCCCATACTCATGAAACACATAAACGCGGTTATTTCTCAGTGGTCTTCTGTGATATAGATAGAACGTTTATTTGCACAAACATGACACACATACAAAGACACAGAAAAATAACAATACAACTGTTTAACAAAACAAAAAAAGATATAAAAACGAGTTTAAAATTAATACTAATTCCCAGATATTTTAATACCATTGAGTGTGCGCCATGACATCAAAAAACTATCTGGCTCAGCATAAGCTGAGGCAAAGCACAGCGCTGATATTATGCCAGTCCCAGTGTACAAATTCACGTCGGCAGGATACGCATCGTCATTGGATTATCGCGACCATCACAACCAACATAACCAATTAGATTTCACCTTGCAATGAGTCAACTTTACTGTCATGGTTCCCTTTTCGGATATAATACAAAGCAGACATTTTACAATTGATCAATTAGTATTCTCAAAATAATACCACACCGCCCCTGATCAAATTTACTTCAGTCAACGCTTAGGATACTCATTCACCCTTTTGTCTCTCAATCAGCAATTTACTATAGCTGTTTTTGAAGGCAAATTTTGAATTGGGATTTCGAAGTGGGGGAGGAATATTATTCCAACACTTAGAAGCCAAGTATCGCCAGTTAAATTGACCATGTTTTGACTGCTGAACAAATTGTGCTGAGCCACTACGAAACGCTATATCTGCTGCAGGTGCGCTGCTGACCTTTATAGCATAAAAGTATAAGGTATAAGAAGAAGACAAGGGAATAGGTTCTCGAATCCCACACTTATGAAACGCAACAGCGCGGTTATTTCTCAGTTGTCTTTTGTGAGGGGGTGGTTACTGCGCCAGTTAGATTGACCATGTTTTGACTGCGAAACGCAGTGTGCTCAGCCACTACTCTATTTTTAATTTCAATGAAATTTAAAAGCAACAAATACCGGAAGCTCTCGGTGGAGCATTGAGGCAAATTTGCGAGGTATAAAATGTTCCCTATACATATGCATGGGGATGCTCGTGTATTGATGACAGACGGATTGATCGTTCGCCACTTTAATATAGCAATTTACACCTGTTATAGCCGTAATAGCCTTCCGTTTTCCACAAACCATACATCATTTTTATAAGGTAACGTCTTATTGATCGCAACTGGAACCGTGTAGCGATTATTTCAAGGACGCAAGACGTTTATTGCGTCAGAGAAATGAGTCAATGAACTTTTTTAATACAAAAATTTCCTTTGAAATTTTACCTAAATTTCAGGGTTCTTCTCTCGATATGTCAAAGAATATTGATATCCTGGTTGTGGAAGTTTCGAGCAAAGCACTTGGAAGAAAAAGCTACTCTAGCAAAAAAAAAAAAATTGGCGTATTGAATAGGGCCAGGAGGTATTTCACACCGGAGTAGCGCAGTCAAGACGGTTAGAAAGAACCTCCTTAGTTTAAGAATAGATGTAGATAGATCTCTTTCGTGTGTTCTATCGGCTGTAACATGGTGAGTGCTCCGATGCGTTGTTCCAATTAATGCCTACCCCACACCTTTACCACCATACCTGGATAAAGTGCCTCTGCGCACAGTCCTAGAAATTTTATCCAGTGAACACGCGGACTTTGGAACCACGCGAGCTTCCACTTAGTTACAATATGGGCTTCTTCAAGTAAACAAATCCCTGCAGGGTCGGCGGTGCATCCATACGCGCCGGTGTTACTTGTGCGCTAAGGCGACGGTAGCCACCTACCATCAAGAGGACCGTCAGCTTGCCTGCCACCCTTTATATAAACTGAACACATAAACTTCTCATTTTTTTGATAACAACCTTATTGATAGCGTAGTCTATATTGACTGTTTTATGCAGTCATATACTGAACAGCCTTATCGGTGGGCTAATAAGAGCCCCTTCTCATATCCTTCCTTTATCTTTTATCCTATGACTTTATTCTTTCAAAGTCGGTAGCTTATAATCATTGATCGTGTCACTAAGCGACGACGGTAGTCACCTATTATCAAGTAGACACTCAGTTGCTTGCTGATCCATATATAAAAAAGAAAAACTTTAAAGATAAAGATAAACAAAGATAAGATAACATAATGTAATAAGAAAATAAGATAAGATAAGATAATATTAATAAAGATTTAATAAATGTTTTAACATGTAAAAATAAGCGGCACGCAAGAAGTCACGAGCAAAAGCTAGTATAATATAATGAAGATCAGCTAATAAACTAAGAGTACAGTATGTGGCAGGGCACACTGCGTTTCACAGTCATTTGGGCAGCCCGTCTGTCGGCAGTGACCATCACCTTACAGAAGATCACCGTAAAATAACAGCACGTGTGCTGTTGTGTTTCGGTGAGTGAGTAAGGGAGAGTTGTACGTCAACTCGCGGGCAATTAATTCGCGTATCTATGACGTAATTGTATTTTACCTATTTTTTACTACGTCAACTCGTGGACAATAGGACGTACTGTACAGTTGAATATAAAAGTCATATAAATATTAAATTTAAAACTCGATAGAGCCCATTTCCCTATCCCCTCCTAATCCCTTATCCTTAATCCTACTGTAGTCGGCAGTGCACTTGCAGCGGCTTTGGCGTTGCTTGTGTTATAGGCGACGGAAGCCACCTACCATCAAGTGGACCGTCAGCCTGTCTGCCTGATCTTAACATTTAAAAAAAAAATGTGGCGGCTTCGGTAGTCTATAAACATAGTGTAAAAGCTATTAAAACAAGATACGGGATAAAGCTAGAGCCTCTGGTATAGTTTACTTATGCACTGAACTAGTCGCCAATATGAATAATTTCAATTTAATTATAAATTAATTTGATATTTCATTTTTGTGTATATTAAAGAGTAATCAAAACTTCTTAGAATCGTTTTAATCTACAAATCCATAATAATGACTTTCTTTTCTTATAACATTTTTCTTTATATTTCAAAACAAACAATGGAGCTAAATATATGTGTTTTGTTTTTAGATTAAAATTTAAATTAAAGCGATAATAAAACGCCAATTTTAATAATGGGCCAATTTAATTTAAAAAAAGAAACCAAATATCAGTTACAGTTAAGATTTTATGGAAATTTTAGACTATATTCAAAACAATTTTATATTATGAATAATAACTTAAAAATAAACTTATTTTCAGTGAAGTGTGTGTTAGAAATATGCTCTTTTATGTAGGTAATTAAAAGGTATTTTAAAACGTTGTTTTGCTACCAAATGAGTTAAGAAACCACTCCGACATATCGATATAGTAATTCAAATTCTTATTACAGTTATTATTGCTAATGTTTGAAAGGTTTCCTAAGTAACAGAGTTAATTATCGTCAAACCGTTACTATGCGTGTTCATTAAAAATCATGTCGACATCTTACGTCTAATTTATTTCGATATAGTTTTAACTCGTTCGGGCATTTACAATGTCGCCGATTGTCGTAATGCTATGAATTCTGTCATAGATTAGACATTTGATCACAGAAGCGTAAAACCGATAAAGAACATTTTTATTTGAGACTTCCTTTTAATTGATTGTATTTTTAGTGTTTCACACGTTAAAGCGAACACTGAATCCATATAATTATACATCTAATCAAATTTTAAATTTTAAAAAATATAAAAATAAATAGATATTAAATTTGCACAGACATAACCAAGTAGTCAGGATCATCCATCAGCAACCTCCTCACTCTGCAGCCCTAACCATCGGTTGTTTTGGCCTTGCCCCGCTATCTGCGGAATCCTATTTTTAATATTTTTTTTTTGATATGTCGTTTGTTTGTTTATTTTTTTAATATAAATAAATGAGTAATAATAATAAATCCTAAAATTATTAAAAATCTTTTGGTTAATTGTATTGTTTAAGTATTTTAATACCCAATATTATTACTAAAAATAATAACAAAGCTGTATGTACTTAGAATAGAACATTGGTAAAGTCAAATTAAACAACCTACCTGATGACGGTTACCATTTATTTACAGAATTTGTGCTGTCTAATCTGTTTCTCTATCACTTATCTCGTATTCTTTATCCTTTTAAGGTTGACAACACACTAGCATACCTCCTGGCGTTTCTTATTTTTATTGGCATCGGTAGCCACATACTAAGTCACTCATTCGAGCAGTGGCGTAGCGTGGTCTAATATAGACGTTGGCAAAGTCGCATCAGCGAGGCCCCTTTTGTTTCGTTCCCAAGATCTACCCAATAAAATTGGCCAGTCATTAAAAACATCGTAGGTCGCAAAAACTTGCACTGTTGTGATTTTTTGGGATGTTGTTAGTATAGATACCAATAGTTTAAAACCAAATTTGCAGCTTGCAATTTAAAGGGCCCTGGGCCCACTTCGCCCACGCCTAGCAACGCCACTGCATTCGAGTTTTATCATTAAAAAATCCAAAAAAAACCAGATGCACAACATTTAATTTTATAAACATTTTATTATTTATCTGCCGATAAGTTTTTTTTAAGTAATGAAAGGTATTGTTCTTAAAACATAGCTTTTTTAAATTGATATTTAAAAAAGTTATATTTTAAGAACAACCAAACTTTGTATACAGTGTTCTTGGTAGGTCATAATCTTAACTATACAGAAAACGGGTCAGTTTTTATTTTAATGAAGACAATAATTGTTTTAATATGATTAACCCACGCGTATATTTATGTAATTTGTGGCGGGTTATCGCTTATGGTTCAACATTGTAATTGATTTAAATATCTTTGTTATTATATTTATAAGTACTCGACTCGAAAGTTCTTATGTTATATTCGAGTTACGTTCTTTATAAACAAACTATAAAATATTCCGCGTCTCTTTATAAAATATTATTCGTGGAAAACGGCAATTTTGTATGGAGGGGGGGGGGGTAAAAGGGGGAGATGGGTGAGTGTGAGTAGCCTATGTTACTCGCTGATAAAGTAGCTTTCTATAGGTGAAAGAATTTTTAAAATCGGTCCAGTAGTTTTTGAGTTTATTCATTACAAACATACAAAAATACAAAATCTTTTCTTTTTATAATATTAGTATAGATTGAAGAACATGTATTATTTTTAAATTGAACAAGTCAAAAATAGTGGACAGAAAATAGTGAAAACAGTGTCTCAACCGAAAGTAAAAAGTTATGTCAGAATAGATAAGTTAGTTTAACTGATAGAAAATCGCCTGGGAGAAATCGCTATGTTGGTGATAGATATAGTTATACTTTCTTACATAGTTAGTAGACTGGCTGCTGTAACCGTTCTCCTACAGTAAATGAAAGAAATAAACAATTTATTAAGTAATTTATCTTGACAAAGATATATAAATATTTACAATGACTCTCACACCGGACTAAGTCTTTCTTATCTCACAAATTATGAGTGTTGTTGTGTACCAGTGTGAAAATGATGCTATAGACCTTTTCCTTTCCTTAACCATTTCTTGTCTCTTTTCTTTCCCTTAACTCTGACTTATCTTCCATCTCCCTTTTTTATGTGAAGAGGTCCACTTGATGGCAGTTGCCGTCGTTATTAACACAAGTAAAGCCATAGAGATTGCAAGTGCGCTGTCGACATTAAATACGTAATGTCAAACGTGTGCACGGTAGTGTATGTCAATTTTAATTAATTTCATGTGTTCAAAATTGATATTATATACGTATAAAAATATTAGCTTTCGCCGGTTTTTCTTTCTAAGTGTACCAGATCTCATCTTTAAGTGTACCACATTTCACACTCACACATATATTTAGTTCGCATTTAGAAAGAAAGAAAGAAAGCATCTTTTATTCCTCTAATAAACACAATATACATATATAAACAAATATTAATTATAAACAAACAAATATATGAACAAGTAAGAAGAGGAAAAGGAACCCTGACTCAGTATACAGTTGTGGTGCGGACCACAACACTGATATTCTGCCAGGGACCAGAAATTCAGAGAAAAAGAAAACAAAAAAACATTTACGCGGGAATTATTACAATCCATGGCTGAAATTATTACTCAGATTCTTATCTATTTCCAAATGAAGACATAATGTAATTACAATCACTCAACTGAAACGACTATGAATTTGATACAATTTAAAAAAAAAAACGAGACAAGTGCGAGTTGAACTCGCGTGAAGAGGGTTCCGTACGATATTGAGTGATTTACCATGACATTTTAATATTATTGACTTCTTATAGTCTTAGACAGATACACGAGTGATCCTATAAGGGTTCCGTTTTTTTATTGGGACGTACGGAACCCTAAAAATAACTCATTTATTTATTTATTTATTGGATCACCACGAGTCTACGTCTGCATTTGAGATCCACTAAGTTAACTAATAAGACAGGATAACTATGTTGTTTTTGAAGTGGTTCAAATTGTCCGCTGAAATCACGTTTCTTCACAATTTGTTCCATAAAATAACCACTCTGTTAAAGAAAATGTGGTGGTTAAAAACCACCTATATGTTAAAAAACCAAATTTCTTTTACGTTTAAAGACAAACGCCACCCGCTAGGTCGCGGGGAAACGGGAGTACATAATATTGAGTTGCATCTCAGTACAATAATGATGAAAGATAATAAGAATAGCCATAAAAAGTAACTGACACTCGAACCAGTCTAAGGCGTTTCAAAAGGCTGATTTACCAAATTTTGATGTTTGAGGGGTGACTGTCGGTTCTATTCAGAATAATCTTTGGCAGTTATTAGCACAGGTGCATCGACACACGTAAACTGGTCGGTCGGCATCGGACGTCGCTCGTTCGGGCGGTGCGGTGTCGCTCTCGTCTCACTTACCGAAAATGATGTACCGCCAAATTGTAGAGCGGAAAAAATATTTAACTCGACACCACTACTAATGTTTCTCGACACTATAATTTGAAATTTAATCGACTACAAAAATCGAAGATTTTATGATGAAACATTATTACACCGGGCCCGGCGTTCACCGTGTTTTTCTCAACGTGTCCCGGCCGGGTTTGTCATTTGTCACAGTGCCGCCGGGCTTTGTCATTTTTAAGTATTATTATACTATTTTGTGTTACTATTACTACATATGCTTATAAGTTATAATAAGGCAGCCTCGGAGGCCTCCTGAAGTTGTCTCAGAGCGCACAGTGAAAACAAACGTGTTACGAAATCTCGCCATTGGAGCGCTCCGGCCGTGCCCCGACCGGGACACGGACACGGCCCGGTGAAGTATGAATTATTGGTTCATACAAAAGCATACTATGAATATCTTCACAGGACCGCAACTGGGGCACGTCCCGGTGCAATATATATCCACCTTTATGCTCAATCTTATATTACAGTTAAAACTAGCTTTCGCCCGAAACTTCGCCCACGTTAAAAAATAAAAATAAAACGCCTGACAAAATATATAAACAATAATTTATTCAATTCGTTGAATTTAAATTCTTGCGATGATCCTCGGGAACAGTACTTTTTTCTGCATAAAAGGTACTTTATGTCCTTTTTTGTATTTACTGATATGGATTTAGTACTGACAGGGCTAACAGAGTTTGGGTAGCGTGTCAATCCCCGTACAGAAGATTACTGTGAAATAATAGAATGTGTGCTGTTGTGTTTCGGTGAATGAATGTGGGATGCCAGAGGACACTTCCCTATCCCCTTTTGATAACTTATCCTTTATCCTACTATGGTGGACGGCACACATGCCCACCATAATGTTATGGTAATATTTTGTATATAAGATTATATTATAAACTCATTGCCGGCCTCTATCTGTTTATTTTTAATGTTAAAATCGGTAGACAGGCTGACGGTCCACTTGATGGTAGGTGGCTACCGTCGTTTATAACACAAGCAATGCCACAGCCGCTGCAAATGCGCTGCCAACTACAGTAGGATTAAGGATAAGGGATTAGGAGGGGACAGGGAAATGGGCTCTGGCATTCCTTACTCACTCACCGAAAGACAACAGCACACGTGCAGTTATTTTAGGGTGGTCTTCTGTAAGTGGGTGGTTACTGCCGCCATACGGGTTGCCCAAATGACTGCGAATCGCAGTGTGCCCCTGCCACTACTTTCCAGCTCCAGACCAGAGCCAAATTTGAAAAGTTCACTTTTAAAAGTTGACCCTGCCGAGAATCGAACCCGGGAACCCTAGAACAGAGCGTTAATGCAAGCACCCTAACGGTCCGTCTAACTTCTTTTGAACCACCCAACAGATTTTGCCACGGTTTTCACTGATGAAACGTTTTCGTATATAATTTGCAGACAATAAATGCAACGCTAAGCCGGGTTCGCTAGTAATTTATTGCATTAAACATTCTAACGAATTTGAAAACCGTACTATAAATTAGTAATTTAAACATTCATTAAATGTCAATCGAGTTTTATTCGAGTATTCATGGTACCGTTTGCGGTAAAGTATAGAACGAATTCAGTGTTGTATTTTTTACTGTCGAGTCTGAGTCTGGTATTACGATAGAATTAGCGAAGCCCGCGCGCGCCTCGTGACTTTAGGGTATTACAGACCTAACTTCAGTTAGGAGTGAATCTATCTCACGAGAAATAACGTAGTTGGTAGATACGACTAACTACGATTCTCGTAGTGTTTCATACATATATTTTGTATAAAGATTTTTTAACTGCAACTCAAGTTCAGTACTGAAGCCAGTGGGAATGTAAAACTGTTGCAAAATACAAAATTGCTGATTTAATAATAATTATTAATTTAATTTAATTTAATAATAATTATTAATATTTGCATGCCCTTGGCGGGTAGAACATACTTTGTACTGTAACTGCTGTATACAAATTAAAATCCTGTAAACATGTGTTCGCGCAAATAAAGATTTATTTTATTTTATTTTATTTTTTTATTTTTATTTTATTTTAATCTCTAATAATAATTATTAAGAAATAACATCAAAGGCAATTTTTTAGTAGCAGAAGAAATTATATTTTTAATATTAATAACTACCTGTGTCCCCCGCGGTTTGACCCGCCACCGCTTCTAAGGGTCAACGTGATGATAAAATAGCCTATAAACTTCCTTAAGAATTGGGCTTTAAAATTCAAAAAATAGCCCACTGGTAGTTTCAGAGTTTAACTCTATAGCTTATTATATTAGTATAGATTTTAAAGAAAAGAGAAACCCTGTTTCTCCTATTAGCCTGGGCTGCGACTGTACAAGTCTGAAAATTTGCCTGTAATTAGGAAATTGAAAAAAAAAATTCCATGATCCCAATGTTCACAATTATCAGCAACCGCCAAGTTCCTAAATAAATCGTAATATGAACATTTGAGGTTATGTCGTGGATGCGTGTTAAGTTTTCTGATACGATGGGAATCATAATTGCAATGATATGTCATAAATCGGCGAAGGTAGTCACCTACCATCATATAGACCGTCAGCCTGTCTGCCGATCTGAACTTAAAAAAATACGATTCATAAATTATTACTGTTTGCATAACTTAAGTACATATTTTAATAGACGTTGCCTCGTTAAAAATAAATCGTACCCACATCAATACAAGCTATAATATTAGCAATTATTCGAAAATTCGAGTTCTGAATAATGCTTGAAATGGACCGAAACCAGAAAAGTTCCAGTGCTTCGGGTTCGTTGATTTTCTTAGAATAAGAAAATCATGAAAATTATTTTGATATCCCGATATGGGCAAATAATGATAAAATTTAAAAGAAAATTTAGTATTGATTCACCTTTTGAGGGAAATGGGGCTTAGCACTCACTAATTGTGCTATTATTTTGTATAGGTGTGGTTACTGTCGCCAGAAAAGCTACCCAAAATCGGTTGCAGAACACAGTGTAACAAGAACAGCACTTAAAAGTAGGAATATATTTTCCCAACACTATTTTAACAATGCACAAGAAGAAATACTGGCTGAAAATATTTGTAAGCTTATTTATTAGGCATCATAAAATGTATTTACATTTGTTAAAATGTCTTAAACCGGGAAACTCATAATTCCCAAAGAATCTTTCTCGTCCTTGGCGACACGTAACTCGACATAACTCAGTATAAAACGACATATATCTCGGCATAACTCGTTCACAAATCGTGGCTAGTTTGCGACCGTCAACTAACGAGTGTCGCGATGTCGCGTCCGTCTTCGGTAGCCCACGTGGGAGTCGTAAAGCTTGGTGTACAAAATAAATATTTTACTTCTAACGTTCAATTACTTGGTTAGTTGCTTTGGTCAGTTTTTAATGAATTCATATTATATTATACTAGAGACGAAAAAAAAAATTCAAGTTATATGTATACACAAACCTTCCTCGTTTATCTCTTTCCTTTAGCAAAAACCGCATTAAAATCAGTTAGGTGGTTTCGAATTTAGCGGACGAGAAACTGACGGAAGTCGACAGCGACTTTATCTACTAATATTATAAACAGAAAAAATTTGTATATATGTTTGTAATGAATAAACTCAAAAACTAGTTGACGGATTTTAAAAATTCTTTCACCTATGGAAAGCTACAATATCAA
Organism: Bembecia ichneumoniformis; assembly: GCA_910589475.2. Classification (NCBI taxonomy): domain Eukaryota; kingdom Metazoa; phylum Arthropoda; class Insecta; order Lepidoptera; family Sesiidae; genus Bembecia; species Bembecia ichneumoniformis. Next base: position 13,299,850 of record OU342539.1, on the reverse strand, counting down.
CGATTAACATAGGTCTACTCACCCTCCCCCATCTCTCCCCTTTACCCCCCTCCATACAAAATTGCGGTTTTCTAAGAATATTTTATAAAGAGACCCGGACTAGTACATATAATAAAATCGTAGACGAGCCGTGTCTGAACATTAAATATTTTTTGAAAAATAGAATTTATACACTCTGTACTTATGTTACCGAAGTCAAAAAAATAGGTTTTAGAATTTTTGTCTGTTTGTCTGTGCGTTTGTGCACGCTAATCTCGGAGACGGCTTAACCGATTCGAATGCGGTTTTCACTGATGTATTGTAGCAAGCGTCCTGTAACATTTAGTGTATGTTTCATTCCAATCGGTTTACAAACAAAAAAGATACGTACCGAATACCAAGCGTATGAAGTTGCGGGCTCAGCTAGTTTTATAACATGTATAGATACAGAAATTTATAAAAGTGTATGAGGGCGTTAGTTATTCTTTCATGATTTCGATGAAATTTAATCAGTTCAGACCTGTACTTATGAACTTTGATAGACCCTTAAAACAACGACTAACATCAGACTGATCAGACCCACATTAGACTGAGTTAAGTGAAAACAAAGTGGTGTTTATAAGCCTACTCTAATATTAGGGGCTGGGCAAAACTAGAAGCTTAGATTGGATCTTGTCAGTGTTAAAACATTTTAAGTTTTTTTTTTAGTTAAATAGAAAAAGTTTTAAATATTTGTTTGTCAATTCCGAACTTATTGTATACCTATTATTAGAGTGTTGCCACACTTCACAAGTCGAAAGGACTAACATCAGACCGAACACAATTTTTACCAAAATGAGCCCAACTTAATAACCTATGAATTAAGGTGCAATATTGCACAACAAATTTTTGTAGCTTCTCGGGGATAACCGAACAGATATAAAATTGGAAGGTTTTTCTTAAATATTTTTTAAAATACGAAAAAAGAAATAAAAGTAGCCGATTAAGTTAATTAATAAGCTTAAAAAATTACGTAGTTGTTGCTGAAGTTTTTTATTACTGTGACGAGAAAGCTTTTTCTTGGTAGTAATTTACAATTTTTTTCTCAGATTTTTTTTACTATTCAATTTTTTTTAATCTAGGTTTTAATTTTACTCTAACAAGTCAAATTAGGCGACGAAAATAACGCTTATCTGCTAAGTCCTCGCCTTAGTGGCAGAATATTTCTATTCTTCCATTCAACAATTACGAGGCATTCATTGAAAGTGTAAAATGTTCTTTTATAAAAAGAATTTCCAATTCAATTAGAACAAATAAGCGTAATCCTCACAGGCATAAATCAATATTATTGACTTGAAAATAAAAGTGGAAGCCATTTCGCTTATCAATATTATTAACTCTTTCTGGCGCGCCCGTCTGTCTGTCATACTGTCGAGCGCTGTTTAACAAAATACAGCACTTTGCTAATCTTAAAAGTGTCAAATTTCTGACTGCGAAGATCATTTATCGTTGAAAATTTTTAACATTACAAAATGTCTGTTTAAAATTATGCATTTTTTTATTTTTATTTCATTTCCATTGAGATTTTTCATACTGTACTTTTTAGGGTACCGTACGTCCGAATAAAAAGACGGAACCCTTATAGGATCACTCGTGTGTCCGTGTCCGTGTGTCCCCCCTTATCTCCGAAACTATTGAACCTAAAATTTTGCAAAAATACAGAAATTAGTTTTCTACTTATAGATTATAGGAAAACATATAAGAAGTCCATGATATTAAAATAACAAGGTAAATCACTCAATATTGTGCGGATAGGTAACATCGTACGGAACCCTGTTCACGCGAGTTCAACTCGCACTTGTCCCGTTTTTTTATGTTAAGATCGGCAGACAGGCTAACGTTCCACTAGATGGTAGGTGGTTGGGTCGTCTATAACACAAGCAACGCCACAATTGCTGCTGCAATGCACTGTCGATTACAGTAAGGATAAGGTATTGGATAGGAAAATGGACTCGGGCATCCCTTACTCGCTCACCAAAAACACAACAGTTTAGTTTTGGTTGACGACTCTGACTCAGGGGTCCCGGGTTCGATTCCCAGGATTAAAAATGAATTTAATGTTGACAGTCATTTGGACACCTTGTCTGGTGGCAGTAACCACTCCTTACAGAAGACCACCGTGAAATAACAACACGTATACTGTCGTCTTTCGGTGTGTGAGCAAGGGATGCCAAAACCCATCGCCATCTATCCCTTTCTTACCCCTTACCCTTAATCCTACTATGGTCAGCAGCGCACTTGCAGCACCCGTGACGTTACTTGAGTTATGGGTGACGGTAGCCACAATTGGACTGTCAGCTTGTCTGTCGACCTTAACTTGATAAAAAACTTGAGGCGTTGCTTGCATAAAATTTAAATTGATTAGAAAATTAATCAATTTCGAGTTGTCATAAAACAAGTTTAAACTCACTAGTGTGCACTAAGCTTAGTTTAGTTTGAGCTATAAATCGCACTAGTCTCTTTATTAAGGCATAGTCTCTTTGTCGGTCTGTCCATCCGTCCATAAAGTATCGTTTGAACGTATTAGGCATGCGCTTAGCCGATTTGCACGCCTCGGGCGGTAATGCGCTCGCGCAGACATACAATTAGAGAAATGGGACGTCCCAATAATATTGTATTGCCTACTACACTATCTTCTAATTAATACAGAACCTGGCACATAGACGCAAAATTGCCTGTCTGTGTGTATTCTATAAGATCTACTTCGAAGAGTGTGCTCGGGAGCTGCATGAGATCATACCGCTTTCCCCTTTCTTCTATAGGACATGCAAACGTACATCCTCATCTCGTCGAAATCCCTCTAATTCGGACATTTTAAAACATCTTTTATAATGCGCACTGCTAAAAATTGTTACTCCCTGCCGTCGTCTGTATTTTCGAACTCATACAACCCAAATCTTTTCAAGGTTCGAGTGAATAGGGATCTTCTGGGTGAGCTCGCTCCATCGTCAGCCTCATCCTTCCTACATGGATAAATGCTGGTCAAGAGCAAACCTATGTTTAATAAAAAAAAATTGCTAACTGGGAGCAGTTGTACAACACCTTTTTATTATTGATAACAAGACAAATAACTACATAAACTGATTATTAATTAATAGAATTAACAAACGAGCGAAATGAGAGCATAAAATTTTATGTTATGCTATCCGAGAAGTGTCATAAATTAATTAGAAATTGACGGAATAACACAGCCTTAACGATCCTCGGCTAACAACGAATTTGGGAGGGCTCCAATAAATACCAAATTAATACGGTTGAAGGAATCGAGGAATTTCTTTATTAGTCTGATACTGAGTATGTGATTAATTAAAATTCTATCAGCCTTTGTTGCTAAAAAGGGTGTAAGGCTTTTACGTAAAATGGTTTTAGTAATAGTAGAAATAACTGTTATATTTTGAGTTTTTGCTATGTTTTTGTCATCTCTTGCAGAAATATTTTATATTCATTTAAGAACAGATCCCAGCAGACTATATATATATTTTATTTTATAACGAACAAAATTTATTTACTCATGTTTTTTCATTATATTTAATCTAAATTACAAAGAGTTTAAAAAAATTATATAAATATTTTGTATTTAATAAATTTTTAACAACTTTTTAACCTCGACTTCGTCTGTTTCCAAATCTATACATAAAGCTGAGAGTTTGTTTATTTGTTTGTACGCGCTAATCCCAGGAACTACTGGTTCGAATTGAAAAATTCTTTTTGTTTTGAATAGTCCATTTATCGAAGAAGGCTATAGGCTATATAACATCACGCTACGACAAATAGCATATATAAGCAGTGTCCAGTACCGCGCGCCCCATGCGCACGCCGCCGCCGTATGGACCGCAGCGAAGTGTGGCCGAGTTCAGCTAGTTTAAAGCTCTTTCCATTTAAGAAAACATAAAAAAATATTTTGAACACTGATTATTATAACTCAAAGGGCTAAAGAACAGACTTTTAATAATTATCTATACTTCTATACTAATATTATAAAGAGAAAAGATTTGTAATGTATGTATTTTTGTAGGTTTGTAATGAATAAACTCAAAAACTACTGGACCGATTTAAAAAATTCTTTCACCTATAGAAATCTACATTATCAGCGAGTAACATAGGCTACTCACCCTCCCCCACCTCCCCCTCGTTACCTCCCTCCATACAAATGTATGTTTGTAATGAATAAACTCAAAGACTACTGGACTGATTTTAAAAGTTTTTTCACCTATAGAAAGCTACATTTATCAACGAGTAACATAGTATTTTATAAAGAGACACGGACGAAGTCGTATGCTACAGCTAGTATGGATATATAGTATGCACTAGGACTAGGATGTAACAATTATACTCTTACACCGAAAATGTCCATAATATTATTAAGACATCACCTCTTAAAACAATGTGAACATGACAAGGTATGTAAGTAGTATCGGGTGTGCGTCGGATTGCATACAATGGTGCACATTTGCATCTGTTATACGATTCAATCGCTTTGTGGTAGCATACAATGATTGTTGGACCTGTCGATACGGCATTGTCCCGGTGAAAGTGCTGTATTTGGTTGCATCTAGCCCTAATACTCATTCCCTAAAAGAAAGTGCACGCTTTTATGATTATTTTGTAACTGCACTGATGCCATCTCTTAACATATTTTGAAACTAAGGCTTAGTTTATCTAGCTGGATTGGACTGCATTCGGGAAGCTATATCCTCTTCTCGTCACCACTGTTATAAGATAAGTTATAAGATAAGTAATATATAAGACTAAGTAATCAGTGCGTCCTGCCAGTGATGACGTATGATACCGGAACGTAGCCTCTCCCGGCAGGACTGATCCACAAGTTTAAAATCGCTCAGCGAGCTATGGAACGGGCTATGCTCGGAGTTTCCTTGGAGGATAGGATCAGAAATTCTGAAATCGTCGAAGAACCAAAGATGTCGATATAACCAAGAGAATTAGCAAGTTGAAGCAAGTTGTAACCGATTACCTGAAAGGCTTCGTGGAAACTGGCTGGATGCAAAAGACAGAACACAATGCGTGATGGCGAGCCTTGGGAGAAGCTTACAGTGGAGAGATACATGTTGATGATGATGAAGGCATTATACATATATGCCATGGATTGTTATTTAATTGTTGCAACTGTAACACATTAAACACATACAAAAATTTAATGTGTTATTCCAGGTTCCTGGTCTGGATTTCTTGAGTCTATCTCTCTAACCCCTACTTATTCCTTAACCTTCATCCTCTCGAGGCCCAGTTATGCACTTGCAACCTGCTTTTTTTATAAGCGACGGTATCTATCTAACATCAAGTGGACCGTCAACCTGACTGGCGATCTATACATAAAAAAAATCTATGCGACAAATGTCGTTCAAATCCGTTCAACGCATGATTGAGTAAAAAATTTAATAACCTATTCTTGTTTTTATTATATTAATTGCAATTTGCATTTATTGCGCATGCGAAACTTCCTCGTTTATCGCTCTTTCCATTGGTAAAAACCGTATCAGTATCGATGGGTAGTTTAGAAAAAATTAGAGGAAAAACAGACAAAAGCGAACAGCGACTTTATTTTAATTAAAATTTAATTTAGAATACTTACATATAAATAATAAAGTTAGTTGCTAATGTTATTTTAAATTAAAATGAAAAATAATATAGAAATAACGTAAGAGACAAATAGAAAATTTATTTTGACCTCATAAACAAGTAAGTGAAATTTAAATTTAGAAAAAAAATCAAAACTCACCTACTCCTTGATAAACCGTTTTCCTTCGTTTTTCTTACACTTTTGTCATCTCTAAATCCATTGCGTAACTCCAAAGAACTTAAAAGATAATTTTAGCTAATTTATAGAAGAGAGTCGACAGAGTTTTTATTTATAATGTGTGCACTGTATTTTAGTAAACCGACTGTACATAATCTTTCTATATTTGAATAATTTCAAATGAGACTATCACATGTGTACATTTTGTTGATTTTCAATTATCACTTAAGGCTCGAGTCTCCTAAAAATTAGTGTTCTTGCATAATTTACAGAAAATAAATGTTTTTTTACAGTTATTAACAAAAGAATAAATGAAATATATTTTACATTTATTGAAAGTGATGGATTTGAAATTTCAAAAACACTTTTTTAATTTTATTTTGATACACATTTTAATAGCTCTATTGGGCGTTAAAAATGCCTCTATTTAGGTTGAACGCGTTGAAGGTCTCATTCAAGCACATGCTACGTAAAAATTATAACAAAAATACGAAATATATTCAGTTTACATTTATTCTCATATCGTTAGCAATAATCTAAACTGGTTACTTTTTTGATAAACGCTTTAGTTTTCTTATTTAAAGAGGTTTAAAAACTTGTAGTTTCATGAATTTTACCACTGCAAATACATATATTTTTCTGTTGAAATTTTTTTTTAATGCAGTCGCTCTTAAAGCCACTTAGTAATGACCTATTTTTTAATAAATTAATGAAAAAAAAAATACAAAAAATATTTTTTTATGTACTTTTTAATCATTGCAATTCATAACAAAAAAGACGCGTGAAAGTGCGCTTAGTTCTGTTTACTAAGGTAGAGTCGCAAAGCGAGACCGGAGCCTTAAGAGTTTTTTTAAGTTCATTTATTACTAGCTGGTGCCCGCGATTTTGTCTGCGTTGAAAAATGTAAAAATTATCCTAAATGTTAATCTAGGTAATAAACTATCTCTATGCCAAATTAAATCCATATCCGTTCAGCCATTTTTGCGTGATTGAGTAACAAACATACAAACTTTCCCTTTTATATTATAATTAAGATTATGCTTTTTTGTTTATTTTATTATTATTATTATTAAAACTCTTTATTTCTACTATAAACATAAAAAAAGAAAGAAACAACAAGTAATAGTACAAAAGGCGGCCTTATCGCTTTATAGCGATTTCTTCCAGGCAACCTTAGGGTAAGGAAAATTATATGAAAAATAAAACAATGTGGGTGGTAAAAGTGGTCATCATAAACTTACATTCTAATAAATAAATACTAGTACATACATTGAATATACACAAATATTAATAAAACCAATTAATAAGATCTATATATATAAAAATGAATCCCCATTTCCCTTGGTCACGGCATCACGCGTGAACGGGTAGACCGATTTTAATTCGGTTTTCACTAATGGAAAGAGGGATAAACGGGGAATGTTCATGTATATAAAAATTGCACGCCGGGCGAAGCCGGGGGCGGGTCGCCCCCGGCTTCGTCAATTTCGCTTCGTCAATTCAAAGGTCTCAATTTTCAATTGAGAGGAAATCATTGAAAAAAAAGTTTTTTTTTTAATTCATACTGTATATAGTCAACTGAAAAATTTTTTTTTTACGTGTATGGGAGGGTACCCCTGCTCAAACCACCCACGAATCCGCAGCTGACGTTCAAAGGCTTCATGATACAAAACTCACAAGCATTTTAAGACTTATCGCCTGAGAGGAACTTGGTCATGAAAATCTGTTTCTGACTTGCGGATCATAAAATGACTCATTAAAAAAATATGAATATAAATTAATCGCTATACAAAAAACTCTTAACATCTTCACAGGAAAACATATGACCAAGCCTATCTCAATAATAAAAAAATATTAACAGGTTTTTTTTAACGGCTCTTCTTAATGAGTTGACATGACAGATATTATTAATGACATAACATTATGGATACGTTTAGATTTGATTTTATCAAGCAACTGTGTATTATATTATTATTTTTTTGTAAATGTTGTCAGACCGGCTGACGGTCCTCTTGGTGGTAGGTGGCTACCGTCGCCTGTAACAGAAGCAACGCCACACTGCAAGTGCTCTGCCGACTATAGTACGGGACCATAGTGCCGACTATAAGGGATTACGAAGGAATAGCGAAATGAGATCTGCTATTCGTTACTAACTCACTCAAACACAACAGCACAGATGCTGTTTTTTAGGGTTCCGTACGTCCGAATAAAAAAAAACGGAACCCTTATAGGATCACTCGCGTGTCCGTCTGTTCGACCCCCCCCCCCCTTAATCTCCGAAACTACTGATACTAAAATTTTGAAAAAAAAATACAGAAATTAGTTTTCTACTTATAGATTATATGAAAACCTATAAGAAGTCCATGATATTAAAATAACATGGTAAATCACTCAATATTGTGCGGATAGGTGACATCGTACGGAACCCTCTTCACACGCGAGTTCAACTCGCACTTGTCCCTTTTTTTTATCATTTCGACATAATTAACGCATAATTGAATAAAAACGACAGACTACGTATCCGAGACTAGTAATTTCTCGTGCGAGTTGGCAAACGATCCTTGAGGTTGCTATTAATTAAATGAAACGAAGAAGCACGGTGGTCAAACAAGATGATATACGTCATCTTATTAAATCGTAATCATCATCAGCCCAGCCCACTGGCGTTGGACAGTTACAAATTAATAATTACAACTTGGAAACAAGACCTTATTCGCTGAGTTATTAAGGGGATAGTTGATTAATAACAATTTATTTATTTATTGAATAGCAAACCTAACAGCATATAAAAAATTACAAATACATCTATATATATAAAAATGAATCCCCATTTCCCTTGGTCGCGGCATCACGCGTGAACGGGTGGACCGATTTTAATTCGGTTTTCACTAATGGAAAGAGGGATAAACGGGGAATGTTCATATATATAAAAATTGCACCGCGGGCGAAGCCGGGGGCTGGTCGCTAGTTTTAAATAAAATTAATTTTTTGCAAAGCCTACAAATTACTAGGCCTGACAAATTACAATTTAAAAGTACATATATACACACATATATACATACATACAAGTAGAATATATAAACATATATATATTACTATCCTCACCTTGTCGAAATCCCTCCAATTCGGACCAAGCGCTTTAAAACATCTTTTGTGATGCGCACTGCTAAGGATTGGAACTCCCTGCCGGCGTCTGTATTTCCGAACTAATACAACCCAAATCTTTTCAAGGTTCGAGTGAATAGGCATCTTCTGGGTGAGCTGGCTCCATCGTCGGCCTCATCCTTCCTACATGGATAGATGCTGGTCAAGAAAAAACCCATCTTTAATTAAAAAAAAAAATTAAAGTTCGGTGTTTGGTGTTCACTCACCGAAACACACGTGCAGTTACTTCACGGTGGTCTTCTTTAAGGGGGTGGTTACTGCCGCCAGACGGGCTGCCCAAATTACTGGGAAACATAGGTCATAGTGCGCCCTGCCACTCCTTTCCGGATCCAAACCAGAATCAACTTTGAAAAGTTCATTTTTCAAAGTTGACCCTTCCGGGAATCGAACCCGGGAACCCTAGAACAGAGCGTTAAGGGAGTCCATTATTCCAGATGGACATAGGGTATACACAATATAGACCCTATGTCCATCTGGAATAATGTACCTTTCAAATAGTGAAAGATTTTTTCAAATAAGTCCAATGGTTCCGGAGTTTACCCTCCACATATAAACAAACATACAAAATCCACCATCTCTCTTTATTATATTAATGACTAGCTGTTGCCCGAGACTTCGTCGGCGTTGAAAAATAAAAAATATAAAACCGATGATGACGCTATCTATTATACTACCATAGAATTAGATGAAGCGACATCTATCGTATTTGGGTAGAACTACTTGGTGATACACCTGTGCATAGTATGCTCCAATTTGCAAACTCTCGGGCACCTAAGGATAAAACCTTAAGGTGGAGATAAACGCTAAATACTAAAAATATCCATTGTTCCATGAAGATGTTACAAGAAATAGGAAACACAATTGCTTTGAAAAAAAAAAATTATACTTAAACATGTGAACAACCAATTGTATTAATTATAATTTTTGTTAAAGTAATAGAAACTCCACAAAAAAAGTTAAAACAGAAGAAGAATTTGACTTTTATTGAAAATTCTCTCGAAAACGGCTTATTGCGCGCATATGAATCGTGTACCTATTAATAAGTTAATGTCAGTTAAAAAAATGTGTTAATATTTTTTTTTGCGTATTGTTATAATGGTAAAAACAAAAAAAATACAATTTCTAGACCTGTTGAATTGTCTCCGCCGCCAGCGAGTTCTATTGTAAATGTCATTTGCCTAAGTGAAGCCCTTAACCAATTAGGTATACACCCATATAATCCTCAGGAATCACTCTGTTGATAGATGAAAACCGCATGTTCGTTAGTTTTTGAGATTATCACGAATAATACACACATACAGACAGACGCGGCGGGATACATTGTTTTATATCTAATAATTATGTAAGTATAAAGTGTATACCCGTGGATAGGGTTGCCAGGCCTCAAAATCGAAAATCCGGACACAGATTCATATTTAGCCGGACATTTTGCCATAATAGCCTGACACACTGGTTTTTAGAAGAAATAGTTCTTTTTATTTGTGCATTTATTACTTTAAATTAATTTAAAGTAATTAATAATTAAAGTAAAAAAAATGAAAAAATGAAAATTTTTAAGTAGTTAAAAGTATTAAAGTAATTTTAATACTTTTCTTAAAGTAATTTGTAAGATCGTGAATCATGCGTGTCCGCGTGATTCTGGCCGCTGCGGGGTTGACCAAAAGCCTAACAAAAGCCCGACGGGCCGGATTTGTATATATTTGGCCGGACACGACTGTAAAAACCCCTACCCGTGGACAATAAATCGTCATCGTTTAGTGTTTATTGCAGAATCTTTACACTAAAAAAAAACAATGACAATTGGTGTTATTACATCTATGGTCAAAGACCTTAAAAAAACCGTAAAAGCCCTTTGTTTTCATAGCTACACAAGAGAATACAAAATTAGCTATGTTTCTTACATAAATAAACACACACCATTCCGCACAATAAACTCTGATAAAATAAAGGTTACAAAATAAACGTCAAACATTCCCGCCATTTTGACGCCGCGCCGCCATGTTTAGCGCGAGGCGTGCTTTCGGAAACTGAACGCTGTTTAGAGTACAATAACTGAAAATTAGCAGAAGGCCACCACTCATTTGGTTAAACGACTTACTTTTATGGACTTCAGAGCGAATATCACATTTAGACACAGTTTCCTAATAATAAGATTTGATGCACGCAATTTTTTTTTTCAAAGCAAATTTTTGCTCACATAGTATACCTATATCAATTGATATTTAGTTTCTGAAATAGAAATTTAGCGGACTGCATATTTCGTAATTTAATTTTGTCTCGAAATTTTAATACCTGATACTGAATTTGATAATCAAGTAAACTTGAATTGGCTAAAAAGTCGGGTTATATCATTTGTTAAGTGTTGATTAAGAAAGACTGTGATTATTACTAATCTCAAATACTCTAACTAATGGAGATTATATAATAATATAATACATATACCTATAATATTCGCTCTTCTAAGTGTTGATTAAATTTGGTTATTATTTGATATTCTCAAAAAAATACTCCATTTTTCTTTTTTTTTTATATTATAAATAAACATGAAATATTCAAGCTAATATTTTATTATTTTAATACTAACAGACTCAGACCGAAAAAAACTATAGACAGAGCTCTTACGAACAAAAACGTTTTAAAAAATGAAGCCGGTTCGCTGAAGATGTGTGCATAACCCTACTTGTCATATAGTGGCCATGCGTTTGTGTATGCAGTTAAAAATGTTTTCCACTAACAACTTTAACCCAATTAATTATTATAATACTTTTTAAACAAAAAATATAGTTAGGTATATCAGCTATTCGCGTCAGAATGTCGAGCGGGCGTCACCCTATTGCAGAATCGTCTTCCTATTACCTGCCTCACTTAAGAGCGTGTATTGTTCCGTCTATAGTTTTTGTCGGTCTGAGCTAACAGAATGAAAATTGCTTCTTTTTCTTATCATTATAACGGATATCAAAATAAGGGATATTTTGATATTTATTTTAAATGTCGGATTTTTAATAGTTAAGTAATAAGTAAAGTAACGGATAAAGTAATAGTTATTAGATTGGTTATGTAAACCAATTGCAGGCGTGACAGCATTTACCAACACCAAAGAGAATCTAGTTTAAAAAATTCAAATAAAATTTTCTAAGTCAATACTGAACTAACTGTTCTTAATTATTAACTAAGTTTTAATTAAATATTATTTAATTACGCTAACCCAACCATTATTTTCAGAGCCGTTTAAAACGAAGAATATATATATATATTACTTACAATTTGTAATGAATTTTATTCCGTTACATTATTTTATTAATTTGTGAGTTATGATCTTGTTTCATTATTACATTTAATTAAAAAAATGTAAAAAAAAAACAGTAGTTTCATTCTAATCACAGAAATATTGCGTCAGATCGCCCATACTCATTGAAAATCGTAATACGTAGTAGATAGCATTGTACTGATAAATGATAAATCGATTTATCGAACTAGGCCTCTGATGTTATCGTTTTGTCTTTGTTTTTAAAATCATGTCAATATTTTTTTTGGATAATCTGTTGTCTCAGTCTGACTAATAGAATTTAGAAGGTTTTATTACATGTAAATTTATTCATAAAATATAATAACTGATATTATACTACTGATATTACCTAATAATTTATTATTATTTTAATAACAAAATAAAAAGGGAACAAAGAAAGAAATATATCTACATCGTTTTAAATTTTACTACAAATTAATCTATCTTTAAATTTCCTTGTGTTAAATTTAAAAAAAAAAGATACAATAGCCTTGCAAGTTTTTTTATTAAAACTTGTTCAGATCCTACAAATATTATAACTGCGAAAGTTTGTGATGTTTTTTATTCTTTCACATAAAAACTACAAAACAAATTTGGATGAAATTTAGCACACAGATACTTTATTGACTGGACATATAGGATACTTATTATCCTGGAAAAATGTTAGTTTCCGAAGGGACGGTCTTAAAATATTAAAAATTCGGCGCCACTGTCGTCCACCGTTGTCACAGCGATCTTTCATTTTTCTACACAGACGAAGTCTCGGGCTTCAGCTAGTCAATCCATAATTCGTTCATTCACTGCTTAAAAGTGCTCGTAAAAATCTATCTGTCGCAACAGATAAATTTAAATATTTATGCTATATTTTACGCCCACGCAAGCATTTAATTCTCATTGTATACGTTTCATAATATTGTCTAAACAAATGTTTTTTAAAAAAACCTTTTAGTGAGATAAATAGAGATGTCCATTGGCAAACAACCAATGTTCGGATAGTAATAAATTATTTAATTCAAATTTTTCTTGTCACGCGAACGATGACAAAATTCTATATGCGTTTCTATTTATTTTTAAAATATTAGTTAATTTATTATTAGTTAGTTTTATTAACTTTATTGCGCTTGTGTGGATTTTATATTCTTTTAATCGTAAAGGTCAGCAGACAGGCTAACAGTTTACATGACAGTGGTTTGCTACCGTTCGTCTATATAAAAATAAAATTTCACAACCCCGATTTGGGAGATTACAAATTGCTGCCGAAAGTATTAGTTAAATTTTTTGACTCGTTTGATATGCCCAAGGCATTAAGATTTATGTGTAGCTAAACTAACTGGATTGGTAGGTACATCAATTGCCTAGTTTCAAAACAGGAAAAGAGCAAACGCAGGTTATAAATCCTTAAACTCTATTCCGTAATAGGTCTCTCTATCCCGGGCGTATATCAAACTAAACGGACAGGAATCAATTTTGTCAAGACTGCATTTCATAAACTCTGAGCGAATTTGAAATGTAAATAATGACACGTAAAAAGTTAGTGAAATAGCAAATTTGAAGCTATAGTTAGTTTTTTGTGCGTTGGACTTGCACCAGCTAGTCCCCCCTAGCCCCTTCTACCATCGGACAACAAGGCGCACATTTAAATGTCACCCTTATATGGTTGATATACCTAAAATCCGCACGTTGCGGTTCGGGTCAACTTTTTTGATTCGAACTGCTAGCGTGTGGAACCAACTTCCAGCACCCTTGTTTCCACAACACTACAACCCTGTACTCTTCAAGTCGCGAGTGAATCGGTTCTTAATAGACAGGCATGCTCCATCTTAGATCGCGTCATCACTTACCATCAGGTGAGACTGCGGTCAAATGCTTGATCTATCATTATAAAAAAAAAAAAATAATAATTTGAAAAGAGATAAATCCAAAAAGTAGCCATATTTAATTTATTGGCGAAAAACTCAAACAAAGCATCTTTTATGCCTTATTTACATTTTAAGACTTGGTATTACCCGTTCAAGCTCTGATTACAGCTTCTAGCTAGTATGGCATACTGCAGATAAGGTTTCGGGGGTGATGTTGGGAAATATTCTCCAATTCTACCATCAGGGATTGTTTTGGGGCCCTTAGGGTGGTAGGAAGTGGTCTGAGGCGTTTTTCAACCATTCTTTAAAAGAACGTTTTTTTAATATTAAGATCGGCAGATAGACTGACGGTCCACTTGATGGTAGGTGGCTACCGTCGCCTATAACACAAACAACGCCAAAGCTGCTGCAAGTGCATTGCCGACTACAGTAGGATTAGGGATAAGCGTTTGGGAGGGGATAGGGAAATGGGCTCTGGCATCCCTTAGTCACTCACCAAAACACAACAGCACACCTGCTATTATTTCACGGTGGTCTTCTGTAACGGTCTGCCCCAATGACTGCGAAACGCAGTGTGCTCTGCCACTAAAAGTAGTGGCAGAGCACACTAAACAGCCAATAATTACTAGACAGCCAATAATTAAATGAGTTTTGCCTTTGCTTTATTGTTTTACATAACGATATGTGTAAGAGTATTTCAGAAGAAGAATTATGTAAAAAATTCTTGTTTTCGAAACAACAAACGCTGTATTGTTGTTTCGAAAACTTAAGAATTTTAATTAGAATTAAATTAAATAAGAGAATAGAAAGTAGCGATGGGAATCAGGCCTTTGGTTACATGCTTTACCGTCTCGTAACATTGGCAATCTTTTAGATAATAATACTTTTAGATTGGCAGCATCCCTACGAGTTGGTGCTCCCTGTACTGTTCCTCACCACTGTAACTGTGGAGAATCAGTAGATCGGTTCGGCCATCACGGACTATCATGTATTAAGAGCGTAGGACGCATACTACTGTCTACTTCTGTCTTCTTCTAAACCGCCCAATGGATTTTGATACGGCTTTCACTAGTGAAAAGAGCGACAAACGACGAAGATTTGTGTATATAAATTGTAGAAAAAAAAATGCATCCCTGAGAAGCCGAGAGCTGGTCGCTACTAAATATTATAAAATGAATCTATGTATTATGTAATAAATATAACTAATACTAAAAAGTTAAATGTGACACTTGATTTATTATAAATTTATTAAAATAAAGATTATTAAAATTAAACATCCTGTTGAAAGTGTGCATTCTTATGGTCAACAAGGATGCACTTATATGAGTTAGCTGCATGTTAGAGTGGGACGAGCAGGTTTGTTGTATTTTAGTGTGTTAAAGTTGTATCTACCTACAAATATTTGCTTATTACTTTTGTCTGTATTTGTTTATAACAATAATCGTGTTTAAATTATTGTTAGGTGTGTTTATATTGTTGCTAGAAATTTAATTGGATTTATAGTACACCTAAACTTGTATTTTAAAAGTAAAAACATTTAAAAAAAAATGTATTTTTTGTTCTAGTGTAAATAAAAAAATTCGCTGTCCGCTGAACTAAACCGTGTTTCTCCGCTGAACTAAACCACCCAAGGGATTTAGATACGAGGAAGGTTTGTGTATATAAATTTGCAGTGGAAGCCGGGAGCGGGTCGCTAGTTTTATATAAGAAAATTTATTTAAGAAATTTTATTTACAAATCCGATTACAAATGAATGAAAATTACCCCTAAGTACCTATCTCTTGATGAATGTTAGTGTGTGGTGGGGCTTGGTATAACTGGAATTCCAAAAAACGGCTATTTATTTCGCTTTTGACTTGGCCGGTGTAACTCGCATCGAGTGTATTACGCGTGGGCGCAGCTTCCTGCGCGCGCGCGTTGACAGTTGACGTAGCGGAATGAGGGATGCAGCCACCGGCGCGGGCGCATTGTATACTCCCGTCATCCTATCCCGTTTACGTCTGGCCCTCCGTCCGTGAGAATTTCAATTTCAATTCCTGTTCTATTATTAAGCATACTTAATAATTTTCCATATTGTGTCTTTGATTGGTTTCTACGACATCAAGCAAACTACCTTGTAGGGCACAGATGTTCCGAGAATTTTACATTTGAGATTTTTTGTCTGTTTGTGTGTGCGATTATGCACGCTAATCTCAGAAACGACTAGACCGCTTTGGATGCGGTTTTCATTGGTGTATTGTAATTAGCTTCCCGTAATATTTAAAGTTTCTTTCATTCCAATCGGTTTACAAATAAAAAAGTTTTTTTAATGTTAAAATCGGTAGACAGGCCGACGGTCCACTTGATGGTAGGTGGCTACCGTCGCCTATAACACAAGCAACGCCACAGATGCTGCAAGTGCGCTGCCGACTACAGTAGGATTAAGGATAAGGGATTAGGAGGGGATAGGTAAATGGGCTCTGGCATCCCTTACTCACTCACCGAAACACAACAGCACACGTTCTGTTATTTCACGGTGGTCTTCTGTAAGGGTGTATATTCTGTATACACGCTATATTGAATACCACGCGTACGAAGTTGCGGGCTCAGCTAGTTATGAATATGTCTAAACCCCACTATAGGTATTGACTGTATTTCTTATGTGACCCATTCTATTTAACCTCGCTAAGTACATTGACGAAGGTTGTTCCAAAGTAAACTTCGCAGAACAATGAGTTGACATACAAATACAAAAAAAAAATACAAAAATTGTGCACGCAAATACTTACAGTGTTATTACAAAAAAATACTAAGCTATGTCTCAACACGTGTTTTGTCAAACAGCGTCTAATGACACTTGTGTACAATTTCACAGTTTAAACCCTGCCTCAAATAATGTTTAACCTTCGCTATTACAAAATAGTGTTTGTCCTTTGACTAACCAAAACATCGCTAGGCAACCTATAGGCAACCAAATGTTGCTATTTTAAAATTATAAAATAGCAAATAGTAACAATAAAATAGCAACATTACAAAACGTTCGTTCAACTTCATTTGGTTCAATCCGAAACGTTCCTTTCTATGCAAATGTGTTATGTGCTAATAGAATACCCTACGCAGAATTATTTTAAATGGAATGTGTTTATCAAGACGGTTGAAATCGGTTGAAAGAATGGAATGTGTTTATCAAGACTTGTCAATCGTCATTACTCATTGTCAAATGAGTATAATATAAATAAAATTTATTTCAAGTAATATGGAAAAAAATGGACAATTGCAATATTAATTCGTGTAAATAAATAAAAATTTGTGAACGTGAAGAAAATTTGGTTCAAGAATAAAAGGTAAAACAACCCGATATTTCATCATAATCATAACCACACCACTAAATACAACTTGCGAAAATTAGAGACAAAGCAGTTTAGACTAACTTTGAGGCTTCGACAAGTATTGACATGTATTTAAATATGAAAAGTATTATTTAAACCGTGCCTAACTCTAACTGCTTAACTTAAACACGCTTTTGTAATAAAAATTTTTTTAGACACATCTTCAATGTTTGTTTATCTTTTTTGTAATAACACTCTAACAGTGTTATTACAAAAAAGTTAAACATACATTGAACAAGTGTCTAAAAAAAACTTTATTACAAAAGCGTGTTAAAGCAGTTAGAATTAGGCACGGTTTAAATAATACTTTTCATATTTAAATACATGTCAATACTTGTCGAAGACTCAAAGTTAGTCTACTGCTTTGTCTCTAATTTTCGCAAGTTGTATTTAGTGGTGTGATGAAATATCGGGTTGTTTTACCTTTTATTCTTGAACCCAATTTTCTTCACGTTCACGAATTTTTATTTTAATATTGCAATTGTCCATTTTTTTTCCATAATTTTTATTTATATTATACTCATTTGACAATGAGTAATGACGATTGACAAGTCTCGATAAACACATTCCATTCTTTCAACCGATCACTGTTCTATGTGTACAATGTACTCATTATATACGTAAGTTTTGGTTCCAAAACATACTTATGGCGGTGTATTTAGAGCAATAATTAATTTAATATCACACACGTCACTGTTTTATTTATATATAGATAATTTTAAAATATTTTCTGCGTAGGATATTCTATTAGCACATAACAAATTTGCATAGAAAGGAACGTTTCGGATTGAACCAAATGAAGTTGAACGAACGTTTTGTAATGTTGCTATTTTATTGTTACTATTTGCTATTTTATAATTTTAAAATAGCAACATTTGGTTGCCTATAGGTTGCCTAGTGATGTTTTGGTAAGTCAAAGGACAAACACTATTTTGTAATAGCGAAGGTTAAACATTATTTGAGGCAGGGTTTAAACTGTGAAATTGTATACAAATGTCATTAGACGCTGTTTGACAAAACACGTGTTGAGACCTAGTTTAGTATTTTTTTTTGTAATAACACTGTTAGTGTTTGTCTTCTAAACATTTTGCTTGATAGAAAGCTAATTGTTACATCATCAGCTAGGGCATCATTTTTTTTTAAGTCGATTTTACCAGGATTTCGGAAAAAAAAAATAGCCAAGAAGATGGCGATCCTGAGAAGAAACTCCGAAAGGAATTGAGGATACCATTCTTTTTATCATCTTTAAAATAATATACAAAATACCACGCGTATGAAGATGCGGCGGACTCAGCTAGTTATAAATTGCTACACATATAATTTAACCAGATAAAATATAATTATGCAACTATTGTCTTTACTTTGCAAGGTGTAATAATGATAATATGTATATTTTACCGTTTACAGTTTAATCGATTTTTATCCGTAACAAATATCATTTTATTATTTGGTAATTTTGTTAAATTAACAAACTATCATGTTTCTATTTTAAAATTCAAAATAAAAACCACTTATTTGCTAATTATGTAATCGCATTGTGTACATTATATAGTCAAATGGAATAATAAACTTTTTCCAACGGAATATTCTAGTGTCATTTGAACACGGACAGACTCCCTGATTTTCCTTATATTTATGGGAGTTTTATTACAAAAGTGGGAGATTTTTTAAATGAGAATTATGTGTTTTTTGTGTTAATTTATTTTGATTGTGATATTTTTTGTTTAATATATAAACAGTATAATTAATTTTTTTGTTGTTTTTGTTCCAGGTAAGTTCACATTTGTCCGACGACTTATTTAGAGATGGTACGTGTAATATTAAAAAGTAAAAAAAAAAACAGTCAATTGTATTATACAAATAACACCGAATCGGGAATTGTGTTGAAGTACCTAAGTAGCGCAATTTTCCTATCGTCGTCGTCCAGTTATGGGATTATATTTAAAAAAATATTTACTAATTCCAGATGTTCTAGGGAAAATGTCAGTACAATGCTACAAAAATCATTCGACACTTTGATAAAATTTAAACGAGGGTGGGCCATGAAATTAGAGTTACCAGTTAATATCTCCTTACTTTTAGTAGGGAATGGCTTAAAACTGGATATTTTTAGCGAGAAATTATGAAGGACAGACCTACAAAATATAAATTAATATGCTCTTTAACAGTACTTAGTAAAAGGTATCACTTTCACATCGATATGAATAATCGGAGCACTAACTTGTTTTGCATTCTTAAAAAAACTGGTTCTTTTTATACACCACTTCTCTAACAATATCATTTTTGGCATTAATGTCACTTTTGGCATTTTTTTTAGGGTCCCGTACGTCCGTATAAAAAAAACGGAACCCTTATAGGATCACTCGTGTGTCCGTCTCTCCGACCATCCCCCCCCCCCTTATCTCCGAAACTACTGAACCTAAAATTTTGAAAAAAAAAATACAGAAATTAGTTTTCTACTTATAGATTATAGGAAAACCTATAAGAAGTCCGTGATATTAAAATAACATGGTAAATCACTCAATATTGTGCGGATAAGTAACATCGTATGGAACCCTCTTCACGCGAGTTCAACTCGCACTTGTTAAGTTTTTTTTTAAATAAACGCACTATTTGTTCACAATTAATAGAAAACTTAATCTGTCTGTCACTGCGACGTGGCGTTGGCTTTATGGAAAGTTGTGTACTGTTATTTAAAAAGTTAGATATATTTTGCTTGTATATGAAGACACTGTGTATATTTGTAAGAAAATATCCAAATTATTTTGTAAAAATAGAGAAATAAGGTCCAAAATAACTAGGCAAAGTAATATATTGCAAATACCAAAATGTAGATCAAAATAGAAATGTTTATGTAATGGCAATTAAAGTGTATAAAAAACTACCTAATGAAATTGCCGGATCCAATTTGCAAAAACTTTTGACAGTAGTTATTTGTTTATTTAAAACTAGCTGTTGCACGCGACTTCTTCCGCGTCTCTTTATAAAATATTATTCTTGGAAAACGGCAATTTTGTATGCAGGGGGTAAAGGATAAGGGGGGGGTGAGTAACCCATAGACATAGGTAACATATTACACGCTGATAATTTAGCTTTCTATAGGTGAAAGAATTTTTAAAATCGATCCAGTAGTCTTTGAGTTTATTCATTACACACATACTTTTGTATGGAGGGGTTAAATAGGGGAGATTAGGGGGGAAGAGTGAGTAGCCTATGTTACTCGCTGATAATTTATCTCTCATATAGGTGAAAGAATTTTTAAAATAAGTCCAATAGTTTTTGAGTTTATTCATTACAAACATGCATTTATATGGAGGGAGGGGGGAGAGTGAGTAGCCTATGTTACTCGCTGATAATTTAGCTTTCTATAGATGAAAGAATTTTTAAAATCGGTCCAGTGGTTTTTGAGTTTATTCATTATAAACATACAAAAATACATACATACAAATCTTTTCTCTTTATAATATTAGAATAGATGGAAACATTACTTCCGATTTTTGTCGCGTGCTAAAAGATCTTTGCGGCATTGAACTTTATATTGATTTAAAGTTGCTGGTATCAGGATATTCTAAAATCGCAAGTATTTCGAACTGCATGCATTTAGTTTTTATTCTATATACATCTATATTTTAAACATTTATTATTTTATACATATTATGTCAAACTTTTTCAATAACTTCTTTCAATATTGCCAGTGTTTTTGAATTAATAACGTCTTCTTTACTTAGCATTGCAACTGTTAAAGTGGTGGTACAACCAACTTAATCCAGTATAAATTGACATAGACGAGAGGTCTCCGACCCTCTTAACCTTGACACACCACCACAATAACACCTTAACGTCAAACTCAGTGAGTAAGGGAAAACATTGAGATAGGACATGTATATAGCACCCATAAAAGTAAGGCCACGAAACGCGCGAAAAACTTTTTTACTTTTATTAATTTAAAGCGCGCTCACTGTCATTAATTATTGTATTATTTTATTTGTCTTCATTTAATATGGTTAAAATGTAAATGTAACTACATTTTTACATTTTCAGTTCCAATAAACACACCAATCCTCAATGCAAAAATAACCACTACTTAGTATTAAAAAAACAACCATAATATTTCTGTATATTTAAATAAATACTTTACTTATTTTTATGTTGGGTCTTAACAATGATAGTGTAACTGTTGACATAACTAACTCAAATGTATTACAGATTATTATATGTAAATTTTTGAAAGAAAGAAAGAAAGAAAGCATCTTTTATTCGTCTAAATAAACACAATATACATATATGAACAAATAATAATTATAAACAAACAAATATATGAACAAGTAACAAGTAAGTAAGTAATAATTTTGAATTATTTAAGTGTGACATCTTTTTTAAACTATCTAAAATTTCTATTCTATTGGACATTGAATTTAAGCAGCCATATACACAAAATTATGTGTGTATGTATGAGTGTGGTATACACGTATTACAATTAAATCTTCACATTAAGAAAATTCAATGTTGCTTATAATCAATTATATTTCAATATTAGTAATAAAAAAAGCGTTCGGTGGCACAATGGGAAAGACGCGGTCAAGAGGTCCAAGTTGGATCCCCAGTAATGCTATGTATCAATAGGTCTTTTCTAAAACGCTTAAGTACATTTACTGACTGCTGTCAAACGGTGAATGGAAACATTGTGAGGAAACCTGCATACGTCAAAGAAGAAATTCTAAGGCGCATGTGAAATCTACCAACCCGCACTGGACCAGCATGATGGAGCATATAGCCCAAACGCCCTTGTTTGAGAAGGTAAGCCTTTGCCCCTGCAGAGGGACATATAATAGGCTGTTGATGATTGTTTGTTATAGATATTGAATTGTAATTAATTATAATTTACTAAAATTAAAAAAAAAACTTAATCCTCCTTTGAAATCCGCTCATTTCGTGGCTTCTAGTGTTCACAAAATGAGTCCATGTAACGTTTATTCCTTGAAATGGCAGTTTGATGTAGAGTTATGTCAACACATCTCAAGTTTCATTGAGACTGACGGATTAATTAAATTTTTCTTCATAATTCACGGAGGTATGTTCATATGTGTTAAATATTTAAACTCGTCTTCTTATCTCGCTTGATTTATATGTTCCGTTCAAATTTTCTACTATACTATGCACACCGGTTTTAATGATGGTTTTTGAGTGTTGGTTTTTAGTCACGCGGTTCTCGTAGTGATACTTTAAAATTTCCAAAAAAAATACGAAATTTATTTGAAATTTTATCATATAACAATTTGCTATTTTGTTAATAGCATAATTAATTGCTTTAATAAATTAATTTAATTAGTCATTGGTGTAATCAGAGTGTTTATTCGTTGATGAAATTAATTAAATTCCTTGTCATAACTTTATTAAAAATAAAATTAATAAGAAAACTTTTGTTTTGTTCTCGTAGATAATAAATGGTTTAAAAGGGGCTTTATTTGATGACTTGTGTGACAGTATAGTCCAGGAAAATTTACTAACAAATCAAAATTTGAGTCCCATACATTCAAAATTTGAGTATACGTACATATACTCTTTCAAATTAATTGTTTTTAATTTGAAGTAACTTATTTGAAGCCTATCTGTAAGAGTAATGTCATGAAAAAAAAAAATTTTATGTCTTTTTGCAGACATATTCTCCTAGTGCATTTTATAACTTACTAACGACCTGCCCCCGGCTTCGCCCGGCGTGCAATTTTAATATACCCTAAAACATTCCCCGTTTATACCTCTTTCCATTAGCGAAAACAGAATTAAAATCGGTCTACCCGTTCACGCGTGATGCCGTGACCAAGAGAAATGGGGATTCATTTTTATATATAAGACTAGCGGCCCGCCCCCGGCTTCGCCCGGCGTGCAATTTTAATATACCCTAAAACATTCCCCGTTTATCCCTCTTTCCATTAGCGAAAACCGAATTAAAATCGGTCTACCCGTTCACACGTGATGCCGTGACCAAGGGAAATGGGGATTCATTTTTATATAATAGACTAGCGACCCGCCCCCGGCTTCGCCCGGCGTGCAATTTTTATATACCCTAAAACATTCCCCGTTTATACCTCTTTCCATTAGCGAAAACCGAATTAAAATCGGTCTACCCGTTCACGCGTGATGCCGTGACCAGGGAAAATAGGGATTCATTTTTATATATAAGACATTTGGAGAAGTTCTTTTATCCGGTATTACAAAAAAAAATTGTCTCACCTACATGAATTGTAATTTCAGAGTAAATACTGAAAACAGACCTTTATTCAAATTGAAATAGCTTTTTTTTAAATTTTAACCGTCTTACTACAAAAACATTAAACATACTTTAAACAGGCTTTGTACACGTGGTTAAATAAAACTTTACTACAAAAGAGTGTCTAGGCATTGTTTAGGGTTAGACAATGCTTGAGCATTATTTAAATTTAAATACGGCCAGATGCTTGATTAACAAGTGTCTATCTAGTTAGCGGCTTCTCCTTGGACGTGCTGTCAAATTTGTAATCGTTTTGCGTAATATTAAAGATTTCTTTTGATTTTTGAAATGACTATGGATATTTTAAATTTAATTGATTACGTATGGAGGATATGAATTATTTATAAGGATATATAATTTTGTGAGATAGGATATATCGCGAGCGAATTAATCCATTCGAATATTACGATGACGCAACGCCGCGCTCACGTTTTTTATCCATGTTAAAATAATAATTGGAATTTATGAAAATAAGAATATTAAATTAACAAATCCAACTTGACATTTGACAATTACGCCCGTGTCAGTTACGTTCCATTAAGCGCAATGTTTTTTGATATAACAAAATTTTATAAACAATCTAACGTATTTGTTGTAATTTGTGCCTTATTCCAATTTGATAATTTACTTATATCGTTACTATAGTCCGTAATAATAGCTTGTGAAAACCAATCTGCGTAAAATGAAAACGACATGAATTCAGGGCGAGTGACCGAATGAATGTTTGTCAGGGTTGCCATAATGCAATATCATTCTCGTACTTTAACACTATCTACAAAAACAAGCGCTAAACAAGGTTTTGTGGTAAGGACATTTTAAGCGCTCGCCTAACAATGTTTAAATAGTTATACATTGTCTACGTAAGCACGTGTTTAGACAGTGCTTATTTAATCTTTTGTAGTAAGACGGTAAATCTTTAGAAATCGCTTATTCAAAAGTCAAAGGTTAAATAAAACAACCGGCAAGTCAAAACAACCATGCTTACTTCGTGAATGTGTTTAAAAACGTCTTATGGTATTGCTACAGTGTAATTTGCTTTTTCTTTTAAATTTTCTTTTGTTCATACTGAAGTCGGTGGTCCATTCAGAGTTGTCTTTAATGAATTGAGCTGTATTTTATAGCGTAAAACGTCTAGACGTTTGCACGAATCTTGAACTGTTTACACAGCTGACGACGTCACGTGACTTACGTGTAAGACAACATTTTTTAATTTGAACTTGAAATTTGAATCTGAATGTAGATTTGAAATGAACCTGACAACTCTTAAAAAGACAACAAGACTAAATGGTGCTCATGATATATCTAATTTATCTTACACTAGCGACTCGCCCCTGACATGGCATGGATATTTTTTTTGCAAACTATATACATGAACCATTGTCGTTTATCGCTCCTTCCACTAGTGAAAACCTTAATTTCAAAACTAGTAGTCCTTTTTTGTTTTTGAACCGATTGAAATGAAACAAACACTACCAGTGTTATTACAAAAAAGATAAACATACATTGAACATGTGTCTAAAAAAATGTTTATTACAAAAGCGTGTTTAAACAGTTAGAGTTAGGCACGGTTTAAATAATACTTTTCATATTTATAACATGTCAATACTTGTCGAAGACTCAAAATTAGTCTACTGCTTTGTCTCTAATTTTCGCAAGTTGTATTTAGTGGTGTGGTTATGATTATGATGAAATATCGGGTTGTTTTACCTTTTATTCTTGAACCCAATTTTCTTCACGTTCACGAATTTTTATTTTAATATTGCAATTGTCCATTTTTTTTCCATAATTTTTATTTATATTATACTCATTTGACAATGAGTAATGACGATTGACAAATCTTGATAAACACATTCCATTCTTTCAACCGATCACTGTTCTATGTGTACAATGTACTCATTATATACGTAAGTTTTGGTTCCAAAACATACTTATGGCGGTGTATTTAGAGCAATAATTAATTTATAATCACACACGGCACTGTTTTATTTATATATAGATAATTTTGAAATATTTTCTGCGTAGGATATTCTATTAACACATAACAAATTTGCATAGAAAGGAACGTTTCGGATTGAACCAAATGAAATTGAACGAACGTTTTGTAATGTTGCTATTTTATTGTTACTATTTGCTATTTTATAATTTTAAAATAGCAACATTTGGTTGCCTATAGGTTGCCCAGCGATGTTTTGGTAAGTCAAAGGACAAACACTATTTTGTAATAGCGAAGGTTAAACATTATTTGAGGCAGGGTTTAAACTGTGAAATTGTATACAAATGTCATTAGACGCTGTTTGACAAAACACGTGTTGAGACATAGTTTAGTATTTTTTTTTGTAATAACACTGTAAATGTTATGCGAAGCTCGCTATAATACATAAGTGAAAACGGCATTCAAATCGGTTAAGCCGTTTCTGAGAGTAGCATGTACAAACTATTTTTTTGACCTCGGTGTTATCGAAACTGATAAAGCACTTTCTTGATTGACTTTACCAAGAAACTTTTTTATTATATATTTATGTATATGTATATGTATTATATGTATATGTATATAGACAGATATATATAAATATTAGATGTTGTACATTGATGTATTGTTAGTTAAACTTTTGATACTAATTTAAATGGATATTGACTAAATTGCGATTTGTATGTAGATCAATTAAATGTCCAAATTGTTTACGTCAAAAAAAGTTTTTTTTTTTTAAATCGTCGTCTTTTCTCCTCTATAAAATTTGTTTAAGTGCATGGTACATATCAATTTTCTAGAATCTTACCCACTAAACCTATCAATTATCAAAAGAAAGTAGTGTACTATGGCCTAGAAAACTATATTGCTAACAAAAATGCGGACAATAATTCTAAATATGTACCTACATTAATACATATTTAATATTTAATGAAATATCTTTTTGAAAAACTAAGGAAGCTTCTTGCTGGCTTCCTTACTTATAAAAGTTTATGTTGATAAATAGATGCATAGATAGACTAATACTAATTAAGTAAGTCAATATATCTAAATAAATAAAAATGCAAGTGGAAATCGCATGAAACGCAAAATTTACATATATCAGAAAATAGAATTGAACAAAAACCTAAATCTTTTAATTTGGGACTAACATATTTTCTTATTAGCATTTAACATTTTGGTGTAATGGAATCGTACTTCAAGAAGAACATGTCGCAAAGGAGGCCGTTGTCAACATCCCGCTGGCTTAAGTAAGTCTTCCTTTTAATATATCGTCCGTGTCGCACTACATGAGAATGGTACAATATCATAAGCGGTAGCGTTTTAATCGTTTTATTCGTATTTGCACATTTCTATAATTGCGCCGTTGTAAGTTTAGTCTCAACAAGTGCGAGTTGAACTCGCATGAAGAGGGTTCCGTACGATGTTACCTATCCGAACAATATTGAGTGATTTACCATGTTATGGACTTCTTATAGGTTTTCCTATAATCTATAAGTAGAAAACTAATTTCTGTATTAACCAACGTTAACCAACGTTAACGTTTAACCAACGCCAACATTTCTAATGTCACATAGCTGTAACTAAAATGTTTTCTATATCGCAAATGTTAATAAATCTGTTGAAATGACAATGAAAAATTGTTTCCCTACGGCTAAGTAACAATTTCGTGAAACATCTCCTCAGTATATGTATTAAATTAAATTTAATTCATTTACTTTATTGATCGTGTCGAAAGTAAAATCATTGTGTTATTAAGCAGCTATGAAAAGTTTAAAACTTATTTTAACTTACTTCTAATACACCTATTAATGCCTCAATTGCACGTTTCGCTCCCTATCGATAAAAACTGCCATAAATAATAAGTTCAAAGGCAAAGTTATAAAAACTCTTTAAAATAACCTCTTTATATTTATAGAAAATCTGGTCAATCTTGGAAGCATTTTCACTTATAACTTGTACCATGTCACGTGTAGGTACTCGTTTATTTTGCACATATTGTTCTCTAGCCTAGTCAGTGGAGCAAAGAGTGCTGACAGTTTGGGTAAACAAATACCAAGGGGATGTAAAATGTTCATTCCATAATGAATTTAAATTTTATCTTCAAAAGTCCGGCCTTAAACTTATTCAGAAGATTCAAGAATCTAAATTCTTATTCTAAACTTATACTCGTTACTTGCTAACTTATTCGAGAGTCTTAAGTGCCGTTCAATACTATTATTGTATTAAAAGTCTCAGAAAACCATTTGTTGACGTATCTATTCTATAAATCCCATAAATCTAAGCTACTTTTCTAACATTGTCATCAAATTCAATACAATTTTGATCCCTATTATGACAAAAATTACGGCTTCTTCAGCTCTATATATATATATCTAAGTATTTCTAATTGAATTAGTTAAATTGTCATTGACGCAAGCAGTAGGAATTGCATAGGAAATCAGGCTTGCATAGGAAGGAAATCAGGCTTGTTCCATTGCATAGGAAACCACCACGGCCTTCTAAAATCTTAGATTTTGTTTAGATTCCATATGTGGAATTAATAATTAATTGCACCGAAGGAAAAAATACTCGAGCTTACCTTGCATTTGGGCTTTACCACAGTGGGCAGTATAAGCACAGGTAAGTATAAATCTATCACATAGGATAGAATGTAAAACTGATTTAAGTAAGAGGAAGCTAAGTAGTGATAGGATACACTAAGTTTCGGAGTCAAAACTGGGCAGCCAATTTGGCGGCAGTACCACCATGAAATAGCCTATGCATATGTTGTTATCTTAACATAGCTATTGGATGCCAGAGCCATTTCTCTACGGTTTATTTATCCCCTTCTTATCATTTCTTATCCTATCAAGATCGACAGTTTACTTTCAAACCAATATGGCGTTATGGTGTTTATAGACGACGGTAGCCAACTACCATCAAGTGGAGACCGTCAGTTTGCTATAGTATGTACTAGTGGGCTCTCGAGTATTTGTATGGATAGGGAGGGTGTAAAGGGGGGAGATGGGGAAGGGTTAGTAGCCTATGT
Organism: Bembecia ichneumoniformis; assembly: GCA_910589475.2. Lineage (NCBI taxonomy): Eukaryota > Metazoa > Arthropoda > Insecta > Lepidoptera > Sesiidae > Bembecia > Bembecia ichneumoniformis. The sequence continues at coordinate 13,271,131 of OU342539.1, read as the reverse complement.
TACTCACTGATAATGTAGCTTTCTATAGGTGAAAGAATTTTTAAAATCGGTCTAGTAGTCTTTGAGTTTATTTATCACAAACATACATTTGCATGGAGTGAGGGTGATTAGCCTATGTTACTCGCTGATAATGTAGCTTTCTATAAGTGAAAGAAAATTTAAAATCGGTCTAGTAGTCTTTAAGTTTATTCATCACAAACATACATTTGCATGGAGCGAGGGTAAAGGGGGAGACGGGGGGAGGGTGATTAGCCAATGTTACTCACTGCTAATGTAGCTTTCTACAGGTGAAAGAAAATCTAAAATCGGTCCAGTAGTTTTTGAGTTTATTCATTACAAACATACAAAAATACATACATACAAATCTTTTCTCTTTATTGTCTTTGGCTATGCAATAGTACGTTTTTATACGTGCAACATAACGCTTTTTAGTTAACGCTTATATTAATTTTACTCCTTATAAAATTTTCATACCGGGTGTACAATTGATGCCACGGGGGACATTGATCTAAGATTCTCCAGTGTCTAACAAGACTGACTATAATCTTCTTATTTCAAAGCGAGTGGATAAGTAGTTCTTAAGATACTTCCTCGGCCCTGGGGCGCTGTAAAAGGGCTAATCCCTTTGTATATATAACTAGCACGGTTCCTCTGTTTCACCCGCCGTTTAAAGACTAGCCCATGTCGGTCTTCTCGTGATTCTCATTCTCAGTAATTGTCGATAGACTATAATATCCCTCCTTAAGAATTGGGCTATCAAACACAAAAATAATTTTAAAAATCAGCTGCGTTCAACCAACCAAACAGACACTCTTTCACTTTTTTAATATATATTATATTATTACACTAGCTGAACTCGGCCACGCTTCGCTGCGGCCCATACGGCGGCGGCGTGCGCATGGGGCGTGCGGTACTGGACACTGCTTATATATAATACTATTTATCGTAGCGTGATGTTATATAGCCTACAGCCTTCCTCGATAAATGGACTATTGAAAACAAAAAGATTTTTTTCAATTCGAACCAGTAGTTCCTGAGATTAGCGCGTTCAAACAAACAAACTCTTCAGCTTTATAATATTAGTATATATTAGCATTGAAAAATATTGAGGTAGGTACATCAGTTTGTTAATTAGGAGTGTACCCATCGCAAATCATGAAATACAGGACTTTATCTGTAATTAATGCTTTTTTTATTATCGGAGTATTTTCTATACTTATATATGTTTTTATTACATATTAAGTTATTTTTCTAGTACTTTTTTTAAATATAATATTTAGGTATGCTTTATTATCTATACTTTTTTTATATATAACTAGCGACCCGCCCCCTGCTTCGCCCGGGGTGCAATTTTTATATATAAGAACATTCCCCGTTTCACCCTCTTTCCATTAGTGAAAACCGAATTAAAATCGGTCTACCCTTTCACGCGTGATGCCGTGACCAAGGGAAATGGGGATTCATTTTTATATATAGAGATTTTATATATTTATAGAATGTAATTATAATGGTGTTAACTTTGTCATAAATATTAAATATTTTTTTAAAGCTCGCCACACAGGTTGACTGTCCAATTGATGCTGAGCTTTTAAGACAAAAGCAACGTCACAGGTGCTGCAGGTGTGCTGCCGACCTACTTAGTAGCAAAGGATAAGGGATTAGGGATAAGGGTTATACATATAATAAAATCGTAAACGAGCCGTGTCTGTACCTATATTAAATAATTTTCTAAAAAAAAACAATTGTACACGTACTTATGTTAACGAGGTTAAAAAAAATTGTTTTTAGAATTTTTGTCTGTTTATCCCACGCTAATCTCAGAAACGGCTTAACCGAATTGAATGCGGTTTCTACTGATGTATTGTAGCAAGCTTCCTGTAATATTTATTTGTTTGTTTCATTCGAATCGGTTTACAAACAAAAAAGTTACGCGCTATACCGGCTCAGCTAGTAACTCATATATTTTCGTTTTTCAACGCGTACAGAGCCGCGGGCATTGCTGGTAAATAAATAAATAAATATTCATTTTTAAAATGACAGGTATTCTGCGTTTATCAGCAATAAACTGGTCAGACCGTGTCTGGCGCCAAAAACCGCCCCCTTACAGTAGACCACCGTAAATCATAGTACCTAAATCTGATGTTGTCTTCTCGTGACGTGTATTCTCCCACAAATAATTTACAATGTTTGATAAGCGTTCTTAATGGTGATACCATTATTTCTTAGGACACTTCCTGTCTCCACTCGTGAGCATGGCTTATATCAAATGACAGTTGAATTGATGACGACTGTAAAATTAAGTGGTTCCCGATATAGAACATCACTTGAAGACCTTCTTAAAGAAAAACTTCTATTACGAATTTTTAACATTCCAATGACAAAAAGATGACATTGAAAGGTTAAGTATTTACTTAACCTTTCAAGGTTTTTATTTACTTAGAATGATTTTCTTTACTAAGTTAAAATTATAGTTCAATAAGTTGAAATTATTCTCGCCCCTTTTTCTTAGGCTTTAAAACGTTTATTAAGTCCTTACCTTTCCATATATATAATATAATAAAATCGTAAGCGAGCCCGGTCTGCACATTAAAGATTTTTTCAAAAAATAATTTGTACACGTTGTACTTATGTTACCGAGGTCAAAATAATAGTTTTTAGAAAAAAGAATAAATATATACTCGTAGAATACTACGGCGGTGGCGTGCGAATGGGACGCGCGGTACTGGACACTGCATATATATAATACTATTTATCGTAGCGTGATGTTATATAGCCTATAGCCTTCCTCGATAAATGGATTATTCAAAACAAAAAGAATTTTTCAATTCGAACCAGTAGTTCCTGAGATTAGTGCGTTCAAACAAACAAACTCTTCAGCTTTATAATATTAAGTATAGATATGGAGAGGGCATTGGGAAATTTTTCCTACAAAAATATTGATCCTGATCGCCGTAATTAGGATGGCCATGGCGTAGTTAGCCTTGTAAAGTTGGGACTGAGCGATTTTGTACCTATTTCTAAATGTCACATTACGGACTCTTTCGTCTTGCCCGATCTATACATTTAAAAATCTTTGGTTTTTAGAATTTTTGTCTGTTTGTCTGTGCGTTTGTGCACGCTAATCTCTGAAACGGCTTAACCAATTTGAATGCGGTTATCATTGATGTATTATAGCAATCTCCCCGAAACATTTACCGCTATACCGAATACCACGCGTACGAAGTTGCGGGTTCAGCTAGTAAAAAATAAATAAATTAAGTAGTCGGTCTGGCGGCTGTAACCAAACTTTCACAGAAGACCACAGTGAAATAACAGCTCTTGTGTTCTGTTTCGGTGATGAGTGAGGGATAGGGATACCAGATTCTTTTCCCTAATCCCATGTTTAACCGTTTCTATGTCTACCGCCAATTCGACCGTCACCCTGACTAGCTTCGTATAAAAAATAAACTTTTATTTAAAATAACCGGAAGCTTCGGTGCAGACATTCGAGGCGATTAAGTTGTATGATTAATAATAAAGATTGCGAAAGATAAAATGTAATTGTGTTAATTACACAGCGATTACGTTATAATGACGTTGTAGTTAGTATCGTATCGGAGATTGTAAGCGATCTAATTATAAATACCGTTTTTAACGGTTCATTTGTACTACGTCTTAAATAGATTGGACGAGTGTGTTGAATTTTTTAATTTCACTTTCTGACATCTCATTGCAACGTTTTTTGGGCACTTGGAACCGAAAAAAGAGACAATTATCCATTCTTTCTGTTCGTAGAGATTTGCTGTAGAGGATTTCTCAGCTATAGGACGTTCCCTGTTGGACAAAAGCCTCTCCCTAATTTTCCAAAAGGACCGGTCAGAAGCAGTCTGGATCCAGCGTCAATCCGCGGCGTTTATCAGGTTTTGACGAGCCCGTCGGATAAGTCGTTAGGGTACTTGCCTTAACGCTCTGTTCTAGGGTTCCCGGGTTCGATTCCCGGCAGGATCAACTTTGAAAAATCAACTTTTCAAATTTGGCTCTGGTGTGGATTTGTAAAGTTGTGGCAGGGCACACTGCGTTGTCGCCAGTAACCATCCCCTTACAGAAGACCACCGTGAAATAACAGCACATGTGTTGTTGTGTTTCTGTGAGTGAGTAAGGGATGCCAGAGCCCATTTCCCTATCCACTCCAAATCCCTTATCCTTAATCCTACTGCAGTCGGCAGCGCACTTGCAACAGCTTTGGCGTTGCTTGTGTTATAGGCGACGGTAGCCACCTACCATCAAGCAGCCTGTCTGCCGACATTAACATTAAAAAAAAGTTCATCGTCAGTCCACCTTGTGGGTGGACATGCTGCGCTGCTATTGCCGGTTCGTGGTCTCCACTCGAGAACATTCCGCCCTCAGCGGCCGTCGGTATGTCTTCTGTCTCCGTACTATGTTTTCTGTCTATTTATCTCCTCATTTTCTTCGTCTATGGATCTCCTCATTCCTGATTCGATCTCGCAGTGTAACCCTCTCCCGAGCTTCTTACTTGAGCTTTCTTACGAGGCCCATAGTAAGAGACCACGTTTTAGATTTCGACCATGGTCACAACACACATTGTTCGAAAACTTTCGTTTTAAGGCATATTGAACAATTTTGGACAAGAATTTTATTATTACATAAAAAATATTTTATTTTATATAAAGATCGTGAGATTGGCTGATGGACCACTTGACGGTAGACGGCTACCGTCGCTTATTAACACAAGCAACGCCATAAGTGCTGCGATGTTAGTAGGATTAAGAGCGCGTATAAAGAGAAATAGCTAATCCTAAAATTGAATTTTATCTAAGTTTGTAAAGTCCAAGTAAGAAAATATTTATATATAGATTAATAAATTATAAATAAAAGTGAAATGTGGAAAAGAAAATTTTATACGATGAAATTTTCTCGATAGAAAAAAATCACCAAGTTACATCTCATTTGTATCGACTTTTTTTTCAAAATGACACATATTACAAACCTAAAAAAATATCAGTAATCTCACTTCCCAGATTGTTTAGGGCTTTGAGGATTAATTTTTCATTTGACATTGTAGTTTACGAGTAATTAATATTTAATAATTTTGGCACTTATAACATTTTATTGCGCTAAATGCGCTATTTTCCGTCTCATGTTATGCATACTTCAATGCGCATTGTTTCACATGATCAGTCACAATCGCTTATGGGGCCACGCGCGGGTGAAATTAGAAATATTTTTTGCTTTGTACGCAGCGTTAAGGATAAGGGATTAGAAAGGGATAGGGAAATGGGCTCTGGCATCCCTTACTCACTCGCCGAAATACAACAATCAAAATGCCTTTATTTTACGGTGGTCTTCTGCAAGGATGTGATTACTGCCAAAACGACTGCGAAACGCAGTGTCCCCCGCCACTAATTGTCAATGCAGACCACAGCCAACACAGATAAGGTATCTGTGACAGCCAACCATGAAAAGTTCATTTCCAAGGTTGGCCATGACCGTGATTTGAAGTTTTGTTTACCAGGTCTACAGCCAAGCGTTCGACTCACTGAGCTCTCACTGCCCGTGCACAAATAAAAAGAAATAGATTGATAAATACGTTTAATTTCAGTCCGACACAAAGAAACGTGCAACATCCTGGGCGTGTACTATCACTAATAAAGTATTAAGTGAGCCATATCATACCTTCGTATCTAAAGGAGAATCTACAATATCCGACATGACTCCTCCTCATTATTATGAAATATGTAATCTTGTTATAAATTTGTTGCAAATACACTCGGCTAACATCTCCTTTTTGTATTTAGATATTGTAGATCCATTTTGTATTTAGGCCTATATTAAGGTACATCCAAATTATGTTTTCTGGTGTACAAGTCACGAGTGAATCGGTTCTTAATTAGACAAGCATGCTCCATCTTAGATCGCGTCATTACTTACCATCAGGTGAGACTGCAGTCAAATGCTTGATCTATCATTATATAAAAAAAGAACAAAGTTATGTAACATTAGCTGTGTCCGCGACTTTGTCCGGATTGAAAAATAAAAAATTCAAATTCAAATAATTTATTAAAGACCATAACCACATCTTTCGGATTTGGGTAGAACGGCTTCGTGACGCACCTGTGCGTATCTCATTTTCAAATTATCTGAAATGTAAGCATAAAACCTTAACGAACTATACACCTCTAGATTCCTCAGGAATCACCCTGTTGACAGAAGAAAACCGCATGAAAATCCGTTCAGTAGTTTTTGAGATTATCGCAAACATACATGCAGACTTTGTTTTTTATCTATACTACTAATATTATAAAGCTGAGAGTTTGTTTGTTTGTTTGAACGCACTAATCTCAGGAACTACTCGTTCGAATTGAAAAAAAATTTTTTTTTGAATAGTCCATTTATCGAGGAAGGCTACAGGCTATATAACATCACGCTACGATTATATATAAGCAGTGTCCAGTACCGCGCGCCCCATGCGCAAGCCGGCCGCCGCCCGCCATATAGCCGCAGCGAAGCGTGGCCAAGTTCAGCTAGTATAATATATGCGCGTGAGTCATATCATCGCATGTACACATGATGCGATCGAGATAATTGTGGACGTATTAGATAACATTGTTATACAACACTGTTACAGTTTTGTTTTATGTCATCATCTCAGCTCTAGGACGTCCATTGCTAGACAAAGCCCTCCCCCTAATTCTCCAAAAGAAGTTTTATGTTACATGTTTTATTATTTTTCCTATATTGTCATTTGATTCTGTATGTGTCCCATTTATTAATAAAATAAATAAATAAATGTTATATACCCACGTTATATAATCTGGACGCGTTGCATCAGGTAGGTTGCCAATGTGTTTGGATGTTTGTGTAAGATATCATAGAATAGGTAATAAGTAAATAATATTCTGGAAATAGGAAATTTTAATATATATATTTTTTTAATGTTAAGATCGGAAAACAGGCTGACGGTCCACTCGATGGTAGGCGGCTACCGTCGCCTATAACACAAGAGACGCCAAAGCTGCTGCAAGTGCGCTGCCGACTACAGTAGGATTAAGAATAAGGGATTGGATAGGAAAATGGGCTCTGACATCCCTTACTCACTCACCGAAACACAAGAGCACACGTGCAGTTATTTCACAGTGGTCTTCTGTGAGGGGATGGTTACTGCCGCCAGACGGGCTGCTCAAATGACTGCGAAACGCAGTGTGCCCTGCCACTCCTTTTCAGATCCAGACCAGAGCCAAATTTGAAAAGTCCATTTTTCAAAGTTGACCCTGCCGGGAATCGAACCCAGCAACCCTAGCTTAAGAGTCACATTGCATCAGTAAAGCATCAGTGCATCATTGCACGTACATACGTATAAGATATCATAGAATAGGTAAATAGTTCAGTAAATAATATTTTTGGAAATAGGAAATTTTGGTGTCTATACTATACTAATATTATAAAGATGAAGAGTTTGTTTGGTTGGTTGGTTGGTTGAACGCGCTAATCTCCGAAACTACTGGTTGAAAAATTATTTTTGTGTTGAATAGTCCATTTATCGAGGAAGGCTATATATAGGCTATATAACATTACGCTACGATCAATAGTATCAATAGTATTATATATTATATCCAGTACCGCGCGCCCCACGCGCACGCCGCCGCGCCGTATGAGCCGCAGCGAAGTGTGACCGAGTTGAGCTAGTCATTATATACAACTTCACGAGGCGTTATCTTCGTTATAACAGTGCTAAGCGTATTTTGTATTGAATGTGTCGTCCAAAATTCCTTCACTGTTCTCAGGCATAGGATGTCATAGCAACGTTTACAACTGAGCAATGATGATGGTGATGAAATTATTCATTGCACCTAGGTATGGTCATGACTCGTGTAGAATAGATATACCCACTCATGTCACAGGATAAAACTAGTTTTTTCACGGCTAGATTATTAACAGATTTTTCATTAATTTATAAAGCGCCGACAAACCGTTTTAAATAACAAAACAGCAGCAAGTGAGAAATGTAAATATTTGTAAATTAGCATCGTTTGCTACACTTCAAATAAGGCGGCGGGCGGCGGGTTCGACGCCCTGGTTGCATAAGCGAACTTGCGTCAAAACTCGATCAAGGTGAAACTGATTCATTCCTAAAACTGCGTCCAAAAATTAACAACCGATTGTATAAATAGAATTCTTCTCCAAAAACATATTATGATTTCATACCTTCCGCGAATTCTTTTTGAGTTAGGTATATTTGATTTGACGTATTAGGGCAGGTGCAAATTGGAAGACAGCAAAGCAAAGTATTTAAACTGCTTCGTAAGATTTTCCACCTTAATTCCTTCCAAATATAATTGAAATTTCATTTTATTATGCTACAGCACAATCCGCGCGCTGTGGGATTCCGCCGTAGCATAATACAGAGAAATTTCAATAGGGGATCGGACAGTAGTCAGATTAAAATCTAAAATGTACTTAGAAAGAAAATATATAATTTTTTACGATTATTTATCGAATAATAATTTAATATAATTCATTTAAATATTTTTAAATGAAGAAATAAATTATTTACAATATTTTTAATCTATACTGAAACACCAATCACAGTGCGTGACGTCATTTGTGGGCAATCATTGTCTTATGTCAATGCAACTGTTTTGTTATGATGTGACCACAAATGACGTTACGCGCTCTCAGATGAACTATCGTGGCGTTTTGGCGGCATTTTCAAAGAAACAATATTAAAACATGATTTTGAGTACCTAAAAGGCTATAAATAAATAGAATAGTATTTTTTATGGGAATAAATATCAATGAAGGTTATTTAAAACACTTTCTGAAAATTTGTCCGATCCCCTATTATATTAAAAGCGTTGAAGGTACAAAATACTATAAAAAAATAATTAAATACCTTACCGTGCCGTTCTCCAATGTGCGTCCTTGCTTAGGCTAAAATGATCAAACTATATTTTTAAATGTATTACAGAAATTGCGCGTGCAGATATAAGACATCGTGAAGTTAGTTTCGAATGAGATTTAATTTGTATTATGTACTAGCTGACTCGACACAAGGCGTTCTGTCAAAAGTTACTGGACTGTGGACTATCTCACTGTACTGTATTGTACTGGACTGTGTTTGTGTTTGACATCAATATTTGATTGAAACGTTTTTTATTGTCAGCTGGAAAAGTTTGGATAGGAATAAGACAAATGGGGTGTTTTCTGGGATTATTTCCAATTTTTCTCTTCATAAGAACCTTCTTCGGATTTAACACGTAGAAAAAAATTTAGGCGAATTAATCCAGCGTTCTAGAGATTTGTTCTTATTTTTTTTATGTTAAGATCGGTAGACAGGTTGAAGGTCCACTTGATGGTAGGTGGCTACCGTCGCTTATAACACAAGCAACGCCACTGCCGCTGCAAGTGCGCTGCAGCGGAGAGGATAGGAAAATGGGCTCTGGCATCCCTTACTCACCCACCGAAACACAACAGCACATGTGCTCTTATTTCACGGTGTTCTTCTGTAAGGGGGTGGTTACTGTCGCCAGACGGGCTGCCCAAATGATGCGAAACGCATCTTTCCAGCTCCAGACCAGAGCCAAATTTGAAAAGTTCATTTTTCAAAGTTTTACCCTGCCGGGAATCGAACCCGGGAACCTCAGAACAGAGCGTTAATGCAAGCACCGTAACCACTTATCCAACGTGTCTTAGCTAGATAGATTCATCGAAATATAATATAAAATTGATAGATTATATTTTTTTTACAAATTAATGTTATATTGGGCGGCGGTAAGCCATACGTTCTATTTGATGTTAGGTAGTTACCATCGCCTAAGAATACAAGTAATACAAAGTGCAGGAATTTGTTTATGGCTCCCGTTGTATTGTATAGCTAAGTGGTAAACACCTCATATTATAAACGCTAAAGTTTGTTTCTTTGAATGTTTTTTTCCTCAATAACGCAAAAACGACTGAACGTTTTTGAATGAAATTCGGCACACATATAGTTTATTACCGGGATTGACGTATAGGATACTCACTTTTTAACCTGTAATCATGTTAGGTTTCCGAGGGATCGTCTAAAATAATTCGGCGCCACTGTCGTCACAGCAATAATCAAGCATTATCCATACATATATAATAATAAGACCGTAAAACAAGCCGTGTCAAAAGGTCAAAAAATAGTTTTTAGAATTTTTGTCTTTTTGTCTCTGCGTTTGTGCACGCTATTCTCAAAAACCGCTTAACCGATTTAAATGCGGTTTTCGTTGATGTATTGTAGCAAGCTTCCTGTAACATTTAGTGTTTGTTTCATTCCAATCGGTTTACAAAGAAAAAAGTTACGCGCTTTACCGAATATCACGGGTACGAAGTTGCGGGCTCGGCTAATAACTCTTATATTTTCATTTTTCAAAGTGTTCGATATCACGAGCACATTTTCTATATTATTATGTTAATTTAAGCTCTTTTGACGAGTTAGAAAGATTAGATTGTATTCTTAGTTATGCTACCTACGGCTGTTGCCTGCGCCGATGTAAAACACCACGAGGTTAGTTACGAATGAGTTTATTATGGAAATGACTAATGTTTTACACTGTAATTGTGCTTATATTTATAAAACTTTATTTATATTGTAGTGTATATTGTATATATATTTTACTACTAGCAGCCCGTCCTGGCTTCGCGCGTGTGGACATTGGAAAACGTCAATTTTGTATGGAGGGGGTCACTCGCTGATAATGTAGCTTTCTATAGGTGAAAGATATTTTAAAATCGATCCAGTAGTCTTTGAGTTTATTCATTACAAACATGCATTTGTATGGAGGGAGGTAAAGGGGTTGGGGGAGGGTGAGTAGCCTATGCTACTCGGAATTTTTAAAATCGGTCCAGTAGTTTTTGAGTTTATTCATTACAAACATGCATTTGTATGGAGGGGAGTAAAGGGGGAGATGGGGGGAGAGTGAGTAGCTTATTTCACTCGGAATTTTTAAAATCGGTCCAGTAGTTTTTGAGTTTATTCATTACAAACATGCATTTGTATGGAGGGGAGTAAAGGGGGAGATGGGGGGAGAGTGAGTAGCTTATTTCACTCGGAATTTTTAAAATCGGTCCAGTAGTTTTTGAGTTTATTCATTACAAACATGCATTTGTATGGATGGAGGTAAAGGGGGAGATGGCGGAGAGTGAGTAGCCTATTTTACTCGGAATTTTTAAAATCGGTCCAGTAGTTCTTGAATTTATTCATTACAAACATGCATTTGTATGGAGAGAGGTAAAAGAGGAGTAGGGGGAAGAGTGAGTAGCCTATGCTACTCGGAATTTTTAAAATCGGTCCAGTAGTCTTTTAATTTATTCATTACAAACATGCATTTGTATGGAGGGAGGTAAAGGGGGAGATGGGAAGAGTGAGTAGCCTATTTTACTCGGAATTTTTAAAATCGGTCCAGTAGTTTTTGAGTTTATGCATTACAAACATGCATTTGTATGGAGGGGAGTAAAGGGGGAGATGGGGGGAGAGTGAGTAGCTAATTTTACTCGAAATTTTTAAAATCGGTCCAGTAGTTTTTGAGTTTATTCATTACAAACATGCATTTGTATGGAGGGAGGTAAAGGGGGAGATGGGGGCGAGTGAGTAGCCTATTTTACTCGGAATTTTTAAAATCGGTCCAGTAGTCTTTGAATTTATTCATTACAAACATGCATTTGTATGGAGGGAGGTAAAGGAGTTGGGGGAGGATGAGTAGCCTATGCTACTCGGAATTTTTAAAATCGGTCCAGTAGTTTTTGAGTTTATTCATTACAAACATACAAAAATAATAAATACATATTTTATTATGTATTATACATACATATCTTTTCTCTTTATAATAATAGTATAGATTAAAAGGATTGGTGTTTCAAGGTTAAGTATTTTTTATCGACGCCAAAGTCGTACAATTTATCCCATAAGTGATTTTTGTACTACGTATGTATGGTATAAATTGTAACTGCCGATTTTCGAACGCATTCGATATTGATTTTAAAAATGGAATAAATTATACTTGCATAGCACCTAATGGCTGTATATCACGGCTCATTTAGAACGACACGAATTAGCTCACCGCCTCTTTGATCGGATTAAACAAATATATTAGGATAATGGATTAGGATTCGTTCGTTTATGACTGAATGCATTGATTTATTACGGTTTTTTTTAGTTTAATGGCTATTTAACATGCAATAGGGTGTGTTTTAAGGGTGTTATCGGAATGCATTTTAGGTACAATGTCTTTTTTATGTATTGCATTTTTTGTACATTCTCGTGTGCTATTGTATATTTACAGTGACGTTGCCATATAGATAGATAACTCGCTAGTGAAAGCCTTCAATAGTTTTTAAGAAAATTTGCAATAATTTCAGCCATGGATTGTAATCGTATTATGAATTTTCCCGCGTAAATGTGTTATTGTTTTCTTTTTCTTTGAATTTGTGTTGTGGTCCGCACCACAACTGTATACTGAGTCAGGGTTCCTTTTCCTCTTCTTACTTGTTCATATATTTGTTTGTTTATAATTATTATTTGTTCATATATGTATATTGTGTTTATTAGAGGAATAAAAGATGCTTTCCTTCTTTCTTTCTTTCTTTCTTTCTTTCTATTGAAGGTACAACACCGCAAGTCTTAATAAAATTTGACTTTTAAGTTAATGAAAAAGTTAAGACCTATTTTCTATATTTATTCTACACTTATAATAAAATCGTAAACGAGCCGTGTCTGTACATTAAATATTTTTTACAAAAAAACAATTTGTACACGTTGTACTTATGTTACAGAGGTCAAAAAATATTTTTTAGAATTTTTGTCTGTTTGTGCACGCTAATCTCTGAAACGGCTTAACCGATTTGAATCCGGTTTTCACTGATGTATTGTAGCTAGTTTTCCGTAACATTTAGTGTTTGTTTCATTCCAATCGGTTTACAAACAAAAAAGTTATGCGCTATACTGAATACCACGCGTACGAAATTGCAAGCTCAGCTAGTCTTAAATAAGCGTATTTTTTCTGTCTAAGAAAATACTTATTTATACTTAGAAAAGACTCTTAATTGTATTTTTTAATGTTAAGGTCGACAGACATGCTGACAGTTCTCTTGATGGTAGGTGGCTAAAATCGCCTGTAACACAAACAACGCCACAGGTACTGCAAGTGCGCTGCCGACATAGAATTAAGGGTAAGGAATTAGAAGGGATAGGGAAATGGCATCACTTACTCACTCACCGAAACTCAGCACACGTGCTGTTATTTTACGGTGGTCTTCTGTAAAGGATGGTTACTGTCGCCAGATGGGCTGCCTACGCATCCTACGCTGCGCTTGTCGGTCCGTGGCACCACTCAGAACCGTCCGGCCTCAGCGGCCGTCGGATTCGACGATTGATCTCCTTCTCTATGGATGAGTGGTTAGGGTACTTACCTTAACTCACTGTTCTAGGGTTCCCGGTTTGATTCCCGATAGGGTCAACTTTGGAAATGAACTTCTCAAAATTGGCTCTGATCTAGATCTGAAAATTAGTGGCAGGGCACACTGCGTTTCGCATCATTTGAGCAGCCCATCTAGCAGCAATAACCTTACAGAAAGTTCGGTTCAATTTTCGGTGAGTGAGTAAGGGATGCCAGAGCCCATTTCCCTAACCCTTTCCAATCCTTAATCCTGTGTGGTCGCCAGCTTCCTTGCAGTACCTGTGGCGTTGCTTATGTCATAGGCGACGGTGGCCACCTACCATCAAGTGGACCGTTATTCTGAAATGCTTAAGTCGAACAGTTAACCATAAAACATGTAAATATTTTATAAAACACAAAGTGTAAAAATTAATACTTGAAGGGATTTTATTAGGATCCTCCGCAATGAAGGAACATGATTAGGGTCCTCTTTATCATTGGTCTCCATATTATTTGATCACAGACATATAGGCGCGAATATTCGGGCGCGGAGAATATAACTCAACATTAGGTCATGCGTTGTAATTCTAAACCAAACGCTATAATCGGCACAAAATAAGTCCTCGATCGCATTGTCCACCAGCCAATCACACCAAATCAGACAAATCACACACTCCACCAAACACGTAGCACTATTCACTTGATGTAAGCCGATTGCCGTCTCGTAAGGTAATACTCGGCCACGATGCCTCTGCGCTAGCGCTCGGTGTTGTGTCAGAGTCCACGACAATGACATTCCGCTTCCGCTGTCCACTTGACAACTGACAGTTGTCATTGCTGTTTACTCTCGTTAATCAAAAGCGCCGACATACTTATTATATTGTGCATGAGGGAACAATAAACACTTCACTGACAATGTTCTTGCCATTTCATTGAGCACGCGAAGATATGTAACTAAAGAAAATATTTTGGTACATCCCAGGGAACTTGGAGTAGCCCCTGATGCTGGAAACGACAGCGCAGTACTTGATAGTGTAATTTTATTTTTATTTCACTATTAATAAATAAATAAATAAGAATGCGTATTTAACAAAAGTTATTTATAGTAAGTTGACGTCTTATTAAGTTCATTATGCGTAATTTTATTGGCCAAGGCAAAGCAATACCCATGCAAGCCGGATAATCCGGATTGTCTACGATGCGACACAAATTTGAATTTATTTTCACTTTATTTTATTTACTGGCTTCATGTCATGCGCTAACACTTCGATACGTGATTATTTAATTTTTATACCGGTTGGCCTATGTATTCTCTTGAGTGTCGAGCTATTTTCATAATAATTGCCATCAAAAATAGTTCAGTAGTTCAGCGGATAAAGCTCCGAAAACAGGAAAAACTTTGAAGAGGCTTTTGCTCCGAGGCACATAAATTCCATCAAAATTAACTTTAATTTATTACTGTAGTTTTAAGTTTTGTACAAAGAGATGAGTGCATTTTTTAAAAATTATTATTGCCTTTGTTTATAAATTCAAAAGTAAATATTTTAATATTCATAGCTAGAGAAAAGTAGTATATTTTTTAAATTCAATATTTTAATTTTATTGTAAACTTATATTTAAATTTTTAGAATAAAAAATATTTACATTTTTTGTAAGCTAAATTAATTCCCATTTTATTTTTTGATTATTGAATGGGGTTATCGATCTGAGCCCATTCAAGCAAGAGTGTATTTAATAGAAAATTGATTTTTATAAATTGTTTTAATAAAATAAAATTTATAACATAACATTTACAGGTTAACATTATGTAGATGGTAGTTAGTATTACTGTTTTTTTTAACATTATGTAACTAAGGAAGGAATTTCTTTGAAGGCGTTTCCGCTTAGTTCAGATCCCTTGAACTAAGCGGAAACGCCACAGAAGGTAGACCTCAAAAGGAAAATTCTATAATATTTTTTTTAAATTCCTGTTATATCAGTCAATACACATATTATGAATTAAAGTCACTGCTTTTAAGGTGCGTTTAATTAAGGTCACTACAGGGCCTTAATTAAAGCATTTAAAATGTTAAAAAACCAAAAGTAAAACATATTAAATGAGTTTCAACATACTGATTGAGGGGGGCCAGGGGTAGGATCACCCAGTGGTAGGAATTCGACCATAAACAATCCTATTAATCACACCAAAACAGCTAAACGGATTTGGATGAAATTTGGCACACATATAGTTTATTACCAGGAATAACACATAGGCAACTTCTTATCCTGGAAAAATGTTAGGTTCCCGAGGGATCGCCTAAAAATGTTATGTTTATATGGCCAACGCACACGGGCGCTATGCGAGCTAGAGTCGCCTCTGGGTCACTAGCTTCTTTTAAACCGCTCAACAGATTTTAATACAGTTTTCACTAAAGAGCGACAAGCGAAGAAAAGGCCGTCAATCAAAACGAGGCCCTTGTATTTTTTTTAACTGTACGCTTTGGAGATTTTGGTAATAAAAGTCTCTCTTAGTTTCAGAAATTTCCTGTGAATTTTTCAGATTTTGTAAATAAGGATAACATTCGAAAATGAACACATTGAGCGCCGAAACACGTATTCGATACGTTGTTCGAGTCGGTGGGCAGTTCAAACAGATTTTTTAATACTTTTTTAATATCTACAAACCCCCATTACCAAATTATACGACATTTTCCCACTAAAATCTATAATTTCTTCTTACCTAATGGTACAAGTTTCAACCGTTAAAACGAAAATAAAAATAAACTGATCGCTTGATCTCCATACAAAACTGATTGATTTCCTTTGTGTATGTAATTTGCATATCCGTGCGAACCCGGGTTGGGTAGCTAGTTCATAATAAAACTGTTGTATTACATTAATGTCTCTTTCGTTCAAAATATTGTACGCATGCGTTTTATTTTACTTAGAAGAGCACTTTCTCTTTGATTGCTCCATAATGTCGTTTAATCGAACATATTTCAAGTTCATTACGGACAAATTGAATGAATTCGGTTTTGATTGCACGCTTTTATTACTTCTTATTCATAATCTCAAATTTCAAATGTATCTAAAGACTATTGATATGCCCGACGTATGTTTTCATAGGTTACGTTACGTAAAGTAATAAAAACACAATTAAAACATAATTATTTTGATTTAGTTGTACTAGTTAAGGATTTAGGTTAGTAAAAATTGATTATAGAATTTGTTAGTTCTATTGAAATTAATCTATACCTGTACATATAATAAAATCGTAAACAAACATTGTCTGTATATTAAAGAGTTTTTAGAATTTCTGTGTGTTTGTCTGTTCATTTGTGCACACTAATCTTAGAAACAGCTTAACCGATCTGAATGCGATTTTCACTGATGTATTGTAGCAAGCTTCCCGTAACATTTACACCCGTATTTATAGTCGAGTAAAAGTCATTACTTGAGTAAAAGTAATTGCTCAAGCAACGATTTTTGTTCTATAATCAAGCAAATACTTCAAGTAAGAACTGTCAGTAGTTAGAATTCTTAACCAAGCAATAGTCACCGATTTCCTTACTTAAGCAATTACTTTGTGTGTTCTTCTGAGTTTGGCTTGTCGTTTTGTGTATTGGTTGAGGTTAGATCAATTAAAACGATAAATAATGGAAGAATGTATTCAAGGATGTATTCAGGATGTACTCATGATAGCCGTATATTCAGAAATTCTCGGTTAAACATAAGACTGCAAAATAATGAAATTGACGGGATATTTATTTGTGTCAATTCCCAGAACGCCACCAGAAGAAAGATATAATAAAGCACAAATTAAAACTAGAAATTTTATGGAACGTTTATTTGGGGTATGGAAAAGACGGTTTCCGTGTCTGCAAAAAGGTTTAGCAACCAAGCTTTCAACTACATCTAACACTATAGTGGATTGTGCAGTACTGCATAATATACCTGTAAGATATGAAGATATTGTTGAGGATATGGATGACACATACATACATCAAGCTTAATCAGTACTAGTGATGGTATAGTACTACGAGCAAATATTATAAGCCGTTATTTTTGAAAGTTATCAGTTTTTACCTGTATATATTTACACATAAATTTGATCATAATAACAATTACCATATACCAGTATTTGAAATGTCAAACTTACTACCGAAATTGGAAGGACTTGTTGTTGTACCAACGACGTTTTGTTTTTGCAATCGATTTAAACCCCACCCGATTTTTATTTTAATAAAATGTAGCGTTAATAAGTAGGTATTATTCACATATAAATTTATTTATTCTTTTATGTACTTTATGTTAATTGCCCATTATTGCATATATATTAATAATTTCTCAAAATAAAAATCGAACGGCTATTTTAAACTAAATAAGAAAACGCGACAAGTGATTGTTGCCAGTAAGAAACGATTTCTAATCGCCAAGTAATACTTACCGCTTTGCTTAGACAAGTAACGTACATTACTTGACTATCGAATACAATCTTGGTGTTAAGAATTCTAAAGGAAAGTAATTACTTAACTAAGCAATTGCTAAGTAACAAGTAATTGCTCGACTATAAATACGGGTGTTAGTGTCATTTCAAACTGTTTACAAAGAAAAAAGTTACACGCTATAACGATTACCACGCGTATAAAGTTGCGGGCTCAGCTAGTAAAAAATATAACACCTTACAAAATAATATTATTCAATCCTTATTGCTGTTATAGTTTTGCGAGGCGTTCCATTTTAATTTTTACGATCCCTTGGGAATTGTATCTGCTTTTTTTCTGGATCTACTTTTTTGTAATTATCTGTATCTCTGACAACGTGTAATGCAGAATTTTATGATGATCGGTTGAATATTTCAGACATGAAAAGGCAACAGACAGACAGACAGAGTTACTTTCACATTTAGCATGTTATATAGTATGGATAGTATGGATTAAAGTTCTTAAGTCACTGCAGCTGTAGAAACTTTTTTGATTCAAAATTATAGGTTATTTAAAAGAAAATTATGTTATTTTATAATCAGTTTTTCTGATTTTATTGTACTATTACTTACTACTTAGGTAGTATTAGTACTGTTTAGTAAATAATATTAGTTATATATAACAAAAATAACGTATTTAAGCCAAGCACGTATACAGAGGGGGGGATAGTTGGGATTTATCCCCCCCGAAATCTGACTGAAAAAAAAAAACGATAGATGTCATTCATTCAGAAAGTAAGAAAAAAAGAGTGGTCGGCATGTGTGACACTAGATTTATAGAACGTCACGACTCTATAAATGTATTTTATGAGTTACTCAAACCTATTGTCATTACATTGAGAGAACTATCCTGCACAAACAGAACTGTTGCCCAAACTGCGTCTACATTTATAGCTGCGATGGAAAAGAGTAGTTTCTTGATTTCTCTAAAAACCTGTGAAAGATTTTTCACAAAAATTAGAGTAAAGTACAGTGATTACAGCGATTTTTACACAGTTCACATGGTTGTTTCAATGTTTGTCCCCCCCCGAACCAAAAGTCTGGATACGTGCCTGATTTAAGCTATTCATAAATATGTAAAATTGAATATGTCTACCAAGTAAACGAAGAAATAAATTGAGGCACTTAAGATTCGTCAATCTGTTCATAGTGAAAACAAAAAATCAAGAATAGCCTCGTGTTTACGTCCCGTTGATACGTGGGAAACACTCCATTTCCAGGGTTTTTATTGTACAGTAGCACAACTGCGGAATAATTATTCCCAGTATTATACAGTCTTTAAAAAATTTAAAATTATTTAACTAACCACAAGAAAGCTTGTGTATCTTTTGTTATTATAAAATTATTAAAAAGATCACAGATAAAATATCAATCATGGTCACTATGAGGTTAAAAGATTTCAAATAACATTTGAAAATTTCATTCTATAATAGGCGTTTGGGCTCCTTTTTTCTAATTGATTGAGATTAAATCTAATAATATATTAATATAGCGTAATGTATGAAACAGCTGTAAAGAAATAAGAAATGCCTTCTTTTTAGATTTATTTCTTATTAAAAGGCCTAAAACATTCATTAAAATGTTTAAAAAATCATTTATGGGTGTGTATTTTTAATATAAAAGAAAGAAAGCAACATTTATTCCTCTAATACATACAAACAATATCAACAAACATAATTGCAAAATACAAAAAAAACAAACAAAACAAGTAACAAGCGAAAAAAGAACCCTGGCTCCAGGCCACAACACTGCAACATATTGTACAAATATAATAATATGTAATAAATAACATGATTGCGCAATCGTAGTGTCATAATAAAGTGTCTACAAACAATGTAAAGTGACCCTGCGCTGCGATTGGGTTAATTTCTTATGAAGGTCTTAGACCCAGCACTGGATCGGAAAAAGCTGATCGATTGTAATGATTATATTTTTCAATCAAATTCTCATATTCCGAAGCTGACCCGTTGTACGAAATTAAGTTGTGTGTCCGATTTTGCTAGTTTGTAATTAATCACCTGTCTTTTTAGTTTAGAAATTGATGAAAGATATTTTTTAGATGCGCTTGTACATATTATGTACATTGTAGGTACATATTATGTATAACTTCGAACAATTTGAAGTGTGTAATCCAATTTTTAATAATAATATAATTGGTTTCATTTGTTAAACTAATTACAAAGGAATTACGATTAGCGTGATCTTTCTTCTTATAATAGAAGTTAATATTCTCTAATTTTTTTTTTTTTAGAAGGCACACTGCGTTTCGCAGTCATTTGGGCAATCCGTCTGGCGGCAATAACCACCATCTTACAGAAGACCACCATGAAGTAACAGCACGTGTGCTGTTGTGCTTCGTTGAGTGAGTAAGGGATGCCAGAGCCCATTTCCCTATCCTATCTCCTCCTAATCCCTCATCCTTAATCCTACTGTAGTCGGCAGCGCACTTGCAACAGCTTTGGCGTTGCTTGTGTTATAGGCTACGGTAACCATCAAGTGGACCGTCAGCCTGTCTGCCGATCTTAACATAAAAAAAATATCCATTTTTTTGACAAAACGTACAAGGATACGTGTTTATCACTCGAGCGAAAAAGCGAAGATCTCGGCTTATTGGTCATCTCGCCATGATTCCTTACAGTAATGCTTAAAATGTTAAAAAGAAAAATGTCTGCCTGCTTAAAATAATTTCTTAACTGCTATGTGTACGTGACACATAGCAGTTAAGAAATTATTATTAAGCTATGTAGACGTCCTCGGCTATATCTTTGGCTCCTGGCAGAATACAAGTGTAGTGGTCTGTACCACAACTTCAAATTTAGTCGGGATACCATTTCCCCACATTATTTATTTATTTATTTTTATTTGTTAACAATTATTTGCATATATATAGGTGTTATATTTGTGTTTTCGTAAGTTTGTGTTTTGTATATTGTGTGAGGAATAAAAGTTTCTCTCTCTCTCTCTTTCTTTCTCCCTAATACAAATAAAAATAAAAATATGATTATTATAAATGAATATATTCTTATGAAACAACGACACACCAGAAAAATATCTCTAATCCATGAAAATGGGAGACAAAGCAACATGAGCGATTAGTTTCTTCAATGTTTACGTATTGAATTGACATTTATGAAGTATGCAATTTGCGTGCATAAAACAGGCAATAATATTTTATACTCCTTACGTATTCAAATGATTCCTACATTTGTAAATTGCAATATTCACTCGACAATGTTGAATGGAAGAATTTTGTTTTAAAATAACTGCCATGCGATTGTAGGGAATGATTTTTTATTTATATTTCATTAATATTTGCATTAAATATATAAAAACCGACTAATATATATATATATATATATATATATATATATATATATATATATATATATATATATATATATATATATATATATATATATTACGCCGTCACGTACACTTGTACGTATACGTAACAGCATTCGCTAAATAATAAATTATTTATTTATTTTAGTAAAGTACACAAACAGAATGCAATTAATAATACAAAAAAAAGTGCATGTGTAAAAAATCAATTGCTAAATTGCACTCCTAACTAGTGTACATAGAATAGTTAAACTTAAGATAATAGTACGATTACAAAACTAAATACTAAATACAGAATATAGTTATTAAATATTACTGCAATACAATTTTTTTTAATAATAATAACGTTATAAATATTCATCTCTCAGCCGTAGGACGTCCACTGCTGGTCATAGGTCTCCCTATAATTTTGAAATAGGAACAGTCAGATCAGCTTGGATCCATCGTCAACCCGCGGCCCTCAGCATCTGACCACTTTGTGGATGGACATCTCACGCTGCCAGTCCGCAGCCATCTCTCGAGCACCTTCCGGTCCCAGCGGCCGTCGGCTCTCCGTACTATGTGTCCTACCCACTACCACTTCAACTTACTGATCCGCCGAGTTTTGTCGGTAACTTTAGTAACCCTGTACAGAATCACCTATTGTG
This sequence comes from Bembecia ichneumoniformis, assembly GCA_910589475.2. Lineage (NCBI taxonomy): Eukaryota > Metazoa > Arthropoda > Insecta > Lepidoptera > Sesiidae > Bembecia > Bembecia ichneumoniformis. The sequence goes on along the minus strand of OU342539.1, from coordinate 13,249,286 downwards.
CGCGAGTTGACAAATGAAATAATAGGTAAAATACAAACGGGTTCACTCGCGGACGCACGCGAGTTGACTAATTAACTCGCCCTCTTCATAGTTCGATGAGCAACTTTGAGCTTTCTTACGAGGCCCATAGTTAGAGACGCCATATTTACATATTAGTCGAAAACTTTTGTTTTGCGGCACTGAGGGATTTTAGACGAGAAGATGTCTCAGAACTACCGAATGCTGCCCATGTTTATTTGTCCAATAGTGCTGAGTGTCATTAAATAAGTATAGACCACGGGCGAAACGCCTCATTGTCTGACCACCTGCTTGTTGGACCTCAAGAGAGCGAATGACAGTCGATGACTGCGGAGACCGAAGGATTGAGTGTAGTAGCTCTCAATTAAAAACATTTATTGATGATTAGTCTGATGATGATGCTGATCAGTTATTAAAGAACAAAAATATTTTATATTCATATCTAAGATATTTGAGAAAATAAAGCACTCTAGAATATGTAGTTTTTTGAAAAAAATTAAAATATTGAAAGATGAGCAATATGGTTTCCGTAAAGGTAGATCGACAACGCTAGCCGCTTATGATGTCATCAGCTATATATTTGATCATGTAAATAAAAAGATTCCTACTGTTGGTTTGTTTCTCGACCTTAGCAAAGCATTTGATCGAGTTGATCATGCAATTCTACTTAATAAGCTTGAGAAGCATGGTATTCGAGGTATGGTACTCGATTGGGTGTCTTCGTATCTGACAGCAAGGAAGCAATTCAATCGAATTACAAAAATAAATACCAAGACTAAAACAGTTCAAAGTTTTGACTCACAACTAAAAACATGTAAATATGGTGTGCCTCAGGGTAGCGTTCTTGGCCCTCTATTGTTTATAATGTATATCAATGATCTTCCTGATGCAATAAACCACAAAATGACATTATTCGCAGATGACGCCACTATTGTTATTAGTGGCAAAGATAGGGACACCATCGAATTTGATATTAATAGTTGTCTGGTTGACATTCGTAAATGGTTGGCGAAAAACAATCTCAAAATTAACGTAGAAAAGACAAAAGTGATGCAATTTAGAACAAATAAATCCAAACCACTTTCCTTAAACATAAAATATGACTACGAAAGGATTGAGAGGACTGAATCCAATAAATTTCTGGGCATAATTGTGGATGAGCATTTAAATTGGAAATTGCACATCAATAGTATTTGTAAAAAAATTAATAGATTTGTTTTTGCCTTGGGAAAGATACGAAGGATTACATGCTTAAGTACTGCATTGTGTGCTTACCATGCGTATGTTTCGTCTGCTTTGCGTTATAGTATAATAGTCTGGGGCAATGCTTCTGACGTACAAAGGGCATTCGTAGCGCAAAAAAAATGTGTTAGAGCAATGTTCTCAATGAAATGGACTGAGTCGTGTAGGCCCGTTTTTAAAAAGCATAAATTGTTAACACTACCCAGTATACTAGAAAACCAATTCAACCAATAAAAGTAATATAAAACCAATTCGATCTCAAATAATAATCGTAAATAGATATAAGAAATAAACTAGATATTTCCCTCGAAAACAAAATAATATTATACATTGTGCAAGGTGTAATTTTTGGATATTATTATTGTGTGTAGATAGCTAATAGTAAGTTTAAATAGTTTTAAGTTATTGGTAATTTTCACACCGAATGATTGTCGGTAAGGTCATGTAGGAGCGGGACAATAAAAATGTTATCTCAGGTACAATACCCATGATCTCGAAAATAAATATTATTATTATTATTATTATTATTATTATTATTATTATTATTATTATTATTATTATTATTATTATTATTATTATTATTATTATTAGAAGCAGCAAAATTTGTTAAACAGAATCTACACCTATTTGCTAAAAATGACAATAAATTTACAAGAGAATGTGTACGGATTCCACTAGTGATGCCTAAACCCAAATTAGTGTTATTTAAGAGAAATTGTGTTTACATGATTCCTCTTATTTATAATTCATTACCTAAGCATATAACTGGCCTGCCTTTTAATAAATTCTGTAGGGCTTTGACTGACTGGTTGTTGAGAGAATGTTTTTATTCTATTAAAGAATTCCTTGATAAATATCAATGTCAGTTTAATAGATTGACTTAACTGACCTAAATGAATAAAAAGGAAAAGGGAAGGAAATTAATAAAAATAAATAAGTAAAGAGAAATTGAATAGAATTTAATAGATTCATAAATACTTAAATGGATTATTGTAAGCATTTTAATTATTGTGTTATTGTGTTAAATAAATAAGTAAAGAGAAATTGAATAGAATTTAATAGACTGATAAATACTGAAATGTATTATTGTAACGATTTTAATTATTGTGTTGTTTTTTTTTTTTTGTTTTTGTTTTTTGTTTTGTATAAGTATGTTTTTTATGAATTCTTATTAAATTTTTAAATTTGAGATTTATGCTAGACTAGTTAAAAATAACATTAAAAAAGAACTAAAGTTGTATATAGGTATGTCATGTGTCTTTTTTAATTTAAAGTGTAATAATGGAGTGACATTGATGTGTAATAGATAATGGGGTGTTAATTGAGTAATAATATGTGTCGATTATTAATGATGTCAGAATTTGCACACCGAATATCTATCGGTTGATCATGTGGGAACAAAAAAAGCTAAGTGTCATCTCTGGTATACCGATACCCATGGTCATGGCAAATAAATTATTATTATTATTATTATTATCAAAGACCACAATATAAAAGTTTCAGCACGTAGAATCTATGAGATAATTCGTCGATCCCTTCTATGATAACTTCGAAATAAGCGTCGGATATTTCTGTGTGAGATTACGTACATCATTATGGGTTTTATGTTTACATCATAAAAGTTTAATGTGAGCATGGAGTACTTAATTGACATTAATATTACCAATTTAACAAAAACTTTAAATATTCAAGCATTTGTCTCTGGGTAGGTAAATAATAAATAAAAATTTAAGTGTACCTATGTTTGTATTGTCAAAATAATTTTACTAAATGTATATCAAAGTATATACGGTACTTAGTACTTATAAAAAAAAAACCATTTTAATAAATTTTTTTGCCTGTCTGTATGTTTGTTCCGGCTAATCTCCGAAACGGCTGGACTGATTTAGACGGGACTCTCACTAGCTGAAAGCTAATGTTATAGCTTTACTTAGGCTACTTTTACTTTAGAAAAATAAAATATCGCGGGCGCCCCATGCGCAAGCTGCAGGCCGGGCTCAACTAGCCTTATGTAATAATCTTATCTCTTATATATAAAAATGAATCCCCATTTCCCCTGGTCACGGCATCACGCGTGAACGGGTAGACCGATTTTAATTCGGTTTTCACTAATGGAAAGAGGGATAAACGGGGAATGTTTTAGGGTATATAAAAATCGCACGCCGGGCGAAGCCGGGGGCGTGCCGCTAGTATATCTTATATATAAAAATGAATCCCCATTTCTCCTGGTCACGGCATCACGTGTGAACGAGTAGACCGATTTTAATTCGGTTTTCGCTAATGGAAAAAGGGATAAACGGGGAATGTTCTTATATATAAAAATTGAATCCCGGGCGAAGCCGGGGGCGGTTCGCTAGTCTGTAATAATATTTTAATAATTGTTTACACTAAGAATATTTCGTAGGAAAAAATACGAGTTTCGCTTTTGAGGATTTTGCTAGTGAGAATACAATTTCTAAACCCGAATAATAATAATAATAATAGTTTCTTTACTGTTGGAACTCAATATTTAAAAAAAAATAGAAATAATAGGTACTTTACTTATTATTCCATTATATTATCACTAAATCAAGTCGCAGTTACTTAAGTTACGTTAAGCAGTTTATCCGTAAATTTGCATTTCAATGTACTTTTAATGGTCCATAATGTAGAAATCGATCGTTAAATAAATCAAATTACGTATAAATCTTGTTATTTCTAAGGACTTCATTGTTGACCTAAGTTGTTGTTTCGCAGGCTAATAATATTTAACATGAGAACCTTAATTGAAATATACTCTGGCATAATGGCCCATGGGAAGTGTCATGGCAGTGCTGAATATTGTTTGGTAATAATTTTCTACAAAACATATAATAAAAATCAGCCTTTAGAAAATAGGTGAAGTTAGTCCTATTTTTACTCACCTTTTTCGCCAGACAGCTCTAAATTGGCCGTCTACCCAATTTAGCAGATACGCATACGTTCAAAGCACATAGGAACACTACTCGATTCCCCACATTTTGTCCTTTAGAAAAAAAGTGATGTCTGGCATGCCTGGGAATTTGGGATCTTGGGATCCTGGTTCGTCTACGGATATCCTCATTCCTGATTCCTAGCTCCATAGCTCGTTGAGCTATCTTACGAGGCCCATAGTTAAAGACCACGTTTCAGCGCTATTTGTTATCATTGGCAACACAGTTGGTCGAAAACTTTTATTTTAAGACACTCTGAGAAATTTTGGACGAGAAGATGTTTCGGGGCTTCCCGAACACAGCTCGAAGTTGGCCGAAGGCTCAAAGCTATACCGATGGTCAATGCGACATCGCTGCAGAGCCTCGAGCACTGCCCATGTTTCTATCGAATCGAAGGCCTTCTCATAGTACACAAAGGCCAAATATAGTTGGTGAGTTTTAGTGTTTTTAACGGAATTAACGGGAAAATATTGGTAAGTATTTATATAAACAGGTAAATACAAAACAGTACCTTTTCTCCTCTGTTAGACAATCGATTTTCTTTTTTGGTCTTATAACTATTGATAGTCCAATTTTTTAAAATTGTGGTATCAATAAAAAAAATTGAAATCAGAAAATATTTTTATTATGAAAATACGAGTAAGTATATAAAAGTATATATAAAAAATGGATTTCCTTAAGCCAAAGTTTAAGTCGGAGTAAGAAAAGGTTCGTCACCTTAAAGTCGACATTTGCTTGCACCAGGCATGACTTTGGCAGTTATCAGTCATGCCAAAATTTCATTTCAAACCAAACGTCTGTCAGTTGTCTGCTTAGTCCTTTAGTTTCAAAAGGCACTAAGAGTCGACTTGGTAAAGGAATGAATTTAAAACCTTTCGTACCCCGACTGTACGATCAGGAAATAACTTATTATTTTTCACACCATGCTCTCGTGAAACCTATTAATTCTCTGACGACGCTTCTGAGGAACTTATAACACAATAGAAGAATACTAACTCCAAATATCAAAAGATTGTCGGTATTCATAAAAAATACAGATGCTAAATAAAATGTTAATGGTCATTCGGACCAGAGTTAATTTAATTTTCCGCCATAAAAATTCAGTTAACTGCCACTTATCGCTTTCCTCTCATGACTATAAACTAGAGATGGGAACACATTTCGATAACCTATAGTCATTGCTCTAAATCTGTCGATAATCTCCCTTTATTTGGACCCTCGTAAATGTTTTAGTGCTGCTAAGGTTTGTTGTTCACTGGTGGAATTAGAGCTAAATATAAAATAAATCGCTACATGAAGGACAAGTGCGAGTTGAACTCGCGTGAATATTGAGTGATTTACCATGTTACTTTAATATCATGGACTTCTTATAGGTTTTCCTATAATCTATAAGTAGAAAACTAATTTCTGTATTTTTTTTTCAAAATTTTAGGTTCAGTAGTTTCGGAGATAAAAGGGGGGGGGGGATGGTCGGACAGACGGACCCACGAGTGATCCTATAAGGGTTCCATTATCATTTTTTTTTTTCAAAAAAAAAAAAAATTTTGCTCATTGTACTTATGTTACCGACGCCAAAGAAATAGTTTTTAGATTTTTTTCTGTTTGTCTGTGCGTTTGTGCACGCTAATCTCAGAAACGGCTTAACCGATTGAATGCGGTTTTCAGTGATTTATTGTAACAAAGTTCCCATAACATATAGTGTTTGTCTTATTCCAATCGGTTTACAAACAAAAAAGTTACCCACTATACCGAATACCACGCGTACGAAGTTGCGGGCTCGGCTAGTTCTAAATAAGTATCTAATGTTTAAATCCGGTAAACAGACTATTAGTGCGCTAATCTTCATCCAAATGTATTCAGTAGTTCACTAGTAATTGTGTATAAAACATTCATCAAGGGGTTATATTTTATTTTTCCCTTTTTTACCATCAAGTGAGCCGTCAGCCTGTCTGCGGTCCTTTATCATGACAAGAAAGTCTCAAAAGTGTTAGTCAGTGAATAACAACCCCAATAGGCACTCTTGGATGGCGGCAAATCCAGGCGAATTTCAGATTAGGGAGTAGTAAAATTTTTATAACCATCGCTCTTTGATTGCTTCGCGCCCACTCGTCCTGTAGGTCAAAGATAATAAACTAATAAAAACCCTATCAGTTTCGGTCCATGTTTTACTCCTTGTGCGATGTTGACATAGATTTTTAATGTCCCATTAATTGGATTTTCATGTTGTGCATGTTTTGGGTAATTAATTTAAAACATTAATGACCCGATGTTTTTTTTTTGTTAAGGTCGGCAGACAGGCTGACGGTCCACTTGATGGTAGGTGGCTACCGTCGCCTATAACACAAGCAACGCCAAAGCTGCTGCAAGTGCGCTTCCGACTGCAGTAGGATTAAGGATAAGGGATTAGGAGGGGGATAAGAAAATGGGCTCTAGCATCCCTTACTCACTCACCGAAACACAACAGCACACGTGCTGTTATTTCACGGTGGTCTTCTGTAAGGGGGTGGTTACTGCCGCCAGACGGGCTGCCCAAAATGACTGCGAAAACGTAGTGTGCCCTGCGACTACTTCTGTTATATTGACACAAAACCGTCGCGCCCGGCTCTGCCCTGGTGCAACTTGGAAAATAAAGTCTATGTCCATATGGACTAGAGTATTATCTTCCAAAAAGTGAAATAATTTTTCAAATTGGTGCATTGTTCCTTCAAATAGGCAAACTGCTGTCTATCTCTCTCTTTATAATATTAAAACACATTAGTTCATTTAGATTTTTTTTATGTTAAGTTCTTGGGACAGGCTGAAGGTCCATTTTTTATATATATTATTAAGGGTGGCAGACAGACTGACGGTCCACTCGAAGGTAGGTGGCTACCGTCGCCTATAACACAAGCAACGCCACAGGTGCTGAAAATCACGACCACGTTCAGTGAGTGAGCAAGAGATGTCAGATTCAATTTCTCTAACCCTTCCTAATCCCTTATCCTTAATCTTACGATGGTCGGCAGCGCGCTTGCAGCACATGTGTTATAAGTATAGGGGACGGTTGCTAGCTACCATCAAGTGAACCGTCAGCTTGTCTGGCGACGTTTACTTAAAAAATCCCATATTTTCTGAAGCTGTAACTTGAAGTATCTTATCCCTTACCCGTTTGAGGCGGTGCATTGATGCATGCATAGTCTTATTTCTTTCTATGGTCTTTCATAGTCTTCTTCTTTATTTCTTTCTATAGAACAATATAATAACATCCTAGTTTAGGGAATAGAGAACCTGTAAATAAATTAAGATTATCCTTTTATTAAATAAAACCTTATTTTTATTAACAGCCTGGGAACAATATTTTTTACATTTGACTGTCCTGTCCATAATCGCTGAATGAGGATAGCCATAGGAATTTAAAAATGTAAAATAACAACCTTAATTTGTTGTAAAGTATTACTAAAAAAAAACATGTGGACAAATAGTCTGAAATAAACGCTGATGATTATTATTAATCGAATTGAAAATTCCGTTGGATGAGTGGTTGCTTGCTCTGTTCTAGGGTTCCTGGGTTCGATTATCGGCTGGGTCAACTTTGAAAAATGTAGTTTTCAAATTTGGCTCTGGTCTGGATCTGGAAAGTGGTGGCAGAGCACACTGCGTTTCGGAGTCATTTGAGCAGCCCGTCTGGCGGCAGAAACCACCCCCTTACAGAAGACTACCGTGAAATAACAGCACGTGTGCTGTTATGTTTCGGTGTGTGAGTAAGGGATCCTAAATCCTGCTGTAGTCGGCAGCGCACTTGCAGAAGCTTTGGCGTTGCTTGTGTTATAGGCGACGGTAGCCAACTACCACCAAGTGGACCGTCAGCCTGTCTGCCGATCTTAACATATAAAAAAGTATTAAATCTTTATAAATCTTTGGTCCAATTGTTTAATCAAACTAGCTTTGCAATGACAATTCAATTTTGTCTTAAGTTCTTATTATACATTTTTATTAAGATTTATGTCAACACTAATGCAGACTCGTGACTCTGAATGTTTAATGTTCACATTTATTATACCATGTGATACTTCGGCATATATTCTGACACGCGCGACAAAACGGTCACGCAACTGAATAAGTCATCCGTAAATCATTGTTTTTAACAAAAAAAAATAATGTGACATACGTTTTGTAACATGTCCTCGACTACCGACCGAAAATATTTATGTACAGTCGACCTGGGGATACTCGAAATAAATTTAGAAACACACGAAACATTTTAAATATCACCCCGTTCCTTTTGTTTTTTAATTTTGCTGTAATAACTAGCTTAAAATTTTAATTTTTTAGCTGAATTTTAATAGTAATATAATAACATTATTTCCGTCTATAGCTTTTAAAATTATGTACCATACATATACATCTATTTACTAGGTACTAATATTATAAAGAGAAAAGATTTGTATGTTTGTAATGAATAAACTCACAGACTACTGGACCGATTTTAAAAATTCTTTCACCTATAGAAAGCTACATTATTAGCTAGTAACATAGGGTACTCACACACCTCCTTCTCCGTCCTGTCCATCTTCCCAGGCAGTGAAGTATAAAAAGCATAAACTTTTACAGTATAAAAAAATAGCAAACAAGAACTCCTTAAGAGGGCACTTTCCAACTCGAACAGCTTACTTATTCCATACTACGTAATTCCATGATTACTCATTAATTACACAAGTCTGCAAAAAAAAAAAGTTGAGAGCTGTTTTGGTTTTTTTGCGTAATACTTATGTTTTTGGGTGTGCTGAATCCGAAAATGACTTTCATTTGCTCGTAGAACGTCACGTTTTCTGACAATATAGGTATTTATGTTAAACAAGTTATCATCTTAAACTAAAAGATGAAATACTAAAAAAATTTTTTTTATTTATAATTGCGTAACAAAACTTATTTTTTCATCTAAAATACATTCATTAGTAAGCACTAAACACTTTTTTTTCCCAGTGAGACTCCTTTTGGTACATTTTCGCTTGTAGGAAGCATCTGGAAGGTCTCTCTGAAGCGTCCAACAGTAGTCTGCCATCATTGAGACGCTCCATCTTCCCTGGTATCTTTTTTCCATCTCCTTAATATCTTGATGAAATCGTTCACCTTGCTCTTCACTCACATCTCCTAAATTTTCAGGAAAGTAGTCAAGGTGCGAATGAAGAAAATGAACTTTTAAACTCATTAGGCAACCTAAAGCTTGAAATGCTTTTAACATTCTTTTGACGATTTGTATGTAGTTAGGGTCTTTGTTATTGCCTAAAAATTTCTCTATGACCTCTTTGAAGGCAATCCACCCTTCTCTTTGAGGATCCGTCATGGTTGTGATGAATTGTGGATCAGCCATAAGCCGTCTAACTGGTCCAATGAAAACACCTTCTTTCAACTTTGCTGCCGAGAGGCGTGGAAACTTTAATATTAAGTATTTGAAGCAATTTCCATCTCTTGGAAGTGACTTTACAAATTGCTTCATTAATCCCAGCTTTATGTGAAGCGGTGGTAGAAGAACTTTATGAGTCTTTTCGCCAACGTTAAGCTCCCTCGGAGGCCAACACTTTTTGGTCCAGTGATTTGCTCGGTCTCTACTATCTCATAGACACAAAAAGCAAGAGAATTTGGTAAACCCAGATTGTTGTCCAAGCAACATGCCCAAGATTTTAAAATCACCGCACACTTGCCAACTGTGGTCTTTATATTTTAATTTGCAAAGAACCAATTCAAAGTTCTTGTAAGTTTCCTTGAGGTGTACGGAATGACCGACAGGAATGGAAGCATAAAAACCGCCATTGTGAAGCAGAACTGCTTTAAGGCTTCTTTTTGAAGAATCTATGAAAATATGCCACTGTGCTGGGTCATATGAGATCTTAAATGTATTCATCAAGCCTTCAATATTGGTACAATAAACCAACTCGTCCTCTTGGCAACATGTTTATGTTTGTTAATTTAGCTTACACAGGGCGTTCTTTATTTAGAAAGTAATGATAGTTATGGCCTGTATACATTTAAAAACAATAATCAAAATTGTACTTATTTATTTATGACTTCAAGTTAGCCCAAAAAATCCCTTTTTTATAATAAAATTTTGCGTTTTGCAAAATAATCTGACGTTCTGGAATTTTTTGAGTATTTTTTTAGTTTTCAGAACACCTAAATACATAGAAATCAGTTGAAAACATCCAGACAGCATTTTTATTGTAGACCTGTGTTATAGGTCGTAGCAATACATAAAAAACATGACATTTCTAGGACATAATATAAAGGTTTGCATCGCAACAAAAAACTGAAATTAATTTTATATCTAGTATAATTAATTTTTTAAATGTGCAGAATTTGTCACATTTTCGCAGGTTGAATTCTTGTAATTACTAACTAAAATCTAAAAATGTTTTTCGATGGAAACATCCTACCTATAATGTACATTTGAAATTGGGATGTCTATAGCTCTAGCATCTATAAAGGTTTTTCTAAAATATTGGAATTGCTGGCGTATGTTTTATTATTTTCGCGAGTTGAATAAGTGGCGCGAATGTGTTGCGTCGCATTCTGTCTTCGGTTATTCGCATTATAGTAAGTTGAGACAACAAATTCTCCCAAATACTTATTACTGAGTTCCCACGCTCGTACAGCGCCACCTTAAACAAGACTAGTCTATTACTTACCTATTCATCAAAACTTCATCAGCTGTTTCAGAGATTAGACAAACAAACTGAAAGACAGACAAATTTGATAGTCAAAAATTTTCTGCTTTACAAATTTCTTGTTTTAATAAGGCCATGGTAGACATCTCGCATTTAGTGTAATGTCAGCTTCTCTATGAAACTTCAAATAGAAAAAGTGCGCACTTTTTGTTCAAAATAAAAAACATATATCAATGCTCAGTTTTGTTGCTAACTGTACAAATAAAAATGGTCGGCACTCAGTTTTGCATGTGACCGCGGGGTGGTAAAAGGGTCCTGCGCTTGAGGGCCACAGCCTCCCGGAATCTTATCAGCCTCCGCACGCTTAGGGCCATAAACCACTCACATGGTAAACTTTGGCAAACACATTTCGTACTAACTCCAACAGGAAAGATTGTATGGATACGAAGCCAATTTTTACACAAAAATGTTTATTAATGCATATCAGATCACAACGATAAATAACTGTAATGATATTAATACCACGGTAATATAAGGAACAATGATAACGAATTTAAATAAATATTATTTTAATAATCTCCCAATATTACAAAATTTGTGATTTGTAGGTTTGGATGTAAGAGCTAATCTCTATCCTATTTATACGTAAAAAAATGTATGCACGGGTCTTAATAATACCAAAAACTCAGGATAAACATGCTTTAAAATGATTCAGAAGGATCTAAAATGTCAACATGAATTCGTAAACGCATTGACCTTATTATTGTCTAAATGTGATCTATAATATAATAAAATCGTAAACGAGCCTTGTTTGTACTTAGGTCGTGCTTAGGTCAAAAAAAATTTAAAATTTTTGTCTGTTTGTCTGTGCGTTTGTGCACGCTAATCTCTGAAACGGCTTAACCGATTTGAATGCGGTTTTCACTGGTGTACTGTAGCAACAACCCTGTGGGTTGTATATGCGAGCTCGTTCAACCCAAATCTTTTCAAGGTTCGAGTGAATAGGCATCTTCTGGGTGAGCTCGCGCCATCGTCGGCCTCATCCTCCCTACATGGGTAGATACTGGTCAAGAGAAAACCCATCATTAACAAAAAAAAACTTTCCGTAATATTTAGTGTTTGTTTCATTCTAATCGGTTTACAAACAAAAAACGGGACAAGTGCGAGTTGAACTCGCGCGAAGAGGGTTCCGTACGATGTTACTTATTCGCACAATATTGAGTGATTTATTATGTTATTTTAATATCATGGACTTCTTATGGATTTTCCTATAATCTATAAGTAGGAAACTAATTTCTGTATTTTTTTTCAAAATTTTAGCTTCAGTAGTTTCGGAGATAATGGGGAAGGGGGAATGGTCGGACAGACGCACACACGAGTGATCCTATAAGGGTTCCGTTTTTTATTCGGGTGTACGGAACCGTAAAAAGTTACGCACTATATCGAATGCTACGCGTACGAAGTTGCGGGCTCAGCTAGTTTTAAATATTTCTGATTAAATATATTCTGTACTTATTTAAATTCATAAAGCATGTCCATATTGTACCACGAGAAAATTCACTAACAAATCTGTTATCTCCAGCTCGTTCACTGAGCAAAGGCACCGCGTGGTTGCCAACCGCTGACCTAAGGTGTGGTACACACAGTCGTCAACTTCAACAGTGTATTTGGCGAAATATAGTTATTCTATTCTATTTTACTGACATTGTTTTGCATTTCGTATAGAAACCAAATTTCAACAAATGCTTTTGCTTGATAAAATGTTTACACGTAGTCGTATTCCAGCTTTATCGTTTCATTTAATAGACTTATTACTTAGTTTAAGTAGTGAAAACTGCGTTTTCGCAGTCATTTGGGCAGCCCATCTGGCGGCAGTAACCACCCCCTTACATAAGACCACCGTCGCCTATTAACATAATCGACACCATATGGCTTACAAGTGCGCTGATGACCGTGATAGCATAATCTTTAAGTGTTGTTATTTCACGGTGGTCTTCTTTCTGTAAGGGTGTGGTACTACCTTCAGCTGCCTAGTTCGTGACTTGCGAAAGAATCCGGCAAAATACCTCATAAATATGCATTATTAAGCAAATGTGTTGTCATCAATCTCAGACAGGTCCATTTATCAAATCTACATATTTTTTGTTTCATAAATAAAATAATGTTAATAAAAAAAATAAAAAATTACTTGAGATAAGCACGTGTGCTCTTTCTTGTGTTTCGGTGTAGTAATAAGAAATACTAGAGCCCTTTCTGCTGAACCACCTTGACTTTTCTTTTATCCCATTAATGTTGGGAGCGTACGTACTTACTTGTCCATGGCATTTCTTGTATTATTAAGAAACGGAGCAACTTACCATCAAATACAATATTAAACAACTTTTACAGACACTTAAATAACGAAATCAATTATTGTTATTTCATGACAAGGCCAAAAATAACGCATAATTTATGAAATTGTCTCGTACGAAATTTGTTAGGGCAATCGGGTATAACCAGAAATAACCTATGTAAATACTTAAATGTGTTAATGCTATTAAAATTTTCATCGCCAACATATTCTGCCCACAAGCATCCATGTTGGACATAAGTTTTTTTGAGTGATCATTCTGCAATCCCCAACCATCTACTTGAGGGAGATTTGGTTTATCACCGCAAGACTACTGCAAGACTTGTCTATCCCAATATACATGCGTTGCACGTCATATGTCTCATTTCCAAATCAAATCGTTTATTTATCAAAGATAGGGTAACAAGATCACTTTTTTAAAGTCGATTGTATATTTTACCAGGCTTTCGGGAAAAAAAAATGCCAAGATGTTGACGATCCTGAGAAAAAACCCCGAAAGAAACTCAGGACACCATTCTTTTTGTCATGTTTAAAATAATATATAATTATAACAATTACAATTATTATACACAAATCACAATTTATACAAAACTAATAATATGAGCTCAGAATCGTTTAAATCCAGGCTTCATTATCACTTAAAATTAAATAATCAGCGATTTTATAATATTCAAACACAGTTTGATACTGATTACACTTTTAACCCCAAATGGTTTCAACGCGAAACTCAACAGTAGCGATATGACTATTCTGAAAGTCCATTCCATATACAGTTCATTCTCTCTTCAGCCCACTAACTCATGAAGCTTTAAGTGGACGACACTCTTGAGCAGAAACTGACTAAAGACCTTCGTCTTTAATCATTGTTGGGTAAGAAGAAGGCGAATGTATGTCTTAAATTGAATGCATTTTAATCATAAACGAAATAGAGTCTGTTGAAACCTTTTTTTACGTTTTTAGCATTATTTGTCAATGTGAAAATTTTGCAATACATTCTAGCCCTACCCTTAAATTGCGGTTTGTGTGATTGAATTTTAAATTTTATGGAATATATTTTGCTATATGTACTGTTCGTTATGAGAATTTAAACGGCTTGTTAAGTGAGTGAGTGCATTTTGAGTAGATAAAACAGGTGTTAGGTATTATAATGTAGAAAGGGAGTGTTTTGTTGAGTTTTGTGCAACTTTTTTTAAAATTTATATTCGTGTTAATTTAAAGTAGGTTCACTGCTTCGATTGTTATCTCCCTTAAAAGATTGCTATCCCGCTACGCGATCTTACATCTCTGGGATGTTTTAAGAAACGACTTCGCTCGTCACTAATGGATCTGCAGAGAAACGCTTAGGTCTTTGATTCACGGGGACGGGTGGTGACAGTTTGTGGGGGCGGCCGGTCCATTTCTTGTACGTTCTCGTGTGCTATTGCATATTTACGATGAATTTGCCATATAGATAACTAGCTGGTGAAATCCTTCAGTAGTTTTTAAGAAAATTGCGATAATTGATTGTAGCCATTGATTGTATAATCGCGTTCTGAATTGTCCCGCGAAAGTGTTTTCTTTTTTCTTTCTTTAAATATCTGGTCCCTGGCAGAATATCAGTGTTGTGGTCTGCACTACAACTGTATACTGAGCCAGGGTTCCTTTTCCTCTTTTTACTTGTTTGTATATTTGTTTGTTTGTCTTGTTTGCAATTATTATTATTTGTACATATATTGTTTGCATTAGAGGAATAAACCACTTTTATCCCATTAATGTTGGGAGCGTACGTACTTACTTGTCCATGGCATTTCTTGTATTATTAAGAAACGGAGCAACTTACCATCAAATACAATATTAAACAACTTTTACAGACACTTAAATAACGAAATTGCGGTTTGTGTGATTGAATTTTAAATTTTATGGAATATATTTTGCTATATGTACTGTTCGTTATGAGAATTTAAACGGCTTGTTAAGTGAGTGAGTGCATTTTGAGTAGATAAAACAGGTGTTAGGTATTATAATGTAGAAAGGGAGTGTTTTGTTGAGTTTTGTGCAACTTTTTTTAAAATTTATATTCGTGTTAATTTAAAGTAGGTTCACTGCTTCGATTGTTATCTCCCTTAAAAGATTGCTATCCCGCTACGCGATCTTACATCTCTGGGATGTTTTAAGAAACGACTTCGCTCGTCACTAATGGATCTGCAGAGAAACGCTTAGGTCTTTGATTCACGGGGACGGGTGGTGACAGTTTGTGGGGGCGGCCGGTCCATTTCTTGTACGTTCTCGTGTGCTATTGCATATTTACGATGAATTTGCCATATAGATAACTAGCTGGTGAAATCCTTCAGTAGTTTTTAAGAAAATTGCGATAATTGATTGTAGCCATTGATTGTATAATCGCGTTCTGAATTGTCCCGCGAAAGTGTTTTCTTTTTTCTTTCTTTAAATATCTGGTCCCTGGCAGAATATCAGTGTTGTGGTCTGCACTACAACTGTATACTGAGCCAGGGTTCCTTTTCCTCTTTTTACTTGTTTGTATATTTGTTTGTTTGTCTTGTTTGCAATTATTATTATTTGTACATATATTGTTTGCATTAGAGGAATAAAAGTGGCTTTCTTTCTTTCTAAAAGGCTGATTTTCAAACAATAGGATCCAAATTGTTGTTTTAAAATTTTGGAAAATCACAAAATCTAAAAATTTCTGTCCAGTGTTCCTACCTTTCGTTATTAATAATATTCATATTCACGTTTAAGTGACGTTATAGAACACTATAATCTATATCTATACATATTAAAATACATACATATACACAAATACATTAATAAAATCGTAAGGGAGCCCATTCTGTACATTAAATATTTTAAATGAAAAATGTCTCATTTAAAATAATACTTTTTTTCAATAAGTTTTTTTTTCGCTAAAATCCTTACTTTTTTGTTATTCGCGAAAAACCGTCTTAAAGGGAGTTTTTTTTTTTTATGAAAAATTGACACTTTCACAAGCGAATAAGTCGAAAAGTATTGACTTTCAGAAAAAACTTTATAGAACAAAAGTTACTTAGAATTATTCAATCTATCGATTTCAGTGATTTTCACAAGAAAGGGTGGACTACTAGGATAAAATCTACCCACGGCCTCCTAAATCCAAATTTTTGTGCAAATCGGTGCTCTTTGGCGAAATTTTACAGTATCGCCGTATTTTACCTTCAATGATTATAATAAGGTAGTCTGGGGCCTTAGACAAAGTAGCATTCGCTCCGTAGCGAAGCGATATCGAAGTTCGTTATCGTCTCAGAGACAAAGAAATCATGACAAGGTATCACGTGTTTATCACGTGTTACAGTGTCGATTCCTTTGTCTCTGAGACGATAACGAACTTCGATATCGCATCGCTACGGAGCGAATGCTACTTTGTCTAAGGCCCCTGGTTAGAAAACTCAACGGTAGTTTTCTAACCAGACTACCTTATATGACTATTCTGAAAGTCATTCTGAAAGTTTACTAATAAACATAGTATCACAACGATCTCAATACAATATCAATAATGAAGACTGTGCATTCAAATATTTTCTATGTAATGGTAACCCAGGGAGTCAATATACTTTAATAGGCAACGCTTCCGGGTGGGCCGGCGACTAAACAAACAAACATACACGACTAAATCCCAAGTTTATGGGAGCATTAACAATATAATTCACCCCAGATAGCAATATTGTACTAATAAATATAAATATTTTCATTTGTGATTTAATAGGGTATCGTTTCGAGACGTAAGTTTTGTATGGATACGCTGCGGGAAGCGAAATAAGGTGGCATATGTTTTTTTGTGAACTAAATTAAATTAAAAATATTGGTTAAAATATAAAATAATTTCGACGAACGGTCTCGCAGCGAAGAACCTCGGCTAACACCTCATGAGGTTCACACTAAATGGCTTTTCGTGGTAAATATTGTCGGTTGGATCCTCAATCTAAACACTTAAATTGAACTCAAATATTCCTTTATATTGGAAAAATACATCTTCATAATAACCCTTAATCTTTACCATAATCTTTGTCGAAATCCCTGTAATTCGGACCAAGCGCTTAAAACATCTTTTGTGATGCGTACTGCTAAGGATTGGAACTTCCTGCCGGCGTCTCTATTTCCGAGCTCATATAACCCAAATCTTTTCAAGGTTCGAGTGAATAGGCATCTTCTGGGTGAGCTCGCTCCATCGTCGGCCTCATCCTTCCTACATGGATAGATGCTAGTCAAGAGCAAACCCATCTTTAATAAATAAAAAAAAATCTATCTCCCAGTCCCTTATCATTAATCCTACTGCAGTCGGCAGCGTACTTGCAGCAGGGGGCCTAGCCACAACAACGCTTTGACTTTACAACAACCAATCACCGGGCTTTATTTCTTTCGTTTCGTAAGTATGCAAAGGAAGCGTTTGCAACAGTTTGCATCTTGGCTAGGCCCCCAGCTTTGGCGTTGCTTGTGTTATAGCCGACGGTAGCCACCTATCAAGTAGACCGTCAGCCTGTCTGCCGATCTTAACAAAAAAATATTAATTGGTAATTAGATAAATAACTTTATCCTAAAATGTTCGGTTCGATATTCAACTTTGTGCGCTTGCGTATACTTTGTCTAATATAATATACTTTGTCTAATATAACTCTAATACATTGTTGCATTGGCGCCCCTTTGGCGTGCAGATATAATTCATAGTAAGACTGTAGCGATCGAACGAGGGTGTTTAGAAAAAACATGGGTTTTGTTATGGCCGAGCTCGCTTTGTTTAAACTTATTTAATAGATTCATTTCGAGCTGCCATCAGCGTCAAATTGTGTTTGATAGGTTGTGTCGATTGTGAATTTGAACATACAATCACCGTGTTTTAAATCGAACTTTTAATCCCAGTAGTCTCCGTGACCCGTGTGGATAACCTTAAGACCTTAGACCAAAGAAGTTGGTGTTGTTTATGCACTTCCCGAATGCCACCACGGTAAGGGAAGATTGTGTCGACTAATTTCACAACATTAATTTGTGAAATTACAAAAACATTTTAATTTTGAAAATACTTTAAAATATTAACAAATGTTTTAAATCACTATTACTATTAAGATCACTATTAAGATAATGCGAACATTATCTTAATAGTGACATTATCTTTTTAGTATAAAATGGTACAGATTAACAATAGAATCCACACTAGTCTGTCGGTTTTGTTAGGGAAGGAATTAAAATCAGTTTAAGGATGTTTAAATAACTAGCTAAAGCACCGTTAATAGGCGCGCGCTCACAAATAACTACTAATCGATATGAGGATCGATTCTTGGCCGCATGCGCTCTCTTCTACAAGGGATGATCTTTTACGAGCACGAAAATTCAGAACTATCTCCATTTTAAAACTCTTTTGTGCCTAGCTGCAATATGGGCTTCTTGAAGCGTGCTATAAACAAATTCTTGCAGGGACGGCAGTGCACCTGCATCCCCCTGGCTTTGCGTGTAGCCTTAGACAACGGTAATCTCATTATGTATTATATAAAATAAACTCTCATTACTGTAAAATATGTTGTAAATCCTTATATAAAATATATTTTATTATATAGTTTATACATACCCATATAACGACGATATATTAAATACCGGAACTAATTTAAAGAAAGAAAGAAAGAAAGCATCTTTTATTCCTCTAATACAAACAATATAAGTATGAACAAATAATAATTACAAACAAAACAAACAAACAAATATATAAACAAGTAACTAGAGGAAAAGGAACCCTGGCTCAGTATACAGTTGTGGTGCAGACCACAACACTGATATTCTGCCAGGGACCAGATATCAAAGAAAAGAAGAAGAAAAAACATTTACGCGGGGACATTTACTTAAAAACTACTGAAGGATTTCACCAGATAGTTATCTATACGGCAAATTCACTGTAAATATGCAATAGCACACGAGAACGTACAAGAAATGGACCGGCCGCCCCCATAAACTGTCACCACCCGTCCCCGTGAATCAAAGACCTAAGCGTTTCTCTGCAGATCCATTAATGAAGTCGTTTCTTAAAACATCCCAGAGATATAACATCGCGTAGAGGGAGCGGAAGATTATTCCAACATTTCGAGGCAATGGGGTAAAAAACTGACTTTTGCTCACTTCAGATGGCAGCACTGTTGTGTGTTCCCTAAATTTGACAAGTAACTGTCATTTTCCATAGTAATTTTGTAAACAAACAAAAATAACTGAATTTATTTAATTAACATGACGCTTATGTTCAGCTTTGGATTGCAAAAAGACGGGAATCCATATATTCCCTAAAGATTTCAAAAGAAGAAAACAATAGATAAAAGCTTTACGAAGAAAAAATTGGGAGAAGACTAAATATTCGAAGTTATGTGCAGTAGATGCTTTTCTTTTCCTCAACTGTTCTTTTAATTGCTTAACACTCTATCTAAAATACATTTTTGTAGAAATAAAGGCAAATTTGCTGGTAAATACAGGGAACCAAAAACGCAATATGGGGGCAAATTAGGATCACTCAACAGTGGCGCCACCTACAATTAGCTTTCAGTTTTTAACCCCATTTAAAGCTATTATTGGTATAACATATACTGTGGCCAGGTATATGAGTACAATTTTATTTTACGCAGAAACTCCTTGACCAATAAGAACATTTGTGTTGTTTCTATACTCGAGTCTACAACAATTCCCTTATTCTCATCTTGTCTCCATACTTAATTTGGATCAAAAATCCTGCTCCCACTTAGTGTTGCAACATCAAATATATCAATTCTTAATTCAAATACTCGTATTTCGCTGATTCAATGTAATTCTTCCTCTCTCACTGCCATCTCCTATCGGAGGTCAGCTATCATCATGACTATCCTAACCCTGGAGGCGGCGGCTCGAAACAGCGATCTGGTACTACGACCATACAATTCGCGGAGATTCTTGAGCCAGGAAGTACGTCGTCTGCCCGGCTATAGTCTAACCTGTGTTTTCCTCTGCATGATCAGTTGCAGCAGATTATACTTCTCGCCGCGCATGATATGCCCAAAGTGTTCTAGTTTTCTGACTTTTATGGTTTTGAATATTTTCAATATGTAAAGTCACTGAGTTATAATTAAAGAACATCCTGTAGCTAAAACAAACAACTATCCGTTAACAGCGAGTACAGAGTTTATTGATATTTAGTTCGTAGTACACGCGTTCCTAGGTTCGATACCCAGGTGGAATAATTCAAATATAGAACGCAGATGTGATTTTGAGATATAGGAGAAATTAAACGTACCTACTTTATACTAGTTGGTAATAATTTGTTGTGGGGACTGTTGATTTGTATCTGCTCGGACGCGAAGCTCGAAAAGGGAATCTGTAATACTTTAAGCACTTACTTGTAGTTAGATAAATAATTTAACAATGCAGTTAAATATCTGGTAAGATATTTTCACGAAATTTAAGTGGCTACATTAATAAAAATTAATCGCGTTCTAAGCGTAAAACTCGAGAACGGTAGGAACAATTCGAGTTTTTTTTTTAAATATTCGTTGGAGGCGATGAAGGTTCTTTTTCTATGTTAAGATCGGCAGACAGGCTGACGGTCCACTTGATGGTAGGTGGCTACCGTCGCCTATAACACAAGCAACACCACAGGTGCTGCAAGTGCGCTGCCGACCACAGTAGGATTAAGGATAAGGGATTGGATAGGAAAATGGGCTCTGGCATCTTTCAAGGTGATCTTCTGTAAGTGGGTGGTTACTGCCGCCAGACGCCCAAATGGCTGTGAAAAGCAGTGTGCCCTACCACTACTTACCAGATCCAGACCAGAGTCAAATTTGAAAAGTTCGTTTTTTTCAAAGTTGTCCCTGCCGGGAATCGAACCCGGGAACCCTAGAACAGAGCGTTAAGGCAGGCACCACGTGAAAACCCCATTTTTCTCTTCCCATTCAAAGTCCTCCTTACTCTGATAATTTTAATTATAGTTTTATGAACATTTTATATAAAACATTACAATGTTTGTCTGAAACTTTTTTTCTAACTCTTACCATTTTGGTATAATTTGGAAATACCTATTTTTATTTGTTTTTCATACTTCTACAGTGTGGAATGAAATTTCTTTCAACCAAACATATTTTATATTTATTTTTTCTTAATATATAAAAATGAATCCCCATTTCCCTTGGTCACGGCATCACGCGTGAACGGATAGACCGATTTTAATTCGGTTTTCACTAATGGAAAGAGGGATACACGGGGAATGTTCATATACATAAAAATTGCACCCCGGGCGAAGCCGGGGACGGGCCGCTAGTCATCTATAGAAACTATAGATTCATATTAAAATAAACATCAAAAATGCCCCTATAGGACTCAAATTTTGATAAGTTAGTAAATTTTCCTGCACTATAATTTTATATTGAATGAAACTTGATTATGTTGTACTTAAACGCGTTTAAAACTAACTGAGCCCGCAACTCCGTACTCGTGGTATTTGGTATAGCGCGTAACTTTTATGTATGTAAACCGATTGGAATGAAACACACACTAAATGTTACGGGAAGCTTGCTACAATACATCAGTGAGAACCGAATTCATATCGGTTAAGCCATTTCTGAGATTAGCGTGCACAAACAGACAAAAATTCTAAAAAATATTTTTTTACCCCGGTAACATAAGTGTGTCTGTACATTAATTATTTTTTCAAAAAAAAGAATTGTTTTTTTGAAAAAATAATTAAAGTACACAGACACGGTTCGTTTACAATTTTATTACATGTATAGAAGTTCCAAACGACTATCTTACAACGGTTAATCATTGTGATGTAATGTCAAATTCCTCGCATTCGCCTCGTCAACTCTATCGTTTAACTAATCTAATAATTAACTAACAAATTTAGTTAAAAGTTAATGTTAAATCGTGACCGGTTTGTTTATGGGTAGTTTTTCTACAAAGATTTTCAAATGTATAGAAAGGGCAAGACGAAAGAATCCGTAATGTGACATTTTTTAGAACCATGTGGTACAAAATCGCTCAGTCCATTACCAACTTTACAAGACTTTAGTTTATAACTAGCGGTCCGCCTCCGGCTTCGCACGGACCCAATTAGGTTTTATTATATATAAATTTTCCGTGAAAAATTATCTAAATGCTAGTGAAAACCGCATCAATTTCTGTTGCGTGGTTTAGAAGGAGTTACCGGATATACAGACAGATAGAGAAACGAGGGCAGCGACTTCAACTTAGGTATCTATATAAGGATATGTTTAGAAAATTGGATAAATCATGGGTTATTATTTAGAGATAGGAGGCCATGTAACGCTGAAAATATTTCAATGACTTTTAATATTCAGTGAATATATGATAAAATAAATTTAAAACATTAAACAAGTCAACAGAACCATCACAGATTTTAACTGCCGCTGTAAACAATTTATCTGAGTTACCTTCGGTCGCATCTTACGTAACCATTAACTGTTAGTTAACTAATAAAACATTTTATTTACTTGTTTGTTTAATTACAACAACTGTTTGTTGTTAATGCGGTAGTAAATTAATTAAGGATTTCCAGAAGCATTTAGACTCATTCGACCGTCCAATCATTCATTCTTTTGCTTCCGTGGTCCTAAAAACTATACTTTATCTCGGACAAATTAACACCCAACTAGGTGAGTTGTATCCTTTATTTATTTTATTTATTTATTATACATGAATAATTACAAAAAATATTTACAAAGTCCCATAAAACTGGAAAGCAGTTTGTCTGTGGGATCAAGTTAATGATGTCAAACTAAACATCAAAAATAAAATAGGAATAAATTTAAAAATAAATGTAACCTAAATTAAAAACCTAAACCTAAACCTAAATGTCATTAATTAATTTATACTTAGTATAATCCTTCCTTAGTCTTAGTATAGTATCCTTATACTTTAGTATACTTAGTACTATTAGTACTTTCGCCAAGAAATACTAGCTTTATGAGCGGTTTCGCATGCGTTTTATATATGTAAGGAGCAGGGACATCAAGTAAGCTGTCAGTATGTCAGCATGTTTTTAATATAGGTAATATCTTTATAATAATAGTTCTATGGTTATCATTATAGTGTCCACCGAATTCAATGATGATATGTGGTGTCCCAATGTCATATTGACAGTTTTGATATACAGTGTTAAAGTGTGGAAAGAAAGAGAAGAAGAAAGAAAGAAAATTCTAAAGAAATTTCTCGTCCACATTTTACAAGTAGCTCAACGAGCTATGAAGAGGGCAATGCTGAAGGATGCTGAAATACGGAGATCTGTCGGAGAATCATAGTTGTCGATATAGTCTCTTTAACCAGCTGAATTTTTGAGTGGAACATATGTGCTGGGAGTTCAATTAGAAAAATCCCATGTCCAAAATTGGATACTTATGGGCTGATGATTACGACGATATGTGGTGTAGCGTTACTCGAGACAAAGTTTATAATACAACTAGCTGAAATCGGCCACGCTGCGCTGCGGCCCATACGGTGGCGGCGTGCGCATGGGGCGCGCGGTACTGGACACTGTTTATATATGCTATTTGTCGTAGCGTGATGTTATATAGACTATAGCCTTCCTCGATAAATGGACTATTCAAAACAAAAAGAATTTTTCAATTCGAACCAGTAGTTCGTGAGATTAGCGCGTTCAAACAAACAAACAAACTCTTCAGCTTTATTAATATTAGTATAGATAAATATCTTACAATGTGCACCCACACTTACAGAGACAAATAGTTTCTTTCATCACTATGCCGGCGCGACAAATGAAAAAACATACTGTCTGGCAAGTCACACTTCCTGCCAGAAAAATAGATAACCACGTTCCAAAGTATTTTTTTCATGACTAATATATTTGTCACTGGTGCACAGACAACCGAAAATAGCATTCGGTATTCATTGCAGTTTTAAATAGTTATTGTGTCCGGGTCTTAAGACCCTAACACCACCTAACACATTGACAGGGACAGGGCACCACAGGAGACGCTGAAATAAGAGCAAATGTTCTTTTGTATTACTGCAACTGAGTTAAAAATCCTTCATCCTATCAAGCCGGCAGTACACTTGCAAACGTTCTTTTTTTTGTTATTATTTTTGATAGGGGTTTAATCTTTTCTTAGGGTTTCAATTTTTATCTTATTTGTTCTCTGTCTTATCCTTTGTTTGTTGTTGCTTTGCACAGCTTTTTTCAGGTATTTTTCAGGCCTTGACTGAAAATCAGCGCTGTGGGTCCCACCCATTGCATTATGCTAAGTCAGGGACCTATTTCGGGCGCATCACTATGCTTTTTATTTAATTTGTTTTGATGTATGTATTTCTTGTATGTGTGTGTGTACGAATAAAATTCTTTCTTTCTTCTTTCTTTATAGACGAGGGTATGAACCGTCCCTGACGATTTTTACATGAAAAATGTTCGATAAAAGAGCCTTTGAGAGGTCAATATGTAAAATTTAAAGCTAGATGATTTTGCGAAAAACTTAACCCAAACGAACCAAATGCAAATAAATCATTGATTGTCATATGAATTCGTTGATTAGCGAAATTTAAATGTGCGTGTTACAACACATCCTCTTAATGAACTGATGATTAAGAAATGGTGTCACTCAATAGAATCGCACAATGGGGTCGGGGTTCGCGTTCTGCGAATGGGAGTTATCAATGCAGCCGCGATAGGCGATAAAGTATTTTTGGGTGCAAAACAAACACGAAAATGTGTACTCCATTATATAATACAAAATTATTTTTCCTTTTTACTTAAAGGCCTATATATCGTCATCACCATCATAGTCATCAGCTCACAATTGTCCATTGTTGGAGATAATTAAATTAAATTAAATCATTACTTTTTATTACTTTACTCATTACTATGCCTTTTTATCGTGTGAGGATTGAATTCTTTGAGTAAATATCTTATATTTTTATTGTATTGATAAAATATCCTATTGAAGTGTACAATAGCTTTTTTTTGTTGATAAGTGGCTACCGTCGTCTATAACTCAAACAACACCACAAGTGCTGCAGGTGCGCTACCGAGCACAGTAGGATTAAGGCTAAGAGATTAGGAGAGGCTAGGGAAATAGGCTCTGGCATCCCTTACTCACTCACCGAAACACAACAGCACATGTGCAGTTATTTCACGGTGGTCTTCTGTAAGGGGGGTGGTTACTGCCGCCAGACGGACTGCCCAAATGACTGCGAAACGCAGTGTGCCCTGCCACTACTTTCTAAATCCAGAGCAGAGCCAAATTTGAAAAATTCATTTTTAAAAGTTAACCCTGCTGGAAATCGAACTCGGGAACCCTAAAACAGAGCGTTAAGGCAAGCACCCTAACCACTCATCCAACGGGCTCGTCAAATTATACATTTATGTCTTTCCGATACGTGGATAAGGCCTTCAAAAGTTCATTTGTTTTACACTTTATCCAATCAGTTTTGGCAACTCTTGAACAACCATTGATTGTATTCTAAACGAAGGCAGCCCAACAAAAAGTGAACCGTCGGCCTACCCGCTCCTCTTTATCGTAAAAATGCTACCCACTATAAACAAACATCCATTTGTAGCGTCGAATAAACACGATGAATATAGAAATGCTTATAAACACGCCATTAAGGAGGTTCGACAAAACGAAATTGAAAGTTGAACACACAACAAAAAAGCATTTCATTTTCATCCTACCCTCACTTTTATCAGACTGTAAACGAATGCCTCGGGCCCCCATTTTCATATTCATGAGCCCCGACCCGCGGTCGAGAAGCCATTACCGGTCCACTGATAAAATATTCAATTACACGGTCAAGTACTTTCACCTCAAGTTCAGCGACATTTCAAATTTGAAAGTGTAGCGTAAAAAAGAAAAAAAAAATAACTCGCAGCGTTTCTAATTACGCAAATTACCCGCGAACGGTTAAAAAAAGAATACGTCTACACGCGTCCGCGGTTAGTCAGCGTTTGAATAAAAACCTTCGAATTTCAAATGAATTCTTGAAACGTGATTGGTGGTCGTAATTTCGGTGGCCAAGTTATGATTACCAGAGATGAAGTTATCAAATTTTAAAACAGAAAATTGTGGGTGTTCTTTTTTTATTTCGTCTCTTCTTATGTTTACTTTTCGTGTGTATTTTTATTAGGCGTTATTAAGTCGTTGAAGCGGATTAGAGGTTGTCTGATTGGCTGCGTATATAATGGGCGCTATTATCTCGCTAATCATAGTGTTGATTTAAGTAATATTGAAGAACATGTCTTGCAATCTCGTAAAGTTTTCGCGGCGTGTTTTAGTATGCAAAAATAATTACTAGTCCAAGGACTTGAGACGAAATTAGATAGGAAATTATACAATGTGGAATCGTAGCCAAGAGATAAATGCTTACTTAATTTTAATTCATATGTTTATCTATTGTTAAACGTGTCTGGAAACATTATAGAATGTTTAGTTTAGTCCATATGTTTTTTACTTGAATATCTGTACAATTTGAAATACAATTTTAAATTCAATATTATTTTAACTACAGTCTAGATGTATTGTACAATAAAATTTAATTTAATTACTCTATTAAATTATAAAGTTAATGTAAGATTGTAATTTTTTTTTTTAATGTTAAGATCGGCAAACAGGTTGACGGTCCACTTGATGGTAGGTGGCTACAGTCGCCTATAACACAAGCAACGTCAAAGCTGCCGCAAATGCGCTGCCGACTACAGTAGGATTAAGGATAAGGGAGTAGGAGGGGATAGGGAAATTGACTCTGGCATCCCTTACTCTCTCACCGAAACACAACAGCACACGTGCTGTTATTTCACGGTGGTCTTCTGTAAGGGTGTTGGTTACTGCCGCCAGACGGACTGCCCAAATGACTGCGAAACGCAGTGTGCCCTTTTTTTTTTTTTTTTTTGCGTGGGAAAATCTGCGAGCCAGATCCCCACCGACCATGGGGACATCGGTGGGGTATGTGGGACTTCTACCCACTAAAAACCCACGGTGCTTCCTCGCGCCGTCTATGGGCGGGGGGGTAAGGTATCGTGGAAAACATGCATCTGCCTCCCCCGCCAGACGAGGCCCGCGCACTTGCGGGCTCCACCTCGATTAGGCGCGGAGTTTGATCTCCGCGCCGTGGAGAGACGTGCCGGAAACACACAGCACGTCTTCCATCGTTGCCCGGTGTTGTGATGACGGCGGACAACCCCATGTCCACCGCCCCCGGGCGAAGCGGCACGAGCCGCCCATTCTCACCTCTCGCAGCGGGCAGTCAGCGAGGGGCTTCACCTCTGAAGCACCCCATTACCTCTTCTCTGCGGCACAACCTACCACAGAGTCGGAGGCCGCTTCCACCTGAAACTCTCGGATAACCCCTGCTCATGTGGCCGCTCATCTCTACGGCATTAAGGGTGGGCGGCCCAAAGGGGGTTTCCATCTGACATTTCCACAGCAATCGCGGCAGCCCGAGAGACGGACTCCACCTCGTGTTGTCGTCGCGGAAGAGTTACTAGGCCGGGTGACGAGGCCGGGTGTTCACTCTTCCGGACGACTGCGTAGGGCGGTTACTAGGCCGGTGGCCCTAACCGGGTCTTCACCACCCCCCACAAGGCCACGATTGCGGTACTCTGCCAGACGGTCCTTCCCTGCCGTAAAGCTCCGTCTTCGCGTGCGTTGCCCGACTACCACTGAGCGACAGAGCCATCCGAGAGAATCCGCCCGCTGCGACCCGCGCCGGTCCTCATGCGCAAAACCGAGACCCATACCTCGGTCCGACGAACAAGGACCGGGGGTGCCGTCTCTCACCGGCCCACACCCGCATGAGCCGAGTACGGATCCTCGGCCCAGCGAGCGGTGACCGGCGAAGCTCCAACTGACCGTTGGAGCCTCCCAACAAACGCTCCCCCACGAGCTCCGATGTTCGGAGCTCGCTCGGAGCCCTCACGGGTGTGCTTTCTTAGTTCCCCAGCGACAATCCGGTCAGCCAAGCGAAGACCGGTGACCCCACCGACCCCTGCAACCGTCCGGATTGGCGAGGGTTAAGCCCCCCCACCGCGACAAGGTCCCAGCACACCTAGGGGGGGAAACGCAGTGTGCCCTGCCACTACTTTCCAGCTCCAGACCAGAGCCAAATTTTAAAAGTTCATTTTTCAAATTTGACCCTGCCGGGAATCGAACCCGGGATCCCTAGAACAGAGCGTTAAGGCAAGCACCATAACTGAACCGATGTCAGTGTTCGACGAATTACCTAACTTATTCGCACTCTGTGATCAGTTGAAGCATAACGCCATATCGAGCGCTTATATTCTTTTCTTCTTTCATAATGAGGAAAGGAAACGCTGATAACAGCATAAAAGAATGCGACTAAATCTATAATAATATCATCATCATCAGCCTGCGTCTATCCACTGCTCAATGTAGGCTTCTCCCAAGACTCGCCACCACGCACGGTCCTATTTCCTTAGCATCGAACCGCTTCCCGCGAAGCCTTTCAAATCCACCTGTTCTCCATTCGAGAACTATTTTACCCTTGAGGTTATCCGCTCTGCAACTAATGTGACCGGACCATTACCACTTCAACTCTTGACTATGTCAACAACATTGGTTCTTCGGCGAATTTCAGAATTTCTGATCCCATCCACCGAGGAAATTCAGAGCATAGCTCGCTCCATAGCTCGCTGAGCGACTTTTAACTTGTAAATTAATCCTGCCGTGAGAGACCACGTTTCGGCACCATACACCATAAGTCGGCATAAGTCAGGATATACTGATTATGATTATAATATACTGATAAGAAATTTGTATGCTTACTGGGTAAATAGTTTAAATAGTAAGAAATCTTTTAGATCGCGAATAGGTACAGGGTGCAATGGTCATTATGGATATGCGCTCACTCATAAAAATACCAACATAATGTCAAACGAAAAATTTTATAAAGTAATAATTCTAAACTTTTGTTGTTTTATTATGTAAACGACTTCGTCGGCGTATCTTGAGATATTATTAATCGCTGATAATGTAGCTTTATATAGGTGAAAGAATTTTTAAAATCGGTCCAGTAGTCTTTGAGTTTATTCATTACAAACATACATTTATATAGAGGGGGTAAAGGGGGGAGGTGCGAGGGGGTGAGTAGCTTATGTTGCTCGCTGATAATGTGGCTTTCCGCAGGAGAAAGAATTTTTAAAATCGGTCCAGTAGTCTTTGAGTTTATTCATTACAAACATACAAAAATACAAACAAATGAGTTGTGGGTTTCCGGGATGATGGCCCAGGTCTGTTGGAAATTCTTCCAAACGTTTCGTCAACAACTGCGGTTGACATCCTCAGTGGTGTAGTCCGAGTTAGAAGAAAAAGTACATCACATCACTGCACTTCACTTCTGCACTTTTCGACTTCTCGAGCGAGACTGATTTGTCGACTGGAATGTGTCTATATTTAAATTTAAATTTATATCCCCACCCCGTGGTTGAATTGGTGGGGTGTGGTCACTAGGAGAGGGGTTATAATGCCCTCTCTTTCTTTCATTATTATTATTATTCCTGCGTAGTGCCGGATACCAAATGTTGTGTAGCCTTAGATTTTCCTCCTTCCTGTTGAAATTATTTGGATGCTTGAAAATTTCAATGGCTTCCCGATTAAGGCGTGAGTGATAGTGTACCTCGGATGACAGAACTAATGTGTTTTTGAAAAGGATTTTATGATTGCCTTCAGAAAAGGCGTGTTCAGCTACTGCCGATTTTTCGGTCTCTCCTCTGCGACAGTTACCCTTGTGTTCTTTAATTCGGGTGTTAATGCTGCGTTTTGTGGTGCCGATGTATACTGCGCCACATTCACAAGGTATTTTATATAGCCCTGTCGAGGATAATGGATCCCTTGGGTCTTTAACTGAAAACCCACAACTCATATGGATACCGGCCGAGAAAACCTACATTCTAATACAAACAAATCTTTCCTCTTTATAATATTAGTACAGATGTAACAATTATTTTGTTACAAAGTTATTTCGTTGTTATATTAGACTGACTAGCTGACGAGACAGACTCGTTTTGTCAAAATTGTGTTTTTACTTTTTCCAATTTTCTTGTAAAAAAAAATACTTGGCAGTCGTGCTGCATTATATTTATAATTTTCTCCAAAATAGCTAAAGTGCTTTTTTATGTAAAGATCGTCAGACAGACTGACTACAGTCGCCTATAACATAAGCAACGCCACAGGTCCTTATATTACGACCATAATGTATTAATGACTAACTGGTACCCACGACTTCGTCTGCGTTGAAATATAAAATAATATAACGCCTGGCAAAATATAATGAGCAACAATAACGCTTGACATCTTTATTGCTGTTATAATTTTGCTAGGCCTTGGATGATCCCTCAGGAACAGTAGATGCTTCTTTCTTAATGAAAGGTATGCTGTGTCATTTTTTATATATACAAAATTTCATTATGCTCGGTTGAGTAGTTAAGGCGTGAAAAGGTTACAGACCGAGTTACTTTCACATTTATAATATTAGCATGGATGATTATGAAGGGATGCGGAAATGGGCTCTTATCTCACCGAAACACAACAGCACACGTGCTGCTGATCTTCTATAAGGGAATGCGCATGGTTACTGCCGCCAAACGGGCTGCCTAAAATGACTGTGATACGCAATGGACCCTGTCATTACACACTAGTTTTTATAAACATAATCCTTCTGGACGTGTGTCACTGAACGTATTTGATGCAATTTTTTTATGTTTGAGTGGACCCTTCATGATTTAAATTCACAATTAGATCCGGTAGATGGCGCTGCGATCGTGTTAAAATCCGCTAGGTCCGTTAGTAATAAAATAAAATAAAATATTGTCATATTACCTAGTGATAATAATATTTTAAATAAACCCACCCACGGGTCTGTCTACGTCTGTGTCTCTACGCGCTAATCTCACAAACTGTTTTAAGAATTTTCGTGAGGTTTCACCAGACATATGATTTACGAGAAAGATTGCAGTAAAAAATTATGAACTAATATTCCATGTAATAATTTGAGGAATTTTGATCATTATTTATGATCAAAGTCGTATTTAAATTAATATAATTGCAGGGAGTGATTTTGAATGTACCAAGGTATACCAAGGAATGTACCTTTTATACCAAGGTAAGTACATCTATCATTATATATATCTAATTTTAGGGTTCCGTACGTCCGAATAAAAAAACGGAACCTTTATAGGATGTCCGTTTGTCCGTCGCTCATAGTCAATTATTTCGGAATCTACTAAACCGATTAAGTTGAAATTTGGTGCACATATCAATTTCCGTGACCCAAACGCAGAGGTGTGTCGTGAATAGATGAAATCTTATACAGATCATTTTTGGGGAGGTCATTTTTGGGGGAAAGGTGGAAAGTTAAAAACAAAAATTTTGAAAACTGCGTCGTGTGTAGGGTTGCCAGGTGTCCGGCTTTAGCCGGACATGTCCGGCTTTTTACAGTCGTGTCCGGCCAAATATATACAAGTCCGGCCCGTCCGGCTTTTGTTAGGCTTTAAGAAAACGCACTACACCCCCCTCCCCTCCATTGATATTTCCTTATTTTTGCCTAACAACTTCGAGCCTCACGTGATTAATGGAGGATCCCTAAGTACTATGTGCACAAATAATTTTTTCAAAAAATATTTAAGGTTCGTTTAGGATTTTATTATATGTATATATTAAGATATGTTAATATACGTATATATGTTGTTATTTATATAAAAACTTATTTTTTGGATAATAAATTAAATATTTAATCAGAAAACTCAAAGATATTAGAGGGTTGACATTCGCTAACTCAACTTCACACTGGTTATTAGAGTGGAATTTATCGAAATGCATAATAGTAATTTATAAGAAAACTTTTTATCTCGACACTGTTTCTATTGATAAAAGTGTGTTAACATACAATACTCCTCGTCATGTGTTGTGTTTCGTCTGCTATCTAATCAGGGCGGAGGTGTAATAGATACAGTGTGTGATGCATCGTGGAGAGATAATAAATGCCGCTTCATAGTAGGGGGGCAAGGTTAATTATTAGCATCGCGGGTCAAGCAATAAGTCTTACAGATAAATATCATTCACTCGGTAACGTCTTTATATGCGTCAATATTATGTATCGTACGTTTGACCATCTGTTTTCTTTGCAATTATGTTTTATCGTACCTTATTATAATGCGAAAGTTTACTTGTTTTTGTTAAGATTTCACGCCTTAACTGCTCAACCCATCATCATTATTTGTATGTTGGGAATACAGAAGAGATAGGGTATACCTTTAATAGAGTAAAAAAGTAGGTACTGTTATAGAGGGATGCGGACGAAATTGCGGGTAAAAGATAGCTAGTTCCTCTATAAATTTCTTAAGTGAAGTGTAGTTACAATAACATTTACCTAGGTCAACCTGCAAATTATCCCACAGCAAATTAACTGCCGAAAACTGCTGGCTGAAATGTTGCGGCTTCAAGCCGGGCCCAGGCGTGGAAGAAGGATAAAATTGTTCCATGTCCCGCTATCTGGAACTAATTACGACCCTAACTCAGTATACCACAGATAACCCCACAACTTACAATGACAAGTTTACAGACTTGGACATTTTCCACATGCCGAGAGCGTCCCTCAAGCGCAGTGGACGCTGAAGGACAAATAATCATCCCCCTCACACACACACACATCCTAACCATCCTAACTCTTCACCTAGATCTATTTCCCAATCGTTTACAATTAATTTCATTTTTCAACTTAACATCTGTTCAGGTACATAATGAATGATATCATATAAGTGACAATGAAATTAGTAATACTGCCTCTCTTGTATGTTATTTTCCTATTGCTGTAGGGTTTTTGTTCAAAATAAAATCAAATAAAGCAAAACCTGGATAAAAAGTATCATTTTTGTTAATTCAGGATATGGACTAACTTTATATCGATTTAAGTTACAAGTTTATGTGTGATTAAGTAACATTGTATACACTTTTTCAGAGATGGCAGGGCACACTGCGTTTCGCAGTCATTTGGGCAGCCTGTCTGGCGGCAATAACCACCACCTTACAGAAGACCATCGTGAAATAACAGCACGTGTGCTGTTGTGTTTCGGTGAGTGAGTAAGGGATGCCAGAGCCCATTTCCCTATCCTTAATCCTAATGTAGTCGGCAGCGCACTTGCAGCAGCTTTGGCGTTGCTTATAGGCCACCTACCATCAAGTGGACCGTCAAACTGTCTGCCGATCTTAGTCGCTGTCCGCCTCTGTCCGTTTCTCCGCTCATAAAAAAAAGATGCCTTTCATCCAGACAAAAAGTTAGTGTGGGTATTTATTTTGTTGAGAAAATTAAGTGTGAAATTGTAATAAACTGAAGAATATGCTTATTTTAGGTTCAGACATTAGAAATCTTAAGAATCAAATCAAATCAAATACTTTATTTGCATTAAACATTACCAGGCAGATGTCAATATAATAATTAATGGTAAGTTTACATGTTTAACCGTTGTCGGTATGCAAAATAATGAAAAATAAAAAAAATGTCAATTAAATATGTATGTCACAAAGTTAAAAGCATTAATTACTAATAATTAATTAATCGATAGGGTTTTTGACCTTTGAATATTGTATAGACTTCAATAGATAGATTTGTGACTTGTGCTAATTTTTTGCACTAGGTATAAAAATTATTGTGAACTTAATAAACTGTCTTACTTCGACGGGTCTGTTTATTGCGAGTTAATCCAATCCTCTCTCGTATATAAATTGTACTCATCGAAACGACGTGTGTGATTTATAAGCGATACGTAACGGAAATCTACACCGATACTTAATACGATATGCGAGAAGTACGAAGACGTATACTCTAATCCCAAAACAAATCACATGTCTAAACGAGACAAGTGTGAAAGTAACTTTACATGAGAATTGATTAAATGGGAAAGCATATGTACTAATTCTACGGGCCCAAATTTACAAAAAACTATGTACTATCAATTGTTTAGAAACTAATCCTAATAATGGTACTAATGTTGGCCCATTAAAGGCCGGCGCTAACTGACAATATGGCATGATAAGGCAATCTTTGGCAACCTGAAGGATCCTATGGCACGCAGCAGCGCGCCTCAAGCATCCCGCGGCATGCCTCGGCTCGGCACGACGTAACATTCCACAACATGCAGTTGTTTCGCGCCGAAAACAGATGTACTCTTTCAATCAGCTATTCAGTTTAGCATTGCGTTACTCCAAAGTCGGTTGTGTATACATAATTTTATTAAAATGATTGATTAGGATTTAGTGATAATAACACTTGTTGCTGAAGAGGAAGAGAAGCAATTACGGGCAGCCAAATCGAAAAAAAAAGGGATCCCGTGCCATTTTGTGGCATCCTGTAGCATGACGCGGAACGCTACTGCGTATTGGTATCGAAATAAAGGAGTGTGAGTGCTAAAATCATTGGAATAAGGTTAAAAATAATATATTGAGAAAAAATTCTTTGCCATGCCATGCTGTGCCATACCATCCTCAGTCAGCGCCAGCCCTAACGTCTACCCACAAAGTAGTTTTAACAAGGTAGGGTCAAAATCTAACTTATTAATATTTTTTTTATTGACCTAAAATTGTATTTCCTTTACTGTTAGACCAAATGGCAACTATTTGTAATTCATAAATAAAATCGAAAACCACGCACAACTGGTATTCGAATCTGAATCTACTGTATCAGCAGTCAAGCATATGACTCACTGGGCTAACACAGCATATTTTAACACGTGTAGATTATTAAAGAAGCTATAAGAACTAAGCTGCAGAGCCTGGCACATAGACGTAAAGTTGCCTGTCTGTGTGTATTCTATAAGATTTTTATTTATTTATTTATTTATTTATTTATTTACATCACTTACGACTACCATAACAGGCATGCCTAATGCGATAGCGAAGCATTTTATCAATCTTAATTATAATAATTATAACTAATACTAAACTAAACTATTGTATAACTATATAAAACATTATTTATTATCTACCTATAACACAAAATGCTTAAAGATATTCTTGTGAATTCACTCATAGAACAGGTAAATATGTCCAACTCTTCTGCTATAACATTGACAGTGCGAAGTGCACGACTCAAGGGTGCTTCACTAAGGAGGTTGGTTCGTGCATTGATAATTGCAAAAGTATTTAGACAGTCCGCCTAAATTTAAAACTCTAAATTAAGACAAATGTAAAGGCCGCTT
Organism: Bembecia ichneumoniformis; assembly: GCA_910589475.2. Lineage (NCBI taxonomy): Eukaryota > Metazoa > Arthropoda > Insecta > Lepidoptera > Sesiidae > Bembecia > Bembecia ichneumoniformis. Next base: position 13,213,883 of record OU342539.1, on the reverse strand, counting down.
TAATTTGGGATACATCCACTTGTGCGTGACGTCTTGGCAATCGGGCGAGCTTCATAAAGTTCCGTTTTTTCCTTTCCAAATAAGGTACATAATTTTTTTTTTATGTTATGTCGACAGACAGGCTGACGGTCCACTTGATGGTAGGTGGCTACCGTAGCCTATACACATACATATATATAAATTCAAAAAAGTTGATACTAACTAGAACGGAGAATAGATAACAGTCTTCTAACAATTAATGAGGTCGTGTTATCTAATTTTAACCAAGAAACACACTTACTATATTTATCATTTTACTTCGATTAGATCATTCAAGCCCCCACTTGATAACATCAACAATACTCTACGATTACGTCAGCGTTTCCGCACACGAGATTTATTTGATCTATGAAATTAAAAAAAAAAAAATATAATTTTTGGCATATTTAAAACTGATACAGCGTCAATATTGTCAAACTGACATATCTATTCCTCATTTTATAATTTTTAATTTACCAATCGCATATCCCTACAGACAGATGTAAGTATGAAAATGTTTATCCTATGATAAGGATACAGGAAGGATACGAATTTTTAATTTTTAAATTAAAATTAAGAGTTTTCTGTTATATAAAATACAATTTTTATTCTATTTTATTTACTTAATGTATGTATGCGGTATGATTTTGATGCAGTTTTCACTAATGGAAAGATCGATAAACAAGGAAGGAAAAACACATCTGTACGATGCCATGGTTTCGATTAAATAAAAATAAATTACACTATAATCTATACATATAATAAAATCGCAAACAAGCCGCGTCTGAAAAAAGCGCAAAAAGCTTTTTTCAAAAGAAAAAAAGAAAAACAATTTGTACACGTTCTACTTATGTTACTGAGAACAAAAAAAAATTCTAAAAAGAATTTTAGAATTTTTGTCTGTTTATTTGTTTGTCTGTGCGTTTGTGCACGCTAATCTCAGAAACGGCTTAACCGATTTGAATGCGGTTTCCACTGATGTATTGTAGCAAGCTTCTTGTAACATTTAGTGTTTGTTTCATTCCAATCGGTTTACAAATAAAAAAGTTACGCGCTATACCGAATAGTTGCGGCTCAACTAGTAATAAATATGACATACAGAAAAAGAACTTCTTTTCTCCACGAAACTTATTAATTATGACGAACAATTTAATTATGAATAATTAAATTGCCTAATTGACTTAATATTAAATACAAAAATTATATTTCCATACTTATATTTTTGGTAATATTTAAATTTATTACCGTAAAATCGTCTCTGTAATATAATTTTTATATTAAATAAGTGAGACTTTTATTACGTAACGATCGTCAGACAAGCTGACAGTCCATTTAATGGTAGGTGTATACCGGTAAGGGATTAGAAAAGGATAGGAAAACGGGCGTTGGCATCCCTTACTCACTTACCGAAACAAAACAGCACACAAGCACACATGCTGTTAATTTTTTTGTAAAGGGGTGGTTACTGCCGCCAGGTGGGCTACCCAAATGACTGCGAAACGCAATGTGCTCTGCCACTAACTCGCCAGATCCAGACCAGAGCCAAATATGAAAAATTCAATTCCCAATTTGACCCTGCCGGGAAACAGACCCGGGACTCCTTAGACAGAGCGTTAAGGCAAGCACATTAATCACAGAAAGCTTGTTCAACTTAATGTTACCATAGACAAAAATACTTCTTAACCAGTAAGTTAAGAACTGTTAAGGTGGCGCTGTACGAGCGTGGGAACTCAGTAATAGGTATTTGGGAGAATTTGTTGTCTCAACTTACTATAATGCGAATAACCGAAGACAGAATGCGACGCAACACATTCGCGCCACTTATTCAACTCGCGAAAATAATAAAACATACGCCAGCAATTCCAATAATTTAGAAAAACCTTTATAGATGCTAGCTATAGACATCCCAATTTCAAATGTACATTATAGGTGGGATGTTTCCATCGAAAAACATTTTTAGGTTTTAGTCAGTAATTACAAGAATTCAACCTGCGAAAATGTCACAAATTCTGCACATTTAAAAAATTAATTATACTAGATATAAAATTAATTTCAGTTTTTTGTTGCGATGCAAACCTTTATATTATGTCCTAGAAATGTCATGTTTTTTTATGTATTGCTACGACCTATAGTTAATGAGTAATCATGGAATTACGTAGTATGGAATAAGTAAGCTGTTCGAGTTGGAAAGTGCCCTCTTAAGTACTGGTTAACAGTACTGGCTAAGTAGTATTTCATCTATGATGTTACTTATCCATATTTCCAACATTGGAAAACTTTTTGAATTGTCTACGTCTGGCGTTCTATCTACTACGTTACATTTTCCACTTAAAAATTTTCATTGACGCTCACCATATCTGCAAAGCAGTCAAAAATTGTTTCATATATAAACCACTCGAATTTTATTTAAAGAGATGTTTACGTAATGCGCTGGAACTCTCGTGTTTATATTACACTACAATGGAATGAAAGCTATCATAAAAGTTTTAATATTTTTACATACTCGTCGGGCTGTTCACCTTTTTGGCAAGGTCGCCGTAAAAAGAGACGAACACATACGACGAGCTCCACGCGAGAGAGGGACAGATGATGCGAAATAGATTCCAGTGACGTACCTATGATGTTACTAGGATGGTGAATAGGTATATTCTTTTTTCAAAGCAGGTGTATGACCCATTGTGAATGCCAGATGTTCTAAAATTGCCCTAAGTTTGCCAATAATGGCTTCCTTTGAAACTGTAAGCTTACAGAGCGTCAAAACCAATTGAAATTTTTAGCTTCTATTTTAAGTAGGAAAATAAAATCTGATAATAAGATTGAGACAGACTACATTAATGAGCTTTTAAGTGATATCCATTTTTCTATATATTTTATGTTTTATTGTATTGAAGAGCTCGTTGGATGGGTGGTTAGTGTGCTTGCCTTAACGCTTTGTTCTAGGGTTCCCGGGTTCGATTCCCGGCAGAGTCAACGTTGGGAAAAAACTTTTCAAAGTTGGCTCTGGTATGGATTTGGAAAGTACTTAGTGGCAGGGCATACCGCATGTTGAAGTAATCATCCCCTTACAGAAGACCACCGTGAAATAACAGCATGTGTGCTATTGTGTTTCGGTGAGTGAGTAAGGAATGCCAGAGCCCATTTCCCCAACACTTCCAAATCCCTTATAATCCTACAGTAGTCGGCAGCGCACTTGCTGACGTTGCTTGTGTTATAGGCGACGGTAGCCACCGTCAGCCTGTTTGCCGATAAATAAAGAAGTCGTCAGACAAGCTGACCACCTTGATGGTAGGCTACTGTCGCCTATATCGCAGATGCTGCGAGTGTGCTGCTGATTAACAGAAAGATTAAGGTTGACGGATTTAGGTGTCGATAGATAAGGTCTTCATGCTGTTATTTTTACGGTGATCTTCTTTAAGGGGTTAGTTACTGCCACTAGACGGGCAAAAATATTAAAAAAAATACTTTAAAAAAAAATTAATTGGAATTTTAAAGTAGATTCTGTTAGTTTTACTTGGTTTTGACGAGCCCGTTGGATGAGTGGTTAGGGTGCTTGCCTTAATGCTCTGTTCTAGGGTTCCCGGGTTCGATTCCCGGCAGGGTCAACTTTTCAAATTTGGCTCTGGTCTGGATTTGGAAAGTAGTAGCAGGGCACACTGCGTTTTCGCAGTCATTTGGGCAGCCCGTCTGGCGTCAGTAACCACACCCTTACAGAAGACCACTGTGAAATAACAGCACGTGTGCTGTTTTTTTTCGGTGAGTGAGTAAGGGATGCCAGAGCCCATTTCCCTATCCCTCCTAGTTCCTTATCCTTAATCCTACTGTAATCGGCTGCGCACTTGCAGCAGCTTTGGCGTTGCTTGTATTACAGGCGACGGTAGCCGCCTACCATCAAGTGGACCGTCAGCCTCTCTGCCGATCTTAAAAAAAAATTAAAATTATAGGTCTAATAAAAACATAAAAAAAAATTATAGGTCTAAATTTTAGTTCAGTTCTCATTTCATTTTTATCTTTTTTTTTTAAGTTGCCCCTTTTCTAGGAATTGGCGACAATCATTGCTTAACCTTGGAAGCTGCTGCATGACAGAGGAGGCGAGTGCTCATACCAAATCACTCTCTTAAATTCTTCAACCAGGATGTCTTTCTCCTGCATTACTAGTTGAACACGTAGCTTTCGCCCCTCATCACCTGCCCGAAATATTGCAGCTTATCGCTCTTACTAACACTTCCATTCTATTTCCCATTAGACATTTTTTCGACATTTTCAATCTTATTATTTTTTAATATTTAGCCGGAATATCTGCTCTCCGGTCCATAAAGTCGTAATATATACGAAGCAATAACATGGTCTGTTTTAGCCAATGTTTATACATATTTTTTTGTAAATTCATTAGATCACACGATTCAAAACAACAGCCAGCACATGTGTATACGGTTTTTAAATATTTTTCTTATTGTGTAAACAAGTTTAACTTGTATTTTAATGAAATAAAAATAAAAATGTTCTCAAGAATCGGCGATAAGTAGATTTAACGAATGTTTTTTCATTGTAACATAAGCAGAACTATGTAATCTATACTAATATTTTAAAGAGAAAAGATTTGTGTGTATGTACATATGTATTTTTGTATGTTGTCTAATGAAGAAACTCAAAAATTACTAATTTATAATATAGGTAGGTACTAGCTTTTGCAAGCGACTTCGTCCGCGTCTCTTTAGAAAATATTACTCCTGGAAAATTCTAGAATTCCTGGAATACTCCTAGAAAACATTTTTGTATGGGGGGGGGGGGGTAAAGGGGGGAGGGTGAGTAGCCTATTTTACTCGCTGATAATGTAGCTTTCTATAGGTGAAATAATTTTTAAAATCGGTCCAGTATTTTTTGATATTTATTACAAACATACAAAAATACATACATACATACAAATATTTTCTCTTTACCATATTATTAGTATTAGTATAGATTATAATGTACACAGAGCATCGGTGGCGCAGTGAGAATGACGCGGTTCGAGTTCGAGCCCCGGTCGTGTCATGTACCAATAGGTTTTTCCTAAAAACTTAAGTACCTTTACTGAATGTTCTCAAACGGTGAAGGAAAACATTGCGAGGAAACCTGCATGCGCCAAAGAAGAAATTCTAAGGCGCATGAGAAGTCCACCAACCCCCCACTGGTCCGGCGTGGTGGACCATATATTCCATAAGCCCTTGTTAAGAGGGCACTGTTCCCGAGGGATCATCTAGAAATAAAAATTTAACCCACTTCAAACTTATCAGTTATGTAATAAATATTTTGTTTTGTTTCAGGTAAGTTCGTATGCAGTTTCTATGCCTATCTCTCCGATTGGTAAAACGAATATTTATTATATCCCGTGTCCGATGAATGAAGGTTGAATGACAAATTTCAGTACTCCTACTGTACTATTTTAGTGCATTGGTTGGGTGCCTAAGACCTAGAACGCAAATAGACGGCGGGTGATGACCGCTAATTGTAACAATCTTTTTTTGTCGTGGGAAAACATTCTTCTCTCACAATAGAACTGGGATACTTGAGTTTGAAGACCAGGACTCAGCAGAAAAACGTTATTTTCATCGCCTAATTTGTCCTGTTGTAGTAAAATTAAATTTTAGATAAAAGTACAGAGAATAATTGACTATATTTATAAAGATTTTCTGAGACAATACAAAAAAATATATTTTCTGAGAAAAAAATGCAAGAAAAAAGCTTTCGCGTCACAGTAATAAAATTTTCAGCGACAAATACCTTATTTTTTAAGCTTATTAATTAACTTACGTTTTAATTGGCTACTTTTATTTTTATATTTTACACAATATTTAAGAAAAACTTTGAAATTTTAAATATGTTCTTATCTCCGAAAAGCTACAAAAATTTGCTGTGCAATAATGCACCTTAATTCATAGGTTGCGCTCATTCAGGTAAAAAATGTGTTCGGTCTCTCGTTAGTCCTTGTCTTAAGAACTTTTTTTTTATTAAATCAAGGTAGCGCTTGACCACTATCTCACCTGATGTAAGGTGCAGATGCGGTCTAAGGTGGACCACGGTTACCCAGTAAATGCCCATTTACCCTGGTTTTGAAGACCCCGAGGTTGTAGTTCTGTGGGAACACAGACGCAGGCAATGAGGTCCACTCCTTAGCAGTCCGAACAGGACCACGAGGGGATGAAACCCCCGCCCACGCCTAGTGGTCCACAAGTGGATCGAATCGTATCGTTACACGGCTTATTCTTGTTCGTTAGGTTTTGGATGTCATTCAAAAGGTGAAAAGTAATGAAAGACTGGCACTTGAATTGCTAACTCGTTCACGTAGCTATTGTAATGTGTTTGATATAAATATTTGTAATATGTGATCCGTCATTGTATATATAATTCCTAGGAAATGTGTACAATTCCTAAAAGAAATAGGAATTGTAATATGCACATTTTCTAGGAAATCTGTATACATTTCCTTAATTGAGTTTATTCGTCGAAAACGGCAATTTTGTGTGTGGGGGGGATAAGGGGGAGATGGGGAGGGTGAGTAGCCTATATGTTACTCGCTGATAATGTAGCTTTCTGTAGGTGAAAGAATTTTTAAAATCGGGTCAGTATTTTTTGAGTTTATTCATTACAAAAATATGTTTCCACCTTCCGCGTCAGCTCAAATTCATAGCTCACATTGCAACATTTTGCAAATGTACCCTACTGTTGTTCAACAAAATTTACAAATGATTTTTTTTTCTCTTAAAAGTCAGTTCATAATTGGCGTGTCGACGCTAAACGGTGGATCTATATAATCCTACATTTCAACGAATTAACATTTTAAAATGATTCAAGTCGCGTCACAGTGGTATTTTAAAGAAACGACAGTTCAAGAGAAAATCTTTCACGGTTAGTTAAAATATCCGTTAATCATCCCAGACAGGTTAAACTTCTCTATTTCTTGTTCTTTCAGTATTTGTATTTGCTTTTATTTTAAATGGGATTTGTAAATGTATTTTACATTGTATTTTTTTATGTTAATTTCATGTTAAACTGGGGTCCACTTGATGATAAGTGGCTACCGTCGCTTATAACAGAAGCCGAGAAATGATTAAAAAATATAAGGAGGGTGAATAAAATCACATCGTTATGAGAGATGAAACCTGGATATATTCATACGAACCCGAAACCAAAAAGCAATCTGCACAATGGTTGTTTCCTTTCGAGGATTTACCAGCAAAGCGAAGAAGATAAGAAGTGAAGGAAAAGCATCATTCTTTGGACGGATGGGACATTTTGCAACCATCAAGGGATCGTTACTGCAGACTGGTATATTAGTAATTGTTTTTTAGTTGTCTTGGAAATGTTTGACAGAAGCGCCCAAGAAGTAGGATCCTCCTTCACCACGACATTGCTCCAGCCCACTCCGCTAGACGAACAATCGAATATTTGACTATGGAAGGTCCACTAGTGAATCATTCTTCATTTTTATCTTATTATCTGTGCGTTTATGCACGTTAATCTATAAAACGGCTTAACCGATTTGAATGCGGTTTCACTGATGTATTGTAAGAAAGCTTCCCGTAATATTTAATGTATGTTTCATTGTAATCGGTTTACAAACAAAAGTTGCTTAGTTATATAATAAAATCGCTGTCCGCTTATATGTCTGTTTCTCCGCTAAATTGTTCTAAACCACCCAACGGATTTTTTACCTAATAGAGAACTAAAGTCTTTTAACTAATAGAGAGAGTACATAATTTGCAGAAAAAAAAATGCATTTGTGTGAAGACGGGGCGAGTAGCAAGTATAACATAAAATAACATTTTAAGTAGTCTCAGACATAATTTTATAACAATTATAATGTCGTCTAAGAATGTTGTTATTATGTAGTATCACACAGTAGGACGATTTTATGTTAAGGCGAAGCCTGTTTATATAAAACTAGCTGAAGTCGGCCACGCTTCGCTGCGGCCCATACGGCGGTACTGGACACTGCTTATATATAATACTATTATATAGCCTATAGCCTTCCTCGATAAATGGGCTATTGAAAACAAAAAGAATTTTTCAATTCGTACCTGTAGTTCCTGAGATTAGCGCGTTCAAACAAACAAACTCTTCAGCTTTATAATATTAGTATAGAAGTATATATAGTATTGCCAAAAAAAACATGTCAGACGTAGGACTGCACATCAGAAGTGAAAACTCATTTTCACAAATATATATATATATATATATATATATATATATATACATATACTTGATGGTAGGTGGCTACCGTCGCCTATAACACAAGCAACGCCAAAGCTGCTGCAAGTGCCCTGCCGACTAAAGTAAGATTAAGGATAAGGGATTGGATAGGAAAATAGGCTCTGGCATCCCTTACTTACTCACCAAAACTACTTTCGTCTTTATTATATTAGTTGTCTAAATTTCTATGTATTTTTAAAACTATTGACCGAAACGACTTTTGTGTTTGAAAATTCATTTTTTGACTAAAAACTTGACATTTCAAGGAAAAATAGGAACTTACTTTTACTCCTTTATACAGGCGATTCAAATATAAACGAGACTTTATTATTTTTATTTGATATTTAAAAAAAAGAATATCAGTTAATCTTTATATATATAACTTCCTGATTTAGAAATACATTTTTCCCAGCGTGTAGGTAATTTTGTATGCTCTCCTCGTAAAAAGAAGTCTTTCGTGTCTCCAGCCAAATGCGCATATGAGCCTCAACTTTCTCATCGTCAACAAGGATGCCTTCTAGGGCTTGTTTGAGAGGAAATACTCTAGCTCGTCGAGTCTCATTCTTGAACTGTGCACTCAATCTTTTTGCTCCTGCTCAGATATCGCCACGATGAGTATTGAGAAGAGCGAGCAAGGTTTCCCCACTCCCAACATCCCTGCCTGAAGTGCCTGATACCTCACAAACCAAAGACACCACTCTTTAATATTACGCGTTTAGGGCCAAAAGTCTCGTTTATATTTGATTCACCTGGTAGGACACTGTAAATGCTAGCATTTAGGTACACTAAACACAATTTATGTTAATTTATTATATAATTATATAGTACTTACATGCACACTCATATAGGTATCCTATAACGTGACCTAATTTAATTCCAGTATATATATAAATTTAGATTCTTCCCCTTAACAGAATGAAATGCCGAAATCTTCTTTTGGCCGAATGCCAAGGTCTAATAAAATGTGAAAAAATATTATGCTCGTCTACTTCAGAAGAGACAATAAAATTGTATTCTCGCTAATGCAATGACCATTATGTGTTCGCTTGCATGTCTGCTGATATTTCAAGGTTACCAACGTCACAGATAATGTGTTCTCTTCATCCAGGCCTTAGAACTTGAAGGATACATATTCATTCTTCGTGTCTTCGAAGAGTCTGTGGGACCAATCACGCTGGGCCTTCTGAAAAACATCGCTCGTTCAGTGATTGAGCTATGACTGCGCTAGTCACATGATGAAAGCCAGCATGCTAAACAACCTGGAACCCAACTAACCCAATGGCTCGCTCCTATTTCTATTGGAGGAGTTGTATCCACCAGAAATAATTTACCTTTCAAATAGGGAAATATTTTTTCAAATAGGCGCAGTCGTTCCGAATATAACACTCAACAAAATAAACAAACAGATTATTGATTGCTGAAAAGTGAAAGGTTATTGGAATAAATTGAAATAAAATTTTGTAAGAACAATAAAACAACAGAATACAAACAGAAAGACATTACAACACAAGACAACTGTTTTTCATAACTAACTTAATTATATATTTAAACTAGCTTCGCTTCGCTGCGGCCCATAAGGCGGCGGCGTGCGCATGGGGCACGCGGTTCTGGACATAGCTCTTATATATAATACTATTTATCGTAGCGTGATGTTATATAGCCTATAGCCTTCCTCGATAAATGGACTATTCAATACAAATAGAATTTTTCAATTCGAACCAGTAGTTCCTGAGATTAGCGCGTTCAAACAAACAAACAAACTCTTCAGCTTTATAGTATTAGTATATATAATTTTATAAATGCGAAAGTTTGGATGTTTGTTCCTTAATAACGCAAAAACGGCTGAACGGATTGGGATAAAATTCGGCACACATATAGTTTATTATCTGGATTAACATATAGAACACTTTTTATCCTGAAAAAAAGTTAGAATCCCGAGCGATCCTCTAAAAATATAAAAATTGGAGGCCACTGTCGACACATCGTCACAGCGCTAAAGATTTGAGGCGTTATTTTTCAACACAGACGAAGTTGCGGCACTAGCTAGTATATAAATACTCTATACAACATGCCAGTACTAACTACATACTTAAATTAAACCTACCTAAGTTTATATAACTTTAACCATTATGGGTATAGACAGATGTTTAAGTACTAAATATTTGAAATAGCTTAAGATGACTAAAACTATAGTTATAGTATTTTGGGCATTTAATTAAATGTTCTTACTTAAAAACTTATTATAATAATACATGTGAGACACGAGACAACGTTGTTTATAATATACTAGCGGCCCGCCCCCGGCTTCGCCCGGCGTGCAATTTTTATATACCCTAAAACATTCCCCGTTTATCCCTCTTTCCATTGGCGAAAACCGAATTAAAATCGGTCTACCCGTTCACGCGTGATGCCGTGACCAGGAGAAATATGGATTCATTTTTATATATAAGACTAGCGACCCGCCCCCGGCTTCGCCCGTGGTGCAATTTTTATATACATGAACATTCCCCGTTTATCCCTCTTTCAATTAGTGAAAACCGAATTAAAATCGGTCTACCCGCTCACGCATGATACCGTGACCAAGGGAAATGGGGATTCATTTTTATACATAGAGAAGATAAAAAAAGAAGATTATACCTAATATTTAGGGTGAATAGCTTTCACAGCGCTAGTTTCTCTAATAAACGACATGAGCTCGAATGCAACTTTTATTAAAATTAAATATATTTAGGATATAACTGTTTTAGAAAACCACAAAATTGGGCTATAATTAATAAAATAACTATAAAACTTTGTGTTTACTAGATGTATACCAAATAATCTTGTCAGGTGGGTTTTAGAGTTGGCAGTTACCAACTCCTTTTAGAAGGCCACAGTAAAATAACAACTTAAATGTTGTTTGTGTTTTTTTAGTAAGTGAATACCCAGAATGTCAGAGAATGTCAGAGCCCATTCTCCTGTCCCTCTTTATCCTTTGTCTTTTATCCCATGAGGATCGGTAGCGCATTTTCAACTTCTATGGCGTTGCTTGTGTAAATAGACGGTAGTAACCAGTACCATTGAATGAACCGTCACATTTTCAGCTGACTTTTACTTAAAGAAAATTCTTTTAAGACATTACGTTTTCTTTTACTGTTAGAGAAAATTATCATAATTTGTGATGCAAACACCCTGTAGCTACCTGGTAGCTACCCCCATATCAGCCGTATCGTTATGGGCTACGAGACTACAGGAGCTCTGTCGTTTGTAAGCAAAAAATCGTAAGTTTAGCGTCGAATCCAGCTCGGATGGCCAGCTCCGAAACATCTTCTCATCTAAAATTACTCAGGGTCTAAAAACAAAAATTTTCGACCAATGTGTTTTGCTGGCGCTGAAACGTGGTCTCTAGCTATGGACCTCATAAGAATGCTCAACGACGCCCAACGAGCTATGGAGAGGGTTTTGCTTGGGGTTACACTGCGAGATCGAATTAGGAATAAGGAGATTCGTAAACGAACGAAAGTAGTACGGACACAGTATAAATATGTATAAATATGTATAACATATACATATTTATACTGTGGTACGGAGAACCGACGGCCGCTGAGGCCGGAAAGTTCTCGACTGGAGGCCACGGACTGTCAAGCGCGTCGTAGGACGTCCATCCACAAGATGGACAGACAACCTGATAAGAGCCGCGGATTGACTATGGATCCAGGCTGCTTCTGATCGGTCCTTCTGGAAAATTAGTGGGGAGGCCTTTGTCTAGCAGTTGACGTCCTACGACTGCTGAGATGATGGTGATGGTTAGCGTTTAAGAGTTAAAACTTGCGAACTATTTTGATTCTTTAAAAAAAAAAATCTTTACCCTATGTTTGGACTTGGCCACAGTCATGTTTAAGGGCCTTTCCAAAAAATTTGATACAAGGTCCGTCTAGGACCGGTCGATCGCGACTATTAGTCCAGTCGATCGTGGCAAGGCAAAAAAAAAACTGCTGCACGCATCATCTTGTATCATTTTTCAATTGCCGTTCCGTCACTTTATTTATCCTCTCTTTTACGCAGTATAGCTCTTTTATTTTCGGCACAGGTTTGTAGTTGGAATAAGCGGTTAGCAATTTCCAACTAGAAACCTGATTTTGCTAATCTAGTGGAAGATGCGCAGACGCAATGCTCACACTAATATTAGTTACTAAGAATAATTTAAAGTTTTATGTTTTCCCTCTTAATAAATTAAAAAATACTACATAATTGTGTACTGAACTATGCTGTTTCATTTAAGTTTTCAAGAAGTATGTAATTGGTAGATCGCACAGGGTTTCGTCAGTAAAGAGTAGATCTTGGGTCTAATTAAGTCGGCCACCCCTGTTCTAGGACAATCTAAGCCACTGTGCAAAAGTTAAATCTAAAACATGATCGGTTATTTAAATTGTTTCTGCTGTATCAACAACCTAGAAGTCCTCCCACTGAGATATTGCTTGTCTACGAGCTGTTTATTTATTTATTTATTTATTTTAGTAAAGTACACAAACAGAATGCAATTAATAATACAAAAAAAAAGTGCATGTGTAAAAATCAATTGCTAAATTGCACTCCTAACTAGTGTACATAGAATAGTTAAACTTAAGATAATAGTACGATAACAAAACTAAATACTAAATACAGAATACAATTTGATTGTATCAAATTGTACAAATTGTATCAAATTGTTTGGAGTTGATGATATCAAAGACCTCATCAAAACTGCGCAAACTTCTTAGTTTATTTGTGAAACGCGATATAAAATGAATTTGTAAACAAATTAGTTGCAAATTGCGGCCTTCCGCCAATGTTAAATATTAAAACAAGCCATTAAGGCCTTATTTGTCGCGATAAACAATAATAATTTGTTCCAAGGCGCCAACCGCAATGCATTTGTGTCACCTAATTGTTCGACTTGTCATTCTCGGACAGGAAAACATCTAGACTAGATTATATCTGTTAAAACATTAAATAATTTTAATATTTATAAACAATTTGCTGCGAGTTTGTAAAACGATGCTATTAGAGATTGTAAACTCCTTGATTATCTATTTCCAATTCTATTAAGAAGTGGATAGGCACATAAATTCGTCAACGTGTTTGGGGGCTCTAACAGTGCCGGATTTATAATTTTCTTGAGTATAGGCCCCTTCACTTTGTGCCGCCTCTTCCTATTGGCCTAGGTGGTATACCTGGGCCTTTATTAGGTGATTATTATTATTATTATTATTACTGCATATTTATCATCGCACTTCCGAAAGCGCGCGAAAACCATCTAAAATCCGCCGCCCCTAGGCCGCTGCCGCCCATAGGCCGCGGCCTATACAGCCTATTGACAAATCCAGGGCTGGGCTCTAACCACCTCTTACAGATGACCACCATGAAATAACAGCTTGTAAGCTATTGTGCTTAGATAAGTGAGTGAGGGATTCTCTATCCCAAATCTTGTTGTACATTGTACTTATGTATATGGCAATGTCTATTTTTATTGGAGCTTTGTAAGGACGTCCTTTCATCTCAAAGTAACTTTTTATAAAATGCCATAGCTAACTTGTCTTTGGGTGAAAGCGGGTACTTCTGTTTTAATTCTAGTAAGGTGGAGAGCGTCAAGCAGCACATACAACGTTGCTGTGCGGGTGTGTCAAGTAGACCATCAGCCTGTCTGCCGACTTTTACATACACGGAAAAATAATTTTGATGTTGCTTAAATTTAGTCTTATACAACAAAAACTCTTTATAGGACCAAACGCTATACTTTCGTTGGTTTTTCTACTTCTTACAGACTTACCGTGCAATTATTATCTACTAGCTGAGCCCGCAACTTAGTATACGCGTGGCATTCGGTATAGCGCTTAACTTTTTTGTTTGTAAACCGATTGGAATGAAACAAACACTAAATGTTGCTACAGCTTGCTACAATACATAAGTGAAAACCGCATTCAAATCGATTAAGCCGTTTCTGAGATTAGCTGCACAAACACACAGACAAACAGACAAAAATTCTAAAAACTAATTTTTTGACCTCCGTAATATATGTACAACGTGTACAATTTTTTTTAAAGATATTTAATGTACGGACGCGACTCGTTTACGATTTTATTATATGTAAAGATTAATTATTATTACATATTATTTTCTTATTTTGTACATTCATGTTATACAAACTTTAATACCTAGTCAAAGATGTTAATTAATATTCTCTTTAATGTGCTTCTAAAATATGTAATGCTCTTAAGAGGGCACTTTCCAACTCGAACAGCTTACTTATTCCATACTACGTAATTCCATGATTACTCATTAATTATAGGTCGTAGCAATACATAAAAAAACAAGACATTTCTAGGACATAATATAAAGATTTGCATCGCAACAAAAAACTGAAATTAATTTTATATCTAGTATAATTAATTTTTTAAATGTGCAGAATTTGTGACATTTTCGCAGGTTGAATTCTTGTAATTACTGACTAAAACCTAAAAAAAAATTTCGATGGAAACATCCTACCTATAATGTACATTTGAAATTGGGATGTCTATAGCCAGCATCTATAAAGGTTTTTCTAAATTATTAGAATTGCTGGCGCATGTTTTATTATTTTCGCGAGTTGAATAAGTGGCGCGAATGTGTTGCGTCGCATTCTGTCTTCGGTTATTCGCATTATAGTAAGTTGAGACAACAAATTCTCCCAAATACCTATTACTGAGTTCCCACGCTCGTACAGCGCCACCTTAAGTTTGCAAAAATAAATAACTAAAAAAACTAAAAATAAAAACTAAATAACTTAAAATAAAACCCTTGACACTTACCAGTCAGCTCTCCAATGATGTAGATGAATGTTGATATTTGACCATAGCAGATACTAACCTTTGATTGCCTACTTATATGAACGATAGCAGTGTGTCAAAAATATTTCTTCTGTTACGTTAATTTTAGCTTTAGTAACGTAAGAACAGTGGTTTTAAGCAGGTCATTGCGGTTCATGTTTTTGTTTCTTGTTGATGCAAGTTAAAAGCGAAAAGCTTTTTCGGTGTTTTTTCTAGCAGATCACAGGATGTCAACTGGTTCATCATTATTATCATCTCAGCTGTAGGACGTTTACTGCTGGACAAAGACCTCAACCCATAATTTTCCAAAAGGACCGATCAGGACCAGCCTGGATCCATCCTCGAACCGAGCTCCTTATCAGGTCGTCTGTGCACCGTGTGGGTAGACATACCCCGCTGCGCTTGCCGGTCCGTAGCCTCCACTCGAGAAACTTCCGGCCCAAGCGTCGTCGGGTTTCCGTACTATGTGTCCATAGGACACATAGTACGGACACATAGTCCACTTCATAGGACACATAGTCCACTTCAACTTACTAATATACCGGGCTAAGGCTCTCCTTAAATGTTCATTAGGAGACAATGGGCAGTCACAGGAGACGCAGGGTATCTGTCACAGAAACTATAAAAATTTTTGATTAATAACAATATTTCATGTTTTTAATCCTCATCTACCTAATTAATGATAGCTTTTCCCGCTATCCTCCTCGGTTGAGGACCGTTTCTGATGCCCGTGGTTCTCCACCGACGCTATAAACTAATCTATGTGAGAGTTGTTGGGCTATAGCAAAATTCAGTCACATATTTAAAATCATCTGAAATATGAATCTGAATCGTTTATTAATTACCTTAACCTTAAATCTTAAGAGTACTTAAGATAAAACCGTAAATTATATATTAATTATTATATTAATTATATATAATATATATATAATATTTTCTATATATAAAAATTAATCCCTATTTCCCTTGTGCGCGTGAACGCGTAGACCGATTTTAATTCAGTTTTCACTAATGGAAAGAGGGATAAACGGGGAATGCTTTAGCATATAAAAATTGCGCCACGGGCGAAGCCGAGGGCGGGCCGCTAGTTAATTATAATAATTATTAATCGTAAGATACCTTAAGATATTTTTTGTACCTTAACAGTCTGTGTCGGTTAATTACCGCTAATAATACTTTATAGTGAAACTTTTTATTAAAAATCAGTAAAATATCTTATTCGTAACCGAAAAGATTAAATATATAGAATATACAGTTGAAAATCTTTGTTCGTAGCCAATATTATAAATGCGAAAGAGAGTTTGTCATTTGTTTTTTCACGCATACGCGCACACGCACACACACACACACACACACACACACACACACACATATATATATATATATATATATATATATATATATATATTCATTCTGCCTCTATTCTCCGCTAACTTCTAAATCAACCCTTCTAATCGAAAGGGCGATAAACGAGGAAGCTTTGTATTATCAGAAAAAAATGCATCCTCCGAAGCCGGGGGCAGATCGCTAGTTATACAGATATTTATTTCATTAATATTAATTATTGTATTTCCAGACAAATTAAATTATAATTAACATAAATATTATAGCGATGTCTTAGAGCCGAGCCTCAATACTTGACCCAAATTCTACACCAATATAATATTTTATGTATACACATACAAGTTGTTTCCCGTGGTTTCGTTCTGAATCCTCATTAATCTTCATTTTTTTATTTTATTTTTTTATGTTAAGGTCGGCAGATAGGCTGACGGTCCACTTGATGGTAGATGGCTACCGTCGCCTATAACATAAGCCACGCCTAAGCTGCTGCAAGTGCGCTGCCGACTGCAGTAGGATTAAGGATAAGGGATTAAGAGTGGATAGTGAAATGGACACTCGCCGAAACACAACAGCACACGTGCTGTTATTTCACGGTGGTCTTCTATAAGAGGGTGGTTACTGCCGCCAGCCAGACGGGCCGCCCAAATGACTGTCTTCCTTCTAATTCTGATTGATGATTCTTCTGTCTGTTTCTGTCTTAGCATAACCCTTAGATAGTAATTATAAATAATTGAACTCGCTACCCGCATCTCCTTAAAAATCTGTATATCCTCTAACTTCCCCTTAAAAAAATAAAATAAAGGAAAGATCAATATACGAGAAAGGTTTATAGGCCACTAGTATTAAATATCCTAAGCCTTTCACTAATAATAAAGTTGTTTTTTTCTTCCATATATTTTAACACGGTAGATTTTAACATAATATATGAAGGCGGGAGCTGCACATCATCATCTTCAGTTGCGCTCCGGTTGTGGTCAGACATCAGGGTGGTCACAAAATAGCACCAGGTCACGAAGTAACGCCACGAGACTAGTCACTTTCCAAAGATTTATTGGTTATTCAGATTTAGTAACAAAACAATTAAGGATGGCTACAATATTTTTGGATTAAAAACAAACATGTGGAATGCAGTGAGGTTAGCTGTGTCGCGATCACATCCGTTTGTTACCGCCGCTCAACATTGACTGTCCTTAAAAATCAACTGTCATCCGACACCAACGTTTGACGTTCCTCGTGGAACTCGAACTGTCAGTGTCATCTACGATCGCGTCACAGCTAAACACACTCAAGCAGAAGAATTAAAATGATTGGATTACACAAATCCGTCAAATGGAATTCAACAATAATCACGTAGGTTGCTTGGCATTCCACTATATTTTACCCTTAGATACTGTACTCTGCGACATATACATTGTAACATCTAGCCTGTGTTATATTTTATACTAGCAGAGACCGTAACTTCGTACGCGTGGTATTCGATATAGCGCGTAACTTTTTTGTTTGTAAACCGATTGGAATTAAACAAACACTAAATGTTACGGGTAGCTTGCTAATACATCAGTGAAACCGCATTCAAATTGGTTAAGCCGTTTCTGAGATTAGCGTACACAAACGCACAAACAGACAAAAAATCTAAAAACTATTTTTTTGACCTCGGTAACATAAGTATAACGTGTACATTTTTTTTTTAAATATTTAATGTACAGTCACTGTTCATTTACGATTTTATTATTATTTGTACTCGTATAGATGTTTTTTTGGAATCAACTCGGTAGCTTCAGTCTACTTCACATATGAACAAACAAATTTTACGTCTCCGTGGTATTAATATAAATTCAAATTACAAACATATGTAATTAATCTATCAAATAAATCTAGGTTTGAATTAATTGGCGTCCTACGTTTGGTAAAGGTCACGTGTTCTGTTAGCTTAAATCAATTTAAACTGTATTCTGCAGCAAATTCAATATGAACATTTGTAAAAAAAAATTAGGTTATCTTTTAGGTAATCTTTATTATTTTTGAGGTTATCTTATCTTTTTATCTTTATTTATTATAGCCTATGTGTTATTCTGATGTATAATCTATAATTACTGTAAAGTTTCATCAAAGTCCGTTCACAAGTTTTTGCGTGAAAAAGTAACAAACATTTCATACGTCCTCACAAACTTTCGCTTTTATATGTTTGTTACGTACGGGGCATATAAAATCCTGATAATTAAGGAAGGAAATGAAATTGATGTGTTTTCTCCACACACAATAATAAAAGAGAGTTCCTTTTTTTATGTAAAAGAAAAGGGTTTTATGTAGATATGTAGATAATATGATTTTTATGTATATAGGTTGACGGTCCACTTGATGGTAGGTGAAAACGAGGTGTTGTAAGTGAGCTGCCGGCATTAGTAGGATTAGGAGGGAAAATGGAATTTGTCATTCCTCACACATTTTCCGAAATACAATATAGCACATATGCTGTTATTTCGTGGTGGTCTTCTGTAAGGCGGTAGTTGACGAGCCCCTTGGATGAGTGGTCTTAACGCTCTGTTCTAGGGTACCCGGGTTCGATTCCCGGCAGGGTCAACTTTGAAAATGACCTTTTCAAATTGGGCTCTGGTCTGGATTTGGAGAGTAGTGGCTAGGCACACTGCGTTTTTCAGTCATTAGGGCAGTCCGTCTGGCGGCAGTAGCCACTCCCTAACGGAATACCACCGTGAAATAACAGCACGTGTGCTGTTGGGTTTCGGTGAGAGAGTAAGGATGTCAGAGCCCATTTTTGTCTATGCAATTCTTGTTTGTGTTATAGGCGACGGTAACCACCTACCATTAAATTGACCTTTAGCCTGTCTGCCTATCTTAACATTTAAAAAGAAAAGCTACTGCCTCCAGATGCTCAAAAATAAAATATAAATAATTTAATTACAAGACCATAGACATAGAAATTCATAAATTCTATGGCGCCTTGTTATGTCATCTATATAAAGGGATCATCTGAATAACGTAATTAGTTGGAACTACCAAGAAATACAAGTGAGTTAACATCTGAAGACGATTTGTTTGACTGAAACCGTGCGATACAAATCGCTTAATCGATCTTTCATAGTAAATGGGTTATAGCTAACTTTCAAAATATTTTAATCCTTGTACAAGTTATTTATTAACTTAATATTTATTTTATTATATGTAATTCTTCTATATTTATTAAAAAAAGACTTACTTTTAATAACCAAATCAAAAAGTAGACATTTAAACAATATATTAAACAATTTAATGTGTACAATGTACATTTTACAATAAACAAACTTAGTAGAGAATTGACAAGGGAATTTAGTAAATAAATGACAAGAATTTTGTTTTTTTAATGTTAAGATTGGCAGACAGGCTGACGGTCCACTTGATGGAACGTGGCTACCGTCGCGTATAACACAAGCAACGCCAAAGAAGCTGCAAGTGCGCTGCCGACTACAGTAGGATTAAGGATAAGGGATTAGAAGGGGATAGGGAAATGGGCTCTGGCATCCCTTACTCACTCACCGAAACACAACAGCACACATGCTGTTATTTCACGGTAATCTTATCTAAGGGGGTTGTTACTGCCGCCAGACGGGCTGCCCAAATGACTGCGAAACGCATAGTATGCCCTGCCACTACTTTAAATATAAAAAGAAACAACATCTTTTTTTATTTTTCTAAAATAAAAATACTGGACTTCTGAAACTCTCTGAAACATTCTACGAGTTATTGCTGGAAGGGTCTAGGTCATGAAAATCTTTTGACGATAGATGGCTCCTGCGTCTCAACTGATATCCTGTAGGAATGTCAATGTTTCCATCGCGATATAGCCAGCTGTCATTTTTATTTTTCTATAATAGCATATAAACTGTCATCTGATAAATTTTCAACAAAGAGGAAATCACTGAAAAAAAAAATTATTTTTTTTCAAGTTCATGTCATCAACTTATTTTTTTTTCTGCAAGATATTAGGTTAAGTATAATTTGATAAATATTTCAATCAGGAGGAAATGACAAAAAAAATTTTACTTGTATGGGAGGGTACCGCTTCTCAACTCACCCACGGAGCCGCAGCTGACGTTCAAAAGGCTTCATGATACAGTTCTCATAACTGTATTTTACGAGTTATCGCCTAAGAAGAAATTTGTTGCTGGTTTACGAACTATACATAAAGCATCGCGGTTGTCATGTAGTCACTGGACGACCGCGATGATCTATGATAAAAGTAGCCTAAATTACTCCTTATAACTTCAAGAGCTGTAATACCATTATAACTCATTAACCATTATAACTCCATATATACCTCAAAATCGATGCAGCCGTTTCGGAGATTAGCCGAAACAAACAGATAGACAGACAGATAAAAAATTTAAGGGATGCCGGAGTACATTTCCCTATTCCTCCGTATTAGGATTAGGATTAAGGATAAGGATTAGAGATTTATTGCAGCATCTGTGGCGTTGGTTGTGTTATAGGCGCTGATAGTCACCTTTCTTCACAATAAGAAAAATTACAGTCAGTCAAGGAACCCTTTGGTTTAGAATGTAAAAAGTCAAGGTCTAGATCTGGTCTATCGTATATCGTATCGACAAAAATTGTAATAGACACAGTAGGAAAAAAAGAGTGAGTAATCGTCTTTGGACATATGTAACATAAAAATCAATATTCAGAATTTGATTTTAGAGCTTTTTTCAAGTAATTCATAATTCACAGGTGAGCTTCCTAGCTTTTGGCATAAAGGTTTTCATACTTTCACAAGTTTTACGCAAAAAGGTTGATCAATATGGAACGTATGTATTTCCGTATGCAAGTCTATTATAGGCCATACTCTTCGCTCTACGGCCCATTAGTGTCCAATCTCGGTCTTCCGTCTCTGTCTGTCTGTTCGTTTTGCATGCGAGGTAGATACTTGGTTTATTTATAACAGCTAATACACTCGTCGACAACGCGTGATGATATATGGTCACGGTTTTTTTGCGGGACGCTAATGTTGCGGCTAAATAAGCGATCCACGGTTATTTATTGCTTCTGGAACTTATTGCGTTTCATTCATATGAATCATCTAATTAACATTATTCCCAGTAAATTTTATCTAAGTGCGTGTAACTTAGAACTTAAGAAACCTTAAACTTTAATTCAAATCTTAAAAAACCTTTTGATACCAAAAAGCTTTTTTTTTTAGATTGAGTTTTCCTTCACTTCTGTTGAATTAAGTTGTACCTAATAATTTATATTATAAAATAAATTCTCACTTTTTTTATGTAATTTTCGTTAGATAGTAGATAAGATATTAGAGGCGGATACTCACCGAAACACAACAGCACACATTCTGTTAATTCATTGTGGTCTTCTCTAAGAAGGTGATTAGTGGTCCCAGACGGGTTGCCCCATCATGGCAACCCGTCTGCCACTACCGTATCTTTGAATTATTTGAGAGAATATCTTTATTAGTTTTAGAGAATATATTATGTATAAAGCTCTACAAATGTTCAAATTTTTGTCAAAAGAATAAAAAATTAAAATAATACTCCTAGAAATTTCTGGTATATACCAAAATTACAAAAACCTTGCAACATATAAGCAAACAGGTTTCGGCAAAAAGCGTTAATCCAGTATTGAGACGTTATTCTTTGATTCGTAAGCCGCCGAGAATCAGATCACTGTCAGGTGTTGTGATTAGACTTTTTTGCTGACGGTTTCAATGAATATTCAATCACGAGATAAGATTCGGGCGATTGTGACTATTATTACTATCTGTAATAAAATCGTAAACGAGCCGTGTTTTTACATTAAATATTTTTTCAAAAAACAATTTGACACGTTGTACTTATGTTATCGAGGTCAATAAATACTTTTTAGAATTTTTGTCTGTTTGTCTGTGCCTTTGTGCACGCTAATATCAGAAACGACTTAACCGGTTTGAATGCGGTTTTCACTGATGTATTGTAGCAAGCGTAACATACAGTATTTGTTTCTTTTCAATCGTTTCTTTTCTTCTTTTACAAACAAAAAGTTACGCTATACCGAATACCACGCGTAGAACTTTTCCAACTTAGAAATTATTAATTCTGGAATTGTTACCTAATTGTTAAACTCTTTTATTACACGTCACATATATTCTGTAAATTATTTAATTGTTAAAAAAAATTACAGAATTTTGCGCAAAAAGGGAAAAATGATACAATTATTCTGTTAGAGAGTTACATTTCAAAAATATTCATATAATTTTCACTTTCATTCAGAAAAAGATTTCTGTAGTTGTAACTATTCAAGACTCATATTTTAAGAGATTTGAATTCATATCATGTCATATTTCTTCAATATGGTATTTTCTGTCATGTAGGTTCTACAAAATCTTAATTAATTTTTTTTTTTTTTTTGCGATCCCTCCAGCATTATGCGCTGAAGCCTGTATTTACTGTCCTTTCATACCAGTTCTCGCATTTATTCTACTCGTACTTCCATTCTTCATACCGTTTCTTTCTTGCATTCATCTCTTTCTTACTATACGGGTGGGATTCCCGTCTATTCCTATTCTATTCTAACTATTCCTTTTCTTATTTCTATATTTCCATTCAGGGGGAATGAGTAAACAACGTTGTTTTGTTTATTAACTGTACATGGCAATATTAAAATTAAAACAATTAAAAAGCGAAAAATCAATAATACAATAATAAATAAAAATCTTCATATTAAATAGATGAAAAACTAACCAAAAAATTATACTAACACCAAAGACTGACTGTCTAGATTGATTCACAAATGAATTAGTTAGCAAAACCGCTCGTCGCTTACAACTTGCATCCGCGACACTTGTTTTCAAAGTTGATGGATAATCTTAGGCTAATATCATTCTACATTGCTATTGTTTCGTTGATTTAACTTATTTATCGATAGCTAACTACTGAAATTTAAATTACTAACTATTATTAACTAAGTGTAATAATGTATTGTCAGTTGAATTTAGTTTCATTTATCTGATTTTTTTTAATGCTAAGATCGACAGACAGGCTGATGGTCCACTTGATGGTAGGTGGCTACCGTCGCCTATAACTCATGCAACGTCACAGCTGCAATTGCGCTGTCAACTTCAGTAGAGTTAAGGATATGGGATTGGAAAGGGTAGTGGAAATGGGCTCTGGCATCCCTTACTCACTCACTCACGTACTGTTATTTCACGGTGGTCTTCTGTAAGGGAGTGGTTACTGCCGCCAGACGAGCTGCCACTAAATTTTATGCCACATTTTTTATGATATTTGATAGCTCGGTGTCGCTGTCAATGAAGCGTTAGTCTATTAAAAAATGCTTTCACTTTTAATCGTGGATCAAACCTTAAACTAAGGAAAAGCTATGATTCTGTAATATAATTTGACTCAGTTTTGTCTTAGTCAAACTAAATTTTTTAATTAATTACTTTGTGTCCATTAACTTATCTTGAACAATGTAGACTGAAACAAAATCAGTAAGAATCTATTGGCCGATGAATCAATTACCTTACCATATCACTCGGCATCACCTATCACAACTTCACGTGACAAGCCTTGCGAATAAGACTTGTAATACCGGTACACGTATGGGTGTTCTGGGATTAAACAGCTTTTCATCTCAACCAGCAGCATTTGCTATGCTGCAACCTGTTTCGAACAAGAGACATTATTATTTTTACATAAATGTTCATACATAATAGCCTAATATATTTCTTGCTAATATATAAAGCTGAAGAGTTTGTTTGTTTGTTTGAACGCGCTAATCTCAAGAAGTACTGGTTCGAATTGAAATATTATTTTTGTATTGAATAGTCCATTTGTCGAGGAAGGCTATAGGCTATATAACATTACGCAACGATCAATAGTATTATATATAAGCAGTGTCGAGTACCGCGCGCCGGAAGCGTGGCCGAGTTCAGCTAGTATTTAATAAAAAATAAATTTATTTGCGATAAAGGACAAAGTATACTATAAATTTGATACAAAAAACACAGAGATACACAAAAAAGACATAGGAACAAACACAAACGTGCCACAAACCAGCCCCAACTCAACGTTTGTAAAAACCCGCGCTGGTCTTCCGTTAGAGCCGATGCTTGTAGTATACTGTGTATGTGTAAACTGTTTTGGGTCGAAAAAGTTATGACGAAAAATTTCCCATGAAACTTTTTAAGAACTTGCCAAAGAAAGTTACGGTAGAGTCATAGTTAATAATCCCGAGTAATTAATAATTTTTCGTTTAAATAATTTTTAAATAAATTTTAATATAGTTTTAAACATGTTCATGTACTATAAATAAGTATCTTCAAACGTTTACAAGGCTAAAGGTCTCTAAATCCTAATTAAAAACTTTGGGCATAGCATGTAAATTAAAATTGACCCGTGCAAAAGTGTGACATCATAAATATATTTTGTAGCGGCAAAATAGGGCACACTTTCTTAATTCAGTAACCGCCGCTTTACAGAAGACCTGAGTAAAATAACTTGATCTAAAATAATGAAATGTTATGTTTCATTATTCTTATCCTTAATCCTATTGTAGTCGGAAGCGCACTAGCAGCAGCTTTCGCGTTGCTTGTGTGGACCATCAGCCTGTCTGCCGTTCTGAACATTAAAAAAAATGTTTGTCTCTGTGAATAAAGGATGAGATTCTTCTATCCTTTCACCTTGTCCCTTATCCTTGAAATAACAGAGTTTGCAGTGCACTTTCATCCTCGTTGGCTTCAGTATTGTTTCAAAAATACTTCTTAGACTCTTAAACTAATAAAAAAAAAAAAATTAAGTACCGGGAGTTTCTCGTTCGTTCCTAACTTTGACCTAATTGTCTTGAGCGTTCTTACAAAATGTACACAAGCTCACATGCAAATCTAATTATCACGCCACTGCACGCGCAATCTAATAACACCTCAATAACCGTATCATTAACACCCGCTTCGTGATTGACACCTGTCATTATGTATAAATCGCACCATAATTGGTCAGTTTTTATGATATAAACACCGGACCCTGTTTCTGGGTTAAAAATTGCACAGGTTATAGTAACATTCTAGTTATAATATAATGTAGGTTGATATTTTATCACTCGTATTAAGTGCTTAATGTTTTCGCAAAGTAATTATCATGTGCTTGTTTTTTTAATAGAATTAAAAAAATATAACGCATTTGGATGTGTACTTTAAACTTGTCAATTTTTTGGGACGAAACAGGAATCTAATCTCTTATGAGACGAAGGAGAAAAATTTTGGAATACGGCACAAAATATCGGGACCAACGAGGCATCTATTTAAAATACGGGCGACAATGTTTATAAAACCAGAAAGTGCCTATTAGTTTTTTTTTTTAATGAAGTTTGGTAGACAGGCTGGCTTATCTTACGGTGCATTTTATTCGTTTATTGATAATTCGCCACAAAGTAAATTCGCCACTAAAAAACATGTGTAAACTCGCCACGATTCTATTTTTATGAAGTTCATACGCCGCATATTATTTTGGATTGTTGTAAACTTGTGCATCATTATAGGTGGACACATGGCTTTTAACCTTAAACACCAGGGGGAACCTGGTGAGTTTTTTTAAGATCCGCAGACTGGCTAACAGTTTACTTGTTGCCATACATATAACACTTGTGCACTGCCGATCTTAGTAAGACGAAGGATAGGGGATGTTTTCTTCCTTAAGTTACGCAAGGAAGATGATAAGGTCCTTCAAAAACTCGAATGTCAGCACAAATTTGGTTGGTGTTCTCCAGTTGCATTATTATGGATTTTTAATGTAAGATGGTATGTGGTCTTAGGGGACCTGCGCACATGGTTGGCTAACTATGTGTGCTTGCACAAGGTCCCCTCCGTCTGGGGATTGCCTCGGTGCCTCCGGACAATCCCCCATTGGAGTTAGCCTACTCAGCAATGGCTAGGCTGTCCTGGGGTGGATCGGAGTTGTTGCCTCGGCAGAGCCCGGTCCACCCCGCTCAAAGGGCAAGGAGACACCGGGGAGTTTTAGTGGGTATTCTCAGTGCCGCTATGATCAGACGCTGGGCTACCCCCACATACTCCTGCCGTCTAGCCAGCAGCAGGAGATCTGTAAGCGGATCACACCTCGTCAAAAAAAAAATGTTGGTATGTGGTTACCGTCACCTATTAACTGCTGACCTCATTAGGATAAAGGATAAAGAATTAGGAGTTGAGAGGAAAAAGAGGATTTCGACATTTTTGATGATACCTTCCAGAGAAATCAAGTCAAAATAGTTTGAAGTTTGTTATGAAATCTTCACGATTTTTTAACTTTGCAACTGTTTCATTTTGCCTGTGTTATTGTATCTAGTTTTTTATTTACATAATTTGCAAGATTATTCTTGCTTGTTTTTTTTTTGTAATCTTTTATGCAAGATGGACTGATACTGGCCTCAGGTCGACTCTGAATCCAGGCAGCAAATAAATAGAGTGGGTAAACAAACAATTACAGACTTTAATTCCAACTTCATACGATAGAAATCTTTTAATTTATTGATTAGATGAACTGCATTATGGAAGACGAGTTTGAAAAAGGAATCCAACAGGATACGCATCGTCTTAATTGCACCGATTGATTGACACTAAACCACATGCCAGCTATTTTTATTCGTAATTTTTCTTAATGAATTGATTCAATTAACAAGGATAAACATTCATTCTTGCAGAGACATGAAAAGACGCAAAACTATGACTTCTATACGCAATTTGCTTTGCCATGTGGTTTCGGAGCACAGTTCTTAAAGTATCTGATAGTAGTTCGAATAGGTACTGGATATCCAAATGTGGAATGTGGAATTCCAGATTTTACTTTCCAAAAAGCTAAGCGTGAGGAAGCTTTGGCGCTGCAGTGAAGGGTGTTCTGCTCACATAACTTTTTCATTGCTTTAAAGCCCTCTGTCGTCGGTCAAAGCTAAAAATCATCATCCGTTAGAGCTATTTAGTATCAGTGAAGCTTAAGTATGTATTTTGCTAGCTCTTTAATGGTAAGAGTTGTCATGAGTTATTCCACTTAAAGCCCACCCTTTTTTGTGTGGGGATATCTGGAGCCAGAGCCCCACCGCCCATGGGGAGATCGGTGGGGTATGTGGGACTTTTACCCACTAAAAACCCACGGTGTTTCCTCGCGCTGATCGTAGAAACATGCATCTACCTCTTCCGCCAGACGAGGCTCACACACTTGCGGATTCACTTTGATTAGGCGTGGAGTTTGACCTCTGCGCGGTGGAGAGACGTGTCGGAAACATGTAGCTGCTGTCGATTTGCTGTCGATTGTAACAAAAATAGGATTATTACCGTTGTCTTAAAAAAATTATGCTCATTAGCAATAAAAATATTAAACGCATACACATCTCGAACAAATTTTTAATGTGTTTCTGAAAATAACACACAATGCCTAGGTAATTTTTATAGGACGCCCACAGATGTATTACACACATATAATAAAATCGTAAATGAGCCGTGTCCAGACATTAAATATTTTTCAAAAAAAAAAAAAAAAAAAACAATTTATACACGTTGTATGTACTTATGTTTTCTTTTTTTTATTAAAGATGGGTTTGCTCTTAACCAGCATCTATCCATGTACTCGTAGATCCAGGGTACCGAAGTCAAAAAAATAGTTTTTAGAATTTTTGTTTGTTTGTCTGTGCGTTTGTTCGCGCTAATCTCAGAAACGGCTTAACCGATTTGAATGCGGTTTTCACTGATGTATTATAGCAAGCTTCGCGTAACATTTAGTGTTTGTTTTATTCCAATCGGTTTACAAACAAAAATAATCACGTCCAACATTTTTCCATAAAAATGCAATAAAATAACTCTAGAACCCTAGAACAGAGCGTTAAGACAAGCACCCTAACCACTTATCCAACGGGCTCGTTTTAATTTTTAACTACTCAGTTAATACAAATCCCTTGAAACTTGTTTTCTCTGAGACACTCCGCCCTCTTGAGTCTGCAATAGGGGATCGGACAAATTTTCAGAAAGTGTTTTAAATTAATCTTCAAGGATATTTATTCCCATAAAAAATACTATTTTATTTATTTATAGCCTTTTAGGTACTCAAAATCATGTTTTAATATTGTTTGTTTGAAAGTGCCGCCAAAACGCCACCGTAGTTCATCTGAGAGCACGTAACGTCATTTGTGGTCATATCATAACAAAACAGCTGCATTGGCATAAGACAATGATTGCCCACAAATGACGTCACGCACTGTGATTGGTGTTTCAGTATAGATAAAAAATATTGTAAATAATAAAATTTTATTTCTTCATTTAAAAATATTTAAATGAATTATATTAAATTATTATTCGATAAATAATCGTAAAAAATTATATATTTTCTTTCTAAGTACATTTTAGATTTTAATCTGATTACTGTCCGATCCCCTATTGTATCACATCTAGTTTGCCCGGTATAATAATTAATGACCAGCATTACAATGGCTAATCACAATAGTGGTTTCTGACGCCAACAGCGAGACGGTAGCACCGACAGCCAATCAATCATTAATCTACGTTAATTTATCTGTATCAAATACACCACTTAACGCAGTAATCGGTGACGTAGACTTCAAAGCTCATAAATTACCGGGAATTAGTTTACGCTATGAATTGCAGATTACGGGGATTTATCGAACGAGTTAAGTTCGCATTGTGAATATTATAATAATATCATGTTTACACGAACAACACTCATTTGGATTTATGCGTTGTAAACACGCGACATACCTGCTGTCCGCGACACACACAGCGCAGAACTGCTTCCGTAAAGCGTTTTTAAACCGCTAAGAGACTGAAAGGAGATAATCAATTTTGTATGGAGATTAGGCCTTCAGTTTATTTTTATTTTTGTTTTATAAGAAATTATAGATTTTACTGTGAATATATCGTGGAATTCATAGATATTTAAGTTTGAAAGTATTGTTTGAACTGCGAACTGACACGAACAACGTATCGAGTACGTGCTTCGCGCTCAACGTGTTAATTTTGGAATATTATCCTTATTTACAAATTCTGAAATATTCACAAGAAATTGGTAAAAACTTATTACCAAAATCTTTTATTTATTAAAGATGAGTTTTCTCTTGACCAGCCTATCCATGTAGGAAGGATGAGGCCGACGATGGAGCGAGCTCACCCAGAAGATGCCTATTCACTCGAACCTTGAAAAGATTTGGGTTGCATGAGCTCGGAAATACAGACGCCGGAGAGTTAGCAGCGCGCATTATAAAATATGTTTTACGTTCGGCAGCGTACTTGGATCTTCTTTTGGTGTTAAGTAATTGTGTTGCTTGCCGACAGTTATATAAATGAACTATGACATATAACTTGTTATACAAACAGAAGACCACCGTGAAATAGCAGCACGTGTGCTGTTGTGTTTCCCTATTCCCTCCCAATCCCTTATCCTTAATCCTACTGTCGGCAGCGCACTTGCAGCAGCTTTGGCGTTGCTTGTGTTATAGGCGACGGTAGCCACCTATCATCAACTGGACCGTCAGTCTGTCTGCCGATTTTAACATTAAAAAAAAATCTTAACATAATTCCAACAGTTACGCCAAGAGTAATTTACTCCTTATTTAATTAATTTTACTTTCCTTAATTCATTAATTAAATTTTTAATTAATATGTATTAAATTTTACTCTTGGAGCTTCTGAGGAGTCAGGAGTCACAACTTTGACCAATTTCACTGACAAAAAATTTACCTAAGAAAGAATCCAAGCTTTAACGTCATTTCTTACCATGAAACACTTAAGTCGACTCTCTCAGATTTCCACGACAGTAATGTATTATTAACACACAAATTGTGTAAAATGGAAACTGTGTGAGGCAAAATAAACAAATTCTTTGGTTACAAAGACTTTTCTAGAGAAAGAATCGTTAGAAAACATTGTAGCCAAAAATGAAAACAAAATGGCTACATCAGCATTTAATTTTATGTTTTCAAGTTTTAAGTTTTAAATCAATTTGATTTATTGAAAGGCTGTGCTTATGTAGCTTGTTCCTTATATTATGATTGATAAAGCATTGAACTCAACTTTCCCGAGGAGAACGCCTGTATGGAAATTTTGTGCTGCTATTAAATTATCTCGTTTCGTAGCCATGCTACTTATATGTATGTATGTTTGTTACTCTTTAATGTAAAAACTACTTTATGGATTTGAATGAAATTTGTCATATAGATAGCTCATTATCTGGATTAAAATATAAGATTATCTGGATTATTTATTTTGGAAAAATGTTAGGGTCCAGAGGGCTCATTTAAATATATATAAAAAAATCGGTGCCACCGTCGTCACAGCGATAAAGATGTTATATTTATTATATTGACGAGCCCATTGGATGAGTGGTTAGGGTGCTTGCCTTAACGCTCTGTTCTAGGGTTCTCTGGTTCGATTCCCGGCAGGGTCAACTTTGAAAAATGAAATTTTCAAATTTGGCTCTTGTCTGGATCTGGAAAGTAGTGGGAGGGCACACTGCGTTTCGCAGTCATTTGGGCAGCCCGTCTGGCGGCAGTAACCACCCCTTTACAGAAGACCACCGTGAAATAATATGCACGTGAGCTGTTGTGTTTCGGTGAGTGAGTAAGGGATGCCAGAGCCCATTTCCCTATCCTCCTCCTTAAACCGTGCAACGCACTTACAGCAGCTTTGGCGTTGCTTGTGTCATAGGCGACGGTAGCCACCTACCATCAAGTGGACTGTCAGCCTGTTTGCCGCAAAAATGGATATTATATTTTTTCATTTTTTGGATTCATTCATTTTCAAATAGGGATATAATATAAATCTCTATAATTTATTTATAGCACGTTATTAATAATAGCGCCAACTTGGAGAAGGAGGTCAATCTTCGAATCTAATCGGATGGGCAGCGTTCGGGAAGCTCTGAGACATCTTCTTATCCAAAATTACTCAGTGTCTTAAAACAAAAGTTTTCGACCAATGTCTGTTGCCTGAAGGTGTTACCGGAGCCAGAAGGTTCTCAAGTGGAGGCCACGGACCGGCAACCGTAGAGTAAGACATCCACCCACAAGGTGGACAGAGAACCTGATAAGTCGATGGTGGATCCAGGCTGCTTCTGACCGGTCCTTTTGGGAAATTAGGTGGAGGCCTTCGGCCAGCAGTGGCCTTAGAACGCTAAGGCTGAATGATATGATAATGACAAAAAATAGTTATCTAAAATACCTATAGTATTTTCACTGTATATGCGTGACAGTTCGTACCTGACAATTTTAGTGATGCAACCTAACGACATTTAATCGATTGTTTGAAAATATCGAATCAGTTGGCAAAGCGAATGGAATCGAACTACCGATTTTAGATTTTCAGATTTAGAAATAAATTCTTAAATCTTAAAAAACAGGTTATCTTAAATAAATTATAGAATACAATGCAGTCTGTTTAAAATATAAATTTATTTATTCATTACTGTCAGAAATCGAAACTTGACAACTCGTATCAGACTCAGAACAAAATTTACTTTTGTTTTATTGTAATTATTAGTCAGCTTTAGTTTTATTATCAAAATACGATGTTTTCATATTTATAATAGATTTTTTTTTTTAAATCTCCGAATATCCTATGGAAAACATAGAGTACTTTCGATATATCGAATATAAGTGAATATCCCTAGTGTCAATCCCTATTGACACAAGTTCCGTTCCACGCGTTTGACACTTTTAAAATATATGTTTTTTATTACATTTATAATAATAAAATAATTATAAAAGTAATAATTCCTTTTGTCTTTTTCGAATAGATAATTTTTTTTCATACATTTGTTTGTTTAATTGTTATTTTTTTTGTGCCATTTCTTTTAGTTGAAAACAGTATGCGAGACATGAAAAAGTGAGAACTGTCACGCATATCATCATATAGTGAAAATACTATAGTATGTGTGTTTTATTTCTATGTTTCTGCGCACCACAATCCTTTAAATATATTATCTAATCATAAACATATGAACTTTAGGGGCATGTAGAAACTATTTATTTTTGTGTATAATTAATTTTCCCAATGTCTTTTTATAGACAATGTGTGATCGATAGACAGACAAACGTCTAATCGTTAGAAATAAACTCTACTAAAGAGATAACAGAATATTTTGTTGATATTCAGTTATATTTTATTTTTCACAGATTTAGTGTATCCAAACGTGTATCCAAAGTGTATCCATCCTAGTTTTTAGTGTATCCAAACGAAAGCGCAGCTGGTTTCAACTGCTATTCAATTCTACGAATAAATGTTCGTATGTTCTAAGTAGCTTTTTAAAGAGAATTTCTAGTCTAACATTGTAGAGAAATGTAGGTAATAAATAATGCAATAAGTCGACAAGTTAGACTGGCCAGTGACAGGACAGGGCCCCGTTGACATGATTCTGTTTATCAAAAGCTAAAGCGGACTGATTTACGGTTGTATCATTATCATTGATAAGCTTAATTGATATCTGGCCTCACTGAAATCTTTTTTGTATTTCCCTATCTATATCTATAAGTATTATAAAATAAAGTTCATGTCCGTTTATGTCTGTTTCTCGTCCGCTAACTTCAAAAGCACCCAACGGATTTGATGCGGTTTTCACTAATGGAATGAACGATATACGAGGGAGGTTTTTATATATAATTTGTTGAAAAAAAAAATCTCCTTCAACTTCCATTTTTAAGAGTTATAGAAAATTCCCTTCGACACTTTACAATAAACAAACTTAGTAGAGAATTGACAAGCGAATTTAGTAAATAAATGAAAAGAATTTTGTTTTTTTAATGTTAAGATCGGCAGACAGGCTGACGGTCCACTTGATGGTAGGTGGCTACCGTCGCCTATAACACAAGCAACGCCTAAACTGCTGCAAGTGCGCCGCCAACTGCAGTAGGATTAAGGATAAGGGATTAGGAGGGGGGATAGGGAAATGGGCTCTGGCATCCCTTACTCACTCACCGAACCGCAACAGCACACGTGCTGTTATTTCACGGTGGTCTTCTGTAAGGGGGTGGTTACTGCCGCCAGACGGGCTGCCCAAATGACTGCGAAACGCAGTGTGCCCTGCCACTACAGCTGAACAATGATTTAGGTTGTAGCATTATCATTGATTTATGCTTAATTGATATCTGGCTTCACTGGAACTGTCATTATTTTTATATCTATATCTGTATCTCACAAACTTTGCAATAAGTATAACCTTATTGCAAAATAAATATAACCTCTCGCAGACAGCATAATCACCATCACAGCATAATCATTGCAGTTTATCTCAAATATAGGTGTCTAAATACTCTTATTGTGTTTTATGAGTGAAATGTATTCAGAGTCAAAACAATAGAGTCTAATTTAGAAAATACTAATTTTTGAAATTCAACAGTATTCATTAAATTAATTTTTTAATACATAAAATTCTTAAATTGAAATACACTAATTGTTTTTTAATATTAAATTCTTGTTACTTATTTATTAATTATAAGAATAAAAAAAAACATGCATAGAAATTAGTCATTTAAACCTTAGCCTGGAAGTCTGGCAGTTGTTTAGTTGCTAAACTAGGGGCTAAAGTCTAACCTGAAAAATTCCAATTAAGTTCGAAATTCCTTGCAGACTGTCTTTCCTATCACCAGATTTCACTGATATAAAAATTAATAATTATCTCTCTTTTTTTTTCAGGTAAGTACGAAATATAAAAAAGTTTCTATGAGTAACAACTCTTCAAGTTTCGGTAAGTATACGAACATTATGTAAGATTTAACTTGTTAAAAATAAGTAAAGTAAAATTTTAACAATTTTTAACGCCCCGGCTTCGCCCGGGATGCAATTTTTATGTATAAGAACATTCCCCGTTTATCCCTCTTTCCATTAGTGAAAACCGAATTAAGATCGGTCTACCCGTTCACGCGTGATGCCGTGACCAAGGGAAATGGGGATTCATTTTTATATATAGAAGTTTTTTTTCTGGTCTCTAACTATGGGCCTTGTACGAAAGCTCAACGTTTGTCAACGAGCCATGGGGAGGGTTATTCTTGAGGTTACTCTGCGAGATCGAATCACGAATGAGAAGGTCTGTAGAGAACCGAAAGCTGCAGACATGGACATGGAGTGTGGGGAAGTACCATACCAACACCATTCTAAAAATGGTCGCAAGCAGGCTGGATTGTAGGCACATTGATCACTGCTGTGTCAAATCCAGCGGCATCGTCAAATAATTTTTAATTTAATTTGAAATAAATTTTTGTATAATAATTTAATTTGATAGTTTAAAAAAATGAGCAAAGTCAAATACGGCAAAGTCAACAATTTTTAAATTTAAACATTATTGTACCAAACACTCTCTTTGCAATAAAAACGATATATTTTGTAACAAATACGGCATAGTTACGTCCATTTCAATGTATTTTATAATCTACTAGCTGAACTCGGCCACGCTTGCTGCGGCCCATACGGCGGCGGCGGCGTGCGTATGGGGCGCGCGGCACTGGACGAGCTTATATATAATACTATTTATCGTAGCGTGATGTTATATAACCTATAGCCTTCCTCGATAAATGGACTATTCAAAACAAAAAGAATTTTTCAATTCGAACTAGTAGTTCCTGAGATTTGCGCGTTTAAACAAACAAACTCTTCAGCTTTATAATATTAGTATAGATTGCTATAAAAAACGATCTATTGCTATAAATTAATATAAATCAGACATCGTCGACTTTGCCATATTTGATATTAGGCCGCCTTTCAACCTGCAAGTAAACTTCCGCGAGAAATTTCCGACAGTCTGTCCGACAGCGGCTTACAAGTGTAAACTCCGTAGCAAGAGCTATCGCGACACCTCTTACACTTACACTAGCACTTGCAAGCTGCTGTCGGACAAACTGTCGGACATTTCTCGGGGAAGTTTTCTTGCAGGTGGAAAGGCGGCCTTAGACCTCTGTAATATTACTATTATTATTATAGACAAGTTCAAGTAGTAGTGGGCAGGACAGCACACATAGTACGGTGAGCCGATGGTCGCTAGGGCCGAAAGGTTCTCGAGTGCAGACAACGGACCGGCAAGTGCAGCGTAGGATGTCCACTCACAAGATGGACTGACTCCCTAATAAGAGACGGAAAATTGTAAAGAGGCTTATTGTCCAGCAGTAGATGTCGTACGGCTGATGAAATCCAAAAATATATTTAAATTTGAACCATACGAATCATCCTAAATTACTTAATCGCTTCATTTAACGAACTCCTCTCAAAGAGCGGCGCTCAACACTTTTGTATCGACAGCGGCGGTGTCAAATATGGTGAACGTCAATCAAGCGTGAAAATTATGGCCATTAAAACGGCGATTGGCAGAGGGGAAGCGTGAAAACGTATTACAATTTGTAAAATTTTTAAAGCTACACATATAAGGAGGGCCAGAAAAATAAAATCGCTAGTTTATGTAATAAAGTAAATGTTTTATGCATATAGCTATTATTTATTATACGAACGTTTCATAACATATTATCGAACGACTTTCATTGTTATTTGATCCAGAGTTCTTGAGAATAAGTCAAAATGGTGTTCAAATAAAATTCTAATTATACTTATTGCATACTTCCTATCTACTGTACGAGAGTATATGTGAATTATGTACATATTTGTAATTTTACAAATAGAATTTTCCAATTGATAGGGAAAAACTAGACATAAAAATATCGGCTAATAACAATTTAATTTTTCAAAATTTAGACATAAAACGACCCGTGAAGTCCTTAACAATTTATTTATTTATTTTTAAGGCAATCTTGGATACATTATATATTTTATAATCAGTATATAATAAGATTAATATTTTTTGAAGACAAAAATTACAAAGTTTGACATAGTATTTTTTTAAATAGTAATTATATAATAAATACTTATAAAAATAATTGAGAAGATTAAGTAATAAATAAAATATTGAAAAAGTTAATCGTAAAATAAAAATCGTCAAATATTACTATCAAATATAGTTTTTATTTTTATTATTATTCACATATTTATTTATTTTCTTAATTTTAATTTTTTCACAATATAAATATTAAAAAACAAACAAACAATATATGTATATCATAAAAAACTTAAAACTAGGATTCTGCAGATAGCGGAGCAGGGCCCAAGCTACCGGAGTGAGGAACCTCCTGACATTCGTGCCGTGTCAAGAAGTACCGCCTTCTGTATCTGTCCCTTGATCCAGCCATCTAGTGAGAGCCTTTTGAGATGTTGGTCGAAGCTCTTTGCTATTAGTTATTATTATAAACTGTAACACCCCGTAAATAATATATCTTAACACAAGCTTGTTGCTCGCTTTTTTAATGACCCCAACTGTAAAGTGCGCGGCTGTCACGTCGGCTTGCATATGCGGCGATATTAGCGCGTGCTTCGCGGAAGTTTATCGCATTCACGGCCGCACGACCGGTCCGATTCAAGTCCTGGACAAATGAGCTGTGAACGCTCTCCGATGACATGTATACAGGTTGAATGGACCTGGATCTAACTGTGAATTGTGAATAACATCAGTATTAATTCAGCTATCTAAGCTGCATCTGATCGGCAGCGAAGGTACTCCGGTACATTTAAATTTTCCAGCTTCGAGAAACTTCTTCAATCTCACGCACTTGATCTACAAATACTAAACCAATACAACTCAAACAAATAGCAGGGCACACTTTATTCCGCTTTTCATAAAATGGACACACCTTTACAGAAAACTAATCTGGAGTCTTCTCCTATCCTCGTTTTATTCCTCTCTCTTTATCCTGTGGAGTTTGCTTGTGTTCCTAGGCGACTGTACCCGTCAAAAATAACTAGGCTATCATTCTGTATGCCACATTTTGCCATAAAAAACTCATAAAAATGAGTAGCGGCCGTACGAAATCTACCGTGAACTTAATATAATCTACAATAATAATAATAACACACTAGTCTAAGTTGACTTCAAAACATGATAAAAATTTTGCGCATACTTCCATTTTTAAGAGTTATAGAAAATTCCCTTCGACACTTTTGTTCATAAAAAGCCATGTCTGTACACTAATTTAAAAAAAAAAAAAAAACAATTTGTAAACGTTGTACTTACGTTACCGGGGTCAAAAAAATATTTTTTTAAAATTTTTGTCTGTTTATCTGTTTGTCTGTGCGTTTGTACACGCTAATCTCAGAAACGGCTTAACCGATTTGAATGCGGTTTTCACTGATATATTGTATAACAAGCTTCCCGTAACATTTAGGGTTCCGTACGTCCGAATAAAAAACGGAATCCTTATAGGATCACTCGTCCCCCCTTATCTCCGAAACTACTGAACCTAAAATTTTGAAAAAAATACAGAAATTAGTTTTCTACTTATAGATTATAGGAAAACTATAAGAAGCCCATGATATTAAAATAACATGGTAAATCACTCAATATTGTGCGGATAGGTAACATCGTACGGAACCCTCTTCACGCGAGTTCAACTCGCACTTGTCCCGTTTTTTCGTTCCAACTGGTTTACAAATAAACCAATTGGTTATTTACAACAAAAAAAAAAACGGTTTACAACAAAAAAAGTTACGAAGTTGCGGGCTCAGGTAGTCTCTATATATAAAAATGAATCCCTATTTCCCTTGGTCACGGCATCACGCGTGAACGGGTAGACCAATTTTGATTCGGTTTTCACTAATGGAAAGATTGATAAATGGGGAATGTTCATATATCTATATATATATATATATATATATATATATATATATATATATATATATATATATATATATATATATATATATATATATATATATATAAATTGCACCTCGGGCGAAGCCGGGGACGGGTCGCTAGTATAAAATAAAATTCTCTTTTTCATTATTCTTTTTCTTCTGTTTCTCCGCTAACTTCTTTTAAGCGATCCAACGGATAACACGGTTTTTTATGTTAAGGTCGTAGTTAGTTTTCTATAAGGGGGTGGTTACTGCCGCCAGAAGGGCTGGCTGCCTAAGTGACTGCGTAACGCAGTGTGCCCCTGCCAGTACTTTATAAATGAATTTTAAAAAGAATTGCATCCGTCGAAGCCAAGGGCGGGTCTTCAGCAAAGTATTCGAACAAATCTAAGCCCAGAAGGCGAAATTATGGTATATTTCTTACTCAACCATATATTCTGTATTCGTGTCTGCAACGTAAATTAAACATAACTTCACACTTGAATTTATGCACCAATTACATTAATCTATGACGCGTTGACGCGTTGTTACCCAACCATTTCAGTAGCATTAAAGCTCGTAGTGATGCACATTTATGAATAAATTTCAACAACCATTTATGCAAGTGCAGATATTAAATTTAAATTTTTCTTTCCTAAACTGGAGTGTCAGTATTTTAATGGTAACTACTCGTAACTGTATGTAGTAGTTACCGCAATTACGATCATCGGCGTCGACTACTGCTGGTTTCCTCTTCTATAATTTTCCAGTTGGTCCGGTCAGAAGTCTGGATCATCGACCCGCATCATGTGAAGGATCAACGCTATGTCTGCCGGTCCGCAGTCTCTCTGTACTCCGTACTATGTGATGGCTACTACAACTTCAACCAATCCGCTGGGTTACGCCGGTGATTTTCGTTTGTCCACAGATCTCCTGATTCCTGAGTAACCTCTAGCATAACCCTTTGCATAGCTCTTTGACCGACATTGAGTTTTCTTACAAGCCCCATTAATAGGAGACCATGTTTCAACTTTTCAAAGTTAATAACAATTATTATAATAATAGCCATTATTTAATCTCATTGTTAAATTATATAAGTATATAATAAGTTATATAAGTTACATAAACTTATTATATAAGTTTATAAATATATAAGTTATATAAGTTATTAAACACTCAACCTATAACAATAAATTTTATTTAATTATTATCTGTATAGGTCTCCCCTCTAGAGCTTGCCATAGAGTGCGGTTCTGTGCTGTGCTGTGTGCTTCCCAAGTGATGCTTAGAGAACAATGATTATACTGATACTTAAATCGGTGAGAGGCACGGCGCCGCCG
The DNA here is from genome assembly GCA_910589475.2 of Bembecia ichneumoniformis. Taxonomy (NCBI): domain Eukaryota; kingdom Metazoa; phylum Arthropoda; class Insecta; order Lepidoptera; family Sesiidae; genus Bembecia; species Bembecia ichneumoniformis. Next base: position 13,174,458 of record OU342539.1, on the reverse strand, counting down.
TCCAAATAAACAGTGTCCGGTTGCGGACCCCCGCGTAAGTGTGTTCGTCCGACCTCGCAACTTCACCAATAGCGGATGAGGAGGACGCCAAGAGGTTTAGTCGGTAGGTCTACCCCACTACCGTCTCGGGGCAGGAGTCCGACATAACCCACCGGTCTATCCCCAGGCCGGTGGCTGTCCATGATGGATTCCTCTTGCATGTGGAACTGGAAACAGTCGCTAGGTCTAGGACTATTATATTGTACTAAGCTACGATTTGATGACCTGTTTTGGAAAATTAAAGATTATGTCAGTGCAATTGCTGACGAAGTTACCAAGACGAATAACTATCGGGATATATTCTGCTGAAGGAATGGGACTAGGAGGCACTCTGGTTTATTTGGGCTGGAACAAATAAAAGAAAATATGGGTCCAATTGGCAAGGTACTCAGTATAGGTACTGTCTGGAATTCGAATGCTATCATAAAAAAACGGATGCTATCATATAGGATTCTGTTGTGCTCGAATGCTATCATAAAAAAACGGGACAAGTTCGAGTTGATCTCGCGTGAAGAGGGTTCCGTACGATGTTACCTATCTTTTTTTTTGACAAGGAGTAATCCGCTTACAGATCTCCTGTCGCTGGCTAGACGGCTAGATGTGGGGGTCGCCCAGCGCCTGATCCTAGTGGCACTGGGAATACCCACTAAAACTCCCCGGTGTCTTCTTGCCCTTTGAGCGGGGTGGACCGGGCTCTGCCCAACTCCAATCCACCCCAGGGCACGATGTTACCTATCCCTACAACATGGACTTCTTAAAAGTTTTTCTATAATCTATAAGTAAAAAACTAATTTCTAAAAAACTAATTTAAACTATTTTAAATTCAGTTGTTTCGGAGATAAGGGGGGGAATGTTCGGACAGACGGACACACGAGTGATCCTACAAGGGTTCCGTTTTTTTTATTCGGACGTACGGAACCCTAAAAAGAAAAAGGCTAGAATAACAAATTAAATACGTTTAATATCCAAATAGCATAAAGTATCACCTAGGCTTATTGTACCGTTATTAGCAAAACAATTTAGCAATGAGAATAGTTGCAAAGTAAACTCACACGATTTCCTATATACATTGATTGTAACAAATTATCACTCTCCACAAGTTATTGAACGAAGGGCGCATTAAAATCTGCCGACACATAAAGTGGCTAGCACAGTGGGTTAACGGTATCAGTAGAACGAACAAACAGTGCAGTTATTTCCTATGTGGTAGTTTTTAAAGATAGGCATTGACTGTAAGGCCAAATCAGGCCGCATTTGAAAGTATAACGGACTGAAAAGAGGCACATTACGTGGATTGTTGTGTGCAAGACACACTTTTAAATAACTTTCATGGTAATTAACGCTAATGTTAACTTTCACACCATTATAATTATTATATATTTTTTTTTATGTTAAGATCGGCGGACAGGCCGACGCTCCAGCAACTCCAAAGCTGCTGCAAGTGCGCTGCCGACTACAATAGGATTAAGGATAAGGGATTAGGAGGGGATAGGGAAATGAGCTCTGGCATCCCTTACTCACTCACCGAAACACAACAGCACACGTGCTGTTTTTTCACGGTGGTCTTCTGTAAGGGGGTGGTTACTGCCGCCAAATGGGCTGCCCAAATGACTGCGAAACGCAGTGTGCCCTGCCACCACTTTCCAGATCCAGACCAGAGCCAAATTTGAAAAGTTAATTTTTACAAGTTGACCTTGCCGGGAATCGAACCCGGGAACCCTAGAACAGAGCGTTAAGGCAAGCACCCTAACAATTCATCCAACGGATGCATTTTTTTTCCTGCAAATTTTATACACGAACATTCCTCGTTTATTGCTCTTTCCATTAGTGAAAACCAAAAACCGCATCAAAATTCGTTAGTTGTTTTAGAAGAAGTTAGAGAAGATAGAGGCGGACAGCAACTTTATTAAAAAGTTTGATATAATTATTTTCTCCCAACTATTACAAAAATATTAATCAAAGTTTACCTACTGCAATGTTACTGTGCACTGTGAAAGTGGTGGGTGCAGAGTGTAACTCTTGGAGCGGACACGTGCTCAATGAGGTTGTATATCATATCACCAGCAAAGAACGCGATTCTATAATAATATCTATTCATAAACTCTCATAGTCTTTTATGTATTGAAACTGTTCATGTAGTCAGTGTCTGAAATAATTATAATCGTCGATTTCTATTAATCTTAAAGAATAATGAAGCCTGGATTTAAACGATTCGGAGCTCATACCATGTTTAGTAGGTATCTACACACTAATATTATAAAGCTGAAGAGTTTGTTTGTTTGAACGCGCTAATCTCAGGAATTACTGGTTGGAATTGAAGAATTCTTTTTGTTTTGAATAGTCCATTTATCGAGGAAGACTATAGGTTATATAACATCCCGTTACGATCAATAGTATTATATATAAGCAGTGTCCAGTACCACGCGCTTCACGCGCACGCCGCCACCGTATACAGGGCCGCAGCGAAGGGCCGTCTTCAGCTAGTTGTATATTATTGTGATTTGTGTATAATAATTGTAATTGTTATACATTTTATTTTAAAGGTGACAAAAAGAATGGTATCCTGAGTTCCTTTCGGGGTTTCTTCTCAGAATCGTCATCTTCTTGGTTTTTTTTTTCCAATACCCTAGTAAAATATATAGTTGACTTCAAAAAAGTGATTTTGTTATTCTATTTTTGAGAAGTAAACGATTCAATTTGATGAAAAAAGGCAGAATTTTTCTAATCTTTTATATATAAAAATGAATCCCTATTTCCCTTGGTCACGGCATCACGCATGAACGGGTAGACGGATTTTAATTCAGTTTTCACTAATGGAAAGAGGGATAAACGGGGAATGTTCATGTATATAAAAATTGCATCCCGGGCGAAGCCGGGGGCGGAACGCTAGTTATTTATAAAACTGTATTTTGGAAAATAAACGACAATATAATCACTATGCTATTTGGCCTTATGACGATCTTATCCAAACGCGATGTAGTCCTTACGTAATCTTAGTCATAATACGCAATCCTAGTTATACCTGCTATGTAGTCTTATCGAGACTTAGTCATAAAGTTTCTAACCCAAACAAATTTACAAAATCCACTCACTCTCATTTTAATATTAGTATTGACTTTTTTTTATGTTAAGATCTACAGACAGGCTGACGGTCCACTTGATGCAAATAAACAAGTTGTTCACCTTATACTTGTGTTGCCGTGATCAAAATAGTAGTTTTTAGAATTTTTGTCTGTTTGTCTGTGCGTTTGTGCACTTTAATCTCTTTAAAAGATTTGGATGCTGTTTTCACTGAGTGGTTATCATTTAGTGTTTGTTTCATTCCAATCGGTTAACAATCAAGAAAGTTAAGTCAATTGGTTAATTATTAACTAAGTTAAGTTAATTGATTAATTAATCCACGCGTTCAAATAGTCGCGGGCGCAACTAGTTTTACAATACTTACAGTAGATATAGATGCTTACAAAATGTTCAATAGTTACAATTTCATCTGCTTATATATTTTTTACATAAACATTTTTTTTTTCAAAACTAAATTCATTATAAATACCTTCTCACTTTGAAAAGGAACTTGTCAAACAGACTTGATTGCAATTCAAATAGAGCAAATAAACTCTATGAATGAGACGTTTGTATAAATAGAATATTCTACATTTTAACTCCAATTAACGTAATTATACTTAAGATTTACAGAATATCCCTTCTCTGTAATCTCTATAAGATCTAGTCTAGACTTAGATCTAGATCAACCCTACAAATGCCAGCGACGTTTAGAAAGGTCAAGTATTTTATAGTATTTACATAAACATTGCCTAATGTGAATGTTATTTGTTTATTGAATAATTGTTATTGAATAATGAAAATTATTCATAAATTAAATATATTTTTTATTTCTTTATATTGTTTTGTCAAATGTTATCTAACGATAAAAATATTAAATTATTATGAAAATCAAACTTACCATAATTAGGAAAAAACTAAATAAAAAAAGTGTGTGTGTCAGCTCAGACGCACAACTGGACATTACTCCTTTAAACGTATAAAATTTCCTCGTGTCAATAGATATGACTTCAAATAGTTCATTTTTAGGGTTCCGTACGTCCGATTAAAAGAACGGAACCCTTATAGGATCACTCGTGTGTCCGTCTGTCCGACCGTTCCCCTCCCCCTTATCTCAGCAACTACTGAACCTAAAATTTAAAAAAAATACAGAAATTAGTTTTCTACTTACAGATTATAGGAAAACCTATAAGAAGTGCATGATATTAAAATAACATGGTGAATCACTCAATATTGTGCGGATAGGTAACATTGTACGGAACCCTCTTCACGCGAGTTCAACTCGCACTTGTTAAGTTTTTTCGACGACAGATTACGAACGTTCCTCAACGCGGACTACAATTTTCATACAAGATTTCGACGTTTGTTTTTATAAGCTCAGAGAAACGTATACAATAGAATTAGGAAACTTAAATACATACGTCAGCTGTCGCACATAGGTCAAAGTGACAGATGACGTAACTCTTTTTAGTTAACGCTTATATTAATTTTACTCCTCATAAAATTTCCGTACCGGGAGCCTTAAATGAAAATCGATTCTTAATTAGTAAACTCCAAAAACTGAATATAAACATTTTCACAAGCCAAACTAATTTGCTAACTTTGGAAGTACTGAGATACTTAACAGACAGCTACTTGTATAACTTAAATGTCCTAAACTTAAACTTTTACAACCTTAAATGTCACTTTTGTCTCTCAAAGAAATATATTACAAGTGAAAGGGTTAACTATATGCTTAAATACATAACTTAGTCATTACATTCCCTGGAACACATCGAAGAATGTATAATGAATTATGTTTGTCTAATCAAGATCTCGCCATCTGATAAAACCAGTCTCTTGATCAAAGTAATAATACTAGGTATTTCTTTTTTATTTAGATAAAACTGACGTAGAATTTTCGATCAACAATTATGTATGTAAAGAGTATGAACATTTAATTAAATTATAGATATCATTAACCGGGGCATAGGACTACCCTTTCAACAAGGGCACATGGGCTACATCGTCCACAACGCTGGTCCAGTGCGGCTTGGTGGACTTTTAACACAGAAAACATATTAGTACAAGCTTCTAATTAATATACAAAAATAACATTTTTGTTTATAATTTGCATAAAATAAAATAAATCTTTCTTTCTAACTAGACACTTTTCTAATTTCCTTAAAAACTTCTCTACATAACAATGTATGGAAGCCACATCAAAATCAATTATGTAATTTTAAATAAATAATTTAAACAAAAAAAACAGACACAAAGCTCGACTTTGTTTCTTCCAAAATAGAAACAAAAGAAACAGTGCATTTTGGCACTTAGTGAAAGATGATAGGGTCCTAAATTGCACTTAACCCAATTTTACCAATACCCTTTGCCTTTACGATGACAATTCGCTTCATAAATTTAGCCCCTAATCGACATTTAGCGATCCAATGGGCATTTAATTCAGAAATTCACGTGTAAATAGTGATCTCGAACTAAATAACGCCCACATCAAGGGTGAGACTCTTCCTTATTAGGGCCCAACTAAGGACCAACATTTCTAATTCAGTGAAAATAAATATTTATCTAATAAAATTAATTGTAATTTTAAGCTGTATTATGACTTAGTTTTAAAAATATTTACAATTAAACTCACTTTTAAAATTGTTCAAGTTGTAATGAGTTAGGCTAGTACTCTTTATTATACTGTGAATGAGTTTTAATTTTTTAATTTTAATTAAGAGTTTTAATTAAGACGACTGGAGACTTGGTAAGGCTTCTTTATTCACTAATATCACAGTTGTAGGTGCTAATAAATTTTATTTTTAGACCATCAGTAGGTATAGTGTCAGCCTGCCTGCGCCTCTTTTTCATATCAAAAACAATTTCATCATTTATTCTCTGCTTGAGCGTGACTTAGTAACATATAACGGTCGTACAATCCCATTTAATACGGTTCGTAAACCAGTGGTATCGCATCGAGTTATGCAAATGTTAAGGAAGGGCCGGTAATAGTGCGATGCGAGCAACTTCATAGATCGCGTTCAAAGATTAAACTCCATTATTACTTGGTCAACGCAATTAAACTTCGTGTTTTGTAAGTCGGCCTCAAGATAAATGTTCTTTAGTAAAGTTCAAATGGGACTTCGACTTAACTGCGCATTTAGACCATGAATTTTAAACTGATAACTAGAACACCTCATATGCAGGATGAGCCCTTTAGGATGGGATACTTATGTAAACTTATTTGAAACAGGGATAAGTGAACTGGAAACTGACTTTCACATAAACTACCATTATTTCCGTGACTCAACAAATCAAACAATTAAACAAATTTAGTAACAAAAAACTTAGATCTTTGTTTAGGTGACCTTAATTTGCAAATTGATTTATTTACTTTGATAATTACATATTTGGTAAAAAAAAGTTTTTTGACATTACAGACACTTCCATTTTATTTAGTGGTATAGATTACGCCTTAAGGATTCGAACAAGAAAAAAAGTCAGGCAAACGCCAAACATTAGTCCATAGTTGCTAGTTGCGCACTAATTTTGTTCTAAATGTCTTCAAAATCATTTCACTGACTGAAAGATCAACAAACTAATTATGAAATATTTTGTAATAATAATATTAGCAAAGATTAAGTTACTTTAAACTTGAACTTTCCTCATTATCAACAAAGCATTTAACTGAATCTTTGCGGTGTATTTAAGTTACAGCTTAGACGTCAACTTAAGCAGCTCCTCGGACCAAACTGACAAGACTAAATCAATGATTCATATTGAATATTGCATTTTTAAGTCTACACTTTGTATCGCGTATCTTAATCTGAAATGGTTGGCTTTTATAATCACATTATTTAGAATCCAAAGAGCTTCCATGGTTTGTTGCTTCTTCAAGCTTCAGTTAGTTTAAAATACATTACTAATTGTAAAATTTTATTATAACGGTATATCATAAACAGCATAACATAAAGACCTGTCCATAAGTAAATTAAAATAATAATAAATTAAAATAATAATAATAATAATAACCAAGTAGCCAGAATCATTCATCAGCTACTTGCCCTTCATGCGGTCTTATTGAGTCTAAGGTGCCCTACTACAAGTACGTGCCTACGCCCGTTCCCGAAAATTGTCTTGCTACTCTCTGCTGGGATCGCTCCATTATGACGGACAGGACTATTGTCGCCAATAAGCCTGATATCGTGATTATTGACCGATCCCAGCGCCGGACTATGCTTGTTGACATCGAAAACCTCGTGAAAGCTGAAAAAAAAGCTTACTAAGTTCATAGACTTGGCTCACGAGGTAAGCGCCATGTGGGATATCGATTCGACAATTATTTTCCAGATAGTCGTCTCGGCGAACGGTCTTATAGCGAAGAGCCTCGACCAACATCTCAAGAGGCTCTCGTTAGCAGGCCTACCATGAATGTCATTCGAAGTTTTCTCTCTCTATCGTACTTATGTAAGACGTTGCAAGTGGGACACAGAGGATAAACTTCGGATGCCGTTCATAGTAGCAAGGCAGAGCCATCTATTAATAATTCATATAACTAACCTATAAATAGACACAACTGTTGTATAATAAACATTTAATTTGTAATAACAAATATTGATGTCAATAATTAAGATAAAAACTATCCTATCTTTTAAGTTGGACCAAATAACAGATACTTACAAAGTTTGATCAAAGTCGGTTCAGTAGTTTCAGAGTTTATCGCGAACATACATCCTGACACGAGATTTTTATATTTACAAAGACAAGATATATATACAAATAAATACTTACTCAAGTAATAACAATTAACATCCACAAGTTACCCTATGTTTCTTATCTTATTGGTATTTTACATTTAGTTATTCAGATCCATTCTGTGATAATTTATTTCTTTGACCCCAACTTCTAAGCTAGACAATCTTCGAACGTCGCATTACAGACTAAGTTATTGACGCAATCAGTTAAGCTGTCCCTAAGTTAAGTGAGACTTAACCGAGGAATATGTTGTTTTGTTGGAATCTATGAGTTAACGTATTTGTATCTCGCGGTTGACTTGTTTCAATTTATCTTAAATAAGGCTATTAATTATAAGTAATTAAGTTTTTCTTTTTTTTATTTCAAGTACAGTAGCTATAATAACTATATTTTAAGAAGTTCTTAATTTATTTTTATATAAGGTCGGCAGACAGGCTGACGATCCACTTGATGGTAGGTGGCTACCGTCACCTATAACACAAGCAACACAACACAAGCGCCAATTAAGGATAGGGAATTAGGAGTAGATAGGGAAATAGGCTCTGGCATCGCTTACTCAATAACTGAAACACAACAGCACACGTGCTGTTATTTCACGGTGATCTTCTGTAAGGGAGTGGTTACTGCCAAATGACTGCGAAAACGCAGTGTGCCTTGCCACTACTTTCCAAATGCAGACCAAAGCCAAATTTGAAAAGTTGATTTTTCAAAGTTGACCCTGCCTGGATTCGAACCCGAGAACCCTAGAACAGAGCGTTAAGGCAAGCACCCTAACCTCTCATCCAACGGGATCCACACATCTTTATCGTGTTCAGCCTCATCCAAAATGTTTGAAAGGGACTTTATAATTAATCATGGAATGGTCAATGGAAGATCATTTACTGACTTTATCAAAAGTCTATATGAGTACACCTGTAGATTTAGCGGCCATTTGTTAGTGTAGTGGGTGGGAGCGTGTAAAAATGTAGTTAAATTAATTGCCTATAAACATTTACAGCACTGACATAAAACAAGATGTATAAACATTATTAACGTCGAATGCTGTCGGATATTTCCTACTGTATCCGATGGCGTTTTCTATTGTGGTTTTAGAAGAGATCACAGTGGAAAATTTCTTTGTTTTTTTTTTTCACGTTGAAATCTGTGCCTATTAAATTTTTTTATTGGCTTTAAAAAGTTTAAACAGCAGTACTTTTCGCCTGAATTCTGACGAACTTGTATATATGATAAATTTTTTAGGAAATTTCCAAGTATAGTAGTTAGTTTTGAAATCAGGTTTAAATTTTAAATTTAGAATTATTCTACTTAGCAAAGTACAATGCTGCAATTTAATTTAATAAACAAACTAAGAGTGGATAAGAGGGCGATGTTATTTGAATGTGGATGGTATGTTTTATCAAAACATTGAATGTAAGTATGAAAAGGTTTTTTTTAATGTAAAGGTAAGCTGATGGTCCACTCGATGTTGGGTAGCTACTCACCAATTAATACAAGCAACGCCGTAGGTGCTGCAGGTGCACTGCCAACCTTAGTAGGTTAGGTTGGAATAGGCATGATGACAGATTTTGAAATTCCCTTCCATAATGTAGATACACGTCTACCATATCCGAAAAATACAATATTTCAGCAAAAAACTAAATTTCAACACGAAATTGAATGTTTTTTAAATCTATTTTGAATTACGCGCGAAAACGCTCTTAGGTGTCATGGCGTCGCGTCTGATGGAACGTGACGTCACCGACATCTCATCAGATTTTTCATTCTGTCAAAGCAAAATCAAGCAACACGATGGCACTTACCTGGGCGTGACGTCATTCGCTCTGATTGGTGTTTCAGTTAACATGGCCGATTGCAGTTATTTATACTTCTATTTTATTGAAAATCTTATTAATCTCAATTTTAATACAAAAAATGAGTAATTTTTTAGACTACTTTCAACATATATTTTTCTCCAAAACCATTTATTCTTTGATTCTTTAATACCGTCATCATGCCTATTGGGAAATTTGAATTTAACATACACGTACTGTTCACCTTTTAAGCTTTAGTTTTTTTTTTTTTTTTCAAGTTAAGGCTGACGGTCCACTTGATTGTAGGTGGCTACCGTCGCCTAAACACAAACAACGCCACAGGTGCTGCAAGTGCGCTGCCGACCTAGTATTAGGAAGGGATAGGAAAATGGGCTCTGGCATCCCTTACTCACTCACCGAAACACAACAGCACATATGCTTTTATTTAACGGTGGTTTCCTGTAAGGGGCGGTAACTGGCGTCAGTAGGTAGTCACAGTGTGACTTTTTTAACGAGGTTAAAGCGGGCGTCCCCGCAGCGTCCCCCCGTCAGCGTTAGGGGACGCTGCGGAGTAATGTCGGATTCCTGTTCTTGCGCGGCCGTAGGTGGGCGGGGTCGCGGGAACGGACATGCATGACCCGCCACGACTGTTCAGCACTGGGAGGGGTGCAGCCCCTGTCAGTTCCTGTCGGCGTATCCGAAAGTGAAGGTACGCTGCCGGCCATCTCACGAGACCTCACGACGGGCAGTAGTGTCCGCTAAAACTACCGCCCAGGTATCGGTCTGTCACAGTGTGCTCTGCCACAACTAAATTGTTTGAATGTTTCAAATTTTTTTTAATGTTAAGACAGACAGGCTGACGGCCCACTTGATGGTAGGTGGCTACCGTCGCCTATAACACAAGCAACGCCAAAGCTGCTGCAAGTGCACTGCCGACTACAGTAGGATTAAGGATGAGGGGGTATAGGAAAATGGGCCCTGGCATCCCTTACTCACTCACCGAAACAGAACAGCACACGTGCTGTTATTGCACGGTGGTGTAAGGGGATGGTTACTGCCGCCATACGGGCTGCCCAAATGACTGCGAAACGCAGTGCGCCCTTTAGTGCCTGTTGATTGAAACCAAACCCTGAATGTCATAGAAGAAGGATTGATCTGTAGGCAAGCCGCAGAGTTTAAAGTGTATGTAGTCTGTAACACAGAGGTTGTAATTACCGCTTTAACAGTTGGAAATAATTATTACAGAGGTGTTTAAAATGAATAAAAACAATCAGGGTATATTTCCAAAAAAACTCTGCTGTGCCTTAAGCGAAATGCTCCTTAAGTCTGAAGTCATTTCGAAAATCGCTTTTGTGCTTATAAATCGAGTGGGACGTTCAATAAATCTGAATACAAATGACGAAGTATGATTAATAGTGTTGCTAGTTCCGTGTAAAGGCAGGAGCTAATGTAGAGCTAATAGCGCCGGGAGCGTTAAGTTAAAATTATCTTCAAGTGGTTTCGCCCACTCCACACTCTATGCCACTCAACACTTCGGTATACGCCGTCCGACATATTTGGTACTTTTACTGTATATATCCATATGCATAAAATTGATAACAGTTTTTTTTGGGAATAAAATTTTAAAAAGATAATAAACTAAAACTAAATAAACACTAAAATTCCCTGGTGTCTTTGCCCTTTGAGCGGGGTGGACCGGGCTCTGCCGAGGCAACAACTCCGATCCACCCCAAGGCAGCCTAGCCATTGCTGACTAGGCTAACTCTAATAGTTCTAAGCCAACCTAGTATGGTCTGCGAGGGCTTCTCCGATGTGTTTAATGAAGGAAGTCATTTGTGGTGAGAATACATCGTCACGAGAGGGGTGAATGTAGCATGTTTAGAGTTAGTTGTCTTGTCCATATTATTTAACATTTTTTTATAAAACATTCATTGCAGACACTGTTCACATTAAAATAACAGTGCGATATAACTATGATATTTAAAATACTTAGGTACAGTTGTCTCGGTCGCATCATGGGTACACGTTTTATAACGCATATCGTCCACCATCGACGTAATATCCAACTAGACTTCTAGTATAGGGCGAACGCATTCAGACAACACATTAGAGAAATAGATATTATATAATTCCACGCCCGGTAGTAACGACCAATAGAATTTCGTCGTGATCGGACCAATTGGCGTTGAGTACCCCGCTCCCGCGCACCTCAGTTAGTTGCCAAAACAATTTGCATTGTGAATAAATAGGTATTAGCCGTCTACTTGGATATTACGTCGATGTCGTCCACAAAGTAGATGGAAAGTTGCCCAATAAATATAATATGGCGCAATGTACATAGTTTTTAGAATTTTTATCTATTATGCGTTTGTGCATACTAATGTCAGATACGGCTTAACCGATTTGAATGCGGTTTTCACTGATGTATTGTAGAAAGCTTCCCGTAACGTTTAATGTTTGTTTCATTCGAGTCGGTTTACAAACAAAAAAAGTTAGGCGTTATACCGAATACGACGAGTACGAAGTTGCGGGCTCAGCTAGTTCTGAATATAAAATTATGTCGGTATAATTGTTCTCTTGTTGAGGCGCAACACGCTAAAGGGCACTATCGTCACAGAGCAATAATACTACTATCGTCGCGTGTATTGGAACGTCGATAGGCCGATGTATGGCCGATGGGGCTCGGTGCTCGCTCGTAAAACGTAGTGATTATATTATCTTTGCTCGCTCGGCTCGGGCTGCGTGGGCAGTCTGACGCACGCACGCACCTCGCCGCCGTAACCACATCGTTTTCTTCGACAGATCGTCGTGTTTCAACTTTTAGTTGCCGTCTGTTGTTATTCTGATTGTAATAGTGATTAAAACACAATGTCGTTAACCAATAAATACAGTCTCCCACGCAGGCCATCGGACGGCAAATCTATACTTTTACTAATATTATAAAGTTGAAGAGTTTGTTTGTTTGTTTGTTTGTTTGAAAGCGCTAATCTCAGGAACTACTGGTTCGAATTATAAAATTATTTTTGTTTTGAATAGTCCATTTATCGAGAAAGGGTATAGGCTATATAACATCACGTTACGGTAAATAGTATTATATATAAGCAGTGTCCAGTACCGTGCGCCCCATGCGCACGCCGCCGCCGTATGGGCCGCAGCGAAGCGTGGCCGAGTTCAGCTGGTATAAAATAAAGAGAAGTATCTAAATCGTTCGGTCCGCGTAAACTCGCACCCTGGCGCGAGGCGCGTGCTTTCCATGTAAACTATGAATTTAAATAAATAAAATCGTTTGTACAGAAATAAGTTTTTAGGCTAAAACAATTATTTGGGTCACTGGATATTTTCATTTTGTGATTTGCGATCACTTGGAAAGTATGTAACCAAAAAAATAATTGTTTTTCAGTAATCAAATAATAGAGAAATAAAGACACAAAATGTGCTTTTCTAAAACGAAAATACTTCCGTATTCAATTATGCTCTAAGGGATTATGCGATTTATATAATAAACATTCTAGGGGCTCTCCGCAACATAAAAAAAATATCAAAATTTTTGAAAAAGGACAGAATACAAGCTACAGATCAAACGGCACTTCTCTTCGGCAGCGAATCAATCCAAAGATTATGGTTTTTTATGAAGACAATAAATTAAAATTCATGTTTTCTAGTTGCTGCACAAATTTGCACAACGGAAATAATTGTCAAGTTAGAATCGTCGGGATGGAATTTATTTTGTTTCAGTAACGGATATTTTAATTTCAATATTCATAGCATGAGTATAGTTGGTGCCGGCGACTTCGACCAATTACCTATCTCGCAGTCGTAGCGTACATATGTGCGTACATAGCATACATATGTGACTTTGCACTGCCTCTGTGGTTTCACGGCGCGATCGCGCTTTACATATATCGTATTATCTATTTAACCTTACGTCCAAAACATACGCAATAAAAAGCAAACATTATATGTATTAAATACTTGTGACGATAAACTTGCTGATTTTTATAAGGACATCACCTACCGATTTTTTTTAATACAAAAAAACGTTTTTGTGGCTTAAATATATAAGCTTCATATCAAGCTCCAAAACTTTTCTATAGAAATCAGTCCTATCTCTCACACCGTTAAAAAAGCGGCTTTCAAAAAAAAACCCTTTTCATTTGACAGTTTTTTCATCGACTTATTTTGCAAATTCGATTAAGACGAAAAAGTCTTTCAATTTTACGGAATAATAATAGCCTATGTCCAGCATGAAATTCTATCTATTGATAAAAGAACGTGTTCAAACAAACAAATAAACATACAAACCTAATCTCTTAATAATATTGGTATAGATTTTATGTAAATAATATGGTATGGATTACCTACTTAATTTATGTATAGGTATGTAAACATATTTTTTAATTCTCGCTTAGATAACTAAGCGAGAATAAAAAAAAATGTTTTTGAATAATTATAAAATTACTTATAAATACTAAATTAAATTATAAATTAATTATTAATTATAAGTTAAAAAATTACTTATAATTACTCTGCTCTGCTGTAAATAGCAGCGCTAAATTGCAAATAACATACTAGCGACCCGACTCGGCTTCGCACGGTGTCAAAATTTTCAGAAATTCTTTCTTAGCGGATGCTTACCTTATAAAATGATGCTGTGTTCCGAATTTCAAACACTAACTACGTAGATCAAAAACAAACACTAAAACTACTAAGTCTAGAACTTTCTAGACTTAGGCTGTGCGTTGATAATCAGTCAAGACAAACGGTATACTTACTACATAAAATATATCTAATAAGATGTAACAAAAAAAATGTAACACTATTATTATAATATAATAATAAGACTATTATTTCTATACTATTTATTGTGTATGTATTCTATTAACAATTTAGATTAAACAATTAATATTTTTTATATGTACCCAATTTTGAAAAAAAAGTCCATTGTATTCATTGTCCATTTAAGCCTACTTAGATTGTGCAAGGGAATTGCCTACACTTTCCAATTAATAATATTTGTATGGATTATTATTGCACTGAAAGCAATTTATCTTATCGCCAAAGAGTAATGGATATGGAATTCAAGTTCCAGGTCACCTAGAAATTCTAAAAGCTGGCACGCCAGAACTGAAACAGATATTATGCAATAACTAAAAGACAAGATATCGAACTTCTTATGACACCATCGGCAATTTTCTGTGCTGTCATAATCATACTTTTTGCTTGTCAATGGACCTATATTAAATATGCCAAATTTTTGCCCAATATACCAATAACTAACCGTGAGAGACGACTCGTTATCGACTTCCGGCTACCTGATAACGATACTACTAATTCTCATAAATAGACCACTAATGTGAATTATAATTGTTTTCGTTTCTTCGTAACAGATTAACATTGAATAGATGTAAACATGTCCCATTCAAAAGGTCTACAAATAAATTGATTCCCTTTGTAAATGTTACGGTGAAACTTCGAATTTTCGTTTAGATACCAATAGTTTCTGGTATAATAAATAAATAATATATATTATAATGGTATAGATAATGGTGCAAATAATACCAGAAATTATTAATTACACTATACAAGTTTCCTGTAAATGTAAAATTCCAATATTAGCTGATTTTAGCAATTCATTCATTGAGAGATTACAGAACGTGGGTTTATATTGGGATTAAGATTCGACCAACTCCAATTTGAGACTTCGGATAATATTGTCTCAATCGAAAACACAAGTCTGTCGCGGCTATCTTTCAAGCCAGTTAGTTTAACGGCTTCACTTAGGCAAATGACATTTACAATAGAACTCGCTGGCGGCGGAGAGAATTCAACAGGCCCAGAAATTGTGTTTTTTTGTTTTTACCATTAGAACAATACACAAAAAAATTTTTTTTATTAATACAATTTTTTAAACTGACATTAACCTATTAATAGGTACAGGATTCATATGCGCGCAATAAGCCGTTTTCGAGGGAAATTTCAATAAAAGTCAAGTTCTTCTTGTGTTCTAACTTTTTTTGTAGATTTTCTATTACGTTAACGAAAATTCTAATTAAAACAATTGGTTCTTCACATGTTTAAGTATAATATTATTATTTTTTTCAAAGCAATTGTCTTGTCTATTTCTTGTAACATCTTCATTAAACAATGGATATTTTTAGTATTTAGCGTTTGTCTCCACCTAAAGTTAAACAATTTGGCGTTACCACAAGGTAATTTCAAGTTCACAGAAAATCCCAAATTTAGCTGTAACCTAAACACTAACTGGTTATAGCGGATAACCTAAATTACGTTAATTGTGAATACATTTCCTCTGAACGCGCACCAGTCCAGTGGAAAGCTATTTATTAATATACAGAACTAACAACAATTGTTTCTCGGACTCCGTGACGTTGTTAAAATAACAGCTTTCAGTTATTTACTTTTCCCCACTTTGAATAATTCTGTTGCTTGTTTACAATTCACTGAGTTTACTTTTATTTTAAGATAAGAAAAGCTCCAGAAAATTGTATTTTGTATAGACAATTGCATACGTACCTATATAACTTTATTTTTTAATACGTTTCATATTATTTTAAAAAATAAAGTCGCTTTCCTCCTCAGTCTATTTCTCCGCAAAGTTCTGCTGAACCGCTCAACGGATTTTGAAGCGGTTTTCACTAATGGAAAAGCGATAAGCGAGGAAGATGTTAAGATCGGCAAACAGGCTGACGGCCCAATTGATGGTAGGTAGTTACCGTCGCCTATAACACAAGCAACGCCAAAGCTGCTGCAAGTGCGCTACCGACTACAGTACGATTAAGGATAAGGGATTGGGAGGGGATAGGGAAATGGGCTCTGGCATCCCTTACTCACTCACCGAAACACAACAACACACATGCTGTTATTTCACGATGGTCTTCTGCAAAGGGATGGTTACTGCCGCCAGACGGGCTGCCCAAATGACTGCGAATCGCAGTGTGCCCTGCCACTACTTTCCAGATCCAGACCAGAGCCAAATTTGAAAAGTTAATTTTTTAAAGTTGATCCTGTCGGGAATTGAGCCCTAGAACAGAGCGTTAAGGCAAGCACCCCAACAACTCATCCAACGGGCTCGTCAATTGTGTATATAATTTGCTGAAAAAAATTACATCGGTCGCTAGTGAGTTGAAGACTGTTGACTTGTGTTGTGGGATAATGATTACAATCATGATTTAAATCAACCTTCTTTTTTATAATTATTGGTCCGCTTGCTGGTAAGTGTTACCGTCACCTGAGGATATGGTGCACAGAAAACATAGCTAAGTTAAGTTAAGAAAGTAGTGGGCAGGGCACACTGCGATTCGGTTTCTCCGCTTACTTCTTCTTCATCATTCAACGGATCTTGATACGTTTTTCAATAATAGAAAGAGCGTTAAACGAGGAAGATTTTTAATATAATTCGACTCGTGCGAAGCCGATAGCAGTTCGCTAGTGTTAACTAAATTATTACTTAATACACCTGCAAAAGTAGAGATAGCAATAAAATCTTGCAAGTCCACATCTGGGAATAATGATGTGCGGTCATCGCCATCGTTATCGACTGATTTATCGATGGCGATGTTTACGTTTGGGCGCCCATGTTTGTTTTCATTCACACATTTGGCTGTACGACTGGAAAGCACTTTAATGGGTCATGTGACGCAATAAAAAACGGCTACCGTCGCCATGTGTCAGTCTCTGTTGTCTTGCCATAGCGTACTGACGCAATCATATGTGGACAGTCAATCTTGATTAGCATCGTCAATCAAAATCAATAATTGTGATCCAGATTGATGTGCATCAAGATTGACGGTGGTGAATTGGAGTTAACACAATATTTTTGGATTCATTATTTTCTTATTCATTTACTAGCTGTGCCGGCGACTTCTAACGCGTTGAAAAATTAAAATATTTGAGTTATTAATGGGTAATGGATTGAGTTAAGCAGAAAGGTGTTAAATTAAGTTAGGATTAAGGATAAGGGATTAGAAGGAGATAGGGAAATGGGCTCTGGCATCCCTTACTCACTCACCGAAACAGAACAGCACACATGCTGTTATTTCACGGTGGTCTTCTGTAAGGGGTTGGTTACTGCCGGCAGACGGGCTGCCCAAATGACTGCGAAACGAAGTGTGCCCCTGCCACTACTTTCCAGATCCAGACCAGAGCCAAATTTGAAAAGTTCATTTTTCAAAGTTCACCCTGCCGGGAATTGAACCCGGGAACCCGAGAACAGAGCGTTAAAGCAAGCACCCTAAACACTCATCCAACGGGCTCGTCAAAAAAGCAGCACTTGTGGCGTTGCTTGTGATATAGGTAATGGTAGCCACTCACTATTAAGTTAACCGTTAGCCTGTCTGACGACGTTTACAAAAGTGATTTTAAAACATTCTACCTGTTTAAATTGTCAGGAGTAAACAATTTCGAAGATACTCTTTGTCTGTCGTTTCTCTGCTAACTTCTTCCAAACCAGGCAATGATATTTGATACGGTTTTCACTAATAGATAGAGCGATAAGCAAGAAAGGTTTGTGTATATAATATGCAGAAAAAATGTGCGAAGCCGGTGGCGGGTTGCTAGTTAATATTAACACAATAGTTATATAAAAAGAAAGTCTCGAATGACGCTGGGATTAAGAGATCCACCAGAACTGAAAGGTCGAAAGGTCCTTAATTCATCAATTAATGTGGAGCGGTGAAAACAAAGCGAGCCGTTCACAATCATAAATAACCAAAAATATAACTCCATGCATCTATCTATAAGAAAAATCTTTATTTATGAAGATGTTCACTGTGATACATGGAATTTATGAAGTCAGTTACGTTGACCGTAATCGAGATAATGATGATCAAATGTTTTTTGTTGTTGACTCGAGTTTGGTTAACCTTAAGGAGACACTGACTCATATAGCCAAAATACTTTTTAATCAAATAAATTTCTTCAATAATTAGGTGGAAAAAAAATTCCCTTGTTTCTAATAGGACTGCAGGATTCTTTTACAAAGATTTTGCATTGGTTATTGAAACTATTTAGCCAACATTTAAAACATAACCTATGGAATAATATGAAATGAGATGGTGCTGGTACCTACAGCGTTACGAAGTTCGAGTTCGAGTTTATAAAGATAATTTTTAACACATTTTTCGACTATGACAATTATATTTATACGTATAATCTTGGAGTTTTTTTTTTGTTTTTTTGGGTGATTTTTGGATTTTTTTTAATGTCAAGATCGGCAGACAGGATTGGAGAGTTCGAGAAGCTCCGAAACATCTTGTCTAAAATTCCTGTTTTTTTTATTAAATGTTAAGATCGGCAGACAGACTTCGGTTCGATTCTCGGCAGGGTCAAATTTGAAAAATCTTCTTTTCAAATTTGGCTCTGGTCTGGATTTGGAAAGTAGTGGCAGGGCACACTGCGTTTTCGCAGTCATTTGGGCAGCCCGTCTGACACAGTAACCACCCCCTTACAGAAGACCACCGTGAAATAACAACACTTGTGCTGTTGTGTTTCGGTGAGTGAGTAAGGGATGCCAGAGCCCATTTCCCTATCCACTCCTATTCCCTCATCCTTAATCCTACTGTAGTCGGCAGCGCACTTGCAGCAGCTTTGGCTTTGCTTGTGTTATAGGCGACGGTAGCCACCTACCATCAAGTGGACCGTCAGCCTGTCTGCCGATCTTAACATTTAAAAAAAAAATATATTTTGTGATTAATTTTGTTTCATCATATTACTAAGATATATGTTGTGAGATAAATGTTAGTGGACCTGTCCGTTTTTATCTCAATAAAGAATTTGAATTTGAAAATAAAGTAGTTGTCCGCCTCTCTCCGCTTGTGATGCGAATATCCAACAGATTGTGATGCGGTTTTCACTAAAGGAAAGAGCGGTAAAAATTGCATTTCGTGCGAAGCCATGAGCGGATCACTAGTGGTCTATAAACTTTACTGTCTCTGTGTATGCGATTTTTAGCATAGCTACCTACATAATAAAGAAAGATATATAAAATAACGTACAATATAATATCATATATCGCAATTTATGTTTGTTTGTAAGACATATATTTTACGTCTTAATAAAAGTCCTTTTACCAAAACACAATGACTTTATTTACGAATCTCTTTTCCTTGTTAGAGTTATGTCTTCATATTTCGCTGTGGCATAATGGCACATAATAGGGACCAGTAAATTGTTATCGATGTTGCTATTCACAAGTTTTATAGCTTATTTTGCATATGGCCACACCACGAAAGCAGTAAAGGCGGTCGAACGAAAATATCCTAAACGCAATGTTGTTGTAACACGACATCCTCGACACATAAATCAATGGCAGAATCAAATTAAAAAACATCTATTACTTTCGTAATAATATATTTAAATAGTAAATAAAGTGTGTGGAAATAACAGAAAAGAAAACGCTAGTTTTAAATAATATCTATATAATACCTACAGGTGAATTTACAACGACTTGTCTTTACACTGTAATCTTTGATGTATCAAAAATAGTTTTTTTTTTTTTGTATATTTATTAGTCTACAAAATAGTATCAAAGATATCGAAATAAATGCCGCCGAAGGCAACACCTTAATCTTTGTGCCCACCATGGTTCCACGCAATACTGGTCTTCAGGTACTTACCGTCTTTTACCGGAAAGTCCAGTTCGTGCGCTAAGTTCTTTTCCTTAAATGTCCTAGTCCCGGAAATTCATGTTTGTAAGAAGTGTTACACAACTAGAAAATCGAGCTTTTCCAGAACACAGTTTACTTAAAATTTAAAAAAAAACAATAATTCGTGAATGCAAATTCACTCAACATGATGTGGGTTACATTATTACATAAATTAATACTATAAGCTTTTGTCAACAACTTTGTTCGCTTGAACTTTGTCTATAAACAGACTTACAAGGTTTGAAATTATACATATTATTATATACTTTGCTCTATATACTATAATTACACTTTATAATTAAATTTATATTATTTATATTTATATTAAAAATTACTTTAATATTGAATATATAGATTTGGTGGATTAAGTGTATCATTTATAAAAAAATTTCATTACAAGCAAAAGCTTTTAATAAAAGCAAATTTCAAAAGCATTGATCTGACGCGGCACACAACTCAGAAAGCGTTTTTCCGTGGTTAATCAAAATTAATTAATTAAAATTAATTAACTGCAAATGAAAGATATTAAATCGGTTTTGGGTATAACTTTCTTTTAATGTTAAGGTCGGCAGACAGGCTAACGATCTACTTGATGGTAAGTGGCCACCGTCGCCCATAACACTTTGCATGTGCATACGCAAATGGGCTCTGACATCCCTTACTCACTCACCGAAACACAACAGCACACGTGCTGTTATTTCACGGCGATATTCTGTAGGTGGTGGCTGCCGCCAGACGGGCTGCCCAAATGACTGCGAAAAGCGGTGTGCCCTGCCACTACTTTTTAGATCCAGACCAGAGCTAACGTTGAAAAGTTCATTTCCAAAGTAGACTCTGGGGACCCTAGAACAGAGTGTTGGTTAGCAAACACCCTAACCACTCATCCAAAAAACATACCTAGAATCTTTTATTTCAAATGAAAAAACCCTAACTGATATAAAAGAAATAATAAAAACGAGAAACACTTCCGTCGATCAGACAGCACACGCTTGAACGCGTCAGGAAAGACAAACGTCAAGTTGACAGGTTCGCATCACTCGTCCCCTCCGTGGGGGGGCCGCCTGTCAAATTAATCCGTCCGTCTTGACAGGCGTGTCAACCACCTGTCAAAAGTGTCAACTCCGTAATAATTGGGCGCGCACGCGACGGACCCTTAAACAATTTTGATTGATAATAATTAATTGGGCAACTCTTTTCTTTTATTGTGATTTGTTCCTTGCAATTTTTTCTTATTGTTTTATCCTGTCTATTTATTATATCCGTCTTTATATTTGAGCTAGATTAATTAAACTAATGTGTAATTAGAACAGCTCTTGAGATATATAGCAGCAGGCTGACTGAAGGTCCACTTAATAGTAGGTGGCTGTAATTACCTACAATCACAACTTCTGGAAGTCAAGGCATGTCTTCCTGTCGAGGCTCTGCAGATGCGCTGCAGAGCTTTGACAGGCGAGCTTTGACCTTACAATACATTAAAAATTTTTAAAAATATAAAATTTATCTCTTGCGGAAATGTCTTCAAGAAAACCTGTAAAAAATTTATGTCATATTTTGAACACGGTTTTTACACCCGGACTTATTAAGGCTTTAAATATTATCGTCATCTATACTATCTTTAGCCCGCAACTTCGTCGGCGTATATTTATAAACTAGCTGAACTCGGCCACGCTTCGATGCGTCCCATACGGCGGAGGCGTGCGCATGGGGCGCGCGGTACTGGACACTGCTTATACACATATAATACTATTTACCGTAGCGTGATGTTATATAGCCTATAGCCTTCCTCGATAAATGTACTATTCAAAACAAAAAAAAATTTTCAATTCGAACCAGTATTTCCTGAGATTAGCGCGTTCAAACAAACTAACTAACTCTTCAGCTTTATAATATTTGTATAGATTATACCGCTGTAGTTCATTTTTTTAAAATTCCACAGGAACTTGACATTTTTCCAATATAAAAAGTATTGTCTATGTTAATCCAGGTAACAAACTATCTGTGTGCTATATTTCATCTAAATCCGTTCAGCCGTTTTTGCCTGATCGAGTAACAACAAAATAGCCTACGTGTTGTTCTGATTCATAAAAAAGTTACACCAAAATTAATTCTGATATCTATACTCTCAAATTTTCACATTCTAATATTGTAAATGTTTTGTGTTTACATATTTTCATATAATATGTGTTGGTTATAAGCTTTCACGCCTTAACTACTCAACCATACACGTTGTCTGGGATAGAGTCTTGGACATGGGGTGCCTAACTTTTATCCAGAAGAAGTGCTGTTCCCGAGGGATTATCTAAAAATAAAAAAAAAAACGGGACAAGTGTGAGTTGAACTCGCGTGAAGAGGGTTCCGTACGATGTTACCTATCCGCACAATATTGAGTGATTTACCATGTTATTTTCATATCATGGACTTCTTATAGGTTTTCCTATAATCTATAAGTAGAAAACTAATTTCTGTATTTTTTTTCAAAATTTTAGGTTCAGTAGTTTCCGAGATAAGGGGTATCGGACAAACGGACACACGAGTGATGCTATAAGGGTTCCGTTTTTTATTCGGATGTATTCGGACGTACGGAACCCTAAAAATCAACGCCTTTCAGAAATATATCGGCAATAAAGATTGAATAAATGTTTTAACACCTAAAGAAAAGGGGCACGGACGAAGTCGCGAGCAAAAGTTAGTTTAATATGTTAAGTAGGATTATCGACCACATTGTTAACATCGTACTTTAAAAGATAATTGATACATGAAATGGGTAGACAACACGATACTTATAGAAAGTGGAAAATGCACGATAAAATTTATTGAATCTCACAGGTGGTACAAACTAATTAGAATATTAATTAGAAACATAATTATAAATTAATAAATTAAAAAAGGAAAAGTCCCAAAAGTTCAACTTTTGGGACTTTTAGGTTCTAAAACTAAAACACTAAGCAGACAACTGACAGAAGACGTTTGAAATGAAATTTTGGTATTACTGATAAATGTCCTGGTGCAAGCAAATGTCGACTTTCAGGTGACGAACCATTTCTTACCCTGACTTTACACATTGCATGATTATATCTAAGAATTTGAAAAGTGCCCTAATTTATTGTTTAATTTTGTATACACCTTGTAAAATAGTGGCAGGGCACACTGCGTTTTCGCAGTCATTTCGGCAGCCCGTCTGGCGGCAGTAACCACTCCCTTGCAGAAAACCACCGTGAAACAACAGCACGTGTGCTGTTGTGTTTCGGTGAGTGAGGAAGGAATGCCAGAGCCCATTTCCCTAACCACTCCTAATCCCTTATCTTTAATCCTACTGTAGCAGCAGTTTTGGCGTTACTTGTGTTACGGTAGCCACCTACCATCAAGTGGACCGTCAGCCTGTCTGCGGACCTTGAAATTAAAAAAATATATACTCACATAAAACTAATTAATGCGAAAGTATGTATGCTTGGATATTTGTGTGTTTGAATATTTGTTACTCAATCACGCAAAAACGGCTGAAAGGATTTGATGAAATTTGGCTTATTACCTGGATATCGGATACTTTTTATACTGGAAAAATGTTAGGTTCCCGAGGGATCGTCTAAAAATATTAAACCTTCGTTCTTCAGGCGTTATATTTATCATTTTTTAACGCGGATGCATTCGCGGGCACCAGCTATATAAACAGCTATATAACAGTATATAAACATTTAAATCTTCTTCAAGAAAATTTGAAAATAACAGTGAAAAACGCGTGTCGCGTCTTTAAAAAAAATGCGATAATTTTTCTTTTCCTTTTTTTGGTCACTTCAATTTGGTCCTTAATGTATCATAAAATATAAACAACTAGCTGAACTCGGCCACGCTTCGCCGCGGCCCATACGGCGGCGGCGTGCGCATGGGGCGCGCGGTACTGGACACTGCTTACATATAATACTATTTATCGTAGCTTGATCTTATATAGCCTATAGCCTTCCTCGATAAATGGACTATTCAAAACAAAAAGAATATTTCAATTCAAACCAGTAGTTCCTGAGATTAGCGCGTTCAAACAAACTCTTTAGCTTTATAATATTAGTATAGATTAAGTAAATTTGTCGTTTTCTATCATGTGCACACTTTAGAAATACCTTGGAATTTACAGTTATTTATAAGGTACTGTATCATAAACAAACAGACCTGTTACTGCTTTGTTTTATACTGATCAGAAATATCGAACATTTTGATCTATTAATAATAAGCTATTGATTTAATAAGCAAATACAATTTAAGATTTTAAATTAGAGATATTTCATTCAGTATAAAATTGATATCTTTTGACATCAAAAAAGTTTTCTTTTGCTCATCGTCGTGAGCGCATATAATTAATTTTAAAAATAAATCGAATGCGGTGCGTGGCTAATGTAGCCAAAGCTTAATTCATTTCCGATTCAAAGAATTGTTGTACAATTTTCCCACGAAATCGTCATTCGTGTCCGATAAAATTTTCATCGCAACTATATTTAGTTGCCAAGCAGTTTATTCATAGACCGAAATAAGTTTAAAATTAACCGAAAGTTATATCTTACTAGGCTTTGCACTCACTCGGCTTCTGCAAATTATTTTGTGTTCACAGCAATGTTAAGTCAAACGAAACATTATATGGTTTTAATATGTATGTAAATATATAAATAAATATACACAAAACATCCTCGTTTATCGCTCTTTCTTTTAGTGTAAACCGTATCAAAAAGTAAAGTAAGTAAAGCCCGTGTAAAGCGGAGAAACACAAGGCAACGTTATTTTATACTAGCTGAACTCGGCCACGCTTCGCTGTGGCCCATACGGCGGCGGCGTACGCATGGGGCGCGCGGTACTTGGACACTGTTTATATATGCTATTTGTCATGGCGTGATGTAATATAGCCTATAGCCTTCCTCGATAAATGCACTATTCAAAACAAAAGAATTTTTCTATTCGAACCTGTAGTTCCTGAGATTAGTGCGTTCAAACAAACAAACAAACTCTTCAGCTTTATAATATTAGTAGAGATATGTAGGTATATAAGTAGTGGCAGGGCACACTGCGTTTCACAGTCATTTTAGGCAGTCCGTCTGCCGGCAGTAACCACTGCCGGCCTTACAGAATACCACCGTGAAATAACAGCACTTGTGCTGTTGTGTTTAGGCAAGTGAGTAAGGGATGCCAGAGCCCATTTTCCTATCCAGTCCTTATCCTTAATCCTACTGTAGCAGCAGCAGCTGTGGAGTTGCTTGTGTTATAGAAGACGGTTGCAACCTACCATCAAGTGGACTGTTAGTCTGTCTGCCGATCTTAACATAAAAAATACTATGCTATAATAAGTCTAGTATTAATGACTATAGTATTTTGTACTATATTAATAAATGCGAAAATTTGCATGTATGGATGTTTGTTACTCAATCACGCAAAACGGCTGAATGAATTTGGATAAAATTTAGCACACAGATAGTTTATTATCTGGATTAACATATATCCTATACTGGAAAAGTCTTAGGTTTCCGAGAGATCGTTTAAAAATATAAAAAATTCGCGCCACTGTCTTCACAGCGACAAAGACGTCAGTCGTTATATATCACTCACATATTTTGTCAGGTGTTATATTTTTCATTTTCAACGTGGACGGAGTCGCGGCAAATAATCTGACAAGAAGTAATCATAAAGAAAACAGAATAACAGTAATAACAGAATAACAGAAAATAATCTTCTGAATAATTGCTATTGTAACAGCTTCTATCAATTTGTCTTATAAATCACGATAAATTATGACCTCAGGGTGCAAATAATTGCATAAGTAAGCGTTTGCATAACTTCTGACATGGCCTTTTCGATACTCAATATTTCAAATTACCGCTAATCAAATCCTTAGCTAAATTACAAATTATTATAGACAAAGTCTTCAATCGTAGGCTGTGAGATAATATTTTGAGGATACCCATAGGTATCCTCTTATAAATTCTTAGAAATTATATTATGTTTCGGTGAGTGAGTAAGGGATGCCAGAGCCCGTTTCCTTAACTACTCCTAATCCCTTATCCTTAATCCCACTGCAGTCGGCAGCGCACTTGCAGCATCTTCGGCGTTGCTTGTGTTATAGGCGACGGTAGCCACCTACCATCAAGTGGACCGTCAGCCTATCTGCCGATATATATATATAAATGCTACGTATCCCAACTATTCCAATTGTACCCGGACGAAGCCGGGGCGTGTCGCTCAGTTTATTACATTTAAATAAAATGTGATTTTTTGGCATTAACTTAAAACCAGACAGTTGTTCCAATTACTTGGATGAGTTTTCATCCGCATCACTTGGATAAGGTGCCACTGCGCACAGTTCGGATGAGTAAAAACTTTATCCCACAGACGCGCGAACTTTGGAACAATCTCCCTTCTAAGGTGTTTCCATCTAGCTACAATATGAGTTTCTTCAAGAGAGCAGTAAACAAATTCCTGCAGGGTCGGCAGCGCACATGTACCCCCCTGGTGTTGCTTGTGCCCTTAGGCGACGGTAGCCACCTACCATCAATTGGACCGCTAGCCTGTCTGCCACCTTTGATAATATTTAAAAAAAGAGAACAGCACCAAGGAACCGTAAAGGGTTTCTATTTTTACCTTGAACGGAACCCCAAAATTTTTACTTATATTATAGTTGCTCCCAAAAAAAATAACGAAAAAAAATAGGATCCATTGACACCAATTATAGACAATTGATACACTTACCCCATTAGTCATAATGGAGTCATTTAAAATTCAATTTTTTTTAACTATGATTCATTAAAACCATGAGGCACTTCGATGTTAACTGTCACTGACCTTGCTTCAAGCCTCATTATTTAGTTGTGAATACATGTATGTATCCCAGTAGTAACCGTTATCAATTTCCTTGTATTGATTGTGTATTATTAGAACGAAAACCCATATATTCATTTGACATTTATCTATTTACTATAATACTTCGGAGAGTGTGCTCGAGAGCTGCATGAGATCATACCGCCTTCCCCTTTCTTCTATCGGACATGCAGACGTACGGCTGGTTACCATCCTCACCTTGTCGATATCCCTCTAATTCGGACCAAGCGCTTTAAAACATCTTTCGCGATGCGCACTGCTAAGGATTGGAACTCCCTGCCGGCGTCTGTATTTCCGAGCTCATATAACCCAAATCTTTTCAAGGTTCGAGTGAATAGGCATCTTCTGGGTGAGCTCACTCCATCTTCGGCCTCATCCTTCCTACATGGATAGATGCTGGTCAAGAGCAAACCCATCTATAATAAAAATAAAAAAAAATATATAATACTAGCTGTGTCCCGCGTAGATGTGCACTAGGCGGCCAGGTCTCGGCAGCCACGCTGAAGACAGCGCACAGCACACTCTTGCGGAGTGCCCTAGATGGTCGGCGCAGCGAACTGAGCTCGCTGCGACCATTGGATGTGACTTCTCTCTGTCGGCGTAGTGAAAGCTATGGTCGGCAGCAGAGCTGCTTGGCAAGCGACTCAATCCTTCTGCGAAGATGTCATCTCGCAGAAGGAGGCGGCGGAGAGAGAACGGGAGGACGACGTCCTGTCCCATCCCCTCCGTCGCCGAAGAACAGGACGCAAGCGACTGACAGGACTAGGGCGGTAGATGGGGACTCTACCGCCTGCTTCATCCTGAGAGGCACGGCGCACCTTGACAGTTCGGGTGCGACGTCCATTTAGTCGGTAGGTCTCATCTTGGGGCAGGAGTCCGACATATCCCACTGGTCTGTCCCCAGGCCGGTGGGTATCCATGATGGATTCCTCTTGTAAAAAAAACCGCTTGTCATTAAATGGTTCCGATTTTAAAATCTACGAAATTTGTATATCAAAATTTCATTAGCCGTATAAGTATTAGCGGTGCGTATTAGCCGTATAAACATTATAAGTAGTGGCAAGGCACACTGCGTTTCGCAGTCATTTGGGCAGCCCGTCTGGCGGCAGTAACCACCACCTTACAGAAGACCACCGTGAAATAACAGCACATGTGCTGTTGTGTTTCGGTGAATGAGTAAGGGATGCCAGAGCCCATTTCCCTATCCCCTCCCAATCCCTTATTCTTAATCCTACTGTAGTCGGCAGCGCACTTGCAAAAGCTTTGGCGTTGCTTGTGTTATAGGTGACGGTAGCCACCTTCCATCAAGTGGACCGTGAGCCTGTCTGCCGAACTTAAGGCGACGCCAGCCCCTAATGATAAAAAAATCCACTTATTTGTAACCGTTTTTAAATTATCATAATAATTATAATTTAAAAAATACTCAAATCATCTGCAGGATATATGAAAGGGAATCATCATAATTATTTTTTAAAGTATATTTAATTATATATAAAAAAAATACTCAGTTGCGGTCTAATATCGAAGTTGTAACCGCGCGATTTGCTTAATAATCAATATTTTAAATAGCTAATTTTTAAGATAAATTTTAAGATCCACTATCTGAAGGCTCATCAAAAGAAAAATTTGAATTATACTGTATTTAATTTTTAAATAGATATTTCCGAGATTTGCAAGTAGCGACTCCCCCTCAGCAGTCCCGTCAATTCAGTACAGGACGAGTTTTGCGGCTGGAGTCGCCTTAACATTTAAAAAAAGCCGCCGCGGCTTAGTGCGCATGTACGCTAAGGTCATAGTGTGGTGTCGATAAGCGTAAATACTTCCTCTATAATTGGGCTATCAAATGCAAATTTATTTATCCGACTCGTAGCCATACAGTTAACGCGTTCGAACAAACAAACAAACCAACTATTGACATTGCCTTTTTCAACAAACACGTGTAACTTTCATAATAACAATTATTTATGCAAATAAAGAAACTATTATATTATACTAGCTGTTGCCCGCGACTTAGAGTGCGTTGAAAAATGAAAAATATAACTCATAAGAAAATATATGTACAAGAGCACACATGCTGTTATTTCACGGTGATATTCTGTAAGGGGGTGGTTACTGCCGCCAGACGGGCTGCCCAAATGACTGCGAAACGCGGTGTGTCCTGCCACTACTTTCCAGATCCAGACCAGAGCCAACTTTGAAAAGTTAATTCCCAAAGTTGACCCTGCCGGGAATCGAATCCGGGAACCCGAGAACAGAGCGTTAAGGCAAGCACCCTAACCACTCATCCAATGGGCTAGTCAAAACTTACACTTAATATACGCGCGTAGACTCTTAGTGCCTTTTGAAACCAAAGCACTAAGCAGACAACTGACAGACATTTGAAATGAAATTTAAGCATGACTGATGATTTTCTTAGTGCAAGCAAATGTCGACTTTAAGGGTCAAGGCGTTTTAGCGCAGAGTCGAAGCGTATCGAAGCGTCAATCTACAAATTTGCATGGCATACTAACCCCTATCTCCAATGATGAATGATGATTCATCACGATATAAATATGTGCACTAAATTGTCGAAACAGGGGTTTACTATGCCATGTAAATTTTTAGACTAACGCTTCGTTGTGCTTTGACTCTGCTGTGACGAAGCTTTTCTTACCTCGACTGTAAATATTCTTTTAATCAAAATGTACTTAACAGATTTTGATGAAACTTTACAGTAATATATTAAATATACACAGAATAACACATAGCCTTTAATATGTATAATCGCGGGGAAAAGCGCGTATTAAATATGCGAAAGTTTGTGAGGATTGATGTAATATGTATGTATTTTGATGATATTGTTCGTATACATATTATGATAAAACGTAGGTTAGACTCTTGTGCATTCTACTGTTTTCTTGGCGGATACCTTTACAGCATTATCAATTCTATACTATTAGTATATCCACTTCCACTTCCTAGATGCAAATCAGTAGTCACTAAATGGCTTAAGAGTTTAAACTACGAAGAAACAGAAAGAATTTTAGTAGATAACCATATTTATATTATTTTATGGAATTTTTAGTATTTAAGAGGGCACTTTCCAACTCGAACAGCTTTCTTATTCCATACTACGTAATTCCATGATTACAAATTAATTATAGGTCGTAGCAATACATAAAAAAACATGACATTTCTAGGACATAATATAAAGGTTTGCATCGCAACAAAAAACTCAAATTAATTTTATATCTAGTATAATTAATTTTTTAAATGTGCAGAATTTGTGACATTTTCGCAGGTTGAATTCTTGTAATTACTGACTAAAACCTAAAAATGTTTTTCGATGGAAACATCCTACCTATAATGTACATTTGAAATTGGGATGTCTATAGCCAGCATCTATAAAGGTTTTTCTAAATTATTAGAATTGCTGGCGTATGTTTTATTATTTTCGCGAGTTGAATAAGTGGCGCGAATGTGTTGCGTCGCATTCTGTCTTCGGTTATTCGCATTATAGTAAGTTGAGACAACAAATTCTCCCAAATACCTATTACTGAGTTCCCACGCTCGTACAGCGCCACCTTAAGTCAGTTATATCTTGCAATTTGTGGGTGTCAACTTTGTTGACAAAATTCTTCAATAACTACCACGGGCACCGGGCTCTCACACAGTTACAACCATTGCTTGTATGTGTCAATTCAGGTTAAGATTGTTTATATCATTTGTCTGATTATATGTGATTGTGTGGAGCAAATAAATGCATTATTATTATACATTTATTCATTTTCATTCTTAGTTCTAAGTTTTTTACAATATGTATCTATCTATCAAAAAAAAAACTTACAAAATTACAAAAAACTTAAAACTAGTCTTCCGCAGATAGCGGGGCTAGGCCCAAGCTACCGGTGGTTAGGACTGCAGAGTATTATTATTATTATCTTATATATAAAAATGAATCCCCATTTCTCCTGGTCACGGCATCACGCGTGAACGGTTAGACCGATTTTAATTCGCTTTTCGCCAATGGAAAGAGGGATAAACGGGGAATTTTTTAGGGTATATAAAAATTGCACGCCGGGCGAAGCCGGGGGCGGGCCGCTAATAGTTTATAAAAATACGCGGATGAGATCGCGGGCATACTAATACTGAATATACCTATAAGTAAATTTTGTAGTTGGTATAAAAATTAAAATGTCACGCGGCAATAATTTCGCGACACAGCAGATACGGACACTATTAAATAAACATAATATGAGATAATTAGTTTATTTCCATCGATATTTGCTCGACTCGCGTCACTGGCGACGTGCGATACGTGCGCGGGAGCACGTTCATTAGGGTGACGTCACGCACGAAAAAACTACGGACAAGGTTGAATGTCAACGATCGCTGATCGTATCCACGTGCTCCACAAGAGAGCGTGGTCATCCAGTGAGAGGATGGAGGTGTGGGATGATTAGCAATGTACTGTAGCAGACGAGACTGTACCTGACGTCACTGTTGCTACCTTCGTTGCGTAAACTTTTTGCATGACGCATTATATTTCCTACTTCCGTTTGGTGATTAGACCTAACTTCGAACTCGACATTGGAGTTGTCTATGTCAAGTATTTAATTTAAATTTTAGGTAGATACTTACTACATTTTTAAAGAAGAATGGAAAGCGAGGATCGATCTTAAATCTCTGAGTGCTTTTCCATGGATTCTTCTTGTATGGATAAAAAATTCCTTCTTCTTGTATGGATTACAAATAATGATCAGTTTCTGTAAGGTACCATCAGGAGCAAACCTCCTGATACCTTAATGGAAACTCCAAAGATACGAAAATTCTGTCAATCTATAGTGAACTAGTGTGGTGTAATGCAGTGGTAGATTTATCGGCGGGCTGAGGAGGCTGAAGCCTAGAGCAGCAGATTTTGGGGGCGGCAAATTTGGGGTCTAATAAATATTTTTTATATCTCACTACAGAAATAAATATTAAAACACACCCCCACCTTACTGTACAAGATTATTGCCATAGTACAACTCAGAAATCTATACTAATATTATAAAGCTGAAGAGTTTGTTTGTTTGTTTGACGCGCTAATGTCAGGAAATACTTGTTCGAATTGAAAAATTCTTTTTGTTTTGAATAGTCCATTTACCGAGGAAGGCTATAGGCTATATAACATCACGCTACGATAAATAGTATTATAAATGTATAAGTAGTGTCCATGCGCACGACACCGTCGCCGCCGTACGGGCCGCAGCGAAGCGTGGCCGAGTTCAGCTAGTATACCAATAAAACTATTATTGTGCAATGTTAATTAAATCTTTAGGTTTTAAAATAATCTAGCAACTGACGCATGGATCCATAATAATAGGTACTAATTACGGGGATGTATAATTAGGACGCTAGTGCACAAATCATAAGGTTACAATTTCATTGACAAAAAATTGTGATTAATGACTGTGAACTAAAGTATTGAATTATGGAAGTCGATAGGAGCGGCAAATGTGTAAATCAGCCACTGTTGTAAAGTAGTCCACAACCAGTTGTAAGTCTCAATTCTGTTGTGAAGCATTGAAAAGAGGTTTGTAAAAGCCTATTTAAACAAGGATTTAGGCGGATACAGATACCAAATCATTCTATTTTAAGATTTATATTTAGATTAATTGCAAGCGGACTGTCAGTGACAATACAACTAAAACTAAAGAAAACGCCGTTGATTTAAACCAGGAATGAACAAGAAGGCCGTTGTATGAAATTTTGGTCTCCTATGTAATAATAATTACCATGACAGTTTTCACATTCTTTGTGTATTAAGAAATTAACAGTTAAATTAAATTAACACATTTACAGTTTTTGTTATTTCTTTTTGCAATTTTGATTAATTCTTATTTCAAAATGTATATTGTAAATATTCTAATGATATTTTGACTCCTTAGAGTAAAATTACACACCCCTGTAACAGTTGGAAATTCTTGAAGTTGTAGACCAACAGTCCAATTTGTTAGAGCCAACTTCGGGAAAGAGGTGAATCGTCGAATCCAGCTCGGATGGGCAGTGTTCGGAAGCTCCGTGATATATTCTAGTCCAAAAATCCTCAGAGTCTTAAAATAAAAGTTTTCGACCAGTGTATGTTGCCAGTGTGACAAATGGCGAACAAACCTGATCTCTAACTATGGACCTGGTATTTCTTACCAAGTCGCTCAACGAGCTATGTTCGAGGTTACACTGAGAGATCGAACCAGGGGCCCTAGCCAAGATGCAAACTATTGCAAACGCTTCCTTTGCGTACTTACGAAACGAAAGAAATAAAGCCCGGTGATTGGTTGTTGTAACAGTTGTAACTTCAACAACCAATCACCGGGCTTTCTTTCTTTTGTTTCGTAAGTACGCAAAGAATGCGTATGCATCTTGGCTAGGGCCCCAGGAATGAGGAGATCCGTAGACGAACGAAAATTACCGACATTAGTAAATCGAAGTGGCAGTGGGCAGGACACAGTACGGAGAGCCAATGGCCGTTGAGGCCGGAAGGTTCTCGAGAGGAGGCCACGTACCGGCAAGTGTAGCGTGGGACATCCACTCCCAAGGTGGGTCGCCTGAAAGGGTCGCGGGTCTGACGGTGTATCCAGACTGCTTCTGACTCCTTTTGGAAATTAGGGGGAGGCCTTTGTCCAGCAGTGGACGTCTTATGGATGATGATGATGATAGTAAAATTAAAACTTACATAAAAATACAGTCCATAATACTACTTGTATAGAAACTATAACAACGTTAACTTCATTATTAGTAATTTCCTTTTTTATATTTTGGTTTAGGAATAAATGGGCCTTTAATTTTTTATTTTATTATTTATAATATTAAATATCTGCCTAAAAGATCAATGCGAAGTTACACGTGCTTGTTAGCGATGACGAAGCTAAAAATTCAAACTGTAACTAATTTGTGTAAGTATTGTGAGTTTAGTGATTAGTAACACCATTCACTGTCACGGTCGAATTTAATCAATTGAATCGATTTAGACTTTTTGCCATCGCATTAAAATTGAAATTGCATCTACTTTGATCGACATTGTGCATAAAAACCAGTTCAAATTTTCTTTGAACGAATTTATTTTATTCGACATTGTCATTATATTAGCATACTGTCTATTGTTAGGATATCAGTAAAAGGTAATTACTTAGCAATTGGGTCAAATTATGTGTTGAGATAAATTTCTCACAAGTGCTAATGTATAATAGTAACCTCGTTTTGCGAAAATCATAACTTTTGATATCAAAGAAAGAAGTTTTCTTAAGTAAACTTATTAGTTACTAGCGACCCGCCCCCGGCTTTCCTCGGATGCGATTTTCCAAGCAATTTTTCCGTAAAAAAAAAACCTAATTGGTTAAGGCGACGAATTGGAAATTTTGGTTACAGGTATTTGAATTTTTCTTAGTAATGACAAAACATATGAAAGTGAAGTTTCTTCGTGTGACTGACTTCATTTTATCAGTTGGATTACACGATTGGTAAACTTTTATAACAGAGAAGAAAAATTCAAAGAAACCTCTTTTAAAACACAGATTTACATTTTACATGCAAACGGGACCAATTTGTACCTCCAAATTTTCTATGTACATTAGTATAAACATACACTTTAATTTTTACAGTTGGATTTCTTAAAATACATTATGATTTTTTTTTTTAATAAAAATTGTTTTGTCGGATACGACCTTACGACATAAGCTAGCGCTCTCTCGTTTTCGTATGCAATCACAGCCGTATTAATTGTTTAGCGCTGCGTCATCTTAAGCTGTTCTCTAGTTTTGCGTTTAACAACACTTTTCGCAATTCATTTTTATTTATATATACTAAGCTGTGACCAGTAACTTCTTTCCCTGCCCTTTTCTACGGTGAATTTCTTATCAAATTTCTTAATTTCTTGGGAAAAGTACTTTTTTCTGGAAGAAAAGTTTACCCTGACAACGTGTATTCAAAATTTTATGATGATCTGTTTGTGTTCGTATAATCTCTAATAAGAACTATCTAAATGTTTTGTGAGTTTGTTTGTTTATTTCCACTATCACACACCCCGCTAGCTATTAACTGTAATACCACAGAATAAATAATAGTACTAGCAATACTGTCACATTTCGCGAGTGTGACTAAGAACGCATAGGCGTATAGTTTTAAATCGTCCAATTATGATAAATTTTATAGTTTTTTATTCATAGTACATAGGTACTTAAATTCTAAAGCTGTCCAAATATTATTAAGTTCATTATCGATATTTTATTAAATTTTTTTATAAAGTTTCATACAGAAAACAAGAGCAAAATTTGTTTGAAATTCCGTGTTTAAAGGTTACTTTAGGATTTAATTATATCGAGTGAAGTATTAGATCGAAAGCTGTCCTCAATATTCACATTTTTATTTTCACATCTACAAATATTTGCGGTTATTACTTGCCTTAACTTATTAAAGACTAGCTTAGTACGCGTGGTATTCGGTATAGCACCTACCTTTTTTTTTGTAAACCGGACTCGGCTGGTGTTCAAAACAATATCAATTCCTACACTGACCTTATCGGAAACTAATAATCTAATATTGCTAGTAAATATTTAGGTCCTTAGATAAAAAAACAAGTCGTAATCTACTAAGGAACGAACAATACCGTCAAATCGCATTTTATGTAGATAAAGAAATATCTAACTAATAAAATAATTCAAAAGGCACGAGATAAACGAGGTACAATGATAATTATGGTGAAAGTCAGTAGCCGTCCGGTCCGGGCATCGCTTCGATTAGATTATGACGGAAAATATTCGGTCAAGTTGTTTGTACTGGTCACGTCACCGGGATGAATGAAGGTATTAATTCGAGAGAACAGTTGATAGCCACTTAAAAGGTTTGAAGTATTTTGATGATACGTTGAAAAGTTTAATCTTAAAGTAAATGTAGCGTTAACCATTAGTCAATCCTTTTTAACTGTTGCGCGTTGAGCTACAAGAATTTTAAACTAGATTTTTGAGTAGTGACAAGTAGATTTTGCGATTATAACCTAGTCAGAGTTCTCTGGCTGCAGTAACCACCACCTTATAGAAGAGTACAGTGAAATAACAGAGCACATTCTCATATCCTCTCATTATACACATACTAGCTAGTGTCCGCGGCTTCATCCGCGTGGAATATACCTAAGCCTATGTCCATTTGGCGGAAGATTTTTTTAAATCGGATAAGTAGTTCTGAAGATTAGTTACTACATACAAACTTCAATTGTTTATAATATTAGTATAGGTAACCATTATGTAGAGGAAACACATCCTCCATATATTTCGATTTATACATATATAATTAAATCGTAAACGAGTCGTGTCAGTACATTAAATATAAAAAAAAACACTTTGTACACGTTGTATTTATGTTACCGAGGTCAAAAAATAGGTTTTAGAATTGTTGTCTGTTTGTGCGTTAGTGCACGCTAATCTCAGAAAGGGCTGAACCGATTTGAATGCAGTTTTCAATCGTATATTGTAGCGAGCTTCCCGTAATATTTAGTATTTGTTTCATTCCAATCGGTTTATAAACAAAAAAGTTACACGTTATACCGAACACCACGCGTAGGAAGTTGCGGGCTCAGCTAATAGATAATATGTGGGTAGGTAATTAAACATCACCTCATATTTACATATGTGGAGCGAAAACTTCGAATGCTTTTTTCTAAATTCCTTGTGAACGGGTTTCTAAATTCTTGGAACTGGTTATTATCAAAGAATTTTTTTTTTTTTTTATGAAATCGAGGTAGCGCTTGACCACTATCTCACCTGATGTGAGGTGCAGATGTGGCCGAAGGTGGACCACGCTTACCTAGTAAATGCCCATTTACCCTAGTTTTGAAGACCCCGAGGTTGTAGGTCTGTGGGAACACAGACGCAGGCAATGAGTTCCACTCCTTAGCAGTTCGAACAAGGAAGGTGGAACTGAAACGCTTTGTTCGTGATCGAGGTACATCGACCACGAAGGGATGAAACCCCTGCCTACGTCTAGTGGTCCGCAA
Organism: Bembecia ichneumoniformis; assembly: GCA_910589475.2. NCBI lineage: Eukaryota > Metazoa > Arthropoda > Insecta > Lepidoptera > Sesiidae > Bembecia > Bembecia ichneumoniformis. The sequence goes on along the minus strand of OU342539.1, from coordinate 13,137,313 downwards.
GTGGAACGGTTCCGGTTGGATTAAATCGTACAGTATAGATGCACACTCTCCATAGTGTAGACGATAGAAAATCGATAGGCACGCTACTTTTCGGCGATGCTTGAGGAAAAGTTATTTTCCATCAAGGCTAATTTCGACCAATGCAGTTGGCGCAAACACTGGTTATATATAATACGCTGAATATTCATTTATTCATAACTATTTGACTACTGAGATTGGAACTAACAGATAATCGGGGTTTTGGTCTAATTATCCTAATAATATTATAAATGAGAACATTTATATGTTTGGATATTTGGAATTTTGGATGTTTATTCCTCAATAACTCAAAAACGACTGAACGGATTTAGATTAAATTTAACACACTGATAGTTTATTATCAGGATTGACATATAGGATACTTTTTATCCTGAAAAAGTTTAGGTTCCTGACGGATCGTTTAAAAATATAAAAAATTCGGCGCCACTGTCGTCACAGCGATAAAGATTTCAGGCGTTTTTCAACGCCTACGAAGTCACAGACACAGCTAGCAGACCATTAACTTCTGCTGTCTAGGTTTGTATTTACCCTCTTTTTCTGATAGTTTTGCATAAAAAATAATAATTACAACCTACATCACTTTTAGTGATTTTTCTCTAACCTAACCCAGTTATCACTTGAAAAAATCTTTAAGAAATGTATGTAAGACTGCCATAATAAATTATCTGTTGCCACTATAGCTATGAAAAACGATCAAATTTTCATGCATATTGAATCAATAGCTGCAGGTCGTTATGAAACACTTTGTTTTTATGGATTAGAAAGTAAGATATTTTCTATATATTACTTCAGATTTCACCCGGACCTTAGCCTTTAACTAAGTCAATATTAAAATTCAAACAACAATGAATTCAAATATTTCAAGCTGATTTTTAGACAATTTGAAACAAATAAACTTTTGTAATTTTAATTCAAAATTTAAAGAAAAAAGAAAGATAGACAAGACCAAATCATTTTTAACTGATTGATTAACAAGCTTTAAGCGACCTTGTAATCAGATTTTTATAAATTATTAGTGACCCGTCCCCGGCTTTGCCCGGGATGCAATTTTTATATATATGAACATTCCCCGTTTATCCCTCTTTCCATTAGTCAAAACCGAATTAAAATCGGTCTATCCGTTCACGCGTGATGCCGTGACCAAGGGAAATAGGGATTCATTTTTATATATTAAAAGAAAAGATTTGCGCCACTGAAAAATGTAAAAAAAGCCACAGGACAACAAAAATTAAAATAGCTTTAATAATGTTAGCCCTTTCAGGGAAAAGTCATAATAACCGCTATCCTTCAACGCGTGCGCCTCCTTGTGTGGTCCTCGCGTGACTGAGCGTTTGTTGAATTTTTTCATCCATCAATGCGCTCGCGCACATCGCTCCACTCCTTTGAAGACGGTAGCGTATGTTAAAGTTAAACATAGATCGTGTTACGGTATTATAATTACACAATTATTCTATTCGATGAATGTTTCACATAAATACAATGTATTATGATTGTTGTAGTACAATGCAGCAAAGAAATAATTTTCCATGTATGTAATTCATTGATTTATTGTGATTTGAAAATAAATTTAATATTTACTTTAAAGACGATATTTGATAAAGTTTTTTCGATATAATGAAATTATCCTTACTCATGAAACGTAACCTTCACTAAAAACTTTAAAAATATAATAGTAATTTTAGGCATAAAATGACCAATAAAATTGATTACCCTAAAATTGGTTTCATAAAAAGAGGCCTAATATTACAGAGAGATATTAGATTTTGCATCTTCCTCTGTGGTTTCGGATTTCCTTGTACTGGCTCAGTTTAAACAACGGCTATGTATTGCGCTTCTGTTTTCATCACCAGGGTCTACTCCAAGCATCCTGGGATGTAACAAAATCTTTTCTTATTTTAATGCATTTGTTACATATCTTCGCGTGCTCTAGAAGCTACAAAAATTTGTTGTGCAATATTGCACCTTAATTCATAGGTTATTAGGCTGCCCTCATTTTGGTAAAAATTGTGTTCGCTCTGATGTTAGTCCTTTCGACTTGTGAAGTGTGGCAACACTCTAATAATAGGCATAAAATAAATTCGGAATTGACTAAAAAATATTTAAAACTTTGTCTATTTAACTAAAAAAAAAAACTTAAAATGTTTTAGCACTAACAAGAATTAATCTAAGCTTCTAGTTTTGCCCAGCCCCTAATATTAGAGTAGGCTTATAAACACCATTTTGTTTTCACTTAACTCAGTCTAATGTGGGTTATTTACTTCTAGTGAAGGGAGTGCTCAATAGAGATTTGTAGCCATTTTGCTTCCACATAATAGTGATTAGACTCTTTATCGATAAATATTAGATAATTATATTATTTTAACGTCTCTATTGTGGCAATTGAGTAAACCTATAAGTGATAAAATCAAAGTAATGCTCGCCCGCTGGTCCAAATTCGGTCACACTCACATTGGGTAGGTGGGAAGGTTTCGATTTTTTTTAATTATAGAGTTCGTCAATAGTTATTTAACAAGAAAAAAATCGGAAAACAAACAATTGAGAATTGAATAAAATGCACTAAACTGTTTAATCTTTTCTAATTTTAGTAAATCTTTTTCTAAAATTTTAGAAATTTTTAGATATTAGTATAGCAAATTTTTAGAATTTTTGATAAATTTTAAAGCTTAGTTACATATCTAAGCATGGAGTTTTTAAGTTAAACTAGTGTTCGCCATCTGGTCGAAAGTCGCCCAGAATTATTTTGACTTTGCGAAAGAACTAAGCAACTGTCTCCAAAGTTTCTTCAACAACAGCTTGACAAATCATTTTCCTAATTATTTTTAGAATTTGTGATAAATTTTAAAGCTTAGTTACATATCTAAGCATAGAATTTTTAAGCTAGTGTTCGCCAACTGATTGAAACTCGCTCACAATTGTTTTGACTTTGCAAAAAAACCAGGCAATTGTTTCCAAAGTTTCTTCAACAACAGCTTGATAAATCTTTTTCTAATTCTTTTTAGAATTTTTGATAAATTTTAAATCTTAATTACATATCTAAGCATAGAGTTTTTAAGTTAAATTAGTGCTCTCGAACTGGTCGAAAGTCGCTCACAATTATTTTGACTTTGCAAAAGAACCAGGCAACTGTTTCCAAAGTTTCTTCAACAACAGCTTGACGAATCATTTTCAACGCCTATTTTTTAGAAAGATCAAAAGTTCTCTTAGAGTCAATTCATACTTATTTTTATTTTGTATTCATTACTAGACGGATTGTTTAAAAAAATATATATCGAATATCGATAACAACGATGAAATCCCTAATACAGTGAATAGGCTCTCGTTATAGTCGGCCACTCACCGAGCGTCGGATATCGGCAAATTGCACAAGCAGCTTCATTCACAGCTCTTTAAAGGGAATTAGCGCTAGTTATCGGCACACCGTATTTATAGGTAGGGTGACCCTATGCTTCGCGTGTTTTTGTTTTATATAACCGCAGTACAATGTAATACTAAAAATTATTATTAGTGTAGTTTACTGATTAGTACGAAAACTAGTGCCACCAAACTCTTATTAAAATAGAAGTGACTAGATATTAAATAACTAGCGAGCAACTGCAAGTGCGCTGCCTACTACAGTAGGATTAAGAATAAGGAATTAGGAGGGGATAGGGAAGTAGACTCTGACATCCCTTACTTACTCTCCGAAACACAACAGCACACGTGCTGTTATTTCACGATGGCTTTCTGTAAGGGGGGTGGTTACTGCCGCCATACGGGCTACCCCAATGACTGCGAAACGCAGAGTGCCCTGTCACTACTTTCAAGATCCAGACTTGAAACTTTGAAAAGTTCATTTCCAAATTTGACCCAGGCGGGAATCGAACCCGCAAATCTTAGAACCGAGCATTAAGACAAGCACCCTAACCACTCATTGCAAGAACATTGAAGCTTAACGAAATCCATGACGTACAAACTTATGTTATTTATTAATAACTTCGTACTTTAGGCTTATGATTTTTGAATGCAGCTGAAATTATGTCATGTTTTTAAGTCGCGGCAACTTACAACAGTGAGAAGGAACAGTTCGACTAATATCATTGTTAATCGTGCCGTTAGTACTCTTTATTATACTGTGATCGTACTACAGCGAAGGCTGTATAAACAAAACAGATACCTTTTTCTTGTTTGTTTTGTTGTTTTATTCATTAGCTATTGACGAGTTTCAGGGTTAACAATAAAATAAGTTTTAGAAACGATATTTTTTCCAACCTTCTCAATGATTGCGGTCTTATTTCGAACAGTTAACGAACTATAGTTAGGTGTATTAATTGATTAAATTGAATTTTAATTTCTTTCAAACTTAAAGATAAATTTAAGTTTGATGTATTTTTATTTTTAATATTTTTATTTTACAGGAAAATAAAAATTTTACAGGAAAATAAAAATATTTGAAAAGTCAGTGAAAATGTTTGAAAAAAATTGCGTGAAATTGTGGTCACCCTAATCCGTTGATTCCCTAAACGCTCTCGGAGAAGAGCGTCGCCGCGGGCGCCGATTGAATCTTCTCACCTAGAACGATCAAAGATGAACTCTATACATCTTAACATGAAATATGTATGGAAATTTTATAATACTTTTTGAATTGTCGTCTTACTGGAGACAAAAAAAAAATAAAGAAAAATATTAACTGATTGAGCATTTTGAAGTTTCTCTCTGTTCATCCCGTAAATTCTTCTAAACTACTCAAAACAGATTTAGATAGGGTTCGAAAATGGAAAGAGCTATAAACGAGATGATTTTCAAACGAAAATTGCATCCAACCGAAGTAGGAAGCCGGTTGTCGCCGCAGCGGTTACTTAATTTTATATTACTCAGCCTTCTTTTTATACTATACCTTTGACAATTGTCAATCTGACAGCTGTCAAAAGTTTTGACAGCTGTCTATCTCCATACATTTTCTATATCGCTTAATCGGAAATTAATTTTATGCATGAACCTCTACTTAAGCGAAGTTAATTATACGTCCGTGATTTTATGCAATGGACATAAAGAAATGTCAAGAACGCATTCATAGAATGAGCGTACATTATTCAGAGACAAGCGATTCATTTAATCCATTGAAATTGATCCCATCATAGTGGACAGCGACGGTACCCATCTATTACCAAGTGGATTGTCAACTTGTCTGCCGCACGGTATCCTAAAAATAGGTCATTCTTTTTAATGTAAAAATTATTACTTTTTATTAAAATTGAAATCTTTTGCCAGCGACACCGTCTACGTATCTTTATAATTTATAGCCTATGTGTTATCTATTCTGTTGTATAAACTTAAAAGTTTCATCAAGTTCGGTTCAGTACTTTTGCGTGACAGAGTATCAAACATCCATTTCCGCAAACTTTCATATACTTATATAATACGAGTATTGGTAGAATTTGTACATCTGCCAAGGACTCTAGATATTTATCTAATACTAAATGTATCCTGCGGTTTAATTTAGATTAACAAAGGCATACACATTTCGGATCTTCTCGGTAAAGCTCGTTTCTCGTCGATCAGCGTCTTTGGCTCCCCAGACTTTTTTTCTCATAGACCACTTTCAAAATTTAGCTGGTTCCGGTGGACCCCCTGCAGACCCCCCCCCCCCCTCTAACTATGGAAATTTGCGTTGCGGCTGAGTTCCAACTACGAATGGGGAATTTTCTAAATGAAGCGAGAATTGATTGTTTTTTTTTTGTCACGCCAACGTAGATCCCCGTAGAGTCTCCGTGGACCCCTGGGGGTACTTTGGAATTGGACCACTTTGGGAACTAAGGAATTAAAGCGTCGCATGTCATCGCAAATTGAGCTATCAAATGCATAAAAAAAAACTTAAATCCGACTTGTAGTTCTAGAGTTTAGCGCGTTCAACCAACAAGAAAACTCTTTAGATTTATTACATTTGTATAGACAAATCCGTTACTGAAAAAGGAGCATTTATTCAGTCGGACAGACAGACATACAGACAGACAGCAAAGTGATAGAGTTCAATTTTTTATACTGTCGCGTGCGGAGTGAATCAAACTGCCGTGTAAGGGCGAAATGAACTATTTATTTCCACAAACCAAGATGACTTCCAACATCACTAAACTTGTCCGATGACATCGTTAAACTTCACAAAAGGTTCGAATATTCGCTTTCGAATAGTAGTTACGCACAAACTGACTCATCTCGCCCGCCGGCTCCCTTATTTATATTTGGCGCCAAACGCCTCGATGTATTACGAATTTACTACAAATATAAACAAGGTTGTAAACACGGAATTTTTTTCTATTCCGTAATTGTGAACAAGCCATTGAAAGTTCGGGAATGCTATTTCTGTTGAATGTAAACTCTATCTGGTAAACATGATCTTTGACAATAATCGGGACGTTCGAGAACGCCTTTTCCAGAACGTTCCATAGTTAGTCGTAACAATACTCTATGATATAATATTCAGCCAAGTAGACAGCATTAAATCTATTTTAAGTCATGAATAATAGGTACTAATTAAAATAATGTTCCACGGTGTTATTTTTAGTACTATTTTTTCCATAAATCACTTAACCTCAATTTTAATTGCTCTCGTCTAGACTCTAGACGTTGAGATACGCCCCTATTCTAATTCAGTTCATAAGTTAAGAAAGTATAGCTGGGAATATTTTTAATGGTATCATCTATTTAAATACAGGTTGTTATTTTTGACATAAAAATATGTCTGTACCAATGTTTTAATCATACTCGTATTTATGAATTTGCATCAGAAGAATCCGGATCGCAACGATGTTGTGTTTAATAGAAGAAGGACGAATCAGGCTCTAATTTAAGCAAATTAAAATAAAAATTTCGACTAACATTTTAATTTTTTTTTTATGTTTTAAGGTCGGCAGACAGGCTGACGGTCCACTTGATGGTAGGTGGCTACCGTCGCCAATAACACAAGCAACGCCAAAGCTGCTGCAAGTGCGCTGCCGACTACAGTAGGATTAAGGGATTAGGAGTGGATAGGGAAATGGGCTCTGGCATCCCTTACTCACTCACCGAAACACAACAGCACACGTGCTGTTATTTCACGGTGGTCTTCTGTAAGGGGGTGGTTACTGCCGCCAGACGGGCTGCCCAAATGACTGCGAAAAAGCAGTGTGCCCTGCCACTACTTTTAAATGCAATAATTTGCGAAGATATATTTGTATATATATTTATATGTAAAATGAAATAAATAATACTCAATAACCTAACATTTTGTCAGGATAAAGGGTATACTATATCTTAATTCAGCTAATAAACTATATGTTTGCCAGTTTTCATCCAAATCCATTCAGTAATTTTTACTTGAAAAACATCCTCATCCTCATCCTCACAAATTTTCGCATTTATCTATAACAAATCAACTATCAAAATATATTAACTGTTAATGTTTTAATGATTAGGTATCTTCTTCCGACATTTTGTTACACTACAAAATGGAATCTAATCCAATTAACTTTATCAGCCTGTAGGTTTCAAGCGTTTATCTCTATCATCTGAATCACTATTGCGTGCAGATTATTGCAAAGATAGGCGCGGTAACATGTTTATCGGCGTGAGGTTTCGTTAATTTTATTACCTTTTAATTGCCTTATCTCCGATTGGATGCGTTTGTTTGATTCATTGGTTTTGTAGAGACACGATTTCGATAACGCAAAATTTATACCGACCCTCGAAATTATGGCGTCACTCTTTTGTAGCCACACAGTTTTTCCAATATTGTAAAATCATTTTTCCTGGCTGATTATCAATGCACAGCCAAAACTACTAAGTATTCTATAAGATGTACTTCGGAGAGTGTGCTCGAGAGCATGAGATCATACCGCCTTCCCCTTTCTTCTATCGGACATGCAGACGTACGGCTGGTTACCATCCTTACCTTGTCAATATCCCTCTAATTCGGACCAAGCGCTTTAAAACATCTTTTGTGATGCGCACTGCTAAGGATTGGAACTCCCTGCCGGCGTCTGTATTTCCGAGCTCATATAACCCAAATCTTTTCAAGGTTCGAGTGAATAGGCATCTACTGGGTGAGCTCGCTCCATCGTCGGCCTCGTCCTCCCTACATGGATAGATGCTGGTCAAGAGCAAACCCATCTTTAATATAAAAAAAGGCGAAATTTGGAACATAGCTTTATTTTATAACGTAAGCGTCCTTAGGAAAAGATTTTTGAAAATTTCAACTCCGTGCGAAGCCGGGGCGGGTCCCTAGTGTAATGTAGAATATTTTGAGTAGATAAATTATACATTTTTGAATGTTTATCTTTTTCTTTTCTCCGTTTTTCAGAGAGAAATTCAGTTGACTGTTTATACCATAAACATTAAAGATGTTTGTCTACTAAAACATCATGAAATAAGACGCAAACAACGCTAGTTTACATCATTATTAAGGCGGGTATCCACCCGGTAGGTATTCACGTGGGCGAACTCCATGTATGCACGAAGAGATTGAAATAAAATTGTATCGACCGCATTCTCTCGGATTCGCGGTAACAAGACCGCATCGTTAGCGTTAATGTCTTCACTTATTGCCACGATTGTCCCCTAATAATCTATTGTAAGTAGAGCCTTGTATGGAACATGTGGACGGACGAAGAATCGAACCATTTATTTTTATTCCCAAGTACGCTGCGATTCGCTAGATTGGATAGGGGACTTTTCTCGGTAGACAAGAGCGAAAAATGGCCAGGGGCTGTCATTCCAGGCAGTAATTTCCCACTTCCTTATCTCTTCCCAATCCCTTATCCCTAATCCACTTCCTTAATCGCACTTGCGCACAGCTCACTGTAGCGTTGCTTGTGTTATAGGCGACGATAGCTACCTACCATCAAAGTGGACCGTCATCCTGTCTATCGATCTTAACATAAAAACAGTAAATTTTTAAGAAAAACTGTAACTGATAGCGTACAAGAAAAAAAAATACAAAAAATTATAAATGTGAAAGTGAGTTTGTTTGTCACGAATTCACGCCTTAACTGCTCAATCGAACATCATATTTCTTTGCATATATAAGTTTTAAGGAGTTTACAAAAGGGCATAGTGTACGTTTAATTCAGAAAAAATGTATTTTTCCCGAGCGACGCGCACGAAGTTCTGGGTAAAAGATAGTACTTATATACTGGGTATTGTAAGCAGTTGTAATTTTAATGTTCTTTTGAATAAAAAAAACATATTTGTTACCCTTGTAAGCCTTCAACTAAGCCGTTGGACGTCCAAGGCTGGACATATCTCCCCAATGTCAGAAGCACCCTGTAACAATTGTTTCAGTTAGTAACAATTGTTTTCATCTACTGAACCAGGAACTTCCGCAAATATTAAATTGGTTATAAATGTGTCTAATGGGAGAAACATACAAAATGGCACCCGAAAGAGGTTTGAACGGCCGTTTTAAAATTACCTAGACTTCTTTAGGTGATGTATAGCTAAAAAAATATTCATAAAAAATCAGCCTGTATATATTTACTTTACCTTATAAAACTATTTTTATAAACCAAATTATTATTATTTAATTAATCCATTTTACAGGTTAATTGGAAGAATCCAAAAAACCACCGTGAAATAACAGCACGTGTGCTCTTGTGTTTCGGTGAGTGAGTAAGGGATGCCAGAGCCCATTTTCCTATACAATCCCTTACCCTTAACCCTGCTGTAATCGCCAGCAGCTGTAGCGTTGTTTGTGCTATAGGTAACGGTAGCTACCTACCATCCAGGGGACCGTCAGCCTGTCTGCCGATCTAACATAAAAAAATATATTTTGTAAATGTAAAAGTATAACCCTGTCTGTCTGTTACATTTTCACGCCTTAACTACTCAACCTATCATCATGAAATTTTGCATAAACATTAACAGGGATACTGTTAGGACCTTTCATCCAGAAAAAATACAGTTCTCAAGCTGTCATATGAAAATAAAAACCCAACGCCTGGCAACATTATAAAATTGAATAAATTATTGCTCATATATTTTGTCAGGGTTTTTTTTTTCAACGCCAACGAAGTCGCAAGCGCCAGCTAGTTACAAAATTAAATTTAAAATGACTACAATCCCAATATAGTTGTTTATTTTTGAAAATATTATAGGCAATCAAATGTAATATATGTTATCATCTCCTTGTTCCAGCAATACTTCAGCGTGCAACTTACAAAGTAGGCCTCCTCACGATCCAGGGGGTTTCTTCGTGTCTCTACCTCTGCATGGATGCATGCGGATACCAATACGCACATGTAAGTGATACCACAGAATACTAACTACATTGCTATTATTATTTTTTTATGTTAAGATCGGCAGGCAGACTAACGGTCCACTTGATGGTAGGTGGCTACCTTCGGTGGCTACCGTCGCCTATATCCCAAAGAATGCCGCAACTACTGCAAGTGCGCTGCCGACTACAGTAGGATTAAGGATAAGGGATTGGGAGAAATGGGCTCTTTGATGAATTTATAGATATACTAGCTAATCCAACAGACGTCCTTCCAGAACCCGAAAATAACTCCGTAACCCGATTGTGGCGCCACCTATCGGGTCAATTTTTTTTTTTATCAAACCAAATGTTAAAGTGACTCGTCACTTCATATCAATGAACGACGACAGTTTTGCCCTCCATGTGGCAAAGCTGTGGGACGCCCTGTATAATCTTTCTATATATAAAAATGAATCCCCATTTCCCTTGGTCACGGCATCACGCGTGAACGAGTAGGCCGATTTTAATTCGGTTTTCACTAACGGAAAGAGGGATAAACGGGGAATGTTCATATATATAAAAATTGCACCACGGGCGAAGCCGGGGGCGGGTCGCTAGTATTAGATAAATATTTTAACGGCTGCGAAATTGACATATGATGACAATTCAAAGTTAAGGCAAGCACAGCCCCGGTAACTAGGCATAAACTTAAGACTATTTAAGTATATTGAGAATAATAAACATTATTTACTATGAACAGTTAAAAAAAATATTTGAAAAAAACACACAAAAAATCCACTCAATTTGCATTGAGTCGTGTTTCAAATATTCGCACTTTGGTCGTAAATGGCATCTCAGTAACGGCGTAAAAAATCGTGTAAAAAAACATTTTTGACTGCGTCATTCATTATACCCGTTTGACATGAGGGGTGTTTGAATGATACCTCAATTTGCAACCCTTCGAAGCCTTGTCTTTTTCCACTGGAATGCGTTCAGTCACGTACTTTTATTACGCGTTCAATTTATCTCAAAACAAAAACAGGTTTTTACCGATATTTCACACCACTATCGGTATACGCCCAACGATTTGAAAAATGGAATTCAATTCAAAAATAGAACACTGCGCTCGCTAATCGTTGAACTCGGGGATACATTCATGTCCAGTTTAAAGAGACCCACAGTGCTTTGTATCGTTAGGAGTGATGCGTATTTATTTAAATTGGAAATCTATTGCAAGTATCGGGGTGATCCCATTAAGGAGGCGCTACACTAACAACGCACAGATAAGTGAGGAGTGACACCATTAATCAGGAAGTTCTCGATTCATTAACGCCCCAGACTAGAAGCGATTTGTCATAGGAAGATGTGTGGCCCGAAATAGATACCGCTTTAAATTGTTTAGGCTTTATGTTTTGATTTTATCCAAAGTTGGGATTTTGTATTTGTCTGTACTTAACTGTATATACGTGATAACTGTGATACGAAAGAGTTAATATAGAAGTGACGGGTTATTTGAAAAACTGAGTTTTATGAACTGCGCAGAAAATGAAACCTTTTCCAATCACCGAACTTCCAACACAAAACAGTTATCATTTCTTATGATAATGTTTAGAAGATGCGCTGGCGAGTGGTTACAATCGCTTAAAAACTTATCCTTCGTCGGCAAACCCAATTAAAATAAAAACGGGACAAGTGCGAGTTGAATTCGCGTGAAGAGGGTTCCGTACGATGTTACCTATCCGCACTATATTGAGTGATGTACCGTGTTATTTCAATATCATGGACTTCTTATAGGTTTTCCTATAATCTATAAGCAGAAAACTAATTTCTGTATTTTTTCAAAATTTTAGGTTCAGTAGTTTCGATGATCCTATAAGGATTCCGTTTTTTTATTCAGACGTACGGAACCCTAAAAAAGTCTAGTTATTAAGTTATAATTCGTAAAATCTACGAATTAAAACTAAAATCGTAAACGAGCCGTGTCTGTACACTAAGTTTTTTTTTTAATTTGTACACGTTGCACTTATGTTACCGAGGTCAAAAAAATAGTTTTTAGAATTTTTGCCTCTCTGTTTGTCTGTGTGTTTGTGCAGTAAACAAAAAAGTTACGCGCTGTTGTGGGCACAACTAGTAAGGTATATAACTAGGGATTAGTTAGAGGCGTAGGCGTTCACATCTGATTTGTGTAAAGATCGTCTTTTATATATTAACAAACTCTTCAGCTTTATATATTAGATAAATAAACGACGCCAGAAGCTAGAACTTATGTTCGAGTCATGTCATAATATTATAATGAGCGTTGAAGCAATCTGAATAGCCAGGCACTCCTACTGGAATTGTATTTTGACTTTGTTTATATTGCTTTACGAGTTCAAAGCTAATCCACTGTACAAGGAATATGCATCGATCATTCATAATCTCAGGTGTCAGAGTTTCCTTTTAAAATAACCATCAAAACTAAGCACAAATAATGTCCCACAAAAAGTCTGCGACACACCGAGAGCGGGCTGACCTTTAGAAAATCTCCTTATAAAAAGTTAATTAGCTGATTAAATTGAAATATGGATTATTGTGTGAGCTTGGCATATGTCATTCGTTGCATATAATTCGACCCTGTTATAGGATTAAAATATTTCTGCAAAAGACTTTGCTACTTAAAGACTTGATACTAACGAGAAAAAACGAGACATCGATTTTTTTAAATTATTTTTTTAAACTCCTCGTAAAGAAGACACTTAAATAAGTTACCTATTTATTAACATTTTACATTCGACAATTTAGTATAAATTTGGGTGAGCTGGTCCAGGCTGCTTCTATCCGATTTTATGGGATAAAAAATCTGGTCATCCAAAGGAAAATGATACTAATGTCAAGTTTGTGTGTTTGTTTGTGTGTAGGAGATAATCTTCGAAACTACTCGGTATCTTCGACTTCGACGGTACCACTAGAGATAATCTTCGACTTTTATTTAAATATGATGATTTAAAAAAAAACACCAATAGTTAGAATAGAATTTCGAGATGTCCTCAGATTCGAGATGTTCCATGCGAGCGGAGCCACGGGCACCAGCTATCTTCTTCGGTAATATAAAAAAATCGTAAACGAGCCGTGTCTGTACATTAAATATTTTTTCAAAAAAACAATTTATACAGGTTGTACTTATGTTGCCGAGGTCAAAAAAATGGTTTTTAGAATTTTGGTCTGTTTATCTGTTTATTTATTTGTTTGTGCGTATGTGCACGCTAATCTCAGAAACGGTTTAACCGATTTGAAAGCGGTTTTCACTGATGTATTGTAGCAAGCTTCCTGTAACATTTAGTGTTTGTTGCGAATACCACGCGTATGAAGCCGCGCGGGCACAGCTGATGAGTTTATAAGTTTAATTCTTTTGGCGTGGCTGAACTCGGCCACGCTTCACTGCCGCCCATACGGCGGCGGCGTGCGCCTGGGGCGCGCGGTACTGGACACTGCTTATATATATAATACTATTTATCGTAGCGTATCGTATAGCCTTATAGCCTTCAAAACTATTCAAAACAAAAAGAATTTTTCAATTCGAACCAGTAGTTCCTGATCTCACACACTAATCTCAGGAACTACTTGTTCGAATTGAAAAATTCTTTTTGTGTTGAATAGTCCATTTATCGAGGAAGGCTATAGATAGGCTATATAACATAATGCTACGATCGATAGTATTATATAAGCAGTGTCCAGTCCCGCGCGCCCCACGCGTACGCCCGCCGCCGCCTTGGGCCGCAGCGAAGCGTGGCCGAGTTCAGCTAGTATTATATAAAAACAATAAATATTAAAAAAAAAACTTAAAATTACATATCTGCTAATAACGGGGCAAGGCCCAAGCTACCGATGGATAGGGCTGCAGAGTAAGGAAACTCCTGACATTAAATTTAGTTAGCCTATTGTGTCACGACCTTTAGCCTAGTTCTGGTCGTGGGAACGAATTCAATCATTTCCCTCCGGATTATTGTAACAAGATGTCGTTTCTCTAGTTGGCTCCCTTCTCCTCTCTACCTGCATTTATTTATTAACTCGTAATGCGATTATGTACGCATTGCAATCGGACCAACTGAGACCGATTGATCTAAATAAAACATCTGCATACATTATTACTATTGCGACATTTAAAAGCGCAGTGAAAAGGCTTAAACATTTTTTTTAATATCAAAATCAAAATTATATGCAAGTTTTATAAGAGAATAGAAATCTAATTATTTCCAACCGGAATATAACTACTCCTGAAATATATATTTTTAAGTTAACGTCATCAGACAGGCTGTGGGACCTATTGATGGTGGGTGGTCACCGTCGTCGTCGCCCTTAACCAGCCTATAACACAAGTAATTCAACAAGAGCTGCAAGTTATTATGCTCTGGCATCCCCTACTCACAGAAACAAAACAACACACATGCTTTTATTTCGCGGTGATCTTCTGTAAAGAGGTGGTTTTTGACTGATGACTGCGAAACGCAACCTGCCCTACCACTACTTGCGAAATCTAGACCAGAGCCAATTTTGAAATTCATTGCCAAAGTTGGCCCTGTCGGAAATCGAACTCGGGACCCTGAAACAGAGTGTTAAGAGGGCACTTTCCAACTCGAACAGCATACTTATTATATACTACGTAATTCCATGATTACTCATTAATTTTATAGGTCGTAGCTATACATAAAAAAACATGACATGTCTGAGACATAATATGAAGGTGTTCATCGCAACAAAAAACTGAAATTAATTTTATATCTAGTATAATTAATTTCTAAAATTTTCAGAATTTGTGAAATTTTCGCGGGTAGAATTCTTGTAATTACTGACTAAAATTGGGATGTCAGTAGCTACCATCTATAAAGCTTTTTCTAAAATATTGGAATTGCTGGCGTATGTTTTATTATTTTCGCGAGTTGAATAAGTGGCGCGAATGTGTTGCTTCGCGTTCTGTCTTCGGTAATTCGCATTACAGTAAGTTGAGATAACAAATTCTCCCAAATACCTATGATTGACTTCCCAAGCCACCTTAAGCAAACATTTTAACCAATCGACCATTGGGTTCGTCAAAATAAATTCAAATGTTTTCCTAAAAGAAACAAACGCACAAACCGGCTTCGGACGGATTTTTTTTTATGTTAAGGGCGACAGACAGGCAGACGGTCCACTTGATGGTAGGTGGCTACCGTCGCCTATAACACAAGCAACGCCACAGCTGCTGCAAGTGCGCTGCCGACTACAGTAGGATTGGATAAGGGATTAGAAGGGGGGATAAGGAAATGGGCTCTTTTTGGAAATGGATTTTTTTTTCTACAAATTATATACACAAACCCTTCCTCGTTTTGCGCTCTTTCCATTAGTGAAAACCGTATCAAAATTCGTTGGGTGATTTAGAAGAAATTAAATGGCGGAGAAACAGACACAGGCGAACAGCGACTTTATTTTACCTGAAATAGATATAGATCTCATAATATATTTTTTAATTTAACAAATAAAAGATTAATTAAAATAAAAGATGTGCTATTGTTAGTTCTTGCAGTATTGCAACGAATATTTAGTAAACAGCAATAAATAGACAGTTTCGTAGTCATTTAATTTAAAAAAAAAACTATTCAGAGCTACCAAAACAATTAAAACAGAGAACACTTTACGAATATAAAACGTTCGTAGATAATGTCGAGAAAGGGATTAATAACATTGGCCACAACGATGGCGACAAGAAACGGAATCGGTTTCAATTTGAAAAAAGAAATAGTTCCAAGTTTAAATTTAAAATTCGGACTAAAGGGTTTCGCCGCGCCGCGGGCGCCGCTCGTTGTTCTGTGACAAAAAATGGTGGATAGAAAAAAGCGTAAAACGGCCTCCAAAATAGACATAATTTATATTTGAGTTAATGATCGCATTGTGTGTTTTCGTTGTAATTTTTATTTACGATTGTTTGGCCTATTTTATGTTTTAATATGTCGCCATATTTATTAGGAACGCTTCGCTTTCATCTGGAGGAATTTATATTTTTTCTAAGATCTCTCTATAAATTTACAAGTTTATTTCCATGTTACTGAGTCAGATATGTGATAGTAAAAATGATGAATATATTTTCTTTGTAATTTGTATGCAGTGTCATATATTAGACATTCTAACCAATATCATAAATGCGAATTGTTTGTTGTATACGCGTGAGCCTTAACTACGCAACCGATCCTTATGAAATTTTCCATACACGTTGTCATAATTACAGAATATTACGTAGGGAATATTTTATCCAGAATAAAAAATTGTTCCCGAGGCATCGTTTAAGGTTCATGTACTGACTAATAAACGTTTGTAAAAATACTAATAGATTTTAAGTCGTTACTAACATAATGTGATCCTAGGTGGTCTAAATCCTTAGTTCCCAAAGTGGTCCAGGTGGACCCCCAGGGGTCCACGGGAGACTCGACGGGGTCTACGTTGGCGTGACAAAAAAATGGGGGTTTACAATTCGTAAGCGGGGGTCCGCGAAAATTTATCTGCTTTCAATAGTGAAGAACTAAAATTTTAAAGAATTGATTAGGTCCTTGTGCTGTGAGTAGATGTCAAAAAGTAAAGTTGGACGGAATCACTTTTTTGATTGGCCAACTTTACTTTTTTGACATCACTCACAACACAATCAATTTATTAATTAACCAATCAATTCTCACTTATTTCATTTAGAAAACTCCCCATTCGTGGTTGGAACTCAGCCGCAACGCAAATTTCCATAGTTGGATCTAATCTTCACATTTTTTGTCGAGTTTTAGAGAAATGTAGCTGCAGGGGGTCCACCGGAACCAGCTAAATTTTGAAAGTGGTCTTTGAGAAAAGAAGTCTGGGAACCTCTGGTCTAAAAAATAAATAATTATTGTTATAAAGTTTTTTTTTATGTTAGACTCGACAGACAGGCTGACGGTCCACTTGATGGAATGTGGCTACCGTCGCCTATAACACAAGCAAGGCCACAGATGTTCCAAGTGCCGACCATGGTAGGCTTAAGAAGGGATAAAGAAATAGGCTCTGGCATCTCTTACTCGCGCGCCATGCTATTATTTTACGGTGGTCTTCTGTAAGTGGGTGGTTACTGCCGTCAGACGGGCTGCCCAAATAAATACGAAATGCAGCGTGCCCTGCCACTATTTTTTAAATCCAGAATACCTAGTGCCGACTTCACAAAGTTCATTTCCAAAGTTGACTCATCTAACAGGCACGTCAAAATAAAAATAAAAAATTCAACGCTTGACAAAAATATAACACCAGACATATCTTGCTATATATAAAAATGAATCCCAATTTCCCTTGGTCATGGCATCTCATGTGAACGGGTGGACCGATTTTAATTCGGTTTTCACTAATAGAAAGAGGGATAAAAGGGGAATGTTCATATATATAAAAATTGCACCCCGGGAGCAGTCAATAATGTTATTGATTGAGTTTGAGAGTTATTGACTTAACATCCCCGGCGGAATGTTAAGTCAATAACTCTCAATAACCATTTCCTACTATGGATGGAAATGCTTCTTCTATCATTCGCGATACTCTCATACTTCCTCCTTTTAAAGATAGTTAACTTGTTTAATATCTTTTTATATCTTGCTTCTTGCTTGATGTTTACAAAAATAGCTGACATATGGTACTGCATGCTAACGGGAACCGATTCTTAAACCTTCCGGTTATGGCGCCACTTCAGGACTCTCCGACATATACTTATATGCATAACATTATTATATTTATTTGAAATGTCGTTACTAAGTTAAGTTGTAAATAATTGAGTAGGTAAGTATAAAATGCGATACAACTTCAACTAATAAACAAGGCTATGAATATATTTACTTCTAATATTGAAATATCGACAATCTTGTATTTTATAGGTTTTTTTTACGATTGTCGTTGGAATGTTTAGTGAAAGGACGAAAAGAGGAGCCGCCTCGAGTGTCAGTGCTCGATTAAAAGATTACAATTTTATATAAATTTATTATTGATTAATAATCATATCGAATTCTTGAGTATCAAGTTCGGTTTCGAACTTAATTTGTATTGGTCTTGTTTAAGTGGGAACAGCGATGAAAATGTAACTTAGTTATGGTGTTTGTTGAATTAAGTTTTAGATTCTTACGCTTGATTTACTTAACTTATTATTATTATTATCTTAATTTGGCGGCAGTAACGCCCCTCTTACAGAAGACCCCGTGAAATAACATTGTGTTCGGTAAATGTGTTTCGGTGAGTGAGTAAGGGCTGCCAGAGCCCATTTCCCTATCCCTTAGTCATCATCCCTTATCCTTAGTCATACTATGGTTAACAAGGCACTTGGAGAATCTGTGGCGTTGCTTGTGTTATACGCGATAATGATCATCTATCTTCAAGTAGACCCGTCAGCCAATCTGACGACCTTAACATAATAAAAATAAAATGAGGATTTCTTATTCTGCTATATTTAGTGTTGCAGATGTAACCGTTCATCTGGAAGTGAACTCTCTCGGTGCGTGAACAAGGCCATCATCTTTCCTAAACCAGAAGAACAATCATATTCCCTTAAGGCTGGCGTCCCATATCTGGCATCTGAGCCTGTCTGGCGTCCTTTACCTTAGAAAAACCTGTTCCTATGACCATATTTCCTTTAAATAAAAACTCATACATTTACCTTCGTAATAGATATATAAGTGTATGCATATATACGTTAATATTACGGGCAGTGTGATGAAAATTATTAATAACTAGCTGAGCTCGTAACTCCGTACGTGTGGTATGCGGAATAGCGCGTAACTTTTTTATTTGTAAACCGATTGGAATGAAACGAACAAAAAATGTTACGGGAAGCTTGCTGCAATACATCAGTGAAAACCGCATTCAAATCGGTCAAACCTTTTCTGAGATTAGCTTGCACAAACGCACAGACAAACAGACAAAAAGTGTAAAAAAAAAAATTTTTTTTTGACATCGGTAACAACGTGTATTACAATTTTTTTTTTTAAATTATTTATGACTTTTTTACGATTTTATTATATGTATAGATTACCAAGATTGAAAGTGAAAGTGATAAATTATTTACTTTTACCGTTTATTATTATAGTTACACCTTACTTTTGGTAATAATTAATGATTATATTATTATATTCGGGTGCACTCGCTTCGCATTTTCGCATTTCATCGTATTTCAAGTAGGTAAACCTTAGTACCTTTTGAAACTAAAGCACTAAGCACTAACTGACAGACGTTACCTAGGTGCAAGCAAATGTCGACTTTAATGCGATGAAACTTTTCTTATCCCGACTAATTCGAGAACGTATGTACTCTAACCTACTTTTTAAAAAAAACGAGTCCTTTCTCGTATACTATACTTTTATAAGAGAAAATACCTAATTTATCACTCAAAGTAAACACTCTTAAACTTATTTGCACTCAAGTAATATACTTTATGATTGATTTAAGCAATTATTATTATTTTGCCATAATCATATTTCAGTTGTTTGGTTTATTGCTTTTAGCGAAAAACAGTTGTGAATTATTAATAACGACCGATAAAAGTGATAAATGTTACGATTTTCATCACATTTACCAGATCATGAGGTAACTATGGATACTGACCGGTTATTATTAATACTCACCACATTATTACATTTACCGTAACATTACACGAAGAGACTAATAACAAGTGATACTTAGTTAAAGTGTATCAGTGGATAATTTTAAAAATAAAGTTCTGTTCGGGCTATTAATTAGAGACACGCTACTCCCATATCGAATCTATTTCCCATATCATTCGATATGAAGGTTTAAATTCCCATAAACTTGTTACCTTAGTGACAACAATGACGACCTATTGGGTCGTAAACTTTTTATCACTCCATCTCCCTATTTTTTACTCTTTGTTTTAACAACACACGAAGTGTATTTCCAAATTAAAAAAAAAATATGAAGGACAAAACAAAAAGTTCAGTATGTGTTTTGCTTGTCTCAAATAAAGTTGTAAATACCTAAACGTGTTGTAATCACCTTGGTCACAAGTTTAAAATTCGAATATTAAAATCAAGGTTGAAGGTATGTCTTTTTCAGCATCTCTGACAATGTGTATGATATCTTGAGTATTTAAGGCTCGAAAAGGTAACAGACAGACAGAGTTACTTCCACAATTATAATATTTTATGGATATAAAAAAGGACTGTCCGGTATAAACCGTTATTGAGCTCCTATTTTTTTTACCAATCGGATTTGAAAAATTCTATATTTGAGTTTTGAGCTCAATTCTTGAGGAAGGTTGAGGCTATATGTATACTTAACATATAAACTTACGCTAAGCTACAATTCTGGAGACGAGCAAAAGCAATACCAAGAAGCAATACCGAGCATTACCAAGAAGACGTGCCCGCTGGTTAGGGTGCTTGTCTTAACGCTCTGTTTTAGGGTTCGATTCCCGGCAGGGTCAACTTTGAAAAATGGACTTTTCAAATTTGACTCTGGTCTGGATCTGGAAAGCAGTGGCACAGGGCATACTGAGTTTCTCAGTCATTTGGACAGCCCGCCTGGCGGCAGTAACCACCCCTTACAGAAGAGTAGAAGACCACCGTGAAATAACAGCACGTGTGCTGTTGTATTTCTGTAAGTGAGTAAGGGATGCCAGAGCCCATTTCCCTATCCCCTCCTAATTCCTTATCCTTAATCCTACTGTAGTCGGCAGCGCAATTGCAGCACCTGTGGCGTTGCTTGTGTTATAGGCGCGGGTGGCCACCTACCATCAAGTGAATCGTCAGCCTGTCTGACGACCTTAACATAAAAAAAATTACCAACAAGAACTGATGTGCATGCCTATGTCGATTAAAATTAAACGGCTAGTAAACCCAGGAGAAACAGCTAGTCTAAAGTTACTAACAAGGTGACTAATACTTTGAACGCAACAGATTTTTTTTAAACTGGTTCCAAAAAAAAAAATAGATTGCAATAAAATTGGCCCTAAAATCAAAGAATTCCATGAAATGTGTGACGAAACAGGCGCTTCGTTTGTGTCATTTAACACTAGATTCACAGACAAAAATCTAGACAGCTAATAATTTAAAATCGCGTCTTTAAGGGAATCGTCCACAGAATCCAATCAGAATACTCGGAATAGCCGCTTTAGGTCACATCGATCTTTTTTTATCCCAACGAATCGATTTCTCGGAAAAAGTCGCAACCCTGCACCATAGACTAGTTTGGCGTCAAACGTCATTTCTTTTTTTTAACTAGAACACGGGCAAGGAAACAAGTGTAAGTATACTGCCACGCGAAAAACTATAAATCCTTTTTGCCTCGCGAGATTTTACTCTGTAAACATTTTTTTATTGGAACTGACGCTGTCTTTGAAACGAATGTGTACAACACGCTGCTTATTTAGTACAACATAAACGTGCAACATTAAACAACGGTGTGACAAGACATCTCTATGACTATATTTTTACTATGGGACTAAATTGTGGGCCCGTAAATCTGTCTCGGCTAGACTACCGTAATTGACATATTTATTGCTGAATAAATAACTCCCGAAGCGCGTAAATTAGGCTTCAAAGCTTTCTAATTTAACATTTACTTATACATATTTTGCCGTTGTTCCATATTAGTAGAATTCTTTCAAAAACGTCGCACATTGATATATTGAAGTCCTTGTAACAAAATCGATGCTAGTCTTTTAAAAGGATAGAGCTAATTTTGTTTTGACACAATGTGGTATTATATATAACCTTCTTACCTAAACTTTTATCTTTGCTTTATGAAAACTATACTATTGTCTTCCCTGTATCCATCCAACATCTTTCGTAGTCATAATTAATGTCTATATTTTCACTGGTCAAATATTTGATAATTAAACCTTATTCCAAGGTTTGCCTTATTATTTCACAAAATTAAACGTCCAATTGCATGATAAATCAGAAAAAAATATTTTTTTTATTCCACTTGCTCCCTTGCTAATTTAATTTACGTAATATATTACGTATTCACAAAGAAATCAATCACTCCGTTCAATACTCTCATTTACATACGTTTGTACTAGTACCTTGTACTACTAATAGTACATTTATAGTACTAATAGTACATTTGTACTACTAAAAATGTAAAATACACTAATTTTATCATTAGTGTATTTTAGCTTTATTGTGATATGTAGGTAAGAAGTACTACTAGGAGCATTAGGAAGTACTGTTTATTATAAAGCGAATAATATAGGATAATATATGTATAGTGTCTGTTATTTTGATTGACTCTAAGATTTTAATATAACCAAAACATATTGTTTAAAATGTAAAAATTTTAAAAAGTATATTTCTTTGAATTATTGACTGTACTTTAAAAACATATACGAGTAGACGACGGACAACTAAAAATTGTGATAGGGACGAAAGATATTGTAGTGTAAGTAAATAATAAGGCAGGGACAAATCCACTTGATGGTAGGTGGCTACCGTCGCCTATAATACACGCAACGCCACAGCTGCTGCAAGTGCCCTGCCGACTAAAGTAGGATTAAACGGGCTCTGGCATCCCTTTACCCACTCACCGAAGCACAATAGCACACGTGCTGTTATTTCTCGGTGGTCTTCCGTAAGGGGGTGGTTACTGCCGCCAGACGGGCTGCCCAAACGACTGCAAAACCCAGTATGCCCTGCCACTACTTTCCAGATCTAGACCAGAGCCAAATTTGAAAAGTTCATTTTTCAAAGTTGACCCTGCCGTGAATCGAACCCGGGAACCCTAGAACAGAGTGTTAACACAAGCACCCTAACCACTCATCCCACGCTCTCTTTCTCTCGGGATCTTCGTCATTTTGGCAATTTTTTCTGAAATCCTAGTAAAAATAGAGCGTGACGATTAAAAGTGTTTCTTTGAAACATATGTAATTAATAAAAAAAAGTAGTCTGTGTCACAATAAAATATTTTATTGGTAACGTAATAGACATGTGACAGTCGGAATGGTGACACTAAAATTTAATTTCATCACATTAAACACAATATCAGATTCGTTTCCCTAACAATTGATTTTATGCTTATAAAGATGGGAACCGATAACCCTTGGTTCGATACACACTAGAGTTGTGTCCTTGCTATCGATACTCGATTATCTGTATCGATACATTGAAACGGTATTGTCTATGACCCATGAGGTTGGCACGATTTGCCTATCGCTTAGAAATTCTGTGTACACTATTAGCATATTGTATAAATAATTGGTATTAGCTGGTAGAAAGTGCGTTAGGCTTGGGGTCCGCTGGATGCCTTCGCTTCTATAAATTGCTTACACGTATATCACATATCTTAAGTCTTGACAGAACCTTTTATTGATGTAGTCGGTTACAGTAAAACATCGTTTACTTAATGTCAAAACTATTTATATATGTTCGCCGTTGAAAGCTTTTGATTGTCGCTCTTGCAGATAATTCTTCGGCGAAATGTAATTGTTTGGTATTACAAACGCCTTGGTATCAAAATAATTTCAAATTACTGGGTATTTAAAAAAAGTTTAGGAAAACTTTGTATTACTTAACTTTATCTATACATATTATGAAAAAAAGTCCCCCGCCGCGTCTGTCTGTATGTATGTACGCGATAATCTCAAAAACTACTGAACGGATTTTCATGCGGTTTTCATCAATCAACAGAGTGATTCCTGAGGAATCTATAGGTGTATAATTTGTTAAGGTTTTATCCTTAGGTTCCCGAGGGTTTGCAAATTAGAGCACCTGTAGCGTTGCTTGTGTTATAGGCGACGGTAGCCACCTACCATCAAGTGGACCGTCAGCCTGTCTGTCGACATAACATAAAAAAAAAAAAAAAAAAAAAAAAAAAAAATTTGCACAGATGTATAACCAAGCAGTTCTTCTACCCAAATCCGATAGATGTCGCAGCTTCACCTAATTCTATTGTAGTATAATAGATGGCGCCATCAATAGTGTAATTTTTTTTTTTTTAACGCAGACGAAGCAACAGCTAGTAAAATTTATATCTATTCATATTATAAAATAAAATTCGCTGCCGGCTTCGGTCTGTTTTCACTAAAAGAAAGAGCTTCAAACGAAGATGTTTTGTAAACGAAGCCATAAACCAAGATATAATCAACTCTGTAGATGTTTTACAATATTTTACAAACCATGCATTGCTGGTTAGGACAATTGACCCTTATCCTCTCAGTAGGCTCCGGGATCTCTTACTCATCGACATACTTATTCTAATCTACTCAACATAGTTTGATATGGTTTTTGCTATCATTAAAAGAATTCCGGAGGTTGTCCATAGTCCATAATATATTGTAATCTATATAATTAAACATAAATCGTTTAATATGTTGCTAATCGCAAGAGTTGAGTATGGCTGGACCATTTCGGCTAATTATTTTTTTAATTAATAGTAAAATTATATAAAGATAAATAAAAAATAAATAAATAAAAACAGCATTGATATACGCTAATATTTTTGCAAAGTCGGGCAATCTATAAAAAAATATTTAAAAAAAAATACTATTTATACACTTTGTACTTATGTTACAAATAGTTTTAGAACTTTTGTTCTAGAGTTGCAAATAGTTGTAGTTTTTAGAGTCGAAAAATAATTTTTAGAACTTTTGTCTGTTTGTCTGTGCGTTTGTGCACGCTAATCTCAGAAACGGCGTAACTGATTTGAATGCGATTTTCACCGATGTATTTATTGTAGCAAGCTACCAATAACACTTAGTGTTTGTTTCATTCCAATCGGTTAACAAACAAGAAAGTTACGTGCTATTCCGAATACCTCGCGTACGAAGTCGCAGGCACAACTAGTCCATATTATAAAGTAACTGTCTGTCTGTCTGTCTGTCTGTCTGTCTGTTATCTTTTCACGCCTAAACACGTTGTCAGGGACGTTGTCAGCCTAAATTTTGCATACAGGTTGTCAGAGATGCAGGAAAGGACGTAAGGTACCTTTCATCCAGAAAAAAAGTAATGTTCCCTAAGGATCATCTAATGCCTGGCAAAGTTATAAGTGCAATAAAGGTGTTAGGCATTACGTTGCTCATATATTTAGTCAGGCGTTATTTTATTTTTATTTTTTCCAACGCGGCGAAGCCGCAGGCACCAACTAGTTTGGAATAAGGTTTTATTCCAAACTAGTTGGTGCCTGCGACTACTTACTTTTAAACTCGTTAAGTTAATACTGTTACATTTCGATTATTATCCTCGATTGAATCGATATTAAATAGCGACGCTCTATCTTCACTCTTATCTACGATTCCTTGTGTTAATAATATAGTTAGATGCGTTTCTGGAGCTGTTGCGGGAAATGGAGTTTAATAGTATCATGATAAGATAAGATTTTCGGTTTGTATGTCGATTGGCTGCACGTCGATAGATTGTAGGTTTACGTATTAGTTACCTGTCTTGATTAACCTATTAGTGAAGATAAAAGATATAAAAAAGAAAAAGAACATACTGTAAATGCCTTTTGAGACCGTATAATGGAGACCTCTATTGACCAACGATTTAAAAGTTTAACATAATATTTAGTATGTCTTAAAATCTTCTTTTAAGATCTAGGAGAGATCTTCTTTAAGGTGGAGACAAACGCTAAATACTAAAAAATATCCATTGCTTAATGAAGATGTTACAAGAAATAGACAACACAATTGGTATGAAAAAAAAAATTATACTTAAACATGTGAAGAACCAATTGTATTAATTAGAATTTTCGTTAAAGTAATAGAAACTCCACAAAAAAAGTTAGAACACAAGAAGAATTTGACTTTTATTGAAAATTCTCTCGCAAACGGCTTATTGCGCGCATATGAATCCTGTACCTATTAATAAGTTAATGTCAGTTTAAAAAATTGTATAAATATTTTTTTTGTGTATTGTTCTAATGGTAAAAACAAAAAAACATAATTTCTAGGCCTGTTGTATTGTCTCCGCCGCCAGCGAGTTCTAATGTAAATGTCATTTGCCCAAGTGAAGCCCTTAAATTAGTTTTTATTTTTTATTTTTTTATTAAAGACCCATCTTTTAGCTCTTGACCAGCATCTATCTATCCATGTAGGAAGGATGAGGCCGACGATGGAGCGAGCTCACCCAGAAGATGCCTATTCACTCGAACCTTGAAAAAATTTGGGTTATATGAGCTCGGAAATACAGACGCCGCCGGCAGGGAGTTCCAATCCTTAGATAAATCAAATGAGGCATCAAATTTCATAAACGTATTTAATCAACGAATCATATATTTTTCATTAACATTTAAGGGCTAACCTAATAAGCTACTAGATTTTTGCCGGCGACTTAGTCCGCGTCCCTCCAGAAAAGTATTTTTTTCTGGGTGAAAATTACCCTGTGTCCTTTTATTGTACCCCTGACAAAGTAATAGTTATAATATTAATTGGGATTTAAAGGGAGTTAAATATCTAATTAAATTATTTACTGCACTTTTTTGAAATGAAAACGTTATATATAAGTAACTGATATATCTTATATGTTATATTAAACTGCTGTATATGTGCTTACTTGATAAACTAACGCAACATAGTTGAGGATGCAAGTGCGCTGTCATATGCTATCCGATAAGGTGAAAGGAAAAAGAACACGGAGATCGACACAACAGCTCAAAACTCAAAAGTGATTTCATGATGGTCTTCCATAAGGGAGTGGCTACTGTTAAGGTTATGTAGTGTCTCTATTAAACTTTAATAGGTTTGTTGTAAATATTAACCTTGTTAATTAATTTATTATATATATTTATACATGGTGAGTCAATATTATTAAGACAAGGACTAACGTGAGACCGATAAAATTTTACCAACTGTATCAGTCCATTAAACTATGAATTAAGATGCAATATTGCACCACAAATTTTTTTTAAATTAAAATTGGCAGGTTTTTTTAAAATATTGTGTAAAATATGAAAAAAGAACTAAAAGTAGCCGACTAAAACTTTAATACAGAACTTAAGTTAATTAATAAGGTTAATAAATAATGTAGTTGTCGCTGAAAATTTTTAGTAACTGTGATGAGAAATCTTTTTTTTTTGGGGGGAGGGGGGGCAATAATTTATTATTATTTTTCTCTAAGTTTTAATTTTACTCTAACAAGTCAAATTAAGTGACGAAAAAAAACGCTTTTCTGCTAAGTCCTCGCCTTAATGCTATATATAAAATTATCAAGTTTTGTGATTTTATTAATTATATAGTTACCCAGTTTTACCCATGTCGCAGTGTACCTATAAGTGTACGGTGTACATACCCTATGTATTAAATTTATTATAATAACTTGTACGATAAGTTGTTCTATGAGCACATTTCATATACGGACGTGATTTCAAATGAGCTGCAATAATTTCTGTGGCCATAAACTTACTTGTTTCATTCGTGCAATTAACTTGTCGCCAAGGATTAACAGTGGGGACGGTTAAGGCTTTTCTTGAAATTTCTAATAAATATGTTTTGCAACTAAAGTCCGCAGGGGAATATCGACCTATGGTGGTCTATTATAGAATCATGGCGTCCCTCGGGCCGTCTCCATGGGTGGTAACGATACTTCCTATAGTGTTCAAAATAGCTTGGAAGTCGTAAGTAATTGATAATGTTGCTTCTGTATCTTTGATGCCTGGTCGCTGCATCTTCAGTGAAATATCGAATAACACTCTCAATTCTGCTTCTATTCTTTGCGAAATAACTTTGTAAAGCTTGAATATATTTTCGAGATTCGCTAACCCGTTGCGAGCCTGTTGGATGAGTGGTTGGGGTGCTTGCCTTAACGCTCTGTTTTAAGGTTCCCGGGTTCGATTTCCGGCAGGGTCAACATTGAAAAATGAACTTGACTCATTTTTCAAAGTTTTTCAAATTTTTTCACTCATTTTTCAAGAAAATTTGACTCTGGTCTGGATCTGGATTGTAGTGACAGGGCACACTTCTTTTGGCAGGGCAAAGATTGTGATGGCCCTCAATTAAAATGCTCTTTTTTTAAAAGAAAACATAATTATGTTGACAAATTTTAATAGTTTTGCTCTTTATACTTTACTAAACGTAGAAATTTTCAAATTTAATAGGCATGATGACAGATTTTGAAATTCCCTTCCATAATGTAGATACACGTCTACCATATCCGAAAAAAAACAATATTTCAGCAAAAAACTATATTTCAACGCGAATTATTGAATTTTTTTAAATCTATTTTGAATTACGTGCGAAAACGCTCTTAGGTGTCATGGCGTCTCGTCTGATGAACCGTGACGTCAACGACATCTCATCTGATTTTTCATTCTGTCAAAGCAAAGTCAGGGAACTCGATGGCACCTACCTGGGTGTGACGTCACTCGCTCTGATTGGTGTTTCAGTTAACATGGTCGATTGCAGTTATTTATACTTCTATTTTATTGAAAATCTTATTAATCTCCATTTTAATACAAAAAATGAGTAATTTTTTAGACTCCTTTTAACATATATTTTTCTCCAAAACCATTTATTCTTTGATTCTTTAATACCGTCATCATGCCTATTATTTGTAATGTAATAGTTTTTAAAATTTGGACCCACTGCTCTTAAAACATTATTTAAGAACCCAAAATCAGATTAAGGTTTAACTTGTATGCAATAATCCATTTTACAGATTTCTAAAATCATATCCCATTGAATTATTTTTTTAGCTAAATTAAAATTTTAAACAGATTTTTTTTTTGCAGCCCTGATCAAGTTTAGGCAAACAACTTGAAGTTTTGAAAATTTAGGTAACGCTTCCTCAGATGACAAGGAATAAGTTTAGACCACATTTAT
Source organism: Bembecia ichneumoniformis (assembly GCA_910589475.2). Classification (NCBI taxonomy): domain Eukaryota; kingdom Metazoa; phylum Arthropoda; class Insecta; order Lepidoptera; family Sesiidae; genus Bembecia; species Bembecia ichneumoniformis. Next base: position 13,108,304 of record OU342539.1, on the reverse strand, counting down.
GGACTCTTTATCGTCGCATGTAGTTATATGCTATTTTAAGTGAAAAATGGGAACTTTTCAATGCGAGCTTATTTGTGGTTTACTGGCTAAACAAATTTTAGACATAAGCCTCAATTTGTCTCGTCTCCAGGGGGCTTAACTAATGTAATTGCCTACTGGCTCGCGTTCAGAATCGCATTCGATGCAATTTAAACGATCATGTTACCGCGATAAGTGTTTGTGTAAATTACTTTTATGGATTGGTAAACGTATTCAAATTTGAGGAATTATTCAAATTAAATACAAGCGTAATCTTGTAAAGGCGGAGCATTCGTGGCTGACACTGGTTGGCCGTGTTACCGAAAGAACTTCCGATAGAGCAAAATTGCTGATATCATAAATCAGTACCGTAATAATTCTCACCTACCACCCAATAGCACTAAGTTACGAACTATCGTGGATTGAATTTAATGCTATCGAATTGCTAATGTCCGCGTCTTGGGACAATTTAAGAGGCATTAATACACCGTCGGCGATTCACTTATACATATTTATGAATTAAATAGTCAATTTGTTTCACTACTATGTATAGCTATTAGACTTAAGGCGAATGTGTTACGATAGTTAATTGTTTTGAAGTAAATTAGTTAAAGAATGTACAGTGTACACAGTATCTCTGGACACAATGTAGACTCAAGATGCATAAAGATAGTGAACTGATGACCTTAATTTGTAGGTACTCGGCTGGTAGTCGATGGATATACGCCTAAGTGTCAGTAGTACCATTGATTGTACAAGTGACACAATTTTGTATCCTTAGTACCATCAATGGTACTAGTGATACTAATAATTTAGGATCAGTAGTAGGGAATATTGTTGTATCGCTATGGATCGATCAGGTTTATCAGGTTTATCCAAAAGCACTGATGGCTGATGATGTATTTTTTTATGTTAAGGTATTTTCTATGTAAATAAAAATGTATTACTAAATGCGTTGCTAAGAGTAAAACTCGCGAACGGCAGGTCCAATTCGGCTTTTTTTAATATTCCTTGAAGTTCGAGAAAGATATGAGATTCGAAAAGAGAAAAATGGGGCGTTCGTGCTAAGCCGGGAGCTGTTAACTAGTTACAAATAAATATTACTTTCTCTTAACGGTAAAGGTAAATATCCTGAGAAAATCTAGGTGTCTCAGAAAACCAACAATAATCGTGACATGGGAAATGTTTTAGTTGGCTAGCGTAAGTTGTTAATTTAAAGGCGGGTGCACATTTACCACCTTAAACAGAAGTGACATTTTTGCTCAGCAGTGAGCATAATACCTATATAGTTTTAAATAAAGTATAACAAATTTCATAAATTTACGGGGTGTAATTTATTGATGTACATTGTACAATAAGTGCCAAATTACTCAAACCATTAAGTGTATATCTCAATAAATCTTTTGATTGGAAGTACATTGATTCGAATTATTCGAAAGTACAGTATCCCCTTAACATCGGTCAATCTCAAGGCATTCTTAAAGGAATCCAAACATAGATCCAACAATGTCTGATTTGCATTCCTCATGAGAAAAGACAGAAAAGACAGATGCAAGAGTATAGACAGTAGTTGATGGATTATTGATAGCCCTTCTGGAATCTAATAGGACATGCATTGTGTAATAATGAGAAAAGATTTTTTAAGCAAAATATCGAAAAAGTGCCATTAATTCCTCATGGCGAAAGTGTAAAACATAACTAACTATTATTTTCTCTATTGTTCCAGAAGGATCTTTCGGACGACTGCATGTTCGAAGAGCACATAGAGGAGAACAACTACAATACCTACTCGCGAATACGAAGCGGGAAGAAAACATTTTTAGCGTTAGATAACCGTGGCAAAGCGAGAAGAACTCAGATACCAGCGAATCGTCCGTTGGGCAACCTGTCGAGGTACGCGATGACGATGACTTCCCGGTGGGAAGGGCAAAAGTTCACGCACTGTCCAGCGCGACGGCACAGAGGCAAGCTGAAGAAGCCACCGCCGCGGCACACGCCAACGAAGTGTTTCCAACACGTTCAGAGACAGAATCTGAGGATCAAGAGGAAAAACAAGAAGGCGAGCGGGCCAAAGAAGAAACATAGACACCCGAAAACTAGGAGAAAATTCTGGAACGGGACGACGACCACGACGGAGATCAGCTGGGACGAGTCAACGATGTCGACCATGTCAACAACGACCGATGTTGAGTTTTTTCGATCGGCGACCGCGCAGGAGGCGGTCGATCACGCGTGAGTCGATCCCTGCTCGCAGTCGGAGCAGCCGTTGCGTTCGCACATTAACTAAGTTCCACTCTTACACGTGCACGAATCTCTGTATCATTCCTTGGATCAATTGAATAGCACGGAAATACAGTCGGCGACTGAAGTATTGAGCTTTCAAATACGTCCGCACTTCTTTTCTTTTGTTCCTCTCCGAGGTCATTCTTCACATTTAGTTTTTAATCCTTTGTGAGTGCGTCTCATCCGGTTAGTGAATTAAACAGTTCCTCATTATTATTATTATTCAACTAAGCATTCTATTCACGCTGGGCTAGGGAATAGGTTTCCATAATTTCCAATCTGCTAGCAAGAATACGAAGAATTTCTCGCGATTTTTCCTTAACCCTTAAAGAAATTGATAATCATATCTTGAATCAAAAATCTCAGTGTAGCGTCCAGTTACAACCATTAGTAGCTTAGCATTCCAGCATTTAAGGTGAGCAACTGAGCGTTCACCCCACTTGGAGGCTGTCACAACGACGTCCGTAGTAATTGTTAAGTTAAACATATTAAAGTACTCTGTTCTTATTAGTTCAACAGTCGGTCAGAGTCCAAGCAAGATCCGTGTCTCAAACTGTATTTGCTCTCTGACTGTTATCCCATTTGACACTGTTGCGTGAAACCGGCAGCGTTTTGATTGGTCGATATTTCTTCATCTAAAACATAAGTTATCGTAGTCATACCTATTATTTGTATACGCTTTATAAAGTAGTATTTGCCTTGACAATTGACAATACAGTGATACAATAAAACGAATGATATTACTTTACCAAAGCTACTGAAAAGTATCTATCTCAATTTTATTCCTAGTTCGCTTTAAAGTAGGTTTATCGGCAATGTTCCAATTGTCATTGGTTACTGTTATTATCGTGAAATTATTAATGTAGATAATAATTTTATATATTGATAAATGTATTGAATCTTTTGTTTCTATTTGTGTCGAGATTGTTGTTTGTAAGGTGGAACCGTGTTAGCTGACGAAGGAGTTCCTATCAATGACAATTTGATCACATAGATAACTGTAAGGGTAGACCTACAGTAAATATTTATTCTGTGGCCATTATTCCAACGAGAGACTTGTTGAAGACATTCTCGATACCGTTTCAAAGGTGTTTAACCTCGAAGATTTCTATTTAATTAAGCCTAAGTGATTTCTTAATGGAAGAGATAGCAGCTCCGTTTGATTCAATTCTAATTTATCCGCGTCCATAAAGTTTAAGCTATTAAATAGCATATTGAAATAATATTACAACATATTTAGTTTTTTGAAACCCAAACTAGATGTTGAATTGTCGTTGAATGGAATGTAATGAGATTATGTACTTAGTCGTGGAGTAAAACTTCATAAGAAATTGACTGAAATTATTGGACTGAGTATAATGTAGATATGATTGGTTTCGGTCTAGGCTATGATAGGGTATATGAAAAGTGCGACCAACGGCTTGCTTTTTAATTTCTAAGTATCATTAGTCACTTCAAGGCAAGTTGTCTCTTAATAATATGAAATGAAATCGTTGCTCGGGTCTGTTTGTATTCCATTTTAGATCATTTTAGAGATATTCTTTCTAGAGTATCCTCTGTATCCATAATACGTTATTAAATTTTTACCGACTAGAGAAAAGCCGATTTTGTAACCTAATCATATAATGAATTTAGCTTTATGTAAATTGTAATCTGGGGCGAATAACAACTGCGGGGTGTAGTGAATAACTTTCGAGAAAAATCTTCGAGAAAATTGTTATCGTACCCATTCATAAAAAATAGATATATCTATGTATATTATGTCGATAAAAAAACCCAGATTACCGGTACTTTATATTCGATTTCAGAAGATGAGGATAGATACCTAACTGTAAAATAACAACCTCTTTCAAATTATTTTATTAATAAAATTCTGAATAGAAATGATAAATCACACAATGACAATGAATAATCAGTCGTGTATTTTTGACGTTTTGAAGTCACAGAGTAAACACTGGCATTGTCACAGAGTAGACTTTCTTTTTTAATAATCAAAGGGACCACTTGTCTTGATTCGTGTCAAAATGATGTAGTGATAAAACATTTTAACGATGAAAATGTGACTATTAGTAGTTTATAAAAACGTGTATATCTAATTTGTAAATTATTTATTTTATTTTATATAGAGAAAGTCGTATTTTGTTAACGTTTTAGTTGATAATTATTTATCTTGTGCCCTTTAGTTCCAACCAAATGTAAATAAATAGGATGTCATACGCTTCTTAATGTTAGTCAGCGAAATAAATTGTATTATAAATAATAATAAGTCCATTTAATAACAAAACGTGCTATGTTTCATTTATATTTCATTTACTTGGAGGTTTTTTTTTTTTTTCATTTGAAACGAAAATCAATAAGCCTTTAAAATACGTATTATGCTGCGCTATTTGTGAGTGATTAAATGGGATTTTTTATTTATATTTTTTAACTGTTGACATGAATATGGTTATATTGAAACACTGCCACATTTAAAACTCAGTAAGTCCAAGTTCCTATTATAATTAAATAATTTTGTTATGGCGGCTGTATACCAGTTGACGCCATCTTGAACAGCGTCCTTCGAGGTGGATCTACAGTATGCTTTATCTCCCACTGACCACTAGGGTCAAGCAAGTCGCAGCTACATTTTTCCTGTTTTTTATAGGGTTTGGACTTGTTTTTTGTACAACGGAAACATTCTTCAAATTATCACACTAAAACCTATAAAACAACGCTAAATTGAAAACCATCAACGTTGCTAGACACGTTGAGTATGGTCTCTGAGAAGTCTGCGATCGTAGTCACAGAGTACTATTAAACTGTGATGTGTGACTAAACGCGGCCACAGGGATTGAGCAGTGTCCACTGAAATGTTCACTGCCAAACTCATACAAAATGTATCTAAAAACTCGTCCGCAAATTATAGTAGCTACTACTAGTTTCATGATGGCAAATGCTGACGGCTTATGCGACACTGGATCTGGTAAAAAAGGGTGAGGCCTTTAGTTCAGCAATTGACAACTCAGATAGATAACAATGCTGATCGTGATTAATTTTGTACCTAATGAGTTATTATGTAAATTAAAACAAAATATTATAGTACGAATACCTTTCTAAATATATCAATGAATATCAACGCTTTATGTACAGTGACTTACAAAAGTGTACTTGTAGATAATAGAAAATCGTACTGCCATATTTTGGAGCCCAGTGTACCTAAAATATTTAAATGTTTAGTCGGTTTCTAAACTGTCTAAAGCTCGACTAAATTAAAGCTCGTCTAAATTGTCTACCTACAAGAAACTTAAAAGCATCCCTTTTTAGTGAAAGATTGTTGGTTCAAATGCGAATATTGAGGATTAGGAGTTCCATGTCAATAGCGTATAGGAATAAGTCTCTTTAAGCGTCATCGGTTAGTATGTCACGAGCACAATACGTGGCCTGAAAAAGTTTTCGTAAAATTCTGTCCCAACGAGTATGGTTGTGCTTCACGAGAGGTTTCATATCTTAAAGCAAGATCCATGTCCATTTAGAAATTATTTTAAATTATTGCAAACTGAGAACAAAAATGCCTAAATACTCTAAAGCTTCTTTAGCCGTACCTAAATTTGTAAGGCCAAACGTCAGATTTTTAAGTTATTATTCTAAATTTGCAACGTATTTGGACGTGTTGTGTTCGAATTCTGTAATAAAAAATAAAAGTGACTTTGTTCGCACTGAAGCTAACAAGCTTACTATAAGCTATTGCCATCGGTGCTTCATGATATTTTTTTAATGAAAAATTGAACTGCTCAACTGACTTGGCGCAACTGGTATACCTAGAAGGCCTGCTGTTTTACAGTTGGGAATTCAATAATAGATGTAGTTCACGATCAACTAATATACTGTGTACTGGAACCTCAGAATACAGAACTGTCTAGAAAGTGAGTTTAATCATAATTGTATGCCGTGTATTTAATAATTGATCATAATAAATCAATTATTAAATTAATAGATACTCTTTTAAATGGCCTACCTATTCACATTTGTATTTTCATTTTGTTCTATTTTTCTTTATTATAAGTGTATTTTACATGTACTTACTTATGAAGGCATAATGTAAATACAATATAATGTAGTATATTTAATGTGTACGATGTCACAGAGCGACTACCTAAATGAGAGTAATATCTGTAGTCTCGCTTCTGTTTAGTTGTGTATTCTGAGATTGAGACTGATGCATTATTGATAGCTGCCTGAGTAAACGCAACGATTGTTAATTTTACTTCATAATAATTATCCCTTTTAATCAATTTAATATATCATTTGGTAAATTATGTTTGTCAATATTTTACACACACAACTATATTAATTTTACTGCTATTTTTTATAATAAAACATCTTGTAAAATATTGACGAATCACAGTTCATTTAAATTTGAAGTTGTATATGTATATATTTGAAGAAAATCAATTGTATTTGTTTTTTTTTGTATTTAAAGTACTTTAAGTGGAACGAAACGGTCATAAAATCGAACTCGTCGAAGCATTTATTCAATAAAAAAATCAATGTATTTTTTATTATTAACATGTATTTTATTCGATACTCAAAATTTTTAAGCATTTTTCTGCGTTTACGTACATAACACGATTACTCGATACATGCAAGTACTGTCGCGTCCAGCTGCGCGTGAGAAGACTCGCACGACAACTCGCGAAAATCTATTACTCACTCCAATTAATTGCATGTGCCGTGTTACAGTGTTTTTTAATTTTTACATTTTTACATAACTTACACACAGACATACACATAACTTTATATTATGTAAATAATAACTATATAATTGATTCAATAAAAATACCACGTACGAGTTAATCGATTTATTGTCTATTTCGTTTGATAAATTATTATCGGGTTTTTTATTTATAAAAACGCCCACTCGACTTTTTATAGTAAAGTACCAATCGATCTTTGTGTTAGATTAGAAACAGTATTTCTGTATTGTAAAAAGGATTTCCATTGCAGTATCTAGTTTTGTAGTGTATTTTATGTGTAAAACTTTCAAAATATGAAATGTAGGGTATTTCGCAACTGGTAATTTTATTTTTCTATATGTAACCAGTTACATTAAAACTTTTAATTTAAAAACAACTAAAAAATTAAATAAAAAAAGTTTTAAAATTTCTTTGACTTTTATACAAAAAAAAAAGCAATACATTTCATTATTATTTCACTTTATTAAAATATGTATTACTTCTATGCACCTACCGAAAAATGCATCGATGTGTTTTCCACGTTGTCTATGCTTTCCTCTTTTTAAAATTTAATTGCAAAATTGACTGGTGTTTACATATAGGAAAAGTACGAATGGTGTACCTATTTATGCATAATTGTGCCATAAAGCCTTTACAAAGATTCATCCTACCGATTACAAAATACAGAATAGAAAATAATCAATAATTATTTTAAATAACCGTACGTCAAAAAAGATAAAACAATAAAGAACAAATTCGTACCGGTGCACTATGTTTCTCGGATTCTGTACTGTATGTAAGTATATTTATTGCTCTGTTGACCACTCGAAATATTGAAAAAAAAAAAACTATCTTATCTAGTTTTTAAGGAATCAAACAGGAGTCAAACAGTATTAATTTTATTATTTTTCATGTAACAATAAAAATGTTTTATGAATTTAATCATTTGCTTAGTGCATTTATAATTTAGAATTGTGAAATCTTTTTAAAATTTTCTGTTACATGTATACCTATCTAAATTGTACCTTTTTTATATACGTAGTTCTACCAAAAGATCGAAACATTTCGACAATAACTTTTACAAACACTTATACCGACAAATAAATAAAAATGATTCTATAAACATATAATCCCTGTGTTTTATTTTATGTATATTGTAATTGTAACTAGAAATAAAAGGCTCTGTAGCAAAACTAATGTGAGCTCTGAGAGAAATCCACCAACTCTATTTTATTTAATAAGGGACGCTCGTTCCATGTAATCTATAGTCAGCGCCGGTCAACCTTTTACTTTCAAGTAAATCTACGGATCTACTAATTTTTCAGCGTCACCCTACGGATTATTAAATGTCAAATCTGGCAACACTGCCCACGTCTCTTGAAAGGCGCCTTAAAATTTTTAATTTGAGCTGGAAATTCTTTCTCTTACATTTGGCGTTTGACTTTTGATCTTAGTCTTACTAATCTGGGCATACTACAAAAATCGGGTACCCTGTCTGGCCGCAGTAACTCCCTTATCTTTAATTTTAGTAAGGTCGGGCACCGCACTTGCAGCGTTGCAGCACATTATGGCGTTGCTTGTATTAAGACAAGGACTAACCTCAGACTGTACACAATTTTTACCAAAATGAGAGCAACCTAATGGCCTACGAATTAAGGTGCAATATTGCACAACAAATTTTTGCGTAGCTTCTCGGAGATAACTGAAAATATTTAAAATTTGAAGGTTTTTCTTTAAATGTTTTGTAAAATATGAAAAACTGATTAAAAGAAGCCGACTAAAACTTTAGTAGAGAACTTCAATTAATAAATTTTTAATAAGTGAAGTTAAGTTGTCGCTGAAAATTTTTATTTCTGTGACGAAAAAGCTTTTTTTGAGCAGAATTTTTTTACAGTAAATCTGCCCGATTATATTTTTTCAATATAGTCTATTATGTATTTCACCCTAACAACACCCTAAAAACCCTCTAACAACACCTTAACAACTCAAATTAGGCAAATAACGTTTTACCGCTAATTAGGCAAATCTTAATAGGTGACGGTAGCCACCTACCATCAAGTGTAGATACATCCTATCCCTAGTATAGATAGATCCTGTCTGTCGACGTGTACCTACATAAAAAAAAATTAACAATCTAGCTGATTATACAAAATAATTATAATCAATACATACATACTTATTATAAAGTTACTGTTATCTTTATGTTAATCAACTCATATAATTTCTTCTTAGAGTTGTTACAGTGAAATGAGAGAATTATTATTAAAAATATCAAATTTTTATTAAGAATGTATGGGAGGTGTCATTCACTTAACACTTTTCAATAGGAGCTATTTTTATTACAGAATAGCAGAGTGGTGGTCTACTCTACTTGATGGTAGGTGGCTTTCATCCCCTATATAAACATAAGCAAGACCGGATAGGGTGCAGTAGATTTGACCATGAACGATTAGAGGATAAGGGACATCCTCTGGTCGTTCTGGGGGATTCATCTGGGTGTGGGCTCTGACATCACTGCTTTTTCTTTTTGACAGAACGAAATATAAGAGCTAATAACTCACGCCTAATACTGAATAAAATGTATATCTTATACAATGTTGTATTAAATTCCAAATAACGTGGCCTACAAAATAGTTATTTGTGGTACAAATCTCTCTCGTAATGGCCCAAGATCCCAGGCATGCCAGACATAACTTATTTTCTAAACGAAAAAATGTGGGGAATCGAATAGTGTTCTTATGTATGCGTATCGGCTAAGTTGGGTAGACGGCAAATTTAGAGATATCAGAAGGTAAGTAAAAATAGGACTAACTTCCCTTATTTTCTAAAGACTGACTACCTGTATAGGTTTTGTAGAAATCTTATATATATAAAAATGAATCCCCATTTCCCTTGGTCACGGCATTACGCGTGAACGGGTAGACCGATTTTAAATCGGTTTTCACTAATCGAAAGAGGGATAAACGGGGAATGTTCTTATATATAAAAATTGCATCCCGGGCGAAGCCGGGGGCGGATCGCTAGTTTATTATAAAATAATATTCAGCACTGCCAAATACTTCCCATGGGCCATAACTTCGAAAAAAAATGCTACTTAAGAATTGAGCCTTGGCAACATTGAACGCTTTAGGCGCCATCTGGCGTTTTCATTGAAAAGTTTAACTTTTTTAAATGTACTCTCAACTATAACATTTATTATTTGAGCACGATTTGTGTTGTTTCCAGTGACTTAGAAAAAATTTTTTAGTGAGAAAATGGAATTAATGTTAAAAAAAACTCAGAATAACCATAATTTGTTCGTAAAATCATCTGGATTGTTTAATTTAATTGATCGGTAAAAGCAGAGCCACAATAGCTTAAAATTAAATTCAATAACTAATAACAAAAATGAACATGAAATGAATGAGGGTTTTTTTGCTAGAGCCTTGTTAATCCAAATTCACTTTCCAATATTTAATTTGCACTCATGGGCACAACTTTGGTTAAATTGTTAATTTAAACGACAATTATAACGTTTCATGAAGATTCTATGGGAAAAAAAATACAGAAGATTTAGAGCAAAAACATTTTTTTTTAACAATCATAAAATAAAGATTTGGATGATGACGGGCCAGATTTTAATAAAATATTTTTAATAATTATTTTACCAAAAATTTGTAAAAAATATATGTTCAGTAACTTCTATGATAAATCACAACTTACTAACGCCATGGAAGAAATAAGTACACTAACGCATACGCATGGAAGTAGCATGCGCATACGTTATTCTTTTTTTCTCGTTTGCCACTCACCTAGCACTACCGTACTCTGCAAATTTCTTTTTTAATTATGAAGCCTGGTACCAAGAGAATTAAGCCAAACGTGATTATATAGTAATATTTTGATATTAAAATATTTAGTTTATTTTTAAATAATAACGTTGATTTTTTAAATTGACATCAATATTCTGTAAAATATCTCATTTTCAATACTGTTCTATGTTATTATAAGCACAAGCTAAATAGTAGGTTGTAACCAAACGATACAATTTACTTCGTTATTGGGAGTCACCCTGCGAATGATAATATACTTAGTAAAAGGTTTTTTTTTACGAGAGGGGAAATCGGAAATCTTCAAAAGATACCTGTGAAGGGATAAACACAGCACTCTGGACTGCTTGTTTTCATATGGGTATGTGTGACTCTTACCGCACTAAAACCCCTCGGTTTGATGATTGCTTTTAATCCTAGGACTTTGAAAGCGTAAATAAAATTACTTATATAAATAGTAAAACGATAAAGCAATAATTTATAAAATGTGAGTATATAGTGTTCTGTGATAATATCTCCCCTCTGTGTCTTGTGTCATGTCAAGTGTCACGTGTCACTTAACCTCTCTCTTTCAGGCAGCCAAGCCAAGCCAGCCATATCTCGAATTGAGTCGATATTTCAAACAATCGTCAATCGCCATTTTGTTTATATCAAATCGGGAACTTGTTCGATTAAAAATCGGTTTCGATTTATCGTATTAATATTAACTATTTTGATTTTGGCGCCAAGTTACAATTCACCTCGAGCACCATGAGAAAATCACCGTCATTAGTGTGGCAGTTTTTCGATCGTATTATTGAAAATGGTAGATGTTTCGCCGTAACATGTAAATTGTGCGATAGTGAATACAAATATTTCGGCAATACCACAAATTTGAGAGTGCACTTGAATCATAAACATCCAATTCAGTGGGAATTGATACAAAATGGTAATCTGGATAATTCAACGATACATGCACTAGAGGAAGACAGTTCCAGTCAAAGTAAATTTAACAAAAAGAGGAAATTTTCAAGCCATAAAGAGATAACCAATGAAGACATTCCAAAATTCGAAATACAAACGGTATGTCTATTCGTGTTATACTACTAACAAGTTACCTATAAAAAGTCTTATCAAACGAAACAGTCATTATTACTTCGATAAGCGATAACAAAAATCGATCACAAGCATAATCGATAAACAAAATTTGCAACATACTTAAAAGGGAATGAATGAGTTTGAACTTTGACATTGAAATGTGAACTTTTTAAAATTGGCTCTGGTCTGGTCTATCGACTATTTTAGTATATCAAATTTAAATTTTATAATGGGATATCTGATCCCATTTTATTGATTAATTTAATAAATCATAGTTTTATCTATTTCTGTAAGATTTTTTCAAATAAACAATTTTTACACTTACAGAATTTTTGTCTGCGTTTGTGCACGCTAATCTCAGAAACGGCTTAACTGATTTGAATGCGGTTTTCACTGACGTATTGTAGCAAGCTTCCCGTAAAATTTAGTGTTTGTTTCATTCCAATCGGTTTATAAACAAAAAAGTTACACACTATAATGTATACCACGCCTACGAAGTTGCTGGCTCAGCTAATAACCAACAAAAAATTAATTTATACAATAACAATCGGTTAAACAGTTAGATTGTTATTGTTATCGGTTAAACAGTTAGATATTCATAACTATTGCTGATAATTTTTAGGATTGGGTTGTTAAGATAACCTACCTATTTAAAATAGAAATAACAAACGAAATTCTAAAATATTCCTTCTTTCTGCAGGTCGTGGCCTCAGAAAATTCAGAAACAGATTGTGAAGAAAATGTCAATGAAGACAGTATTAATATTATGAACCAACTGAACGGTACGAATGAGGAATGGCTTGAGGAGACTTTCGAAACTTATGAGCCGAAACAAAAAAAATATAGATATTCTAAAGTTAAGGAGGAAGTTGTGCCTACAACAAAAAGGATTTTTAAAATTAAAGATAAAACCTTGAATAAACCCAATCAAAAAGTTGTAGTCGCTCCTCGCAATGATGAATATTCAGTGTTTGGAGAATACATCGCCAATAAGTTAAGAAAATTGGAAAATAAACGAACTAGAAGTAATGTTCAACAGCTAATGTCAACAGTATTGTGGCAAGCCGAATATGGAATGTATGATGACCCAGATATGGTAAAACAAGTTATCGTGAACTGTTTCAATATGATGTCAGTAGTGAGGATGAGTAATGATGAAGTTACAGAGACAGTAATAGAAAATCAAACTTCACAGCCTCTAGAAACCATAGAAAAAGTCATTGACTAGTAATATTATTACTGAAATGGATATTATTGGTCTATAACGTTCTTTGGTATTTTTACCATTTAAAGTTCATGTTATGGTCGTAAAGTATTTTTAGCTATATTTATTTTGTTGAAATGTGTTATATTAATAATATATTCTACAAAATTTAATCATAAAATTAATCATGGAAAACAATATCAGTGATATATTATTCCAAAGCAGAAGTTGTTTACTTCATTTATATGTATAGGTTGGATATTTAATTGAAACTTTCAGAATAACTTTCTCTAATTTTTTTCTTAAGAAAAAATTTGTGCATAGTACCCAAAAACAATTTTCATATTTACAAAAACAAAAATGTAAATTGTTAAAAAAAAATTTAAATAAATAAAACAACAAATATGCATGATCACTCCTTCTGGTGGAGTCTATATACTAAGATAAAAAAAAGTAATTAAGCATTACTTTTTTTATATTAATTTTAATTTGTCCATAACGGGTCAATACAATCAAATAATTCAATTTAAATTTCTGCTAATTTGGTCCTCGTAGTTTATAGGTCTTATTTACAATAATAAAATTTTTGAAAATATGATTGTATTATTACATTACAATTAATTTTAAGGCATCACCTTAACTTGAAGCTGCAAGATACTAAGTAAATGTTTTTACGTATAATTGTACAATTTTCTTAAATAATTGATACATTATTTACAGGTCTTTTGTCTATGAATAAATTTTACATAATGAAAGGAGTTGTAATGTGAAATCTTGTTTTTTATATTGTTATTTCACCTAGAAAAATATTTTTCAACCGTAGACCAAGTAAAAATAAAAATTATAAAGTGAGGTGGTTCACTCTGGTGACTAGCAAATAGTTCATTCTCTTGTGGCTACATCAACCATCTTATTTAACTTTTTTGTTTGTTAACCGATTGGAATGAAACAAACTTGCTACAATACATTAGTGAAAACTGCATTCGAATCGGTTAAGCCGTTTCTGAGATTAGCGTGCACAAACAAACAAAAATTCTAAATATGAGTTGTGGGTTTCCGGGATGATGGCCCAGGTCTGTTGGAAATTCTTCCAAACGTTTCGTCAACAACTGCTCTCAGTCTCGCTCGAGAAGTCGAAAAGTCGAAAAGTGCAGTGATGTGATGTACTTTTTCTTCTAACACGGACTACACCACTGAGGATGTCAACCGCAGTTGTTGACGAAACGTTTGGAAGAATTTCCAACAGACCTGGGCCATCATCCCGGAAACCCACAACTCATATGGATACCGGCCGAGAAAACCTACATTCTAAAAATTCTAAAACCTATTATTTTTTAACCTCTGTATGTAAGTACAACGTGCACAAATTGTTTTTTTTTTTTTAATAATACGATTTTATTTTCGGCTCGTTAACGATTTTAACATGTAAGATAATTTAATAAACATGGATATAATACATTAATGTGGTGAGTAATGTAGACATAAGTAAATATAGCAACGAAAATATTAATAAAACGTTTTACTTATTTGGTTTTTAAATATCCGCGAGCGGTTAGGTCCTTCCTAGGAAAGAGGTTGGGAAACGCTGCCAATGGGCGTCCTCATGTAATATATAAATAAATACCTGTTTACAAAAATAATAATTTGAATTTTCCTCCAATGAGATCCTAATTTAAAATGACATTTCAATTTTTCTTCTCTCTCTACTCCATAGATTTTACATTCGCCATCTCGCTTGCACACGTCAAACTACTCAGCTGTCAACGCAACATGGCTACGATCAGCCGCACCTCAACGAAATTGCTGAAAAAAATACCGATTTTGCCCGTTTTTAGCCGTAATTTAAGTTATGTGAAATGTAATAATGTGCATAAAGGTTTTCTGAAAACGTGTGCTTGCATTTTAGGTAGTGGCTTAGTGTTTTACACGGTGAATTATTATGGAAATCAAAACACCGTATATGCACTTAAAATTAAGGTAAGTTGTTTATTAATTAAAATTTTATTTAATTCCACTTAGTAGTGTGTCGAATTATTTTAATTTAGTACCCACTTTGCACATGAACCATGTAAATTTACCTGCGCGCAGTCGCACGCAGAGGTTGTTTATAAATAGAACTCATATCATTTGACGTTTGGGCGGTCGTTCAAAAACCAAGATCATTAAGATGTTAATTTCTAATATAAAAATATCTATTTGGTTTTGTAGGCGATCACAAACACCGTAAAACTGCTATAGCATATTTCTATGGCTTTGCACAGACAGACGCAATTGTTTAAAGACCAATAAATTTATTTGGAAGCTGGTTTGGAAATCTATTGTACTGAAAACATCCATAGTAGCTCTTTTCAAATTTATTATCAACTAGCTGGTGCCCGCGACTTCGTCCGCGTTAATGAAGAAAAAATATAACACCTGAGAAAACAGAGTAATATAATGCCTGACATCTTTATCGGTGTGTCGACGGTGGCACCGATTTTTTAAATTATTTTAGATGATCCCTCGAGAACCTAACCTTTTTCCAGGATAAAAAGTGTCCTATATGTTAATCCTGGTAATAAACTATCTGTGTGCGAAATTTCATCCAAATCCATATAGCCGTTTTGGCGTGATTGAGTAACAAACACCCAAACATACAAATTTTCGCATTTATAGTAGGATTAACAAAAAATATTAAAAAAATACATTGTTTTTCAAATCCACATTTTTGTTAGCACTATAGTTTATTCCAATATAATTACACAATTTTCTTTATATTAATAGTCATTGTGCATCCTTTGGTAATTTTCATTATTAAGTACATATAAACTCTGGGCACAATTATTATTAATGTACTTCATAATCATCAGCCTTTGTCTCCACTTTGGACCAAGGCCTCTTTCAAGGCTCACTACGACACACTGTTCTGTCTTTCAAGCTGCTTCTCTTCAGATCATTTGTCCACCTGGCCGGAGGGCGTCCCGCACTGTGTTTTCCAATTCATAGCCTCCATTCAAGAACTCGTTCTACCCCATCTGTTATCTGCTTTGCTACAGATGTGACCAGCCCCACATTAATTTGCTAATACTCTTGGCTATGTCGACAACCTCGGTTCTTTAGCGAATTTTAGACTTTCTGATCATTTCCACCAAAGAAACTCCGAGCATAGCTATTGTGTGCTCCCAATATACTCAAGTTGTATATTTTTATATTTCTTATTATTACTAAGTATATGTTTGTTGTTATATACCTTTAAAACAATTACTTCTTTTCATTCTTATTTAAATTTGTCAACATTCTTGATCTCTTTAAATTTATTCCTGAGTGACTCCCTGGGAACTATTTTATAAATAGCATGAATATCTTGTTTCTGTAGCACATACATTGAAATTATGTTAGTGGCACTCTCCCACAAATCCTTATATCCTTATATCTACCGGGGAAGTAACCAAATTAAACAAAACATTTATTAAACAGATTTAAACAAGAATTAAATCTTAGTCGATGAGTGCGACTGATAAATGTGCAGTCATGCTACACTGTATTGACTCTAGTCTTTATAATATACTTATTGACATATAAAGAGGTTAATCCCCAGTCTATCAGTAAACCTATGTATTTTATCCAATATGTTTTGTGATTAGGTTCATAAATAGCATACTCATAAATAATTTATTATCTGTTACTTAATGTCAATCTAGTTGTCAACTAGTGACCATATTTGAGATTATAAATTATTAATTATAAACCGAATAAAATATATTTTACAAAATTATTCACTAAACTTTGTAAACAGATATCACATATTACAGGTCCTGCAAATGCACTACCGACCATAGGAAGAGATAGGGAAATAGGCTCTAACATCCCTTACTCACTCACCGAAACACAACAGCAGACATGCTGTTATTTCACGGTGGTCTTTTGTAACGAACTTCCCCAATGACTGCGAAACGCAATGTGCCCTGTCACTGCCTACATGCTAGATCCAGACCAGAGCCCACTATGAAAGTTGGCCCTGAATCTTAACCTGAATTTGATTAATACCTATGATCTAGGTATTTCTTTTCGTGTTAAAGACACCAAAGTGAAGTTAAATTGAAGCGTCAGTAGTGAATAATAACATTAAAATAACATGATAATAAAATTTTTGTTTTTACTAAGTAATTTATGAGTAGTTACTTAAATTAAAATAATCTCTTAAATAAATTAGAAGCAAAAAATGCTTAAGTAGTTAATGTAAGACAATAACACCTAGTTTTACGCAATAACACAGAAATGATTCCTGCATAGATGAACGTGTGTTTCATATGTAAATTAAGTTTTATTTTTAATTTAATAAGGCTTAGCCAAGCACAGTTGTATAAATGTAATATACAGTCTGATCAATTTTAATGGGTCAGTGAGGGCAAATCTCAAACCATCAACCGAAAATTTGTTCTTAGAAACTAAGCCTTCGATTTTTGAAAAATAAAATCTGCGTTTAAACTTTTTCAAATTACGCTCATACGCTATACTGGTCAAACTTACATTAAAAAAATTGCAATTGTTTTTATTACTCTAGTTGGTGTGAATCATAAGGAATAAGTTTTGCTATGGAACTTTGTGTAAATTGTGTAAACAGAAATGTTGTAGACATTTTAATAACTGGCAAAATGTTTCAATAAGTTATTTGAATCAATTATTGAACTTTATGTGCATGTCTTACTTGAAGGATTTACTCTGATTAATTAGAAAACCTTAGAATTTACTATTTAGAGCTCTTAGTCGAGTGGTTGAAGTGCTTAGTTCCACACTCTGTTTCAGGGGACCCGGGTTCGATTCCCGGCAGCGGCAGGGCCAATTTTAGAAATAAACTCTTCTTAGTTGGCTCTGGTCTGGAACTGGCAAGTAGTGGCAGGGCACACTGCCTGTACGCAAACTTTTCGGAAACCCGTCTGACAGCAGTAACCATTTTTGTATATCGATGTGTAAGAAATGCCAGAGCCCATTTCCCTATCCTGTCCTAATCCCTTATCCGTAATCTTACTATGGTCGGCATAGCATTTGCAACACCTGTTGTGTTATAGGCGACGGTAGCCACCTACCAATCAAGTGGATTTTGTAGACTGGTGTGATATTAGCTGATATGATATTAGCATTTTTCCAATTATTTCAATGGTGGACATTTTTGTTTATTGTTTGTACAATGTTCCAAATTTATTCCTTATGACTCACACTATCAACTACGGTAAGAAAAATAAATACGATTTTTAGAGCGATTTGACCGGGTTCGATGCCTGGTCGCGTATGAGCGTAATTTAAAAGAGTTTGAATGCAGTTTTTATTTTTTCAAAAATCGAAGCCTTTGTTCCTATCTTACAATGGTTTGAGATTGCCCTTCACTGACCAATTCGGAATTTTCTATAGTTATAATTTTTTTAGTGACCACACACGCAGCTATATTGCGTTACGTATTAGGACGTCTATAAGCAACATGAACTTAGTGGGACAGTCGTAGTGTTGTGAATGCAAAATATGTATATATTTTACCATCTTACAATTTGAGTGTAATACAATGTAATATAATAATATATTTTAATACTAGTTTGTCCCCGCGACTTCTTCCGCGTTGAAAAATAAAAAATGTATAGCGCCATCTATTATATCACGACAAAATTAGGTGAAGCAGCGACATCTATCGGATTTGGGTAGAACTGCTTGGTGATACACCTGTGCGTTATGCTCTAATTTGCAAACCATCGGGATCCTAAGTATAAAACCTTAACGAATTATACACCTATGGATACCTCAGGAATACCTCTGTTGATAGATGAAAACCGCATGAAAATGCGTTCAGTAGTTTTTGAGATAATCGCAAACATACATACAGACAGACGCGGCGGGAGCCACGTCTATGCTGAGCTTTAAATATTATACATGTTATTTTTGCAGATCCCCACGTCGGTTGATTATTTCCATAATTAATTAAGTGATGCAGGTGTTAAAAAATAAATAAAACACCATACGTTCGGCAGACGCCTCACAACACCACCATAGCTCTGCTACTAATGGCGTCAATTTATCGTCATTGCCATGAGAATCGACTCGGTAGGAGCCTTTTATAACTTTTTTTTCTGCTTAACACATGTTAAATGATCATAATGAGGTCCTCGGGTGGTAAAACTTATAAGGGACCGAGACAAATCGAATGTCATCCGTTGCGCACAGTCACCCAAATATCTTTGAAACTAAGCGTTTCTCGTTGCGCTAGTTTCGTATTAGGTGTTTCGAAGTGGGAGACTGTACCCGAGGATTTGAATAGTTAAAATGTTACCCTTTTAAGTGAGCAATGCGTGGATGGCTCTTTTAATGGGGGCTTAGTTTTAAAAATCGCTTTTAAAAATATTGATGGTATCTATTAATTAATATTTTTTTAATAGGTTATTAATTAACATATGAATAATAAATTCACGGCTTAATTAATAATAGTAAGTACTTTTAATTGAGCAATGAATTTGTAATTACATTGTAGTGAAATCGTTTAGGTAAAATTATAATAAATAATTTATTTTGAGACATACATACAAAGTTTGTCCTTATTCATCTTTATCACCAAAGGTAGACACCAGGAAAACTCTAATTTTTATTTTAAACTAGTCTTTGCTCGCGACTTTGTCCGCGCCGCCTTTTCTTTTAGATGTTTAAGAATATATTCAATCTTTATAGTTCATATATATTTAATTATTCATATATTTTTAGATAATCCCTTGGGAACAGTACTGTTTTCCTGGTTGAAAGGTACCTACTCTATGTCCTTAAACACGTTGTCAGGTGTATTGTTCGTTCAAATCCAGGACAATTTTCAAATGGTAATATGTAGTAATAGTCTTTTTTAATTTCAGTAATTTCCTGTGAATGTTTTAGAATTTGTAAATGGTGATGATATTCGAAAATTAAAAACTTATTAGTTTTTTGGAACAATTGGATTTTTTAATACTTTCAAACTGAAATGTGTATGTGAAACCTCATTAACAAATTACAAGATATTTTCCCAGTAAGATCTATAGTTTCTATAGTACAAGTTTCTATAGTTCTAATAGTACAAGTTTCAACCGTTAAAACGAAAATAGGTACCATACACCTATTGCCCGATCTCCATATCTCCAAACTATATAGTTTTCATAAACAGTAACGAAATAGAGACGAAAAATTTCCCTTTTCGTAACTGATGATTAGGTAAGTAAATTCAGCTAATGTGATTCCAAAAATAGAGCAAAAGGTTTTAAGCATTTTTATTATCATTTTGTCTTGACTGTAGCCGCCTACCATCATGTATTAAATAGTTGGTCTCTCTGCTGCAGATAAATAGTTACTATTAAAAAAAAAATTACACTGTGAGTGTGTTTGTTGCCCAAAGATATGTTACCTATCTAAAGGCATATTTTTAATTTCTTTTAAATTAAATGTAAATTTTCCCCAATTTTTGTCATTTTTTTATGTTAGTAGTGAAACAAGTTGACGGTCCACTTGATGGTAGGTGGCTACCGTCGCCTGTAACACAAGAAATGCCACAGGTGCTGCAAGTGCGCTGCCGATCATAGTAGGATTAAGGGAGAAATAGGGAAAAAGGCTCTGGCGTCTCTGGCTCTGGACCCAAATGCCAGACTAGCTTATAAAAAATTCCAAAGTTGGCCCTGCCGCATTCGGAGCCAGGACACCTGAGACATAGGTTAGGAGCAAGCACTTTAACCATACTGCCAAGGGCCTCTTCATGTCTTGCCTTCTTGTATAATCAAGGAGTATCTTGGAATACTCCAAGACAAACTTCTGTCCTATTTTACAAAGCAACAGAAGTTTAAACAGTTTAAGAGGCCACAATGTCAGGTTTAGCTGCAAATAATTATCGTGTTCGATTTGGCTTCATTAATCGCATTAACAGTATCTCAATTAAGGAGTCTGTTACGGAGAGACGACTCGATGCGACCGACATTATCTGCAACGCGATGTGCAAGTTATGGATTGCAATTCTCTGTTCATGGTGGATTGTTGTTACTCGAGAAAAAAAAAAAAGAAAAAATATGCCTTTTTTTTTTAATTACAAAAAAAGTTAAATCCTTAGAGAATTGACACCCCTTATTATATTTTTAAGCACTGTGGTTACAATTTTACAAATAAGTATTATGGTTTTAAGTATTATGTAGGTATATGGTTCCCGAGGGATCATCTAGAAATATAAAAAATTAAACGCCCGACAGAAATACAATGAGCAATAAAGATTGTATAAATAGTTGCTCATATATTTTTTGTTACTCGTTGATTTTTTTTATTATTCAACGCTAAGAAAATATGGTGCTAATAATTATTTATTTTCACTAATTTTTGAAAAAAATATTACACTACATAATTTATTGTTACTTTAAAAACTAGTTGAAAAAAATCTTAGATTGTTTTATATTATAAAGGGTGGCAGGTAGACTAACGGTCCACTTGATGGTAAATGGTTACCGTCCCTTAAAGACACAGCAATACCAAGGCGAAGCAGGTGCTCTGTCGACCCTATTTATAGTTATGTTAGATTTTATTGTTTTTCTTATAATTAACCACTTTAAAAAACCCCTTAAGAAATAAGCATGTGTGCTATTGTGTTTTTGTGAGTGAGTAAGGGACCAGAGCCCGTTGCCCTATCTCTTCCTAATCTCTTATCCTACTACGGCGGACAGCGCACTTGCAGTACCTGTGGCGTTATTTGTGTCATAGGCGACGGTAGCCACCTACAATCAAAGTGGATTGACAGCCTGTCTGTCGATCTTAGCATTAAAAAAAATGTAATTCTATTATTTCGTACTAACTTCACACCGTCCTGGAAATTACAAATACTTACTCTGTTTTATTGTCTATCCTTCTAAAAGTTCTTGTATTGGAAGTTTTTAACGAGTGACCTTACTTTATAATTTTATTGTCGTCTCCAATGTTGAATATTATTGACCTGTTTCAATCAATGAATGGGTTTAATTGAACTGCGTTCGATTGTCATCAGTCCGACAGGAAAGTGTTAAAATATTTCTATTGGTCACTCTTATAAATAATTCAGCTCAGCTCTCGTACCCTAACCTAGATTGGGTCCGTCATGTTTACGAATCGATTAGACAAGCATTGTCATCTGAAACCACAATGAGTCAAAGAGCCGCCTGTCGTCATTCAATAGTGTCATTTTAATATTCTATACCAACCCTTGTAATGGCAGCCATACACGATTAAATCTATCGTCCAATCGACGTGAATAAAAAGTATGGGTGTCGTGCAAAATTACACCCATACACCGGCAAATTGGTTTGTCTTATCCGTATTTATAAAAAATGTGGTAGCCCAAACTTAAATCGAATTTAATCTTAAAGTGTCGACATACATACACGGTCAGTTAAATTGACCGTGTAAGTCGACACTTATGCCCGTATTCACAAACGATACTTGTTTTAGTAAAGTAGCAATACTATGCAAAGAACGCTATTTCTCTGTGCGTTCCTCATGGCAAGCCATCCCTTTCATAAACAACACTCAAGCATTTCTTTACTAAGAGACCTCACTGCTTTGAATACGGCCCTGTGATTGGTTAATTTGTTGCGGCATAGTTCACTCTAGTATGAGTATTTGAATTTGACATGATTTGACAGTTGATATTACAGACAGATGCTAATAATATAATATATTTATCGTTTGTCGTTGCTCGTTTTATTTTTATTTCTCGGTACTGTTAATTGAATATTGTATACGATTTATTATTATATTATTGACCATGGAATTAAATACATTCACCGCCGGTACAACCCGGCAGAAATACGAACAGTACAATATCTTTTGAAAATCTATACCGCCTCCTAAATTCATTCGCGCTGTAGTAATCGAAAGGATTTTGAAAATCACGTATTACTTTTCTTGTACTTATTGTTCGAAATCTTTCACGGATATAATTATCAAATTCTTCTTCGCTACTGTAATCCATTGGTTGAAAGTAGTTGATACAAATATAATTTTCAAATTAAATATAAACTGAAATAACCGACAATACAAACTCCTACGCCAATTAAAACAATTTTAACGTTGTTTTTGACATACTGGACACTATGCGTACCGTAATATAGCTCGGCGGCTACTTTACCTGTGCGTCGATTTTGACGGACGCACAGTGTTGTTCATCACTCAAGTATTGTCTGTGAATTGATTTGAGTGGCCCTATGCGTTTGTGAGCACTGTGAGACCTCATAGTATCGTTTGTGAATACGGGTGTAAGACTAATAAGTCAGAGTCCAACCAAGTGGAAACTTCGATAAAAATGTTATTCAGGAGTCGCGAGGTACTAGCTGTATCTACTTTCCTTAAACCGGGAAAGTATGTTGGGAAGAACTTATTTTATTACCTGGATTAACATAATAGGATACTTTTTATCCTGGAAAAATGTTAGATTCCTGTGGCACAGCTAGTTCTTATATAAACGCAACTCTGAAATTAAACTATAGAGTTTCACATTATCTCAGATTATTGCGTCTTTTTAGTTGATTGCCATCCTCTTCTATTTCATTTATTTCTTGTAAAACATTTAAATCATCAAGATAGTAAACTGTAATAGTATCAATGCTAGTTTTGTAAAATGAAAAAAGATTAATAAAATAAACACACCTAGTCGTGTCGTACAAATTTCAAGGCTGGTCAAATCGAAATGTGATAAAGTTATAACAATAAGTTAAGTTAGTCCGTGATTTAGTCCATCGTTAAACTAGGTCACACCTGTTAGTATGAACCTAAATATGATTTAGTCCGTGACTAAATATTTGGTCCAAGACTAAGTTTAGAATAGTCCTTACCTATTTTTTGTTTATTATAGATTCAAGTTAGTTCATACTTAACCACTCTTCAACATTTATAAGCAGCTGAGAGGTATTTTGTAATTTTTTGGTGTTGTTTATATGGATGGTCCATTTCTCTTCCTTCTTAACTCTGTAGATGGTTCAGAAGGAAGAAAAATGGAAAACCCTCCGTTGAGCGACGTCGAGCTCTCTTACGAGACCCATAATTCGCGACCACATTTTAAGGCACAGAGGAATTTTGCAGAAGAAGATGTCTCGAGCCCTGGCCATGAAATAAAGTAACTGTTTTTATTCAATCACATTATGAAATATCTTTCCCGTATGCATATCTATGCATTTTCCGGCCTAGTCTTTAGAAGTAATAAATTTTGTCCATTATGACGCATCTTGGAATTGTAATAGTGATAGGGACAAACCCACCGCAAGTACGTGCACATCTGCACTTGTCACTGTTCATAGAGACGTGACAATCATAACTGATTCAATAAATGAGGCACTGAACCACAATTAGGTACACAATAAAACACTTAGCAAGAATTAATTGACTTGAAGAATGTCGGACGCAACATTATAGAGCAGTGCTCCTGATTTGGTTAGGTTTGCGCCTGGCTTAGCGCTCTGACTCAGAGGTCCCGGGTTCGATTCCCGGCGGCATAGATTGGTTTATACTTGGAACTTTAATTATCTTACATTTAACTTTAAGTTGGATAAGAAGCAATGAATGCACAGTGGGTCGAATAAGCAGGCTTCAGACATAGATTCATATCGCGATTGGGTCTGAACCATCTTCTATTTTAGAGTTTATGTGTCGATTGAGTATTAAAACTATTGCAAAGAAAAACTACGCAGCGATACCTGTTAATTATAGTAGACTAGAATATTTCGAAGACATGTTAAGTTTATTACAAAATGGTTTAGCGACATGGATTATCATCCTTTTTTCGTCTTAAGTTGAGGACAAGATGAGGCTTCATCCTCATCTTATCCGTAACGCGTCCACTGCTAGACATATGTAGGTCTCCTCCAATATTTTCTAGTAGAACAATTCACACTTAGACCTTATTAGGTTGTCAGTCCATCTGTGGATGGATGTCCAGCATTGCCACTTATACTGTCCAACTGTATTAATGCTTGGATGCCTAAAAAATATTTAAGATAATGTATACCTACTTATATTAAATATTTAAAAGTATACACTAACTACTAACTTGTTTAAAATCCATGACAAAAAAAAAATCATGTTTAAAATCATATGACAAAAAAAGGAAAAATCCATTTTAATCTGTTTTTAAATTTCGCAAAAATTTGTTGATTGGAAAATTTAAAGAATTTATTTTTATGTTAAGATCGTCAGACAGACAGACAGATAGGGCAATGTGCTCTTACATCTCTGACTCATCAAAACGCAACAGCACACATGTTGTTATTTCAAGTTTGCTTCAGTAAGAGGGTGGTTTTACTGGCGTCGAGGAGCTGTGCCAATTTTTGACTGCAAAACGCAGTGTGTCCCCACATGAGGGAAATCCTCATGTACACCCGGCAGCGAAGGGGACGCTGCGGGGTTATGCCGGACTCCTACCGGCTAAAACCCAACGACTTTGTAGCGCGGCCGTAGATGGGCAGGATGGCGAGAACGTCATGACACGACATCCGCGCCCCGCCCCGGCGAGACAGTAGTCTCCCCTCAGACTATCGCCCAGATTTCGGTTCAGGGGAAAAGTAGCGGACATAGCCCAGAAACGCAGTGTGCCCTATCTATATCACTTTATCACTCTAAGGGCTTGTTTCACAATGTGCTAATAAAGTCCCGAATAGTAATTCGACGAATAAAATACTTGTCAGATAAATCCTTCCATTAACTCGCATTGCGTTTCACAATCATCCAACTCATAACTAAATCTGCTGATTTGGTAGTCGACAAGTGTGAGTTGGCAACGTCTTATTCTTTCGTTCCGTTTCGAGCGTTGATTAATGTTATACGAATTATTATGCCATAATTCCTTTACAAATTAAATAACTGTATTTTTTCTGATAAAATAATTATTAATGTTACCGGTTTCATCGTTTCAATCTATATAAAGAATATTTTTGCTACATGAAAACTAAAAGAATACTTTGGTGCGAAGCATATTTTCGTTACCTGCAGGTAACAAAACGTTTCTTCTATATTCTGTGTTATTGAACGTCCTTTATGTTTTGTTATTGTTATTGTGATTCGAAATTTTTAAGATAATAAAATATTGAAGACTTGTTATAAAACTTTGTGTATATATATAATGGCATTATATAAATATAATGACAGTGATTATATACCCAAATATTATAAAAAGAAATGTTCCAGAAATGTGAAAGCGTGAAAGGAGATTAAAAAAAATATAGTTTTCATCTTCCATCGCCTCGTAAATATCCATTTTAATTGAAAACTTATTGAATGATAGCAAAATGTAAAAATAATATGTCAACTGTCAGTGATGATAGTGGCCACATGATCTAACCTATAAGTTATTCGGCAGTTTATCAGCTGAATAGCGCTATTCAACGATTGTGAAACACACACAAAGTGTTTATTGGACAATTAATCGACAAATAGCCTAATTGTAACTTTATTCGGACATTGTGAAACAAGCCCTTACTCATTAATCCGCCAGATATCGGTGACTTTCGTTTATCGAAAGTCGACAGACAGGCTGACGGTCCACTTGGTGGTAGGTGACTACTGTCGCCTATAACACAAGCTGCTGCTGCAAGTGCGCTACCGACTGCAGTAGGATTGGATAAGGGATTAGGTGGGGATAAGGAAATGGGCTGTGGCATCCCTTACTCACTCACCGAAAGGTGGTGGTTACTGCCGCCAGGTGGGCTGCCCAAATGACTGCTAAACGCAGTGTGCCCTACCAATACTTTTCTCCTCATTTTCGATTCGATCACGCGGGGTAACCCCAAGCATATAGCTCTCTCCGCTGCTCGTTGGGCGCATTTAATTTATTATGTAATTTATTTAGGCGGATACAAAAACTGTAGCTATAATCGCTGTTTTGTGAACGGGATGTGTGTGTTTTTAAACATAGTGACACGTCTGTAACGAAACACTGATAGTATCGCTCACGATTAAAAGTGAATCAGAGCTCGGAGTCTATCCCTTCGCGTTCACAACCCCCTCGATTTAATGTCCATTATAGCGCGGTAAGGGAGGCTTCGTAGAACCGACCACCAACGTAGCACCTTCGTACAATTGACCACTTTTTAATATTTATGGTGACCACATTGTTCGGTCCTATAAACGAGATAAATCCTTTTCGATCTTTTAAATCGCTTTGTCGTCCAGTGTTCGGGTAACACACATTGTTAAGCATTTTATTGGCGCTTCTTTATTTTTAACAGTATCATTTGAAATAAATTGTACAATTTTGTATTCTATTATGTTTTGTATACTGTATTTTCTTTTGCGTTTATTAAAAAAAATGTACAGCCGTCACATATTTATTATTTGATATCGACTGTGAAGTGCCAATTTTTATTGGCATTTTAAATCTTAAATTTTTTGAGGAATTTATTTTTTTATTTCAATTACTGTAAGATCGATTTTCGCGTACCTTGGTGAAACCGCGGATCTTTAATTTTCAATTGCAACTTCCATGTTATTATACTTTCTAATATAAATAATAATTTTAAAGTTGTAATCCAACTAAAAGTAATTTTTTATTTTGTGTATGACGTATTTTTTTTTATTTATGTCTTCTTAAAAAGTTAGAATCTGAAAAAACAAAAAATATGTAGATATCTTTAAAATACTAAATTACGTTAAATTTCTGTAAATGGAAATTAGACATTACTGGCATTATTATTGTTATTATTGTTGTCGTGTTAAACATGCATAAAATTTAAGGATTTAACAAATAGTTACAGCAACGAAATTGATGCATTTGTTAGCAAGTTATGTATAAGGTTCTGAGGGAAATTGGCTGTTGTTTGCCATTATGGCAGTTAGTGTGAGTAAATAGTCTCCTAAATTGAATCCACGTCACAAGCAAGTGTTCTATTCCGCTCGATTGGCTGTTAAATCGCTTATCAACAATTCCGTTCCACATGTTTTGGTTGCGGATTGCTGGATAAAATATACTGCATTAGCAAGCAAACAAAAAAAACTGCAATTTGGGTTTGCAGCTTGCAAACCCAAATTCCAGTCCCAGAAAAGACACCTATAACGTGCTGTTGGTTTCGATGCATAGGGGATGCTAGTACCCATGGCCCAATCTTCATACCCTTGATCATATTGCAAAGAGCAGGGTGAGGTATGGAGTCTCGCCTTTATCCTTCCACGAGTTTCGCGATTGGTAGCGCGCCTGAATTTCCAATCCTTATCCTACATAGTCTGAATTGAAGTCGCTGCCCGCGTCTGTCTCTCTGTCTGTCTGTATATCCTCTAACTCCTCCTAAAGCACGCAACGGTTATCACTATCAGTTAGATATTTTTTCACGGAAGGTTTAAATTGGTAAATAATTTTTTTTTATTTTGAAATATAACTAGCTGAGCCCGCAACTTCGTACGCGTGGTATTCATTATAGCGCGTAACTTTTTTATTTGTAAGCCGATTGGTATGAAACATTCACTAAATGTTAGGGGAAGCTCGCTGTAATACATCAGTGAAAACCGCATTCAAATCGGTTAAGCCGTTTCTGAGATTAGCGTGCACATACGCACAGATAAGCAGATAAAAAATTTAAAAACTATTTTTTAACCTCGGTAACGCCTAGAAATTGTTTTTTGTTTTTTTGAACACTGATCGTCTACGATTTTATTATATGTAGGTATAGATAAAACCTAATTGCATCCGTGCGAAGTCGGAGGCAGAACGCCAGTTGCTTATATTATAAAAAAAGCATAATTTTATTAGTATAAAAATATTTTAACTATTTTTTTATTATTAAGTAATAGCAGGACACTGCGTTTCGCAATCATTTGTGCGTCTGGCGGTAGTAACCACCCCTTTACGGAAGACCACCGTGAAATAATAACGTGTGCTGTTGTGTTTCGGCGAGTGAGTAAGACATGCCAGAGCGTATTTCCTTATCCTTTCCTATCCTTATCCTTAGTCCTACTATGGTCGACAGCGCACTTGCATCACCTGTGGCGTTGCTTGATGCTTGATAGGCAACGGTAGCCACCTATAATCAAGTGGATCGTCAGCCTGTTTTGAAGACTTTAACATAAAAATAAATACTTTAAATTTTCCAATCATTGAAATTTTGCAAAATTTAAAGACAGTGTAAAGTGGAATTTTTTCTTTTCTTGTCGTTGTTATTGTGGTTTGACACTATCTTTTAAACAAATTAGTAGTATACAATTATAAGTGGACATTTCGGGAACAGTAAAAATATTTATTTTTGTAATTCCCAAAATGTCCCAAATTGGACATTTCTTGTGGGACATTTTGGGAATAGACCCTTTTAAGTATACATTATCTTAAATACATATTTAAGTTTTATTTTAGGCATCCGATAATACATTTAAAATGTCATTCAAGAGTCCTACCCCAACTAATCCCGACTTAAAGAATTTTTCAATTATCCACATACATGCGACCTCATAATTCGTTTCTCAGTTCCACCGTCCGAGAATCCTGACGATAATAATCTCTTTGTGAAAATGTAAACCGTATTTGCTCGTGGTTTAGGGTTGTTATTTGCTCGTGCACTTGGTCCAGGAGTTGGAAAGTGAAATGGCGCGTTCAATAGGTCATGTCGGTGATTGAAACAAATCTGTTAGGGGCGTCATTTAGGGTGAAGCGAGTCTTTGAATGTTTAAGCACGCTGGAATTTCTTCGGTTCATTTTTATACAATTCAATTTATTTTAGCTTTTACGTTGTTGACATGCATTTGCTTTGAATGAGGGTAATCTTGGATCTATAAAATACCAAAAAAATTTCAAATTGAAAAAAATATTAATGATTTACGAATGATTTTTCTGCTTTTTCCAATGGCCACCACTTATCTTGGTGAGTGGTGGGAACCGGGAACATTAGACAATAATGGCCTTTAACCTAAAGGCCATATGTATTGTAAACAGAATACAGTACAGAATTTTTGTTAAAATTTTGTTTCTTTTTTTTTATGATTGGAGTAATTACTTACTAGAAAGTTTTATTTTGCACTGATGAAATTTTTTTTTTAGTTTTTTCTCTTTTTTTAGTGAAAAAATCAAGTTATTTCATTTGATTATGCCATTTGTTTCAGGTGAGTGTTGACGGTAAAGTCGTCTTCATCAGAATATCTACTGTAAGCTGTTTTTATGTACGTAGGTAAGTAAAGTAGATATCTACATATAAATATAAATAGGTAGAGCCAAAACGATTCAGTATCGTTTTTTTAAATGTTTGTAAGACGATTACCCTTTTTTGGTAGAGCTATTGACGACCTACAGTGTTGCCAATAAATAAAATTGAAATTCGCTTCTCTTTCATCACCTTCGTAATGATTATTGTATCATAATCATTAAATAGGTTGAGTAGTATAATCATGAGAGTGTAACAAACGAACAAACTCACTTTAGAATTTATAATATCAGTAGCAACTAGCTCAGTCCGCAACTTCGTACGCGTGATATTCGGTATAGCGCGTAACTTTGTTGTTTGTTATTACAAAAATTCAGTACATCAGTGAAAACTGCCTTCAAATCGGTTAAGCCGTTTCTGAGATTAACGTGCACAAACGCACAAACAGACAAAAATTCTAAGAATATAAGTAAAACATTTACGATTTTTTTAAAATACTAGCGGCCCCCCCCCGGCTTCGCCCGGCGTGCAATTTTTATACATAAGAACACTCCCCGTTTATCCCTCTTTCCATTAGTGAAAACCGAATTGAAATCGGTCTACCCGTTCACGCGTGATGCCGTGACCAAGGGAAATGGGGATTCATTTTTATATATAAGATAATGTACAGGCTCGTTTACGATTTTATTCTAGAAAATCGTCGTGCAATTACAGCATCTGTGCTTATTGTGCTTCGGTGCACAATTAAGAGGTGCCAGAGACTATTTTATCCTATTATCATATGATTTGTATATGGATAGTACTTAACTTGTTTCCAAATGTTGTTTATAAGGGACGGAACTCACCTACCATCAAAAAATAAAATTAAAAATGTCCAGTGTTCATAAACATCCTCTTTGTTGAAGTTCACATGTCGATAGTTCGAATTACCGAACGCGCCGTTCCTGCGCTCACCACACGCATTGTTCAACGATAAACATCTCGTTCGTCAATCACCACACAAAACAACCCTCAACTGACTATGGACCGTTTAAACTGAAATAGACTTTATTATAAGAAGGAATCACAGCGTAGTTGGGTTGGATATACTCGGCTGCCCGACACGAGAGACGCAGGTTCCAATCCCAGTACGGACAGTACTTTATTTCAGAACTAGCCGAGCCCACAACTTCGTACGCGTGGTATTTGGTATAGCGCGTAACTTTTTTGTTTGTAAACCGATTGGAATGAAACAAATACTAAATGTTACGGGAACATTGCTATAATACATCAGTGAAAACCGCATTCAAATCGGTTAAGCCGGTTTTGGGATTAGCGTGCACAAACGTACATACAAACAGACAAAAATTTTAAAATAATTTTTTGACTTCGGTAACATAAGTACAAGGTGTATAAATTGTTTTTTTTTTTTTTTTAATTGATGTACAGACACGGCTCGTTTACGATTTTATTAAATGTATTAGAATAGATAAAATGTATCTAAATTCTAAACTCCTTACAACGTCTTGGTATGCAAAATTTCATTATGTTAGTCCGGTTTTGGTGTCGCTTTTAGGCGTCTCGGAGCCATAGCATTAAGATATTTTGATTTTTTCTGTGGACTTTTTTTTTTGTTGAGAATAAAATAAAAATAAATAAATAAAATTAGAATTAATGGTAAATTACTCTAATGGTGAAGGAAATATACATACAACCCAGGAATCTTCGTAATGCCAAAACGCTCACGGAGCAGCATTAACAGTAACCCGAGGTAGATAGTCCTATCCAAAATCACTGGATGAGTTTTACGGTAATCAAAATTCTAATATTTTTAAAGCTTTCAAAATGAACTTTACAGAAACAGATAATATTAAGGCTGTGCAATCATGTTCCCTTGCCGCAGAGATAAAGCGCTTGAAATCTAACAGAGATTGTCGCACTGCATTAAGTACACCTCGCAAGTTTCTCAGAAGATCTGCATTAGGACGAAAGTTTGTTACGAGCTGGTGGCCGCATCTATCATATGATCATCAACATCCGCACAATAATACAGAAAACATTGCCGCTAGCATTGATGTCCATATTACGTCAAAATTTCGATCTTAGCACGTCAAAGTATTGTTAGAGAGATGCAATTTAGAGTGAATGAAGCTGCAACACTGGTCCTACAAAATTGTACACTTGGCGACGGTGAACCTTCAACCTATGTGAGAACAAAACCAGCTCATTACCGTAAATCTGGTTATGTAACTTTATTCTTTCAAGTACGCGATGCCGACAAACCACCAATCATAACGTATCTGTGATCTTGATTGAGATTTATTAGTTGAATCCAATGAGTCGACTCACTCTATATAAATCAGAATTCTATCTATTACTGGCGCTGGTTCGCCGCCGTCACGGGCATCTATGACTCTTGTGTTCGTAGCTATACGTCTCATGATCGTTTCCCAGTGTTTGATAAGCGGTAAAGTATCCTGGCTCTGTGGTAATGGAGCCGATATTTCCGGTCGACAAAGCGAATCGATCGATGATTTGTTTTGATCACTCGTTAACGCTTCTTGTCCTTTGCTCCGATTCGTGGTTCAAATGTGTTCCGGAGAAAGTGTAGTCCCAGTTCATAATTTATTTTAATAAATTCTTTATTTGTCCGAACATAGTACGAAAGGTGTCATAAAATCCGCATTTTTAGGTATAAAATATAAATATGACCAAATGAAAGACGAAATGACATAAATTGATGTTTGCCAATGAGCTAAAACTTGAAAGTTTATTTTTAATTGGCTTTACTTCGACAGTCCTTAGTAATAATGCGGAAGTGAGTTTGTTTATTTGTTTATTAATCTCTCACGCCTTAAATAGTAACCTATCATTATACAGAATAGGGTATTTGACAGATTTTAGGAAAATAATAATAATACTATAATACACTTGCAATTTGATTCATTCTTTGTGAATTGCTTTATTTTCTATGAAAATTACAATGAAAGTTTAAATTATAAATAAGACCGCCAAAACGCTAAATCACGTGATATCAATACTCTTACGTCACTTGCATGCAAACAAATATTTAGCTGTCAAATCGTAGTACGCTCATGTACCACTGTAAACAAAGCAAATGACGCAACTTTATATGCCACCAATATTTTAATCACGTGGTCAAACATGAAAATTTCGTTATTTTAATAATGATTTCTTATGAAAATCGTACATATTTTTAAATACTGTGTTAGTTAATTTGGTTTAAAAAATATTTACAGTTAGTCTAGTAACAATTTGTTTCATATTTTCATTATAGTCAAATACGGTAATATGCATATATGTTGTCAGGGGTACAGAATAGGACATAGGGTACATTTCATCTAAAAAACAAAATAATCATCCAAAATAGAAAAAAATAATCTAATACCTTAGAAAACAGAGACGCGTACGATGTCGCAGACAAAAGGCTAGTTTGTATAAATTTTCACTTAGACGAGACTGCTTTTGGAGTAGGTACTAGTTAATTTCCAACAGGCAGGACCCATCTTACGGCTTTGCTTGCATGTAATATTATCAAAGGGACTAGACTTTGACCAACTTTCAAATTATCTTCTTAACAAATTTAATAGAAATATTCTTCTTGATTTAGTCATTCATGGTAATGTTCTTTCGCATTTAGGTACGTTTGTAAGGATGGCTACTGTGTCAGATTTAAGTATTGTAAGTTTAAGGTTACTGTGTCAGCTAAATAACATAGTTCTATATGTCTTTTTATATATTTAATAGTACTTAAATTCAAATCAAAACGTTTCTCTTGTTGTATTTGTGTTCATCAAACGTGTACGTACATATGCGTTATTTTCTCGATATTCCAATACACGACAATAAACGTTTTAACTTTAAGATTTATCGTTGAACTTTCGTCCCTTTGTCCGAGTGAAACTATAAATAAAATATTTACATCCTACACACCTTTGCCGGTTGATAAGGACATCGCCGGAGCACCGTAGAAATGAACTAAGTGACGTCCCTGTCGTGAGTGTCGCTTGCGACGTTTTTTCTATTACGTTCCACGATGGAGGTCTATTAACGAATAGGTCTTCTCTTTCTGAATTCAATTTGAAAACGTCACAAGCGTCAAGTGAGTTTTTATTGGCAGTTGACATTTTAAAGATTACGCATTCAAAATGCATTACCCTACCGACCGAGTGATTTATTCGAGAAATATCGATCTGTTCAATAGATCATTGTGTATTCTTTAGTATTGTGCTGTTGTTACATATTTAGTTTCTTTTTTTTAATTTCGGTAGGTCAGTAGGCGTGGGTCAGTTAGTTGAGCGATTGGAGTTTTTCAATTCCTGGCAAAGTTTCGTCAGTACTCTGTACTGTACTTGTACAGTACTTGTACGATACTTAAACGAAATTAAGTATCGTCAGGGCGCACTTCGTCCTACGGACAGAATTTATTTATTCACTATAAGGCCCGCGACTTCGTACGCGCTGTAGTTCGTTTTTTTAATCCCACAGGAACTTATCTAATCTAACACTCTAATCTAGGTAATAAACTATCTGTGTGCTAAATTTCGTCTAAATTCGTTAAGCCGTTTTTATGTCAAAGAGTAACAAACATGCATACATCCTCACAAACTCTCGCCTTTATAATATTAGGTAGTAAGATTATATTTGGTTATTTATAAATAAACGGTTACATTTTCAATGAAATGGTGGGTGATGTCTTAAACCGTTAACAGGCTTGTCTGGACAATGACTAAAACGTATACCAATGTCCAGATATATAATTTTATTTATATAGTCGTATTATACTTTATTTTTAATTTCAATAAAATAATTAATTTTGCGTTTATTACTTTAATTAATTTCAGTTTTAATTATTTAAAAAGTTTGTATATATTTTTTTTTTCTATGTACAGTTTATTAATTAAATTAGGAATTAGGTGTTTTGATATTCCTTTATCATGTTCATGATTAAATTTAGATTTAAGTTTTAAGCGATGCTTCTGGTAGTGATTAAGAATTAATAAAAATGAGAATTAAGATAGTAACTAATAAGAAGACTCCTTACAGAAGAATTCTGTTTTGAAAACTCGTGTTTTAGTGTTTCGTACATGAGTGATTGAAGTATTTTAGTGAGTAAATATTTCCTCTAAAATATTTTTGTAACGTATTATACCTAAGTAAATTTACAATATCAATAAATTTCCGTGTTAAAATTGCGTGTGATATGATTCTGGCTACGATCTTAGAAATGGTATCAATCTTTAAAAAAAAAAAACAATGATCAATTAATCACGTTTTGACGGATACTAGCGTAGGTGCCAGTTGCCAGACGAAATATCCGAACCTGCTTGAAATATGTTTTAGGCCTTCAATTCAGAAACGTTTCTTCAAGGTCACATTTGGTCTACAGGTTTTTTTTTTGTTTCCGAAACTCGATTCCGACGTCACCTTGACCTATTGAGTGTTTCTTGAATCTAGATATTAAATTTAGATTATGTTTATTAGAAATGTTATTCTATTGTATATTTCCACGTTTACGTTTTAGGTAGTGGCAGGACACATTGCGTCTGGCGGCAGTAACCACCCTCATGCAGAAGAGCACTGTGAAATAACAGCACGCGTGTGTGTGGTTGTGTTTCGGTGCCTTACGAGGGGATGCCAGAGCCCATTTCCCTATTTCTTCCTAATCTCTCATCCTTAATTCTCACTGAGGTCAGCAGCGAACTTGCAACACATTTGGCTTTTGTTAGTAGGCGACGCTAACGACAACCATCAAGTGGACTTCAACGGATAATGACTGTTATAAGTTCAATCGATCAAAGATCCGTTCTTCAAAATTTCATAAATTGATGATACTTACGATTGTGAATTAGGAATGAACTTATATGTATAATATAACACACATTATATGTATCTATTATATAATAAAATCCTAAACGAGCCGTATCTGTATATTATTATTTTTTTTTAAATAATTTGTACAGGTTATACCTACTTATGTTACCGAGGTCAAAAAATATTTTTTAGTATTTTTTTCTGTTTGTGCGTTTGTATATACACGCTAATCTCAGAAACGGCTTAACCGAGCTTCCCGTAACATATTTGTTTCAACTTTTACCAAGCACGTATACAGAGGGGGGGATAGTTGGGATTTATCCCCCCCCCCCGAAATCTGACTGAAAAAAAAAACGACAGATGTCATTCATTCAGAAAGTAAGAAAAAAAGAGTGGTCGGCATGTGTGACACTAGATTTATAGAACGTCACGACTCTATAATATTTTGTGAGTTACTCAAACCTATTGTCATTACATTGAGAGAACTATCCTGCACAAACAGAACTGTTGCCCAAACTGCGTCTAGCCCAACATAGCTGCGACGGAAAAGAGTAGTTTCTTGATTTCTCTAAAAACCTGTGAAAGATTTTTCAGAAAAATTAGAGTAAAGTACAGTGATTACAGCGATTTTTACACAGTACACAGGGTTGTTTCAATGGTTGTCCCCCCCCCCCCCCCGAACTAAAAGTCTGGATACGTGCCTGACTTTTACAAACGGTTCACAAACAAAAAAGTTACGCGCTTTACCTAATATGTACCACGCGTCGCGTACGAAGTTGCGGGCTCAGCTTTAAATAATATACATCATCATATCAGCCGTAAGGCGTCCACTTTTTGACATGGAAGGTTTGACTTTTCCATAATTTTCCAGTAGGAAAATTTCCGATCCCCTTTTCCAATTCGGTAGTGGAGCGATTTTCTTGTTTTAACTTAGCACCTATAGCTTTAATTTAAAAAAAATTGAAAAAACTTTAGTTTCTTTCCCCAGTATGGTCTCATTATCATCTCAGCTGTAGGACATCCACTGCTGGACAAAGGCCTCCCCCTAATTTTCCAAAAGGACCTATTAGAAGCAGCATGGATCCACCGTCAACCCGCGGCCCTTATCAGGTCGTCTGTCCACCTGCGCTTGCCAGTCCGTGGCCTCCACTCGAGCAGTCGAGCACCTTCCGGCCCTCGGCCTGTCGGCTCTCCGTACTATTTGTACTGCCCACTGCCACTTCAACTTCCTAATCCGACGGGTTTTCGGTAACTTTCGATCGTCTACGAAACTTCTCATTCCTGATTCGAGTGTAACCCTCGAGCATAGCCCTCTCCATAGCTCGTTGAGAGACGTTGAGTTTTCTTACAAGGCCTATAATTAGAGACCATGTTTCAGCGCCATATATCATCACTGGCAACACACATTGGTCGAAAACTTTTGTTTCAAGCCACTGACGAATTTTAGACGAGAAGATGTTTCGGAGCTCCCCGAACGCTGCCCATCCGAGCTGGATACGAGATTGACCTCGAAGCTAATTGAACTGTTTGTCCACTATGGTTTAATTCCGACTAAAGCGCGAACACTAGTTAGAAAGAAAGAAAATAGTATATTTCATTACAAGTGCGGAAAGGCTGTCATTGCAAAGAGTTCCGACAAATGTCTACCCGAGCCGAGGCGCAGCCGAAGGCGAGGGTTGACAGTCGGAACAAGTTGCAATGACGGTTCCGCACGTGTACTGAACGACTATTTTTAATACAGTTGCGGAAAAATGAAGCAATTTAATAAAACAAACAACTAAACTCGCAAAGAAAATTTCTGGAAAATGGCGCCAACCGTAGAATATAAGCAGAGATTTTTTTTCTTCACCCATTCTGGTATGCAAAGGAAACTATGCCCATACAGCCAAGTCTTCAGTAGAATTTTTTTATTGATATGAAATGAAAATGAAATTTAATGAGATAAAATGAAATGAAACCTAACCTAACTCATTCAATCAAATCATTAAATCTGATATTGAAACAAATTAGTAGCTTCTTTTTAGAAATATACGAATTTGCATGAATCATAAAAACTTCATGGTTGGTTTATTTTGACAGTTGGGAAAGAGAACGCACGAGTTCGGGAAAGGTAAAAAAAAAGCACGAGTATGTAATAGCTCACATCCCGAACGCTATACGTCCCTGCAATACGCCACTTTTTGAACAACTGTATTAAAAAAGACTTTTTAATACAGTTGCTCAAAAAGTGGCGTATTGCAGGGACGTATAGCGTTCGGAAAGTGGGCTATTACACACTCGTGCTTTTTTTTTACCTTTCCCGCACTCGTGCGTTCTCTTTCCCAACTGTCAAAATAATGTCTATTAAAAAGAAAAACCAACCATGAAGTTTTTACTAAAAAGTTTTTATGATTCATGCAAATACGTATATTTCTAAAAAGAAGCTACGAATTTGTTTCAATATCAGATTTAATGATTTGATTTAATGAGTTAGGTTAGGTTTCATTTCATTTCATCTCATTAAATTTCATTTTCATTTCAAATCAATAAAAAAATTCTACTGAAGACTTGGCTGTATGGGCACATAGTTTCCTTTGCCTACCGGAATGCGTGAAGAAAAAAAATGTCTCTGCTTATATTGTACGGTTGGCGCCATTTTCCAGAAATTCTCTTTGCGAGTTTAGTTGTTTGTTTTATTAAATCGCTTCATTTTTTCGCAACTGTATTAAAAATAGTCGTTCAGTACACGTGCGGAACCGTCATTGCAACTTGTTCCGACTGTCAACCCTCGCCTTCGGCTCGGGTAGACATTTGTCGGAACTCTTTGCAATGACAGCCTTTCCGCACTTGTAATGAAATATACTATTTATTCACTGCACGAAAGATATAAAAACAACAGGACAGAAATTAATAGAAAATTAATAGAACTGAGGTGTTAGAAAAACGCTACAGCGCTGATTTTCAGCCAGCCCCGAATATTCACAATCAAATTTTCACAATAACTCTTTATACCGAGCATTGTTTTGAAATTAAAACTTCTAGAATTATAGAAATGCCAACAAAAATTTTATGTAATGCATTTATTATTTTAAAATGATTGATTTAATTACCATTGATCACAATTAACATATTTAAATTGTCTCGTTGTTTACCATGATTAATTGGTTGGATATGAATATTCATTCAATGAATTGTTGTGCATGAATAAAGCATGTTTGGCGAAATCTACCTAATATCTTACTAATATAGTAAATACTAAAGTTGCGAGGATGGTTGTGTGAATGTGGATTTTTACATCAGATTAACCTAATCACTATTATAACAGCGAAAGTGATTTTGTTTATTAGTTTTTGACGCCTTAACTTATGAACCGATCATCATAAAATGTTCCTGCCTTCCATTCGGAAAAAAATAACTACTCCCGAGTGACGCGGACGAAGTTGTAAACTACAATGAAATGAATAAAACTGTTCACTTGTAGACCGAAAATTAAAATTCTATTTTGTAATTTAGAAAATTTAATAATTCTGAATTATTCTGTTCAATTAATTTTTCTTTGTCCAGAGGCGACAAATCTTGTCAACAACCAGCCATTATGTCTCTTAAGAATTCAATAATAGCAATCGAGAAATTTCATTAATCAAATGAATCGGATGTTTACGAGCATTGTCTTTTCCCCCGCCTCATTCATTTAATCGTCACGAGAGCATTGCAAGGTATCTCGCCGGGGATGTGAGACGAAATCCTTCTAACCGACTCGATTGTAAGGGGCTCCCGATTCTCATAAATAAATTAGAGACGTTGTCGCCGCTGTTTTTATTGGCGGGACCAGACGCATTGGGAATGTCGACGCCGATTTACTAATTCATTTCGGCAACTGATCCCGTTTTTAACGTACGACACGACTCATTGCCTGTAACAATATTTGTAACGGTAGTGGCAACACACACTTGAAATGCAACTAAAAGTAAATAGATTCGGGTGAGCTGCGCGTTTGTGCTAATCTCAGAAACTGCTTAAACGCTTTGAATGCGGTGTTCACCGATGTATTGTAGCAAGCTTCCTGTAAAATTTGTGTTTGTTTGTAGTGGCAGGGCACACTGCGTTTTGCAGTCATTTGGGCAGCCTGTCTGGCGGCAGTGACCACCCCCTCACAGAAGACCACCGTGAAATAACAGCATGCGTGCTGTTGTGTTTCAGTGAGTGAGTAAGGGATGTCAGAGCCCATTTTCCCTATCCCCTCCTAATCCCTTATACTTAATCCTTTTGTAGTCGGCAGCACTTGCAGCATCTTTGACGTTGTTTGTGTTATAGGCGACGGTAGAGAACTACCATCAAGTGGACCGTCAGCCTGTCTGGCGATCTTAACATTAAAAAAAATCCTTTAATATGTATAATGAATGCTGTTTTGTTTTCCAAATTAAATAAATAAATAATTTATATTAAACTGACGGCATAATGCATGTCTATAATAGTTTCTGCATGTTGCAGTTACAAATCTTCCATTGTAAAGGATCTTTATTCTTAGGAATTAACGGTATCTGTTTCTTTTGTACCTATTTTTAAGTACTAGCTCATTGGAGCAATGGGTTTATTTTTATTCGTTCACATCTTTTCAAACTCTAAGACTATGTAAGTATATTTCTTCAATTCTATATTTAAATTTTTAATTAAATTTATCATCGAAATTGATGATTTTGTATATTTATTAAAGTTTTTATTTGGTTTAACCTTAATCTAGGGCATAGGTTCCTAACCTTTTGTGGACTACTTTTTTGGATTGGTATTTTTCTACACGTTTTTGGAGATCAAAAAATAGTTTTTAGACTTTTTGTCTGTTTGTTGGTTTGTCTGTGCGTTTCTGCACGCTAATCTCTGAAACGGCTTTACCGATTTGAATTCGGTTTTCACTGATGTATTGTAGCAAACTTCCCGTAACATTTAGTATTTATCTCATTTCAATCGGTTTACAAACAAAAAAATTACGCGCTAAACTTGATATCACGCGTACGAAGTTAAGTAAGTAACAAATAATTTGGTGGGCTTCGGGCACCCCCATAAAGAACACATTAATAAAGTATCTTCCCCTGAATAAATATAATAATGGAAAATACTGTTAGTAACTTAAATATATTAAGTTAAATTCATTTATCTTAAGGCTTTTGATAGTAATTTTAAAAGGATTACTTTCCCAGATTACAGAATATCCTTAGTTTATATAAAAAAGGTTTTAAACGACTAATATCGCATACTATAATAGATAACCTAGCTGGGGCCAGCGACTTTGTCTACGTTGATAAACAACCCCTGACAATCTTTATCGCTGTGAGGACGGGTGGCGTCCAATTTTTATATTTTTTAAACGATCCCTCGAGAACCTAACGTTTATCCAGGATAAAAAGTATCCTATATGCCCTTCCATGTAATAAACTATCTGTGTGCCAAATTTAATCAAAATCCGTTTAGTAGTTTTTACGTGAAAGAGTAACAAACATCCAGAAATCCTCCCTTACATACATTAGTGGAATATCGTTATGTATTAAGTAAACAAATACTATGCTCATCTTTGTACGTGTCCAGAGTTGAAGGCGAGGTCGAAACGACATAATTGGACCTTCCAATCTGGTAAATGTTTCTTGCGTCTTTTGTAGTAGCCGCATCGCAAATTGTTTTGTCAGCCATATCGTCGTTAGGGCGATACGGTCTCTTATATTTGTTTGATGTACAAATTGCTCTGCGATTTGACCGGGTTCATAAGCGTAAGCGAGGGGTCTTGTGGTCGTTTTTTAAATCAGTTCAATAAATGCAAAGAAATGTATATTTTTAGTATCCATCTGTTTCTCGTTTAACTTCTTTAAAACCATCCAACGCATTTTGAAAGGGTTTTCACCAAT
Organism: Bembecia ichneumoniformis; assembly: GCA_910589475.2. Classification (NCBI taxonomy): domain Eukaryota; kingdom Metazoa; phylum Arthropoda; class Insecta; order Lepidoptera; family Sesiidae; genus Bembecia; species Bembecia ichneumoniformis. The sequence goes on along the minus strand of OU342539.1, from coordinate 13,066,418 downwards.
GGTTGGGTGGTTATTCGGTTTATCCCATCTCGGCACTGGTTATTCAACAATTATTGTCGTATTTATGACTGCGAAACGCGGTTACCGCTATTTAAAAAAATGCTGGAACTATCATTCTATCTAACGTATTTTATCATGTCTGATAGAATCATGTCTTTAAAATAATCTAAGCACTTTTAAAATTTTTTGTTAACATTTAAATTTAGATAATGCTTTAACAGCAGCAAATGTCTTGTAATAAAACGGGACAAGTGCGAGTTGAACTTGCTTGAAGAGGGTTCCGTACGATGTTACCTATCCGCACAATATTGAATGATTTACAGTGTTATTTTAATATCATGGACTTCTTATAGGTTTTCCTATAATCTATAAGTAGAAAACTAATTTCTGTATTTTTTTTTTCAAAATTTTAGGTTCAGTAGTTTCGGAGATAAGGGGGGACGAGTGATCCTATAAGGATTCCGTTTTTTTATTCGGACGTACGGAACCCTAAAAATGCTGGAACTGGTATTTAATAATTTTTTCAATTTCCTTTGAACATTTAAATTTAGATAATGCTTTAACTGCAGCAAATGTAACAGTCCTATAATAAAAAGTCTTATATATTTCCAGGTTTCCATCTCTTTACAGCACACTCACTAATTTAGATGTAGGGCTAAAGGTTCAGAACACTTCGATAACCATTTACTATCTCTTCGACTTAGATCACTAGAGTAATCGCCGAGTCAAACAATCAGTATACTACAATCTTTTGTTATATCATTTGAGGATTTTTATTGGGAGAAGAAAACAAGCACGTTTGTACTGTTCAGTTGACTTCATTCAAATAATTGTATAGGTTTTAAGTACGTATATTTGTACAGTTCCAACAATTTTGTTCTATTTTTTTTTTAAATGTAAAGGTCATTAGACAAGCTAAAACGGTCCACTCTATGATCTATGACTGCGATAGAGAAATGGAAATAATAAAAGCCAATAGAAATAAATATATTCCTTTTACTTCTTGGACCATTAAAGCTAGTACCTTGGGCCTCGCCAGAGTCGAATTAGATATTGTTATTGTAAGAAATAGTAATGTTTTTAAATTCATCGCTACTTAGCAACGAGAAACATTAGAGAATATTAAAGTTAAGATTAGAATCGTTTTATGCTAGAGTGCCTTGTTCTATTCAAATGAGGTCCAACGGGAATACTATTATTATGCGTAATATAATCAATTCTCATTATTTACAGCGCTTAAGCCTTTTCTTGAGATTGTAGTCTGACGTTTCTTCCTACAGTTTTTTTAGGCTGACGGTCCACTTGATGGTAGGTGGCTACCATCGCCTATATCACAAGTAACGCGACAGGCTGCAAGTGCGCTGCCGACTACAGTAGGATTAAGGATAAGGGATTAGGAAGTAATAGGGAAATGGGCTCTGGCATCCCTTACTCATTCACCGAAATACAACACCACACGTGCTGTTATTTCACGGTGGTTTCTGTATAAGAGGTGGTTACTGCCGCCAGACGAGCTGCCCTGAAATGACCACGACACGCAGTGTACCCTGCCACTACTTTCCAAAACCAGACCAGAGCAAACTTTGAAAAGTTAATTTTCAATGTCGGGAATCGAACCCGGGAACCCTAGAACAGAGCGTTAAGGTGGCGCTGTACGAGCGTGGGAACTCAGTAATAGGTATTTGTGAGAATTTGTTGTCTCTACTTACTATAATGCGAATGACCCAAGACAGAATGCGACGCAACACATTCGCGCCACTTATTCAACTCGCGAAAATAATAAAACATACGCCAGCAATTCCAATATTTTAGAAAAATCTTTATAGATGGTAGCTATTGACATCCCAATTTTAAATGTACATTATAGGTAGGATGTTTCCATCCAAAAACATTTTTGGATTTTAGTCAGACAAGTATTCAACCCGCGAAAATGTCACAAATTCTGCACATTTTAGAAATTAATTATACTCGATATAAAATTAATTTCAGTTTTTTGTTGCGATGCAAACCTTTATATTATGTCCTAGAAATGTCATGTTTTTTTATGTATTGCTACGACCTATAAATAATGAGTAATCATGGAATTACGTAGTATGGAATAAGTAAGCTGTTCGAGTTGGAAAGTGCCCTCTTAAGGTAAGCCACCCTAACCACTCATCCAACGGACTCGAAAAATACGCAAAATATTTTTATATTATGTTATGTTACCGGAAATGTGTGAAACCTAGGAATTAAATACAATTCCTATTAAATATAAACAATTCCGACCTTAATTAGGAAATGTGTCAAAAAAATATGTTTCAGAGATTCTTTAATACACCCAATTCAACAGTATTTTTGACAAAACTAGTATTCCGGGTGTGCTCCGTTCGCATTTAATTTCATAAAGTTTCCAGAACCTAACCTAACTTTGTTTCCACTACAAATAAGTCTTGTAACACATTTAGTAAATGACGCTGACGAATCGTCCCATCCCGCCCCGCTGTACCCACTGACGATATCCCGAATGCATTTCCAAAATTGCTATTTAGAAAATGTATAGATTTCCTAGACAAAGTGCATATAAAAAAAATATGTCATACTTTCCCTATCTATTTTAGGAATTGTGAACTTTTCCTAGGAATTGTATGCAATGGCGGATTACATACTTTTCCGTTAACATATATGAGAAGTAAATGCATGTTGCCTGTGAACTCCAAAAGCGCTTGACCGATTTTGATGAAAGTGAAGTTTAGTAGCGATTGGATAAAAATTTTGGTAATTTTTTGTCATGTTTTCCCTAAAAATTAATTTAAAATTAGATTTTTTTCTATTTAAAAATAAAAATGAAATATTCAATAGCTGACAAAAATATATGAGCGCGGACGAAGTCGGGGACAAATCCTAGTGCTAAATAACAATTGTATTAAAAGTCCCAAAAGAAAATCTAGGCTCGTTTTTAATTGAGACCAATTATTTCTTTGTTAGTGTTAGGTATATTCCTAACGTCCAGGTTTTTAGTTCCCCAGTTTTAATATCAAGCTTTTCTCGTTCGGCGGCAGTAACAAACCCTAAAACCAAGTGGACCGTCAGCCTGTCTGGCGAATTTAACATTAAAAAGAAATAACAAATAGGTAGTATAATATAATTATACTCTGTGACCGCATTGGGTTATTGAATCTGCTTCAAAATAATAATTGACACGTTATTATTTTTTTCTATAACATTCGCTTCGAAAATGTCAAGAATATTGATGTATTATTTTCAAAGTGGCATAGGGCAAGTTTATCAACTTCTGTGTACAAGGCCATCGCGTATGTGTGCGAATGTTGCAGTAGAAAATGGAATTTATCTATTTTCGTTCTTCCCACTTCACAAACTACTGTTTTTTTTTTCTTAGCCACATGATTTATTTAAACACTAGCTATCCACCTCTGGCTTCGCACGGATGCAATTTTTTTCGGCCATTTTCCAATTTTTCTCTTCATAAGAATAGTATTCGGACTTTAACGAATATTTGAAAAAAAAAGCCAATTGGTCCAGTCGATGGTCTGGAATTTTGATTCATTTTTATTTAATAAGGACTGGCTTCGTCCACGTTGATAAATAAAAGATATAACGCCTGACAAAATTGCAAAGCAATAAAACGCTTGACATACGTTGACATACACTTTGCCAAGCTTTGAATCTTTAGCACGTGCTCGCGACTTCGCCCGCGTGGAGTGAAAGAATTTTTTAAATCGGATGAGTAGTTTGGAAGATTACTGCTATGTGCAAATAAACAATCTTTATCTCTTTATAATATTAGTATATATTTAAAAGTGTTGAATTGAGGTCCTTCGTGTGTTAACAGAAAAGTGTAATAATAATTGTATAGATTTAAATATATATACAAACAAAAAAAATTACCAATAGTTGTCAAATAAAACAAAATTACTAATAGGACTACTTTAAGTACTTAAATTTAACTTTAAGTACTTACTTACTTACTTAAAGGTACTTAAAGTAAGAACTTTACTGTGACTTCACTACTTTAAGTAGTGGCAGGGCACACTGCCTTTCGCAGTCATTTGGGCAGCCCGTCTGGCGGCAGTTTGTTTTTCGGTGAGTGAGTAAGGGATGCCAGAGCCCATTTCCTTATCCCTTATCCTTGATCCTACTGTAGTCGGTAGCGCGCTTGCATCAGCTTTGGCGTTGCTTGTGTTATAGGCGACGGTAGCCACCTACCATAAAGTGGACCGTCAGCCTGTCGGCCGATCTTAACATAAAAAGAAAACTTAAATAAGGCAACTTTAATACACAAACTTAAATAGGGCAGGCGGTTTGGCGGCAGTAGCCATCGTGAAATGACAGCATCTGTGTTGTTTAGTATCGTTGAATGAGTAGGTAAGGGATGCCATCCCCCATTTCTCTATTATCTCCATTTGGCTGCGCACATTCGGCACCTTATATCGTTGCTTGTGTTAATAGGAGACGGTTTCCACCTACCATAAAGTTGATGGTCAGCTTGTCAGCCGACTTTTACATTTAAAAAAATGGGAGTAGCTATTGGGGAAGCTATTTCTACATAGACGTTGCCTCACAAAGCTCAGGTATAAACGTACAGCAAATGCAACCTATATTTGCTCGATATGACACTTTCATAAGTATTGATTCTTTGATTTAAGAACATATGCAAACTTATTTAGTAATTACTCTCAAAATTGTCCGCACTTACATCTGTAGCAAAATTTACTTACTACTTATTATTTACTTTAATTTATTTGTATTTACTTACATCTGTCTTATTTATCCTTCCATAAATAAGACCATCGTGAAATGTATACTGTTTGTTGTTTCAGTGCATAACTGAGAGATATGTCAGTTTACTATTCTGTTTTCTTCCCCCAATATATTTTAGTTCTTGCGTGATCGTTTGCACTTTTGCGACCTGTCATTGGTTTCGCCGAAGAGGTTTTGTGACGTCGTAAATACTAACCTATACCGAATTGAGACAAGACATTTGCGGTCATGTTAAAATAAGAAATTGGAAAATCGAGATTCCTCCTTTAGCTACAACACGGTGCTATAATGAGAACTGTCCATGGGTTACCAAATTGGCGGGCAAAACATTGCTTTTGTCTCGCTGTCAAATGTGAGGCGATCGATCAAACACGTCGACTTGAAGTCTGTTATGATTGAAGGGACGGCATGTCGCGTTCCGTTGCGCCGGCGCATCTGCCCAATTTGGATCTGGTGCAACGTGTCGCAATTTATAAAATTGGCCCTGTACGAAAGTTTATATTGAATAGTATATTAGATGAAACAACATCGCTATTCGCGTCTGTAGAGTAGATCTCTTAATTTTTCAAAACAGTTTAATGGACTTTGGTGCAGATTTCTTTCGCATTTAGAGAATTGCTTCCATGAATCTACATCTATGTGTAGTTATGGTTAAATTAATTGTTTTGTTTTTGAGTGTCATAAACTAGCCATAAAATAAAACCTTTTTCGGACTCTTACATTGCTTCATTTTGTGGCTTAATTTGATTTTATTTTAAATTTGATTTTATGAAAATAAAATCAGGCTAGATAGAACTGAAATTTAGTTAATCTTCACCAAACTCGACTGGCCTCGTCAAAATTTCTAATGATGTATAAACAGTGTCTTATAATGTGAGGTCATTCGTAAGACTGCAATAAAATAGGGTACCTGTATTGTAATTGTAAGACTATTATAAAACTATGTAGACGAATTTTTCTCCAACACACTTAGCTGATCCCTCTTCAATTTCAATATTAAATTGTAAGGTACTGGCAATATTAAAAGAGGCAATATAGGTACATTTCGTCAAAATTTATAGAGGTATCAATTGCGACTCGCGCTTTCCGATCTTTTTTTTAATTGTTTAAATAATTTGATATCTATGCTTGCCCGTGAAGGTAAAACAATGGTGGGTAGGTCACGCTCTCATCAGTCATGTCGCGGTGACCGGCCGGACCTGCCGCGCGCCCATTTATTTTTAAAAAAACTGTTTTGTACCAAGCATGAGTAGGCAAAGCGATATTTTAACTTTTATTAAGTGCTCCATCTTATTTTATGATCTTTGGGAATAATTAGTCCTCAGGGTGTTTTGCGCCTTAATTTTATTTTGATTTCATTTGTGAATATGAAATTATATCGCTTAGTCTAACACCGCCATAGTCCGTTAGATAACACCACAGCTACCTTCGAAGGCATGTGAAGGCCTGCCAATCTGCAATTTTTGCATATACGTTGTCAGGATACAGAAAAGGACATGGAGCAGGCTTTCATAAAAACCGTTTCCGAGGGATCATCTAAAAATATAAGTAAATGAATCTAAAAAAATCTATAACTTTTTAAAAAAATATTTGGGATAGCCCTAAAGTTTTTTTTTATGTTAAGGTCGACAGACAGGCTGACGGTCCACTTAATGGTAGGTGGCTACCGTCGCCTATAACACAAGCATCGCCACAGCTGCTGCAAGTGCGCTGCCGACTACAGTAGGATTGGATAAGGGATTAGGAAATGCATCCCTTACTCACTCACCGAAAAATAACAGCACGTATATGCTGTTATTTCACGGTGGTATTCTGTAAGGCGGCGGTTACTGCCGCCAGGCGGGCTGCCCAAGTGACTGCAGTGTGCCCTACCACTACTTTTCAAATCCAGACCAGAGTAAATTTTTGAAAATTACATTAAAAAAGTGACACGATTTAGAAAACTTGGTTGTAAATTCATAGTAAATGGATTGAGTTTGTTCACATGTATAGAAGGGAAGACAAGCGTAACAGGTTGGCTGGTTAACATCGGCAAACTAACTCACGAACAAAGCGTCAGTTTTGCATATTTTGACATACAATTTTCTGCGTCTTTCATCTAAGATAATTGGATTTATGTTGGATGCAACTTGCATTACGGTACATGTAGTAATACTGTATAAGATTCGCTGTTCGTTGTCGTACCACCAGAGCTTTTTGTAGCTCCAACGGGAAATTCTCTCCATAAGTTTCTAATAGGACCGGTCAATCGATTTAAGAGTATTCGCATGGAATTGCAGAAATAATGAAAAATATATACCTACTTTTTTTTTTATGTCAGGTCGGCAGACAGGCTGACGGTCCACTTGATGGTAGGTGGCTACCGTCGCCTATAACACAAGCAACGCCAAAGCTGCTGCAAGTGCGCTGCCAACTGCAGTAGGATTAAGGATAGGGGATCAGGAGTGGATAGGGAAATGGGCCCTGGCATCCCTCACTCACTCACCGAAACACAACAGCACACGTGCTGTTATTTCACGGTGGTCTTCTGTAAGGGGGTGGTTACTGCCGCCAGACGGGCTGCCCAAATGATTGCGAAACGCAGTGTAAACCTACATGACTGTACAATAGCAAATGCTCGTTAACGAGTGGTTCTATAGAAGTTTTTCCACTGTCATGCTGTGCGCAATAGATTCAGAGTTTATCCTCATTAGCCACTTGGATATTAGGGATCCACCAGGGATGGTCCGGATAAGTTGAAATTTCTTTTCGCTTTGACAAACTTCCAACTACAAAAGTTTTTTCGTTCCGCTACTACATTAGGGCTCTTCAAATCGAGCTGTAAATAAAATCTTACTAGTTCGGGCAATCGCACCGTGCTCTGGTAATTCGGCGGCCAGTTATCACCAAGTTGACTGTCAGCGTAAATATTTGTGAAAAAATTCAGTGGTTATGTGCAAATTTTCGAAGGCATAACTCTTCGCACGCAGCGAAATGTATTCTAATTTTACAAATAATTAAGGTTTACAAATAAAATTGTACCTTTTGACAATTTATTATATTTCGTTTAAAGACTAGAACTTCGTAATTAAGTTACTTTCATAAAAATTGAAGTCAATAAACAGTGAAGAGTTGTAGGTAGTCAAAAAAAAGTATTAAATTTATATTAGCCAATAAATCGACACTACGCCCAAGGCGGTCACAATGTTGCCAAAATGAGAACATCGAATGAGAAGAGTCAAAATTATGGCACTGGAATACACGTCGAAGCATGTTTTAATTTCGTTTAATTCAAATAAATTTGCTTAGTGAGTTATTTCGGTGGCTCCACTCAATATCTTTGTGACCTTTGATTGTGTAACAAAGGTGTATTGTTATGTTTGTAAAAGTTATTGTATCCTGTTTGGTTTGCAAAAGAAATGTTGATATTTTTTAAATACTTTATTTTTTAATTTGACTTCCATCCTACTGTATGAGTGTTTGTTAATTAGGTAAGTAATCTGTACAGAATAATTTATATTGTAAAATTTATCTTAAAATTCGCAGACGTCATGTTTGACCTTGAATTGAATGGCAAATTTGCGTACAAAGATCTATTTTTATGACCGCCATTAATTACACTGTACTTGCAAATGGTCACAAAGAATCATATTGATATGTGATCGGTGGTCATCGCCCTCATTGTTTATTTCATCGCTCATAAATTTTAAGTGACACTCTTGTGTAACCTATTGTGCTTTTGTTACTATATTTTGCTTAAATAAAAAAGAATGTTTGTTTATTGTCTTAGGTCTGGGTTAACGAAACCTTTGACAAAACTTAAAAGTTGTACATGGTATATTTAAAGATTATGGTAACGGGACAGAAGTCTCGTTTCAGTTCAGTTCAGTTGGTGAGCATGAAGCAAGACGTATAAGAAGCTAGAGAAATCGAGTTGTTGACAGGTCCAGTACAAACCAACACCTTTCATTCGCGGAGTAGGTACAATTACAAGTCCTTAAGATTTTTTTATCTGCAGATTTTTATTCTGTCAGTCTATGCTTGCAGGGTTTATCGTACAAAGTTTTATGACCAGCCACTAAAGCGACTATTAGAAATATTTTTGAACTTAAGCAAGCTTAAGTTAAACTTACAGAATTAAGCTTCTGAAATAATCGTTCCAAAATGATTCTTCACACGATAAATAGCAAAACCCGCGACCAATTCACTAGTATCGGTACGCTATTTACGAGTAATGATTGAAATTTACAACCTGCCAAATTTTTATTGAAGACGTCCAAGCCTAGTTGTGCGTGCAATTGTGTTTGTTTCGGAGTCAAATGCGTCAATAGGCCTCAATAGGCATGGTAAGAAGTCGTAGGAAAAACCTAAATTCAACTACATACTTCAAAACACAGAGACATTAGTTCTTGCGCCACTAACGACCAGTTGGCGCATTTTTAATTTTGTGGAGCAGTCTCGTGGAAAAAAATACCTGCTCGATATACCGTTCAAACGCTTCGTTTTCTTAGAACATTAATTTGGACGCAACTCTACTAATTGGGCAATTCTGGAGCTAAACAAATAAAGTGCCCACTATAATTATCATAATGATCGTTGATTGCAAATATTGATTGGCCGAGAACGATTGCGATCCGACGAATTAACTGCCTCGTTAAAACAATGTTAGTAAGTATAAACTAATGTTATATTATTATTATGAGCGAAATTGACTTGTCAGAATTTAATGGCTTTTCGAGCAGTAAATGTTAATTTGTCTGACCATAACAATGAAACAGTCATGATGATTTTAACTAGGATTTAACGACTTTCTACTGAGTTCCGTGTACGGTGAGCTCTTACTTGCTCAATTCTCTTACTTGGAATTTAGTCTTAAATTATTATTTCTTGTTTTTTTTTTTAATTATTCTTGGTTATAAAACAGTCTGTAGTTTCAATTTAGTTAAATGTTGACAGTTGACTCAATGAGATACTTGGCTATCATCATTTTTTCTTAATAGATACATTATTTCACTATTTTTTCTTAATAGATACTGCTAAGGATTGGAACTCTCTGCCGGCGTCTGTATTTCCGAGCTCATATAACCCAAATCTTTTCAAGGTTCGAGTGAATAGGCATCTTCTGGGTGAGCTCGCTCCATCTTCGGCCTGATCCTTCCTACATGGATAGATGCTGGTCAAGAGCAAACCCATCTATAATAAAAAAAAATAAACTATGATCCAAAATACATTTTATATTGAGACAGTATTGTTGTAAGTGTGTTGTATTTTATGTACACAACCAAGTTCATAAAAGTTTTCATCAATTAGCTTTTGACCAAATTCCGAACCAAGGTCAACCATTTATGTCTGTGTCAGGATTATAATTGATTTATTATTTTTTAAGGCATAGTTATTATATTTATTTACGAGAAAGGGCTGCTGGTCCACTTGATGGTTAGTGGCTGCCTTCGTCTATAAACAAAAGCAACACCACGGCAATTGCAAATGTGGTACCTGATGGTTAAAGAGTAAAAGAGACAATATGAGGATTGGGTAATTGGCTCTAACATCCCTTACTTCTGCACTGAAACTCAACAGCACACTTTAAGGGGTAGTTACTGCCTTCAGATGGACTGATCAGTCGTAAAACGCAGTCTACCTTGCTAGTATTTTGTAATGGTGTCTATAAAGACTTTTTTTTATTTTTATTAAAGATGCTCTTGACCAGCATCTATCCATGTAATGAGGCCGACCATGGAGCGAGCTCACCCAGAAGATGCCTATTCACTCGAAACTTGAAAAGATTTGAATTGCATGAGCTCGGAAATACAGACGCCGGCAGGGAGTTCCAATCCTTAGCAGTGCGCATCACAAAAGATGTTTTAAAGCGCTTGGTCCGAATTAGAGGGATTTCGACAAGGTGAGGATGGTAACCAGCCGTACGTCTGCATGTCCGATAGAAGAAATAAATGATCTCATGCAGCTCTCGAGCCACGGAGCATATACAAAGAGGAGATGGCCTAAACAACTGTGCACTGATTTCAAACTAGGTCCTGACGTCATTTTTTGTGGGCGTGGTCTTGGTCAGTCTGCTGTCGGCACTGGTCACGGTGTGGCGGCGCTTGTTTGTTGTAGACTACAGTCAATTTTCATTGGCAATTTAAGATAATTGGGCGGGGTCTAACTTCCTCCTTGCCCCGCGCAGTAGTCACGCGCCGCTCTATAGAAAAATTCAATAACAACATCTCCTCTTTGTATATGCTCCGTGTCTCGAGCACACTCTCCGAAGTACATCTTATAGAATACACACAGACAGGGAATTTGCGTCTATGTGCCAGCTTTGGAGTCATTTAGAATATCTTTGATTTGTTGTATAATCTTCATAGATATATATATAAGTACACACAGTAAAGGTATTGCATTTTATTGCATTGGTCGTAACTAGCTACGTTTTAGGTCACACGGAAACGGCGCCGACATTCGATTCTTGTTAAAATGCCACTAAGGTATTAATTTATTCCAATTGCTTTCGCTAATTTTGCGGATCTGTGTGGTCCTGTTGCCCACGCCCACTCTGCCGACCGTCGCTCAATGATTTACTGTTCACCGGTAAAGCCTTAATTAGCTCTTCGCGTGGCCGACTCATTAGCAAGCGATTCGATTGTGTATACATGATGTATGGTATTTAGAACTAGTCAATACAAGGGGAAACTTGGGGCGGCCTCTTCTCAACGACGTCGCTCTAGCATACTAATTGATTCAGATTTCAACAGATTTAAGCTGCGTAGGAACTGGAATATAGTTACTGTTTCAGTTATTGTATTTATCCTTTGATAAATAATTAGTGTTAAGTTAGTAGTGGTTATGAATGAGTAAGTTTAGTAGACAGGGCACACACTGCGTTTCACAGTCAAAAATTAGGCTTTCCTGCTGGCGGCTGTAACTACCACCTTACAGAAGACCAACTTGAAAGATTGCATTTGTGCTGTTGCGTTTTGGTGAATGGCTAAGATGTGCCAAAGCCTATTTCCCGATCCCCTTCTAATCCCTTCTTCTTAATCCTGCTAAGGTCGGCAGCACACTTACAGCTCCTTGACCGACATTGAGCTTTCTTACGAGGCCCATAGTTACAGACCACGTTTCAGCGCCATATGTATTAATACATATTAAATGTAATATATATATATACCATTTTGAAGTGTTTTATTTAGAATTTATATAATCTTTGACAGAAAAACACTGTTATGTACTTCACATTCTAAATATGTTTTTCCTTTTCTTTCTATCCCATGTTCACTTTCACCCCCTATATTTGGGGTTATACTAAGTTTCATCAACATTGGTTTAAAATTTAATTTTAAAAACAAAAGAAAACTGAACACTGTCTTTAAAAATACTGAAGCAGAGTTACTATGCTTTTATAGTGTTAGTATGGATTATTTAGGCTTGCCATGTCGTGTGCACTTCTTAAGGTGTAATTAGAACAAAACAGCTATTTGTGATGTCAAAAATTATATATACTACATACCAGCAACGTAAAGAGGCTTTGTTAATGGCATAAATCTTCAGTTTTGAATGTGAATTTAAACATTAAAACACATAGCTGGCGGCGTGAACGGGCCCATTCATGGTCGCGGCGGGGGACCGGTTCAACGAATCGAAACTTGTGTATTATTGAGCTTTTGGTGCTATAACGACATGTTTAACTTCAAATTGACTTGACGTTTTGAAAATTATTCGGTCAGTTTTTTTTTAGTGTGTTTTATTATGAAGCTTTATTTTATAGAGTAAAGAAAGAATGCAGTTTATATACCGCTTGTAGTGGATTCTGTTCTCACATCACTTGGTACTTTGGTTGTCTGTTTGGTTCTTATTTTAGTAGGTTTATTTAGAATCTATTATTTCGATGAAGTCTATTTGGAATGCGCAATCGATCGTAGACAGACAGGGTCTCCAATATGTAAATTCTGCGAAGAGCGCATCTAACGCATGAATTTAGCGTTCGTAAAGTGGCATATCTGCGTAGTGTCCTGAGGGATGTGAAGTTCATGAAGTCCACAAGCTCCATCTCGTCGTGGAGGCAAGATTTAGTGACCAAGAGAAGTGGGCAGAAGACAGATTTCATGGCTGGGAAACATTCGTCAGTGGACAGGAATTACGTGAGTGAAGGAGCTGTCCCGAGTGGCGCGTGGCAGAGAGGCCTTTGCATCGGTAATTGCCAATGTTCGGAAGACCTAATACGGCATTTGAAAAAGAAGAAGTTTTAATCGATAATTTTAACCTTCAAGTATTTCTTAACATGAAATTGAACATAAATTCAACGGGTTTACTCAATGAATCATAAAATTCGTAAATCAGGAATTTATAAAAATTGTGTCACTAGTCCTTTATTTATTATAATAAAATCTTTTACATGTTATAAGATAGTATTAATTGATACATGTTATAAGATTGTACTGATTGCCATTAGGTATATTTTAATTTAATAATCGTGTTATGCTTCAAAACGGTAGGTTATGGGATGCCAGTCATGACAACTACATTATTTTTAAGCTTATTAATGATACTTAAGTTCTGTACTAAAGTTTTAATCGGCTACTTCTATTTCATTTTTCATATTTTACCCAATATTTAAGGAAAACCTTCCAATTTTAAATCTGTTCTCGGAAGAAGTTACAAAAATTCGTTGTACAATATTGCACCTTAATGCGTAGGTTGCGCTCATTTTGGTAAAAATTGTGTTCGGTCTGATGTTAGTCCTTGACATAGAGGATACAACTGATTGGCTCACACGCCAGTAGAGGGCAGCAAACAAATTGTAATGTTATTTTGGATTTTTAAAAATAAAATTTTGTTATATACGTGACAGGTGCCAATTTGCGATAAATACTTTATATTTTTGAAGTAATATTAAAGTAGGTAATAAACGAACAAAAACACGTGCAATTTATTATGGTAGTTCTAATGAAGTTTACATTCAACAGTTTCATTTGTATTTCTCACTAACTTACAAATAGTCTTCATATGTTTATTTTCTATGTCTTCTATTAGTTCTATCAACGTATGGGATGGTTCTATCAAACGGATTTCAATTTATACATTCCTTGTACGGTTGCCGCTAGCGCGCCCCGAATCTCATCAGAACCAACACGCTCGTCAAACATTTACATTTTAATAAAATAATAAAGATATCACAATAAACTCGTTCTATCGTTCCGTTATGGTCGTCTCAGGGTGCAACCCTCATAAAGGGTCGTTTACACTTGCGTTTATAGATTTTTTGTATTCTAGGACTAAGATTGCATGTTGCGAACTTGTCTGTTGAGTCAAAAGATTATTAGATTTCCAGTTAAACTAAGTGCTTGCTGAGGATAAAATGAATTGCTCACCTCACTAAAGTTTCCATCAGCACTAAGCAGTGAAGAAGTTAAAATAAGTATGATGACCAGTTGTCGGATACAAAAACTCGATCACAATTAATTTAGACACGTTTCAGTATCCCCGGAATGTTCAGAAATGTTAACGTTGATTAACTCGAGTGTTTGTATTGCCAGATGCTTGCGGCTTCAATAAAATTTTATTTAAGTTTGTTTATATAATTTTTTGAAAATACAAAAAAAAAATATGATGAAAACTCATACAAATTAAATGCAATCTTTTTTTATAATACAGAAAATTATGTTCTTTTTTCTGTCTTCTTATTGTTGGTATCTCCATGTATCTCAGACCGTCGGAAGAGTCCGGTCTCGGGTATAAGGAGTGAAATTAATTTTGACCTTTATTGTCTAAAAACCAACTCCATCGTATATGTAACACTCCATAATATTATAACACTTCTGTTTAAATTGTTTTGAATTTTTCTCAATTCGAAATTATGTCGAAAGACAGGCTGACGGACACTTGATAGTTGGTGGCTACTGTCGCCTATTAATAGAAGCAATAGCGTTTTTTTTAACGAGTCTCGTAAAGACATTTTTACAATTAAACGCTTCGGACAACACACGTAGTCAAAAAATGTTCTAAATTAGTTTAATTTTTATTTTATTTATAATTGATAAATATCTTCGCTGTCACCTTAATATCTCTTTATCTCTCACAAGTCGAGTGTGCATTCATCCTAAGAAAAGTTGCGCGACTCAACCCAACGACTGTCATAGCTTCAAACTGACACATTGTCTTGTCTTCATTTGATTGTTATTTTGAATCGTTGTATAAATTTGTGTTTAAATGGGATTTTAAAGCGGTGTTTTACTTCGAATAATATCTATGCTCGAAGTGGACGGCAGACACTGGTTTCGCAGTCATGGCATGGTGAAGAGGTCTTTAAGAAGACTGTGAAATAACAGTATGTGTGTTGTAGTGTTTCGGTAAGACTTGATAATTCGCATGTAGGTACGTTACGTGTTGGGGACTAAAAACATTAATTTATTAGCACAGCACAATGATGAACTAGCATTCAATTCGCTGCCGCGAGGACACACACGCACACGTTTTTATCTCTGTCCTGTTGTTTTTATTTATTCAGTGTCTTTCGTGCAGTGAATAAAAGTCTTTCTTTCTTTCGTGCCAGAATAGGCTATTTTTGCGTCCTTGTTAACCGAGTCCCCCAATATCCCCAATATCCCAATATATGCGTCTAATTCAAAAAAGGCTTAAGTATATTTTTTTATCAACATTTTTGCTTTAGAATTATGTCTATGTAAATATTTTTTAATATTATTTCTTTTTCGTTAAGAAAATAATTATTAAAAAGTGCATAAAAATGTGGGAAATTCAGAATACTTGAAACGGTCAGATCGAATGTGACATCAAAGTCTATGAAATGTCAACAAGCGTGTAGATGTTTGTGATTTTTAACATTTGATTGTATTATTGACTTTGACGTCACGACAAGCGCGCCAAAAGGGCGGGTGTTTAAAGTGCCCGTAGCTGTTAGTTAATTTTAACTTTTTTTTTGTTACTAAATTTCTGTTCTTTTGACGCTGAATATTTTTTACGGTTATTCAGCGTAAAACTATATAACCTATCGTATGAAAATATAAAAAAAAATGTGCATATTCCCTATTTTAAATGTATATTTAAATGTACATTTAAATGTATAGTTATACCTTTGTCATTCGGTCTTGCTTGTATCTGACTCCTGACTTTACAACTTCTTTATTCTATGAAACAAGACAGTGATGGGCTTTCTTTCGTTTTTCTTTATTTTTATGACGTATAATGTACAAATAAAAAGAAATAAAAGTGTTATTTCTATTACTTGTAATAATAGGTAATTACAGATTATTATTGAAATGGCACGAGTCGTATATATGTGAGGTCAGCTAAGAGTCGTTAAAAGTTCACTCCCTCAGTAGCCAGCAACATTACTCAACCAAAATATTTTAATTTACATTCAATTTCCAATTATGCTAATGGCCGGCCATCGACAGTGATGTAGAAACCGATGATTTGCTGCTATCGATAGTAGATATCGATATTAAATCGTAGGCGTGGATGTCGCCTCCAGTTAATAATCAAATTGTTATGTAACGTTGAATAATCGTCAATTACTATACAATCTGAGTTCATACGTGAGATGGATTCCTCGTACACGCATAATGTTAAAAGACGCATAATGTTAGTAGACGTTGTCTTATTATACTAGCTTTTATTCCCAACTTCGTCTGCAATCTTTATTGAGGTATTAAATCATTTATTCAATTTTTATTGTTTGATTTGTAATTTAGATGATCCCTCCGGAACAGGTACTTTTTTCTGGAAGAAAGGTGCCCTATGATCAGTGAATATTTAAGGCGTGAAAGCGTAAATCAACGTCTTACTCATACATTTATATCTCAATGTAAGTGCATTTTTAATATACCTAAAGTTCGGCAGGCAGGCTGACGTTCCACCTGATGGTAGGTGCTTACCGTCATCTATTGACACAAACAACTATTTATAGGTGCTGCAAATGCGCTTCGCTGCGACCTCGGTAGGAAAAAAGTTATTACGAAGGGACAAGGAAAGGGCGCTGGCATCCCTTACTCACTCACCAAAACACAACAGCTGCCGCCAGATTGGGAGAAACGCTGTGAGCCCTGCTACTACTAAATTGGCGTACGCAGCCAATGTCGGACACAATATGCAAATTGTGTGATTTTAAAGTAACATTTCTATGATATTTTTACCGGAATTTTGTAGTTTGCGATTGTGTCTCTTTAACACAACCCTATTCAGGAACGTTACGATAAGAGAGGCTCAGAAAACAATTAATACTGAAGTAGTCTTATGTAAGGGGAAGGTTACTGTCGCCAGACGGGGGGAAACGCAGTGTTACTTGTCACTACTACATTGGCGTACGCAACCAATGTCGGACGCAATAATATGCAGATTGCGTGATTTTAAAGTAACACTTCTATCAGATTTTTACCGGTGTTTTGTAATTTGGGATTGTGGCTCTATAGACAAAAACCTATTCAGGAACGTTACGATAAGAGAGGCTCAGAAAACAATTAATACTGAAGTAGTCTTATGTAAGGGGAAGGTTACTGCCGCCAGACGGGGGGAACGCAGTGTTACTTGTCACTACTACATTGGCGTACGCAACCAATGTCGGATGCAATAATATGCAGATTGCGTGATTTTAAAGTAACACTTCTATCAGATTTTTACCGGTGTTTTGTAATTTGCGATTGTGGCTCTATAGACAAAAACCTATTCAGGAACGTTACGATAAGAGAGGCTCAGAAAACAATTAATACTGAAGTAGTCTTATGTAAGGGGAAGGTTACTGCCGCCAGACGGGGGGAAACGCAGTGTTACTTGTCACTACTACATTGGCGTACGCAACCAATGTCGGACGCAATAATATGCAGATTGCGTGATTTTAAAGTAACACTTCTATCAGATTTTTACCGGTATTTTATAATTTGCTGTTGTGGCTCCTATAGACACCACCCTATTCAGTAAATAAGGAAGGCTCAAAAAAACAATTATTACTTATCTCTATAAGAACTAAAACTAACACTTGTTGGACTACTGCCCCGTATATTCCTTGACACACCTTGACAAAGTGAATTGCAGTAATTGCATATTTCATCGCAAGAAAACATAATTATAATGACTTCATTTCAACTACATATACCTCTACACTTGTGAATATATCGATTGCATCACACAATCACGCCGAAGTAAGATTATAATTTACCTCAGCCGTAAACGTACGAGAATTGATGATGCTTCGCACCGTCCGTCACTTAATTGAGACGTTTTTACGATTAATACCGTTTAATTCAGCGTACGGGGTTCGATTCGTCGTCGGTTATTATCGGTTGCTAATGACAGCCCTTGGAGTGTAATTTTGTGCGGCTTTTTTTGCGTTCTAGTTTTTACGCGAGATTAATCGAAATACGCTGACATGTTCATTTTTTTATTCATTATTTTATAAAAAATATCGTACGCGTAATATTGGTATAGCACGTAACTTTTTTGTTTTTAAACCGATTGGAATGAAAGAAACGCTAAATGTTACGGGAAGCTTGTTACAATACATCAGTGAAAACCGTATTCAAATCGATTAAGCCATTTCTGAGATTAGCGTGCACAAACGCACAGATAAACAAACAAACTGACAAGCAAAAAATCTAAAAACTATTTTTTGACCTCAGTAACAGAAACAAGTACAACGTGTACAAATTGTTTTTTTTTTTTTTTTTTTTTAATGTAGACACGGCTCGTTTACGATTTTATGTATTATATAATAGATCATAAAAATTGTAAAGTTTTAAGATTAAGGTTTTTACTGAATTCCTGTTATTTTGGCACGTCACCAAAAAATTTTTTTTACCTATTTTTACCTGTTTGTCTGAGATTTTCATTGTTTAAAGCTATACACCTCTTCCTAATGATAATCTCGTTTATTTTATTTTAAGAAATATAATATTAAAATCAAATTAAATAAAATAATTTCCTGACACTAATTTGTAAGTAGTGGCATGGCGTTCATGCACTACAGAGTAAGCCTTATAGAGTAAGGGATGCCAGAGCCCATTTTCCTATCCAGTCCCTTATCCTTAATCCTAGTTTAGTCGGCAGCGCACTTACAGCACCTGTGGCCTTGCTTGTGTTATAGGCGACGGTAGCCACCTACCATCAAGTGTACCATCAGCCTGTCTGCCGATCTTAAGGCGACTCCAGCCGCAAAACTCGTCTTGTACTGAATGGACGGGACTGCTGAGGGGGAGTTGCTACTTGCAAATCTCGGAAATATCTATTTAAAAATTAAATAAAGTATAATTCAAATTTTTCTTTTGATGAGCCTTCAGATAATGGATCTTAAAATTTATCTTTGTTACATTAATTTTTCGGACGTATGAAGGGACTCATTCCAGTTGTCGGAAACATTCGTGTCATCGTCGCTTCGCTCTGTGGTTCGCATTCATTCAGACGGAAGAACGCGTGATCCGTCTGAGTGACGAACGAATCGCATCTCGTTCGGCACGCGACCGGTCTCAGCCTTTTTTGCCTAGAAGCAGCGAGCGAGACAGGACGTTCTTTTGTGGCAGCACCCACTATCCGTCGACGCGAATTAACCATATAGAAAATGTAGTTTAAAATTATCTTTAGAGCCAAATACTGGGCTGTCTTTTGAAATCCATCCAATTTAATAAAGAAAACTTCGTCGTAACTCGGCGGGGTTTTTTTTTTATTTACAAAAATACTACAAATTATCAAACGCATCCAAAACGGAAGACAGAACTTCCCATGAGTTGGTGAGCCGAGTGGAAGGGCCGTGCGAACTACGTTGGCTCGACGGGGAACCAAACGGGCAACCCCGCAGTGCACCCGCCGTGCCTTCCGTCGCCTTCGACGGCTCGCTTCGCCACCGACACAAGTTGGTCAATCGTTTAAATTTTAACATAATTTTAAATATAACAAATCTAGTAGGATAGTTATTTATTTATTGTTTTTTCTCGTCGATGGCTCTCCTTCCGTGGCAAGGTTTCCTTTAGTACAATTCTCCACAAGGTCCCTGGTACTTTTTTTTTAATATTTTTTATTTTTTGTATGTTTTTTTATATGTGCTATTTTTAGGTATAAGTTTTGTAAACCCTTTTTTTTTATTTAATAAATATTGTTTGCCATAGCACATATTTTATTTACCCTTTTTTTTTATTGTCCGCCTGTCCGCCTCACACCGCGGAAAAGGTGTAACAATATCGGCGCCCGAAACAGGTACGTAGGTAATACTTGTGGAGAGTTGTTTAGGCATTAGCTTAGGCAATAAATTGGACCTAGGGGAAACCTACCCTTAATTTTTTTTCTAAATTATTTTTTTGCCATAATTTTTTTTATTAGTTCATTTTTTTTTATTCATTTTTTTTTATTCATTTTTTTTATGCCACTGAGGGAGAGTGGGTGCTGTTAGGCTTGCGCTGGGGTAGTGGGAGAAACCGCATCCTCGGTTTCAGCCTTTGGTGCAAGTACCACGCACGTATCCGTTCCCAACCGGCCAGAATTTTATTGCTCGGTGGATACGTGTCCCGAAGGTTCCTATCTTTTTAGCCTATCCTTATCCCTAATCCTTATCCTTCCCCCCCTAATAGCCTTCCCTTCCAAAACCTAATCCGCCTTTCCTTTTCCTTCCTTCCCTGGGAGCGGCATAGTTTTATTTTATTTTATGGGGTTTAGTAGTTTTTCCTAATTTGTATGGGGAAAACTACATCATTTTTATTTTTAATAAATTTTTAAATTTCGCTATGGGAAATATTCAATAACACCAACACAAGCGCAACGGCACCGTAGTTCAAATGTGCTATTAATTAATTTTTTTCTTTAGTGTGTTAGTATAATTATTTGGATTTTCTTCAATTGTCACAACAGCACATTTAGCTAATTATTTCTTTAGTAATATTATAAATTTTGGATAATTTCGACATAAATTCTTTTTGTACTTTAACTTGAATTTAAATTTAATTTTGGTTAATTCTTTTTTAATTTGATTTGATTTACCTTTAAATTGATAAACCCTATAAAATTTTTTTTTTTGACTAGCCGTCCCGAATTTTTTTTGTTTAGATTTGTTTTTTTTTTATTTTAAAATTGATTTCATTTTTTTTGTTTGTTGTTTTTAACTTAGATTCTTTTGATTTTTTTTTATTAATTCAATTCACGTTTTTTTATTAGTGTTTTTTTTGTATTTGAAAATTTTTACATTAGAATTTTAAATAACGTTTTTTTAAAATAGTCTTTTTAAATGTACTATTTCTTTTGTGTGGACCTATTTTTTTTTGTGTATACAGGAGCCAGGAAGTCTTTCTACCGACGGAGAGCCAATATTTTTTTTTATAATTACCCACAGTACAATCTTAACTTAGTAATACAATTTCTTAACTAGCGGTACTGCCGGGATTTGCTTATTTAATTTAAATTTAGTTTTTTTTTACTTTCACATTTTCTTTAACTAGCGGTAGGTACTGCCGGGATTTGCTTATTTAATTTAAATTTAGTTGTTTTTTTTTTACTTTCACATTTTCTTTAACTAGCAGTATTGCCGGGATTTGCTTATTTAATTTAAATTTAGTTGTTTTTTTTTACTTTCACATTTTCTTTAACTAGCAGTATTGCCGGGATTTGGTTATTTAATTTAAATTTAGTTGTTTTTCTTTAACTTTTACAATTTCCTTAACTAGCGGTCCTACCGGGCTTCGCTTATTCAATTCAAACTTATTTTTTTTAAACTTTTATCATTCTCTTAACTAGCGGTCCTACCGGGCTTTGCTTGTTCTAATTTGAACTTAGATTTTTTTTTAAGATTTTAAGATCTTCTTAACTAGCGGTCCTACCGGGCTTTGCTTACTTACTTTAAACTTAGTTCTTCTTTTGAGACTTTTACAGTTTTCTTTAACTAGCGGTACAATCGGGTTTTGCTTACTTAATTCACTTAGAATTTTTTTTTGAGTCTTTTGCCTTCTTTTAACTAGCGGTCCTACCGGGCTTTGCTCATTCAATTTTTTTTTATTTTCATTTTGAAATATTTTTTTTATTTTCGAGTTTGTCTTTGCTTACCATTGGGTCTAGTCTTTCACATTCGCAATTAATTCTATAGTGGTTTTTAATTTTTATTTTCTTCTTTTTTTTTTCTCTCATACTTGCGCCTTACGGCTCGTTTCTTTTTTTTTTCTTTCTTTTTTTTTGCCCTTCTCAATTTTTTTTTATTTCTAATTTAACTTGTTTTTTTTTTGTGTGTACAATGGAGAGACCCATTGCATACAATTTTTTGAGAAAGGACGAACTTTTATATGAGGTGTCCATTAGGAATGCCGCGCCTCTTAATACAGTGGACGAGCTTAGGGCACAGATTAGAGAGCTGTCACGGTTCATTACGGCCGATGAAATTTTGGAAACCACATATGATCCCGTTGAGGAAATGAATGTGATCGAGGGCAAATTAAAAGAATTAGAGTCATTATTAGAGGGTACTCCTCCTTATAAGTTATTCGGCAGAGCCAGGGCTATCGCGCACCATGTGTTCCATAGGCTGAGCCGTATTAATTTAATTGAAAACAGTCGTCTCTAAATTTTTCAAAACTTAGACGCAACTTTAATTAAAATTAAATAGTTTTTTTTTCTCTTTAGAGCGTCTGAACGTTTTTCTTTTCGAATGTTTATTTTTTTTCTTTTTCTTTTTGTTCTCTTATATTGTTTCGACGAATGATAACAAGCAAGTCGTCTGTTTTACTTTGACTCATTGTCCTACTTGTCGGCCTCCTAAGCCGGATCCACCTAGTCATTTTTGGCCTTTGTTAGGATCAACTCATTTCGTACCGGTCCTTTGGGGAACGATCAATTTTTTCTTTTTTCTTTTCTTTTCTCAAATTTAAAATCACTAAATTTACCCCTTTCTTTTTAGTTTTCGGTAGGGAACCTGTTGCTTGCGGTTCTATGTACCAAGGTAGTCCTTCCACCGATCCAGTGGACTTGTCCTGCGCCTCTCGGGAGGAGTATGCTACTCGGCTGGGGGGCTTGCGCGCTGTCTTCGCTAAAGTTAAAGAAGCCATCGCAAAGGCCCACAGTCGTAGTCAGCGTTACTACAATCGAGGGCGTAGACACGTTGAATTCCAAGTAGGAGACATCGTGTGGAAACGAACCTTTCCGTTGAGCAACGCAGCCAATTACTTCATGGCTAAGTTGGCTCCTAAGTATGAGAAGTGTCGAGTAATAGGTAAATCCTCGCCCTTAGTTTATCAGTTGGAGAGAGTCTCCGACGGTAAGAGCATTGGTTCTTGGCACGTCCAGCACTTTAAATAATCGAAAAAATGGGTCCATAGTTTTTTTCTTCCCTTAATTTTTTTTTAATATTGTAACACAGTTTCATGGTAGATTTTTTTTCTCTTTTCATTTTTTTTTTATAGGTTGAAGACATAGCACTTTCAACTTTAATGTTTGATTCTCTCACTTCCTAATTATCTTTTTTTCTTTCAATTTTTATTTAACTTGAACATGGGTAGCACCCTTAACATCAGTTAAGATCGACAATTTCAAAATTGTCTGTCAATTTTTTTTTCTTTCCCTTTTACATTTTTCTTTTATTTTATATTTAAAAAACAATGACAGCGTGTTCATTTTCTTTTCTTCGTTTTTTTTTTAACATAGGTTTTAGCTCGCTCTCTCTTCTGCAGCGGTGGAGGAATAGTGCGCTTTAGCTGAGATATCCTATGTATAGTATGTAAATTTATTTTTATTTGTATATATTCCTAATAGCCTTTCGAGCGGTGGTAACTCATTAAATAAGCCTTTACCAGAAGCGGGTCGCGACTTCTTTAAACTAAAAGCCTACGCATTTCTTCTCCTACTCTTCCTATAGGGGCGGGTGGTGACTCCTTTAACCAAAAGCCAGGTGGTACACTTGAGTAGGTAACCGGTTTTTTTTTCTTGCACACGTTGTGTGGAGAATTTTTTTTGTGTGCATATTTTTGTACATTCTTTTTGCACACTTTTACGGCTGCTCATGTGTGCTCACTACCACTCATAGCGGATTGCAACTATGTAAAAAAACAAGCCTTTTGCTACTCTCTTCCGTATATAAACTCTGTGTATATCTATGTAGTATATTCTAATTTCTTTTATCCTATCATATAGTATTTATGTGTATCTATCTGTCCTTCTCCCGGGCGCTTCTTGCTACCAGTATACCGCGCTATCTAAAAGCGGTATCCTGCGGCAAGAGCGTTCCGTTTAGTTTATTTTACAGTATTTTATATATTTTATCCTCTTTTATTTATTTTTATGATTATCGTTATGTATGTAGTTTATCTCTCAGCTAAGAACCGTTTTCTTCTCCTCCTCTCGTTCGGGATCGTGTAGCTGTAATCTCAATTTGTCTAGTGTTAGATAGTTTTTTTTTGGCAGTCTTCTTTTTGTTTTCTTTTCTTGTTGCGTACCAATATCCTCCAACTGTTCTCCTGGTGTTAGAACCTGGGGACCAGGTCGAATTTTCCTCCGCAGGAGTAAAATTCTGATGGCTAGGGGGGTATTGTTACATTAATTTTTCGGACGTATGAAGGGACTCATTCCAGTTGTCGGAAACATTCGTGTCATCGTCGCTTCGCTCTGTGGTTCGCATTCATTCAGACGGAAGAACGCGTGATCCGTCTGAGTGACGAACGAATCGCATCTCGTTC
Organism: Bembecia ichneumoniformis; assembly: GCA_910589475.2. Classification (NCBI taxonomy): domain Eukaryota; kingdom Metazoa; phylum Arthropoda; class Insecta; order Lepidoptera; family Sesiidae; genus Bembecia; species Bembecia ichneumoniformis. The sequence goes on along the minus strand of OU342539.1, from coordinate 13,042,032 downwards.
GGCACGCGACCGGTCTCAGCCTTTTTTGCCTAGAAGCAGCGAGCGAGACAGGACGTTCTTTTGTGGCAGCACCCACTATCCGTCGACGCGAATTAACCATATAGAAAATGTAGTTTAAAATTATCTTTAGAGCCAAATACTGGGCTGTCTTTTGAAATCCATCCAATTTAATAAAGAAAACTTCGTCGTAACTCGGCGGGGTTTTTTTTTTATTTACAAAAATACTACAAATTATCAAACGCATCCAAAACGGAAGACAGAACTTCCCATGAGTTGGTGAGCTGAGTGGAAGGGCCGTGCGAACTACGTTGGCTCGACGGGGAACCAAACGGGCAACCCCGCAGTGCACCCGCCGTGCCTTCCGTCGCCTTCGACGGCTCGCTTCGCCACCGACACAAGTTGGTCAATCGTTTAAATTTTAACATAATTTTAAATATAACAAATCTAGTAGGATAGTTATTTATTTATTGTTTTTTCTCGTCGATGGCTCTCCTTCCGTGGCAAGGTTTCCTTTAGTACAATTCTCCACAAGGTCCCTGGTACTTTTTTTTTAATATTTTTTATTTTTTGTATGTTTTTTTATATGTGCTATTTTTAGGTATAAGTTTTGTAAACCCTTTTTTTTATTTAATAAATATTGTTTGCCATAGCACATATTTTATTTACCCTTTTTTTTTTATTGTCCGCCTGTCCGCCTCACACCGCGGAAAAGGTGTAACATCTTAAGAATTGGCTATTTAAAATATTGATTATTAAGCAAATTGCACCGTTAAACATCGATATTAGACCGCAAATTAGTATTTTTTTTTATATATATAATTAAATATAATTTAAAAGGAAAACGGTTACAAATAAGTGGATTTTTTTATCATTAGGGGCTGACGTCGCCTTAACACTAAAAAAAAAATGGTTGGTCGGTTTCGGATATTAGTGTGAGCGAATATCGTGACACGTGTTTTTTGTCCTGAATATTTTAGTATCATACCGTATTAATTAAAAAAATATTTAAATAATAAAAACATTAATTTAATCGTATTTTTAAAAGAATATCGTCTGTCAATGCTAGGTCTACATGACAAGGCATTCAATTGATCAATCTGTCACGGTTTACCTTTATTCATGACAATTGTTTTATCATTCCTTGTCGTGCCTTTGTCGGCATGTAGGCGACGTTGTATAGCGAAGCCATTTTTGCAATTCAAACCCATATACGTTTTTACATATATAAATTAAATTTTAGTTTTAAAGCGTCCATATAAATGTTATAATCATCATCTTAGGTCGCTATAGATGCTCTGTTGCTACTGGATATACAGAATACCTAAAGTTTCTTGCTTGCAAAATATAGGAGTAATGGCAGCATGTGTTGAAAAAAACCGGACAAGTTTTTTTTTTACTAACTGATAAATTTTCTGGAATTATCACAAAAATAACTAAATTTAGTAACTCCCTACTAAAGGGCTCCAAATACTAAATTAACAGGTTTTACCTACATACTTTCTTAAATGTATGAGAATTTAACGCCGAGATAGCGATTTTGAATTCAGTGCTATTAGCATTAAGGTATTAAATAAATAAAATTAAAAGGCTGCGTATTTGAGCATTTTTTTAAAATTATTTTATAGTTATACTTCATAATATCATAAAATAATCCTACAAATGTTTTTATAAGTTTGCAAACTAGGATGTAGGGATCTTTCTCGCAAAAACTACGAAACGGATTTATACCTTTTAATATTATAAATGTGAAAATGAGTTTGTTTGAGCATACACAAAAATAGGACATAGGGTACGTTTCGTCCAGATAAAAGTAGGTACAGATACATTAATAAAATCGTAACGTGATTGTATTTATATTAAATATTTTTTCAAAAAAACAATTCGTACACGTTGCGTTGTATTTATGTTACCGAGGACAAAAAATAGTTTTTAGAATTTTTGTCTGTCTGTGCGTTTGTGCACGCTAATCTCAAACAAGGCTTAACCAATTTGAATGCAGTTTTCACTGATGTATTTTAACAAGCCTCCCGTAACATTTATAAACAAAAAAAGTTACGCGCTATACCGTGTACGATGTTTCGGGCTCGGCTAGTTCAAAATATAAATGAGCAATAGACATTGAATAAATGTTTTTTGTTAATATGTTTATTACAAAATGAAAGTACCTTCATATCAAGAAAATAATACTGTAATGGTATATCAGGGTTTCCCAACCTTTATTTCGCCGAGCCTCCCAAAACTAAAAATAATATTTTCATGCCAAAAATAAGAAACACATTTTTTTATATGTTATTTATTTGAATTTCAAGTAGGTATCATACAGATACAATATATTTATTTATTTATTACGTACCTATTACGCCCCCTTGACATTTCTCGTGCCCCCTTGGTTGGGAACTTTGGAAAGTCCTGGTATATAGTATTATCTTAAATTATTTTGTCGTCTAAATGCTTCAGTTGGGCAATATTTTTCTTAGGCAATAATGGCAATAATTTCTTAGACTTAATGGCTCGTATAAATGCCGCCACCGAACCTAAACACTAGAACAAATCTATATAAAATTACACCTACGTCGTCAACTCATAATGTGATCCTCGAAACTTATATGTTTTGCACGAATTTTAACTCAAAGACGATTTCGCTGCGACTTAAGTTTAAACCACACTAGGCTATGTAAGACGATATTTGTACATAATTTTGTGCAGTCTGTTGAAGAGTTATGATGTCAATAACTTTTAATTGAATGGACAGAGAACATGCAAATGGATAACTTAACACGATTAAGGATCTACACTTCATTATGTAGAAATTGTCTTTTTAATAGTGTCGAAATGAAATTATTTAAAGAGAAATAGTGTAGTTATTGTTATTACCATATAATTAAAAAAAAACTATATATTCTATAAACTAATATAAATACTTATAAATAATTTAAACCTATTAAACCTTTGGCAAACGGAAAAGTGGGCAAAATGCTGGCGACATTGCCCCGTTGAATGCATATGCTTATCTTCTGGGCAAAGTAACAGCCATCTAATTAGGTTAGATTTATACATACTAAATTATGTTTTATGTTATATGATTTATGTAAATTAGTAATATGTATATAATTACTCTTATTATTTATAAAAATATTATTTCTGCTAATAAAGGATTACATAAAAAAAAACTAACGTTACCAAATACTTTTTAGACGGAAACATCATTATGGTGCGTAAATAGGCAGATACTGTCAAATTATTTTGTAATTATGTTATGTTTATTCTAAGAAGGATACTACAAAAAACAAAACAGCGTTTTTACGGTTTCGTAACATAATAACTACACCTAGTCAGGTCATATGTTCTCTCATATAACATAAACAAAACTTTCGAATTTAGAATGCTGACCACAAAAATTCTAATTTCAAACCTTTTTCGATTTTTATTTCGAATTGGCTGGGAGTCTCATATTCGGGTTTTGAGGTATATTTTTATGAGAAGGGCGTAAAAACGAATGGAGTTGTGTCATCAAAATACAGTCCTTACAAACCTTGTGGGACCTCTTTCTCATACCATGTTCAATAACAGACACTGGATATTTCAGCACGATTCTGCGCCAGTTCATAGAGCGAAAAGCACGCAAAATTGGCTGGCGGCGTGTTAAACTGACTTCATCCGGCACGAAGACTGACCCTCCTCCAGTCCAGACTTAAATCCGTTGGATTATAAAATATGGCAACACTTGGAGAAAAAGACCTGCTCAAAACCTCATCCTGATTTGGAGTCACTCAAGGCATCCATGATCAAAGTAGCCGCCGATATTGATATGGACCTCGTTCCTGCTGCTATAGACAACTGACCGTGCAGGTTGAAGATTTGAAGGTCATTTTAATTGGCATAAGAATCTATGCTTTATACTCCGGCCATTATAAGAGTGCTGTTCTGACAGGTGTCAATTCCATACATTTTCTGTATTAGTTTATTCGGAAATGAACTTTATGCAATGGACATAAAGAAATGTCAAAAACGCATTCATAGAATGACCGTACTATAATAAGTTCCTTTTGCTATATAAATGGTTACTATAAAAGCAAATATGTCTCAATTATTTCACAATAAACATGTGACAGAACTTATGACCCGACTTAATATAAACATATAAAATATGTTGTGCTCTTAGACCCCAGAGTTCTTTTATGATTTTGGGGATAGTTTTTGCGAAAACATACTTTGGACATAATTGTTGCCTTATATAAAATCTTCTCCCAAGCAACACCACAGTCGGCAGTGCGCTTCCGACTTTTTTAAAATTAAGCTAACCTAGTGGAAACGAACTCAGACCAGAGCAAACTTTGGAACTTTGGGGCAATTTTGGAAATTAACTCTTCAGAGTTAATTTCCAAAACTCTTCAGAGTTAATTTCCAAAATTGCCCCTGCCGCGAATCGAACCCGAGACCCCTGAGACTGAGCGCTAAGGTTTAATAAATAAGCTTTGTAATTTTCTCTAAATATACTGAAAGAAATGATTGCGTGTGCGCCGAACGGGTTACGAGTGTCGTGCGAACCTTCTCTATCTATAATTTCTCGCGTGACTCGGAGCGTAGGTTCAGGACTAATCTCAATGAGGAGTAAATATACCGTTAAATGGGAAGCCATAGCTCACGCCGAAAGGGGCCACCAGATAACCTAACCTTGTATAAACAGTTCGCGGCATTTGAATAATTTTCTCGCAAAACAACCATTAAAAGGCTTTCGTTTGACCATTAGCAAGATCCGTCGTTTGTAGCTTTTCGGTTCACTGTTTTATGGGGATGATGGCGTTGGACGCTCAAAGTTTTAATACAAATGAACTCTAGAATTATGGCTATTCGGTTTATATAAAACTCGATGGTGTATGCAATATTAAAATTAAAATTATATTAAAATCGACGTTAAACTTAAACATAACAAAGTAAATACTTATTACTTGATACACCGTCTATACAGTTACTTGAAATGGTTCACAGATCCAATGAAATGAATTAGTTAGTTTAAGGAACTTTTATTTTTTAATATTTCCTGCAGTTTTTTTTATGTTAAGATCGGCAGACAGGCTGACGCGGATGGTCCATTTGATGGTAGGTGGCTACCGTCGCCTATAACACAAGCAACGCAAAAGCTGCTGCCGACTACAATAAAATTGAGGATAAGGGATTGGGAAGGGATGGGGAAATGGGCTCGGGCATCCCTTACTTCACTCACCGAAACACAACAGCACATGTGCTGTTATTTCACGGTGGTCTTCTGTAAGGGAGTGGTTACTGCCGCCAGACGGGCTGCCGAAATGACTGCGAAACGCTCATGTTTAATCAACATACCTCATAAAATTGAATTATGTTTATGATCATGTTGCTGTCTGTGATTGCTCAATTTGAGCATCCTCAGTATTGCGGCATTAGATTTTCGACATCTCCACTCCGCAATTGTCCCTAAAATCGCGTCAGCTCGAAGTTAGAAGTTACCCTGAGAGTTGTCGGGTGAACATTAATGTCCTACAGTGATTTAAGTGGACAGTAACGGGTCCGGAGCGAGCCGGTCACATCCTAATCTGAATGTCGGGCAAGCTGAATTTATACAGTGCGACAACGTCATAATTCCCCGTTCGTGCTCATGTCGTTGTCAACCTGGATCGTAGAACATGGTGTTTCACACCTCAATCCCGTTGGGACCGGGCTGGAAACCCACGCGCGCAGCCCGTGATGATATCTAGCGAGTTACGAGTTCGTGTACCTACACCACCGCGTAAGGTATGTGTGGGCATTGCCAGTGTGGGGCTCCAAATGTCCTTTATTACTTGTGCGAAATAGGTCGGAACATATGGGAAAGCGTGAGATTCTCTAGCTCGTGCGAAGATTGAATCTAAAGATCTATTCTCGTTCATGGCTTATTTGGACTTGGTTTATTTTTAGGTCGACTTAAGTCGATCTTGAACACAACACGCAATCTGTAACACTACTATCCGTAAAAAAAATCCTGGGGTTATTAATATTTTTGGAAGAATTCTCTCATTTCAAATTGATTTCATCCAAGCTAAAGAAAGTTATCGAATATGGTCTTGATCTATATTACCTTGTGCTACAATGTTACAACAGAGACTTTTTTATATTAAGATCGGCAGACAGGCTGACGGTCTACTTGATGGTAGGTGGCTACCGTCGCCTATAACACAAGCAAATCCACGGCTGCTGCAAGTGCACCGGCGACTACAGTAGGATTACGGATAAGGGATTAGGAGGGGATAGGGAAATGGGCTCTGGCATCCCTTACGTGCTGTTATTTCACGGTGATCTTCTGTAAGGGGAAGGTCTTCTGTAAGACTACGGAGTTTCGTTTATTCTCTATATATTTAGTGTTTTTGTTATCGATTACTGAAACGTAAACTTAATCGATAAGGTATGATTAAAGTTTAATTTTAAATAATGAAATAACTTAATTATTTCTAATTAAAATCTATACCTAGTTATAAAATAAAACCGCTGGCCGTCTTTGTCTGTTTCTTCCGTTAATTTTTTCTAAACCACCCAACGGATACGGTTTTCTCCAATAGAAGCCCTCAGGTCGCTAGTAATTTTATAATTTGTTATTTCGGTGAAACTACATAGACGAGCCCGTTGGATGAGTGGTTAGGGTGCTTGCCTTAACGCTCTGTTTTGGGGTTCCCGGGTTCGATTCCCGGCAGGGTCAACTTTGAAAAATGAACTTTTCAAATTTGGCTCTGGTCTGGATTTGGAAAGTAGTGGCAGGGCACACTGCGTGTTCGCAGTGTGCGTTTCGGTAAGTGAAGTAAGGGATGCCTGAGCCCATTTCCCTATCCCTTCCCAATCCCTTATCCTTAATCCTACTGTAGTCGGCAGCGCATTTGCAGCGGCAGTGGCGTTGCTTGTGTTATAAGCGACGGTAGCCACCTACCATCAAGTGGACCGTCAGCCTGTCTGCCGACCTTAACATAATATATACTTACTTCATTACTCGTAATCGTTATTTTTTAATTAATTAATTAATTTTTTAAACTCTGTCACACCTTTTTAACACACCTTTTTTTAAAACATGGTCATCTAAAGCAGATGTAAATTGTAAAAAAATTGTATATGTATATGTAATTGTGTATGTATCATAATAAAGTAAAACAAAAAATTGTATATGTACTTATGTTTTTTTTTTAAGTTTATTGTTGGGAGTTAATAAACCTAATTTTGAGGCATACATTACGTTAAGACCTATCTCTCTAAATTATAATCAAAATTAGGCATAGGTTATTTATGTTTATGATAGAATAGGCAACTAGTTGTATTTTGGTCTGATGCCTAACTGTCCCTCGCGGCAATGCCTTCGCCATAACTAGACTCTATTCAAATTGAATGATTGTTATGCGTTTATCGAGATCGAGTAAAGTTATATTGTAATAACTTCGAGAGAGATTAAGTAATTATGTTATTTGGTCTTAACAGTGGCGCTGTCGATCTGGCAATAGAGTGTGGAATGGGGAATATTTCTACGAGGTACAATATATGTGTAATTTTTACATAACAAAAATAATACACAACAGATAGAAGCATCCATTCTATAAAGAAAACGGGACCCTCTTGAATAATTTTGACCTATCGAACCAAACTTCGTTCATCATCATCATCATAGTTTACAAACAATTAAACACAAAGATTTGCATGCCCTTGGCGGGTAGAACATACTTTGTACTGTAAACATGTGTTCGCGCAAATAAAGATTTATTTTATTTTTTATTTATCATCATCATCACAGCCATAGGACGTCCACTGCTGGACAACGGCCTTCCTCTTAATTCTCCAAGAGGACCGATCAGAAGCAGCCTGGATTCACCGTCGACCCGCGGCCCTTATCAGGTCGTCTGTCCACCTTGTGGGTTCCGTGGCCTCAACTCTAGATCTTTCCGGCCCCAGCGGCCGTCGGTTCTCCGTACTGTGTCCCGCCCACTGCCACTTCAACTTACTAATCCGCCGGGTTATGTCGGTAACTTTCGATCATCTACGAATCTCCTCATTCCTGGGGCCTTAGTCAAAGTAACATAACGATAACGATAACGAAGTTCGCATGAATAAAATGTATGGGATGTATCACGTGATTTAGCGACGGCATATGTCAATCCCATACATTTTATTGTTTTCGAACTTCGTTATCGTTATGTTACTTTGACTAAAGCCCCTGATTCGATCTCGCAGTGCTACCCCGAGCATAGCCCTCTTCATAGCTCGTTGAGCGACGTTGAGCTTGCTTACGAGGCCCATAGTTAGAGACCACGTTGTTGCCATGGCAACACACATTGGTCAAAAACTTTTAAGACACCGAGGAATTTTGGACGAGAAGATGTCTAGTAAACTTCGTTAGCTGCGATTATTAAGTTTATTAGGTAAATATTCAAATTTGCGAAAGTGGGTTTGTTTGTTTGTTTGTTACGCTCACCTACTCAACCGATCATTATGAAATTTCACATACACGTTGTCAGAGATACGGAGAAGGACATAGGGTTATCTACTTTTCATCCAGAAATAAGTACCTACTGTTCCCGGGGATCATCTAAAAATGAAAATTAAAAATCAATGTTGGACAAAAATATAAGAACAATAGCATTAAAATCAAGTGTTAACACATTAACACATAAAAAAAGGGGCGCGTACGAAGTCGCAGGCAAATCTAATTTATAACTAACTAGCTGAACTCGGCCACGCTTCGCTGTGACCCATACGACGGCGGCCGGTGGCGTGCGCATGGGGTGCGCGGTACTGGACACTGCTTATATATAATACTGTTTATCGTAGCTTGATGTTATGTAACCTATAGCCTTCCTCGATAAATGGACTATTCAAAACAAAAAGAATTTTTCAATTCGAACCAGTAGTTCCAGAGATTAGTGCGTTCAAACAAACAAACTCTTCAGCTTTATAATATTAGTACATATAGATATTATAGAGAGAGAGAGAGTGAACGGAATTTGTAAGTTTATTTTTATGCGCGGGGAAACTCCGGTATCCTTGCACCTATTTGCAAAATTTCTTTAACTATTTGTAAGGTGCGTTATTCCAGCTAGATGAACACTACACATGCTATACTTATCTATAATATAGATATATATATAATTATGCTATATTTAGTGAACCCCCCGATTGAACCCGAGCGAAGCCGGGTCCTTCGGTCTAGCTAATATTGTTTAATCGAACGTTTTACTTTTATAGCTTTCATGGCTTATTTCTGACGCGAATAAGGAAAGCAATATATATATATAATTCACGCGTCTGTCTGTTCGTAATCCTTCGACATTTCAGTTTATTTCCATTTATAGTTATTTTGTTGTTTTATAGACTTCTGTCTGCGTTTTGCTCGCCCATGAATAAGGAAGTGATGTGCAAGGCAACAAGGCAATAAAGGAAGGAATTTTGAATGCGTTCTAAGGCTAACTTGATGTACGCGGCTTTAGTCTGTTATTATAGACGTGTGTTCCTTGTTACTCAAAGTACTAACTTAGTTTAAAAGAAAATAAGTTCACCTCTATTTCGAAATGAGTATTTATATTTAACTTTTCTTATTTCGCTCTTTAATAAAATCTGCAGATCTGATAATAATAGGATAGGCTTGTTTTAGTGTTAGTTTGTTTGTTGAGGAAAAGAATTTTATCTCAATTAATCTCACTGATAAAATAAATGCAAAGAAAGTTTATAAGGATGGATGAATGGAATTTTGGTTTCTCTCACGCAAAAACGTCAAAACGGGTTTTGATGAAAGTTTATTACTTAGTGATTAGTTTGGGCCTGCCACTACTAAATTTTTCAATTCCTACTAACAATTGCTAATTAATTTTAATTTCATTATTAACTAGCTGGTACCCGCGGCGTAGGTCACGTTGAAAAATGAAATAATTTAGCCTGACTAAAATATATGAGCAATGTAACGCCTAACATCTTTATTGCAGTTATAGCTTTGCCAGGCGTTGGATGATCCCTCGGGAACAGTAGGTGTACATTTTTTTCTGGATGAAAGGTACCCTATGTCCTTTCCTGTATCTAGGGTTCCCAACCCTCCCGGGAATGCCCGGGAGACTCCGATAATAATATCTCCGGTTTTTTCTAAAACAAGTATGGAGCATGGAAAGAAACCGGTTGAATATTTCATTAGTAAAAGTAGAGTTACAAATATTAACAAACTTCTATTTTACATGTAAAACCTTTTATAATTTTGTGTTAAAAAACCCTCAAATATTAGATACTGCTCTAAAAACTATATGAGTTTTTTTTTTTTTTTTTTTTCGAAACTCCACCCGTTTTGTTAAAATCCTCCCGAGTTGGTTCTTTCGAGAGTTGGCAACCCTACCTGTATGCAAAATTTAATGATGAACGGTTCCGTAGTTAAAACGTGAAAAGGTAACAGACAGACAGACATAATTAATTTTACATTTATAATATTAGTAAGTATAGATTTTCATATTCAAGTAATATGGTATTTGCCTATTTTCATATTTAGGCGATGGTATTTGCCTATTTTTCAAAAAGTGTTTAATTTAATTATTTATCATTTTTAAATCATTTTTTTTTTTTGTTTTGCATGAATAATCGGATAACAATGATAAACACAAAAAAATTCACATTTAAATTTTGCCGCCTAAACACCCATACGTAATCGCGTGGTCGCGTACTCAATAGGCATGATGACAGCTTTTGAAATTCTCTTCCTTATGGAAGAGAATTTCAAAAGAATTTCAAAATCTACATTATTGTAGATACACGTCTACCATATCCGAAAAAAATAAAATTTCAGCAAAAAACTAAATTTCAACGCGAATTATTGAATGTTTTTAAATCTATTTTGAATTACGCGCGAAAACGCTCTTTAGATGTCATGGCGTCGCGTCTGATGAACCGTGACGTCACCGACACCTCATCAGATTTTTCATTCTGTCAAAGCAAAGTCAAGCAACCCGATGACACTTACCTGGGCGTGACGTCATTCGCTCTGATTGATGCATGGAAGTATTATATAAGGAATAAGCTCTATCTGTGCATCTTGCAGCTAAAATAAAGAAAATAAAACCTTATGCTAAGGTCGTAAGAGTCTTGTTGCGCGCAAAATAAAAATGAAGCCGAGTGAGAGGGCCACCACTGAACGCTGTGTCCCGTTCTATAGAGTTGCCAGAGTTAAGTTGGTAGAAATGGTAGAAAAATATGCGATTGATGTAATGTAATGAAGTAAAAACATTTACTTCTAAAATGTTTCTAAATATAAATAATAATTTATTACCGACATGTTAAAGCAATATTATTTGTTGCTACGTGTAAAGCCTTATTAACGCAAAAATTTTGCGATTGGCGTATAGGTTTTCTTTTATTTGTATGAAATACGGACACCTGACCTGACAACCCCACATGAAATCGCCGACTCTGACGTCAATGGCGGAAATTTTTGATTTCGTGATATTTTTGAAGAATTTTAATTAAAATGGGGAGAATTTGTGTCGTGGAGGCTTGCGGAAGCGAGTATTATCCTGATTGTGGTTTATCTTTTCACAGGTAATAGTTTTAAACATAATTTGTTAGTGAACAATTAGGGTGACCATGCATGACTATCCAATCCTAGTTCAAGAACAAATTACTTAAATACCTATGCATTTTTTATTCCTTTCTCTATTAACATAACGGGTTCAATTTCAGATTTCCTAAAGATCCTAATGTTAGGGAAATATGGATAATATGGCTGCAGTCCAAGCCACCACTGGTTTGGACTATAGCTGCGACGCAGTCGGAGGCGACGACATCCACGTGTCGACAGGTACCCCTTCGCCGAGCCACCAGGCCACGTGGCATCACTTCGGCGTGGTCTGTGTGCTTTGTGTCTACAAGTGAGTGTTTAAGAGCATCTGCGAGGAAGATCAGGACCAACCTTCTAAACTAAATTGTTTTCTCTTTCATGTATAAATTTTCATTTGTTATATAGTGTGTAAATTTATTGGTATAGTAAAGTGTTGTGTGATTGAACTTGGCTTTCTTTTGTCTAAGTCCACCCCAGGTAGTTGGCGCCCTGAGAGTTAACACTGGTCTCGTGTAGTGTCTACCCCTGAGTTTCAGTCGGTGAGTAACGGTTGGAACGCCTGCGGAGCCCTAACGCCCCGCAGAGGTTTCGCGGTTATAAACTTAACTGTTTTTTTCTTACCTAATTAATTAAATATACCACAATAGGTAGCTTATCGTAATTTTATCTCAGTCCAGCTGCATGTCGTGTCCCACAAGGACCAGTAGGTCAAATCACAAATCATTTTTTATAATTATTGTCCTTAAATCATATTTCAATATATTCACCATCGCCAGAGAGGGATAAGAGGTACAGTTACTGATCTCTCTTTCGGCTTCAATTTTGCGACAACAGGTCATTCCTGTTGTATATAGTACTTATTACTTCCATGGATTGATGTTTCAGTTAACATGGCCGATTGCAGTTATTTATACTTCTGTTTTATTGAAAATCTTATTAATCTCAATTTTAATATAAAAAATGAGTAATTTTTTAGACTCCTTTCAACATATATTTTTCTCCAAAACCATTTATTCTTTGATTCTTTAATACCGTCATCATGCCTATTGCTACTATTTTTTTAAATTCCTGATAAGCAATCAGCATAGTTTTTTACCGCAAAAGCACCTTAGTTCCTGTCTGGTTAGTTCAGTAAGAAGGAAGTATTAGACGTTTCAATTGTGTAAGGAACAAAAGGCGAAGCAGGTGGGTGCTTCATCCATTATGATGGATGTGTCTCACTTTCTCTTTCCTAACACGCAATAACAAGCAAATGTATCAATGTTGCGACATGACATTAAGTGACACTTTCCCTGGCTGTACTTTGACATTTTTTTTTTAAACCGGAAAGCAAAGGAACAGGATTCATATACGGCCTATCGATATAAGGAAATGGCGGCTGCCGCTGATTGTAGTCATGAAAAGTAAAAGTATTTTTATTATCTAATATAAAACCTAAACAGCTGATTTTAGGTATATAAATTGTGTTTTATGATTATCGAATGAAAGTATTTATTTACTAGCTGAGCCTGCGACTTAACGCGTGGTATACGGCATAGGGCGTTACTTTTTAGGGTTCCGTACGTCCGAATAAAAAAACGGAACCCTTATAGGATCACTCGTGTGTCCGTCTGTCCGACCATTTCCCCCCCCCCCCCCCCCCCCCTTATCTCCGCAACTACTGAACCTAAAATTTTGAAAAAATATAGAATTTGAAAATTTCTACTTATAGATTATAGGAAAATAAAATAATTATAATATTTATAGATTATAGGATATTAAAATAACATGGTAAATCACTCAATATTTCGGAGATTAGCGTGACAACAAACGCATAAACAGACAAAAATTCTAAAAACTATTTTTTTGACCTAGGTAACATAAGTAGGTACAACGTGTACAAATTGTTTTTTTTTTAAATATTTTATTACGATTTTATTATATGTAACCTAAATTATTTATTAATATAATTTCTTAATTATTTTTTGTTTATTTTTAAAAGGATTCAGATTTCTTCAAAATTCTTCGTTTAGGTATTTTATAGAGTTAAAATAATCAATTCATGTAAACAACTAGCTTTTGCCCCCGACTTCGTCCGTGCCCCTTAGGTGTTCAAACATTTATTCAATCTTTATTGCTATGTATAGTCATTTAGAATTTTTATTTTAGATGATCCCTCGGGAACAGTAGGTACTTTTTTTCTGGATGAAAAGTACCATGATGATCTGTTGAGTAGTTACGGCATGAAACGTGACAAACAAACTCACTCCCGCATTTATAATAGGATGATGAACATCCATTATCTATACTTTTTTTTTTTCTTTGAGCACACTAATCTGGAACAACCAGTTGACCCAATTTTTGGTTAAAGGCCACTAACCAAACCAAGTTATTTATATATGTACCTTAGAGAAACTATCCTAAAGAAAGTTATTGTTGAATATGAGTTAAGATTAAAGTTTGCTACCGCGCTGCAATGTATCATTGGCTTTTTACTCGGCTCCTAGAAGTCATAGTGTATCTTAATAGGTTATGACTTCTAAGAGGCGAGTAAAACTACTTTTCTATTTAAACTAGACAAACGAAATGTTTGTTTGAGTACAATAGTCGAGTTAAACTAAGCTGAATCTGTATCAATAACTATGGAAGCACATGTATTAGAAAAATTCTTTTTACACTTGATAACACATCACGCTATCCTCTTAGGAGCCGATAAAAAAGAAACAAAGAGAATACAGACTTATTGAATAAACACCGTAGTCGTTATCAAAATTGTTTCATTGCCAGATCAAAACTTTTTCTGAAAACATACGTCTGCAGTCGCCCGGAGGCGAACATTCTAATCCTTTAACATATATATTAATATATCTAAGAATCTCCAACACGTCGTAGATAAATCTGAGAAATAATTAAACACACTCCACGTGTAATTTGTCTTGGAGCTATCTTAATCAAAAAATCACTTAATTACCGATGTAAGGCGATAAAGGTCCGTCCGGGCGTCCGATATGGCACCTGCGGACCGGTTGGTCGTCTAACTAAACTTTGTCAAAGGCTTTCACTCCTCGAGGCATTCGGCGTCCTATTCTGGATAAAGGTTTTAAAACATTAGAAAAATAATAATAATAATTCACTACCCGAGCGAAGTTATAGGCCAAAGCATGAGAAATAAGGTAAAATTAACTGTGATTAGTTGTATAGGATAAAACTAATATCTTTTCTGTACCCCTGACAACGTGTATGATTTCGACATGATTGGTGAGTAGTTAAGGCGTGAAAACGTAACTAACTAACAAACAAACAGTACCTCTACCTTGGTAGAGTACTGTAACTCATGAGTTATAATGAGTTGTACCAGTAACTCATGAGTTATAATGACCACACTCGCTAGCGTTGACAGTTTTTCATATAAATGTTTTACGCTCTCGCTAGCGAGTGCGGTCATTGTAAACTCATGGTAAAGGTACAGATAGAGTTAGAGTAGACTTTGCAGTCTGCAGTTAGAGTTTAGTTAGACGAACACGATAAATCGCTGCACGGCTCACGTTTAGTGGCCCCGTACTTGCAAATTTAAATTCTACTGTCTAAGCAACAACATTCAAATTCAATGCGATCGATCGGTGCGCTTTCCAGTTCAAATATTCTGATGAAGATTCTTTATAAATCAACTTTACGTAGTGGCAACAAAGGTTATTTTTCCATAACGACAGATTACCGCGCATCGGCCGCGCTGGCTGGAGGACAAAATAATTCGTGTCATATAAACGCGCTCTAACAAACAAACAAACAAACGAACTCACTTTAAAATTTATTATATTAGTTAGTAGCCTGGCGGGGGAACAGAATAGGGACGCGGTGTGACGAGCAAATATGTTTATTATTTTATTGTGATCCCGGATTAACAAGTCGTCGACGGAGACTTGGTGATATCAACTTAATAATGCGGTTTATTGTATTCTTGTTGTGAGGACGAGTTGCTTCAATTTTAACTTCTTATTGCGTTCCTGAGTAGAATCATAATTCTAATACTCTTTTCGTTTTACGATCAGTAAAAAAATCATTTCTGTAATCTGAGATCAAATAAAAACCAAAGACAGAATTATGTGGATCTTTTATGAGTGCTTAATTAAAGTTATGCTCTTAGAACTGGGTTATTTTTTACGTAATGTCGGCAGTCAAGCTGTCTGCTCACTTGATGGTAGGTGGCTACCGTCGCCTATAAAACAAGCAACGCTACAGATGCTGAAAGTGGGCTGCCGACTACAGCTAGGATTAAGAATAAGCTGATAGAAGGGGATAGTTAAATGTGCTTTGACACCCCGTAAGCACTCAATGATACACACATGCTGTTATTTCGCGGTGGTCTTCTGTAAGGGGGGGGGGGGGTTACTGACACCAGACCATCACATTAACATAAAATAAGACCGAAGCCAAAAGACTACAAGGCCAATCGCCAACACGATGGACAGATCAAATAAAAGAAGCCACCTCTTCTGATACACTCTGCCAGACAGTGAAGATGGCTATATTGACTATGGGCCGTGGGCCGGGGCAGGTGGTGTGGTCGAAAATGGGACTTTGTGAGCATGATCCTCACTAATGCAGGACCTACCGGAGAGAGAAATATGTACATAGAAAAATAAAATATGTACATACATTTTTAGAGAGAGAAATATGTACATACATATATACTTGCAATGCACACAAATGCAAGCGGTACGAAACAAAATAGACAAAAACGAGACAAAAATGAAACAACTTGAGAAGAACGAAATTCCCCAATTGAATTACACGGGCGTAGATGTCCAGGTCGTGACTGTGCAGTTTAATTATGGATTCTAGATGAAGGAGCTCTCCTCGCATTCGTGATACAGGAGAGTATTGTAACGCGAATAAATCCAAAGTAAATAAACAGATCCCTGAAAGTGTTACAGAGTGGAATAACCTCAATGCAGTTCCGTAAACAAAGCAAAAGCAAACGTAGAAGGATCTCGTTTTGAAGCCAACAAGAACAAAAAAGGCCTATCCGACTGACAACCTCTTGTCAACGGTAGCGCATTCCACATGTTCTTGAACAACTCTGCATTACATTGTTCGTGTTTTAAATTTAGTGCAATTAATAGAGCATGATTAACGTCACTCATTGCTAAAAAGGCGCTGCGCAAACGTAAGACACTTTTGTGTCTTGTGCTGGATACAAGATACCGATGTATATTTTATTTTCATATCAATATCAAATATTATCAATATGAAATCCATACACTCCCTACTCAGATGCAGACACTATTCGTGCCCTGTTGCATCCACTAGACATATGCGGATTGCCAATCAAAAATACACGATTTTCAAAAATATGTGATGCGCCGCAACAAAAAGTGTCTGATTGCGCAGCGCCTTAAAGTATTTTTTCAAAAGTAGATAATAAATCTCTTCTAATCTACAGAATAACAGCACATAACAGTTGTGTTTCGGTGAGTGAGTAAGGGATGCCAGAGGCCATTTCCCTATCTCCTCCTAATCGCCTTATCCTTAATCCTACTGTAGTCGGCAGCGCACTTGCAGCAAATTTGGCGTTGTTTGTGTTAAAGCGACGCTAACCACCTACCATCAAGTGGACCGTCAGCCTGTCTGCCAATCTTAACATTAAAATAAAGTCGCTGTCCGTCTCTGTCCGTTTCTCCGCTCACTTCATCTAAACCCCAACGGATTTTAATAAGGATTGCATTCATGGAAGAAAGAAGTTTGTAGAAAAATACTTCCGTGCGAAGCGAAGTGAATAGTTTATTATGAATGTGAAAGTTTATGAAGATATTTTGATGTTTAACTACTTTGGATGAAACTATGCACACTTATGTTTAAGGTCGAAAGCGCTCCTACAGCACGCATGGTGTGGCCAGTGTTACTGTCTGACGTATGTTACATATTGTTACAACTAACTATGGGACGTTCTGGAGAAAGCGTTTGCGCCTGCCGAAAGTCTCGAACGTTCCACCTTATCGATGGTAGCCACGCCCCTCCCCGACTAGTGTCAAAGGAAATTGGTCCTTATGTTTACAACATAAAGTTTACATTTCAACAGAAATAGAATTCCCGAACTCTCAATGGTTTGTTTGCAATCTTGTTTACATTTTCTGAAAAATTCGAAATGCATCGAGGTGTTTAGCGCCAAGTGTAAAAATAAGAGTGCGGCCGACGAGATGAGTTAGTTGTGCAACAACAAGCGATATGAAAGCGACTTATCGGAACTTTTGCGAAGATACCTACGACAGTGAACCGGCGACACATTAAGGGAATCATTGACGACTTTTGGCAAGTTTGACGGTTTCATCGCACAAGGTAATCTTGGCGTCATTTTGGTTTGTGAAAATAAATCGTTCCTTTCGCCCTTACACGGTATTTTAATAATATAAAAAAGTATATAATTTTTAAATTATAATTTTTTAAATTAAATTATATATTTTTTATATTTATAATATAAAAAAATCTGTAGCCACCTATCATTTGGATCAAGAGTTGCAATAGATTGATTGTTCGCACGAACGCGACGATTTCCACTAAATTCACGCTTTGAGTTTGATCAATAAGTTGGTAAAATTTCTCTCCTTTACAAGTCTTATTTCTTCGTTTCTTTCTTTTATCTCTAAACATGATCTATCGTGAGATAATTAAATCTCAACATTAGTAACAATAATCCAAGTAACATTGGACTCATTAACAGTATTACTGAAGTTTAGATTATCTATTCTATTGCCCTATATATCATTTTTGATAGGTCTACTACATTATTATGCTTCTAGTAAGACATTTATCAGATGTCATGCCTGAATGAACTATGGCTTGACAATAATATATAGAGTTCATTGTGAGGTAAATTTTAACAGCACGTACAAATTTAATGTATCTGCTAAAGTCGGGAAGCTGATAATGGTTTTATTGTGTGCAACTAAATAATGTCTAGTTTTGCATTTAGGTGGTCTGTCTATGTGGCATTATGATGGTAATCATAGTTTGCTGTCCCGTGCGTGATTTATATTTATTTTCTTTATACTTGTAATCACTTGTTTAAAATTAGACATTTTTATTGGCCTGTAAAAATTATTAATGAGTTCTAATGCTCAGATGAGTCTTTTTATCTTGACTTGCGAGGTTATTTTACTGTGTCACTAATATTATTGATTCTCGTTTTAAACTTGTGCCTTGAGATCAGTTAGTTAATAGCCGCGTCCACACCAGCACCAGCCGCATGGTTTTGGATAGCTAGCCATCGCTTGGGCGGCAGCCTCGGGTAAATATGTACTTTAACCTCGAGGTGGGCTGAGCCAGAAGCTCTCGAACATTCAGAAATGGACAGCCATGTATTGCTTAAGAAAACAGGCACGCTTTAAAGCAAGAGCAAGACTTTAGTGGATTAAAAAACTTTATGATCGTCGCAATCGATACGGAAATAATTTTCCTTAATATATTTTCAAACGTCAACATGAATTTTCTCGCGATCCAAAACAGATCAGTGTCCACACCGCACGCACACTTACCGAGACACCTTTGAGCACGGTCAGTTTACCAACAACGCATGGCTCGGGCCCGAGGTACGCTCGGCCGAGCCAATGTGCGCCTGAGGCACGTCCACACCAACCGAGCATCAGCCTCGCGAGCCCGTGAGGCTGGAGAATTATATCATTAATGCGATTGTCTCTAATTGTCCAGTTATAATATGCGAGTTCTAATTCCATCTTGAAGACCATAGCCGGAAGGTACACCTCCAGTCCGATGCGTCACCTCATACTGGTGGAAGAGATAATATAACCCATGTAAACTATGGGGCATTGTTACTAACTTTTGTTTTATTTATTTAATTTAAGTAGCATAAATTTATTTATGTAAAAGTACATAAATTTATTTTTGTACAGCTCAAAGGAATATTTGAAAATTATCAGTAAGTAATATTGATGATTTTTTTTTATCACTTCATATATCACCTATCTTAATTTAATGTCCGTAAAATTTTAATTTAGTAATTTAATACATTTATTTAATAGCCTGAGATAAATTATTTTAATTTTATTTATTTATTACTTATAAAATCGTTTCTCCTAACTGACTATATAAAATGAACGCACAGCAGAACGCAAGTCTAGAAAACTAAAATTTGGAACATAATATGTTTATTTTTAATTTATAATATAAAACGACATTATAATATAAACAAAATTCCACATAAGGTATTACATAATAACAAAAAATAAACAATTTAAGAACTAATTTACATGCTAACAGTACACCTGCAAAGCGCCGCCATTTTCAATCCCTTTCTTTAATTAACTGGGTTATATACTTTAAAATCCAAATGACCTAATCAACATAAACTCTCCAAGAATATTTTATGATTTCCATATCAACCATCCCAGTAAAAGAAACAGAAAAAATAAATTGCTTCTATTTGAGAAATACAAGTTTTAAATTTATCGTTTAAAGGAGATCAATCAGTTTTGTATGGAGATCAGGCCATCAGTTTAAAATGACGTTATATCTTTTATTTTTCAATGCGAACGAAGTCGCGGGCACCAGATTGTATTGTATAAAATATAAAGTCGTTGTCAGCTTTTGTATGTTCCATTCGTTAACTTAAGGCTGCGTACAAAGCAAAAAATATTTCTAATTTCACCCGCGTGGCCCCATAAGCGATTGTGACTGATCATGTGAAACAATGCGCATTGAAGTATGCATAACATGAGACGGAAGATAGCGCATTTAGCGCAATAAAAATGTTATAAGTGCGAAAATTATTAAATATTAAATACTCGTAAACTACAATGTCAAATGAAAAATTAATCCTCAAAGCCCTAAATAATCTGGGAAGTGAGATTACTGATAGTTTTTTAGGTTTGTAATATGTGTCATTTAAAAAAAAAATCGATACAAATGAGATGTAACTTGGTGATTATTTTCTATCCAGAAAATTTCATCGTATAAAATTTTCTTTTCCACATTTCACTTTTATTTATAATGTATTAATCTATGTATAAATATTTTCTTATTTGGACTTTACAAACTTAGATAAAATTGAATTCTAGGATTAGCTATTTCTCTTTATACGCGCTCTTAACCACCCAATGGATTTTGATACGATTTTCACTAATGGAAAGCGCTTAAGGTTACTTATATATAACTTGAAAAAAAAAAAAAAAAACATCCGTACGTAGCCGGGGGCTGGTAGCTAGTTCATAATAACATCCTCAATCACTTCATAAAAGTTAATGGCGTTTTCAACAGAACAACCAAAAGTCAAAAAGGGTTATCCCTAAGAGTGATAGTTTGCGATATAAACGTGACACTCGGGGTAATGGCCGGGGGATGTATCCCAACATTTCATAATGGGTTCGAATCCCAGAGGAATAATGGAATTCTGAGATACTAATTGCGTCCCTAATTGCGCTACACTTGAAAGGGTGATTTTGTGTTTACGATCCAGTCCCTCGTTAAATTTCTAAAGTTTTATTATATTTGAACATTCTTTACGAAGCAGACTACTAGGAGACGAGATAGCCAATACCTACCATCAAGCGAACCTTCCTTCATGCCTGCCGACCATCATCACTGAAGGAATTGCGTACTTGTTGTTGAAGTTCTTTTAAATTCTTTTAAGGGCTTCACTGGGGCAAATGACATTTACAATAGAACTCGCTGGCGGCGGAGACAATTCAACAGGCCTAGAAATGGTGTTTTTTTGTTGTACCATTAGAACAATACGCAAAAAAAAAATTATTAATACAATTTTTTTAACTGACATTAACTTATTAATATAGGTACAGAATTCATATGCGCGCAATAAGCCGTTTTCGAGAGAATCTTCTTATATATAAAAATGAATCCCTATTTCTCCTGGTCACGGCATCACGCGTGAACGGGTAGACCGATTTTAATTCGGTTTTCGCCAATGGAAAGAGGGATGAACGGGGAATGTTTTAGGGTATATAAAAATTGCACGCCGGGCGAAGCCGGGGGCGGGCCGCTAGTCTATTATATAAAAATGAATCACCATTTCCCTTGGTCACGGCATCACGGGTGAACGGGTAGACCGATTTTAATTCGGTTTTCGCTAATGGAAAGAGGGATAAACGGGGAATGTTTTAGGGTATATAAAAATTGCACGCCGGGCGAAGCCGGGGGCGGGCCGCTAGTTTTTAATAAAAGTCAAATTCTTCTTTTTGTTTTCTAACTTTTTTTGTGGATTTTCTATTACTTTAACGAAAATTCTAATTAATACAATTGGTTCTTCTCATGTTTAAGTATAATATTTTTTTTTTTTTTCAAAGCAATTGTCTTGTCTATTCTTGTAACATCTTCATTAAACAATGTATATTTTTAGTATTTAGCGTTTGTCTCCACCTTAATATAATTGTTCGTTCACACTAATCTCTGATTGTGTACCTATAGTTGGATTCAGCTTGATAGATACATAGTATATAATTTATTAAGATACGCGGATGAAATCGCAAGTAAAAGCTAGTTGAGTTATAAGTCTGGCGTCAGTGTAAATCATCCGAAATAAATAAACTCGGAACCACACACTCGACAATCCACGCTTCACGCAGTCGTCCGACTAAACTAATTATAAAGTATTTAAATCGTGTATTTATATCTTTATTATTTTATTGTCTTATGACTTTATTAAACTAATTGAGTTTTTATTCGTGTAATTTTCCACGGTATTTTTTTTTATAAATCGATTAGCGTTGCTTAGGTACATATTAGATACACATATCACGCCACATACCTCTTCTCCAAGTGGGGTACACCATGTTAATCCATTACAGACTATTATGAACGGCAACGTACTATCAACTCCTGTTGGCTTGATAAACTTAGGACCTACATTTTTTAATGCTAATTTAGGATCTTTACACATGTGAACAAAAGTGGTATTTTTTACAAATATCATATCATGAGACCAAATAAAAATTTACTGCTAAGTAGACCGTCGTCGGCCTGCCTATAACAATTGTAGAACAATTCGAGAATATAAAAAAAAACAGCTCTGAAAAGGTTCTGAAAAAACAGCTCCTTTGGTTTTGTAATAGCAATATCGTTGTTTAGAAACAGTAGAAGTACGTGTATTTTATAATACAACTAGCGACTCGCCCCCGGCTTCGCTCGGCGTGCAATTTTTATATATATGAACATTCCCCGTGTATCCCTCTTTCCATTAGTGAAAACCGAATTAAAGTCGGTCTACCCGTTCACGCGTGATGCCGTGACCAAGGGAAATGGGGATTCATTTTTATATATATAATAGAAATAGATATTATAGAATCTACATTTTAATATAGTTGACCACCGCAAACTTAGGACCTACATTTTTTAATGCTAATTTAGGATCTTTACACATGTGAACAAAAGTGGTATTTTTTACAAATATCATATCATGAGACCAAATAAAAATTTCTGATTTTACATTAATAAAAAAAATCGTTGAGAACAATAACAATAACAGTCGATATAGCAAACTCCTTAACTAACCTAAGGCTTTTTGTGACAAAAGGTAGAAAACTTTTTAAAATTCAAAAAAGCCAAATCTCAAAACGTTGCGACTTGGGATTAGGTCAAATAGTGTTTTGTTTTTTTTTTTAATCAATAACTGCAATATCGACACGCATAGATCCAAGTTGATTTTCGCTATGAAAATAAAAAAATAAAAATATCATTTTAAAGCAAGATATCAGCGAAATTCGGACTTTCCTAAGGAAACATTTTACGTGCAAATATTTTATCTTGCAATTTCATATTTTCATGACTAAAATAAATTTCAAACCTAGATATTAGGTAGGTGGCTACCGTAACCCATTAAACAGGCTTCAAATGCGTTGCCAATGATAGTAGGTAGGCTTTAGGATAAGAATTAGGAAGGGATTGGAAAATGGGCTCTGGCATCCCTGACTCACTTGCGGAAAAAAACACAAAAGCACACATGATGTTATTTGACGGTGGTCTTCTGTAAGGAGATGTTTACTGCCGCCAGACGGACTGTCCAATTGATTCGCCCTACCGAGAATTGAGCCCGGGACCCCTGAGAGAACGTTAAGGTCAACTTAACCACTGGACCAATGGATTAATAAAATGCTTGTAAAGTTATTAGCAATGGCTCGATTCTTACCTGAGTTACATTGAGTTGTGTCAGGCCTCCGTCACTCGCCTATACCTACCGCGATAAGCACCTACAGCGCGTGGTACCTAGAAGGTACAAATCAGTCGAGGCCGCCCCGCGCTTGTTTGTACACGGGTACGTCGATCATTTATTGCTCCAACAGCACTGTACCACAGAGCTTATACTAGTACTACTGTACTATAAACGCTACGCAATAAACAGAAGGATTTAAAGTTTTATTTTTTTCGCTCGCTCGGTAATTCGCTCAAATTTCTTCTTCATTCTTTTTTTTAGCAAATTATAAAATAACAAAAAACTGTTAAATAAATTTAACAATAATAAATAAATATCTATATTGGATAATTGGGCGCGAAATATTGTTGGCTAAATTATATTTTATTTCTACCCTCTAATATATTAACTCTTAAGGCATAATATAATTCGCATTAATACGTTTTAGCGAAATAAATCGTAATTGAAAAAACTTAAAACTCTTCCAGCAGATATAAAAGCTTCAAATTTAGAACACAATTAGTGTTTAGTGTATAAATCAAGGAAAAACTAAAATATTTTGCATTTTCGGTCCAGTTTTCTAGATACACCAGCTGCATAAATAAGTTTGTAATCCCATATAAATATATAGGATTACAAAGTTATTTATGCAGTTGATGTATGTAGCAAACTGGGCCGAAATTTTATATATATATAGGATTATTATATGTATAAATATATAGAATTAAAGAAGTAGAAGGTACCAGAAAGGAAAAAAGTAGGACTATCTACAAAAACAAATGAGATGCCATCATACGAAACTTTTTAAAAAAGATATTAAGATGCATATTAACCAAATAAATAATAATACCTAATGAACCTTTTTTTATGTGTCGGATGTTACAAATAGAAATGCACGTGCGCGAACAAAAGAAGCTAAACATTCTTTATATTAGTCGACAAAAGATTTTATTTGATATTTTTGGAGCAAGTTCTAGACAATTTAATCAAACAATAGTATGTAGCTGTTATTCTTAGCAGTCTGGAAAGATAAAAGAAAAAGTAAAATGTACTACGAAAAAGTTACTTTTATTTAAATTTTAGGTACTTATATTTCCCCGTTTTTAGTGTGTGTGTGTATATGTGTTAATTATGTTTTCCAAGAATGTTTTATTTTTTATAATTCATTATTATAAAAAATTAATTAATTAAATACAATAAATACTTATTAAAATTATGTTGTTATTTATTTTACTTTGCTTGTACAACCCTGACGCTTGAACTGTGGTGTAGGTAAATTCTGATCACAAAGAAATTGCGCTCTTGTGAGCGTAGCAGTAAGGTGCGATTTCGAATGCACCAGGTGCGTTGGAAATTTTGTAGGCTATTAAAATGGCGGCTTTTTTCGAGATCAAAGGAGTGCAACTTCTGTACGTCTAGTACTAGTATATATTCTGTGGTTGTGTGTCAAGGAAGTCTCCTGCTTATTATAAAGGTGTTAGGCGCCATTAATCGAGGCAATATATTAGAGACTAGTTAAAGTGTTACTGGTGACCGAGTGGTCGTAATTGGTGCTAAATAAATGATGATTGGTCGTACAAGCTTGTTTACGTGAAACATCGTGATCGTTATATCCGATATCTCGAAGAAAATGGAACCGCACAGAAATGTCGTTAAACTCTTAAATAAAATTACTCTGTTGATCAGTCTTTAAATCCCGAATAGCAATTATCCAAATATATTTCGCATGTAAAATTAATTAGTGGTTTTGTTAAAAACGTAACTTCAGAACTATCTAATTTAGTTTCTAAGTACATATGGGGGGGGGGGTTTCCCGGGTTCGATTCTCGGCAGGATCAACTTTGAAAAATCAACTTTTCAAATTTGGCTTTGGTCTGGATTTGTAAAGTAGTGGCAGGACACACTGCGTTTTCGTAGTCATTTGGGCAGCTCGTCTGGCGGCAGTAACCACACCCTTACAGAAGACCACCGTGAAATAACAGCACGTGTGCTGTTGTGTTTCGGTGAGTGAGTAAGGGATGCCATAGAGCCCATTTCCATATCCACTCTTAATCCCTTATCCTTAATCCTACTGCAGTCGGCAGCGCACTTGCAGCAGCTTTGGCGTTGCTTGTGTTATAGGCGACGGTAGCCACCTACCATCAAGTGGACCGTCAGCCTGTCTGCCGACCTTAACATTAAAAAAACAACTTATACAAATGTTGAATTTACATGTCCACACATGTAAATTCTAATTTATAAAATTTAACTATACTTTGTTCGTCCAGCCATTTATTTTACATTTGCCAGCCTGAGCACTAAGGCTTATTCCGTATTCGGCCTACAACAGCTCATCCTACAATTATAATTTTCCTAATTCTGCCTATTTGTATTCCTTACTCTGTCCATAGCAATTATTTGACATAAAATTTTTATCTTACATATTTCGTCCTCTGATTATTCCTTACTGAATGAGACCAATGAGTGATGTCCTAATGCGTTACGGATTCAATTTCTCATAACAATAGATTTTATACGAATTAGTTTTAATCATTTTAATACGTTGATATTTTATTTTAGCTCAATATTCTGTATTGTTTTATAAAAAAATCCAGCAGTTTATATTACTATATTACGTAATTTAGTATATTTGTATCTAGGTATATCTATACATATAATAAAATTGTAAACGAGCCGTGTCTGTATATTAAATATAGCTGAACTCGGCCACGCTTCCCTGCGGCCCATACGACGGCGTGCGCATGGGATGCGCGGTACTGGACAATACTCGATAAATGGACTATTCAACACAAAAAGAATTTTTCAATTCGAACTAGTAGTTCCTGAGATTAGCGCGTTCAAACAAACAAACTCTTCGGCTTTATAATATTAGTATAGATAAAAAAAAAAAATTGTATACATTGTACCGAGATCAAAAAAATAGTTTTTAGATTTTTTTATCTATGCGTTTGTGCACGCTAATCTCAGAAACGGTTGAACAGATTTGAATGGGGTTTTCACTGATGTATTGTAGCAAGGTTCCCGTAACATTGAGTTTGGTTTCATTCCAATCGGTTTACAAAAAAAAAGTTATGCGCTGTACCGAATACCACGCGTACGAAGTTGCGGGCTCAGCTAGTTTACAAGTGGCACACTGAAATGATCGGGAATAGAATATTTCGGATTGAGTTACAATAAAACCTTTTTTAGAATTTGAATACTGGCCTCTTAGAATCTTAATGACATTCAAACAATTAAAATTTTTTATTAAAAACAAAAACTATGTTGGTTTAAAGTTGACACGTCGTTAACAGAAATGGAGCTCACGCGTGAACATTCCCGTACCATAATTTATCACAATTTTCGTCGCGGCTTATCTCAAGATAAATGTCTCAGCGAACTTGTTTCGATTTATGATGTTGAAGCACAGAGTCAAACGACAATATACCGCTGGTATGCCGAGTTCCGACGCGGTCGTGTGTCGCTCAGCACTGTTTCTTCTGCAGGTCGACCAAGAACAGCGGTCACGCCTGAAAACATCGCAGCTTTGCGAACTATTATATTAGATAACCGTCATGTGACATACGAGCAGATTCGGGCTGTTATCAGTATCGGAATGACTGCAATTCAGTCGATATTACATAATGAGTTGTGTGTAAGAAAGCTAGTTTTCCGCTGGGTTCCCTACAATTTGTCCGAAGAGCAAAAGGCGGCTCGTGTAGATTGGTGCCGGAATACTCTGCAACGCTTCAACGGAGGGAAGTCAAATGCCGTTTATAATATCGTCTCAGGTGACGAATCATGGATTTATTCATACGAACCTGAAAGAAAACATCAGTCAGCAGTTTGGGTCTTCGAAGACGAGGTCGAGCCAACGAAAGTGGTTCGCTCCCGCAGCGTGTCAAAGAAAATGGTCGCTACGTTTGTCACGAAAAAGGGGCATGTTGCTACAATTCCTTTACAGGAACGCAGAACGGTTACCGCCGAGTGGTATATCACGGTTTGTTTGCCAGAAATGATAGCCGAACTCCGAAAAAATAACCCGAAACGTCGCATCATCTTACATCACGATAATGCGAGCTCCCATACGGCTCGGAAGACAAATGATTTTTTGAAGCAGGAAAACGTTGAGCTGATGAGCCATCCTCCGTACAGTCCTGACCTGAGCCCAAACGATTTCTTTACATTCCCTAGAATGAAAGATTTATTACGCGGTCAACGGTTTGAAGACCCCGAAGCAGCTGTGGAAGCGTACAAATCAGCCATTTTGTCGACATCAACTTCAGACTGGAATTACTGTTTTAATGATTGGTTTGCACGAATGGAAAAGTGCATTAAGTTGAACGGAGAATACTTCGAAAAACAATAAAATACAATTTAGCTATACCGTGCATGTGGTTTTTCTTATTCCCGATCATTTCAGTGTGCCCCTCGTAGTAGGTATATATTTGATAAATTTATGTATTAAAGTCCTTAAAATCTAATTTCTAATCCGTAAAGTATTATGACTTGAGTTAACTATAAACGCAAGACATTTAGCTGTTGTAACTAGAGAGTCTAAAATCTAAATGATCAATTTTAAAATCTATAATAAATTCTAAAATCTAATCAATCAAATAATGATTGATTCATTAATTTATAGTGTTGGCGAAGTTATTCTAAGCTAGTTCTCAAGACGAAGTCAAAGATGCAATGGCATTTGAGTTTCGTTCAATATTTTCCGGTCAATGTATAGTTGGCATATATATGTATGTTTATATGCACTCGTGTTAATTCCGCTAGTCTTTTCATATGGGCCGTTTTAAGTAATTTGTCCTCTATATGGATTTATTGTACACCTCGTAAGCCTGTAGTTAACAGTAAACTAATACGCGGTCTGACAAGGTCTGGTACACGCCTTAAGTGGTCTAAGCGTAATGGCCGGACATTTGTCACGTCACCTATAGTTGCAAGCAGATATTTCACGTTATAACTTAAACATTAACTTAACAACGTTGAATGTCTTCATTCAACTCGGACAAAGGCAAAGGCTTAGTATGGGGCTAGTGATGGGATAGGATCTTCGCCTCTTAGTTTTAGCGATTCCAAAGTGTTTAGTACAGCTATGTACCTACCTCGACGTACTAATTTTAATTTTAATAAAGTTGTTTCCTGCTGCTAGCTTGTTTATTTCTGAAATATTTAGACGCATTTTGAAAGAGTTTACTTGTATTGTACGGTCCCTGCCACAATTAGAATGAAAAAAAAAGTGTCTTTTGTATGGTACCACACTTATACAATAAAATTCCAATAAATATGAGAAATATTAGAAACGTAGCAAACACTTACGTAATCTTCTGGTGAAAAAAGCATATAATTCCCTTAACAAATTTCGAGTGATAAGACTACCTATATAGTGCAAACGATGTCATTTATGAAATTATATTAAACTAGCGGCCCGCCCCCGGTTTCGCCCGGCGTGCAATTTTT
Source organism: Bembecia ichneumoniformis (assembly GCA_910589475.2). Classification (NCBI taxonomy): domain Eukaryota; kingdom Metazoa; phylum Arthropoda; class Insecta; order Lepidoptera; family Sesiidae; genus Bembecia; species Bembecia ichneumoniformis. Next base: position 13,012,879 of record OU342539.1, on the reverse strand, counting down.
ATATACCCTAAAACATTCCCCGTTTATCCCTCTTTCCATTAGCGAAAACCGAATTAAAATCGGTCTACCCATTCACGCGTGATGCCGTGACCAGGAGAAATGGGGATTCATTTTTATATATAAGAGATTTGTCTTTTCGGTTGAATATGTAGATAAAAATTTACAAGTTGTGTATATCATATTCAGCAAATAAATTATTTCCAACTTCAATTTGAATTTCTTAAATTTTAAATTATATCTTAAAATACCCTATGTTTGTGATTATTACTAGGTAATCAATTTTTCTTGATTGTAGAAATTAATATGAAAATTGTTTAAGTAAATAATAAGTTAGTAACGTAATATATGGATGGATGTGGATGACAGAGGAGCGTGTGTGGTGGCGTTTGTGAGCTGATGTTGATGATGATGATTAAGTTCTATAGTTGCATATTTATAAATTACTAGCGACCCGCCCCCGGCTTCGTCCGGGGTGCAATTTTTATCTATATGAACATTCCCCGTTTAGCCCTCTTTCCATTAGTGAAAACCGAGTTAAAATCGGTCTACCCGTTCACAAGTGATGCCGTGACCAAGAGAAATGGGGATTCATTTTTATATATAGAAAGATTGTTTTAAATATTTCAGTACTAAAAGTAATATTTTTTAACATAGACAAATAAGAGAGTTATTTTTTGTACCTAAATTATATAAAAAAAAAAAATTTATAATAAAATGATCCCTTGTGTTTGGTCAAAACTTATTAATAATTCACCACGCGAAAGGAGACAATAGGCACTTGTGCATCGCTTGAAGCATGAAGTTTCCCACTTGCACTTTCATTACAGCTTGATATATTGTGCAAATTACCGGCGCCGATGTGCCCGATAGCGCCGCCATTAGCCGGTATCGGCGCGCGCGCAGGCTTGGCATTTAATATCTACACCTTCTTAATGCCCAGTCAAATTTGTTGATTTATTTGTGAAAATATTAATGCTTCATTCATAATTAACTTAAATTTTAATTACGTTTATAAATGCGAATTAAATAATTTGTAATAATCATTCAAATATTTTTGTCAAATCCAAAAATACGCAGGGTTTAGTCCAGTTTTGTTTTACTTTAAGAGACAGGTTTACAAGAGTAACCACAGCAACCGACTGTAGTGTCTATAGTGTCTGTAGTGACAGTAGTGTCTATCAGTGCCGGATTTATACTTTTCTTGAGTATAGGCCCCTTCACTTTGTGCCGCCTCTTCCTCGTGGCCTAGGTGGTATATCTAGGCCTTTATTAGGTAATTATTATTATTATTGCATATTTATTATCGCACAAGAATTTGATGGCTTCCGAAAGCGTGCGAAAACCATCTAAAATGCGCCGCCCCTAGGCCGCTACCGCCCGTGCGGCCTATTGACAAATCCAGGGCTGGTGTCTATAGTCTATAGTGTCTAACATATTTTGGTACAATATTATGTCCGAAGATTTGTATATGGAATTTCTCTCTCTCTTTCGGGTTTGATCCCATATTACTGAAATCGTGGTCACAAAGTCCCAGTTTCGCAAAACCGCAAAACCTTCCTTCACCGGTCCAGGCCAATAGTCGCCCTCTCCGTTTGGCAGAGCGTATCTGAAGAGCTGGCTTCCTTTACTTGATCTGTCCACCTTGTTCACAATCGGCCTCATAATCTTTTGCTTTCGATGTTACCAATTCCAGATTGAATTCCAGATCGCTATGTGTGTGTGTAGTGTGCATCACAGTCTATAATTTTTATGAGATGCAGTTCCATTCTATTGGAACTATAACGTTAAAAAGTCACACCGTGCGCATCTCTGAGGTGCAATATGGGACTAAGCCTCGAGTCAGATAGTTACTCTGTTGCACAGCGTAATTCGTATGTCAGTTTGGTGGTTACGTTGTCGGCATGTCTAAGCGGTCGTGATTGTGAACCGTTACCCGATAAATATAGACATCAGACGTTATGGCCGACACGCGGTGGTTGGGTGTGACCCGGGGTGAGGTTTATTATGATGTACGCACCTAAATTAATAGATATGTTGGAGATAGAACGCGTTGAGAAGTGAAAGGAATACTGTTACTTTATAGATCCAAGTGTTTACTATTCTGTTTAGATGGAATATGACGAAAATTTATGTATAAATTCATGTACATTTATGTAAAGTTTAGTTGAATAAAACTAAACTTTACATGTTTGAGAAAGTCCGGAGGGCTCGATTGTTTTAAAAGTAAGTTACTAAAGTCTGATCCTTTCCCTATTTAGGTCGTTAATGCATTGGCGACCGCTGTGGCATTCTCCTGCTTGCGGCTTAGACCTTAGAAGCCGAGTTACGTGAAGCCGCGGCACAGTGTACAACTAGTTCGGTATACATATAAAAGTCAGACAGAACTAAGTCGTGCATAGGAATTGTGTGCAATATATCACACCAGTTTATTAATATTTACTTTATTATTGAAGTATGGCATTACAATCCTAAAGGTAATATTAAAGATATTATCTAAAAATCTCAGTCTGTAATCCATAACTTGTCTAGAAAGCTGAAATTTGGAATATAAGTTGCCTTCATAACGTAAACATCCGCTAAGAAATGATTTTTAAAATTTCAACTGCATGCGAATTCGCTAGTGTCTTCGTAATAGTCTTATTTATTAATTCAATTAGGGTATTCGATACTTTTTCTGCCACCAGGCGGCGCTTCGTAGGTCTAAACAGCTGTCAAATAGCACAGAGTCGTAGGTACTAAACATAAATTATTGAAAATACATAGAAAATTGCAATTCGCTTATGTATTTTGACAGTTCATTGGACCTGACGCTACAGTGGTGCCATCTCAATTAGACCGTTTCAGAAAACCCTCACCGTCTTACTACAAAAACATTAAACATACTTTAAACAGGCTTTGTACACGTGGTTAAATAAAACTTTACTACAAAAGAGTGTCTAGGCATTGTTTAGGGTTAGACAATGCTTGAGCATTATTTAAATTTAAATACCGCCAGATGCTTGATTAACAAGTGTCTATCTAGTTAGCGGCTTCTCCTTGGACGTGCTGTCAAATTTGTAATCGTTTTGCGTAATATTAAAGATTTCTTTTGATTTTTGAAATGACTATGGATATTTTAAATTTAATTGATTACGTATGGAGGATATGAATTATTTATAAGGATATATAATTTTGTGAGATAGGATACATCGCGAGCGAATTAATCCATTCGAATATTACGATGACGCAACGCCGCGCTCACGTTTTTTATCCATGTTAATAATAATAATTGGAATTTATGAAAATAAGAATATTAAATTAACAAATCCAACTTGACATTTGACAATTACGCCCGTGTCAGTTACGTTCCATTAAGCGCAATGTTTTTTGATATAACAAAATTTTATAAATAATCTAACGTATTTGTTGTAATTTGTGCCTTATTCCAATTTGATAATTTACTTATATCGTTACTATAGTCCGTAATAATAGCTTGTGAAAACCAAAATCTGCGTAAAATGAAAACGACATGAATTCAGGGCGAGAGACTGAATGAATGTTTGTCAGGGTTGCCATAATGCAATATCATTCTCGTACTTTAACACTATCTACAAAAACAAGCGCTAAACAAGGTTTTGTGGTAAGGATATTTTAAGCGCTCGCCTAACAATGTTTAAATAGTTATACATTGTCTACGTAAGCACGTGTTTAGACAGTGCTTATTTAATCTTTTGTAGTAAGACGGTCATTGTTTAAATGTCCGGTTTCAGAAATAACGCTAAACAATTTTACTGCAAATGAAACGAGTCTATAAAGAAACCATAATAATCGATGACCAAATCACAGCAGACAAAGAAGCTAGTAAAATGTGAGTTTTACATAAAGTTTACGAGGCAGTTGGTGTAATATGAAATGACTAGTATTAACATAAACATGTGGTCGTGTAAGGAGCGCTTATATGGTATAGCTACGAGTAGCTAGTAGTGCGCGGGCGCCGCCGACTGAAGCTGTTAAGAAAGACGGATTTGTGGGAAACAACATTAAAGGACAGATACGAATTCAACGTTCTCCCGTTTTAATTATGTCATCAACTTAAAACGGACTAAGGTTATATAATTTAGTCTAGTATTTTATCATATCCTAAATCGATTTCTTTAATTAAAGGAATAAATATTTTGATCAGCAAAATATCCATTTGGTCAGCAACTTTTTTTGGCTGAGCTAGTACTTGCTGCCCAAATAGGTTTCTTGGATGATCAATCATTAATTGGTTAGGTTAGTTTTTTTTGCTGATCGATTAAATAACAGCCTTTCTTTAAGTCTCGTCAAATAGTCACTTTGTTGGAATCGCAACGGCACACTGTAGTACGTTGTTTTTGTTCTATCCCCTTCTTATTCGCCATCATTTAACTCATTAATGTCGGCAGAACACTTGTGACCCACTATAACGTGGCTTGCAGTGAAATATCCTAATTCCTTATCCTTAATCCTACTGTAGTCGGCAGCGCACTTGCAGCAGCTTTGGCGTTGCTTGTGTTTTAAGCGACAGTAGCCACCTACCATCAAGTGGACCGTCAGCCTGTCTGCCGATCTTAACATTAAAATTCAGCACATGTGTTGTTGTACATAGATGTAGGAATAAGGGATATAAGTTCTGACCTTCTGTTCTTTCTTCTACCTCATTATTCTACTCTTCTTCTAGTGTATCCTTCAATCTCATTGGTAATGGATAAGTCCTAACGTATGTTTTCTCCCTTCTATTTTATTTTTATTTAGGCCTTCGTATTTGGCTGCAACGCCCTGCTGTTTCATTGGTCTATACGTAATGAATTCTATGTAACTGGCCACTCAGCATGCTAAAGTATGGCCTGTGGTTAGGATTTCTTCCCTGATCACAGGATGGCGTAACAAGATTCGTAAGAAAGAAGTCCGTAGGGGAATAGAAATAGAATTTGCACGCTCTGGCTGAAGTTTTATTAGAATTATGTGAATTATTCAGACAATTTTCATCCATCTGTATATTATTTATTTATTATTACATGGCCTCCAACGAGGCCTTCAACAATATAGTTTTTTTTTTCTATGCATTTAAAATTGTACGCATTAAAATTCGTCTCTGCGATCTCGACTCGCGCCACTCTCATAAATTGTGGAGAGACAGTTTTAAACACTCTCCATTGTACAAATATTTGTAACGTATTAGCCGAACGCGTCGCACGGATATAGTTAATGTGCGGTGCTTCGCCCGCGTGATTTACTGCTCGTGTGTAGCGTCTTTGACGTGTTTGTGGGTCGAGCCGTGAGGCAGTGTGTCCCCGATTCAGATCGATTTTTGCAATGTAAAAATAGTCATATATGACGTGTAATTGGAACACGAGCACCGAGTTTCGATCGTTCGTCCGCGATGTAATTGAATAAAATTTCTTTTGAAATTAGAAATCTATAGTATTTATTTTATATAAAAAATTGTGAGATGATTATTAAGTTATATTAAGAAAAGTGTGTGTGTCAGCTTTGACGCACGACTCGAGTTTACTCTTTTAAACGTATAAAATTATAATATAAAAAATAGAGAGAAAAAAATAATTAAATTTTCATGGTGCCAACCTAATTACGTTATTTTATTTAGTTACATTCTGCATACTCCGCTATCACGTGTTCCAACAAAAGTTATGTTAGCTACGTTCGGTATACACAGATGTCGCTGTCCCGGGAGGTTATAACCATCGAAATATAATATAACGTTCTGTTATAACACGATATCGGTTCGTTCCTCAATGCGGACTAAACTTTTCATACAAGATTTCGACGTTTACTTTTAAAAGCCCAGAGAATAGAATTGTAGAACATAAATAGATGCGTCATCTGTCGCATAAATGTCAAAGTGACAGATGACAGTCAAAGTGAAGCTTTTTAGTTTTTTAACGCTTGTATTAATTTTACTACTTATAAAATTTTAATACCCGCGGGGCCTTATATGAAAATCGATTCTTAAAGAGTAAACTCCAATAAAAATTATTCATTATAAATACATTAAATAAAGTTGTGGAAGAACACACTGCGTTTCGCTTTCATTTGAGCAGCTCGTCTGCAATTTGTGCTGTTGTGTTTCGGTGATTGTGTAATTTTCTTATCCATTCCTAATCCCTTATCCCACTAATCCTTAATTCTACTATAGAACCCGAAGGCGCCTTGCTGCAACCTGCGTACTTGCAGCACCTGAAGGCGTGGCGACCAATAGTCTCAACAATATGCAGTACTGAGTAGGTCTAATTACCGTTAGGCTTATATTGCTTTTGTCCTTAGACAGAAACAATACATTTGAACACCAGCCCCGAACTCCAGTTATTCTTTCGTTCAACAGAGACGTGTTTATGCTCAATGAAATAATAGACGCGGTTCATTTTCCTAGGCGCGCCCTTAATAAATGCAACACGCCGGTCTCATGTAAAATTGTAAGTTATGGTTCGATACAGGTGAAACTCGTACGGAACCCGTTGCTCGATGAAATATTGATATTGAACCCGTCCGAGAACACACAATGACGATTTCTAATAATATATCACATTTGACGGCGCTAAAGTCACTGCTTGCACTTTTAATTAAGTTGATATTGGTTTTTTTTTAAAGTTATATAGGTGGAAGGCACACTGCTTTCTGCAGTAATGTCATTATTTATAAATTTATTTAATAATTAAGGAAAGAGACAACTATACAGATAATATTACATGCGATAAAGTAAAGCAGTTGAAATAGAACATTAGCCAAAAACTTTCCAATAAAAACCTGCAACAGCTAAGTCACTTATAAACTAGGCAGCGTGTCTGACGGCTATAAAGCGTCCCCTTACTCGAAATCAAAGCTAATATGCATAGTGTTTCATCTTGTTACTTACCTTTTATCCTGTCATTTAGTTAGACCTAGCTTAACTGCAAGCCTTTCAAAAGAAACTCAAATAATTGGGACTTCAAATAAAGATAACAAATTTTCTTTTGTTACGAGTCAGTCTTTTTTTATTTTGAATATATTATTACTATAGCAGAATGCATTGTTGCAGTAGTTATTTTTAGAGAAATATCAAATATTTCCTTTAAGAATAACGTCTCTTAAATAAAATTTTAAATGTAAATAAAAAACATATTATTATTTTTATTATTGTTGCTTATCTTACTTTGTGTAGACAATAATTACAGTTATTTTGTAGACATTTTATGACGCAGAAGAGAATAAATGTTTTATTACCTGCTATCCCCATGCACAACACCACATGAATGAATTTAAAAATCTAATGGCATAATAATATTAATTACAAGATTTAATGCACCCACCGCTACCGGTTTAAATATATTACATAGGTACACAACTATACTATACTATAGACTGGCGCGTGTGATTTAATAACACCTCGAAATTTGTATGAATTGGACATCAGTTATGGGCTATAATTATACTTTTATTATGTGATATTTTAAACACCTCACGTATGTACGATGAAGCCACTTTCACGTAAAGACGTGGTCCTTTTATCCGCGATACATGATAAACGATATTATTTTTTATTATTATTAATCTACATATATATAATAAAATCGTAAACTAGCCGTGTCTGTACTACTGTCTGTTTTACTTATGTTACCGAGGTAAAAAAAAAAGAGTAGAGCAGCTAATTCAAATGTTAGTTTGTTTACTGTTTACAAACTTCTTTTTTGCCGAAAGTATGCTTGTTTGCCGAAGGAACAGCGAACAGTGAACAGAAGATTACAACATACGTAAGTAACGTAAACGTTACTCAAATAATGATGAATAAAAAAGCTTATTACTTACGATTTTCTGTATTTGATTCTTTGGGTAACACATAATCCTCGAGGTTAAAATGTTTTTTACAAACAGGAGAATGTTTTGTCGGAGTATAGTTATTCCTACGAATCGCCACAAGCCACTGTTTTAGAACAGTTTTAACTTTTGGAAACATATGTCCTCCTTTTTTTTTTCGAACAAAATGGAACTGCACAGCATTGCGGCATAGCTACTCGATATGATAATAGTTATTTGTAATTAATAAACCAGATATTATTTATAATTAATTAATAAGATTCAATATTCAAAACTTTGTTTCGGCGCCGATCTTATAAAGTCGTCATTGACAGCTATACCTCTGGACCTTAGTCATCAGTGGCGCCTACTGGTGAGCAAAAAAACGATAGTCCCCATTATTAACGGTTCTTTCCTGTAATCCCTGGACAACGTATATGCAAAATTTCATGATGATCGGTTGATTGAGTAGTTGAAGCGTAAATGCGTAAAAAGAAACAAACTTAAATTCGAATTTATAACATTAGTTGCGATTAGGTATATCAGATTTTTTTTTAAATTGTTTTAGTTTAAAAAAACTTCGTATCTAAAACTTTTCGTAAATATAGCTATTTTTAAGAGAGTGAACCCTTTTTATTGTATGACCCTTGTAAGCGTATCGCTCGACATGGGACCACAACTTTTGTAATATGTGGAATGATCAAAATGTTAACGTGATTTAAACCTACAAAGATAGCCTTACGTTTAACCCGTCCGAGAATTTACACATTTAAGATAAAAATTAAGAAACACTGACAGCGTTCTCCATTGACGGCGATTGTATGAGAAGATAACTTCAATATATGGTAAAGCATCATCACCGACTACCGGGATTTTAAAATCACTTTTTTAAATTAAACGGTACCCACCACTTGATGTTTGATATAAACTCAATTTTTATATCAGAGCTATCTGAATAACTCCTGAATCTGAAAACTTCAAAATCCTATAGATAAATCTACTAGCTAAGCTCGCAACTTCATAAACGTTGATATTCGGTATAACGCGTAACTTTATTGTTTGTAAACCGATTGGAATGAAACAAACAGTAAATGTTACGGGAAGCTTGCTGCAATACATCAGTGAAAACCGCATTCAAAGCGATGACGTTTCACAGATTAGCGTGCACAAACGCACAGACAAACAGACAAAAATTCTAAAAACTATTTTTTTTTACCTCGGTAACAGGTATAACGTGTACAAATTGTTATTTCGAAAAGATCTTTAATGTACTGATACGGTTCGTTTATGATTTTATTATATGTACATATAAAATAAAGTCACTATCCGCCTCTGTCTGTATCTCCGTTAATTTCTTCTAAACCATTCAACAGATTTTAATGCAGTTTTCGCTAATGGAAAGAGGGATAGAATGAGGAAGGTTTGCGTGTACATTTTGCACAAAAAAAATTTCACTCGGGTAGCTAGTTTGTTTTTTAAACTTTTAACTTTTGATTAGTTGTAATTAAAAGTTGCCGAAAAGTAGCTTGCCTATCGATTTTCTATCGTCTACACTATGGAGAGTGTGCATCTATTCTGTAAGAATTAATCCAACCGGAACCGTTCCACTTGCGGACCACTAGGCGTGGGCGGGGGTTTCATCCCTTCGTGGTCGATATACCTCGATCACGCACGAAGCGTTTCTGGGTAAGCGTGGTCCACCTTTGGCCGCAACTGCACCTCACATCAGGTGAGATAGTGGTCAAGCGCTAAATCAAGTAGGTAGGACTCAAAAACAATATTTATCACAGAGAAATATCCATTTATTGATATTTGTAGTTCTTAGATATTATTAGATATTGCTCGAGCCCGTTGGATAAGTGGTTAGGGTGCTTGCCTTAACACTCAGTGGCTCTAGCATGAGTTTACGATACTACACTCGCTAGCGAGAGCGTAAAACATTTATATGGAAAATTGATAATTTGACATTGACAGTTCACGATTTCCCATACAAAAATTTTACGTTCTCGCTAGCGAGTGTAGTATTGGTGTAGTATCGTAAACTCATACTAGAGCCTCTGTTCTAGGGTTCCCGGGTTCGATTCCCGGCTGGGTCAACTTTTCAAATTTGCCTCTGATCTGGATTTGGAAAGTAGTGGCAGGGCACACTGCGTTTCGCAGTCATTTGGGCAGCCCGTTTAGCGGCAGTAACCACCCCCTTACAGAAGACCACCGTGAAATAACAGCACGTGTGCTGTTGTGTTTCGGTGAGTGAGTAAGGGATGCCAGTCGAGCTCATTTCCCTATCAAAGATGCAGTAGGCATACACATCACAATGTCCGCTGCATTTCGTTTCAGGAAACTGCATTCGTGTTATTGACATCGTGACTTTGCACCTTGAGAGCTCTGGCATCCATTCAAGGTTTGTCACATTTCGATGCAATCGAGTGTTGGGATTTTCCGTCGTAACTCATAAGATTTCTTACAAAAAGGTTGTTAATTTTAGTAACTATGAAAGGTTGTTAATTTTTGAACGGCCCGTTGGATGAGTGGCAAGGATGCTTGCCTAACGTCTCAGGGGCCCCGGGTTCGATTCCCGGCGGGGTCAAGTTTGGAAATTTTAATGTAATTTTCAAAATTGACTCTGGTCTGGATTTGAAAAGTAGTGGTAGGGCACACTGCGTTTCGCAGTCATTTGGGCAGCCCGCCTGGCGGCAGTGACCACCCTCTTACAGAAGACCACCGTGAAATAACAGCATATACGTGCTGTTGTGTTTCGGTGAGTGAGTAAGGGATGCCAGAGCCCATTTTCCTTATCCCCTCCTAATCCCTTATCCTTAATCCTACTGCAGTCGGCAGCGCACTTGCAGCAGCTTAGGCGTTGCTTGTGTTATAGGCGACGGTAGCCACTTACCATCAAGTGGACCGTCAGCCTATCTGCCGACCTTAACATAAAAGAATAGAGTTCTACAAAATAGAGTATACATCGCTTATATATTCAACAAAGTAATATTTACTAGAAGGGATTGTGAAACAGGGCTGGAAACACGCGACAAAACCAACCCTTTAACAAATGGTTGAAATATGTCACGTTTACCGCGTTTCGGGTGAATTTATAACACTTTCATTGTTTACCCAATCGCCGCTCTAATTTATGGAATGGTATTTTTGACAAAATGGCCTCTTAAAGGACGGACTCCATTTTACGCGATTGATTTATTGACATAAGAAAACAGTTTTTTAATCGGGGTTTTTTTTTTGGAAGATCCGTAGAGAATATAAATCTGTAAAACGGGACCATAAGCAAATACATCGCTTAATAAGTTTAGGCTGCGAGGGTTATAAAAAAAAAGTGGTGCGATTTATTAGAGGCAGGACAGCGTCACAGCGTTTCGCAGTCATTTGGGCAGCCGATCAGTTTGCAGTAACCACCTCCTTACAGAAGACCACCGTGAAATAAAAGCATGTGTGCTGTTGTGTTTCGGTGAGTGATTAAGGAATGTCAGAGTCTAATCTAACCTTCGTTGTCCCTTATCCTTAATGGTACTGTGGTCTGCAGGGCACATTCAGCACCTGTGGCTTTCATTGTGTTATACCACCACATTATTGGCTACCGTCAATTAGACCATCATTAATAAACAAAAGCAGACCGTCAGCCTCTCTGACGACCGATCTTTTCGTAAAAAATTTCTCATAATGTAAGTAACTAAATTATATAAACTAAACTAATAAAACTAAATTATATAAACTAAACTAATAAACTAAAGATGTTCAATTGGGCAGGCAAGCTGCCAATTCAGGTAGGTGGCTACCGTCGTCTATAAACACAAGTAATAGCAATCAGTGATACAAATGGTCTCATGTAATCGAATCTATACTAATATTAAAAAGAGGTAAAGTTTGTATGTTTGTTTGTGCTCATCCGATTTAAAAAAATCTTTCATCAATAGTTAGAACGGAATTTCAGAATGGACATATTATGCGATATATTGTCCCGTAAAATGCGCGCCATAGATGCGAAGTTCATCCGCATTACCTGGATAAAGTGCCGCTGCGCACAGTTCGGATGAGTAGAAACTTTATCCCACGGACGACGATCTTTGGAACAGTCTCCCTTCTAAGGTGTTTCCAACTAGCTACAATATGGGTTACTTCAAGCGAGCAGTAAGCAAATTTCTGCGAGGTCGACAGCGCAAATGTACCCCCCTGGTGTTGCTTGTGTCCTTAGGCGACGGTAGCCACCTACCATCAAGTGGACCGTCAGCCTGTCTGCCACCTTTAATAATATAAAAAAGGCTTTTTCGTTTTTAATCGAATTTGCAAAGTAAGTCGACGAAAAAACGGTCGAACGAAAACGTTTCTTTCGAACGCTGCTTTAACGGTGAGAGATATGTGATTTATTTGTATAGAAAAGTTATAGAGCTTCATTTATAGAAGAATTAAAGACAGTGTTGTTTGATTGATCGAATGAAACTGAGACTCTTTTAAGATCCATACGAAGGTAGTGAGTCACGTTTGGTCACGTATCTTCCTTTTTTGGTTATATTTACGTAATATTAGTACATTACTGCAGAGTCCAGGAAGTGAAGGATTGCCGGACGAAGTGGTTTCAAGGCGGAGCTTTAGCGAGGCCTTGATAAAGATCTGAGTCCGGTAATCCTCATTCCGGTCGAGGCTGCTATAGTGCTTTTCTCAATAAATGTGAGGAAATAATGAAACACGTTATAATGCAAAAAAATCAGTATAATATGAAAAAAATTATAAAAAATTAATTTAGGTAGGTACTGAAAAAAGTCTGCTTTCCCGCCTTTTTTATTTTTTATTTTCAATGAGTTCAAAGGAAACGCCCCCGCCTACTACGCCTGTGACAGCGGCGGGCGCGTTCGTGAAGACTCGTGAAACTTCGGGTTTCATCGGGCTGAGCAGCGGCCAGGAATGAATTTTCATACAACATTCTTGGCCTAGGCCGTGAGAGAAATGCATGAGGCAAGAATTACAAACTTCGTGGCTTGTTTTTAGTACAAGAATGCCTACATTTCCGAGCATGTTTGAGAAAAATAATTTTAAATAAGCCCAAGTAATTACCATTCAAACGAAGACGCAGGAGTAAACAAGACGTGAAATAAAATAACGAATAACAAACTGACAAGTTACGATAAATCCTTCACATACAAATCGGTTTACTTATAAATAAAAGCTAATCGATCAATAGGTCGATGTTGTAGTCAGATACGGTTGGCAGGTGACAAGAAAATTGCGAGAAAAATTAATTACACATCGTAGTTTATTATTGAAAATATTGACATACAGGCGAAGGAAGAAAACGAACAACGCCGCAGTATCTGATCCCTCGAGAATGACACGATTCTATTTGCAATTAGTTTGAGCGTGTGCAATCGTTTTGATTGATGGAAAAAGACGCGTTCATTATCTTTCAATGCCTTCTTAATCTATATCTATACATATAATAAAATAGCAAATGTCTGTACATTAAATATTTTTTTCAAAAAAACAATTGTATTGTAACAAACTTACAATGTTTTATGAATCTCTTTTTATTTTTTTAAAATCCTTATGTCCTTATGTTCCTTATCCTTATGTTATCCTTATGTTGTTAGAGATATGCTACAACCTAATTTGGATTTTACGAAACCAGTACATATATAACTAGGGAGTTCGATCCCGGCCTTTATTTTCGGGATTATGATTAATCAACCCCGGGATCTGGGGATTATTTCGATATTGAGGGTTACACAAGAAAAAAATTAAAAAGAATTTATTAAAAAATCTTTGACTAACAAATCAACATAATTAAAATTCATACAAAATTCAGACAATTAGTTGGTTTCGCACAATTTTGTTTCGATAGAGTCAGGCTAACCATACTTGTAATAATTATTGGGTCTTTATATTTTCAAAAATAAGAGATTTCTTTAAACTTATATAAATTTAGAAAAACGTTTATGAAACTTTATTTATGTTAAGGTCGTCAGACAGGCTATAAATACGCCCCCGGCTTCGCTCGGGGTGCAATTTTTATATATTTGAACATTCCCCGTTTATCCCTCTTTCTATTAGTGAAAAGCGAATCAAAATCGGTTGCCCGTTCACGCCTGATGCCGTGACCAAGGGAAATAGGGATTCATTTTTATATATAGAGATAGATAAGTAAATTAAAAAAATCGTAAAAATAAATCTGTGTACATTGATAAATAAGTATATGTGTCTGTACATTAAATATAAAAAAAAAAAAAAAAAAAAAAACAACACAATTTGTATACGTTATATGTTACCGAGGTCGAAAAAAATTAGCTTTTAGAATTTTTATCTGTGCGTTTGTGCACGCTAATCTCAGAAACGGCTTAACCGATTTGAATGCGGTTTTCACTGATTTATTGTAGCAAGCTTCCCGTAATATTTAGTTTCTTTTGTTTCATTCCAGTCGGTTTAAAAATCAAAGTTATGCGCTATACCGAATACACGCGTACGAAGTTGCGGGCTCAGCTAGTATATGAACAATAGTTATAATGTTAATATTAAATTGTCTATGATGATGTCCATTGATCAAAGATCTACTGCTGTCACCGCTAGATTAGAGCCAGATCAGAGCTAGATCTAGAACTAACTCTAGATAAACAAGTGGGCCGTTTCTTAACTCAAACGGCCCAGTTGTTTATTCTACAAAGTGATCGACAACAATAGCAGGAATATGATACAAGGAACCCACAGACGCAGAAAGTATTTCCGGATGTTGGTCACCGGGTACAAGACGAAGGAAAGAATAGCGTTTTGCCAAAATAAACACGAACTCGTGTTTTGGATTGTTACAAACGTGTATCCCGTTACAAACGTTACTGTGTGTTTTTAAAGTTCGAAAATTTTAACAGTAACTAATAGAATAAATTGTACGAATTAAAACGAATTTAAAAACAGTAAAAATATTGAATGATTTTTTTTCTGTAAGTCATACAACACACAAACCTATTTCGTTTATCGCTCTTTGCATTAGTGAAAACCGTATCAAAATCCATTGGGCGGTTTAGAAGAAGTTAGCGGAGAAACAGACAAAGTGACTTTATCTGTACATATAATAAAATCGTAAACGAGCCGTGTCTGACATTAAATATTAAATATTTTTTCAAGAAACAATTTGTAACAATTTAAAAAAAAATGGTTTTTAGAATTTTTTTCTAAAAACCATTTTTTAATTTTATCTCGGAAACGGCTTGACCGACTTGAATGCGGTTTTCACTTATGTGTTGTGGCAAGCTTCCCGTAACATTTAAGTGTTTGTTTCATTTCAATCGGTCTTCAAACAAAAAAGTTACGCGCTATACCGAATACTACGCGCACGAAGGTGCGGGATCAGCTAGTTTTATAATATACTAGCCCCTGGCTTCACCCGGGATGCAATTTTTATATATATAAGAACATTCCTCGTTTATAACTCTTTCCATTAGTGAAAACCGAATTAAAATCGGTCTACCCGCTCACGCGTGATGCCGTGACCAAGGGAAATGGGAATTCATTTTTAATATATAGAGATGTAGATACATATTATTGTTTTTATACTCTACCAAGAAAAGCTGAATGCATGTCTATGTCAATTTAAATTAAACCCGGGTGAAGCTAGTGTAATTTACGTGTAGAAAATTCAAGAGAATTAAATGCATACAATATGGTCCCCACAGCAAGATGAGCTCGCCAAGTCGGTGAAGTTAACGTCGAGGGAGCGAAGATTCATCAAATTCGCAAGCGTCGAGTACGGAGGCCAATTATACATGACCCCTCAAGACTTCCTCGAGTCTGTCGTCGAGCAGGAGCCGAGACGTGAGTAATTGACTCATTATTACTCCATTTCTTTTTAAGTTACGCTTGTTTTGGCGCGAGGCCTGGTTTGTATAATTGATGTCGGGTAGATATGGCCAGGTGATGTCGGGTAAAAAGATCAAAGTCTTCTTTTAAAAGTTTCGCACGCGTAGGACATCTTCAAGTTTCGAACGAAAGTTACTAGCCTAGCTGGTGTCAGCGACTTCGTCCCCGTTTTTTTTTATGTTAAGATCAGCAGACAAACTGACGGTCCACTTGATGGTAGCTGGCTACCGTCGCCTATAACACAAGCAACGCCAAAACTGCGGCAAGTGCGCTGCCGACTACAGTACGATTAAGGATAAGGGATTAGGAGGGGATAGGGAAATGGGCTCTGGCATCCCTTATTCACTCACTCACCTAAACACAACAGCACGCATGCTTTTATTTCACGGTGGTCTCCTGTAAGCGGGTGGTTACTGCCGCCAGACGGGCTACCCAAATGACTGCGAAACGCAGTGTGCCCTGCCACTACTTTCCAGATCCAGACCAGAGCCAAATTTGAAAAGTTCATTTTTTTTCAAAATTGATCCTGCCGGGAATTGAACCCGGGCATCCTAGAACAGAGCGTTAAGGCAAGAACCCTAACCACTCATCCAACGGGCTCGTCAAAATAAAAGAAAATTTTAAATTTTAAAATAAAAGAAAAATTTTAATTTTAAAGAAATTTAAAAGAAAAATAAAAAATAAATGAAAAAAATAAAGGATATAACGCCTGACGAAATGTGTAAAGCAATACAACGCCTGACATCTTCATTGCTGTGATACATTTGCCAGGTGTTGAATATTTATTTTTAGATAACTTGTGCTCGCGTGGAATATAATTATAGCCTATGTCAATTCTGAAATTATATTCTATTTATAAAAGAATTTTTTAACCGGATTTTACCTCCTACATACAAACAAACAGACATGCAAACTTTATAATATTAGTTGAATTAGTTTTTCCCATTATTATTTTATTTTAATGGAAGTTTTACTTCTTTTGGAGCGATTGACACTTTGATATTTTAAATCTTTAAAATAGCTCTTCACTAGACCGTTCGCCGAGGTAGGTAATAAAGGTTAATCTACTGGGTAATGGGCATCAAATGAAAGATTTAATTAGTAATAAAGGATATTATTTAATTAGTCACGATTTAGTTTAGCAGAAAGGTGTGTTCGTATTTACTACTAAGGGGCGCAGTTAGAACAGGACGGACGGACGCTAAAACACAAAATCAAATATATGAGGCTCTTGTGTTAAACAAAGAGCTATTGTAATAAATTCAATGTTTATGTTAGTGAAGGAGAAAGACTCTCAATGTGTTTGTTAAAGTGAGACAGATTTATTTTGATATACATATTCCGACATAATCAAAATTTGACTTAAATTTCAGCACGTCTCAAACGGCGCATTCTGACGACGAAGGAAATAGAACATTTGCGTGACAGCACGCCGGCTCTCAAAAAGGGATCCACACAAATGTTCCGCAGTTTGAGAGATAAGGGTGAGAATCAAAATTTTTGGCCTACCTCCATACATGATTATTATATGTATGTAGCTGTCATATACAACTTTTTGCCTAATAATTTTTATACTCTTTGTGTCATAGAATTAATTTGTTACTATCATCAGCAAGTAGATACCCTATATAATTATGTGTATATCTGAACAGGGTTATTTATTTAGATAGTAACTGGCGGACCCGGCAAAATTCAGATATTTTAAAAGTTATTCTATTCGGAACAAATTTAACAAATCAAAGATCATAAAAATTGGTCCAGCCGTTCTCGAGTTATAAACGGTGTATAGTAGCCGGCAAACTTCTTGGACAAACGACCTTAAATGCGCAGAAACGAAAAATAGGTCTCTTTGTCTCTCGTGATCTCTTTTCTCTCTATACCACCAACTAAAACGTTATTAGCTCAATCAATAAAAACCCAGTAATAAAAAAATAGCGTTTTTCAATGAAACAATTAACTTCAGAATGCGATGGCCAAGAAGTTTGCAGGGTACTATAACTAACACGACTTTCTTTTATATTAAGATTGTTGTTTTAAGATAGTGTGACGTACAAACAATGGTTACGAATAATAAATTTTATAAAATACCCCATTTCTTTATAAAATACTAGTGTTCGTCCATTAGTTGAATTTCGACCATAATCATTTCTAAGGTGGGGAAAAAAGTGTTTTTTATTTTTATTGTAGACTAGCTGGTGTCCGCAACCATGACGCCATCTATTATACTACAATAGAATTAGGCGTAGCAGCGACATCTATCTAATTTGGGTAGAACTACTTGGTAATACACTTGTACATTAAGCTCTAATTTGCAAACCCTCGGAAACCTAAGGATAAAAGCCTTAACGAATTCTAATACACCTGTAGATTCCTGGGCAGTCACTCTGTTGATAAATGAAACCCGCATGACGATCCGTCCAGTAGCTTTTGAGATTATCGTGAACATACATAAAGACAGACGCGGCGGAGGACTTTATAATTATTATTTTTTATGTTAAGATTGGCAGACAGGCTGACGGTCCACTTGATGGTAGGTGGGTACCGTCGCCTATAATACAAGCAACGCCAAAGTTGCTGCAAGTGCGCTGCCGACTACAATAGGATTAAGGATTAGGGATTGGGAAGGGATAGGAAAATGGGCTCTGGCATCCCTTACTTCACTCACCGAAACACAACAGCACACGTGCTGTTATTTCACAGTGGTCTTCTGTAAGGGGGTGGTTACTGCCGCCAGGCGGGCTACCCAAATGACTGCTAAACGCAGTGTGCCCTGCTACTACTTTCCAGATCCAGACCAGAGACAAATTTGAAAAGTTCATTTTTCAAAGTTGACCCTGCCGGGAATCAAACCCGGTAACCCTAGAACAGAGCGTTAAGGCAAGCACCCTAACCACTCATCCAATGGCTCACCCTAACACTACAACTTGTCATAGGGCAATAAAGAAATAGGTTCACCAACAAATGAGAAAAAGCTACAGAACTGTTTTGTGTGATCCTATGTAGTTATAAAAAATATTTACTTACATAGTTTGTTAAAATTAATAATTGAAATTATTACTATGTAATAATAATTATTAATAATAATTAGGTTAAATTTAAAATTAATAATTATTAAAAGTATATTAACTTTTTTCAGGAATAATATCCTACACTGAATATTTGTTTCTTCTTTCAATTTTAACAAGTGAGTAAGTCTTTCTTATTTTTTTTAATAATCTGTAAATAGGCATACGATTATACTGATTTCTTAACGGCTTTTACGAATCGATAAATGTTTTGTGTAGGAGCGAACCCCTACCTATGGGCTCGTCGAACAATATCCAATGATGCATTATTTTATTTTAATTTTTATGTTGTGTCAGGCAGCGTGACCGTCGACTTGATGATATGTGGCTACCGTAGCCAATAACACAACTCAGAGAGTTGCCGACCATAGCACGATTAGAAAAATTTCATAAAGATCCCAGAACCTAACCTAACTTTGTTCCTAGTACAAAAAAGTCTTGTAACACATTTTTTTTAAATGCCCCTCAATGAATTGTCCTATCCCGGTCCGCTGTACTGTACACACTGACGGCATCTGGAATGTAATATATTTCCAATTTCTATTTAGGAACTGTATAGATTTCCTAGGAAAAGGCATATTAGGAAATATATCATACGTTTTCTATCTATTTTAGGAATTTTACACATTTCCTAGGAATTGTATACAATGACGGTTTACATACTTTTCCGTTGACATATACAATAATAATTCATAATGTTACTCGTACGTGCGGGTGAGTTCAAATGCCGTGTAAGGGCGAAGCGAACGATTTACTTTCGCAAACCAAGATGACTTCCAAAATCACTAAACTTATCCAATGAAACCGTTAAACTTGCCAAAAGTTGTCAATGATTCCCTTAATGTGTCGTCGGTTCACTGTCGCAGGTAACTTCGAAAAAGCTCCGAAGAGTCGCTTTCAAATCGCTTGTTATCGCACAACTAACTTATTTCGGCCGGCTGCACTCTTATTTATATTTGGCGCCATACGCCTCGATATATTATGAGTTTTCCAGAAAATCTAAACAAGATCGTAAACAAGCCATTGAAATTCGGGAATGCTATTTCTGTTGAAATGTAAACTCTGTGTTGTAAATATAAGGACCAATTTCCTTTGACACTAGTCGGGAATGGGCGTGGCTAACATCGATAGGGTGGGACGTTCGAGACTTTCGGCCGGCGCGAACGCTTTCTCCAGAACATTCCATAATTAGTCGTAACAACACGTTACAGATTTTTGTGAATATACCATATGAAATAATTTTTGCTGACCATTTTCAGAGCCCGCGTCCGGTTTCCAGATAGCCTTCAATATGTTCGACACAGACGGCAACCAAAGAGTAGATAAGAATGAATTTCTAGTCGTAAGTGTACACGTTTTTATACATAAGTGATGAGCGATTAGCGGAAATAGTCAAAAATTAAGTTAAAAGATATCGGCCTTGCTGAGAATCTTTCTAACTGATATGAAAGTGTTTTTTTGATTTCTTTTATTAGAGTTTGGCGTAAAAACAAATCGGTTATAACTTGTAGTGTATGAAGAAACAGTTAAGTCAGGTTAACTGGCTGACTAAAAACAAAAAAATATTTAGTTGACGCTTTCAAAAAAAATATACAAAAAATGCGTTCAAAAATTCTGACGTGTGAAAGTACAGAACTTGTCCGACCTGATGCTGTCGTTGTTTGTCTATAGTAGGGGCTCGATAATCCGAACATCTGCTAATCCGGACGCCTCTATAATGCGAACTAGCCCCTGTTTCATAGCACCTCGCAATGCCACGCAGTGCTGTGTTATTCAATTTAGATTCTACAAGTATCAATCATCAAATCGTTTCTTTGACCATTTTTGTGCGTTTTTAATTATGGCTTTAAAGTTGACTATTTTTTATATCAAAATATATAGTCATTTATAAAAACTTTTCGAAATATCTCCATACTAGGCTAGGAAAATTTAATAACAAATCAAAATTTGAGTCCCTCAGGGGCATTTTTGATATAAGCTTCTGTTCGCGACATATCCACGCCTAGATGTCGCTATTGCAAGGAATGTTCGTGGTATGGAGATTGGTCTGCGTTTCTGTGTATAGGCGGCAATGAAAGATATGAATTGGGGTCTTTATTGAAATTAAAAGGTGTCTTTGTCGAAGGTTTGTGTCAAGTTCATTGTTCAGTTCAGGTCTTGTTCTGTCAAGGCTTTTAGTCCAAATACATAGATCAAGATACGTTATAAGTAATTCATTTGCCTATAATAGTATCCCCTTAGATCAATCGAGATCAGTATAAAGTGAGCTATCGAACAGCTTCTAGAAATTATGTAATATCGATGTGGATGAAAGAAATTTTTTATTTCACCCTGTGGAAGGGGTGGAAAAAATAAAAATGGGTTTTGTTTTCAAACTATACAAAAATGGTAAGATTAAAAAAAAATCAGGCTAATTTTGTTGAGAAAATAATTTTACATAAAAATGTATCTATATAACTTTTCTTGCCAAAAATAAATTAATAGAGTTAGGGAGATTAGAAGATAAGGGTTAATATGTAAATAAAAGAAAATCACTTTATAAAAACCCTTATCTTTCAACCTGAAGTTGAATTAAATATATGAATTTTTTCTATCTTCTAGAAACTTTTTCATATCTTCTAGAAAATTTTTAATTCGTTAGTAAATTTTCCAGGACTAATACTATACGTATAATATAATCCGAACGCTTTAGTAATCCGAACAGGATATAAATTTTAAGTCATCTTGTTTCACCTTCCATCAGACGATATTTCCCGCTCCTCGTTTATCACTTGCACCACAACCAGCTACGTAGTTTTAGAAATATTGCTGCAAGATTAGTGTTCACCATATTTACACGTGGATGATAATGTTATAAGTACAATAGTATATTTTAAATTATATTATGTAATGCAGTTACAATGGAACTAATTTCAAGAACTTGAATATCCTCGTAATATTTTTGCGTTTAGCAATTTTACAAATACAAACTCTATTTAGTGGCATTGTTAAATTAGTTTTACTGTGCAGTAAATTGTGTGGTAATTTTTAGTAGTGCAGAAGGAACAGTGGCATTTTATTTTAATTGTCATTAAATAAATTTAAAATGAAATAATTTCATCGTATAATTAATTAAAAAATAAAACTGATACCAAAAAGATTAAATATATAGAGGGCATTGGGAAAATTTTCCTACAAAAATTTTGATCCTGATCGCCGTAATCAGGATGGCCATGGCGTAGCTAAATAGTCTTGTAAAGATGGCGACGGACTGAGCTATTTTGTACCACGTGGTTCTAAATGTCGTATTACGGATTCTTTCGTCTTGCCCGATCTTATACACTTGAAAATCTTTGACTAATAGATACACTCCAGCTGATATCGAGTAATCTGTGATAGACACAGACAACTCGATTGTAATACTTTTTTTATTTACTTACTTTCGATATTCATTGTTCCAATTTTGGTTGCAATAAAATTCTTATAAAGTACATCACATTTGTTTTACAACATACAATATGTGTATAGTCCTTAATTTTTTTTTAAATCTCATTGTTATTTGCCAACCTTTGATATTGCTAACGGAATAATAATTATATTTTAAAATTTAAAAAAAAACACAAACCGGATAATATAGGCATACTTTTATACATATATATTATATTAAAATAAATTTAAATTACATATAATATATTATTTGCAATTTTCAAATTTCAAATTTGCAAAAAACCTTTCTTAGGTTTTTATTCATATATTTTATGTACCTACCTACTTACATTGTAAAATAAACTTATGTTAAAAATTTCTAGACTTAGAGATTTAGTCATTTTGGATGTGCCTTGATAAATAATCAGTCGGAACAAACGATTTTACAAGTATAGATGTACTTTTAAATGTAAATGAAGTTAACTAAATTTGTACAAGATTTTGCCATTGTTTTTTCCTACCACTTCGCTTTTTATGTATGTATGTTTCTAGACACATTCTATTTTATTTCTATATATTTCGTTTCGTACGAGTTGTATACACTCGGAACAGGCACTCGACCGAGCGGGGGATGGCTTACAGGACAAAGAGCCAAGCACTTATTTCGTTTATGTTTAGCATGTTTTCTGCAATATAAATGTAGATTCAACGGCTGCTGGGTGGGTCTTTGAAGGAACGTAAAGATTTGGACGCGAAGAGCCAAGAGGCAGTGAGTGTTCTTCTGTGTGCTTGCGGGTAGTATGTGCCGCTTTACTGAGCTTTTTTAAATAGTTCAACTTGTATAATACATACTTAACTTTCAAAATCTAAACAAGGAAAGCTTGTTTAGATTTCCAAATTAATAAATATGTGTAAAATCATAAGTCATAAATATAATAAACTAGCGGCCCGCCCCCGGCTTCGCCCGGCGTGCAATTTTTATATTTCCCCGTTTATCCCTCTTTCCATTAGCGAAAACCGAATTAAAATCGGTCTACCCGTTCACGCGTGATGCCGTGACCAGGGGAAATAGGGATTCATTTTTATATATAAGATATATGTACCACAGTAGGGCTTGTTCCCACCCGCTCCACGATTTTGTTCCCAGCAGCTTCAAAAGTAAAATTGAATATTAATTAAAAATATTAAATTGTTCCCACGGACTCCAAAAACTTATCAAAAATTCACCAAAAACATGCCGGTGGGATCTAATCTATATATATCTTCTTATATCTCTAAATATAAAAATGAATCCCCATTTCCCTTGGTCACGGCATCACGCGTGAACGGGTAGACCAATTTTAATTCGGTTGTCACTAATGGAAGAGGAATAAACGGGGAATGTTAATATATACAAAAATTGCACCACGGGTGAAGCCTGGGGCGGGCCGCTAGTAAAATAGATAAAAATGAATCCCCATTTCCCTTGGTCACGGCATCACGTGTGAACGGGTAGACCGATTTTAATTCGGTTTTCAATAAAGGAAAGAGAGATAGAATGTTCTTATATATAAAAATTGCACCCCGGGGCGGGTCGCTAGTTTTTTTATACTTATAAATAATAAATTTTTTGGAGCACTTGGGAAACCGGTATGTATGGCTTAATTTGATATTTATCATTTCTTTTTCGCGGAGCTCTTGGGAACAATAGATTTGGAGCGGGTGGGAATAAGCCCTCAGTAGTGGTCGCATTAATGTAACTTGTGTTCATGTCATTATTAAAGTTACTTAAAGCTAAATAAATAATGGTTGATAAATTAGTCTGTTTATTTTAGTTGGGTCGTTATATACTTACGAAAACAGACATATTGAAGAATGTAATAAATGTATTCAGCGGTCGCCCAGTGGTCGAAATTGGACCGTAATTCATTTAATTTAAAAAGTACTATGTTAATCTCTTCTCATTTTGACCACATACTTTGACCATAAACGAAAGTGACGGAAAGTGTATACGTAGTGTCAAACAAGCGGTAGTGTGTTTAATGTTTATTTTAATGAATTTAATGTATCTCTTAAATTAATTAAAATAGGCATTAAAATTAATCACGATTTTACTGATAGAGAATTTTTAAAATTTTTCAATTTATATATTAATCTATGCCTTTTCACGCCTAATATCAAACTAAACAGCGGCACAACTATCTTTATCTGTTTCTTGCTTTGCTCTTCTTTTTATTTTTATTTTATAAATATTTTTTAATTATTTAATAAATAATTATATTTTTACTTATAAGTTATCAAGACCTATAAAAATAAGAACAGAGTTCTAAGTATTTTTATGATTATAATGAAAGAGTTAAATCTTCCGAACAGGCCTCATACACATTAATTACAGAAATACAAGCGACCGGGCCCCGTCTTCCCACAGATGGAATTTTTTGTCAATTATATACACAGACCTTCCACTCATTAAAACTGTATCAAAATACATCGAGTGGTTTAAAAGAAGTTAGTTGTGAAACGGACAGAGAGGGACAGCGACTTTATTTTATAATAATAATAATAAGCACAGATATAGATGTACCTAGTAGTTTTAATAGTGGCAGGGCACACTACGTTTCGCAGTCATTTGGGCAACCCGTCTGGCGGCAGTAACCACCAACTTACAGAAGACCACCGTGAAATAACAGCATGTGTGCTGTTGTGTTTCGGTGAGTGAGTAAGGGATGCCAGAGCCCATTTCCCTATCCCCTCCTAATCCCTTATCCTTAATTCTACTGTAGTCGGCAGAGCACTTGCAGCAGCTTTGGCGTTGCTTGTGTTATAGGCGACGGTAGCCACCTACCATCAAGTGGACCGTCAGCCTGTCTGCCGATCTTAACATTAAAAAAAAAGCGTGGCGAGTCACCATTGGCATTATATAGATTATGTCCATGGCTATTGACTCGCCACGCTGCTATTGATACGTTGCATATATTATAATTATAGTCTGTGACTACTTTTACATTTTAACATATATCAAATAAATTTTGAAAAATGAATTGAAATATTAAAATTTTAGTAAACTTTTAGTACCATTCTAGAAATACTCATTAGAACTTATACTTATTTTTCTATGGGTCTTTACTTAATATATAATTTAATATGTTATCTTTATCTAATCTAATCAAAAAGTGTCACAAAACAAAAAACCGTATTAATAACAATAAAGTATTTTTGTCACAGGCGGGTTATTATAGGCAATAACCTCACTTGTTAAACAAACAATACATGCTATTTACATGTTGTATAGAAAAAGATATCTGAACTCGAAAATCTTTTAAGAAAAACATTTAATCTTTTTGTCGTTTGACGAAGTCGAAGGTATTATGGGATAAAATCTGAGATTTTCCCTGGTTTCATTTTCATGTGAAATTCATTCAAATTCTTGATTGACGATAAATTTTTGGTTGACATAGCACTATTTCGAACTGAATGGAAAATAGTCATCGGGTGGAAAATGTGTCATTATGTTATTATTATTAATTTAAAAATATTTTCATATGCTTATTTTAAAATATTCAAAACGAAAATGGTTTATTCGTCTATAATATACCTACTTTACTCAAATGGTATTTTGTCATTTGTGACACTTGATGTATATTTGATTTATTTAAATTTATTTATTTATTTATTATTACATGGCCTCCAAAGTTATTTATTTATTATACTAAAGAAGTAATTATCACAAATCTCATAAGTTACGTACATAGGCGACAGTTTTTTTTTTTAAATATCATTAACGACTTTCCCGAATTTTTTCTTAAGGAAAAAGTCGCCTATTACTATACTGACAAAGAGATGAGTGATGATATTTTTCTTTTGTAATAAATGTTTCATAATATAATTTATTTATGTGTGAATACGTGCTCACCGCTCGGCAATGTAGCTGCTTTCTTTAGTGTCGCATAAACATTATCACCCGGAGGGGGCTGCGCCTTCAATGGCTACCAAAGACCCGTCAATAGTAAGTCCAAATTGGCATTGCATTGACTTTTGTAATCATGTGTTTATTTGTGTAACCTTAACCCTTTGTACGCCGGAACGTGGATCCACGTTATTAATAAATCATTGTAGAACCCCCATGACTCCTTCTGGGAGAACAATTAGGTCAGTCAGAGTCAGTAGTTAAATCGGTAAAAACGGTTGAAATTTGGACAACCTGTATATATCATGGCAAATGGCACTTGAAATGATAAATTTAAGCGCTGGCAGACAAGGGTAATTCGGCTTCCGGCATACAAATGGTTAAAGCCTAGCTCAGACGTGGCTATAATATATTTTATATTACCGCATACTATAATATATTTCAGAATAGGCCGTTACGCAGTAAAAATATTTATAGCTGCGTGGTCACTATAGAAAATATATCGTAATATGCCTTGCTATAATACATATATATAAATATATATATAATAGCTACAGAGCTTTAATGTATTTTTTCTGTCATGCTCTTTAAAATTTTAGTTTGGTCTTTTTATGTTTTTTTTTCTTTTTTATTTAACAAAATGTTTCAATGTGCCGTGATTTTTTTTTCTCTGTATGTAAAATTATAAAGTGTGGATATTTTTTTTTGTTTTAAATTATGTGTTTATTCTTACTTTCTTTTTGTGAAAACGCCTTTTACTGTGTCTAATATAATGTCAGTCTGCTTGCCTATTTAATAGGTATAAGTGTACCTACATATTTTTGTGTTTTTCTTACTGTATGTAATTATATAATTACTATTTTACAAGTTTGTTCACGTCGATTTCCAAGTTATGTATAAAAAAAATGCGCGGACAAAGTAAAAATAAAATTTATAAAGTAAAAAAAAAAAAAAAAATGGCGCATTACGCTGCGCTGTGGCGACTGTGGCAAATTTTAATAAAATAGATACACCGATATGAATAAAATATACCTAAGTAAATATATCAAACAAAAATATGAATGCAGTTTTTCTTGTTTTATTTTTACAGGTCCGCGAGATACGGTTTAGCTTGTGATGCTCTATTTCTTGGGTATCCTAAGACACTTAAGAAAGAGAGGGAAACCTTGCTCAATCACAATTTTTAAATATTTCAAGCATATTAATTGTGTGAATTTAGAATTTGTATTTTTATCAACTGTTGTAATAAAAGATGTACTGGCGAGTTACTAAAAATATAATTTTCAATCTTTAAATAACATATAAATTCAAAATTAATATTTGCTATAACTCTCTAATAGATTTTTTGAGATCGAGATCTCTTTTTTCATGGTTTATACAGTTGAGAGTTGATGGGAACTTGTATGGGGTTTCAGATGGAGAAAATCTTCAGTTTCGCCTGGAAGGGAAAGCGAGGGCTCACTGAGGAGCCAAAGGGGACTGGTAACCAGGAGAACAAGCCCCAAGACAATTATGTGAATGATGAACAGGGGCTGCAGAGAAAACACAACGTCGACACTCTGCTTCAGGTATTAAACGATGAATTGAATAAGGATTTTGAAAAGTTTGAGCTTATCAATTACCACTTTAATTCATTTAGCTCTATGGGAAAGTCCGGGAGGAGAGGACACAACTGCCCCACGTATAGCCAAAAAGAGCAAAAATGGCTCATTCACTGTCCGCGCCAACCTGCTTATAGCTAACCTGCTTAATAAGTTAATAATAAATAATGGACTGGAATAAACAGCGGTCAAAAAGCTGGGAATCCTAAATAGGATGAAGCCAAGCTTCACACCTGGACAGCTCCTCTCTTTGTACAAAACACGAGTCCGATCTTGCATGGAGTATTGCTGTCACCTTTGGGATGGCTCAGCAAAATACCAACTTGCCGCACTCGACTCGGTGGATCGCAGAGCTTAGGAGGCTCATTGGCGGCAGTACATCAACAAAAACTAAGCCGCAGAGCCTGGCACATAAACGCAAAATTGCCTTTCTGTGTAAATCTGTGTGTATCGAAGTACATCTTAAGATGTACTTCGGAGAGTGTGCTCGGGAGCTGCATGAGATCATACCGCTTTCCCCTTTCTTCTATCGGATTGTATCTTTCGCGGTAGGGCTGGTAAGGACCTATGTGATGATCAATCACACTATGGTCGGCAGAGCATTTGAAGCACCTATGGCGTTGCTTGCATTATTGTTGCATGTCTGTCGACCTTAACATAAAAAAAAAACATCAAATAGTTGTCAGCGCGGAATGTTGAATGCATATGAATCTCAATAGCGAATACTTCTTTCTTGTCGTGGGGTAGGGGTCGACTTGTCGAGTAGGGGGCAATACCTACTATAGTAGAAAGGAGAGAGATTGGAATAGATGTGGGTTGTAAGACCTGTCCAATAGTGCGATATCTCGCACAGGCTAGAGTGGTTGTCATTGTGACAGGGAGTGAATAAGTGTGGCTAATTAGCGAAACCACACTTCACGCTGATAAGTGTAGAGTAATGTTTAAGAGTACAATGATCATAGACAACGCCGTAATCTATGGAGTTATTCAATTGCAACACTTGATTCCGTTTCAGGTGCATTTTTTCGGCAAAAAAGGCACAAATGATCTCAAATTCGAGGGTTTCAAACAGTTCATGGAGAATCTGCAGACTGAAGTTTTGGAGCTGGAATTTCAGGAGTTCGCTAAAGGTAAAGTGATCTTGTACAATTTCGTTGCGTTTATATTCTCAGCCTTTTAAAAAAGGCGTTTGCTAAATTAGCCATTGGCCATAACATCTCAACGGAGTTAGGTATATCCAAGGCCGGATAAACTATGTCCGGGCGGGAATTTTTTACTACATTACGAAGACACGCCATCACCCTTTCAATAAATAAACATGAAACAGATTCACTGCCCAATGGATAATCCGGTTCCGAATATAGTGCTACCCACTTTTAGTACGTGATGAAAATCGGAACTAACGACGCCATCTTGTAAAACGTCACATAATGACAGGCTGATAATGTCCGGTTTGCTATTAGTTCTGGAAGTTTTGTGCTTTTATTTCAAGAAAAATATGAATAACATGCAAGAATTAATGAAAAATTTTGGTGTCAAATGTGTTACTAAAGGTGAAGGAGTTTTTTACGATAGTGTTAACTCATTTAGTAAACTAGGAACACAGCTCTAGCTAGAGCTGTATCTGTCCCCATGACTTTTTTTCTCCATTCTTACCGTTTCCTCGTGCATTTCAGGCCACGAGACCATTTCGGAAGTTGACTTCGCCAAAATCCTCCTCCGTTACACGTACCTGGACACGGACGAGTACGACATGTACCTGGACCGACTGCTCGACAGAGTCAAGTATGAGAGAGGCATCACTTTCGAGGAGTTCAAAACCTTCTGCCAGTTCCTCAACAACTTGGAGGATTTCACTATCGCCATGAGAATGTATACGTTGGCCGACCATCCTATATCCAAAGGTGTGCTTTAATTTTTCCCAATACGAGTAACTATAAAATTATGTCGTGTGCAATAATTGACCCCAGTGAAAGACGTATGCGTTGTATAAAATAAGCAATGATATGTTCCAGACGAGTTCCACCGAGCCGTGAAGATCTGCACGGGAATATCGCAGTCGGAGCACCTGGTGACCACGGTGTTCGCCATCTTCGATGCAGACGGCGACGGGCTGCTCAGCTACAAGGAGTTCATCGCCATCATGAAGGACCGGCTGCATCGAGGGTTCAAGGCTAGTATTTGTCAGACCTTGTTCTTTCAAACGATTTGATTCAGAAAAAAAAAGAAGAATTTTTCAATGAACCTCCTACGGTTGAAATGATACTAATAAGTCTTTTCAACTACAGGCTTTCTACTTACTAGACAAGCTTACCTTCCACTTGATGGTAGGTGGCTATAGTCGTCTATAAATACAGGCAACGCCACAAGTGCTGCAAGTACTAATGAGTAGGATTGAGGATAAGGGATTAGGAAGGGATAGGGAAATGAACTCCCTATAGATAAATGGTTAACTAAACATTAAAAAATCTGGTATTGTGCTTCTGAACCGTCGTGATATCCCCTATTGAGAAATTATATTAAAAAAGCTATAGTTAGTAAGTAATATTTGTTTTTTTTACAGTCATATGCCAAAAATGAAGGTTGGGAAGCTTTCAAGTCTTGCGTCAAACAGGAAATGAAGAGTTCGGTGTAAAGTGTTATTATAATATAGTCAAAGTTGAATATCATGCCATAATAGTAATAATTTATATAATTTAACAATATTTTATGATTATATGAGATTATCTTCTTGTCGTATGTAATAATTATTAAAATCTGACAACTTCACAATGAAGCCTGTCACATGTGGTACTATTTCTAGTATTCTGGTACCCAATAAACTAATTAAACGAATCGCACTTTATCTTCCTTGTTAATTTGTCAGATTATAAAATCAGTACTTGAATATTTAAATTTAAACGTCACTAGAATCTGTTCGGAAAGAGAACCGTCTTGCCATATGGCAACTTATGGCCATAACCGTCTTGCCATAATCGATAACGATGAGCTGTCATTAAATTCTTACTTGGCACCACACCAAGTAAGAATTTAATGAATTTAATTTAATCTTTGAAATGTTAATGAAACTTGTCGGCCATTATCGCTATGTATTGTTGTATTTCATATTTAAAAAATGTCAAGACGAGGCAGACCCCTAGTCACAGTACCATTTTTTGTTGTCTTCCCGAACAGACTATCAACTATTTTGGAAGTTAAGAGCGTGTACTGTATAGCACTGTAGACGTAACTGCACTATATGAAATAAAACAATTCGCGGGGGATTATATCTTGGTAAAGTATCAGGGGAGGGGTGATTGTTTGGTCTAAATGCCCATCGATTTACTTAAATTAATTTTAAGTTCCTTGTGATGACCGCGGTGGTTGTTTTAAAGTGAGATTTTCAGTCATGACTTACTTTGTTGTTAAGATATTTATTGTTGAATTTTTTATGCTAATTCTAAACTTATTGAAAACTTCAAATGTATTGGTGGCCGTTGAAAATACTGAAATATTATTTTTGACTGATATTTGCAGTGTAATTTTTTTTTTTTAATTAATAATTCTAATACTAAATGTTTCATTTTCTATTTAGCTTACACACACACAGTAATGGAATGTTTTTAATTTTCTATGTTTTCTCACTTGGCTTCGATCAAATGCTTTTATACACATCAAATCATAATGGAAGTGTTGCAAGATTTCTTTGAAAAAGTTGTAGTAGTTACGTTATATAAAATTGTTTGCTTTTTACGTCTTAAGGCTCGAGTCTCCTAAAAATTAGTGTTCTTGCATAATTTACAGAAAATAAATGTTTTTTTACAGTTACTAACAAAAGAATAAATGAAATATATTTTACATTTATTGAAAGTGATGGATTTGAAATTTCAAAAACACTTTTTTAATTTTATTTTGATGCACATTTTAATAGCTCTATTGGGCGTTAAAAATGCCTCTATTTAGATTGAACGCGTTGAAGGTCTCATTCAAGCACATGCTACGTAAAAATTATAACAAAAATGCGAAATATATTCAGTTTACATTTATTCTCATATCGTTAGCAATAATCTAAACTGGTTACTTTTTTGATAAACGCTTTAGTTTTCTTATTTAAAGAGGTTTAAAAAGTTGTAGTTTCATGAATTTTACCACTGCAAATACATATATTTTTCTGTTGAATTTTTTTTTAATGCAGTCGCTCTTAAAACCACTCAGTAATGACCTATTTTTTAATAAATTAATGAGAAAAAAAATACAAAAAATATTTTTTTTATGTACTTTTTAATAATTGCAATTCATAACAAAAAAGACGCGTGAAAGTGCGCTTAGTTCTGTTTGCTAAGGTAGAGTCGCAAAGCGAGACCGGAGCCTTAATGAATTTATGTGAGTCAACCGGCCATTAAAAACGAAACAAGGCATATGTTGCCGATGCTTGTTTCCACCATGCCACTTTTAAGTGGTAATAATGCATCTAAAGCAAGGCCAGCGAGACAACACAAAGAATGTAAACATGCTTTCAGGGGTTCATAAATTTTTTTAATAAAACAAATAGTTCACCCATATTTTTACTGGTAGAGCAACAATTCATAAAAAGTTTTATAAAAATTCATAATGTGATCCAGTGTTTTATGATCGTTTTCGTGTACCATGAAACGGAAAGCGCTAGCCGCTTGTTGTGACATTTACGTGCGAGAGAAAAGGATAGAGATACATAATCACTCGACGTTGTAAAACTCCGTAGAGGTCGGGTTTGATTACATTGTTTGCATTTCTCCTTGGTTTTACTTTAGCAGTAAATAGTACATTTGATCAAATATGATATGTTCGAAGTCGACATTTATGTTAAGAGAAAACTTGTTCAATTTAAAACAGAAACATTAAAAAAGGTCTGTCTATTAAATGGTGTTTACATGTGAAAAAAAAAACACTGTCCAAAAAGTGTATAGATAAATCTAGATATTTGATCAGAAGATCTTTTTTTATGGCAGTATTATTTTTCGTATTTAATATTTATAAATCATACTAAGAGCCTGGGAATGATTGAGAATGTTGTGCGATTTTAGGTGGAATTAGACTGAGAAAAATAAGACAAAAATCTTGTTTTAAGTTAATTTATTTTACGATACATGTGATCACATTCTTTTTTTTAAATAATCACAGATATTTTAATGTTGTATATTTATATTCATTATAATTCAAATGTAAAAAAGTGAATGTTGTCATATCCGATTTTACAAAGCCCTAAAAAACGCCATGTAAACACATTTAATTGACAAGACTTTAAAAGCTTTGATATTTCATATATTTTTATTAGGATGTATCCCTTTTTTCGGATAGATCTTCAATTATGTCGCTTAAACGGTAATTCTTTTTTTAAAACGTTAATTATATCCTACTAATATGGCGAAAGATTGTGAGGATGTATGGATGTTTGTTACTCTTTCGCACAAAAACGGCTCAACGGATTTGGATAAAATTTGGCACACAGATAGTTTATCCTGGAAAAACATTAGGTTCCCGAGGGATCGTCTAAAAATCCCGAGTCACCGTCGTCACAACGATAAAGATGACCAGGTGTTATATTTTCCATTTCTCAACGCAGACGAAGTCGCCGACACCAGCTTGTAAGAAATAATTTATAGTCATATTTTTAAAAGGTTTATTAGTCTGTTTATTTATGTATGATGTCGCCTAACAGCATTTGGATTACATAATAATGTGAAATTAATTCACAGCCAATACAAATATATGCTTAACGCTTTTATTCAAAATACTAAAACTTTCTGAAGTATTCATTGAATATTAGGTAAATTAAATATTCAAAAATACAAAGATAAATATAGGATCAATATCTTTAAGCTTTTGGTTTTAAATTCCTAAAAATAAAAAAACTTTATTTTTTATTTTCTCACAATTAGGTAAGATATGTTTTATTATATTTTACAAGTTAAAAGTATTTATGAAGCCTCATTTTGCTTTATTAACAAATGTTGCATATATGTACTCGTATGTTTGATACATTTTCCTAGTCATTTGTTGTAAGTACAAGTCATTTTGTTACCGTTAATATAAGAGTATTGTTCTAATATATTATCAACGCTTTGTTATGAATATCTGTTGCAATAAAAACTGTTTGAAAACAAATTCTAATTGTTTTATTTAGAAATGTCGGAATCTGTCTTGCTTTATAAGTTTTAGGATTTTATTTCCTTGTGAAAAATATTTATTTAAGAAGAAATCTTAAATGCTAATCAAAATAATTTCGACAACGTAGCCAGTTATTCGATTCCCTTTTTAAAAAATTCTTCCTTTTAAAAAAAAAACTTTTCCAAGTGCGTTTTCGCTTCTCCAACATAGCGACAAAAACTATAGACGGAACAATACATACCCTTAAGTGAGGCAGGTAATAGGAAGACGATTCTGATATAGGCCACTTGAAACTGATGCGAGTAGTTAATATACCTAACTAGATTTTTTGTTTAATAAGTATAATAATAAAATGGAGTAAAAGCTGTTAGTGTGCAACATTTCTAACTGCATGGCCACTACACGACACGTAGGATCACGCACACATCTTCAGCGAATCGGCTTCATTATATAAAAGGTTTTTGTTTATAAGGGCTCTGTCTATAGTTTTTGTCGATCTGAGCTCTTAATATTTTCTTTTATACTATTAAGGGTGGCAGGCAGACTGTCGGTCCACTTGATGGTAAGTGGCTATCGTCGCCTAAGAACTGGTTACAAATGAGTTACCGTTCCTGCTGGAATTCGTTTACGGCACCCTTAAAGAAGCCCATTGTAGCTAGATGGAAACACATCCGAAGGGGTGAAGTTTCTACTGTGCTCGTTTAATGTATATCAGAAGGGATGAAGTTCGCGAAATTCTGCTATGCGCAGTAGAAACTGCGTTTCTACTGTTTAATGTATTCTCTTTAATCTAAAAAGGTGGTAATTCCACGACACAATATCTGGTAAATAGGATGCATGAGGGCAAAGTTCCAATCCTAGCTCCCTTATTTTTATTTATTATTCCCTTATCTCAAAAGGAGATTTTATTTCATTCGCTCGAATCGTTCTAATGAACCTGGTAAAACCGTGCTTTCACAAGCACGGATTACCAGGTTCAAAGAATCGATAGTGTATGATTTTTTAAAATGTAAAGCTTAGAGGCTGACGACCCACTTGATGGTAGGTGGCTACCGTCGTCTATTGACAGAAGCAACGCCACAAGTCCTGCAACTGTGCTGCCAGTCTTAATACGATTGAGGACAAGGAATGGATAGGTAAATGTGACAACCCAATAAATTATTACTACTGGGCAGGGCACACTGCCTGTCGCAGTCATTTGGGGGGCCCGTCTGGCGGCAGTAACCACACCCTTACAGAAGACCACCGTGAAATAACAGCGTGTTTCGGTGAGTAAATAAGGAATGCCAGAACCCAGAGCTATACCTCCTAATCCCATATCCTACTAAGGTCGGTAGCCCACTTGCAGAACCTATTGCGTTGTTTGTGTTAATAGGCGACAGTAGCCATCTACAATCAAGTGGACCGTCTGCCTAGATAGGGACCTTACATGAAAAATGAATTTTCCAATACAAGATTCAATGTTGTAGTTAGAATCGCTATGGAAATGGAAACATCTAAATCTGAAACTAAATAACAGGAAATACAACCCAATATCGTTTGAAGAAATTTAGACTTTAAGTTGTGGTTTAAGAATTATTTAATTAAGAAGTTTAAGAATGAAATGCGAAATGAGTAGGTACGTTTATTTAAAAAATATCTGACATCTAAGATAAGAAATTAATCCTAAAAACTTAAATGGCCTCTTATGACTAGTCTTAGATGTCTCCATTTTATTTCTAAATTAACGTCTTTAGGTGTAGTATTAATCTCTTTTTTTTTAGTTTTATGACCTACAAGCACAGTATTGTAAGTTTTTTACCATTTTGGAGGTACAGTAGCGCTTTAAGTCTCCTTTATAGCCGTTACGCACTATGGAGTTCGAGATATTACATTGTACCACTATATACCATCAAATTGTTTTAGGGTTAGATTGTAAGTTAACTCTGGCAACTTATTATACTTAGTAGGTATACTAATGTTTTAAACAAGAAAGAAAATATAAATGAAACCGCCTATAACAGCCTTATATGGTGATATATAGAATAAATCAGTAACTATTTCAGCTGTATGACATTTCTACGATGTCTTATATGGCTTTAGGTCTAATGTTGGGCTCTTAGGCTTCAATATAGTATAAGTGGTATTCATGGATATATTGTAAAT
The DNA here is from genome assembly GCA_910589475.2 of Bembecia ichneumoniformis. NCBI lineage: Eukaryota > Metazoa > Arthropoda > Insecta > Lepidoptera > Sesiidae > Bembecia > Bembecia ichneumoniformis. Next base: position 12,977,006 of record OU342539.1, on the reverse strand, counting down.
TACATAGTACTGCCTGCCTACTAATTTCTTCAGCATTACAGACATATTTTAGATCTCATAGTAATATATATTTAGTATATTTATAACTCTGCTTTGCTCCCAATGCCTGCATAAGAACTCTATCACAAATAACCTTGAAATTAAAGAGATATTACAAACTCTTATATACAGGTTGAATATGTTTACAAACTCTCTTAACCTGCTGTTATATAGCAATGTAAGCAGTACAGTGTCTGCTTATGTGCTAGTTCCTTTCTATTACCTCTTTTCTTTTTACATCCCGCATCCCCCATTTCGAGTTGAATTCTACCTAATAAATGTTGTCAGCATCAAGTACCAGAGCATTAATAAAACATGGGTATAGAGGAATATAATTTATTTATAATTGTAATGAGTAAGATTCAGCATCCAGGTACGGAAACGAGGTCGAGGAGTTCCCCGGCAGGAGTGGCAGCCGTGAGACGGTGCCTAAGCAGGAAGGCTGCCACCACCCTGGCCACTTCGTGGGGGGTGTCTTCGTGCACGGCGTGGCCGCAGCGCGACAACACCTGCATCTGAAACTTGCCTGATGGACAGACAAGACACGCTGTTTTATCCATACTACATATAAATAAAATTGAGGTGTCTGTTTGTAATGGCGCCGCCAGAATTAGTTCCCGTTAGCAACGCCATCTGTCAATTATCTTTGAAAACGTCAAGCAGGTTGGATGCTATGCTATGCCTGATTTTCAGTATCAGTGTGTTGTCCAACATGCTAGACGACTTGTCATGTTTAATAATTGTCAGGAGTATTGATTTATTTACATTTTCTGTATCTGTTGAAAGAATATTGTTACGTGCGGGGTGAGTTAAAGTGCCGTGTAAGGGCGAGAGGAACGATTTATTATCAAAAACCAAGATGACTGCCAAAAACTTGTCCGATGAAACCGTTAAACTTGCCAAAAGTCGTCAATGATTCCCTCAATGTGTCGCCGGTACAATGTCGCAGGTAACTTCGCAAAAGCTCGGAAGAGTCGCTTTCGTATCGCTGGTTGTCCCCCCACTAACTCATCTCGGCCGGCCACACTCTTGGCGCTAAACGCCTCGATGTATTTCGAATTTTCCAGATAATGTAAACAAGCCATTGAAAATTCGGGAATGCTATTTCTGTTGAAGTGTAATCTATATGTAGTAAACATAAGGCCCAATTTCCTTTGACACTAGTCGGGAAGGGGTGTGGCTACCATCGCTAGGGTAGTACGTTCGAGACTTTCGACCGTACGTTCGAACACTTTTTCCAGAACGTACCATAGTTATTTATGTTTATTTACGTTATTTACCATTTGCTGACAAACTTTTAGTTTTTTTAATTTTTACTTTTACCTGTACCAGTGGCAGCGAGCAGCCAGTCTGACATCTTCTTACAGGAGATCACCGTTAAATAACAGCATGTGTGTGGGTGTTGTTGTGTTTAGTGAGTGAGGGATGCCAGAGCCCAATTTACGAGTAGATTATAGCTTAGAAATCAGCGGCAATCTTGAGAGACACGTGAATGCACAATAAAAAATCTTCTGTTGTGTTTCGGTGTGCAATTGATGTCCTCTATTTCTTTCCTTTCATACCTCACCCTACTATGCCCCATCAGGGTCACAACTTGCAATCCCCTGTGCTGAATTGGAACATCTGACCGCCTACTTTTTTAGTAGTGTTAATATTGAAAAGGGAATAGGCACCTTGCATCTGTCCAACGGTTAGCTCCCTGTCCAGACCGTCAATGGAGGCCAGCAGCAGGAGGCGAGGGGCTCTCACTCCCAGGAACAACCCCGACAGACCCTGGAACCATCCCGCCCAGTGCCGCTCCGTAGCCGACAGCGCGATGCGCCACGAATACCTGTCACCATCGGAAGCTATCCATCAAACTAAACTAATAGTGTATTAGTCAAAGTAGTGAAAAATTACTTGGATTGCTAAAGTTTTCTCGTAATATCAAATCGCGGAGGTCATTTTGGATAAGCATGATTAGCATAAGAATCTATGTTTCAGTAAGTACCTTTTGATATATAAATGGTTACTATAAAAATAACATATCTATAAAATATAAACATAAACATATCTCAATTATCTATACATAATACGTATAGAATATAGATAATTAGAAGTGGAGCAGACCACATTGGCAGTAACTCGTCTGGGGGGCAGTAACTACCCACTTAAAGAAGTAAGAGACAACACACATGCAACACCTTTAGCGTGGCGTTATAATTGAGACATATTCATTGACTAGGTACTTTCTTGTAATAGTGTATACAAAACTAATATCAATCTTTATGCCCTTAAAACCTGCAATTACCTTCCTGGGTTGCCGGGCAACAGGGGCTTGCTGAATCCTTCTCCTCCCGCGCCCGCCTCCTCCCCGTCCTCTTCCTCCTCCGCGATACTCCCCTCCCTTGCGGTGAGGTCACACGGCTCGCTAACCGAACTTGGACTGTCTCCAATCGGCGTATAAGAATCCACTTCATTTGTGGCCAATAAATTTGTTTCGCAGCTGTGAAAATAGTTTCATTAAATAGAAGCTGTTCGTAGCCTTGAGAGCCTGAGTGTCTTGGCGCTCGGCTTTCAAAACGGGGAATTCAGGTTCAAAACCCAGTGAAGTCTGCACGTCTGAGTGTTTTCGATTCATGTATGGATATCGATCTGACCATTGCTCATGTCACTGTACATGGCAAATGGTCGAATCCACCACGATCTATAAGTTAAGATAGTAAGAGATGAAATAAGGGACACTGCTCGCTTATATCAAATGTTTGCAAAGCCACACAAACTAGAGAGAAGTTTAATGATGAAGGAACCAAATGGGACATATTTTAGTCTTAAGAGAAGAACTCCACAAGATCTCTTATAATATTATACATGAACATATCACTAGATACGTACAATAAGAGCCCTAGTTTATAGTTTATAACAGACATAAACACCGCTTAAATGTCAAACAGGACAAGTTTCTGGGTAAAAAGGAGGAATAAAACCTTTTTTTCTACCTAGAACAATCACGAAACCTAACGTGTCCTTGAAGTATAGCTTAGATTAGCTTGCAGTCCTAGATTGGAAGACATCATTCTGCTAATAGCAATGATATTCACGAAACGAATATTGTCCAGTGCCTTTTTTTTTACGATCCCAATAAACAATGTCTCTATACACCGCATAGATAAATAAATTTACATCACAGGTAAACTCGAAAAGCATTATAAAGTCTCAGAGGATAAAACATACTTTTTGCTTGTAGACAAAGAGAAGCCACACCATAGAACTTCTCAATCTGGCCTTAAAACTAAACAAAATAATTCTAGTCTAACACTCACTTGATAATCTGACTGGGCATGGACACTCTGGCCGATTCAACGTTCCTGACTTGTCCGCTCCGGACGCACCATTCTATGGCGTGCTCGATACTCCTGAAGTGAGTGGGCCTCCCGCGCAGAAAACTTTGCATACTGGCCAGCGACTCCATCGCCGTACCTGTTACATATTATGTCATTGTTTGCTTAGCATCACCACCATCAGCCTGTGTCTCTCAGCTCTTAGATATAGGCCTCTCTCAAGGCTTGCCAGTACGCACGGTCCTCTGACCTTCGTATCCAGCCACCCCAAAAGAATGTGAAGGCAGAAAGTGTATGCTCTAAAGGATTTGTTACAATCGACAAGTCTTTGCGATTTGATAAAAAGGTTTAAACTATCAAGGAAATAGTAAAAAATAAAGAATTATGCAGAAAATTAAATTTATTTTTAAAGCTAATTTCTTTCTTGATAAAAAAAACCTTTAATTGCATTTGGATGATTAAATGGGATTTTTTTTTAAATCTGATGCCAGGAATTTCACTCTTTTTTATGAATAGGTCTTCAGGCTGATTAACGGTTCACTTGACTACTGTCCAGTGTATTGCAGCTACTAAATCATTATAATTGAACACAGCTCAGCTCAAGAAAGAAGCTACAGCGGCATGGAGTAGCGACCAACACTGGCAACAGGAACTAAATAAACGAAAGAATAATTGTTTTCTTCAAAAAAATTTAATTTATCGCGAAGTAAAATTAAAATAAAAGCTGACGCATGCGTTATCAATGTAAAATACCTTCAACGACGTCGATAACCGCAATCCCCTCAACGTAGGGCTCCAGTGACGGCAGATGAGCAGCCCTCACTGCTATCGCACCGCCCATCGAATGACCTAACAATATTATGGGCGGTACTTCATCGCCGTACAACTTTTGGATGACTTGTGCTACATCGCTGCGGTGGAAAAATAATCATTCTTTTAATGTCCTTTTTAAATGTATAACTTCAAATTAAATTATACATAAATAAATTATATTGTTTTTAAGAACAAGTATATAGTGGAAGGGGAATGCAACAAGATAAGAAATGCAAACAAAACAACCTGATAATCTCTGGTAATTAATGCATCATCATAATCATAATTTAGTAGTCGTAGGCCACACAGAATGTCGCAGTAATTTGGGTAGCCTGTCTGGCAGCAGGAATGACTTACAGAAGACTACTGTGAAATACAGCACGTGTACAAGAGTTCTCTAATCTTTATCCTATGATATACAGCACCTGTGGTGGTCCATGCATTTTAAATCAAGTGGTCCGTCTCCCTGTTTGATTAACTTAATATAAAATCATCAGCTCACAAGCTGAAATGTTGGATTTATAATAGAGCGCTACCACATTCGGCGCCTTTTCCTCTTGATCCATTCCATACTAACCACACTCTTAAGGTCTACGATCCAACAACCAAGCAAATTGACTGCACGACAGAAATGTTCCACCCATTTCCACTTCATTTTTATCTATGTAGGTAGACCTTTGGGCTATATCGGCCGCCTTAGTAATATGACAGATCTCCATATTTCGGACCATATGTAACTGGCTGAGAGACATTTCGTTAGTGTCTATATCCCAGCACTGTATGTCAAAACTGGCAAAACACACTGATAATAGACCTTAAGTTGTATAGATTGTATAAGATAGATGCCATCAAAAACATAACTTGTAAAAAAAACAACTCAGTTCTACTTCTTCTACCGTCAAAAGTTGTGAGATCCATGTTATGCCAAGTCGGTAATTTATTCAGTCCCTACTTAAGTAACCTTCTGTCTTGAGTTATTACGAAATTAGCTCACCTAACAACATCTTATACTGACCATATCAATATTAAAAATCTTGTATGTTTTAAATAAATAAATTGACTTGGCAATTGCACTCAACAATCTAATTTAATATATTAGATACATTGTGTTTTCATAATTTAAATTAAATTATGTTTTTATGTTATAATAAATTAGAATGTGTGAGATACATTGTGTTTTCATGCGATTGCCAAGTCAATTTATTTATTTAAAACATACAAGATTTTTAATATTGATATGGTCAGTATAAGATGTTGTTTTGCTCGACTTGGCGGGGGCACTGCCGTGCCCCCAGATAAGACAGTCCAGTACACCCCTGATGAAGCCTCATCTATCAATTAACAAGTATGATGAAACTATGGAAAGAGATATAAATCCACGTGAAGCTGCTGGCAGAGCTATTATATCAGCTTATAATTTTTACACTAACTTGACCAAAGTGTCTGCACTCAAATCGTGAGGATCTTTAGCTTTTGTCTCCCCGTGACCTCTTAAATCCATTGATACAACTTGGCAATGTATCATGTTTGTTATTTCTTCCTGAAAAATGAAAAATAAATTAAAATCATTATACAAGAATGCCCATAACTTCAGAGCATATACTAATAGTTGAAACCCTATTACATAAAGATTAGGGTCCACTCAACTCTTCAATGTCAATTTCTTTCAAATGTCAATAGCTAAAGAATCTTAATAATTTATAGAAATATTTCCATAAACAAATTAATGCGTTTGATGGACGAATTGTTTTTTTTATTGTAGATAGAAGCTTAATTTGCTACACTCCATATCTAATTTGTCATAAGCAATTTTCAAATATTTCAATAAAAAGACATTAGATACCACATTAGTATAAAAACACTAGGTATTTAATTATATCTAAGTGTTCTATTTGCATTTATATGTTGTGGCATTACTTCAAATTAGGTACACCAAGCTGCACTAGTTATTTTTTATGTCAATGTGTACTTAACATCATTGCATTGCAAACTTCTTTGTTTAAATCTGCAAAGACCATAAATGTAACCTTTGTTTTCTTGTGAATGTCAATGTTTCTTGTTTTTTGTATTCTTCTTAGATTCAAGATCTTTCCAACACGAGTTTATTGCATTGGGTTGCGTAAGTTGGGAAGATGCAGGAATCTTTTATCTTTTTTGTTTTTAAATTAAAATTGCCTCTATTTTAAAAACGAAGAGGAAAAAAACAAGACTTAGTTCTTTTAATCCCTATATTTTTTAAAATACTTTTTTAACTGACAAAAAGGTACGCGGAGCACTCTCCATTGTCTGCGCAGGCTCTAACTTATAAAGTTAAATATTATATTTTATTTTCTATTGACTGAACTTCAATATTGTTATTTTATTTTATAATTAGTTATAATAGTATGACTACTACTATTACCAACATAGTTTTTAAGTCTTCTTGTTAGCAACGTCTAATGCATTTACTTAATATTATTCATTCCTATCTGGACTTCGTCCATGTTGATAAATAATAAATCTTTATAGTTGTTTTAATTTTGCCAGGTGTATTTTTATTTTTAAATGATTCCTCGGGACCTGTGATTTTTTAGGGGAAAGGTAGCCTATGTCCTTTTTTGTATCCCTAACAATGTGTATGCAAAATTTCATGATAATCGGTCGAGTGATAACATTTATAATATTAGTATGAATTTTATTATTTAAATTCATTTATATATTTTTTAAATAACTGGATACTTACAGTAAACAGAGACCAACTTAATCCAGAGTATCCTCCTCCATGTAAAGTAAGAATTCTTGGTCTCTGAGGATGATCAGGTTCAGGCGATAAATATACTCTGAACGTTCCACCTTCCGTCTCTAAGTCCACATTCTTCTCGAAGTACTGATGCCATGACACTGGGGTGTAGTCTCTTCGGTGCGCTGCTCCAAATGGGGCCAATCTAAAATATTATAACACTGTTTTATTGCAATACTATCTATGGCCGCGACTTCGTACGCGTGGTATTCGGAATAGCGCGTAACTGTTTGTTTGTAAACAGACTGGAATGAAACAAACACTAATGTTACTTGAAGCTTGCTACAATGCACCCAGTGATAACCGCATTGAAATCGATTAAGCTGTTTCTGAGATTTGCGAGCACAAACACACTGATAAACGAAGATTATATTATATGTATGATATGATGATTTACATATTACAATGTCCCACTACATTGCTGTAAAAATACTGGTTAATATTGAAATGAAATTACATAAACTTTAAGTATATTTTCTTAAAAGAATATAATGTGACAAAGACTAATCTCTCATAAATACACGTCGAATATGTAAGTAATACTAAAAACTTACTTCGGTGTTCCCGATGTCCGAGGGCATCTTGGCGGTAACTTGTTTTTCAAAATACTTTTTTGCAGTGCAGACATAGTTTACTTACTTTACTTACTACAGAATAGAGAACAAAAGAAGAGATCTAAAATATTACGTATATTATAATCTCATAAATTACATTTAAAAAAGCAAAGGTTACAATGTGTATGTTTTATTTTTGTTCATTTCTCTACCTACATTCGTAAAAAAATTAATCAATTCAATTGAATTAATTATATACATATGTAATTGTAAAATAATTATTTGCTATAAGTAATATTAATACTGTATATTTTATACTATTATTTTATTTAATTAAATATTATCTCCCTTCTACTACGGCCCTACTTATTTAAGTTATCCGTTGTCAATGTCAATTGTCAATCAATTTCAATCATCATTCATGCGGGACCTCCCGGCCCGGGAACCTCTTGTACCGGCCACGGCTAACGCCGTGGTCGTCGCAAGTGGCCCTTCAGGGCTAGCCGGTCCCTCATAGCTTAAGCATTAGTTAAGTTTTTATTTGTAAGGGCCGGGCGCTTCTCGCCCCCCCGACGCCCGGTGACGGTTCCAAAGTCCCCTATGGACTAGAACCACACCCATTTCGAGGTGAGTTTTAGTGCGGTAAGAGTCCCACATAACCTCTATGGGCATTTGCATTGCATGCGGCATTTGAGCATAAGGTATCTTTTGAAGATTTCTCTCCTCGGGAAAAAAAAAAAAAAAAATCATTCACGCAAACAATATACTACTCTATGTTACGATCGCGTCAGATATTAAAAAGTATTGTTTGGTGGTACTGACTGGACTGGGCGGTGTCAGCCAGCCACTTACCTTTTACCTTTTACCATCTTTTTACTTTTTAGTTAGCTGAAAGAGGCAAGAACAGTCTAACAGAAAGATTGAATATTATACCATTATACTGTTTACGTAAAACCTTTTTTTTATGTTAAGGTCATAAAATAGCCTGACGATCCACTTAATTATAGGTGGCGCCACAGGTGCTGACGACTTAGCAGGATTGAGGATAAGGAATAGGGAAAAGATATCTGGCTGGCATCCCTTACTCGCCGAAACACAACAATCAGCACACATGCTTTTATTTTACGGTGGTCTTCTATTGGAATGAAGCAGTCAGTGCCATCAGAGGCTCTAGTATGAGTTTACGATACTACACCAATTCTACACTCGCTAGCGAGAACGTAAAACTTTTGTATGGGAAATCGCGAACTGTCAATGTCAAATTATCAATTTTCCATATAAATGTTTTACGCTCTCGCTAGCGAGTGTAGTATCGTAAACTCATGCTAGAGCCACTGGTGGCTAACTAGATGGCACTGCTTCATTCCTATACAGGGTTGTAAACCGTACCATTTAAATCGTATTTGTACGATTATTTGGACTCATGTACGATGTACGATCGTAAACTTGGGATCGTACGCAAAAATACGATTTTTTCATACTTGTACCAAGTAAATATAATCATCCGAATTCCGAAGAGTAATACTCTATGCGACATGGATGCACCCATGTTGCATAGAGTATTATTATCCATAGTAATAATATAGGAGGCACCTTTACAAATTGTCTATGGTAAAAAGCTTTCGAATCAATGCACAATACCTATACTCTATGTACAATACAGAATACTTCAGTTAGTGCTGCCATTTTAGCGCTTTCGCCGCCAGATCTAGCGGAATTTTAGGGTAATCAACTCCCAAAATTAACAGTTGACTCCTAGCGGAAAATCTAACGCTTTATCGAAATGATTGTTATATACAATACCTACTTATTATTTATAATAATTTCAAAACGAACGTTATTTCCACTGAATACTTTTAAACTTATTCGGGTAATTAAAAATGTATTTATGGCACACGTTACAACTTTTAAACTTATTGCGGGGTTCCCGGAGCGGCCTCGCATCGCACTAACAGGTGTAAACTTAAATAGGCACCGTCTCATATATATAAACTATTATAAACAATTGCTCTCATTCATTCATTGTGTATGATTGTACTCTTCGAACGTGCCGGTGTTTATTTATCGTGTTTTTAAAGTTGTATTTAAGTTTTTCAAGTTTGGTAGATGTGATTGACACATCGATGTGATTCTGGTTGATATCAAAGAAGAAAACATCTTCCAAACAACACTATAAAACTGAATGGGAAAGTAATCCCAACTTCAAGTCGTGGTTAAAGAAATTTTTGTTCAGAACGAAAACGATAGGTAGGTACTTGAAATGAAAAATCTATACCTACAAGCACTTTTTTTTTTGGTCAATCAAACAATATGGTTGTTATCTGGAACGCATCTATTTAACTCCCTAATTTAGAAATAGCATTAAAATTTAGCGCTTTTTTTAATCACGCTTGTTTAGCGGAATCTAGCGCTTTTTTTAAACTGATCTGGCGCCCAACACTCAAATGGACCTGGCAGCACTGACTTCAGTATTCAGTAAAGTTAACCTAATGAAGTCGAAAATAAGGAATAAGTTGTCAATCAATAGAAACTGTAAATGGAGCTCTGTTAACAGCTCAACATGTTAAAGAACAAGGATCATGTATAAATTTCACTCCTTCAAGTGACATGCTATCTCGAAATAATGTAAATATGTATAAGTACTAATGAAAACTTCGAAAGTGACAGGGACGAGAACTGAATTTTGTGTGTTTTAAATCCAAAAATAATATATAGTTAAATCCAAAAATAATATATAATATCCAAAAATAATATATGTTCTGTGGTTAAGTCAGGTATACGGTATGGTGAAAACAATATTCGGTAATATTATATTAAAAAAGATATTTAAAAAATATTATATTTTATTAAATAGTATATGTACGATTTTTTTTGTCAATATCGCCCTAAAATACGATTGTTTCAGGTTCGCTGTACGATTTTTCTTTTTTTTCACATAACAACACTGTTCCTATACAATACAAAGTCACGTTTACGCGTTCGATGCGTTTGATCGAGGCAAATTCGCACTTCGCGCTCTGAATAAATATCCACACAAGTATTATATATTTTATTTACGTAGGTAGAATATTAAAAAGTCCATTGTATATGTAAACAAACCTTTTCACATTTCATGTACGCAGAGTTTGTGAGCGTGGCGCCCTACTCTCTTTCACACTGCTGAATTCTGATGTGATGACGAAGATATATAGTTTTACTGACAAATGCTTTCCTTACCTCAAACACAGTTTTAAAGTAGGTAGTTGAAATTATTTAATGATATAAAAATATCAATTCATATAAAAATATCATCCATATTTACGGATTTTTCAAAAAAAAATCTTTCGTACAAATTACATACCTTGCCCTGACAACAAAAAAAATCAGCAAAATCGGTGGTGTCGTTCTAAAATGATGCTCCGTCATACATGAGGCAATTGATTTTTATTTTATACTAGCGTTCCGCCCCGGCTTCGCCCGAGATGCAATTTTTATATATATGAACATTCCCCGTTTATCCCTCTTTCCATTAGTGAAAACTGAATTAAAATCGGTCTACCGTTCACACGTGATGCCGTGACCAAGGGAAATAGGGATTCATTTTTTATATAGAAGATAGATTTATCACTATATTTAGATGAAACGAAAAGTTACATTTTAGTAATTTCCTTAGCATCCAGAAAACAAAGCAGCATAGCATTAGTGAACTAGGTATTTCCACAAAAGGTATTTCGTGTTTCTAATAGTTCGTGTTCCCTCTAATTTGGACCAACCTATTTAAAACATCTTTTATAATGCACGCTGCTAAGGATTGGCACTCCGTGGCGGCGTCTGTATTTCTGAGCTCATACCTAAATCTTATCAAAGTTCAAGTGAATAGGCACCAAATCAAATCAAATTATTTATTTATCAATTAGGTTTCTCCAAGAAACTCTTATGATCGTCATTTAAATTTACCAGGGTTTCGGAAAACCCAAGATGACGATCCTGAGAAGAAATCCCGAAAGAAACCCAGGATACTATTCTATTTGTCATCTTTAAAATATAAAATTACAATTAGATACACTTAATACTTAAATGAAAGTAGGTACATATACAATACTAAACATAGTATGAGCCCCGAATCCAGACTTCATGTGACCTTATAATAGCCTTTCAAGAGGAGTTTGGTTTTAATGTCACCTTTAAATTTATTTATAATAAGGCTCTGATCATCTCAGGCAGTTTATTATAAAACCTTCTCGGTGAGCTCGCTCTATCGTCGGCATCATCTTTCCTGCTTGTTTAGATGCTAGCCATCTTTAATTTTAAAAAAGTACAGACGTTTTAATCGCAGTGGTGGTGTAGTAAAGTTAAGAAAGTGATTTACCACCCAGCACTTTAGTATGAACGTTATTTAATCAGTTTCCTTACCTTCACACTGTTTTTCGAATAGTATGGAGGTCAGTAAAATTATATCATCACACCAATGTGACAAAACAGTGTGAAGATGAATCAGACGCAGTGAACACACTTAATTCGGACGAAGTGCTCTTTTCTCTTAAACCCATTTATCAGACAATATAAATAATTTTATTTAAAAAAAAATCGTTTAAAATTAATATCTAATTATAATTCATACAAGTCATTCATCAGAGTCAACCTGTGAAATAATAATTATTTTCCATACAAACTGAAGATTTGTCATACAGAAAGAAATGTACTATATTCTAATTTAAAACTAATAAATGGTGAGATAACAAAAAAACCTTTCTTAAAACAAAACAACAAATTATAATTAACTAAAATATAATAAAGTGAAAATCGTTGCGCGCATTGCCAGTTTCAATCGGTTATCACGAAAGCTAGCAACACGATTAAATATTCTTTTTTGAAAAATTTTAAACTAAAAAAATCTAATATATTTTTCTAAGTACAAATTTTATTACATACAAATTATATAAAAAATAATTATAGATTTGTGACATCCTGAATTTTTTTTACATTTAATAATCGTTGGCATTTGGTAAACACTTGAACAAAATAGTTATATTATTTAAACAAACATATAGTTTTTCTTTTTTTTTTTCACTGTATATTGACTTGTGAAACTGTGTATCCGAACATTTTAATTATTTTTTATTAATAAAATTAATTAATTACAAATCAATCTTAGGTCTGTATTGTAGTCTAAGCGGTGGATCCCTAAACCTCCATCTCGTCACATATACAAATTTCAATGTGTGGTCCTTTCCTAGCAACTCGTCGTTGCATAATATATCAATCTGAAAATATGAAAACAAAATCTAATTTTACACAATCTTGTAAAATAACATTTTATTATTATCAATCTTTTCACAAAACCTTAAAAAGTAGTTTCTTATTCTCATCATTTTAGCGGAAAGACAACTACTATGACGACTGGGCGGCCCTTTTGGCGGCAGTAACCATCCCCTTACAGAAAATCAGTGTGAAATAATCTGGCAAACGAAAGTGGAGACTGGGAAATATTAAATCTTTATAATATGGCAACACTATTACTAATGTCAAACATCACTCAAACTGATGCGTTAAGTTCATTTGTATTTGCGTTGCATAGTGTTTTTGACATTTTAGTTTTAGGCATATTATATTATTTAATATTGAATAAAATAATTAAGTCATTACTAAAACCACTCCATAGTAGGTTGTCAACCTGTCTGACCTATGTAACATACTGTAGTACGGTAGGTGGCCACCATGATCTATAACGTATGCAACACTACAGGTGCTACAAGTGTGCTGCCAACCGTAGTAGGATTAAGGATAAGGGATTAGGAGGGTCAGGGTAATGGGCTTTGGCATCTTTTACTCACTCACTGAAACACATCGGCACACATGCTGTTATTTCACAATGCTCTTCTGTAAGGGGGCAATTATTGCCACCAGACTAGTTGCCCAAATGACTGCGAAACGCAGTGTCCTTCCACACTACTTGCCAGATCCATACCAAGGCTAACTATGAAAAGACATTTCCAAAGTTGGCCCTGCCAGGAATTGAACCCAAGTACCCTGGGAGAGAGAGAGAGAGTGTGTTAAAGCAAGCACCTTATCTCTTCAAAATAGATAAGTAAGTATAATATATAAAAATGAAACTTACATCTCTATATTTCTCTATGCCATTCAGTACTTTTTTTGCTATAAATTTTTTTAAATGTGTTATAGTCGCTTGCGCGGAACACCTGATGAAGCTTCGCTTTAGTGTTCGCAATGATGTAGATATGCATTCTAGGCATACATTGACCTGAAAAAAAGTTTTTTTATTTTATTATGTAATTCTTCCCACAATGTTTTTCTTCCTACAATGTTTTCCATCTATTTACAATTTTCCGACAGACATACAGACAGGCAAAGAAAAAGGAGAATTTTATACTATGTACTTATACTGAAGAGATCGGCTAATATAGGCGAAACATAGTAACGTCGTCCTTTGGCTCCCGTGTGAAGAGTACTGCCAGCGGGTTAATCTTAGTTGCCAGCTGCTTGTGGTTAAGTGTGTGTGTTTTTAAAATCTACAAACTAATGATGTCACTAGCCATTATGACCTGACCTCCTGGTACACGTGACGCTAAACTGCTAAATCTTTCAATAACTCATAGGCCATTAGAGTAATGAAATTTCCTTTAAAATGAATAGTAACACTATAATTTATACACCACCACCTGAAGCTAGGTTTATGTAATGAATTTGTCCAGGTATGTGATGTATGTAAATTTTATTGTCAGGATCTTTAATAGAAAATTTGTGCTGTAAGGGTTGCTATACACACCTACATTTAATTTGGTAATTTTTGTTGAACAACAAAGCAGACCTGATGGACATTCTACATATGTTCGATTTTAATTTCGCTAATGCAGAACCAACCATATTGTCAACATTACATATATTCCATTCTACTTATACTTATATGAGTAGCAACCCTAAGACTTGTCACATTAGATCACACATGAATAACTGCAATTTATATCTACATGTAAACATAATTATCAATGTTACAATTATCAATGTTAGCTTTCTTTCAAGAACCAATTTATTTCCAACCATACCTATGTATGTTCCAACAGCAACGGTGTGTGCCGATATCAGTCCTCAAACTTACCTGTTCATCCTTCCGATGACAATCAGTGTTATCTGGTTGTTCAGGCTCATCACCGGCACCAGATTTGTCAATGGCTAGCGCTGCATCTTTTGGACAAGGTAGACCCCTAGCGCGATAGAAATCACGTTCTCTTTTTGTTTCATCTAAAATTCAGAACAAACATGTTCCCAAAATATAATAACTAAAAGCAAAACTTTCAACATCATCGTCATCTCAGAGAAAGGACATCCACAGCAGAACACAGGGCTCCCATTGACCCGTAGCCCTTATCGGATTGTTGGTCCACCTTGTGGGTGGATGTCCTAGGCTGTACTTGCCGGTTTGTGGCCTCCACTCAAGAACCACCTGGGTCCAGCAGCTGTCAGCACTTGCCAGCTTGTCCCTAATAGTTTCCTATTAAATGTCCCATATTCCTAATGGTTCATTGAAATGAGTAATTAATGATCACCTTAAGAAAACTAGTAGTGGCCTTTGATAGTGGCAGGCCACTCTGCATTTCGCAGTCATTTGGTCAGCCCATCGGATGTCAGTAACCACCCCCTTACAGAATACCACATGATATAACATGTGTGCTGTTGAGTTAGGGATGTCAGAACTCATTTCTCTATCCCTTCCTAAACCCTTAGCTTTAAACCTACTATGGTCAGCAGCATACTTGCAGCACATGTGGTTTTGCTTGTGTTATAGGAAAGGTTAGGTTAGTGGATCGTCAGCCTTATAAAAAAATAAAAAAATATAGTTCTTTACAGTCTTGTGGATCTTGTGATTTGTTTTATATATAGTAAACTGCAATAAAATTTTATCAAACTACATATTCCTTTTTAATTCTTTCTATGACATTTAAATATTCCCACTACAAAACTACACAATTAACATAATGGGCACCCAGATACCATGTAGTTTGACATTCATAGCAAACTAACTTTTGTCTGTGACTCATCCGCACCTCTTTTTTTAGGTGTTAAAACATTTATTCAACCTTTATTGCTCTTAGTCCAGGAAAAATCTTATCTTCTAGAAACTTATGAAATGCCCCTGAGGGACTCAAATTTTGATTTGTTAGTAAATTTTCCTAGACTATCACATGTTTTTAGATGATCCCTCATGGACGGTACTTTTTTGTGGACGAGTACCCTATGTCTTTTTCAGTATCCCTCACAATGTGTATTCAAAATTTTATGATCAGTTGACTAATTAAGGTCTGAAGACTTAACAAATTCATTTTCGCATTTATAATATTAATTTATCGTAGCAAACAAGTTTCAGGAGGTTGGGAAGGTCTTGAGGATTATATATTACTTTAGTTTCCCAAACACTTACTGTCTTGTAAATCCGGAACCAACTTATATACAATGTCCTGCATCGTCCGATCGAAACTTATGTACTGAAGCGGATGTGATTGATGGATGACTATATTGCATGTTGGACATGTGTTGTTTTCTTCTAAATGTTTTACTAAGCAGCTTTTGCAGACTGAAATAGACAATTGAATGATTTTATCAACCTAAAGTACATTTATCTATTTTAAGTTATTTAAAAATAAGATTAATTCAAAATAGTTAAGATTGTTTACGAAATTTGAAGAGCATAAAAAAGTTTAAACCATTGACCACTTTTAGGTGGTTTAATGAAAAACTGTTTCGGAAAATGGATACGTTTAAAAATGAAGAAGGAAAAGAAATTCGAAATTACTTACACGTATGAAGACATTCGGTGACTGTAGTAGCATCGATAAAATATCCACGGCAAATCTTACATGTTATGTGACTGTTAAGGGTTTTTAACTTTATTCTTCTTTCCATTGTCATCTTAAAACTATTACACTATGGAAAACATGAATAAATGAAGTTAAAACTAATGAAAACAAAAAATTAGAACACATTAACTAACTATCAATACACCACTCCATCGACTCCATCCATGGAAAATATCAGATTTTTTTTTGCTTTTTTACACAGACTATTGAAATTTATTGTAACTACAGACTAAAAGCAATTAAAGTGGGACACATGTCATTTTCGTTACGAGTCTGTATGGCAAAGACCTTATACCTAAACAAGATTGTGCACTTAGCTGAAAAAAACGAGCCGAGCGAGAAGGTCTTAAGGGGGAGTGCGTCTCTGTCTAATGTAACGACCATGCGATTTAAATTTTTATGGAATCTCCATCCGTGAGTCCCTTTTACGAGCTCTTCATTAAAGTAAATGGTTGCCGCAACATGTCTTTGGCCGCAACTTATTGACACTTGTGTAATAATATTAGAGAAAAATGTACCACTGTACACTAGGTATACGTTTTCTCTAATGTTTAGCTTAATTAATATTACTAAGAAGTACTTATATTTTTTAACTGTCAGTTGAAGCCAACATTTCAAAATTAACTGCTCAAATGTTTTAGTTGTTACAAGGCCAAACACGGTTTTTTTTTTCACTTTTTACCTACAAACCAATGAAATGCAAGCGCTTTAGATTGTAGAATAGGAAAATCAAACTAATTTGATAATTTAACAGATTTATTATATAATAAAATAAATTCACTACACATTACTAAATATAACGTTCGCAATCTTAATGTAAGAAATGTCCTCGATATATCCTTAATGATTTCTATCTCATGCCTATTTTCACACTTTATTGATAAAACAGGATGAATAAAATTTTTATGGAGTTTTGGGAAAAAGTACTGCGAGGCATATTTCAAGCCACCTTTGTCAACAAAAGCAGTAAATGAAGAAAATTCACAAATGCCCATGACATAAACATGGTCGGCGTGCCTTGCCTGGATAGTGTATAACAGCTAGTCAAATTATATGGTCACCCTACACTGGATTAAAGAGATAATTAACGATTAATACTCATTTGTGGAAAGATATACCACATCCCTTATAAAGTTCACTTTTACACAAGTTTTACGCAACAAGTTTTCACCATTTGCGTAAAAAAAATAACAAAATAACTCCACAAATTAGCACTTAAACATAAACCAAAAACCACGTCCAAAGATCTTACCATGTCGATGTCGAAGCTATGCGCCATATTGGTTTTAAATCAGTGTTACCATTTTAAAATTACTATTTTAAATTCATTTAAAAAAATTACTGATTTAAACCAACAAAAAACTTAAAATCACAAAATCAAAATGGTAGTTCACAAATTCAAAATGTAAGATAGTAAATGGGTGCTAAAATTGTAATCATTAAAAGGGTTTTTCGTTAAAATACCCTGTTATAAATTAATTTCTAAATTCTACCACCCAAAATAAATTTTAATGCTTGCAACAACGTAAAAATCAAAAGACAAGGACACACTCCCCCTTTCGTACCTCTCTTTCGGTTCGTTTTCCCCTTTTATAGCTTGTACAGAAACTTAAACCTTATGTCAACACAACTGAGTTTAATTTGCTATAGACCGATTATGTCAGTGCACAATCTTGTTTAGGTATAATGTCTTTGCTGTATGGCGAGGAACCGTTGTAGAAGAATAATATATTAGTTTATAAAAGGAATTGATTGGTCTACCCACACAGTGTGACCAGACACGTTTTTTCTCGACCAGATCCAATCTGTTGATTCAATTTGTTGTAGTCTTAAATTGACCGTATTCTACTCACGAATCAATCCTCCTCACAATTTCATTTTGATATTGTTAACAACAGTGCAAGCACGCGTCGAGAGAATTATTATTATGTTTTTGGTTCTTTCAAAGGATCAAAAAGCGTGAATTACCTTGCATTAATAATGTAAAAAGAATGACACGTTGAAAGTAGACCTCATTTTGTCACCTCATCTCGTAATATGTTAAATCTACTCAAATTGAATCGGCAGATTGGATATGAAATTGCAAAGACACTTTTAAGTATATTTCATAGACACACATATTAACTCAAGATACTTAAAGGGCCTACTCACGATGCAATTTCATATCCAATCTGTCGATTCAATTTGTTGGAGTCGAAATTGAGCGTACTCTACTCACGTATCAATACTGCTCACAATTTCATTTTGACAGCAGTGCAAGCACGCATTGAGAGCACTATGGTTCTTTCAAAATATCAAACAGCGGGAAGTGCTTTTGATATTTTGAACCTAAAAAAGAAATCTAAATAGTGCGGTTGCCTTGCGTGTCAGTGGCGTGGCTTGCCCTAAATGGGCCCTATATCAAATTTTGTAGAGGTACCCTTCTACCTAACTGTGGCGAAGCCCAAATGGAGGGTAAAAAATTTCTAACAAAAGAAAAAAAAAACTTGCGTGTTTTTAAACGCCATGCATTTAAGTAGATACTAAATTCTTAAACGCTAAACTGCCAGAACGAACACAAAAATCTAAATTTTTTTGGAATTTAAAATTTAAATGAAAATGTGGATAACATTTTACGAATTTTTGCTTAGACACGTGCGTGTAGTATTAAGGCGACGCAGCGATAAACAATGAAAACGGCTCTGAGTGTAACTATTTATGTTATAAATGTCTGTCTGTTATGTTTTCACTGCTAAACCCCTTAAGGCGACGCAGCGACAAACAATGAAAACGGCTGTGATTTCATACAAAAACGAGAGCGCGCTTGCTTATGTCGTAAGGTCGAATGCGACAAAACGATTTTTATTAAAAAACTATAATGTAT
Organism: Bembecia ichneumoniformis; assembly: GCA_910589475.2. Classification (NCBI taxonomy): domain Eukaryota; kingdom Metazoa; phylum Arthropoda; class Insecta; order Lepidoptera; family Sesiidae; genus Bembecia; species Bembecia ichneumoniformis. Next base: position 12,957,786 of record OU342539.1, on the reverse strand, counting down.
TTTTAAAAAATCCAACTGTAAAATTGAAGTGTATGTTTATACTAATGTACATAGAAAATTTGAAGGTATAAATTGATCCCGTTTGCCTGTAATATGTAAATCTGTGTTTTAAAAAGGTTTCTTTGAAATTTTTTTCTCTGTTATAAAAGTTAACCAATCGTGTAATCCAACTGACAAAATGAAGTCAATAACATGAAGAAACATATTACCAAACACCACTTTCATAAGTTTTGTCATTACTGAGAAAAATCTAAATCCCTGCCACCAAAATTTCCAATGCGTTGTCTTAATTGCATTTATACGTAAAAAAACTTTCGCTGTAAATTGACGAGTGAGTTCTAATTTCAAACTTGTCAATTACGAGAAATACGTCCGATAGTGGGTCCTCGGATATTTCTGTTTGTTACTTTTCGTTCTTTAATTCTTTTGAAATGTATATTTGGTTTAATTAAATATTCGCAAAAATACTAAGTGACACCATTAGAACTTGTCGTTATTTTTTATTATCTCCGAGTATCCTACGCAGAGGTTAGGCATCAGTAACAAAAAAGAAATGCAACCGATGTAGATTTAGTAAGCAAACTTCATATAGGTATATGTTTACCTACACTAATTTATTTGGGAAACAAAAAATGGGCAAAGTTTGTTGCGCTTGCTGTTTATGACACTTATTCCAATTAAATTAAAAAAAAAACCTTAAGAGAGTCAATTAAAGCTATTAATATTCTAATTATTTTTTGATAATTAGATATTATACAATAATTACATATTCGAGAAACCATGCCCACCAAAAAATCCCAGACGAATTTATGGCTCGCCACCCAAGCTAGTCTGGTAGAGTTAGTAAATTTTAATAATAATTCTGACAAAAAATTATGTTACCTGTTTTATTTCTTCATGTAAATTTTAAAAAAAGGTAAACATAGATGAATGCATCTCATTTGTTAGACATTTTTCTTTTTACATTTACCTATTTACAATTCCAAGTATAAACACACATTATACTTGAAATAATTCATAAATATAATAAAACAAATAATACAATAAATAGACACAAAATATTTAAAAAATAAATACATACGACGCAATTAGATGGAGAGAGGTAAGGAGGACTAACATAATATATGGCTACAAACATGAAATAGTGGTTCATAAATTAGCCAGAATGGCGCTAGTATAGCATTAGTTAATTTGTATGTATAAAAGTATGTTGCGTGTTTCATGAAACCACCATAAATAAAATACTATTACAGCGGCACACAATAATACTATTGCAGCGCCTACTATTTAATACTGGCCGACAGACATTTTCTGATGCATAGAGTTGCTCTCCTTACGTCTATTCTTCATGGTAAATAATAAAACTTGATAAAAAATTAAATTATTTTATTCCTTCATGTAATTTATAAAAAAAGGTAACATACATGAATGAAACTTATTTGTTACAGATAAAAATAAATTAATAATTTTTTTTCATTTATTTATGATTCCAAATATTAATAAACACACATTTACACATTTCATGAATTATATAAAACAAATAGAATAAATAGGCGTGAGTACACAATTACAATAAAAAAATAAATATCGCACAGTCTATTTGATGCAATTTGACATTTGATAGAACACTCAAAACTATGATCCCTCACATTTGACGTTAGTGTTTGGCGCCATTTTTTGAATATCGAATAGACCGAAAATATTTTTATTCTCCTGCACAATGACTTTATATTCGTTGGCCGCCGGCAGAGGCGCGTTTGGCTTTCCATGATCCTTTTTAAAGTGACGGTTCAAATGGCTGTTTTGGGAGAATTTCCTATCGCATATCTTGCACTGATATCTCTTTTCTCCCGTGTGGACCACCTTGTGCTGTTTCAAGGCGGACGATGTGAAGAAAGTCTTGCCACAATCGCACTGATAATCTCTCTGATTTTTGTGTCTCTTCACGTGCACGTTAAACGCGCTTTTCGTTACAAAGCCCCGTTGACATTCGCCACAATGGTACCTGAAAAATAAATGTCCTGTGTACTCACTGTATCTTTTTGTACAAACTACGATCAATGTGAGAAAAACAAATCTTTTACATAATTTAATAACGGACCATGTCTTAACTCTCAAGCTGATTTGGGCAGATTTTCAACTGGTCAGAATCTCAAATGGACTAATTCTAATATGGACGTATTCTCACGTGGTTAGGGTAGATTCAAAATAAAAATATAACATATATAGGAGCAAAAGTAACTAATAACTAATCGACATGAGTCTTTACCTCTGACCAAGTAAAACACAGAACAAAATAAGCAAACAAAATGTACCTGAGAAAAAGAAAAACAATCAAAACGACCTTGTACGCGGCCATCGTATTCAATCTAATAAAGATTCATACATATATCTTTGTCAGCTTTGAATTTTTTATTTTTAGATGATCCTACGGGAACAGTACTTTTTTCGGGATGAAAGGTATCCTATGTCTTTTTCCGTGTCTCTTGTATGCAAAATTTCAAGATGATCGATTGAGTAGTTAAGGCGTGAAAGCAAACAAACAAACCCAATTTCGCATTTGTATTATTAAGTATATATAATAGCTGTGCCCGCGACTTCCTATGCGTTGAGAAATGAAAATATATGAATTATAACGCCTGACATCTTTATTGCTGTGACGACGCTGGCACCGATTTTTTCACGATCCTTTGGGAACCTAACAAAGTATTATATATGTTAATCCAGGTGATAAAATATCTGTGTACCAAATTTCATCCCAATCCGTTCAGCGGTTTTTACGTTATCCTTTAGGATTTATATTATTAGGATAATTGAATATGTTACGAATATTGTTCGTTACTCAGTAAATGAATGGACGATTTTTGCTTGACAGAAATAATTGCAAAGTTAAAACTTTTTTATACAATAAATGTTAACATGATCATAAAATACATATACCTTAATACAGTATGCTTAATAATCCAGAGAATAACCCTTAAAAGTATAATTTACTGTGTTATATTTGTAAGTTGGATACCTGATCTCCTTCTTGTGAATCCTTACATGTATGGAGAGATTTCCGGCAGTGGCGAAGGTTTTCGTGCAGAGGTGACACGAATAAGGCTTCTCACCGTTGTGTATCCGCTGATGCACTCGTAGGTCGGCCTTTATTAGAAAACCTTATGGAAAAAGGAAGAAAATCTCGTCATATGTTTCGCTAAAACTTTGTCTAATTTGGAGACAAAGTTTTACCGCTAGCGGCTAGCTGCATGCGCGATTGATGGTCGCGTAATACTATTACTGGAATACGACACAAAAATTTATGGTAGACTCAATTTATCTTACAAAATCTTCCGTATTTATGTCTTGCGACCCAATGTCGTCTGAACAAAGCTAGTTTTCGCACGTCTTCTTTCAATTCCCTATCCACTCCTAATCCCTTATCCTTAATCCTACTACAGTCGGCGAGCGCACTTGCAGCAGCTTAGGCGTTGCTTGTGTTATAGGCGACGGTAGCCACCTACCATCAAGTGGACCGTCAGCCTGTCTGCCGACCTTAACATAAAAAAAAATTCCCAACACGCTGGGTGCTGACAAAATTAGTCATATAAATACTAACAAATAGTGCCGGCGGCTGTAAGTCGCAAGGAAATCGCTCATTGATGTTGTGTCGCGCGCGGCTCTTCGAGTCGCGTGCTCTTTTATAGTCGCACGACTGCCGAGTCGTCAATGGACTTGGGTGTTTACCGACGACCCATTGGACGACACGATGATACATTTGTATGAACCATTTTCACACGCAACGCGAACCGCAAAGCACGACAAACAATTTTCAAAGGACAGTTCGCCATGTCGTTGAAGACTTTTTGCGATGACGACATGACATGGCCGCTGTGAGGAACACGTTTTCATTTTTTTACGATTGTTGTATTGATTCTTTTTAAAAATGGAAAAGAAATTTAAGTATAACGTTTTCACATTAATAGAAGCAGTGGAAAGCAAAGTGGGGGCTAATTTAGATCGCTTTTAGTCTACATATTTTTAATTAATATCAGCGGCACTCCCCCGCAATATGTATAACTAAAGGGATGTGTGTCCGTCTGTACCTCATACATGTCGTAACAAATGGTGCAGTATTAAAGTATTGTCTCACCCTTCCCACAATCCTGACAAAGGAATGTTTTGTCCCCTTTGTGCCGCTTCATATGTATTGACAATTGTGCGCTCTGTATGAACGTCTTGAAACATATTTCGCAACTGTACAACTTTTCACCTGAAAATAATAAATACACTATTACAGTCAAGAGACAATACGTTCAATCGTTATGAGGAGTAAAATTAATACAACCGTTAACTAAACATCGTTACGTTATCTGTCACATTGACATTCGTGCGACAGTTGACACATGTATTTATGTTCCCTAATTTAAATTAGCTTATAAAAGCAAACGTCGAAATCTTATATGAAAGTGTACTCCGCGTTGTTGAGGAACGAAACGATAAGGCGTTACAATGACATACGTCGGCGCAGCGACATACTGTCCTCGAAAAAATGAACTATTTGAACTTAAAACCGAACCTAACTAATATAACTTTTGTTGGAACCCGTGACATCTGGGAATGCAGAATGTAACTAAATAATATAAAGTAATTAGGTATCCCATTATCTATTGACAGTAGGAAAATTTTATACATTTAATAGGGAATATGCACATTTTTTAAATTATTTTTATACGTTAGGTTATATCGTTATATAACCGTTATATATATGCGGCTACGGCAACACCCGCCCTTTTGGCGCGCTTGTCGTAACGTCACAGAAAAATCACAAATCTAAGAACTACGCCATTGTTGGCACTGACATTATAGACTTTGACGTCACATTCGATCTGACCGTTTCAAGTATTTTGAATTTTCCACTATTTTTTTTTTGCACTTTTTAATAAAAAATTTCTTAACGAAAAAGAAATAATATAAAAAAAAATTTACATAGAAATAATTCTAAAGCAATAATGTTTAATGAAAAAACCCTTTTTTTTTTAATTAGGCGCATATTCCCTATTTTATACGTTTAAAAAAAGGGAGTAAACTTCAGTCGTGCGTCGGAGCTGACACACACTTTTTCTATAGATAAAAATTTGACGGAAAAATTGCTAAAATACTCGCAGTAGCTTTGGATTTACAGTTTTAATATTAATATTGTTTTAATATTACATTACATTTAATATTAATACTATCAGAGTTCAATAGATGGCGCTAGTAATTAGTTGTTAGGGCCGACGCACATTGGAGGACGGCAAAGCGAAGTGTATTTCATTTTTTTCATTGTTTTATGCTACGGCAACAATAAGCGTGCTGCGGCATTCCGCCGTAGCACAATTCCATGAAATTTTAATTATATTAAAAACTCTTAAGGCACAAATTACTATGAAATAAATACTCGCCGAAGAAAAAACTTTGCCATGCCCGTACTCTAATGTGCGCCGGCCCTTAGGCCCTAAGTAGATGTTGCTATACATATATTAAAGCCAATATGATAGGAAGGTTATTTGTTTTCCATATGTATTTGTATGAACTAATGACTAAAATTAAATCCGTCACCAGGTCTTCAAATCACTGAAGTGTTTTTGTGACAGGCGCATCGGCGGTTTTAGTATCAATTATTCCGAGTAGACGCGCAATGGTACAACCGTACTGGTCCAATTTTATTGTTGAAAACGACAAATTAATCAATTTTCTCGCATAAGTCATTCACACAGTGTGCTCTTCGCTAGGGTTACCGTAACCAAACCGTGGTAAGTCTCCAGGTCGCCGGAATCCCGATACAAGAGGGCGAAACGTCGTACCGGTAACACTAATATTTACAATCGTTAATGTCTAGTCACAAAAAAGACGAAAGCCAATTCACTGAGCACTAAAAACGTGTGATAATAAAAGTTAGTCGCGGGTAGATGAGGCGTTGTATGACCCTATGTGTAGCCTTTAATTTAAATCACATTTCGATTAAACAACAGATATGGACAGAATTTTGCGGTAGGATCTTAGACTATATTGTACATATTATATATTACTAGCTGACACAGGAGACGTTGTCCTGCCAGAACTCGAAAATAATTCTCTAACCCGATTGTGGTACCACCTATCGGGTCCAATTTTATTTTCAAACCATATGTCAAAGTGACGCGACACTTCAGACTTCACGTCAATGAACGTCAGTTAAATTATTTGAATATGTTCATACATAAATACTAAAATCTCGATTAATAAATGGGGGTGGGGGTAGGAGGGTGAAAAATAGTTTACGTCCTATTCTCAAACCTACTAAATATACACACAAAATTTCATAAGATTCAGTCAAGCCGTTTCGGAGGAGTTTTGTTACAAACACTGTGACACGATAATTTTATATATTAGATTAGACTATATATTATTGTGAACAATAAGCAAAACGCCATTAAGACCCGTCCCGAGGTCAAAAACGGCGCAAACGGTCGTAATGACTACTTTAACAAAGGCGAGGCGGGTGCTGGTTTGACGGCCCCGCTGCAGCTCAAAACCGAACATCCACTGATTCACAAGACCAGTTCATGTCTTCTAAAAGTAGTTCACTAAAATGAATAATGTTTTCATTAACACATTACCCGTGTGTATTCGAATGTGGTTGACTAAGCCGGTTCGTCGTCGGAATCGCTTGTTACAATACTCGCATTGGTACGGAGTCTCTCCTGTGTGCACTTTCCTGTGTTGATACAACGCGCTGTATCCTCTGTGAATATTAAACACATTTCCTTTATAATTCTGCATATTGACAGTTTTTTTGAAAGTTTTTTGGCAAAAAAATGTTGACAGTTGTTTTGCCGCAAAAAATAATGCGTTGGGTTTATGAAATCTATAAAGTGTCTTAATAAACACAACACCCAGATTGAAATAGGTCATCGCAAGACGAATTCGCAAAAAGCCTTACGGTATTGATTCTAATGAAACAACTAATAAAACTATTTTGTACCAAAAAAAAAGTTTTGCAACATCAACCTTTTGCCCATAATGACTTCATCATCAACAGCAGTTCTTGCAAGCAGTTGTGTTTTTTTGATAGCGGGTACAGCATGGTGTGCGGCCGTGTATGTGTTAAATTAAGGTTCATACGGAAGATTAGTGCTGGCCTAGGCCAGCAAAATGCTTTATTTCTTGCTGTTGCTGTTATTTTTTCTTTGTGTTTATTAATCATATGTGTTATAAGTTACAATTAAATTGATTGATTGTTGCAGGAGCACGGGCCTACCCTTTCAATAAGGGCATATGGGCTATATGGTCTACCACGCTGGCCCAGTACGGGTTAGTGGACTTCACATGCGCCTTAGGATTTCTTTTATGGCGTATGCAAGTTTCCTTCTGATGTTTTCCTTTACCTTTTGAGAGCAGTCAGTGAATGCATTTAAGTTTTTTTAGAAAAAACCCATTGGTACATGGCATGACCGGAGATCAAACTTGGACCCCTAGACACGTCTTTTCCACTACACCACCGACGCTCGGGATATAATGACTTAATGACTTACATCTGGACTGTATGAACAATCTGGACCTTATGAATAATTGTCAGAAAAAATTATAAACCCAATTTTTATTTTTACATCCACTTTTTCATTATTACATTCATTATTTTTCCTAGCTGATAATTCAAACATTGTCGTGTTAGTAATAAAAATAAACAGCGAACAATAATTTTCAAATTATTGTAACAGTGTGAGTACTTGTGACAGCGTTTTTAGACCGACCCTTTGGCTTGGGTCTGAGAAAAAAAAAATCAGCAACAACTACATTATTTTTTAAGTTTACTAATTAACTTAAGTCCTGTACTAAAGTTTTAATCGGCTACTTTTTTTTCTATTTTCCCCATATTTTATACAATATATAAGAAAAACCTTCCAATTTTAAATCTGTTCGGTTATCTCCGAGAAGTTGCAAAATTTATTGTGCAATATTACACCTTAATTAATAGGTTATTAGGTTGCGCTAATTTTGGTAAAAATTGCGTTCGGTCTGTTAGTCCTTAAGTTTAAATCGGACTATATACGCTTTTATTTTAGATTCGTTTCTTAATTGGCAAGGTCTTACGTACAAAAGAGATATTACAAACATGATCTTACTTAAAAGCGGCCGGACAGTCGGCACACTTGAACGGTCGCTGGTCAGTGTGACAAATCTTGTGAGCTTTTAAATTGCTCCGAGTGCTGAGAAACTTTCCACAAATGTCGCACTGATGCGGAAGCTTGCTTTCCGGTGGGGCTGGCAAGTCGCCGTCTAGGTACACTGAAATGTCAAAAATAGATCTATGAAGATTCATTTTTATTTACATCATAAACTACACACCCTCTTACAATTAGAAAGAAGGGAACCAACTTTTATTCCTCCAATACAATATGTGAACAATACAAACAATATACAACAATACAACAAACAACAAAATAATAATTACAAGCAAGCAAATACAGTATACAGTTGAGGTGCAGACTGCAACACTGATATTCTACCAGGGACCAGACACATCTTTCCTGTGCTTTGGGAGAGACATTTATTCAGGGAATCACTGCTTAATGCCAATGTTAATGCTTAATCTCAATGTGCCCAAAACAGCTCCGTAATCTGGATCTATTGACCATATCCTCCACTATCTCAGGGGGAAATGTGTCCAAAGTATATCAAGTTGGAATGATGTCATAAGTTTTTTAATTTCGGAATGTCAGAGAGGTATACAGGAGATGCCTTAAAATACTTTCTTGTGACACTACAGCTTTGATTTTGCTTTAATTCGGGTATGAGTCTTCTAACTTGACCCTAAGTACTGTGTTGAAAATTGCCGTATTGTGTTATGTAGAGCAAATAATTTATGACAAAAATCATGATAAATCTACCATAATTCTAGCCATAGGCCAAGGCCACCCCCTAATTTTCCAAAAGGACCGGTCAGAAGCAGTCTGGATCCACGGTCGACCCGCGGCCCTTATCAAGTCGTCTGTCCAATTTATGGATGGACGTCCTACTCTACGATTACCATACCGTATCCCCACTCGAGAACTTTCCAGCCTCAGCGGCCATTGGCTCTCCGTACTATGTGTCCTGCCCACTGCCACTTCAACTTACTAATGTCGGTAACTTTCGTTGGATCTCCTGATTCATGATTCGATCTCGCAGTGTAACTCCGAGCATAGCCCTCTTCATAGCTCGTTGAGAGACGTTTAATTTTCTTACGAGGCCCGTAGTTAGAGACCATGTTTCAGCGCCATAATTATGTCATCACTGGCAGCACACATTGGTCGAAAACTTTTGTTTCAAGCCACTGACGAATTTTAGACGAGATAAATCTACAATCTTACCTTTTTTCTTTCTTCCTCGCTTTTTCTTGGGTTTATCTTCTTTAATATTATCTGTAACAACATAAGAACTGTACATATTCACATATCTCGGCGCGATTAACCGTCATTGGAGTGTCTAGTCTTGCAGCAGGGCAGAGTTGAGGGCACGAGACTGCGTGGTAGGTCACCTATGAGGTGGACCGACTAAATTAAAGATGGACTGTTCCTGGCACGAGTGTGCCATGTGCCAGGAAGGCGGCGTGTAGTGCGACAATGACAATGCTCAGAGGTGACAATAACCACGACCATTCTGTCAAGAGTGATTCGGTCAGGAAGAAGAATGTATCCATAACAAGGAAATTTTATACAATATTTATAGACCATTTCTGCAAACGAATAAATATATTTAGTAATTATATTGTCTTTTTTTTAAATATCTTCTTTAACCTTACATAAATAGTATAAACAGAAGTCGCTGCCCGCATTTCTTTGTTTGTCTGTATGTTCTCTAACCCCTCCTAAACCATGCAAGGGATTTTAATGGCACTACACAAATACAATTATAACATGTCAAACATGCGGCTTAAAATTTATAATATTCACAAGTGTCCTGCAGTCTGGTGATCATATGCTAAGTGTTGCCTTTTAGAAAAAAAAAATACATAAATTAATAATTAATTATCCTTAAATTTTTAATGCTTTTATAAAGGCAGTAACTCATAATCATCATCAACAGCCTATTTATTATATGTCTCCACTGCAGGGGCACAAGCCTACCCTCTCAACAAAGGCGTTTGGGCTAAGATATGGTCTACCAAGCTGGCCCAGTGCGGGTTGGTGGACTTCACATGCGCGTTTGGCGTATGCAGGTTTCCTCGCGATGTTTTCCTTCACCATTTTGAGAGCAATCAGTAGATGCACTTAAATTTTTAGAAAAAAACTCATTGGTACATGGCATGAGCAGAATCGAAAATATAACCACCGCTCATAATCATTTACTAATTTGTTTAAATACTTATTTATTAATTTAAACAAGCGGCTGAAAATTGATATTCACGATAACTATGCCGCAATCATGTGATCATATGCAGGTGCTGTCTTTTAGAAAAAAAAGTACATAAATGACTAATTAATTACCTTTCAATTTTTTTTTGCTTTTAATATCTTTAAGTATAACATTATCGTCGTCTGCGTCCCAACAACTTTCCTCTCCGTTGTCTGTGTAATTCTCATCTGAAACTTTATTTATTAAAAAAAAATATTTATGGAGAGAAAAAAAAATGGATGTATTAGAGTGGTGTCCATTTAGGCAGTCCAAGAAGATCAGCATTGTTCCATTCCAAGAAGAGAGCGTGAGCGGGTCAAACAAATCTATGGAACTCAAGATTGATGATTGCGAACACGACGGAGTGGGGCGGCTGGAGACACCGTGTCGGCGAATTTGTCGCGAACCGGCTACGCTCCGCACCGCTCGTTTCGTAACCACAGCCTCAGTGGTTAAGGTACTTGCTTTATAGCTCTGTATCAGAGTTCGATTCTGGGCAGGACCAACTTTTCAATTGAACTTTTCATAGTTGGCTCTGGTCTGGATCTGTCAAGTAGTGGCAGGGCACACTGCGTTTCGCGATAATTTGGGTAGCCCGTCTGATGGCTCTGACCACCCCCTTACAGAAGATGGGCTCCAGGCAAGGTAAGTCTCTTGTGTGATTTCTACTTCAAGTTCAGCGCCACCTGAGGTTAATGGGTGATAATTGTTTGCCGATTATTATTAGTTATCACTTACCATTTAGTTTATTATTTTCACCTTCGACTAATAAGCTGCTATTGTAATTATTCCAATTTCCATCATCATTTACATTGCAGCTTGGTTCTGTAATACAAACATATTTCATAAAAACATATGAAAAATGGTCAGCGCTACATCCCCCAAATAGCCACCACTTACTGGTTGATCTTATTTGAATGGTAAATTCATTTGATATTTTTTCAGTTGCAAGTGTGATTGATATTTATTTATTAATTTAATATGGTATAAGGCTATTTACATATTGTTAAGTGTGGGGTGAGTCAAATTGCCGTGTAAAGGCGAAAATCAACTATTTATTGCCACAAACCAAGATGACTTCCAATAGGGCTAAACTTTTTCTTTAAATCCGTTAAACTTGCAAAAAGTCGTCCGTAATTCCGTAATGAGTCGCAGGTATAGTTCCGTAGTATCGCTTTCGAATCGCAGAATCGAACTGTCCCGCTAGCTCGCCACTTCGCCTATTTATACCCGCTGCCAATCGTCTAGATCTTTCTCGAATTTGGTACAAACAAACAACAAACAATTAGAAGTAAACAACTTTTGTAAACACGTATTGTAAACAAGGTCATTGAAAATTCGGTAACGCTATTTCTGTTGAACGTGAACTCTATGTTGTGTGCATAAGGAACAATTTCCCTTGACAATAATTTTCCAGAAATTCCCTTTCCCGGCTTTCCCACTGTACCACCAACGCTCAAAGCACTAATTTAACTATATAATTTTATTAATAAAAAATGGTGGTACCTCCATAATAATGGGAAAAGTTTAAAAAAAAATGTAAATTTTTTTTAAATATGAAACAAATAAAAATAATATACCAAGAATAAAATTCCTGTAATCCTGTTAGTTATTGGCATATTTCATTATAACATAACTCTTATCCACTCCTGTTGCTGTCTCAAGTGACAGGATCTTCGCATACCAATCTAGGTGTCAATGTATATAATGTATAAAAGTAGGGTAAATTATATTAATTATAATTTTTTTATTTATCACAGATTTTCATTGTGTATTTCTTAATTAAAAATTCTATGTATCACAATAGTGTAATTATTGTAAAATTATTTTGTCAGTGTATTTATTCATTTATGTCCACATGGACATTATTATAGTGACATTTTATTGTAATATTAATATATTTTATTCATATACATAATACATATTACAGACTTGGGTAGACAATGGACATCCATGAAGCCAAAATGAGGTCAGTGCTGTGTGGCTTGTTGTAACACACACTACATGCTAAGTTGGGTGCTCATTGCACTGCTGCATGCCCTAGCAAGTATGATGCAATTAGCATTAAAATTGTTCCGATTCAAATATTTTCCAAATTTGTCAACAAACGCAAACAAACTTGGCTCTAACATGGGCCTTGTAAGAAAGCTCAATGTCACTCAACGTGCTATGGAGAGGGCTATGCCTGTGGTAACATTGTGTGATAGAATCAGGAATGAGGATAACAGGGTGGATTGCTAGTGGTACTGGGCAGGACACATAGTACGGAGAGCTGATGGCCACTTGAGTGGAGGCCATGGACCACGGAAAAGATGGGATGATGTATTTGAAAAAAAAAATAGGAGTGACATGGAGAATGGTAGCAAGAAGCAGACAGGAGTAGTCTTTGCCTCCGAGGTAAACTAATGAAATTAAATAAGCGATATATTTAAACTGTTGTATTTCTATGTTATTGGTTAGATAAATAAAGGCTTTTTTAAAATATTTTTATAAATAATCAGGATTGCTTGTTTTTTCTGGATTTTTCTATGTATTCTGAAGCTGCAAGTAATAAGTTGATGTGGAATAAAAATAGATATTAATAAACTTACCAAGTTTAATATTATCTGATAGTGATTCAAGAAGTTCCTCTTCATTTTTTAAATCAAAATTATCAGAAAACAATGATTGGTTGACACGACCAACGAGAGAGTTGTCCTCATTCTTTATGGGTATAGCATTATCTTCAGATTTACTCTGTAATTGGGCCTTTTCTAATAATTCTTTTAGCGTTCTATCACTTTCCTCGCAAAGAATGTTGAATGCGTAAGTTTTCTTCAACTGCTTGCTGCATTCCTTACATATCAGATGGGGAAGGGCATCTTCTCGGCTAGGCTAAAATGAAAAATAAAAAATTGAGAACTACCCTCTTTTGTAAATACTAAAATAAAAATAAAAACTGTGTGTACCTTTAATTTGGTGCAATATATTAACATATCAGAGTAAAGTGTATTCCTTTTGGAATAATAACTAGTGAAAATATCAAAAGTTTGTCTTTGATGTTGGTCCAGGCATATTCGACATATATGTTTAAAATAATCCATTGCAATTCTCTTGGAAGTCTCGACAATGTCAGATTTATATCAATCGCAAATGCTTGTTTATAATTTAAAAAATTACAGATGGGCTTATATTTTAATTTTTGATATTGTCTTTTTGTTTTCCGTTGTATCCGTTTCTTTTACTTGCCCAAAATAATAAATAACAGCCAAATTCATAAAGAGATACCTAAACTGCTCAGTGCTCAATAAATAAACTTCATTTTTATAGTATTGTTTACATATTCGTTCTTTCTATCGACTTGTTTGGTTGGTACTTCATGGGTATGGGTACTTCACCGTCACCGTGACAAATTGACGACAACGAATTACACTGACATGACACTGACACTGACACGTGACACGGGCCACATACATAAAATCAAAGATATATTAGCATAAAATATTACAAAAAATGCAGAGACAATAATACTTAAGCTACTGACAGAAATGCTCACTACTAGCACGAAAGCATGCTATTATTGAGCAATTGCTACTTAGAGTAGCATGTGTGTCGAAACTTTACGTACGGAGCATGCTAGTTTTTAAGCAAGCTTATTCAAGCTTATTATTCACTTGCGGGGGAGGGTTGGACTATGTAATATTCTGTGGCTATATTGAATATTGTGTGAACTGTGATGTTCACACAAGAACTATACTCCGGCCATTATAAGAGTGCTGTTTTGACAGGTTCGGAAATGAACTTTTTGCAATGGACATAAAGAAATGTCAAAAACGCATTCATAGAATGACCGTACTATAAAGATTAATATCATAATCACTAAATACGTGTCCACTACTGGTGTGCCGATTCAATCGATTATTAAGATAATGATAATTAATTGATCAATTATCGTTTATTAATCGATTATGGACGATTATTTAAGACTCCGTTGACTACTGTCCAGTCCAAAAGCAAATACAAAGAAACTGTGCTACCATTTGGACAAAATGTCAGAATAATTATTTCTCAGGCTATTTCTGCAAGGAAAAAAAAAACAATCTTAGTTGTATTATGTATGTTTATATTATTATGAGATATGTAACTAGTGCTTACTTTTTGTTATTGATTAATACAATGATTTAAGTTTAAAACAAAACTTAATAATAATAATAATTTATTTATAATCCATTTCAATTCAATTCAAGTAGTGTTGTGTGCCTCTTCTCAAAATCGATCGTGATCGATTATGCGAATCATAATCGATTATTGATAATCAATTCCGCGCATCACTAGTGTCCACAGAACATTGAACATATATACTTTACTCTCTAGCGAGAGGAACGTACATAGAAAAATAACTAAAGCATAGAAACCCTACTAAAATAGTGACAAAGTTACATCAGTTCATACTGTATTCTCTTATGGCAATGAAAAGGTGTTAGAAAGAGATGCATATGCAGCAGTATATTCGTAATGTAGAAGGTTGTCACTAGTTTTCATAATGCTAGTGATGTAACTGTAACTGTGTCGATTGATAAAAGGCTTATACAACGAAGCGTGTTAACATAGAGTTTTTTTTATTCTGAGATAAACTGACGCTTAGCAGGAAGGAATATTGGGAGACGTTTCAAAATCAAATCATTTTATATGAACACACTTGGTAATTTATAAAAGGCATATTTTTGACGTGTTTTCGTTTTGCAAGGGGTTATTTTGTGAACAGGAGTGCATAATGCTAATAAAATCAATAAATTTTTGCTGACTAAATTCGTAAATCTTTGAATAAATATAAAAAAAAATTGACTTTACCTACCACCTAAGTGTGTTATAGCTTTGACGAAAGAAAAACGGATATAAATAATCGTGTTACCCTTACCCTTGATAGTTTGATTTCTAAACGAGTAACTAGTCTTGTTTTCTGTTTACCGATATACATACAATTCGACATTTTACATGAATCTCAAAGTTCACTGTAGACATAGATCACATAGACCTTACTCAATGCGCGCCACCACATTCGGTGCTCTGCGTTTCATAATTCTAATTTTTTGGTGTGCATACATGTCTAGTCCAGCCATAAGTTCTGTTACAAATGAAAATGGATTTATTTTTATGTGAAGTAAGGTAATCTTAATAAAATTATTTAAAAATATAGTATTTATTGAAGTCTCAGCAAAAGTATAAAAAATAATTCTATTCAAAATGGCCATCTTTAGCTTTAATACAGGCCTTTAATTTGTTTGACCACGAATTTATGGATTTACGCACTTTTCCATGGGAAATTTAGCCACTGCTTCTTAAGGAGATTGTAGGGTTCATCATCATTCGCTTTTCCCATTCATTATAAAACTTTTTGTTTCCTTTTTATAATGTACGTAACCTTTTTATCTACTTATATTACATATACATACACTGGCCGGCGGGATTTCAAATGAAAATAAGAACAACAGAATCGAAGTAAAGAGAAAAGGGAGATTGACAGGGTTTTTTCACGGGAGAGAGCATTCTAGAGAGAGAGCCTTAAAGAGAAGATGTACGGAATATATATACAATAAAAGAGATTCAGATTTTTAAAAAAGGAATAAGAAAGGCGATCGAGCTGACGATCTCATCCATACTGAACGAATCCAACTCTTACTTTTATTAAGTCGACGAGATCCGCTTATATCTTTACCTGTGCTCCTGTCGAAATAGAGAATAAAGATACAAAACGACGTGATCAACGGAAGATCAAGGAGTGCAACTTCTGTACGCCAGTCATATTATTTATTCTGTGCTACTACCATCTAAATGGTGTTAAGAAAGGTTATGATTGATCACTTTAAATCAAAGACTCAACTTAGATTTGCAAATTAATACTACATGCAAATTGGTTATTTGACATTTTTTATTGATATTATCGATATTTTGTGGACGATAATATCGAAATATCGATATTAAGCTATCGATGTCAATATCGATTCCGATATTTCATCAATATCGCTCATCCCTACTGACGGGAGCAGTGAGACATAAGAAAAAGTATCAGTCATTATAATGCAACCAAGTTATGTAGTGACGTAACGACGCCAGCAACTGAACAACGACAAAATATTTAATTTGGTTGTATTAAAATACATCCAATTACATCCGTTTGACATTTGTCTAGTGACAACCTTCTACATTACGAATATACTACTGCATATGTATCTCTTTCTAACACATTTTCAATGCCATAAGTGAATACAGTATGAACTAATGTAACTTTGTCGCTATTTTAGTAGGGTTTCTATGCTTTAGTTATTTTTCTATGGGAACGTACGTACCCTCTCCTCTTGCTCTCAGAGACATGGTACCTAATAACTAGACTGTGAACTATGGCGCAAAAACCGGTCCGCGTGAGAGGGCTCCCGCTGGTAGTGTGTCTCTTTCTAATGAGGTGACCAAATGTGATGCAATATTCCGGACGGAAAAAAGACGGTAAATATCGGAGTGGATTAAATAGGGCGCCTATAGAGGCTTAATACTATTTCAACGGACTTTTGTGTCGAGGCAAAGTGCACTCAAGCCCGGCTTAAAATAAACCTTACAAACTCTGTCGCTTAAGACATTCCTTAATGGAGGGGATAACTAAAAAGACAGGATTATCATATTCATCTATTTATTTGTTTTTATACATTGCTGAACAATACAGTTTTACGCAATTTTTGCCTTATGTCCTACGTGCTTGAGGGTTAAGGACTGCCCATGGCTTTTAAGTCTTAAAGTTAAGTATTTTTGACCAATACATTTAATTAATTCCAATTCGTGAGATTCGTCAGAGCTTGGATGGGCAGGTAAAATATGCTTAATTTTCGAGGAGAATTCATGTAATGCCATATTTAGCATCTTTTTCATATTCAAACTCTGTAAATCAGGAGACATTACCAAAAAAAGTTTTTCTAAATATTTTACTACATCATACACAAATGTAGAAGCATATTTTAGCCCTCCTCTATCTACAAAAGCTGTAAATGATGAAAATTCGCAAACATCAATCAAGTAGTCATGGTCTTTATGTGTACGATCCGTTATGAGCAAAGATCGGCAATATTGACATGTTAGTTTGTCTAATATTTTCATTACAATGTAGCCAGATATGTAGTACAATATATTGTTTTTATAGCCTGATAAATCGGTTCTGTTTAGTAAGTGTATAAGTACATTACTCTTATCTGTCTCATTTTTTTCTGTAGTGGTATTGTCTTCCACGATTGATCTTTTGACACTTCGGAATTCTAGTATTGCAGAATTTTCATAATCGGGATTTGTGCAGTTTGCATTAATGCTTGGTCTGATGCTGTTACGAAAAAGCAACTTTCGCATGATAAACATAAACTCAAGAGCAGTAGGGTTGTCGTTGGCTCCTCCTCTTGATCTCACACATGAAAAAAACATTTCGATATGGTCTTGCGAGGCCTTGTATGGTAATAGGTAAGTCATATTAGCATCAAACATATCAGTTGCTAATTCAGCAAAACTGTATGTGTCTATTATCAAACCCAAAACCGGCGTCTTCCTTCTATGTGTCATAATAGTTTCCCCATCGGCTTTAAGTACAGTTAAATATTTTCTAGATTCTTCGAAGACCTGTGTCCAGACATGTTTATTGTTAAGCCGTAATGGGGATTTGAAATCCGTTCCAATAGGACTTTTGGCGTTAAGTATATCAAACAGTCTGTCCAAATACCGTAGATATTCCACTGTGGCTTCACTTCCAACAAAGCTAGGATGACCGATTGACCTCAGATAATCAATAGCATCAGCCACAGAGGAACTGAGTACTTGGGCAGCTAGTCTGACGTTCATTTTTTTGCCATAGAAATTGACATGTACCCTAGTCAATTTATTTTTCAATTTCAGCCCCTCTTCCTCTTGCAAATCTTGCAATTTCTGTATATATGCGAATTTAATATCCCCTTTTTCAGATGACAAACAAGTTTCAGCGAGTAAATTTCGGGCCGACTTTATAACCAGGAATAAAGTCGTCACATTTAAAATGCGCACTGCACACAACAGATGATTTTGTGATTTTTCCGGGCACTACATTTTCCCACTTCATTTTTTGGTTTTCATTGTTTGGAAATCTACAACACAAGAAACATAATTTAATAACAACAAACGTCATCGATGCAAAGTCCCAGGACACGATAACAACAAAGAGAAATTCGTAATATAAAAAAACAAATTGTAAACTCTGATGGTGTGACCGGTACAACTCCAATATAAGACATTCTGTACGCATCTACCTACCTACTACTACGATCTTACTACGAGATTATAAAGAATCTTTGGTGCACTAAATTTAGGTACCATGTCTCTGCTAAATTCATTGTCACCCTAAACAATACAATTGTTGTTTTTACTTACCCGTGGAAAGAAAAGCAGCTACCGGGATAAGACTCATTCTTGCACCCTGCCACACAACATGAATTCACCATTTTTCATGAAAAACAAACAGTTTTAATATGAAAATTTACACAATTGTAAATTGAAGCACGAGAATCAACCAAACAACATAAATTCTAGCAAACCACCATATTGCATTTAGTATTACCAGGCCCAAATATGAGCAATTACCTAGTACTAATTAATATTATTTTAAATGCAACAAATTAATTATTAATGATAGGAACAGTGGAAATATTTAAATCAGAGACATGGTATAACTGATTAAATACCTTTCAACACGTTCTATAGATTATGACTCATTAGTTTTAGTAAATCATACAAAAGAAAAATATAACATTTTCTACCATTTCTACCAAACCCAATGATTAGTCGAGCTGGCAAGACTTTAGACAAGGACACACCAAAGACCTTATACCTAAACAAGATTGTGCACTTAGCTGAAAAAAACGAGCCGAGCGAGAAGGTCTTAAGGGGGAGTGCGTCTCTGTCTAATGTAACGACCATGCGATTTAAATTTTTATGGAATCTCCATCCGTGAGTCCCTTTTACGAGCTCTTCATTAAAGTAAATGGTTGCCGCAACATGTCTTTGGCCGCAACTTATTGACACTTGTGTAATAATATTAGAGAAAAATGTACCACTGTACACTAGGTATACGTTTTCTCTAATGTTTAGCTTAATTAATATTACTAAGAAGTACTTATATTTTTTAACTGTCAGTTGAAGCCAACATTTCAAAATTAACTGCTCAAATGTTTTAGTTGTTACAAGGCCAAACACGGTTTTTTTTTTCACTTTTTACCTACAAACCAATGAAATGCAAGCGCTTTAGATTGTAGAATAGGAAAATCAAACTAATTTGATAATTTAACAGATTTATTATATAATAAAATAAATTCACTACACATTACTAAATATAACGTTCGCAATCTTAATGTAAGAAATGTCCTCGATATATCCTTAATGATTTCTATCTCATGCCTATTTTCACACTTTATTGATAAAACAGGATGAATAAAATTTTTATGGAGTTTTGGGAAAAAGTACTGCGAGGCATATTTCAAGCCACCTTTGTCAACAAAAGCAGTAAATGAAGAAAATTCACAAATGCCCATGACATAAACATGGTCGGCGTGCCTTGCCTGGATAGTGTATAACAGCTAGTCAAATTATATGGTCACCCTACACTGGATTAAAGAGATAATTAACGATTAATACTCATTTGTGGAAAGATATACCACATCCCTTATAAAGTTCACTTTTACACAAGTTTTACGCAACAAGTTTTCACCATTTGCGTAAAAAAAATAACAAAATAACTCCACAAATTAGCACTTAAACATAAACCAAAAACCACGTCCAAAGATCTTACCATGTCGATGTCGAAGCTATGCGCCATATTGGTTTTAAATCAGTGTTACCATTTTAAAATTACTATTTTAAATTCATTTAAAAAAATTACTGATTTAAACCAACAAAAAACTTAAAATCACAAAATCAAAATGGTAGTTCACAAATTCAAAATGTAAGATAGTAAATGGGTGCTAAAATTGTAATCATTAAAAGGGTTTTTCGTTAAAATACCCTGTTATAAATTAATTTCTAAATTCTACCACCCAAAATAAATTTTAATGCTTGCAACAACGTAAAAATCAAAAGACAAGGACACACTCCCCCTTTCGTACCTCTCTTTCGGTTCGTTTTCCCCTTTTATAGCTTGTACAGAAACTTAAACCTTATGTCAACACAACTGAGTTTAATTTGCTATAGACCGATTATGTCAGTGCACAATCTTGTTTAGGTATAATGTCTTTGGGACACACTACCGTCGGGAGCCCTCTCACTAGGACCGCTTTTAGCTAGTTACCGCTTATACAGAAATAGCTACCGTATGATCAAGGAATAGATCTCATTTTAGCTAAACAAAAAATATAGGCGCACAGTCTAGTTATTAGGTACCATGTCTCTGCTTGCTCTTGATCCTCTTCTATTCTATCTATCCAAAGAATATAGTTATAGTACTCTACTCTCTAAGCGATTCTTTCTATCTATGCTAAGTATCTATGCTAAGTATCTATGTATCTTTGTGACGTATGTGAATGTGAATTGTGACTGTGACTCTCACCTCACCTCACTCACTCAACCAACCAACACCAACAGTCTCATCTCATTCTCAATCAATCTACCAATTTAACATATTTTTATCGATTTTTTAATGTTATTATGTATAGCACCTTTTCTTATATAACTAATAATTTTTCTAACATTATTAGAATCACCACAAGCTCAATTTTGTCGGGTAAGTTAAGTTTCTTCATTTCACTTTAGGTTTTAAGGTTAGCAGAAAGCTCTTGCGTGTATATTGCTTTCAGTCTAAGATTCTTTCAGTACACTTCATAGGTTTATCTATTCTACCCTTGAAACAGTTCACGGACTGCGCACTAATCACAGATTCTGGCAGTTTATTCAATTCTTTCACTACACGGTTAGGCAAGAAGTGTTTTTTAGGATTACTTGAACAAGCCCGAGTGTTCAGTTTCAGCAAGTGTCAGATAGTCATTTAAACTATCTTAAATATTCCTCATTTATAGTAATTTTCAAAGTATCTGAAGCAAATTCAAGTATTATATTTTCAAAGTCCATAAGCAATAATATATTTGCTCTATTTTTTTTAAAGTGACACCACGTTTGGTTATGTGTATTTGTAAGTCTATCATTTTTATATCAACCAAACGTTTACTTGCCCCGATGCTTGATAGTCTACTAGTCAAAACTTTTATACCTTCGAGAATAGAAATATTTTAATTTAATATGTTGTCATTTCTTTTAGGACAAAAATTACAAGCAATGAACTTTTCTTCAAAAAACGGTTACGGATCAGATGCGGAGAAGAGAATTGTATGGATGGATTTAGAAATGACCGGATTAAATATAGACAAAGATCACATAATGGAGGTGGCCTGTGTAATTACTGATCATGAGTTAAATATCATAGCTAAAGCTCCAACTGCTATTATTCATCAATCTGATGAAGTCTTAAACAATATGAATAACTGGTGTTTAGCTCAACATGGAGAGGTAAGACCAGCGCAGAATTGACTGTTTGTCAACCCGAAACCCACAACTCATTTGTGATAATGATTTTCACCCTTACGTTGTAGACATGCCACCTATTGGTACGAGGTGCCTTGCAAACTTATTTTATTATGCTTACAGCAAGTGACTGGAATTTCCTCCCGTCTTCAGTATTCCTTATAATATACAATTTGGGACTCTTCAAGATCAGAGCGAATAGGCTATTAACGGGCAAGGGAATTCCATCTTTGACCTCATCTTCACTTACCATCAGGTGAGATTGAGGTCGATTGCTTTCACATATACAAATAAATAAATAAATAAAAGTGCACTGGTGATCTTGATAAGATAAAGTATGAGTATGGTGTAGACAAATGATCTCTAGTACTCACTGGTCATTCACCAAAAGTTGGTGACACATGGTGTTATTTCAAAGCAGTCACACTGAGGTAAGGGAGGGATTACTACTCCCAGATGGGTTTTAAAGTTCCCAGTTTTTTAAATTGTTTGATTTTAGTTATTTGATAGAATACACACTATCAAAAGTATTTGAAAGTTTACCTTGGCAACATGATTACACATCTCTAAGCCTATACAAATCGTTTAAATACTAAGAGTTTCTATGATTAAAAACAAATATTTCTCTACTATTATTGATTCTTTTTTATTTTATAGTCACCAGACAGGCTAACGGTCCACTTGATAGTAAGGTGCTGCAAGTACACTGCCAACCATAGTAGGATTGAGGATAAGGGATTAGGAAGGGTTAGGGAAATGGGCTCCGGCATCCCTTACTCACTCACCGAACCACAACAGCACATGTGCTGTTATTTCACGGTGGTCTTTTGTAAGGAGGTGGTTACTGCCGCCAGACGGGCTGCCCAAATGATGAAACGCAGTGTGCCCTGCCACTACAATTTATAATTTTAATTCAACAATAGCGTTAAAAAAGTACAATGGTGCAATTTATGCTTTATTTTTTATGCTATTTTTACAAATTCAGACTATTATTTGAAAAAGGAATAAGTGCTTTCATGCTTATGTAAAAATGATGAACGATTGAATTCCAATATGTAAAAAAAAATAATATTACAAAATACTAGTCTGTCTTTTATATGTTTATTTTACAATGAGGGTTTTTTAAGATGACGTCACTTAACGTACGCGAAAAAAGTATTTGCAGCAAATTTAAACTCTATTGTCTAGAGCCGAACACTCAAATCAGGTTTTCTGAAACGGTCTAATTGAGATGGCAGCACTATAGCGTCAGGTGCAATGAACTGTCAAAATACATACACGAATTGCAATTTTCTATGTATTTTTTGATTTGTGATTTTGCAACACAATAGAATTTCAATAATTTATGTTTAGTACCTACGACTCTGTGCTATCTGACAGCTGTTTAGACCAGACGCCTACGAAGCGCCGCCTAGTGGCAGAAAAAGTATCGAAAACCCTCATTCATTATAAATGCTCGGACCAAATACTGCTACGGTCATTACGCGTCAATCACGAATATTGTGATAACAACTGTTAGGCGCTCTTATTCCATGCAAGCTAGGCCTCCGGCTAGTACTAAATTCGAACATTCTTATTTCAGAGTGGTCTTACGGAAGCATGCAGGAATTCCAAAATGTCGCTACAGCAAGCCGAGAATGAATTGTTAAAGTTTCTAAGAAAACATGTTCCAGAAAAGAAATGTCCCCTAGGAGGCAACAGTATTTACATGGACAGACTGTTCATACGGAAATATATGCCCCTTGTAAATGAATATTTACATTATCGTATCATAGATGTTAGTTCAATAAAGGAGTTGGCCAAACGTTGGTATAAACAGGAGTATAGTCATATACCAACGAAGAAGTTTTCACATAGATCTATGGATGATATATGTGCCAGTATAGAAGAATTGAATTATTATAAGAAACATATTTTTAAATCGTAATAATATATTCTAGTCATATTTTTGTGATTTTTTATTAAGTTATTTTTGTACTTTCTTTATGTAATCTTTTCACGTGTCTATAATCAAACTGTGTCATTTTTTAAATGTTAAAGTCGTCTAGACAGACTGACGGTCCACTTGTTGTTAGGCGACTGCCGTCACCTATAACACAAGCAACGCTGCAGCTGTTGCAAGTGCCCTGCAGTCTTTAGTGGAATTAAGGATAAGGGATTAGGACTTCCTAATAAGAAATAATAATAATAATTTACTAATAGGGGATAGGTAAATGGGCCTACTCACACACCAAAAAATGGGTGTGTTATTTCACAGTGGTCTTCTCGTTCTGTAGTTACTGCCGCCAGACGGACTGCGCAAATGATTGCAAAATGCAGTGTGTTTTAAAAATATATATTGCATGCATTGACGCCATTGTCTATTGTACGTGCGCGGCCTGAGCGCAGCCCTGAGGAATGCGCTAGTGCTGCGACCGAAGTAGTGGTGGTAATGTCGATAAATTGGGTGTTGTCGCAGTCTGTAAATTTTAACCACTTTAAGGTTTATAACTGCAAGCTCACATCTATGTCACAAGGTTGATGATGTTATATATATGATGTGATTGGGAATAGAAAATAGTTTTTTTTCTTAATTCACACAAATTTTTATTTATTCATTTTTTTTTAATTAACACGAATTCTTAGTTGAAAATAAAAACACGTTTTGTGAAGCGGTCGTAACAGTCATTTTAAAACAAAATTACTAATACACAGCTTGACTAATTGTATCGATTCCCTCCCGCGCCACACCTCATACCCGGTCACACCTCAGCTGCTTCCAAATGTCTCTCTCCCTTCTAAGGTGTTTCCATCTAGCTACAATATGGGCTTCTCCAAACTAGCAGTAACCTGCACTCAGGTCGTGCACTGCAGGACTGTTTATTGTGATAGTAAATATTTTTTGTTAGCTGGTTCTGGTGAACCCCCTGCAGTTACATTTCTACCATCATCCCAAACTCGACAAAAAATGTGAAGATTAGATCCTATGGAAATTTGCGTTTCAGCTGAGTTCCAAAAACGAATAGGGAGTTTTCTAAATGAAATAAGTGAGAATTTATTGTTTTTCTTTTGTCATGCCAATTTAGTCCGTATGTCTCCCGTGGACCCCTGGGAGTCCACCTGGACCACTTTGGGACCTGATGCTTTAGGTGTTACTTAATGTTTAAAAAATGTTGTAATCAGTACAAATTACTGTTGTTATTATAGTTTGTCATAGTTATTATTTAAGATTATGTTAAGAGCCTATTAAAATTTTGTCTGCAAAAAAATAAACAAAAATATTTGTTGTGTTGGTGCCAAGTAATAGCAAATATTTATATGAATTTAAAATAACGAATTGGTCTGGTAAAATTTTGTCACACAATGTACAAGTATAACAATTTGAATTAATTCTAGGCAAGTATCAGAGTTTGTAAAAGGGCTCATTTTCATTGGTCGATATAGAACAACAGTTTGAATCTCAACCAACAGTTAAAATTGCTCTACGTAAGGTACGTAAACT
Organism: Bembecia ichneumoniformis; assembly: GCA_910589475.2. Taxonomy (NCBI): domain Eukaryota; kingdom Metazoa; phylum Arthropoda; class Insecta; order Lepidoptera; family Sesiidae; genus Bembecia; species Bembecia ichneumoniformis. The sequence continues at coordinate 12,932,381 of OU342539.1, read as the reverse complement.
TATTAATTACCTTTCTTTCAAAGCTAATTCCCTCACTCCGTATGCGGGGCTATCGATTAATGAAAATGAGCCCAAAAGTAAGCCCAAGTAACGTAGTAGTTTAAATTTATAGACATGTTTCCATAACGTCAAAGATTTTATTTTAAAGGTGCTTTACTGGTGAGTAAGATTTGAACTACCTCAAAATGTTTTGTTGAGAATGGAAAATTATCAAAATGTCACATTTGATAATAGAAAATTTCCTGTTATTAGTTAAGTGTAAAATTAATGTGTTATAGCTACCTAAAGGATTTGAAGAGAGTTCGTCCTTTACCCATCTTTTTAAAGACGAAAAGTATATTTTATCAATTATTATCTATGAGAAAATAAACCGCGATTTTATATCCTATTAAAATATGCTCATGGATATCAAATAAAAAAAACTAGCTGCTATGCTGCGTCCTTCTCTATTACACTGCACAGGTTCGCTAAATGTGTATATAGATATTTATAATAGATTGTTTGATAAACAAGAGCCTTGATTACAATTTCAAGGCTTTAAAAATTTGAAAATCGGAGCAAGAAAGATGTGCGACAGAGAAGCATTAAGCGTAATGTGCAGTATAATAGAGAAGGACGCAACACATCTGCCAGTGCCACAACTCAGATATCCATGAGAATATTTTAATAGGCAACACAATCGCGATTTATGTTCTCATAGATAACAATTGATATAATGTACTTTTCGTCCAGTAAACAGATAGGTGTAGGACGTCCCTTCGGATCTTAGAACATTGTACAATTATATAGTTTCATATAAGTAAATGGATAAATCTCAAAAAATAATGTAAAGTAGGGAGATAATTACCTACTTGAGGATTGTCGTTACCATAATTCAATGTTCAAAGGACATCAATCGAAACCAGGCCATTTTTTTTAACTTACACTATGGATAATTTGGTAATTGAAGTCTTTCTTAATTCCAGTAATTTCATGTGAATATTTCAGATTTATACGTTTTTCGAGTCAGTGCGCAGTTCAAACAGGATTTTTAATACTTTCGAACTTAATTAAATATCTATGAAACCCTTATTACCAAATTACAAGATATCTTCCCAGTAAAATCTATAATTTCTTCTTACCTAATGGTACAAGTTTCAACCGTTAAAACGAAAATAAAAATAAACTGATGGCCCTGATCTGAATCCATACTCCTTTTAATCAGTTAAAAAAAAGTTTAACCCTAGCTTGTAAAGTCTTTGCTATCTTAAATGTAGAAAAAAAGTTGGTATTGATTTAAAGAGATAAATATATTCAATGAAATAAAATAATTTATTCAAATATCAAAAATTACAAAAATTCTACCTACATAAATTGTTCAATATGGTGGTTGCTTAGGGTTTAACAAATTTCGTTAAATTACCAATAATAAATACCTATTAATTTAATTAAATTATTATTACTAACACTAATTATACATCTATTTTTACAAACTTAATATCTAAATTTCCAGTGTGGTTCTTCAGCGCAGATATGTACATTTAAAATAAAAGTCGTAAACAAAAAAAGTTGTTAATAGTAATAATGTTAAGGCTAATTTGTACTTAACCTGTTTATTTGTATTATATAAATATTTACCTAGTTCACTTCGGTCGTAATTATTTTTTTATGTTCTTATTTTATAATTTCTTGTCATTTTGCGTTCGTTTTTCATTCGCCCTTTGTTAAAAATATGTATGTTCCTAAGTATTATAAATTTTTCATGGAAAGTGTCTGTTTTGTTAACAAAATAAATCCTTTGCCCCTTTTCCGTTACAGAAATTACCTAACCAAAACATAAGTACAATGTATTATTATTTTACTTCCTGGACTGGTACTAGTTTTAGTAAATTATTAGTTACAGAATATACAGGTTGACCAATCCAAAGGGGTCAGTGAGGGGAAATCTCAAACAATAATAGATAATGTGTTCTTGGGAACTTCGATTTTTGAAAAAATAAAAACTGCAAACTTTAAATTATGCTCATACGCAGCTTCGCTGTTATTATATCTAAAACAATAGTGGTTAAGATTGCGCAATGAACAAAAATCACATTCAGACCTGTAATACACTGTCTTACGTTTGCACCTGTAAGACTTCGATAACATTTTGTAGATTAGAATAAAGACCACTTGCTGTAAGCTAACGGTAGACTTCGTATGCTCGAATCCATTGCAGAACCTGTACATGGGCAGCAATGGCAACAGCATATTTATTGAATGAATGTGGATGAACGACTTTTTTTACTACATTGAATCAATTACTATATTTTACTAATTTTACTATATTGTCTGATGTCACTATTGGAAAATATGTTCAACTAGTTGGTGTCCGCGTGAAAAATATAGCGCCTGACGGCCTGACTTCTTTATTGCTGTCATACAATTGCCAGACGTTGAATTTTTATTTTTAGATATCTGGTGCCTGCGGCTTCCCCCGCGTGGAATATTTAGTATGTCCATCGTGAAATTCTATTCTAACTATCGATGAAAGAAATTTTCAATTTCAAATTTTCTTTTCCTTTCAAATTTGGCTCTCGTCTGGATTTGGAAAGTAGTGGCAGGGCACACTGCGTTTCGCAGTCATTTGGGCAGCCCGTCTGGCGGCAGTAACCACCCCCTTACAGAAGACCATCGTGAAATAACAGCACGTGTGCTGTTGTGTTTCGGTGAGTGAGTAAGGGATGCCAGAGCCTATTTTCCCTATCCACTCCTAATCCCTTATCCTTAATCCTACTGCAGTCGGTAGCGCACTTGCAGCAGCTTAGGCGTAGCTTGTATTATAGGCGACGGTAGCCACCTACCATCAAGTGGACCGTCAGTCTGTCTGCCGACCTTAAAAAAAAATTAAGTCGGATGTATAGTTTCGAGGATTATATAACATATAAACTTTACTTCTATATAATATTAGTACTTATACTTATCTATACTTAGGCCTTTGTGAAGATAATTACATTAGTAATTAGATGATAACATGTCTTAATTTATTTTTTTCAGGGAAAGATGGACAAGCTGACTTGCCGCTTGATAATTGTAGAATAAAGAACTGACCTTTATAGGAAAAAGGATATTGGTTCTGGCATTCCTTACGCACTGAATAACCACGGCTTATCTGTACATACATATAATTATGTGTACCTAAGCTTTATTTCCCAGGGTTCTCTTCCCTCGAGTCCGTTGGTCGAGTAAAATCTTTGTATTTCGTCTTAGCCCTTTGACTTTGGTCCCGGATTCGATTACCAGCTGGTCAACTTTGAAAATGAACTTTATAAAGTTGTCTTTGGACTGGGTCTGGCAAGTAGTGTCAGGACACTCTGCGTTTCGTAGGTAGCCATACTATAAATTGTGCAAACCGCCTTAAAGAGACCACCTTCTTTTTAGTGCACTTGCAGCATCTGTGGCGTTGCTTCTGTTAAAAGGTGACTGTAGCCACCCATAACGGTATTCTGTAAGCAGGGTTGGGCAGTATTTGAATTACTTGTAATTAAAAAACGTAATTGAAATACAAATATACGTATTTGGTATTTGTATTTCAATTACTTCCTAAACATGAAATTTGTAATTGGTATTTTAAATAACTGACGCTGAGGTATTTTGTAGTTAGTAGGTATTTCAAATACTTAGAGCTTCAAAATACATCTAGAGATCTTTTTAATGTGTGCATTCTGCAGAAAATAGTGCTCGATAGCTTTCGTAACCAGAGGCAAGAGCGTAATTTTCCTAATATACACATACTTATCTATGAGCGTAATAATGAGAGACTTGTTTTTCGTACCTACATTTTAACATGACTGCAAGAGCTATACTTGTATAATCTATGGTCAATTCATGTATAACTCCAGAGTAGTATTATGAAATACGCATGGAGAATAAGGACAAAGAGAATATTTGTGGACCCTACGTATGGATGAGTTATTTCTCAAATTATTTCAGAGTTTCGTTTTTTTTTATGACTAATCAGTTCTTTCTTTTTTCTTTTATGTTAAAATTACCCGGAAATATTGCTATCGAGAACGCCTCTATTGTTAATTCAATACACGAGTGCACGAGTATCAATGAAAACCGTTTAATACCGTATTGATTGATTCTATTGTAACTATGTGCCCATCACTAGTTCATTGGTGGTGGGGGGGAAAAAAATAATGAAAATGGTCGTCTGATTCGCTTTTTGTTTGGCACGTGAATTTGAATAGTATAATTTTATTTATTTATTATAGTTATTTAATTACCGTCAAGCTGGGTGCCAAAACTGTGGACAAATTCTTGTGCCTTGCTGACGACAATTTCGTTGACGATGTCAACGAAGACCTGAAATGTTTTATAGCTCAAAAAAGAGCTGACAGGTAAACAATTTTCTATTTATTTATTGTTGTTTGTACATGCAGTGCGGTGTTGGTATTTAATTGTTAATTTCGCTTTGTCATTATTTGGACATACACTCGCTTGTTATTTCATATATGTATAGTCGTTTCTTTACTACGCTATTATTATTTTCAAGGTTAAATTGTATCCACAACAACATTTAGCGAGCGTAGGTAGGAAATCAAATAGTGCAAATCGAGATGACACCTTGATCGTGTGCTAATAAATATTCATAGCTCATTTTAGTATTTATATTTCAGTACCATTTATTAGCGTTACACTATCTTAATATTACATATTTCGGAGTTCTATATTATTTGTTTGTATTTTCTTTTTTAAAGAAAAATCACTTTGTACCAAGCCCGATTTTTTTTAAATTTCTTACATTATTACATTTTTTTAAATGTTAAAGTTGACAGAAAGGCTGATAGTCCACTTATTGGTAGGTGGTTTCCATCCCTTATAATACATGCAACCATAACATGTGCTGCCGACCATAGCAGGAATAGGGAGGGATACGGAAAAGGGCTCTGGCATCCCTTACTCACTTAAGCCCCAAGACAGGCTGTGCAAATGATTACGAAATACAGTGTGCTCTGCCACTACTAAATCTAGGTACTCATTTAATTCAATTTCTATACATTCCACAAGATTTATATGTAAATATAATTTAATTAAAAGAGTAAACAGTAGTATAATTTTGTAACTATACAGAATTATGCAGTGGCTAATTTGGTCATCTGTCTGCCAATAGCAATAGCAGCCCCATATAGAAAACTAATATAAAATACACATTAACACACTACAACAGAAGTGTCTGGGCTTCACCTGGGTGAAATGGACAGATTTAATATATTTAAACATAGCCTATGTCCATCTGTGAATAATGTCCTTGAAGGAATTTTTCAAATAGGTGCAGGCTTACAGAGATTACCATCTCTACATATTAATGAACCTGCAAAACCCATCCTTTCTCAATATGAAGAATGCTAGATCCCATTCTCTTATTTACTTTAGCTGTTAACTTTTATTTATTAATCATTGTTGATAGCATACACCTTGTGTTGATCACATTTATAAGTACATTATCAATTGATTAAATCATTAAATAAAAATATTTTTGTGTCCCTACATAGCATATACAGACTAACAGTTTAGACATTCAGTGTAGCGTTACTGTGGAACTTGTGTGCTTTTAGATATGTTTATTTAATAAAATACAACATAATTACAAACACTTTGAAAATTGCACTACAAATATATATTATACTATTGACCCAGCAGACGTCTTGTCCAAACCTGAAAATAATTTTCTAACCCCATTGTTGCGCCACCTATCTTGTCCAATTTTATTTTCAAACCATAATTATGTAAAAGTGAGGCGACACTTCACATCAATCAATGACAGAATTATTTGAATATACTTCATACAAAAATCCAGATTAAAAATGAGGGGTGCGGGTAGGAGGGTGAAAAATACTTTATGACCCATTCTCAGACCTACTGAATATACACACAAAATTTTATAAAAATTGGTTCAGCCGTTTTGGAGGAGTTTTGTTACAAACACTGACACGAGAATTTTATATATTAGATTTCCACTATATATTATTTTTCAATAAATTATTACAAATTATTTATCATAATAAATAATTTGTTTCTGAATACACTTATTTTCTTAATGCTTATGGTGACTTATAGTTGTTAAACCTCACAGTATAAATAGATTCAGGAGAAATTTATACTTGTAAATGTAAATTAGATTACTTCTTAAGGCATCAGGACTAATAATAAACAGCCTATAATAGTATCAATATTAACAAAAAAATCTGAAATAAAAATTGACAATATTTCAATTATTTTATTAAAAAAAAAGTATTAACATTTAAGTGAAACTAATCTAAAAATATAAACTATTAATTTTAAAAATATTTAACTGTTATTTTCTTTTTCTTGTGTTTTCTCAAAGGCAAAGGTTTCTTCTCAATCTGTATCACTCTTTTGTGCTATCCTTATCCACATCCTATCTGCTACATCCTTTATCTCAGCTCACCATTTTTTTTTTTTTTTGCTTTTTTTATGCTTTTTTTTGATTAGCTGTGATTTTTATGCATTTTATGATAGTAATTTGTGTTATTCTTTTCACTTAAAAAGTATAAAGATCTGATAGAAAAAATAATAATAATAGAAAAATATTATTTAAATATATTTGTATCATAAAAAGATACTTCTTTGAGTTGCCAAAATGATATTACAAAGTTTTTCATATTTTTGATTGTTAGCTTATTCGAAGTTTTTTATTTTAAATTATAAAACTATAATTTACTATTTAAATTCTCATTTTTACTATTTTAAAAAAAAACATATTTTGTGTTTTTTTTTAAATAGTAAAAATGTATTAAGGCTTATGATGTTTCTGAAGTCTTAATCAAACTTGGTGCTTATTTTTTTTTAAATAGTGTCCTGGTGTTCCCACCAGTGAGCAATTATAGGCGGTTCCTGATCCACCGTTGTGTTGAACAACTGGGTCAGCCAGCTATAGGCACCTTCTCCATCGGTCTCAATGATGAACGTCGAACCGTTGTCTGTTATAAGGAAAAATTGCTGAGGTACTCACTTAACGTATACTCTGTTATACTGTACTCGGTTCAACTATTTCTTTTACTTTTGACATTTGCACGCCTATGATAGGATTTTATTGACAGTAAAGTCCAAATGTCACAATTGTTATACTTCATTGTTGCGGACCATATAATTTCGACAGCACATTTCGACAGCAGACAGACAGACAGACAGTTTTATTTTAAAATAAAACAATTAAAATACTTTATTGTTGTCGAATTCTTCTTCATGTTAACTGGAATTATTACTTGAATCCTTAGTAACATTAATTTTTAATACATCCTTTTTCCTGCCAATAAATTATAAATGCGAAAATTGTGAGGATGTATGTTTGTTAGTCAGTCACGTAAAAACTACTGAATGGATTTGGATGAAATTAGTTTATTACATGGATTAACATATAGGATACTTTTTATCAACGAGGGATCGTCTAGAAATAACTATAAAAAATGACATAGCGTCATACTGATAAAAATGCTAGGTTTTATAGTTTTTATTTTTCAATGCAGCACCAGCTAGGTATTTAAATGCCTGGATATTAAACAATACAAAAGGGTGACCCAAATCAATGTGTTAAATTGATTAAATAAAGTTGATTGTTATAAGAAATGTATTCTGTAACAGAACGTCATTAACTTAAAGTAAAATAAATGGTTGGACCAAGTATAATAATGAAGTCATAAGTTAGATACTATAATGTAATATTATAAGTGATATTTTGTATTTCTTCTGTTGTGGATCACATTTAAATAAAGGCCTCCAATTTCTTCCCATGTCCATGAGAGTTTTAGTTGTACACTGAAATGGTTCTGCCCATCGTTTCTCTATATGGCTCTATTTCTTTTCTAAATAAAGCTTGCCCGTTTAGTGACCTCCGGTGTCCACCTTCCAATTTTACAACTTGAAATTGTGTCCATTGTCATTTGAGATAATACAAAGTGTAGTTCTATTACAGTGAGATAGATAATTTACACATAGGGATTTTTTTTAAATTATCAATTTTAATATTTAAGTCTTAACTAATAGGTATTACAAATGCAAAATGAATTTGTTTGTTACACTTTCATGGCATAACTGATCATCATGCATATAATATTGTCAGGCATACAGGAAAGGACATAGGGTTATCTTTAATAAAAGAAAGAAACTGTTTCCAGGAGATTGTCTAAAGATAAAAAAATAACACTTGATAAAAATATATGAGCAATAATGATGGAATTAATGCTTCAACACCTAAGAACCTAAGGCCTAACACCTAAAGGCACCTAAAGGCACCTAAAGGGATGAAGTCGCCGGCAAATGCTAGTTGAATCATAAATGCAAGCGGAATATGATACCTGGGCGCCTAGCTAAGATGCACAAAATGCAAACGCTTCCTTTGCGTACTTACGAAACGAAAGAAATAAAGCCCGGGGATTGGTTGTTGAAGTTACAACTGTTACAACAACCAATCACCGGGCTTAATTTCTTTCGTTTCGTAAGTACGCAAAGGAAGCGTTTGCAATAGTTTGCATCTTGGCTAGGGCCCCTGTACTGGACATGAATCTGTGACAAAAGACTGTAACGTAAATACATATATAACGTAAATATAACAATGTTTTAACTTTATCATTATTTTGTAGTGATGAAGCTTGCGCTCGTCCAGCTATGGGCCTGACGCACACAGACGGGGACGATGAATCCCATCAGCAATCGGGTAAGTTGCTTTAATTTTTTTTTATAATGATGCTATGCGGTGATTTGTTCGAAATGTGATTTAATTACACGTGGGGTCATACAAAGCCGCAGGGTTGCCTACCAAAAGGGAGATTTTCTGGGTTATCTAAAAAAGATTTTTTTTGTATATAAATATTTGGCTTGTTCATAGCCATTCATCCATTATGTGCACGCCTGAATGTTCTCTCCTCATGGTCGACACACGACACATTTGAGGTATACCACCGTGCCTATTTTGCATTCGTCCTTCTCAATGTCGCATCAGCAGAATGACCGGCCCATACAAATTCCAATGACATAATCCACAAATGATGCAAGCCGGGTAAGTGGACTGATAGCCGCCGAGGCCGCGAATGTAGGGCGCGGAAAGTGAAAGGCGCGCTCAATTCGTGCATCGACTTGTACGGAGTTAGGGCTTTGCTAAGAGATTTGATTAGGACACCAATTGCAAACGATAAAATTTATCTTATGTATTTTTTTCTTTTAAATATAGTAATTTTTTTAATAGTAGTTGGATTTAGACATAAATTGGGTAGCCTGCCCCTTATAGAAGACGACCACAAAATAACAGCATTTGTGCTGTTGTGTTTCAGCGATTGAGTCAAACACGCCAGAACCCATTTCCCTATCCTTTATCCTACCAAAATAGGCATCGCACTTGCAGAACCTATGACGTTGCTTGTATTAATAGGCTACGGTAGCCACCTACCACCAAGTGGACCGTCACCGTGCTTGCCGAATTTTGTCAAATGCGTGGTAATGTGCAGCTGCAGACAAAGAGTTTGTTATTAGATGAGTGTATGTCATTTTAATTCATTTTTTTGAAGGTGTAGATTGTCCCCGACAGTAAAGTCAAATAGGTGTATATGCCCGACCCAAAAGAAGGGTGTTATAAGTTTGATCTGTGTGTCTGTGTGTCTGCGGCATCGTAGCTCCCAAACGGATAGACCGATTAGATAGACCAAACGGATAGACCGATGTTTCTTAGCTATAATTTATGAAGATCTGTCCAGACGATTGAAGATCTGATGATCTTCAAATAATCTTCAATCTTGAAATATCCCTTCATCAAATAAAAAATGAGCACTATAGTTGAAGGGATCTCACTAACTTCCAAAGGTTCGATTGGTCTGAATTGGTATACCGTTACTTCGGTAGTATTTCCATGACAGGGTAACCTTGACCTTACGTTGCAGCATTAGTATTTCGCGGAATACCCAAATCCTCAGAGACTTACAAGATACACCTGACGTCCAGATCAAATAGAGAGATGGCATTATAATTGCCCAGGAAGGGAGAATTTGTTAACTATTCTTCTAATACACATTTCGTTCAATCCAAGTATAAATTAGAATTGGACTCTTGTTGTTTGCCTGTGCGTTTGTGCACGCTAATCTCAGAAACGGCTTAACCGATTTGAATGCGGCTTTCACTGATGTATTGTAGCAAGCTTCCCGTAACATATTTAGTGTTTGATTCATTCCAATCGGTTCACAAATAAAAAAGTTACGAGCTAAAGCGAATACTGCGCGTACGAAGTTGCGGGCTCAGCTAGTGTTTAATAATAAAAATGAAATATCCAATGCCTGACAAAAATATATGAGCAGTAAAGACTGAACAAATGTTTTAACACTTAAGTAAAAGGGGCGTGGACGAAGTCGCCGGCAAATAGTAGTTAAGTATTGGCACGTTACACCCGCTTCTAATGCGACAGCAACATGGTGCTGCAATGCAGAGCTAGTACCGGCCATGGGAACAACAACGTTCACTGCCATTACATCACAACATGGTGTACACACTATCGCGAATCTATGGGACAAGTGTTGTACGTATTACTTTAATGGATCTGTTGTTGCTAAAATCTGAAAACTGGCCTTCTTCTTAAAGTGAGAAGATGAGGGCTCTTATAGTTTACAACATGTGAATTGGCAGGAATTTAAATGTCTCGCAAAATATTAGTCACAAACATTAATACTATTATTATCATCATCATAGTTTTCTCAGCCGTAGGATGTCCATTGCCGTAGGACATAGGCTTCTTTCTCCTTTAATTTTCCAGACCTGTCAGAAGCAGCCTGGATTGCTGGATTCGCGGCGCTTTTTAGGTCGTCAGATCATCTTGTCAGTGGTCTCCACTCGAGAACTATGTGTACTAAATCTTAATAATAATATTATAAATGCAAAAATTTGCATGTTTGGATGTTTGTTTCTCAATAACGCAAAAACGGCTGAACGGATTTGGATGAAATTTGGCGCACAGATAGTTCATTACATGTATTAACGTATAGGATTAACGTTATATCCTGAAAAAATATTAGATTCCCGAGGGATCGTCTAAAAGTATAAAATTCATATATTTTAATTTTTTAACGCGTACGAAGACGCGGGCACAGCTAGTGTACTATAGAATATACTGTAAAATACTATAGAATTAGTATATTAAATTATTAGTGTTAGAGTGCAATCAAAATCTCATTTAATAATAATAATAATAAACATTTATTTCAGACGATTTGTCCATATATTTTTTTAAGTAAAAATGTGAGATTTTTATGTGTATCGTTGTGGTTTTCATACACTATTAAGTTACTAGAGTCTAGAATTTATATATTTTTAAATTGTTTATAAAGGTTGTATTCAAAGCAATGGGCATTTCTGTGCTAGGGTGCACAGAGGGTTTATTAATATTACGAGTACTAGCTGAACCCGCAACTTCGTACGCGTTGTATTCGGTATAGGGTGTAACTTTGTTGTTTGTAAACCTAAATGTTACGGGAAGCTTGCTCAAATCGGTTAATTCCATTGTTCAATCGACATGTGATGCTTTATTTTTGTGAATCACACATGAAACAATAAAACTACAACCAGTAATAAACAATATACCTATAGTAATAAAATTAACGCAACAATAAAAGAAATTAACAGACGTCCTGTAACAAGCTATTTTATAATTGGAGAGTTCAGAGACATTTTAAAGAAGTATATATTTTTTAATACGAGTATACTTCAAAAGACCAAAAATGATGAACTACAGATTAGGGGGAACAAATTTGAGGAAAATTTCATACAGATACAGAGGGAATAAAAATAAATTCTTTATATATAAAAATGAATCCCCATTTCCCTTGGTTACGGGCATCACGCGTGAACGGGTAGACCAATTTTAATTCGGTTTTCACCAATGGAAAGAGGGATAAACGGGGAATGTTCATATATATAAAAATTGCAACCCGGGCGAAGCCGGGGGCGGAACGCTAGTAATATATATATATGTCATATAATATGTTAACCTTAACAAATCGAGGAAATGACAGAAATTGTACAAATTTTAGACATTGCCTGAAGAAATACGCTGTAGCAAGAAGAGCATTTTTTTTTTAAAGTACCAATATCAACTCAATACTTTTTTAAATTATGTTAATAACAATAAAAACATATTTTTTCATTGAATATTATATGACCATATTTTATTTATTTTTATTGATTTTTTTATTTTATTTTATTGAATTGCGTAAATTTCGTGACCGTCCTTTCTTTTATTTATTTTTCTTAGAACATCCGGATGAGAACTAAACTCTGTATTGTTTGTGACCTGAATTTAAAAAAATAAGCGGTAAGTCCCAATTTGTCTCTGCAAGCGTGGTGACTTTATGTAACACTTACAGAGGCGGCGGTGGGAGATTGCAGACCGCAAGCGCACGCGCAGCAACGAATGCAGCCTCGGGAAAAGATCAGGTACCAAAACACTTCCTACTCCATTCGCGCTTGTGATATCGCAGCGGGCGGACGTGTTGCAAGAGTTGCGTTTTGAAATTTGATTTTATCTACTGACAGTGTGTGTAACAACTTTATTGTGGTACTTATCGTTTTTTTGTGATTGGATTCGATACTGAGTTTTTTGTTTGGCTTCTTTTGGTCGCATGTCGACCTCGAGTCTCGATACTGATTTGCAGTAAGTGGTTTAATATTTAATTTGGAATTATTATTTGTTTATGTTTAATATCGGCAGACAGGCTAACGGTCCACTTGATGGTAGGTGGCTACCGTCGCCTATAACACAATACCACAACTGTTGCAAATGCGCTGCCGACTACAGTAGGATTAAGGTAAGGATAAGGAGGATGGGATAGGAAAATGTATTTAATAAAACAAGAAGTTATATTATCTTTAAACATTTTAAAGATATATTCCATTCAAAAGATAACAGTCTGAGCAACCGTCTTGTTATCTATTGCTTAAAAAGGAATTGTATTGTTTGAAAAATATGATAAGTTGTGTTTGTGAGATAAAAGATTAGTGAGTAATATAAAGTGAGTAATTATTTACTGAAAAGGGAATAATAAACGGGAAAAACAACTAGATTTTGCTTGGTAACTTATATACAAATTATTATTAACGAAATATACATACATTTATTAAATCCTTTTAAAAAGAAAAATGGCGGGTTTATAGGTTCAGTTAAGAGGGTTGGGTCATTAGTATGCTTAATTAATATCTAAGTCTAAATTTCCAAATTCATCTGGAGCGCGTAACGTCATTTGTGGTCATATCATAACAAAACAGCTGCATTGGCATAAGACCTGATTGCCCACAAATGACGTCACGCACTGTGATTGGTGTTTCAGTATAGATTAAAAATATTGTAAATAATAAAATTTTATTTCTTCATTTAAAAATATTTAAATGAATTATATTAAATTATTATTCGATAAATAATCGTAAAAAATTATATATTTTCTTTCTAAGTACATTTTAGATTTTAATCTGATTACTGTCCAATCCCCTATTGCTCATTGCATACATTAGATTACATAATACAAAATAACATATATACAAATCTTGCTAAGTGTTCAATATCTTTTTTTTATTTTATTTTTTATTAAAAATGGGTTTGCTCTTGACCAGCATCTATCCGTGTAGGCCGACGATGAAAAGGTTTGGGTTGTATGAGCTCGGAAATACAGACGCTGGCAGGGAGTTCCAATCCTTAGCAGTGCGCATTATAAAAGATGTTTTAAATCGCTTGGTCCGATAGTAATAAAAAAATATAAAAATAATAAAAGATTATTCTTGTTCAATCTTTCATTTGTTATCTTTTACATTACAATATTGTGCAAGCAAATGATGACACATATGAATTTGCTGTTACTGTTTTTCTTTTTCAAGCTATTTGGGCTATATTGTCGCAACAAGCTAAAGCTTCCATAGCCTCGGTTTGTAACAATAAGCTCTCAGTCATTATTTCGTTTCTTAGACGAATTATAATCGGCTATCGAGTTTTTACTCAGTAACAATACTTGCACGTGTACATTATGCATATATACACATATATGTATGCACATATACATAATATACCCAAAAATCTTGTCACACAAGCATTGCATATGTGGGACAAGATTTTTGCCTATAAAGGGTTGTTGCATTGACTTATTTGCAATTTTTTGGGGCTTGCGATTAATTTTTGCTAGAAGAGACATATTTTCGGTCCCCTACGAAATTTGTGAGATACAAATTCTAACTGCCGCACTCAGAGTCGTTTTAATGATTACTTAGCGACTCTTTAGTAAAGATTTAAAAATGTTTACTCTCAGAGACAGTTAATGGTTGATTAGTGGTCTTAAGTGACACTTAACTTTAATGACAGCTCAACCCTTACTTATGCTTCTTAAATGGAGAATTTGACATTTCGAAAGTGAGGTAATCTTATTAATAATAATCTATTGTTCGTGGAGTCGTTACGTAGGTAGCTAAAATTATTTAAAAAAAAAATTAAATTTAAAAACTAAAATTATATCTTGACAAGATGATACTTTACGAAAAAAAGTAAAGTATATTACTTATATGAAAAATTGACAATTAAAATTGACAATGATGTGAAATGTTGCCGTATTTAAAAAATCTTGACTTTTTAATTTATTTAATTATAATTACGTCTATTATTGTTAATTTTAACTGATAATAATAAGAAAAGACATGTTTAACTGATTTTTATGAAAAACTCTTATTTTTTTCTATACATAAATTGCTTTGCCGAATGATATCGTGTCATTGAGTTTTTTTTTATGACAACACTGCACGTTATCGATATGCATTTCGATAGAACGCACAGTCCTATGCTTACTTAAAGTGGTATTTAACTAATGAACCATTAACTTTCGTCTCTGGGAGCCGCGGCTCATTAACGTATTTAATTGTATTTAGTTAAGTGTCTATTAGTACTAATCTAATGAACGTCTCTGAGTGCGGCAGTAAGTTACGAAATAATGTCACGTATTTTTCGTAACGCGTGTCACGTCTTCTGTTTTTTGTTTTTTTTTTCTTCA
This sequence comes from Bembecia ichneumoniformis, assembly GCA_910589475.2. Classification (NCBI taxonomy): domain Eukaryota; kingdom Metazoa; phylum Arthropoda; class Insecta; order Lepidoptera; family Sesiidae; genus Bembecia; species Bembecia ichneumoniformis. Next base: position 12,917,340 of record OU342539.1, on the reverse strand, counting down.
ATCAAGAAAACCTTGACGATGATTTAGATTTTAGATGATTGTTACGTGCAAAATTCAAATATGCTTTTCTCACGCTATATATAAAACAAAGTCACTGCCCGCCTCTGTCCGTTTCTCCGCTAACTACTAAACCACTCAATTGATTTTGATACGGTTTTCACTAATGGAAGGAGCGATAAACGAGGAAAGTTTGTGTATATAATTTGCAGAAAAAAACGCATTAGTGCGGACCCGAGGGCGACATATTTTTATGTCATGTATCTATGTAGATAGAGGTAATATATGTATGTAGGTAATGTATGTAGGTAGATAGATATGACGACCTCTATAATTTGTTTTTTAAATGCTGCTGTTGGATTGCATTTTTTTATGTCTCCATACATTTTTTTATGGGTAGAGGAGGTACATAAAAAAACAGAGTTCAACAATGGCTACGTAAACAGTTTGTTGAATGATGACAATTGATGCCACTACTAACTGTAGCCGCCGACATACTTTTTTAAATATCAGGCGTCAATCTTGACCTATCACGATCATGATATCAAAACTTCTTTTAAAATATATACAACACTTTTTATACACGCTAGTTCACGAGTTTAAAATTTATATTGAAGGACAAACATGTTTTTAGTCCGATCTTGCATGGAGTATTGCTGTCACCTTTGGGATGGCTCAGCAAAATACCAACTTGCCGCACTCGACTCGGTGGATCGCAGAGCTAGGAGGCTCATTGGCGATGATACACCAATAAGAACTAAGCTGCGGAGCCTGGCACATAGACGGAAAGTTGCCTGTCTGTGTGTATTCTATAAGATGCACTTCGGAGAGTGTGCTCGAGACCTGCATCAGATCATACCGCCTTCCCAGTAGACGCATTGCAGACGTACGGCTGGTTACCATTCTCACCCTGTCGAAATCCCTCTAATTCGGACGAAGCGCTTTAAAACATCTTTTATGATGCGCACTGCTAAGGATTGGAACTCCCTGCCGGCGTCTGTATTTCCGAGCTCGAATACGAGCATGGAATACGAGCAATTTACGGGTTACACCCTTGAACTTAGTAGGACAGTCGTAATGTTGTGAAGGCAATATATACATATGTATATATATTTTAGCATCATATACATTGTTATAATATATATTTATATTTTAGCTTATTAATGTATAATACAGTCATGTCTGTGCTGGTCTTAACTAACTGAAGCAATTCGTATTACGCTAGTCGATGCGCACGAGGCATGGAAAGTGTGCCATTGCGCGAGAGGCAATAGTTAAAAAGCCGGTTGCAAGATTCGACTGTCCGACCGACCTTGTCCCACTTTTGGGATTACGTGATCCAAGAGGCAGCCGTAACGTGGACCTCAATTGGAATGCACCGTGCGTGATTAGTTTCATTCTTCTTTGTCGAGACAAAATATGGTTTGTCTGTTGAGTCTTGTTTTCGATTGGATCAGTAGAAGGATTAGGCTGGGAATATGATGATGATGAGTCAATCATTGAAGTAAATTAATAAAAGAGCTGCCAAAACCCTTACATACATGCGTAAAAAATCAGGTGGCTTCACTCTAGATTCAGTCAATCCCGTGCGCTTCTAATCACCTGATCCAAAAAGGAAATTTTATTATTTTATTAATGCCCGCGTCTTCGTTCGCGTTGAAAATAAAGGATGTAACGCCTGACAAAGTGTGTAAAGAAATATAACGCTAATATTAATTCTGTTCTTACTGTTGATGAGATTTTTTTTAATCGGATGAGTAGTTTCGAAGATTACCTCCCACATACAAACTTTGCCTCTTTTATAATGTTAATGTAGATTTCTTATAAAAGTTATTAGATAACATTTTAAAGTAATGTGCTGACTAAATTGGTTAAGAGAAATGTTCACTGTTAATTTTGAGTTTCAAAATTTGAGTCCCTTAGGAGCATTTTTTCTAGAGTTTCTAGAGGATATGAAATATCGATGGGTGAAAGAGATTTTCGATTACACCCTGTAGAAGTATGAAAAAAAAAAACTAAAATATGTGTTTTTCCAAATTATACAAAAAATGGTAGGTAAGAGTTGAAATGAAAAGTTTAAGACGAATATTGTAGAGAATTTTGTTATATATAAACGAATTTTTAATTGTGTTTTATTAATTTTGTTTTTTCAACGCGGCCAAGACCGCGGGCACCAGCTAGTATTTAATAAAATATTTTAAATTTAATAGTAGTGGATGCACTATACGTGCCGCATAGTGCATCCATGCGGAGTAGCAACGAGGCTTTAATGGTACCCTTAATTTCAGACCCGGTTCGAAACCACGCCGTCCAGACCGCGCAGTGTACGTGCCCAGAGCCTTGAGGACCGCTGACATTGTGCCGAACGAAAGCACACCTTCCGAAGCAAAGGTCAGGAAAAAAAGTTTCGTCGACTTAAACGCTAGGTGTCCAAAATCACCGCCGATCCGGGACAAATCGCAACCGGGCACGCCCAGAAAATCGTTCGATAAAACCTTCTGCAACGTTTATACGCCGCCACATCTCAGACACCAGAAATCTCACACGGAGCCCAGTATAGACCAAGCGACGCCCAGCGATACAAACGAATCTGTGCCTTCAGTGCCAAATAGTGATAGTGCAATATCGTTTAGTGATAATAGTTACGAAATAGATGTAGGAGAGAATTTTTATATAGGAGATTATTTTGCTAACGGACAATTGGGTTTGTACAACCCGAACTACTGTAGTGATCTCGCAGACGATTGGAGGACAAATGTCACTAGCGACATGAACATGGACAAGAATCAAAGCAATATTATAGAAAATAATGGTTATTTATTCGATAAGGATGAGGACGCCGATCGGAAGGAATTGAAACGCGCTTCCCTAGAAATCAATAGGAGTAAGAGGATAATAAAACAGAGTTTCGATTCTGATGTACTAGTCATATCCGATCCGATCGAGGAGACCAAAAATGTGGGGAATACCGAAGTCGGAGATGATGAGTTGTGCGTAGTAAACAGGCCGAAGACCAAGTTGGAGTCCAGAGCTTCACTGAAACGCGAGGAGAACGATTGGGACGCGGTGTTTGATGATAGCGGGGAATGCTTGGATCCTTCGCTACTGGAGGAGTTGACGGCGACAGTCGGCAAGGTTCACATAAATAAAGCTAAGAACAACTACGAGCAATATCAGACGCGCGGACAGGCATTGTTTAACGGGCCGTACGATGAAACGTTCGGTCATGTGATCGAGGTGTACGACTTTCCGAGTGAGTTTAAGACGAACGATCTGCTGTCAGTGTTCAGTGAATACAAGGATACGGGCTTCGAGATCAAATGGGTGGATGATACTCATGCGTTGATTGTGTTCAGCAGCGCCAAAATTGGTGAGTCTTTGTTCATATTTAGCTCTCATCGAAATTGTCGTTGGATTAATTTCTTTGGTACATTGGACATCGCACAACTTTTCTGATCATAAAGAACAGGTCTCGCCTACTTTTCTCTAAATTTTAGCACAATTCTTACTTTAATCATGTAAATGCTAAAATAAGTTTGTTTGTTAATTACGCTTTACCCCTAACTACTCAACCGATCATCGTGAAATTTGGCATACACGTTGTTAGGGATACAGAATCAGAAAAGGAATTGTTCCCGAGGGACCTTCTAAAAATAAAAATAAAAAATCAACGCTTGACAAAAATATATGACCAAAAAAGTTAAACAAATGTTTAACACCTAAGAAAGAGCGGCGCGGACAAAGTTAATTTTTTTATGTTACAGGTGTTTTGCAAGATTTTTTGTATATTTTTTTAAATTTTAAATTTTCATATTATTTTTAAATTTATCCCACAAATTACTAACCATATTTACTTTGTCCAAAATTGTATTAAATCAGTTTATATCAATACACTAGCTGTGTCCCACGGTTTTACGCTTATTTAATTGACAATAGGGGCATATTTCGGTTCTTCTCGTTAATGCACGTTTCTCGTCGAGCGGTCGCGCTCAGTCTCTGACCCAACGCGACACTCATTACCCGCAGGCGCTATTAGAGGTATGTACTTCGTTTTTGCTTAGCGGTCTTTCTATTTTTTCCCCTTTTGGTCGGCTTCTAAGGGCCGCCCTTTTACCATGACCTTTTTGAAGAACCATTTTGAAGAAAAGAGCTATCAAATGTAAATATATATATATTTTAATCCGTCTGGTAGTTTCAGAGTTTTACGCGTTCAACGAAACATACAAACAAACAAACTCTTCAGCTTTATTATATCAGTATAGCTATATCGTCGATATATTGCGTCATATATAAACGCAACTTCACGCTCTGTAAGCGAAGGCGTAATGAATGCACGCTAGAAACAATATTATGTTGATTAACTTAAGTCAATCCATAATGAGTTAATTATACTGTTCGCGAGCGTCGATTCGTTCATTAAAATGCTTAATTTTTGTGTTTATGCAAAATGAATCACTAGAGTTCATCAAACTCGATGCAGCATTAAAACTTGTTTTAAGTATTTTCGTTTACCCCATTTACGCGAAGTGACTTGATTAATTATAAACAGACCACAATGGAATAAATCCAAGAAACAATTATTTCTTGTAATTTTAACACATATAAGGCCTGAGATACACATGCCTGTAAAACGAAACGGTAGCTTGCACGTTAGTTAAGGGCATGTAGACGTAACTGGCACACTATGGATACATTTGCACGTTAAACTTGCATGCAATTTGCGTCCAAGATCCCAGGCTTGTCAGACATAACTTATTTTGTAAAAGACAAAATGTGGGGAATCTAGTAGTGTTCCTATGTGCTTTGAACGTATGTGTATCTGATATGTTGGGTAGGGGGCCAATTTAAAGCTATCAGGTGAGAAAGGTAGTAAAAGTAGGACTAACTTCACTTATTTTCTAAAGGCTGATTTTTATATGTGTTTTGTAGAATATTATTACAAAATATGTAATAATCGGGACTGCCACTCATTACTCGTGGGTCATAACTTCTGCCAGACGCTTTTCATTCTGCAGCTACCAGTCGTGTGTGTGCATGCGACCGGCGCAATTTTGTGTGAAACCAATGACGGCTTTCATTGTGCCGTGTACTCCTGGTCGCGGGCCTGGTGACACGCTGCAGAATGAAAGGCCTCTGAATTGGCTGTCTACCTAACTTAGCAGATACGCAGACGTTCATAGTAAATAGAAACACTACTAAATTCCGCACATTTTGTCTTTAGAAAATAAGTCATGTCTGGGATATTTGCAAAACGTATACACAAACTAGATCACGGGACTGACAATGCATGTCAGTTCCCCGCTTTTTTGCAACGGAAAATAAAGTGAATTAAATAATATCGTAACAGCAGAATATGTGGCTAATTTAATTAGAGAAAAAAGAAGAGAGGAAGCAGACAAATTTTGCGCCCTCGCCCTCGCTTCTCTTAGTTTGCATGCCAGTAAATCAAATATTGTGTTTTCTACTTGCTTGCCAGATACAGCCATGCCAGTTCGCGTATACACATGACAGTAACACGCGCAATGAGCTGTTATGCAAGTGTGCCAGCTACAGTCATGTGTATACCCGCCTTTACATAGTAGTTGCAAACTTGGCAGTACGCGTGGCGGGGCAGTAATGGCCGCAAAATGGAAACGCTCAGTCTGCTCGAGTCTGTACAAGTCTCTTATTTTGTAAGTTGGACATTAATGTACAGACCCGAAATTCTACGAGCGGATATAAAGTCTTTGACACGGGGATAAGGAAATTGTAAGAATCGTTTTCTTATTTGGTGTTTGAGAGACATTTTTAGTTATTTAGTGAGTATGGTCGGTTATAATTCAATCATCACCTCAGCCATAAGAAGTACTCATACTGCACGTTGGGCATAGGCCTGCCCATAATATTCCATAAAACCGGTCAGTAGAAGTTTGGATCCAGCATTGACTCGTGGTCCTTATCAGGTTGTCGGTTCACCTTGTGGGTTGGACGTCCTACGCTGCGTTTGTCAGTCCTTGGCCTCCACTCGAGAACCATTCGGCCTCGGTGACCGTTGGCTTTTCGTACTTTTTGTCCTGCCCACTGTCACTTCAACTTACTAATCCGGCGGGTTATGTTGGTGACGTTCGTTTGTTTACGTATTTCCTCATTCCTTATTCGATTTCGCAGAGTAAGTCCGAGCATAACCCTCTTCATAGCTCGTTGAGAGACGTTGAGCTTTCTTACGAGTTTCATACTTGGGGACCACGTTTCAACGCCATATATGTCATGACCAGCAACACACATTTTGTTTTAAGGCACTGAAAGCTTTTGGACAACTGTATATTTTATTCTAATAATTGTGAATTGTGACAGTGCTATCAGAACACACGAGCAAAGTGCTTCCCCTTCATAGACACTAAGAAAAGTCATTTGACGCTATTCTTAGATATAATTACACTTTATTAGCCTTAGACCTAGATCGTAGTGATAAAATGCCCTTTTTCTATAGTATATACAGAAAATATAAATCTAATAATTTATCTGTTTCATAGTAAGAATTACATATCTGCAAATTAATTTTGTTAATTTGTACAAAAAAAACCCTTTTCTTTAGAGTAAATGATGCCATGCCTGAGACCTTATTTCTCTACAGTGTCCCTTATTCTTTATTCTGTAATAGTTGGTGGCAGACATCTTGTCATCCATCTGGCGTTTCCAATGGCTATAGGCAACGGTATATACCTTCCATCTCATAATATTTTTATTAGTTTCTTCCCCAGTTTAAATTTAAAAAAAATAAAGATGATAACTTCGTTGCTTCTCTAGTTAAAAGTAATTCACTGAAACGCGAATGTTTACGGTAACCATTGATAATTCTATAGCGTAGCAAAAGCTATGTTCCTGATAAAAATGCTGATTGACCTTGAATGCACATAAGAGCGAGTACGGAGGTTTGTTGCCGGTTTCTTTCTTCCCCGTAGAGACAGCTTTCCGAACCGGTGGTAGATTCATTTACTTTAGTTGTGTTTGACGTTCTATAAATACTTGTGAAAGTTTATATGGTTGAATAATGAACTAATTCAGTTCAGCCCCCTGTAACATAAAAAAATAACGTCAATGACACAACCCTGTCATCTCCAATCACTACTCCACCTATTGACATTGTTATAGCTCCTATAACTTCTGTAGATATTACAACAAAAAAAAAAAAAGTCGTCGTCCGCCTCTGTGTCTCTCTTTAAAGCCAGTCGTTAGTCACTGATAAATGTTTTTCTAGATATTGAGGAAATAAACTGAGTTAACCCCTATGACTTCAATTATACGAAGGTGGTAATAAGCGTACCGACGTAGTACCCTGACGTAGACGTAGTACCTATTATTTTTCGACGTATATATGCATTTTTCCCAGCGCGTCTCCAATTTATTCAAGCTGTCCAACAAATATTAGGTCGGGGGAAAATTTCTTTTCGGATATACTTAGTATGTATCAATTTGTAATAAAATCTCTTGGGCTATTTATATCTGGCTGGTTTTAATAACATTAAAAAGGTTACATTTCATAAAAAGATATATTAGTAAAACGTCGTTTCCACCAGCTATTTTTCTTTCTGTCAAAATGAGTGAATCTAAGATACGCTAAGATAACTCCTTGAGAATCCTAAAAAAACGCCATATCGCCAGGACACTGCTCCGCCGATAAATGAAGTATAATTCCCATTACAGGAATTAAATATATGGGGGTTAAATTGAAAAACTGCCAATCTACAACTATTAACAGTGGTTCGCTTGTGTATTCTAAATTCTATGAAAAATTCTTGTTGTGGTTATTCGCCAGTTACGATTAGTGCTGGTGTTGCAACAACGTCGATTCTATTTTAACGGCGCGATTAACGGCCGATTAATCGTTTAATTGCGTGGCTACATAGACAACGACTTTGTTATGCAATGCTAAGTTAAAGTTATTTGCAACTAATGAAGTTACGGACTTAACTTGCGTGTTCTAATTGATTCATTTACTTAACTTATTTCGTTTAGTTCATCAGGCAACGGTGTATATGGGCTAATAGGCTACCTTAGCCTATTAGCCCCCCATTTTTACGAGGGGAGAACCCTATGAACAAATGCCGCATGCAATGCAATTGGGCATAGGGTTTTATATGGGACTTTTACCGCACTATTAACACTTCTCGAGATGTGTGTGGTTGTAGCCCATAGGGGACTTTGGAACCGTCACCGGTCTTCTCTCACTCGTCTAAACAAAACCATACAGGAACTGTTTTTTTATGGTGGTCTTCTGCAAGGTGGTGGGCACTGTCACCAGACGGTATGCTCAATTTATAATTGAAACCCAATGTGCCCTGCTACTACACTACTGAATTCTGAGATTCTGTTTCCGAATTCCGAGAAAGATATTGTATCCATTCCCTTTAACTGCATTTTTATTAACGACGTTAAATAGAATCAAATCGAAAAGTCCAGAGAGTGATGAAAATTTTTAAAATGATCTGTTACTTTCATAAAAGGAACGCTTTTTCAGTATGTTAAAGTCGTCAGACAGTCTGACGGTTTACTTGATGGTGCTGCAAGTGCACTGAAGATCATAATAGGTTTAAAATTAGGGCCTAGGAAGGGCTACGGAAGTGTGTTCTGGCATCCCTTACTCAACGAAACACACGGTCATGCTGTTATTTATTTCACAGTGGTCCTCTGTAAGGGGGTGGTCACTGCCGCCAGACGGGCTGTCTAAATGACTGCGAAACGCAGGGTCTTCATAATTCTGTAGTAGCATTTGGAATATACATACATGTTTTTCCCGCAACTGAAATTATTTAAAAAAAAACATTACATACAAGTGCCTGTGATTATACAAAACCAGTAAATTTATGCAGTGTAATTAGCTTACTTTTATGTAAGTACTAGCTTGCAGTGTGCTTTGGCTTCTTTCAATACCTAAATCACAGTCTAACCATACTTAAGTCATACACTCAGGCAACGAATGTACTTGCGTAGAGCAACGTTCGGCGAACTCGCTTCAGTTTGCAGGCTCGAACATTGAGCGTTGCCCGACTGTATGACGTAAGTATAGTTAGACTGTGCCCTAAACACTCGATTCGTAAATTACCTATCCAAGTTTAGCAAACATTTAAAACTCATTCATTATATAACCTCAGATCTAATAATGACAAAAGACAGAATTTTACGGACAACATAGTGAAGCCGGTTTTATAAACATGTGTGCGTAGGCTGGCTATAACCTCGATTTTTATTGGATATTTTGGTTTCCAAATTTACTTAGGTGTAAAATGTGATTCCATTCTGCTTTGTATTTTTTTAAGACTGGTTTTATACCCTTTCACTATGCAATTCGGCATTGTCACGTGTAAATATTTTATTTTATTATTACCTCAAGCTCCACGCCCGATGAAGTTGCTCAAAAAATGTGAGGCGTAGTTTGATTGCATTTGTGTGGGTGCGTGTTACCGTGTATGTACACGGCGGGCCGTAGTTTTGCCGGCTGCACTCTGCCGTCCACAGGAGTCTATATTTAGTTCTTATTTTATCTGAGATTTTTTTAAAATTTTAATAAGAAAAAAAAATTTACGTTTTGTACAGTCAGATAAGACAGTTAAAATGCATTACGTAGAAAAAGAATCTTACCAAAATAGAACCGTTTTCCCCCCGAAGGGCAGAAAACGGATATTTAGGTTTCAGCCGTAGCTTGAACCATTTGAGATGACGCTTCCGTAAGAACATAGCACACGACTATCTTTATACTAGTATGTGGTTGTTGAGACAGGTGATGACGCGTATACCACTATCCCTTTCATTCGGCACGAGCAGCGCGGCTGGCGAGGAGGGAACCGATGCGGTGTCAGTACTTTTGGATGGAGCCGGCAAGGTACCTGAAGCCATGGTTCAAGCTACGGCTGAAACCTAAATATCCGTTTTCTGCCCTTCGGGGGGAAAACGGTTCTACTTAGGTGTTCGAGCCTACGCTTGAACCATTTGAGATGTGTTTATATTCTGCCGGCGCTGCTAGCGTACTGTGATTTTAGTGGCTTAGCTGATAGGATAGCAATATAATAAATAATATAGAATTGTGTGATATTCACTGAAGTCGTTTATTTACAATCATAAAGAAACAGCTTCTCTTCAAAATAAACAAAAGATATAAAGACAAAAGTATCCCAGGAAATGTCGAATAAATTTGATATTTCCCAAATATAATATTTTAAATGGCTGAAAAGACGTTACTTGGAGTATTAAATTGAGACCGTATAGGTATTTCCCTAAAGTAATGCTTAAACAGAGTATTTTTTGACCTCCAATTGCCTTTTCTCATGATTTCATCAATATCATATCTATTATTTAACCAATTATCAGAAGCTACAACCGCTCTAAAGCTGCCTGCTGAACCCGATATACCGGCTAGTCGGAAGAGAGTTCGGATCCAACCCGCAATTACTGATCGTGAAGCATTTTTTATTACACCCCTAGTTGTAATAAACAGATTCCAGAATTCCGTTCCTCGGCGACGTTCTTGGGAGCATCTTATGGAATTTCTGATCCATAGGGCTACGTTGAGACGGGGGTCATCGTTTTCATTGTTTTTCAAAGCCCATCTAGATTGTCTGTGACTTGCTGAATCGGTTTTAGATCCAAGTTCCGGTGTGAAAATTATCTCAGTTCCATTGTCCGTGAATAAATCGTTTTTAATACTTAGCAATGTGAGGTCGTGTATTCTTCGTCCTGAAGCCAATAGGAGAAGGACACATGTGTGCCGAAACACTTGAAAGAGACTGCTTTCATCTAGATCATAAGATTTTAGAAAGTCAAGGAGATCGGATAGATTCCATGGCAACGGTTTCTTCACTGGTGGGTTCTGGGCCAATATGGCTTTCAATGTATGTCTTACCAAGTGATGTGAGCTAAGTTGTTCTGAGCGTTCGGGGTTGGAGAATGTCGCTACTACTGATTTGTGAAGAGCGATAGTGCGTGGGGCAAGTTTAGCGGTGTGATGTAAGAAACAGAGATATCTCGCCAAGTCTGAAGGCTTTGGGTTATCGGTCTGAATGTTATTCGAGTGAGACCATTTCTTCCATCTCTCCCACACAGGTTTATAAGTTTTAACGGTAGATTTTCGCCAGGAAGTTTCCAACAGTTTTACGTCAATTCCTGACCATTGGTTTAATTGTTTCAGCCAGCCCGTACCTTCCAAACCAATAAATTCAGGTCCTCTACATTCAGTGGGGGGCAGTTTGTCCGTAAGTCTGTGAGATTCGATTTCAGATCTTTTATTTGAAGTGGCTGACCCAGAGCTCGTTTCCTCAATTCGGGCTCCCAGAATGCTCTCTCCCAACTGGGAGCTACGACGAGATAAGTTCCTTCTGATTTTCTCAAGTGACGTAGGACTCGTGGTATCATCGATGGAGGGGGAAACACCCAACCTAACTCGTACCGCCAAGTCCGACTGAAGGCGTCTGTGAACTGGCTGTGAGTGTCCCTGGCATCTTCGCTGACATACGTTGGTATCACTGCTGATTTCGCCGACGCAAATAAGTCGATTACGGGCGTTCCTAGTCTCCGGAAGATCGCCGAGACCGATTTTTGAGACAAATGCCATTCTGGGAGGCCTTTCTCCCGTGATAGGCCGTCCGCTAGTCCATTGTAGATCCCCGGTATGTATCGGGCTGTTAAATGGCATTGTTGATGTTGGCAGAATTCCGAAATTTTTGTCGCCGTCTTTAAGAGTTCTAACGACTTGGTTCCGCCTTGTTTCATAATATATGCTACGGATGTCTTGTTGTCTGATTGAAGCATTACTGTTTTGTGCTTCAGATATGGTCCTAAACGGATTAACGCCTCGTATAATGCATGTAGTTCCTTCTGATTGCTGTGCCAGTTTCTTTGTGTTGGCGACCAGCACCCTGAGAGGTTTTGACCATTTACAACAGCGCCCCAGCCCTTGTTTGCGGCATCTGTCGTTATGAAGACTGAAGTTTCGGGGATATGAATTGGCGATACTTGGTTGATATTTTCCCTCCACCACCGAAGTTCCTCGAGAACATTGGGGGGAATCACTGTTTCCCGATGTGGTCTTTCTGCTGGCAGGCGGCTGGATATTCGCTGGATAATTCGACAATGAAGACGACCCAGAGGAACTACGAAAGCGGCAAAGTTGAGTTTTCCTAGGACAACCTTTGCTTTGTACCAATTCCAACGACCTTTGTTTATTAGAGTGTTTAATTGATGCAAGATGCCTAATTTCTTTTCCTCTGACAGGGATTTGTAGTTTTCTTGCGTATCCCATATTACACCCAGATATTCTAGTTTCCTTGTGGCTGCCGAGGATGACTTGTCTCGATTTATTTTCCAACCGAGATCCGTCAGAATACTGATCACGTAAGCCGCTTGCTCCTCTAAAATTATGGGGTCTTCGTGAATCAGCAGAAAGTCGTCCAAGTAAACAGCTACGCGAACGCCTTTTTCCCTGATCACGTGCGCTAACCAGTTTGTTATTTTGGCAAATGCTGCTGGAGCGCTTGCTAAGCCGAACGGCAGGCACGTCATTTGATATACCATACCCTGGTAGCTGAGTGAAAGGAACCGGCGGTGACTGGGTTTTATTGGCACATGAAAATAGGCTTGCGAAATGTCTAGCTTCATCATGGAGTCGTTCTTGTTCAGAAGTGATGGGAGTTTTAAGTGGTTGAGCAGACGAAATTTGGGTGCTAATACGTAATGGTTCAACCCTTTTAGGTTGAAGATTGGCCGAAAAGTCCCATTGCTCTTCTTTCTCAGAAACATCTCTGAGAGGAAACCACTTTGGTGTGGGCTTTCTTCGATGGCTTCGGATTTTAGAAGAGTTTGGATTTCTCTGGACATCTCTGGAGACACTTTTGTTCTGAACCTCCTGATGTTTCGGAAAGTGAAGTTTCTTATTGGAGGTTTTGTTCTGAACGGAATTTGGTAACCCAAGATAAAGCTTTTTATTAGTTTCGGAGCCGATTTCCATTTTCTTATATATAGTTGTAAGCATCCTGCCTTGAAGTAGTCACTTTCTTTTGTTATCTCCTCCCCATTTTTTCTTATAATTTTGCTGATGTTGTTGTTGCTTTTTTGGGTGAGACTGATGTTTAGTTGAAAAGCCTCGTTTGTTGTCGTTTCCGGTTCTGTGTTTTCTGTAGCCGTATGGCGTGTTATATGACTGCAGTGGGCGATCCTTGTGTTTTTCTCCTTCACGAGTTTTTGTGGTTTTCTTTTTATTTGAAAAGGGAAAAAATTTTCGGATGTCTCCCGTTGAGCAGTCTTTGATTGCCTGCGTTAAGAGGCCATCGCAAAACAGATGTGTCTCCGATGGAGGAATGTTGTGCAGGACCTCGTGAAGTGCTTTGTTGTGTACTTTATATACTGCTCTCCTTTGCTCGATGACTTCCGCCCTGCGGCCGCAAACATACTGGAGCAGAGAGTCTGCATTTGATTTAAATTTTGAAGTCCCCAGAAAGTCCTGCGCTACCCTCTTCTTAATATCTGATGGCAAAGCGACAAGAAGGTCTTCAAAATTTTTCCTTTGTTGTAATAGTCCATGAGTAATTGCTCCCAAAACCATGTCAAACCTTTCTAGGGTTGCCGAGGATTTCCACGTTGGTGTAACGGTAGCCAGAATATTATTAACTTTAAGGGCGTGGAATGCTGGTGTGGATTGATACAGCTTCTGTTTCCCACTGTACCTTATGTTACGCCAACCCTCTTGGCCAAATCTTTGACAATCAATGCCTTGAGCCAGGAAGTACGGATTTGTTTTAATTACTTTAGGGTCCTCTTCAACTGTTGATGGTTTAAAGTTGAGAATTTCAATACCGTCGGTGTCTTGCAAGTCGGCTAACTCTCTTTGTGCCTCGGCTATCTTTTGCCTGAGTTCTGCTTCTCGCATGCCTTTTGATGCCGTGGCTTCCGAGTGTTGGCTCAAAGTATTTGACCCAGGTGCGTATGTTTCCTCATCTGATTGAGTGCTGTCTGGTAAGGAGTCAAATGAACAATTAAGATGATCATCGACCTCGGATGATCGCTTATTGTTCGAAGTTTGAGGATCTCTTTTGTATGAGAGAGACAAAACCTCATCAAGCTTGTTGTTTTGATCTTGTTGTGAACTGATGAGGCGGTTGAACATTTCCATTTGTTGATTGAGGACGGAGATGAGAAGGTGTTCGCTGCTTCCTAAGCCCCTCGAGGTGGACGGTTGTTTTGGAGGGGTGGCATCGGCTTCGATATCGTTGGATCTCCGCTTCCTCACCGAGGGCTCGGCTACTGACAGTAGATCTTCATGTATAGAGGGCGAGGGTGTTAGGCAAGGGCTGTGGGAGCGTGACCGTTCTTTGCTGGAAAGTTTTAATTCCGCGGATGCGCTTCTTCGGGTGATTAGCTTGGTTCTGATTGCATTCACTGCCTCCATGAACCTCTGATATCCCGGACCGTGAATAGTCTCAACGAACTGCTGAGGTGTATATATTAGGGCACGTCCTAGTGGCCAGCTTAAAAGTTTGCCCCGTATACTTCGATACTTGCGCTCCGATAAGGACCTACAGCCCGGTTCAAATGCCCTAGCTAAGCTTGCGGTTGGTACAGCGAATCTTATTTTGCATTCTAGGCCCCCGGGTAGTTGATCTTCACCGAAAAGCTCCTTAAAGGAGAGGTCGGCTACTTCTCATGACCGCCAGTCCTCTGGAAAATTTTCATCCAGGATCTTCAGTAAATAGCTGAAGGAATCCTCTTCAACTTCTTTGAAAGCGCGTCTAGCCAATTCGCCCATAGTGGTTTGTGCCATGTTCTGTAACCAACGAAGACAACAATGCATAAATAGGCATTTGTCATAGTGTAAGATGATGTCTCTCTAAAAGTCGTGATGTCTCAATGAGACGACTTGGACGACGACGTCGTCTCGACGAATCGACACGAGGAGAGGTTGTCGTCTCAGAGAGCCGACATGAGCATGAAGTCGTCTCGGCGAGCCGACGCGTCGTCGCCGGCGAGGTGGCACAAGTCGTCTCAGCGAGCCGACGCGTCGGCGCCTGCGAGGCGACACGCGTCGTCTCACACTCTATTGAGGCGACGACTGCAGTCTGAGTTGTGTATGCCGTCTCGATCCGGCAGGAACACTAGCAATCATGGTTGAGATGCCATGGTCGTCGCTGGGCCAAGGGCGCCGAGCGGAAAAGAGAGAAAAATTTATAATGCTGTGTACTTACGATTTTCTTGAAATTATAACACTGTGTACGTGTGCACTGTTCAACGTTCTAAAGCGTACTGACACCGCATCGGTTCCCTCCTCGCCAGCCGCGCTGCTCGTGCCGAATGAAAGGGATAGT
The DNA here is from genome assembly GCA_910589475.2 of Bembecia ichneumoniformis. Taxonomy (NCBI): domain Eukaryota; kingdom Metazoa; phylum Arthropoda; class Insecta; order Lepidoptera; family Sesiidae; genus Bembecia; species Bembecia ichneumoniformis. The sequence goes on along the minus strand of OU342539.1, from coordinate 12,902,017 downwards.
GGTATACGCGTCATCACCTGTCTCAACAACCACATAAAAAAAAAAAAAAAAAAAAGTAAAAGATAAAAAGTATAAAGATAAAAGATAAAAAGTAAAAAGATAGTAAGATAGTAAGATTTAAGTATAAAGATAGTCGTGTGCTATGTTCTTACGGAAGCGTCATCTCAAATGGTTCAAGCGTAGGCTCGAACACCTAAATTTACTATTTAGGTAACTAATGGCATTTCTTGGTAAGAAATGGTTCGGTTGAATTGTATCACTGTAAGTGACCGCATTAGACTGTTAACGTTGATGAAAAAAAATCCATCATTCAAAACGTTTATTTAACATCTTATAAACATTACTTTGTATTTAATCTGTACAATAATCTACAATAATTATTTTTATCAACTATAATATTAGGTAATTATTATTTAAAAATATGAATGTAATTTTTCTTAGCATTTATAAAATCACAGATTAAAAAAAAACACATCACTTGGCCCAATATTCTAACAAACCTATTGAATTACACAATTTAAAAAAATGACAGGAAATTATAACCAGAGATATACTTGTAGCGTTATTGAATAATAACGTATAATTAATGATTGGCGATGTTTTATAGTGAAATGGTTATGGGGTTAAATAAAATTATGTTTTGTTATCAGTTCGTATTTCTTAATTTTGCGAATTGTCATCAACGATAATGATGTCAAGGATAAAGATTTAAGAGACAATTTTAGTATATATACATAATTGCGGCTGCGTTATGAATACAACTGACGTAATATTATATTGAGTAATTCAGATCTAGTGCTCAGGTTTGGACAATGATGATGCCAGTCACAGATAAAGAGTGGGTTCAAGTCATTAGCGATGGCGAGTTTAATAATTATTATTATTCTATCGCTTAAAAGTTTTTACAATATTGTGTATTTATTGAAATCACTGCCGCTTTTGAAAATTCTAGATTTTTAGCGCTACACTGTTTTTCATTATAAATTAGAGAAGTTGAGAAATAGTAATTTTTGAATTTTGCTTTTATTATAGTATTTTTCATATAGCATGGCTAAGGAGATGACGCTTGGTATTTGAAGTCTCTAGTAACTATGTTAAAGTTATTAGAAAATTAAAGGGGATTATATTTTATCTAAAACTAAACTCGAATTAAAAAATATATGTATATTTGTCCATTTTAGATACATATAAAAAACTCCACTAATTTTCGATATCATCGGCGCTGCCTCTAGTAACTTCAAATAGCAAATGTCACCGTATAGTGTCAGGGAACTGGGCACTGTAATCCGTAGTCACAAACTGGGCAGCTCGTGTGCTGGCAGTAACCATCAATTTACAGAAGACCATAACAGGGGATGTCAAAAGCTATTTCTCTACATTCACCTTGTTACTCAGCGTATGAGCGGCTCCTGATTTTGCTTTTTTTTATTGTCTCTCAAAATGGATTAATTATCAACCGAAATGAAATACATAATAAAAAACCCTTTAACGTACATACAACACAATATTCAATGAATGTCTTTTTGTTGGAGGTTTTACATGTTATTAAGTGGTAATCAGCCACATAATAACAAAAATGTAAAAATAAAAATGTATTGTTTTGTGATACATTCTTCTTGTAACTTCTGGTTGTATGAATAATTGTATTTTTTTATGATTGCAGATAGGATACATTTATACGCACTAAGCTTAGTGTGTAGCATTTTAAGCCAAAATTGTCACATAAAAATTGTGACAATTTTGGCACAGTTGCTGTTGAATTCTTAGGTAGCACGCTGACAGGTATTGGACCACGCGTCACTTTCAATTTCGTTAGCGCGTTCTACTTTTTGAAAATTACGCATTTCGTATTCTGCACGCCATTCATTGCTACCTTGACCTTCAGTCTGGATACTTTCACGTTAATGTTCCGTCTAATGTATACAGCGTCGATGAAGATAAACGTCTCTGGTACGTCTGTTACATCTCCAACGTACGTTACACATTATAATTGTATAAATAAACTTTTTTTGCATTCACTCTTTGTGTAGGTATTTGTGTTAGAAATTACATAATATTCTATCTAGACGACTTAGAAATGTTTGCAATATTTTGGTTTTCTGATGGTCTTTGTATCCCTTCAGCAACATTCGTTGTAATTTTTTATTAGCAGCTACTAGGGAATAGGATTTTTCTCTCTCTTTATTTAGGAAACAGTTAATCATTACACATATTTTTTTTACAAATAGTAATCCCTATCTCCACAATTTAGTGCACACATTTCTATCGTGATGAAAAAGGGCGTGCGCCTTCACGCGCAGATGTCAATTTTTAGATTGACGCGTCGACCTTCGTTGCGCTTCAACCGTGCGCTTGGATGGATGCCTTGACTCTTAGGCGGAGGCTAGACGTTCAGTAAATATTGTCATCTACTGATATTTATAAATTTCATGATATTTATTGATCGTCTAATCTCGTGTATTGATGGATTACAATATTTATTACAAAAATCTAAATTTTTGGGAGAAGGCTAGATGCTCAATAAATATTGTGATCTACTGATATTTATCAATATCATGATATCAATATATGATATCGTCTAATCACGTGTATTGATGGATCACAATATTTATTACAAAAATCTAGATTTTTGGATGCCGTATTGTAAATTTGTGATAAATATTGACATCCGTCAATATACTACATTAATTACACGATCAGTAATTATTGCGATCGCCACCAGCTACAAAGGCGACCAAGCCAATTACACCAGACCAGATTAATTTAATGGCATCATTTTGAATTTAGAAGCCTTGCCCGAATTGTGGGCTAAAAACTATAAATCATCTAAAAACTATAAAAATACCATTAAAAGAGGTGAAGCTTTAAATAAACTATTAGAAATTTATAAACAAATTAATATACAAGTTTTAACTATACAAGTTTTAATTTTTGCCTCCATATCTATACACGACTGATCTCTACGAAACACGTGATCTCTACCAACTGACGTGATAAGTATTGACCGTCTAGCCTTGCCTAATAAATATTTATTTGTTCCAGCAAATTACAGTGAGTAATAAATATTAAGTATAAAAATACAAATTTTAAACTATCCTTACATCTAAACTAGGCTGTATAGAATGTAATCCATCAGTATTTATCATATTGATGGATTAAAATAAGAGCGTTTTCCCACGATCGACGACACCACACGATAACGACATCACACGATAACGACACCAAACGATAATAATACTGCACGACGACTTCAAACGATCTGTGGCTCTAGTATGAGTTTACGATACTACACCAATACTACACTCGCTAGCGAGAACGTAAAACTTTTGTATGGAAAATCGTGAACTGTCAATGTCAAATTATTAATTTTCCATATAAATGTTTTACGCTCTCGCTAGCGAGTGTAGTATCGTAAACTCATGCTAGAGCCACTGTCGTTTGTACGCTTTCACACAAGCGACAATTTCTCAACGACACTGCATTTGCTGAGCAGTTTGTCACGTACGCACACAAGCTCAGTGGCCATCTATTTACGATCATGTGTTCCGCGTTCAATCGTCGACAACTTCTTGCACTCCTACTTTACGTAAGGAGAAGAAGAAGGTGCAGAGCATATTGGGTCCACCCGTTATTAAGCGATATGTTGATGGTGCGTTTTATACGTTATAAACAATAAAGTTAAGAGACGATGAGAAAAAAAAAATTATAACTATTATCGAATGTCCACAAGTACTTTCGATTTATCTACTGTACCACTTAACTGATGCAAGATACAAACATGATAAATTGTATTCCTGCAAAAGAAATGCTGCTACTATAAAGTAAGAAATAAATTAAGCAAAAATTCGCACGGATTTTTTTCTGCAAATTATATACAAAAATCTTCCTCGTTTAACGGTCTTTTCATTAGTAATAAAATAAAACATTTATAGAGCTCCCTATAAATGTTATGTCGATTCTAGAAATGAGACTGCGTTATTAATTAATAATGAACTACTATTTTATTAAGTACTGGCTCAGCCCGCAACTTCGTACGCGTGATATTCGGTGTAGATCGTAACCTTTTTGTTTGTAAACCGATTGGAATGAAACAAACACTAAATGTTACGAGAAGCTACATCAGTGAAAACCGCATTCAAATCGGTTAAGCCTTTTCTGCGATTAGCGTGTACAAACGCATAGACATACAGACCTAAAAATTCTACAAACTACATTTTTGACCTCGGTAACATAAGTACAAGGTGTTTCAATTTAAAAAAAAAATAGTGTACAAACACGGCTCATTTACGATTTTATTAAATGCATAGATCTATTTAGAAAATAACTTTATATTTTATTTTAACATAAAAAATATTTTATATTTTATTTTAACGGCGTCTGTATTTCCGAGCTCATATAACCCAAATCTTTTCAAGGTTCGAGTGAATAGGCATCTTCTGGGTGAGCTCGCTCCATCGTCGGCCTCATCCTTCCTACATGGATAGATAGATGCTGGTAAAGAGCAAACCCATCTTTAATAAATAAAAAAATTCCTACCAGTGGGGATATACCTTAGTAAGGATGGGTGGAACGGGTGAAATATATTTTATCAAAAGACACCATAAAGGCATCTCTAATGACATTTTTCCAAAATAGTTTTGTATCTTTTCAAAATTTCTTATTAAAATTGCAGCCGTGGATAACATTAAGAATAGAATATCCCACAGCGTCTGTAACAAACGTTACATAAAAATTCCTATTTCTTACAGACTTGTTTTATTTTAAAATCAACGGTAAAAATTTTAGACCCCAAATATTTAATGAGAAATTATTAAAAATAAACTTGTGAGTTTTACATTTAACAAAACCAGAAGCAAAAGGTTTATTACATTTAACAAGTTATAATTAAAAATTATAAACTAACCCCCCGACTTTCTATAGAGCCCAAACACGCTATAGCTGCTGTAAGCTGTAAGTTGCTGAGGCGTTGGTTATATCGCAGACTACGCTGCTGCAGCAGCATCAGGTTAAGGTTACCATGTCGTGGAAATACTACCGAAGTAACAGTATACAAAATTTCAACATCAATCGAACCTGTGGAAGTTAGTAAGATGCCTTCGTCGACTAGGTAATGAGCTGATGATCTTTAAACGCCATCAATCGAACCTGTGGAAGTTAGTAAGATGCCTTCGTCGACTAGGTAATGAGCTGATGATCTTTAAACGCCTGATCAGATCTTCATAAATTGTAGCTAAGAACCATCTCGATCATGTTAACTTTCAAACAGAAAAAACAGATCAAAATCGGTCCATCCGTTTGGGAGCTTCGATGCCATAGACAGATAGACACACAGGTCAAACTTATAACATTTTATTATATGCGTTTCGAGAGACAAAACTTATATAATTGTCGTAATAAGCTTTTTGTTCTAATGATTTTAATAGTTAATTATAACTTGCTCACATTGTCCGTGTGTGGTCGCTCGTCGTCACCCACATGAACACACGTGGCGACGCGTACCGATATGTAATAGAAAAACTGTTGAGGTAATCGCATAAACAATTTCAACGCGTCTACAATTAGTTAGGAATCGTTAAAGGCTTCGTCACATATCCGACGGGGCGGTGGACGGTTTGATTGCGAATGTGATGCCGTTCGGGCTGTGTTAAGCCGCAGTCGAGCGTTCCTGAAACTGGGCTATCAGTGAGCGCCTAAATTTCCCTTCCCAATTCCTTACTATGATCACAGCAGTTGCAGCAGCTGTGGCGTTGCTAGTGTTACAGGCGAAATTAGCCACCTACCATCAAGTGAACCTTCAACCTGTCTGACAATAGAGACAATGGTCCACATCGAAGGATATGCAAACGAAATTGCAAATGAGCAAAGATTGAAATTTGCATTCCTTTTGTTAGATAATTCTTGTTGAATTATTCCGCACTAGAAAGTTTGTTATCACATCGAGAAAAACTGAAGTTCTCGTAAACGCTTACAAAAGCAGCCAATTGCGCACAATTACATCGATCGCGGGAGTTTTTTTCGTCCCAAGGCGAATAGGAAATGGCTGCACAGTGTTGCGTTTTAATTACGTATTTACAGAGGAAACGTTTTTTTTTTACTAAAATTATCCGCAATTAGCAATAAATTGCTTATGTTTATCTCCACGCAATTTTATTTCCGCGGAGCTTTAGGGTGGGTGTTTTATAAATTTTAGAGTAAAATAAAAGCAGTGGATATAGGTATTACAGAAACTTATTATTGTTGCATGGAAAAAATAGACATTACATTCTACAATACATTAAACCAACTTCATTACATTTTTTCTACATTTTGGCATTCAAAACAAGATTTGAATTTTGAACGAAACCGTTGTGGCCAGGACGTCTGATTACTACATGCCCTTTTAATCTGCGTCCTGGACAGCATCTAACAAACCACCTGTAAACAATTTTATGTTTAGCCACTTGTCTGTGGCTTGTTTTGTTAAAACATCAGCTAGCATAGAGTCAGTTGACATATAACGTAATTCAACTACTTTCTTATCTACAGCGTCCCTCACATAATGGTATCTTATGTCTACATGCTTTGTTCTTTCATGAAAAACTGCATTAGTAGCCAACTTGGCTGCCGACTGATTATCGCTATACAAAACCGGTAAGCTCAGCTAGAAGAGCACGAACGTACACCGCCTCTCGAGTCGCTTCCGACAAGGCAATACTCCGCCTCGGTGGATGAGAGCGATACATGATTGTTTGTAACAACCCACGAAATAACGTTCCTACCTAGCATGAAGACGTAACCTGTGTACGATTTACGATCAGCCCCGTTAGCCCAGTCTGCATCAGTATATCCTTGTAACAAAAACTTATCTACTACATTATTACATTTAGGATATACAAGACCTAAATTAATTGTACTTTAAGATAGCGTAACACTCGCTTAGCTGCAATCCAATGCTCAGCAGTATAGCAATGACTTAAAAAACTTGTTGCAAATAATATGTCAGGTCATACATTGGTCTGAATGGTGTGACTAGAGAGAAATCAGCTAAGGAAATGCCCTTTATAATGTGCACTAGCTTTGCTTGAATTTTCAATAGATGCTGTCCGTCCTATGACCATTGGTGTATTTTAAATAACCGCCACCTAGTTGTCCAATTTTCCATGACCCTTTTTTTAAAAGCTGTTATGTAAATACGGCCTTCTCAGTTAAACGAACTTCCTCGAACCTTTTTCCGTTACGAAACTAGGTTGTTTGGGTCGCGGCGTCCGGCGCGTGATTGCGGTAAATTTAAATAAACCAATTGGATAGTTTATTCTAATAGGCATAATAAAATATTTATTATTTTTTAGCATACTTATAACTATTTAAAAAAAATGTTCATACTACCTTTTATGTGAATGCTATTCGTGTTATACTCGTATATGCATTGTTTCGGTATAGAGAGTTGGTACTTGGAATTGGTAAAAATAAATAAACATTCTAATTTAATTTGATTTTTTTTAAACTGCGAATTATTTAAAAATATTTGGTTACATTAATCTTCCTTGTTTATTGCCATTGGTGAAAACCGTATTATGGACTTTAGCCTACATTAATAAAATTGGACCATTTAATTTTATTGTCGAGAACCTTATTTATTTTTCACATATCGCACCTTCGGTAAGACAAGGGCCGAAGTGCTAATATTAAAATTTTTCAGGACAGACGTTTTAAGGTTTTTATAGATTTATATTATGTTGTTCTACCCATACTAATGTAAAATAGTATTTTATTTTTAGCAGAAATATACCTTATACATTAGTGAATATAAATATGGAATTTAAAAGAGTGAGTTATTTATTTATTTATACTATATTTCATGAAATATTAATATATGCATACAATTATGCCCTTTTCGCACCAACATTTAAATAATTGTGCTATTGTGACCAAAGTGACACATAAATTGAAATGATTTATTAAATGAAAATACTACTTATTTTGTACTTTTTTATTCTTCTTCTTAGGAACATCTTTATGACTGACAAAAAAACACTACAATCAGAAAAATAACTTAAAAAATTAACTTAAAAATCACTTCTAAAAGATTTACATTAAATCTATAAAATGCCACGTAAGTGCGTAAGACTTATTTATACTGTTATTTTAAAATCAGTCAGTAATCACAGCATTTGTTGAAATCACAATTTGTTTCTTATAAGATAATACAAAGTTAACTGGTATAGAATATGAAAACAATATTCATAAGAACATTTTCTTACAATCAACTAAGTACCTAGGTACACTTATACATAACTTTTTTGCATAATACTTTCAATTATCTACAGTACTCATTCTCATAGTATTATTAGATATATTTTCAATGACAGTACGTAAAGTTTTTTCTCCAATAGCCAATGTTTAATTGGATGGGTGCAATAACTAACCAACTATTTTTATTTACAGTTTATTTACACTATGTTACAGAATAAATATTTACAAAACTGCACTGCACAATTGCTCACTAATATATATAAGACTCACTATAATACACTGCACAAGATTTTGGTTAAACGTTCCACCACACTAGGTATTTATTGTACACCATATTTCTAGCCACTTATCGCCAAAGCCCAATCTGTTCTTCCACTGTTTTTTCTTGCCTCCTTGGCGCATGTCTGCTTTTGTGTTTTTGCATTGTGTGGCCACTCTCATTGGACGGCTCATCTGTCGAGGGAGCGCGCGTGTTAATCTGCGCATACCCGTTACCTGGCAACGTAAGTTGTTAGTCCGTTTCCATTGGACGATAACTATGTCCGCGCGTTTCCATTGTATGTGGTAACGGGTACCGCTACAAATGTAATTAGCAGAAACTTTTTACAGACCCTAACTTCTTGTGAACCTATCATAAAATAGTAGGTATTATTGTCGGTAATTTTGACTCTTCGGTATGCAGGCGGAATCAGTTTCATACAAGACGCGAGAAAGTCTCTTTGTCTCATGTGTGTTCCCAGCTCCCAGTAGGATTGAAAAATCGTATTTCTATCTTCAGAAGAAACTTTAGTGTAACACGAAAGTCAGCACTTATCAGGGCAAGGAGGAAGAATTGATTTTGCTGCTACAATTTTTCCTCTTTTTGTAGTATACTCTTGGCCACTGTTTTTCAAACGTTTGGATATGACTTGTTTCCACTCATTCATATTTCTTTGACGTTTTCTAGACAGTTTGTTTGATTCCTGCTCTAAATTAGCTGTTGGGTGTGGTGTTGGTTCTGGTTCACTATTGCCTTCATTATTTTGTAAGTCCACCGTAGTATTACGTTCAAGAAATCTGCTTCGAGAACTAGATGACCTGCTGCTAGAACTGGATGAGCTGCTGTCAGAACTAGAAGAATTGGATACGTTTCTCGATTTGAAGAGTTTAGTGTAGTTTTTAGCCTCTTTCACATTTGGTTTGTATTCTGAACCGGAATCGGATTGTGAAAAATCTCCATTTTCTTCAGACTCGGTATCGTTATTACCCGGAGTTTAATTTATAATGGGTGGGGTTGCTATTACATTACCTCCCTAGCAGATATGGTTGTCAAGGATGAATGTATCGCTTCTGTAGTTTCAGGTATCATCGGTATTGGATCCTGATTTTCAGTCATTGCCATCTATCCACTTTTCAACCATTGACGTAGAATTAATTTTAGAAGTAGCATTTGTCTTTTTAAAACTATTGTATTCTTCAAAACTAGATTTTTCTAAATTTTCATTAATCTGAGGTTCATCAATAGTTCTAGCTTGTATATTAAATTGATCATCGACCATCCTCAAAATTTTTCTGCCTCGAGATTACATTTTTATTCCCTAAAAGCGAAAATATTCAAACGTTTAGTTCGGTTTATTAATCAACAAAACAAAAATAAATACACGTCAAACCTATAAGAATCCGTTTTTGCATCAGGGGTTAATAAATGGCAAAAATGGCATCGGAATTATCGTACAGATCAATAAATAGACACAAGATATTGTAAAGAATACGATGGAAATGTCATCAATTTTACATAAAAAATAAAACGGTTGGAATGACAAAGTCTTAAATGCTATTATATTTTATCTGTATATGACAAAATTGGAATGACAAAGTCAGATTTGGTATAAAGACTAGGTTATGTTTACGTATTGGACTCACAAAGGCACAACTACCCGAAGGACTTTGTTCCGTCAAATATGTACTCTTATATTAGGCATAAGTACACAAAATGTGACCATGTCTTTCCAAAATATTAAACAAAAAAGGGCATATTTACCTTAATGACCTTGACGCTCCAGTACACAACCACTACTCACGCGGGCGACGCCACAATTGACCAATGAGATTTTGTCGCGCCAATATCATTCAAAAAACGAACGAATGGTACAAAGGCATTACTGCCCTCTGGCGAAAATAAACTGAATCTAGTGAATGTCTTTGTTCCTACAGGTAGAAATTAGTTTTTTAGGCACTTTGGCATAATACTCATTTTCGGAAATTTTAGCACTTCGGCCCTTGTCTTACCGAAGGTGCGATATGTAATAATGACTGATATTGAAAAACTCCTCTACTATATTTCTAAGCATTTTCTTTGCACAAAATAAATTTCATTTCTAAAAAACAAGAGGTTTTCAAGGAAAAATTTGTTTTAAATAATGCAATTTAAACTTTGCGCCAATACGCTACAATAGCAATGGCGTCTATTGTGACGTCTCGCTTTCTTAAATCGGGAACAGCTTGACAGTTTGCACAATTCAAGGGACGCGGTGATATTTACGAAAGCGTGACGTCATTCGTTCTGATCGGTGTTTCAGTTACCATGGCGGATTGCAGTATTTTAAACTATTATTTTATTGAAAATCTTATTAATCTTAATGTTTATATTAAAGTTTCCATCTTATAAAGGTGTCCCATAAATCGAAGTCAAGCTGAAAACTTCAGATAGATCAAACCACAAGACCTATGAAAAAATTTAAAAAAAAATTCTAAGTTACGTAGCTTAGAAACTGTAGGCATTTTAAATAAAATCTAAAAAATGGCCATCTTGTGGTGCTTCTTTGGATTCTGTATTTTTTAATAATACAGCTACCATGTACATATAGTCCAAAAGATTACAATTACCATGCAAAAAATACAAAAGATTACAATGCCTCAAATAAAAACTAATACAATTTTTACCCAAAGAACCCAAGAAACGGAGGTCTCATGATTTGGTCCATCGGGGATTTTCGGCATGACGTTGACTTCTGGAACGCTGTATATTTCTCTAATATCATTTATTCTAATTTTTCAATACATTCATCATGCCTATTCTGCCTGCCCTATTTTATTCACCCCCAATCCTAAATAATTATTTTCTCCTCGCTTCGTATGCGGCGCAGTAGTGTCGCGGACACTGTACTACTTTGGAGTGCCATTTGTCGGTTCATTGCGTCATATCGGTTGTTGACTCTGACTGCAAAGTAGGCCTAACCACCGTTGTAGACAGATTTATTGACTTGTTTTCGGTGTGTTACTACCGTGTAATTGTATAAAAATTAAGGTTTTCGACCAATGTGTTTTACCAATGATCACATATGGCACAGTGGATTCCTGCGGCTGAGGAAATTAAATCTGTGTTAAAAAAGAAATTAATTAAGTATTACTTACATTGCTTAGTTTAATTAAACATTACATAGATATATATTTAGATTAGATTAGATTTTAGATTACTTGTAATTATTGAGTAATTAGCGACCCGCCCCCGGCTTCGCCCGGGGTGCAACTTTTATACATTTGAACATTCCCCGTTTATTAGTGAAAACTGAATTAAAATCAGTCTACTCGTTCACGCGTGATGCCGTGACCAAGGGAAATGGGGATTCATTTTTATATATAGAGAAGATTATATATTATGTGAAATCGTTTGATTACATAGTCAACAGTTTTATGGGACAATGTTAGTATTAAGTTTGTATTCATTATAGTTATATGTATTATTCATTATATATGTATTACTAGCTGACACCGCAACTTCGTACGCGTGGTATTCGGTATAGCGCCTAACTATTTTGTTTGTAAACAGATTGGAATGAAACAAACACTAAATGAAACAGCTTACTACAATACGTCAAAGAAAACCGCATTCAAATCGCTTAAGCTATTTCTGAGATTAGCGTGCACAGACAGACAAAAATTCTAAAAACTGTTTTTTTGACCTCGGTAACATAAGTACAGCGTGTACAAATTATTTTTTCGAAAAAAATATTTAATGTACACACGGCTCGTTTACGATTTTATTATAATAGGATGTAGCATTTATGTGCTAGTACTAGCTGAATTCGGCCACGCTTCGCTTGCGACCCATACGGGAGACGGCGTGCGCCTGGGGTGTGCGGTACTGGACACTGCTTTTATATAATACTATTGATCGTAGCGTGATGTTATATAGCCTTCCTTAACAAATGAACTATTCAACACAAAAATAATTTTTCAATTCGAACCAGTACCTTGAGATTAGTGCGTTCAACCAAACATACAAACAAAGAAACTCTTCAGCTTTATATATTAGTACTAGTAGGTTGCTCGATGCCGCGGGCTGCAAGCAGCCCGCGGAGGGCTTTCGCAACCAGGGTAGGTTGCTCGATGCCGCGGGCTGCTTGCAGCCCGCGGAGGGTTATCGCAACCACGGTAGGTTGCTCGATGCCGCGGGCTGCAAGCAGCCCGCGGAGGGTTATCGCAAGCAAGACGGATAATGCCATCCATTTCGTCAAAAGTAGCGATTTTGTATGGAAGGGGGGTTAATGGGGGGAGGTGGGGTAAGGATAGTGGTCCCAACCGATGGACCTCGGGGAGAAATGGTTATGCGCCAAAGACACGATATCACTATTCCCTATGGTTGTGGAGTTACGGGGATTGGAAATTTCAAAAAAGTTGTATGGAGTGTAAAAAAAATGTATGGGCGGGGTGGGGATGGGTCACGATTTGGTAACCCCCGATGACCCTCTATGAAATTCCGTAAACCCCGCCCCTCTGTCGCTCATAGTTTCCGAGATCCCTTCGCCGACTTTTCACCAGGTCGAGGTAGCGAGGTCTCCGATTTAATTTGTCGATAAACTTTTTCGTACTCCACGATGGGTCACTCGAATCTACTCCTCCGTCACCCCTTCCCGGAGAAAAGTATGAATGCGTGATATGTCAGTGGTATTTCGGCTTTATAGTTTTATATTAGTATAGAATTATAGATTACAGGTATCTGCAGCTGTTACATTTGATCATTTTTAGCAGGATAATAAATAGTGTAATATATACTTATACAATAGTTTAGTTTAGTATTAGTTATAATTATTATAGTTAAGATTGATAATGCTTCGCTATCGCATTAGGCATGCCTGTTATGGTAGTCGTAAGTGATGTAAATAAATAAATAAATAAATAAGGTCAACAACTATAAATGAAAGTATAGAAAAGGACGAGAAACAAAGCAAGACTTAAAATTTAAGCAATTATGAAAATTAAAATAATAATAATGAAATAACAAATGTAAATGCGATATATGTATGTAAAATAAAGGAATTGTATTATAAGCGATCTAATCAGTCAAAAATTCAATATTCGAAACTCATTCCAGATTTGAGTTTCAAGATGTCAAGATTTGCACAGCGAATATTTATTGGTTGGTCATGAAGGAACAAGAAAACTGAATGTCATCTCTGATATTCAGCAGTTACCCATGGTCATCGCAAATAAATTATTATTATTATTCCTTGTCTAATAAATAGATCGAATCAGAAATGAGGATATCCGTAGACAAACGAGTCACCGATATAACCCGGGATGTGTTTCAATCGAATCGTTTCATTGAACGCGAAAAAAACCTTGAAGTTAATGGATATTTGGTGTTTTGCCAACATTTATAGTTGGTAACGGTTTCCTTTGAGAATATTTGGCAAACATTAGGGCGAGGTTGTTGACTCCTAAACATAAGTTGTTAATGAGACTACAATGTGATAGGTACGAAATTTAGTGATGGATGGATTATTTAGAGTTGTTAGATTCAATTAATAAGCGAAAATCTATAAATAGGATATATTAATTTAAATCATTGTCATCAACTCAGCCGTAGGACGTCAACTGCTGGACAATGGCCTCCCCCCCCTAATTTTCCAAAAGAAGCAGCCTGGATCCGCCGTCGACACACGGTCCTTATCAGGTCATCTGTCGACCTTGTGGATGGACGTCCTATGCTACGCTTGCCGGTCCGTGATCTCCTCTCGAGAACGTTCCGGCACCAGCGGCCGTCGGGTCTCTGTACTTAATATGTGTCCTACCTGCTTCAACTTAGGAATTAATTATTAATATTTGAACTTTGGATAAATTCATTTGGAGTTAATAGCTTTCTTTGGATCCAGACTGCTTCTGGCCGGTTCTATTGGAGAATTACGGGTTTTTTTTGTTAATAAGAAAATTTTCAATCTTGTTTTAATGAGCGTTTTAATCATTGTCTGCCCACAAGTGTCCACTTATTATGAGCGCCATCACACTCGGTCCTTCGTCTTCCATCTATCATCAGTCCAACAAGCAGGTGGTCAGGTTTTTGTGATATAAATGTCTCTTATTGTCCTCTCCATAGCTCCGCTAGGTGACTTGCAATTTGTGAAAGAATATTATGTCAGTGTTCTGTCCACATCTTAGTGATGTCTACAGCTGTTGTTGAAGTCGTTAAAGAATTTTTTTTGAACACACTATTTACGTGCTTACAAAGAAAGTTCTTTGCAGTCTCAACTATAGCATCAACGGTTACCTCAAATTTTTTTGAAATGGCGCTATATGTTCGTCTTACATCCAATCGCCGAGATAATATTTACTTATGCATGATATTTGTGGAATATTTCAGCTGCGGAAGTGTTGGCAACGCAACGGCCCATAGTGCGGTGTCGCCCTTTACACGCAGCCACACTGGAGTCGAGGAACAAGGCTAAGAAGTGTGCCGAGTTTTTGCAGCCATACAGGTCAGATTAAGGACAATTAATATTAATAACGATAATTTCATACATATCCTTCAAATCACTTCATAAAAAAAATTAACTTAAACTTGTGATTAAGTTGTACTCTGACTTGTTAAGATCTACAAGTATTTAATTTAATCAACCATCAGGGGTCATAGTAATAACATTTATGGTTAATAGTGAGAATAAATTTTATTTGCAACAAATTATCCGGAAGCTATAATAAAAAAGTATTGTATAAAATATATGGAAACCAATTTTTTTCTGTAATTTGGTAACACTATATTGTATTGTATGAAATATAAGGTTTGAATGAACATACGATATTGAAGTAAACAGTTTTTGTTCATCTTACTTTGGGATGTCTGCGAATTTTGCAATAGATACATGATGATTACAGTCTCTTTCTCCTTTGTTACATTCGAATGAATGATGTTTTTTTTTTTAATTTTGAATCGGTGTTTTAATTACAGACAACGTCCGGAGACCTGCACCGCTCTGGCGAGGCGTCTGGTGACGGGAGCTCTCGGCGTCAGACTCAGCACTGCTCAGCAGGAGAGAGCGGAGGAGAGACGCCTCATCACCATCGCCAGGGGTCAGTATTTTTTGTTAAAAGGGACCAATTTATTGCCTTTGAAGGAACACACACACACACAGTGAGAGAGAGGGGGGGGGGGGGATATTGGAAACTTTTGTAATGAATATTAGTGTGTTCTTTCGCTGTTGACGTCAGTGGGGCCCAATTTTATATATTTTTAGACGATCCTTCGGGAACCGAACATTATTTCAAGATAAAAAGTATCCTATATTTTAAACCAGGTAATAAACTATCTATGTGCCAAATCTCAATCCAAGTCCAAATCCATTAAGCCTTTTTTACGTGAAAGACATCACCATACATTGTGATAACTTTGATAACTAGTCCTTTTCCTACTAAGTCTTTATAAGATATGGGCTTTCTGTAGAGCTGGTCATATTGAGATTCAGTCTTTATTTTGCAGATCTAGTCATTTAGATACTAACCCAAAAATATTAGCTTTCTCCAGTCCTTTTTTCACATTCCTCAGTCCGCGAAATTTACTTAAAAAGGGATCCAAAGTTTTCGCTTGAATGTGTAGATTATAACGTATAACGTAAGAGATATATTTTGTATTTTCAGAGAAAAAAAGGCAGGCGGCGTTACACAAAGAGGCGGCGTGGGATGGATCGCTGGCGAATCAATCACAGGTCGCGGATTCGTGAGGTGAACCACTCATTCATTCACTCATCTTAAAGTCAAAACAGTCACATTTAGTAGCCATTATTCGCTATTCGTCATTATTTATTGTTTGTCGAATAGCGACAATGGTAGATCCTTATAGAAATACCCAGGTTTTTTAAAATTCTTTTAACTAATTCATATGTTAACTAATTCTGGAATAAAAATATCTCTGTTTGTTAGTTCAGCCAAGATATATATACAAATTGGTTCATACCTAATAATGAATGTACTTCAATACCTAATGATGACTTCCAGACATTTTATTGCACCAAATCTAAAGAAATTAATTGTGCTTTTTTTAGCTTGAAATGCTTTAAATAAAAGATATAACGCCTGATGTTCATTGGCGGCTGACTTTATACTTTAGCTCGTGTCTGCGGATTCGGCCGCGTGGAATATTTAGTCTATGTCCATACTAAAATTCTATACTAACTAATGGTGAAAGATTTTAAATCGGATGAGTACTTTCGAAGATTACCTCTTATATATGAACTTTCGCATTTATAATTTACTAGCTGGTGCCCCCGACTTCGTCTTGACTTGTGACGACGGTGGCGCCGCGCCGTCACGGCAAATGTGGCGCCCAATTTTTATATTTTTAGACTATCCCACAGGAACCTTACATTTTTCCATGATAAAGAATTGAGTAACAAATATAGTTTCGCATTTATAATATTAGTTGGATTAAGCGTTTTATCATCAACATTTATCATTTAACAATAATTTTAATATTGAGAATGAACTCACAGTTTAGCAAAAACGAAAATTCAACTTGAAACTAGATTCATTGGACTAAATTAACGCAAAAACGAGTTTGGCATTTGAGTTGAAATTTGGCACACAGATAGTTTATTACCTGGATTGTAGAATACTTTTTTTATCCTAGAAAAATGTTAGATTCCTGTGGGATTTTCAAGAAACGAAGTACAGCGCGCGCGAAGTAGCAGGTAGTAATGTATATTTTACATTACATCCCACCGCTGGGAAGAGGCCGCTTCTATTCTAAATAAGGAAGTACAGTCCACTGCGTAATGGTAGAATTTTATGTTTTTTTATATTAATGTCGACAGACAGGCTGACGGTCCATAACACAAGTAACGCCACGTGTGTTGCAAGTACGATGCCGACCACAGTAGGATAGAAAAATGGGCTCTGGCATCGCTTACTTTCTTACCAAAACACAACCTTTTATTTCACGGTGGTCTTCTGTAAAGGGGTGGTTACTGCCGCCGAACGGGCTGCCCGAATGACTGCGAAACGCAGTGTTTGCCCTGCCGCTACTTGTCTTAGAATATTATTAGACTTTTAGTATATACATATGTCCCAAGTTTTTCTTCAGCTATAGAACAGAGTTCTATCTTCATTCTAATACAGAATAATTATTAATTTCAGGATGCCACAAGATGTAATCGGACAAAATACACGAGAGCTCTCAACTAGTTGAATTATATAATAATGTCTACGTAACGTTACCTTAGTTTTAGGTATAAAGTATTTTTGTAAACGGGATTACTTATATATACAATATGTATGTATTGTACGTATTTCAGAATTGTTTCATGGCCGCTCGCGTTTCACGTCACCGTAACGAACATCAATAGGTCACTTTTGACAGCTGTCAAACCTTTTTTCTCTAATGACAAAAATATTTTAAATGTTGATTGTATAAAATGTATTAAAATCTGATTCTAGATTTTTTCTGTTATGATTTTTTTTTCTAATTATATTTAAAATTGTATTCAACTTATTACAATTAACCTAAGTTTAGGTTTTAATTAAATTCAGTTTTTTAAGGAATTCTATGAACACTGATTCTAGTCGCACTTATGCGGTTTTTCAATAAGAAACAGCAGAAAACGACTCTTTAATTGCATTTTTAATGTAGAAAAATTATATGTTTGGAATTAAATTATAATGTATTAGTTTTGGATTATATTCGCCATCCAATGAGTACACGATTGGAATATTTATGTTAGGTATATAATATGTATATATTTTATAAGTAAAATAAGAAACTTCAGTTAATGTTTTCACGTGTATACTTATAGAAAGCAAGAAAGAAATATATAATTGCCTGTACAGATTACGGGCTTTTGGTAATTTAATTTCAATTTGGACATACATTTTTTACACAATTTGAAAAAAGAAATACCAAGGTAGGCTGATTCTATTTGATTCACGCTAAGATACCACCACCTCGATAAGTTTAGAATATTGAGACAATAAAATCGCAGTTAATTAAATTTAACAAAATGGCTAATTTTATTTGTAACTGCATTTGTTTATGTAAATATTGGATTGTACGTATATATTATGTGCTCATAGTAATGTCTTTTTATTTAAAAAAAAAAAAATTCTTGCAGCACCTGACTAATTTTTATTTTAAAATCGACAGCTAATAGTTCAAAAGATCGCATTTTAGATAATACCTTTACTTATTTGAGATTTGTCAAAGTTATTTGAGAGCTGTCAAACTTGATCTATTATAATATAAGTAATAAGAAAATGATATAAGAAGACACTTAAAATATTGGTACATCGAACTTTTGAATGAGGATTTCCCGCAAGATGTATTGATAATATTTCTCGGTCAACAGAAGGCGTTATTGCAGTGAATTGGGCGATTTATCTTTGAATACAATATATATAAGTATTTATTGACCGATGAGTTTTAAATTTTTTTTTCTAATATTCATTTATAGCTAGCTGGTGCCCACGACTTTATCCGCGTTAAAATATCTTACTATACAAAGTTGGGCACAATTTTTTATATTTTTAGTCGATCCCTCGGGAACCTAACGGTTTTTTTTTTTCGGGATCCAAATCCGTTCAACCGTTATCGCGTTTTTGAGGAATAAACGTCGTCACAAACTTGCATTTATAATATTGGTATGATTTTGAATGAAGTGCATAACAACATACAAATACTAATTGGTTTACTTTGCTTAGCGCTTACACAAAGTGAATTTATAAGCACTTTCAAAATATTTTCAGACTTTACCTAAAAATTTATATATAGAAAAGAGTTTTATATAAAAAAGTAGTAAAAAATTGACCATCGAGTGGTAGCGCCGAGGTCGACATGTTGACATGTTGGGGAAAAATTTTCTTCGCATTTTATATGAAAACTCAAAGTTTATTTACATTTAATTACAGTATTTATGTGCCATTTCGATGACTTTTTGGCCATCTTTCAGGTAGTGACATGATCCCGTTGCTGTAGAAATTTTGAAACTTCTGACAAGTAGTTTTGGCAGTCCTCTCTTGATGTTAACCTGACACTGCCTAAAGAAATCAGAAGAGACCGAAATAGGTGGAAATCTGAAGGTGCAAGGTCAGGCCTATGTGGCGGATGCATTAACACCTCCCAGCCAAACTCTTAATTTTTGCTGAGTGGCTAAAGTCTAGCGTTGTGATCTTTTATCACCACAACTAACTAACATTCTATTGATCAATTCCGGCCACTTTCTCTCAACTTCTTTAATCTCATCAGTTGTTGGCAGTAGAGATCCGAATTGATGGTTCTGGCCGGCGGTAAAAGCTCATAATGAACAATCCCCTACCAATCCCACCATACACACAGCATCACCTTATTGCGACTTAGCCCGGGTTTTGGCACAGTCTCTGAAGCCTGACCGACCTTTGACCACGCGCTTTTTCGCACGTTCTTGTACGTGATCCACTTTTTATCACCAGTTATCAATCTCTTCAAAAACGGTTCGGTTTTAAACATTTTAAAATTTTAAAATGTATCGAATTTCTTCATTAAATTCACTCATTTTAATAGAAAGAAAAACAAATGAAAAATAGCTGGAAACAACGTTTTACTTATTCATTTCTTTCTTTGAAATGTAACCTTTTTAATGTCATCAAAACCAACCAGATACAAAATATAGTATAGCCAAAGATATTTTATTACAAGTTTATACATACTAAATGCGAAGTCTTTTTCCCCGACCTAATTTTTAAATCGATATTTTTTAAATAATGATCGCTGTAAACTTTTTGTTGTTGACATTTTAATATTTATACCTGAGTTTAAAATTCTTGAGAGTTTATTGTAGATAGGTTTAATTTATGTGTCGAAAGTTTTTCTCCCTTTGCAATAGCGCCTTATGTAGATCAAAACATATCACTTACGAGACCAACCGAGTCATGCTCATATTGTTTAAGGGATTATACAAATAATGCCACGTTGGTTGGTTTACTTTCCTATATGATGGAAATAAAATAAAATAATACTCTAGCCTTGAATTAAACACTGTTAGAACAGATTAATAAGTAATTTTCTCATAATATGTATTTGGTAAGTCGAAAAATGTGCTATTTTTGCCATATTTATTTAAATATTTTGCAGTCAACAAATGCTCTTGTCGTTGTTTCCTGTTTACATGGTTCCAGTAAATTCAATCCAGCAACAGGTCTGGAATTTTGATCTCGTCCGTTGTTCCAGACGTGACGGAAACACGTTCAATTTCAAACACTGCTTTGTTCAAAATGATTTTGAAAAGAAAGCTTTAAGAGCCCTCAAAATCTTTATTTCTTAAAGTTAGCGTGCACACCCGAATAAATGTAATGGAGAATAATGGTTTCTCAATGTAAGGACAAGGTTACACTATACGTGCCAAGCTAGGAGCCACGCTTGTGTACAAGATGCAAATTTGGTCACATACAAGGGCGCTTTGCTTGGTGACACTCCATTTCATTTCGCATCGTCTTTGATGGAGAACAGAACATATTATGTCACTCTCTAAGAAATTAGTGTTGATTGAAAACTCAATTAAATTAAATGTAATATAATTCAAAATCGATTTTTAGTGTTTATTTGATGAGTTCCATATTTAAAACGGCAACACTTCAAACTTGTTCCATTGTAAATTGTAAAGTCACTAACAGCCGCACTCAGAGTCGTTTTAACGAATACTTAGCGACTCTTTAGTAAAGATTCAAAAATGTTTACTCTCAGAGACAGTTAATGCTTCATTAGCGGTCCTTAATGACAATTAACTTTAATGACAGCTCAACCCTTACTTAAGCTTCTTAAATGGAGAATTTGACATTTCGAAAGTGAGGTAATCTTATTAATAATAATCTAATATTCCTGGAGTTTTTACATAGGTAGCTAAAATTATTTCAAAAAACAATTTAAATTTAAAAACAAAATTATATCTTGACAAGATGATAAGAATAATAGATACTTTAGGAAAAAAAAGTAAGTATATTCTATGAAAAACTGTCAATTAAAATTGACAATTATGTGAAATGTTGCCGTATTTAAGAAATCTTGACTTTTTAATTTATTTAATTATAATTACGTCTATTATTGTTAATTTTAAGTGATAATAATAAGAAAAGAACCGTTTCACTGATTTTTTTGAAAAACTTTTTTTTTTTCTATACATAAATTGCTTTGTCTAATGATATCGTGTCATTGAGTTTTTTCTTATGACAACACTGCACGTTATCGATATGCATTTCGATAGAACGCACAGTCCTATGCTTACTTGAAGTGGTATTTAACTAATGAACCATTTATTTTCGTCTCAGGGAGCCGCGACTCATTAACGTATTTAATTGTATTTAGTTAAGTGTCTATCAGTACTAATTTAATGAACGTCTCTGAGTGCGGCAGTAAGAGACTTTACCAATACGTTGGTTAGGCACCTGCATTGGAACGTGTCGCTTGCAGTGTGGGCAACACGATAGACACTAGGATCTGTCATTAAGCGAGTAGCTTGGCTCTTAGCACTAAAGCTGCGGTTATGAAACCAGCGGAGCGAGGCAGCGGGGCACAAATGTATGGAACTTAAGCTTGGTGGCGACCGGAGACAATGTGTTGCCCGCGAAGGGACCCAACCCGCTCCGTTCCGCCCCGCCCTGCTCCGCTGGTTTCATAACATCAGCCTTTGTGAGGCTCTTTGTAGTATGGCCATTGCCTAATTTATTTACAATTTGACATCACTCTCATGTAAAAGTCCCGCAGGTCTATCATGCATGGAGAATTATTATCGATTTCCTCGACGTCAGGGTGTTACTACACCATCGTCGATCGACAGTTCCTACCAAATTAGTCGACCGATGCATCGATCGACAGTTCCTCCTTAAAAAAAGGCCACATCCATCGTTTGCGCCTCTGTTAATAAGAGTACGAGGTAACATGGTCGTACTGACTAACAGCACGTTATATTCTGATTGATTGAGGTAGCGCTTTATGGGTGATCAATCATCGATCGACGATCACTCCATCGCGAATCGATGATAGACCGATCAGTCAAAACTACCACACAAATCGATCGACGTCGATCAATGGCATCGATCGATTGGTTTTCTTCTAGAACGTTTGTTATTTTTCATTTATGTCTGTATAAGAACGTGGTTTGAAGAGTAACCATCTTTGGTCCAATATTAAGAACTTTTGTAATAAAATATTGCGAGTGCATGAATTTATTGTTATAATACTTTTGATATGTTAATGAAATGTAATGCAATACTTATTGGGGTTATTTAAACCCGGAGAATATCACAAACTACGTACTTTACCTGGACACGTATTTGGTAGTATGCGATTCTAAATATTGTAATATGCATAATAAGACGGTGAACTACATATGAGATTGACGCAAACTATGGTTTTTTCAAGTCATATTAATAATTCGAATGTTTATAGTTTTTAAGGCTGTTTTTATATCTATATATTTTTTATTTAATTTCATCATAATTACGTCACCATTGACAACATGTCCCAATTTGTGCTATATTTTGTCAATGCCAAGTTTACGATATGTATAGTTTTTTTGTTAATTATATTTTAAGCTTGTCTTATTTGATGATATCACTTAGTCCAAATTATATTAGATATTATTATTTTATCATAGCTAATTGTAACCTCTGTGCGTCAGACGTCGACTGTCAATGTCATTCCATTGAGACATGTCATTGCAAATTTTGCATTCAAATTCTGATGGCCCCGCGATAACGGAATCTCGTTATTTATATGAATTAACAATTAATGGGGATCATTTGCATAATATCATTGTCTATATAGTAATTTTGTTAATATCTATGATGCTACAATTGCCATAAATAAGAGAGAAACATAATATAATGTACCAAATATAGTTTTTTTTATTTAAAAAAAAATATATATATTTAAATTAGCTTTAACTGTATTTCACTGAGAATTGATTCCAAAAATTTCAACATCACAAAGTTAGTATTTATTTGAGCAACTTAATTTTGTATTTTACACACAGGATTAAGGTTGCTATTCAGTTTAAAAACCTTTTAAAATCCAATATAAAGATAAATATAGATCAAGCTTTCATAATTTAAAAAGAATGCTGTGTATTGATATTTTTATAGGACAGTTTTGTCCTGTAATAATTTTTTAATTTTAATACCTAAAAAAAGTATTCGTTATGAAAGCTTGGATAGTGATTAATTAATCCCGTTTAAAAGCGGGCTTACGCTCCGGTGGGAAGATTTACGTATGCCTAATATTTTTCTTTTGTTTTGCCAGAGTCAATATTTGAGGATGAATTTTTCAGTCACTGTACAATGTTATAATTAGAATCTTTGACATATTATTATGTATAAAAATGTGTTTGGTTTCATATATGGTTTATCCTATAATTGGATTATAATTTATACCAAAAAATTGGCCAGTGACTACAAGTTTACTACTATTGCAAGAAATAAAGAATTTTGCTAAATATTTTTGTTTTTTTTTCCCTATAATACGTTTGTTACACTACTAGAGACAGTCCAGTCGCTTGATACATCGCAGTTTATTATACAATAAAATGCTTATAGTAGCAATCTATAAGCATTTTTTTATAAAGCGAAAAAGGTGACAGGCAGGCTGACGGTCCACTTGACAGTATATAGCTACCGTCTACTAAAGACAGACCAGAGGCAGTACAGGTTCGCCTTCAGAACTTGCACACTTCAGTTTGAAACTATTAAGGTCTTGGCTCAACTTGTGAAAATTATAATAAAAAAAATGTCAAGCGAATTTAATTAATTCATCGGCCGTTTTAAATTGACGAAATCGGCTCGATAAGGTTTATATAACCTTGTTCAAGAATTGGATTTTAAAACCTGTAGAGTTAAAAGCGTTTAACCGAACAAACAAATTCTTCAGATTTATTGTATTTATTGTTAAATTTGTTTTAAATAAATATATCTTTAACAAGTTTTTTATAACTAACCAACATATACCTAGCATACGAGCTGATGGTACTCGTACTATAGGGACAGATCTCAAGAGGGTGGTTTTATAAGATAGCGCTGCTGTACCTGGGTTGATTGTAGAGTAAATAGGTTTACAAAAAAGAATATTAAGTTTTTTTTATGAGGGCGGCAGGTAAGCTGACGGTGTACTTGTCTTCTATAGGTATAAGCAGTATATGTTCTATTTTAAAAATGTTTCGAACAAAAGTAAAAATCATCAAAATGGAGTCCGCTTGCTAACAGAGACAAACTTATATTTGAATACTGATTAAACTGATAAAAAATTGCTAATTACCATCAGTAGGTATAGTACTCGACTGCACAACTCGCCCATCTCCTAATCTAATGTTAAATTTATGGTCATCGGTCCACCTTGTGGGTGGACGTCCTACGTGTTCTCCGTACTATGTGTTCTGACGTTGTTGCCGTTACCTTGGCCGCTATCGTAGTCAGGAATAGCGAGGCCGCCGGGAACTGGGGCCCTGGTCGCGTTAATGTTGGTCATAGGAGTGCATTTTGCCAGCAGGTACTCACTACGCTTGGCAGGCGGGTTGGCGAGTGCTGTTAAACATAAGTGTCTGCAAAGGGCGTTGCTGCCCACCCTTTGGGAATTTTCCCTTAGCCGATTTTTACGGCACCCACGTGTTAAGGTGGGGGGACATAAAAAAAAACCAATTGGTTATGGGCCCAGCACGCTTCCACTGCGCCACTCTGCTGCAGTTTTTTAATTTATAGTATTTGCACATCTATTTAATAAATAAGCTGATGTCGTGAATGCTTCTCCCCATAATTCTTTAGGTAATCTCATGTCAAATAATAAAGCTCTTGTTCTTTCCATTAAAGTTCTATTTAATCTTTCAGATTTCCCATTATGTTGCGTTGTATAATCTATATTTATACCCTTTTTAATACAGTATGTCTGTAATTGTTTGCTAACATATTCTCTACAATTATCACATCTTAAATTTTTAACTTTACATTCAAAATTATTTTCTGCCAAAGTAATATAATTTACAATTTTATCAAATGCTTCCGACTTAGATTTTAAAAGCTATACTTAAACGAAATGAGTGTAATCATCCAAAAAAAAAAAACAATAATTCTAAGCTGGTACCCCATGGCAATATGGCGGTCACAAAATAGACCTTCTCTTTAATATCTCTTTATATGCTTGCTCGTAAAGAAAAGCCTTGGATCCTCGATTATAGTTCTTTGTTGTTTTCTTAGCATCTGTGAAATACGATTTTTAAAAATTATTTATGTCATGAGTTTTACACATTCATTTTTTAAGGAAACTACCTATTATTGGGGTCAATTGTAACGTTACAATCAACCCCTCCAAATTTGGCACAATTGTCCCTTAGTGTCCATTTTGTAAAAAACTAAGAAAAAAACATGTTGCCAAAGAAAAAAACAAACAGCTTACCCTAGTGTTCCTGAATCCCATCGATGCGAATAGTAGTGACGTGGGTGTAAAATACACATTTATTTGCAATTAACGAAAATACTTACAGCAATCGCCCGAACAATTCACAGCTCCAATACAGACGACAACTCAATACTGCATCCGCCGCTGACTGGCAAGCAAGTCCGGACACGCACAAGTATTATTTTTTTCCATGGAGGTATCTAATATATACTACGTAGTATGTAGTATATAATACTTCCATGGTTTTCTCGTACTTACACATGTTTTGCGTTGTTTGACCCTGGTCTATCCTGTTTGAGGCATGATGAAAAAATGTTCTCCTTTTTGACGACAAATGACAGGCTGACGATCCACTTGATGGTCCACTTAACGCCACAAGTGCTGCGAGTGCGCTCAGACCATAGCAGGATAAGGGAGAAGGGATAGGGTACCTAATGAGCTCTGGCATCCCTTACTCACTCACCGAAATACAACAGCACACATGCTGTTATTTCACGACGACGACGGCCTTTTCTGTAAGGCGGTGGTTATGGCCGTCAGACGGGTTGCCCAAATGACTGCGAAACTCAAGTATATCCCCTCTGTCTCTACATAATAACTAAGTAATTTGAACAAAACGGTCGCTAGTTTATAATATTAGTAGGTAAATTAGCTCAATTTATTAAGAGTAGGTACTTTTCCTGATTGAAATGTACGCTTTTAGTACTTTTAAGTAGGCTCTGACTCCTGTACTCCTGACATAGATTTGCAGTTTTGAATAAACGAATTAATCTTTTCTATAAGTACTTACATAGTTACAATTTCGAATTTCTAACACCATTTTAACGAAATAAAATTTATAGTCTCATATTTTATTTCAATATGGCGTTGGTGAAAGAAGTCTCAGAGATTACCGATTACATAAAAACAATATGGGCTACTATTTTCTTTTTGTGTGAAAAATAATAAAATATTTACTATGGTAGGTACTTCTTTTTAATGTTGTAACAGTCTTATATTTTTTATTAAGAAATGATATTATCAAAATTGAATGCGATATTATGCGAGTGTGCGTTGGACTTGCACCAGCTAGTCCCCCCTAGCCCCTTCTAGTTCTACCATCGGACAACAAGGCGCACATTTAAATGTCACCCTTATATGGTTGATATACCTAAAATCTGCACGTTGCGGTTCGGGTCAACTTTTCCGATTCGAACTGCTAGCGTCTGGAACCAACTTCCAGCACCCTTGTTTCCGCAAACCTAGTCCAGGGTTAGTGTTAGTCCAGGCTTGTAGACAAGCATGTTCCATCTTAGATCGCGTCATCACTTACCATCAGGTGAGACTGCGGTCAAATGCTTGATCTATCATTATAAAGAAAAAAAGGTTAGGGCGAATGAATGCGACAGAAGATAATCGTTTGTATAGCGTCTTTCAATTGTTTGGTTACTATAGTCTTGTAGAATTTTCTTTTCAATTTATTTCTTCTAATCTAAACTTTACTTAGGTACCTCTATTTTCTCATATGGGATCTAATACAAATAACTGATCTGATGGTGCACACATCTTGTTTATTTACTTCAATACATTAAAATATTCACAATAACTTATAATATCTATTTTACCAAACATTTTAATCTGATGTACAAAAACACACTCTTTTCTTTTCACTTCAAAATCATATTCTATACTTTTTCTTTTTTCATGTTTGAATATCAAACCTTTTTAAGTCAGCCAGTATTTAAGTTCAAAATACATTCAAAAAAGTTCAAAAGCCCATATTAAATCACTAGCCCACATTTAGTTACTTTTCTCTAAGTCAGTTGGACTTACTGATGGTTCACTTGATGATAAGTGGCTACCGTCGCCAATTATAGACTGTTTTATTTCAAGATGGCGTCTTTGAAAGAACTTTTAGAATCAGTTTAGTAGTTTCAGAGATTACCAATTAAATAAGTCAGTTGAGTTAACTGCTGACGGTTTACTTGACGATAAGTGGCTACCTACTGTCGTCTAAAAACAAGCAAAACCGAGGGAATGCAAGCGGACCGAGGAATAGGTTCTGGTAACTCTTGCTCACTCATTGAAACACAACAGCACTCTGGCATATTTACACAACAGCACAAGTGCTGTTATTTCAAGTTGTCTTCTGCAAGGGTTTAATTAACAGAGCTTTACTATGTCGTGGGAATACTAAAGAAGTAAGAGTATACTAAATTTTAAATCAATTGAACCTGTGGAAGTTAGTGAAATCCCTTCGTCAACTAGGGAATGAGCTGACGATCTTCAAAAACCTACACAGATCTTCATAAATTATAGCTAAGAACCAACTCGATCATATCAGGTTTCAAACAGAAAAAAACCGGATCAAAATCGGTCAATCCTTTTTGGAGCTATGATGTCACAGACATACCCACAGACACACGGGTCAAATTATAACGCCCCTCTTTTGCGTCCGGCGGCGTAGGGAGTTAAAATGATGGCATAATATTGACAGATACTTTGCAATAAATAATTCACTTTGCCTTTTCCTTTCCTAAATCTATCAATACAACAATAATAATTGTATTCGAAACTAGATTTTTAATTAGCCGAAAGCAAGTCTAGTCTGAGGTCGACAATGGTGTTGCAACATGCAGGCGACACGCGACAAATCGGTCGATTACGGCCATTATTGGCCGATCGAAGGTCGAAGGCTTAAACTTATTATGTTCAGTTATGAGACTGTGACGAATTTAGCTATTTGGTAAACAAATATACGTTTTATTTCATTATTTAAGTAAGTACATACAAACTTAGCTACGGAACTGGAAAAAATACATGTTTTGCTTTAAAATACGTATTTTAAAACATCTCGCATGTATTTAAAATACGAAATACAAAATATTTATAAGTTGTGTATATCAAATATACAAAATACAGTATTTTAACCCTACCGCAATACAGCAGAAAAAAACACACAAGATACACAGCATCGCCAATCACATTGCCACTTACAGGGCTTCATTATGTACCCAAACCTAAAGTTGAAAAATAAAATTTATTTTAGACCATGGGGAAGATGATCTAGGTAAAAAGTTAGGATGTGTGTGATTGCGTGGTTGTGTGTGTGTGTCCTTTGTATATTTGTCCTTCAGCGTATCAGTAGCTGCTTGAAGGACGCTCTCGGCAGGTGGAAAATGTCCAAGTCTATAAACTTCTCATTGTAATTTGTGGGTAATCTGTGGTATACTGAGTTAAGGTCGTAATTAGTTCGAGATAGCGGGACATGGAACAATTTTATCCCTCTTCCACGCCTGGCCCAGTCTGAAGCCGCAACTTTTCAGATAGCAGTTTTGGACAGTTAAGAGTCCCAGAACAGATGTCGTGGAGGAATGACATATGGGTGACAGTGCGTCTATCCTCCAAGGTCATCAATGCATGACCTTTGCAAGAATCGCCATTGTTTAAGGGAATATTAATGGGAACGGCGATTAAGCCATCTCACAAACTACAGTTACAAAATACAGTCTGATGTTAGGTAATGTTAACAGAATAGAACTAAAAAAAAACTAATTTACTGATTAATATAGCCGTAATCTCTAATATTAATCAGTAAAAGAAGAATTTCCAATCATGAACTCTAGATTTTTAAATGTACTGCCAAACAGTCTCTGGTTACGAAAACTACAGAGCGCTATTTTCTGCAGAACGCACCCATTATGTAATAAAACCGCTTTTTTATGCTAAGATCTGCAGATAGACTGACTTGGTGGTAGGTGGTTACCGTCGCTTATTACACAAGCAACGTCAAAGCTGCTGCAAGTACGCTGCCGACTACAGTAGGATTAAGGATAGGGGATTAGGAGGGGGATAGGGAAACGGGCTCTGGCATCAAGCCCACACAAAAGCACACGTGCTGTTATTTCACGGTGGTTACTATGGGTGAGTAGCCTGTTACTCGCTGATAATGTAGCTTTGAATGTGAAAGGTGAAAAAATGTTTAAAATCGATCCAGTAGTTTTTAGTTTATTCATTATAAACATTACATACATACAAATCTTTTCTCTTTATAATATTAGTATAGATTTAAAGATCTGAGAAGGATAATAGATGTCCTCCATTTTTTATACACACTGATGATTTGTAGGTGGCCATGGTTGCGTATAAGCACAAGCAAACGTCATAGCGATTACAAATGCGCTGTTGAACTTGATAGGATGAAGGAAAAGGATACGTTGATAGGGGATGAAATGGGAATATGGCATCCCATATTCACTCACCAAAACATTCTGCGCACGCGCTGTTATTTCGCGGCGGTAAAAATTTTACTACTTTTTAGAAGAGACCTAGACAATGATTTATATAAAACTAGCGACCTGTCCTCGGTTTCGCACTGGTGAATTTTTTTTAACAAATTATACACATAAATCCATATTTGTTTATCGCTCTTTCCATTAGTG
Organism: Bembecia ichneumoniformis; assembly: GCA_910589475.2. Taxonomy (NCBI): domain Eukaryota; kingdom Metazoa; phylum Arthropoda; class Insecta; order Lepidoptera; family Sesiidae; genus Bembecia; species Bembecia ichneumoniformis. The sequence goes on along the minus strand of OU342539.1, from coordinate 12,871,711 downwards.
AAAACCGTATCAAAATACATTGAGTGGTCTAAAAAGAAGTTAGCGGAGAGAGAAACAGACAGAGGCGGACAGTGACTTTATTTCATATATATATTTATAGATTATTATCTACAATTATATTTTATACTTATCTATAGATAATATATATTTATAGATTACTAGCGACCCGCCCCCGGCTTCGCCCGGCATGCAATTTTTATATACCCTAAAGCATTCCCCGTTTATCCCTCTTTCCATTAGCGAAAACCGAATTAAAATCGGTCTACCCGTTCACGCGTGATGCCGTGACCAGGGGAAATGGGGATTCATTTTTATATATTAAAAAATATTATTAATATATTTATAGATTATCTATAAATATATAATATAATTTGTAGTTACGAGTACAGTATAACTTATAAGTCATCATTGAATTTCGCTACCTAAAATTATTACTAAGCAATTAATAGCTTATACATCTAACTAAAGATTTATTTGATAACTAACTGAGCCCGTAACTTCGTACGCGTGGTATACGGTATAGCGCGTAACTTTTTTGTTTCTAAACCGATTGGAATGAAACAAACACTAATGTTACAGAAGCTTGCTAAAATACACTAGTAAATACCGCATTAAAATCCGTTAAGCCAACATACAAAAATTCTAAAAACAATTTTTTGACCTCGTTAACATAAGTATAACGTGTACAAATTATTATATATATTTTTTTTAGAAAAAATATTTAATATATTTAATGGCTGGTTTACGACATTATGAAATGAAAGTTTTAAACTGCACTTATACATTGCTGGTTTAAAGTAATGTCTAATGGACTTATAAAAGTAACTGTGTTCATTGTACAGTCAACAAATTGCAAAGACATAAAAACTTCGCAACAATGCACACACAGGATATTTCTTAACGTTCGAGTGACCCGCTCTTAATCTATTGTGGCCGAAACAATGTCGATGCGAATAAGAAAGAATTATAAACAATTAATATAAACATGGTTTGAAATACTAACTTCCAGTTTGTCAAAACGTTCGGGAGAAAAAACACGTTCCTCATTCAATGAATTTATAAATAGCTATTATGTTTCTTATGATAGTTTTATGTCTTCTTGTGCCCGCTGAACCGGAAATGCACTCACTTAATCATCAGACGTACATAACAAGACACTCCAGATCCAATTCAGCTCCATACGAAAGTGGATATGTGTACAATCAAATAGACAACGACCCTGGCACTCTCTCGACGTTTGGTGGCGACAATAGTGATTACAGTATTTACTCAAATGGAGTTCCATCAAAAAGACACAGTGATTATAAATCTGATTACCACAATTCGATGAGTACTATGGATAAATACAGTGATTCTGCAGTGACAAACTACGGTGATAATCCTAAGTATAAATATGAAAGTTATAAATCAACTCCACTATATACCACTATGTCTCCAATTACTGGATCTCTTGTGTATCCTACTGAAATAAGTTATCCAACTTTGCCAATATCTAATTACGCTCTCGATTACGAAATATCAAAGTCTAAATCCAGAGCAGAATACGAATCCGGATACATACCTGCGAAAATCAAGGCAGACGCAATGTACGAAAGACTGATGTCGCTAATGCACTACACTCCGCCCGCTGAAGAAATGAGCGAAATGATGAAAGGATATGACTATCATCACATGGACGACGATGACGTTAGGACGACTTCCAGAAACGTATATGATAGCTGGCCTTATTTCCACAGCCCGTACGAGTATGAATACATGAATTCCGATTATGAAATTGAGAAAGCAAAGGATAAACGAAATGCTCTCGACTCCGTTATCCCTGTTCACGAAAATGTCGAAGAAGTTCTTCCAGCACCTTATATTGTAACTGGACAGGGTATTACAAGCACTGAAAATCCCATTGCGGATAACGGGTTTTTCTCTTACGTACTTAATGATTACTTTGATAAAAAGGACGAAGAAGACCCTTTAGTGTTTAAAGGTCTTGAATGGGGCAAAGATTTTGATCACGGACCTTCATCTAGTGATGACGATATTTTAGGTAAAAGGAACATACGTTTAGAAAGTGGTAAGCATCAATATATACCAGCGAGTTCAGTGATATCTGACATAAAAACTAACAGAGATAAAGATTTCTCAAAGAAATCATATGGAAATTCAGCAACGGAAAAAGGTTACACCAAAGACCATAGATTCGATAAACAAGAAAAAGGCGAAGAGGAGAAAGATCATCATGCAAATGAATACGAAAAGGGTGGGCAGAATTACAATGGATTTAAAACATTCTTAGATACTTTCACTAATAAATACGGTTCCGAAGATAATAAAAAAGACGGAAAATACTCCTTAAAAATGAACCAAGATAAAGGCGAAAAGAAGAAAGGATTCCACAGGGTGTACCATAAGGACGAATATTCTGAAGATAATGAATTTTATGACAATATGAATAAGAAAGCCAAGGCTGAAGAAAGCGGCAGCACAAATGCCCATTCTGGAGGTTCTCATGCATTGTTGCATTCTGATGCAGCTGCATCTTTAGGCAACGACGCTAACGCGTTTCACAAATCTGGCAATTCTGATAAGAATAGTTTTAAAAACGGACACGAAGGACATAGTTCTAGTAAAGGTTTGGATAGTGAATTTGAAAGATTCAGAAATGTAGCCAATCTTGCAGCTGCGAGTAATGACGCCGACTATAGTGACCGTTACAGAAATTGAACATTTTTTTAGTATTAGCCCACATTACATATTAAGCAGTTGTCTCCTTTTTTATACTTACTGGTTTTATAAATAATTTTAAAGAATGCAATTTGTTTTTAATAAATATAAAGTTTATATAAATACAATGACTCATTAACTTTCTAAATACCTTTTTATTTGTATACCTATTGATCAACATTGTCACCTATACTAACTAAATACTTAGCTGTGTTTTTTCGTTTTGTCTAAACGTCACAAAGGTCAAAAAAGGTTGGTGTTTGAAGTCAATATTCGATTGAAATGTTAGAATTGTCAGAAATGAACTTTGAATGGGAACAAGAAAAATTGGGTTTTTATTTTTCCAATTTTTCTCTTCATAAGATTTCGTCGAACTTCAACGAATATTTAATAATGCCGAATCGTTCTCGAGTTTTACGTTTGGCAACACATTTTTATTTATTTATGTGGACAACGGACGGATAATTTAAATTTAGATTTAAATTGCAAATAATTTACAAAATTAAAATTGAATTAAAAAAATTTAGCTCAACACATTTAGTGTGAAATTAAATTTATTATTACAATAAAACATTAACGACTCATAATCCAGCGTTGTCCTTAGCTCTACTTCTTAAGTTACTTAGCCTAAATTATTTGTATTATTATTAATTTATTCCATACGAGAAGTGTTTTTATTAATATACTTATACTGCAATTTATTAAAATAGGCAAGAGGATTTTTTGAATCCATCTAGTACTTACTTAGAATAGCCTTTCTTTCTAAGTTATTCTTTCTTTCTAAGTTACAGTAATAATTTCTCATATTATTATATAATACTAGCTGACTCAGCAGACGTTGTCCTGCCAGAAACCGAAAATAATTCCGCAACCCTATTGTGGGCCACCTCGATAGGTAGACCCGATGGTCCAATTTTATTTTCAAACCATATGTTAAAATGACGTGTCACTTCACGTCAATGAATAACAGTTAAATTATTTGAATATTCTTCATACAAAAACACTAAAATCGCGATTAAAAAACGGGAGTTGGGGGTAGGAGGGTGAAAAATACTTTACGACATATATCACTAATTCATTCCTACCAAATATACAAAAAAAAAAATAATATAAAAATCGGTCCAACCGTTTCGGAGGAGTTTTGTTACAAACATTTTGACACGAGAATTTTATATATTAGATTATCATAAATACAGATATTTAATAACTCCAAAAGCCAAAATTAGGGGGAGACTCATAAAGTAAACATCTTCAAATTATATCACTACATGAGAATTTAGAATGATTTAGAATTAGATTTAGAACTATATACGGAATTACGATGGTGAATTTATAGTAAAGTGTTTGTAAAAAAAAAACAATATTTTTAATCGGTATACAGGATACCTATTTAATTATTTTATAATAAAATAAAGGAAAAAATATCGCTATAAACATTTGACGTAGCCAAATTTTATGATATTAATACCTATTACGTATTCCAAAGCTTTCGGTATTTCAAGGAAACATTGGTAGAACGCCCAAAAAATTTGTATTTACGTCCTTCTGAACTGATACAGCTACCTTTATTGTAGCTTTTGCGTCATATTCTACACTTTCATCATCATCCTCTGCGTCTTTATTTTGTTTATCACCACTTTTTTCTGTAGTGGTATCGTCATAATATTCATTATCTTTATATTTTATAGCTAATCGTTTCATAATTTTCTCTCTACCTTCCTGTTTGTAGAACTGATTTTTACCTGAAACTTTATTTTTTATAAGTGGTGGTAACACTTTTGGTTTTCCGTACGATTTCAAAGCCATATCAAGCTTTTCGTTTTTTTCTTTATTATTATTAACCTTCGCTCTGGGCTCTAAAGGTTTTCCTCTGCCACTGAACTCATCGTGGTTTACATCAAAATCATAATCATCAACATTGAAGTCTTCATCTTCATGTTCAACGGAATCCAAAAAAATCGGTACCTTATTTGGTCTCATTTGAAAATCTTCTTCGTAATCCATTGATTTAAACTTTGGTATAGGTTTCTTGACTAAAACGACCATATTTTTTCTTGCGTCATCAGTTTCATCCTCCTTACTTATTTCAGTAGAGTTGTTTCTTTCTTTATCGTGAGTTTCCTTTGAGTCTCTTGGCATACGAACAAAACTTTTCATAAACGGGCCATAATTGTGTCCCAATTTATTGTTAGTTTTAAACATTTCATTATCATCTTCCTGATAAAGTCCTGTTAATACTTGTTCACCGTTAGATGCTCTTCTTACTTTTAACCCAAATGTTAAAGAATCGGCAAACGTCGTCTCCTTTTTCGTTGTTCTTTCTACCAGGCGTCCTTCAGAAGTCATTAAATAATAGGAACAAATAATCATTAGACAATTCATCGTAAGGGTACTGTTTCGCGACTCGTCAAACAATCGACTGAATCTCTCACATTGTGCTCGTGTTTATTGTCATCTGAAAAGTGTTTTATAATTACTGCCTTAACAAGAAGCCTGAACGTAACCGAATCAATTCATATAATACAATATTGCATGAATAATGAAGCCAAATATTTTGATAACAATGCGTAAAATAATCATAATACAATAACATTGCGTCCACCTTTGAAGTATGGGCTCGTATGTCACAATAAATTGTGGATAGCCACACGTCGCTTAAAACGAAATTATTCTTATTCATCCCGTCAGGTCTCTATAGCTAATATGAACATTCAAAGACTTTGAAACTTCTATAGCTACTTTTGGTACCTTGTGTGTTTTTTCCAGAATAAAGATGGCCTACACTATTTATTCGTCTTTAGCCGGTATCATCGAAAGTAAGAGTTAAATTAAAAGGTGGTTTTCAGTAGCTGTTTTGGCTCAAACTAGTAACCTTGAGACCTTGAGAGAGATGGTCCAGTTGAATAACAGCACACATACTGTTATTTCACGGTGGTCTTTTGTAAGAGGCTGCCCAAATGACTGCGAAACGCAGTGTGCCCTGCCACTACTTTCGAGATCGAGACAGAGCCAACTTTTGGAAAGTTCATTTCCAAAGTTGACTCTGCCCTAAGACAGAGCGTTACGGCAAGCACCCTAACCACTCATCCAACGGGCTCATCAATTTGGAATTTTACTCCATAGCTTTATGTGGTATGAGTAAAGAGGCTTAATGATAATACTTTTTTTTCTTTTGGCGCTATATCTTACCGCGGCGGTTGGTTATTATCATGGTTATCTATGCTAGCAGTGACCTAAAATGGCAATACCCTTAACCAAAGATGTTGTATTAGTCTGTAACAATCTGAACCTATGCGGCAGATTTTTAAGCCAGGAAGTACGTCGTCTGCCCGGCTTGCGTAATGAGAATCAGGATGTCGAAAGGTTAATGGCGAAGCTGATTCCTGGTTGTTGTTTGTCAATAATATGTTGAATTTTATTTAGCCTTTTTGCTATATTTGGTTTCTGTCTTTAGACTGAATAAGATTAAACTTATTTAATATTTTTCTTTTTTTAGGGGCAACAAAACAAAGAAAATTTTCATTGAAATCGAAAAAAATAATAACCAAATACATATTTAAACTGTAAGTGTAAATGTAAAGCGTTAGTTTTATTAATAACTAGCGACCCTCCCCCGGCTTCACCTGGGGTGCAATTTTTATATGTATGAACATTCCCCGTTTATCCCTCTTTCCATTAGCGAAAACCAAATTAAAATCAATCTACCCGTTCATGCGTGATGCTGTGACGAAGGGAAATGGGGATTCATTTTTATATATAGAAGATTCAGACTAATATGAAGTCTGTTGTAACTCTTTCCCAGCCCAGCTAAACATGGGAAGTGTTAACAATTGAACAAAAGAAAATATAGATTGGGCGCCAGTGTTTACCTACTAAATTAAACACAAATTTGATAATAATTAAAATTTAATAACACAAAAAAAATAGGTAGGGAATATATAATATATAAAGAATTAATTAAATGAGACTCTAGAGGGCGAAGGCAAAAACCCCTAGTTTATGAACATTATAACTTTTAAGAATTAACATAGAAAAATACAGAACAAAATACAGAAGAAAATATAGAATTAATACAGAAAATACAGAAGTCAATAAGAAAACACCATTACACTTAACTTATGATCAGGACGGTCGCAAAAGTCCAAATATGCAATTATTAAGCTCCGTTAGTGTTCTGAAGTAATATGTAATGGTTGCGAAGATCTTCACCGCAAGCTGCTTCCAATTAATAGAGCAATATTGTAATTCGCAAAACGCAAATTTGGTAATCATAAATTTGCTCCCTGGAACAATCAGGTAAAGTAAGAAAAACCCACAAACAAAACCATAAGGAACAATCGCCTGACCATTTACAGAGACAATGATTATAATATTAATTTACTTGGTCAGGCAAAGCTAGATAAATAAAAACATTGATACTCTTATTCTTAAAATGAGAAAACCAGACATCAAGGAATTCGATTATAACATGAAATGAACAAATACAATAATTTAACACATTAAAGACAAAAAATATTAAAACATAAATAAGATGACGTATTAATAAGATTACATACCCGGAGGAAAGAAACGGGGCTTATTATATTTATTGTTTATAATATAAACAATAGGATTAATTATAATATAAAGAATAACTTTCAAAAATAAAAATATGAGGCCGGCTCATCAGCTCTGAGAGACCAATGTCCGTCCCGACAGAAAATCGAAAAAACAAAAAACGTCATGACAATGTCGAGATTTAAATGTGTATAAAAAGAAAACTAGTTTAAGAAAATAAAGAAATAGAACAAATAAACAAAAAAAAAGGTTGAATATGTAATGAAATGAATAAAATATACAACGTGAATATAAATAAATGGCTAAATATATTAAAGAAACTATAAATATAAATATACTACGTTACACTGTCTTGTTAGTTTAGTGAACTTATATTGCTGAAACTGATTATGGAGAATTTCTTTAAATTTCAACCACATATAAGAGTAAGTGGTTTTCTGGAGAAGTAAATATATTGCCGCATTATGGTATGCCAACATCTTGTTGCATTACTACTTTCAATACTGGTTGAACCTCTTAATTTTCTTTGTTGATTATTTTAATTTTAAAGACTTGTTACCAAATCAGCTGTCAAATGTGACCATTTTTAATAATAACGTTCAGTTCACTTTTGAATATCCAATTTAGACTTTCAAGGGTGAAGGGTCACAAGTCAAGGGTATGCAAGTCCTATTCTGAACAATTATCTAGTGGCTGAAAATTATACCAAAATATTTTACGTCTGGCAATCAATGCCAGACGGCATTGATTTTGCACGGCCCGTTGGATGAGTGGCAAGGATGCTTGCCTAACGTCTCAGGGGCCCCGGGTTCGATTCCCGGCGGGGTCAAGTTTGGAAATTTTAATGTAATTTTCAAAATTGACTCTGGTCTGGATTTGAAAAGTAGTGGTAGGGCACACTGCGTTTCGCAGTCATTTGGGCAGCCCGCCTGGCGGCAGTGACCACCCCCTTACAGAAGACCACCGTGAAATAACAGCATATACGTGCTGTTGTGTTTCGGTGAGTGAGTAAGGGATGCCAGAGCCCATTTCCTTATCCCCTCCTAATCCCTTATCCTTAATCCTACTGTAGTCGGCAGCGCACTTGCAGCACTTGTAGCGTTGCTTGTGTTATAGGCGACGGTAGCCACCTACCATCAAGTGGACCGTCAGCCTGTCTGTCGACATAACATAAAAAAAAAAAAAAATGCGCCCTTTTGGATTCAGCAGATACATGGGTAGACGAGTCTAAAAAGCCCGGGACACAAATCGCTGTTGATGACATAATAAATATGGCCGCTAAATTTTTGTAGTGCGATTCTACATTTGCCTATATAACTCTGATTTGATATTAATCTATATTAGTAGTGGATATAATTCGGGAGTTAAAGCGCTTTCCAATGGTATATTTGACATTATTATTTATCAAAATGTCTCAAAAAATAAAAATCAAATTTTTTTTTTTTTTTTTAATAAATTTACAAATATTTTTGGTATTACCTAAATTATAATTTCAAATATACGGTTTGAAAGCGCGTTTTCTCGTGAATATTATCCACCATATATGGGATAATATAAAAATACAAACCAGAATTATATAGGCAAATGTAGAATCACAAAACACAAATTTGGCGGCCCCATATTGATACGACCAGAAAAAATTGTGTCCCGGGCTTTTTAGACTCGTCTGCCAGATCAGAAACTGTTTTCAGCTACTTAACCCCACTAATCTTAAGAAACGATTCTTTATATAAATTATAGAGGCTGGATCATATGCGCTGCCGAACTTAGAAGAATTAAGGACAAAGGATTAGGAAGAGATAGGGAAATGAGCTCTGGCATCCTTTATACCTTAATAAAAAAACAGCACATTTGCTTTTATTTCTTGGTGGTGTTCTGTAAGGGGGTGGTTACTGCTGCCAGCAATACCTATACGAAAATATTGGGAAATGTTTTGTTTGCTTGCTTGTTCAAATGTAACTATAAGGAATTGTTTCTAATTGATAAGTATACAGCATTTGTGTTTGGCTTGGCCATAAATACTTTATAGAATGATTTGAATCCTAGAACTATTTTTTAACTTTAAAGACCATTCCTAAAGATAAAAAGAAGAAAAAATATAAAAAAATAAAAAATACATTTTCTAAATCTATTTATATATCTATACATATTACCTATAGATACTTGTAAAATCGTTTGCCTCTACTATCAAGGCACAATCAAAATTACTAAGTTTACAAAGCTGAAATTTGGAACATAAGTTTATTTTATAACGCAAACATCCGCTTAGAATGGATTTTTGAAACTTTCAACTCGGTGCGAAGTCAGAGGCGGTTTCACTATTTTTCCTAAATGAAATTGTTTGTCCTAACTGACTATCAAAGCATAGCCAAAATTACTAAGTCTAGAAAGCTGAAATATGGAACATATGTTATTTTTATTACGTAAGCATCCGCTAAGATCGCTAGTTATGAAATAAAGTCGCTGTGCGCGTCTGTCTGTTTCTCCGTTAATGTTTTCTAAATCATCCAACGTATTTTGATACGGTTTTGTGAAGTGTGAAATATGTGATATTTGTGAAAATTTGCCGGTAAAGTTGCATCTATCTCCGGGAGTGGTTTTTAGTCATTGTCAACACTTCTATCTATAAAATAATCAACATAATTATATTATTACTCATTAGATTCACGCAATGTCTTTGTTTACAATAAACAATATACACACAAACAAACAATTTAATTCTCTTTGCAAAATCTTATTTATAAGCCGCGGTTGACAATCTGTCTCAGTTATTATTTTTGATACTCGTTATAATACCGAGACGTGTTTTCTGCGATTTAAAAACTAAAGAGAATAGTAATGAATGTACTGTTTGCTGTTATAGCGTGCCTCTACTTCAGTTCTGTAACAGATGGTCTCATGCACTTTATATATGACGAGAATCCAACCGGAAACATTATGAATGGCGAACAAAATGAACATAAGTCAGTAAATAAAGAAAGGATTTTGCACATGAAACATTACTCCGGGCATACGGCGAAGGAACACATCAAATCGCAGAGAACCGATTTAGTCGATTCACATTTTAAAGTGATGAAGAGTTTTCCAAACAAATATCCGTTAAATTTTGTCGATGAAGGAACCCAAACTCTAATAACACACACAGAACCAACTCTGCTGCAACAAAAGGAAGTTACTAATTCAAATCCAAAAGGAATAGAAGATTGGGTAATTCGAAGAAACGAAGAACGAAAAACATCTCAAACTATCGGAAACGTCAATCATATTGAAATTCCAACGACACAAGATCAAACTGTCCAACGAGAAAGTTTTATTCTAAACGATTTCGCACCAATTCCACCGTTCTATAAGAGGAAAGAAGACAATAAAAACCACTTTCTGATAAACACAATTAAAATGAACGTTCGAAGGAACTCACAGATGTCAGAGAAGAAGAAAATGAGCTTGAATAAAAATCTCGAAATACCTACAGTGTACACGTCGAATAAATATAATACGAAAGTCCCTAAATTTGAAAAGAAAAACGTGAATGTACAAAATCCACAAATTGGAAATCTTATCAGTAATTCAAACCACCAAACAATGAAATATATATTAGAAAACCCAATAGATATGACAAATAAAAAGCGAAACGCAGATAAGATTTATGAAAATACCTACGTTGAATCAATTGATGACAAAACTTCAAAATTCAATCGTTTATTAAAAGACGCATCTGGGCTCCTAGACATAAATGCTGCAGGGAAGAAGTACATTATGAATAGCGGTATTAAAACTCACGCAACTCTCGCTAGTGAGAGAGAACCAGAAATGAACAATGCACCTTATTTTTTCTCTTACAAAGATAGCCCTGAAGCCGTGGATGATAATCGATTAGTCGTGAATTCTTTAGAGAAAGAATTACAAGACGTATCCGACGTTGACAGACGGGTAACAGTGAAAAGCGATGAAGAGAAATCAAGATTTAAAAAGAATTCTTTGAAAATTCTAAAAAATGTGATGTATTACAAAGGTCTTAATAATGGTCTTTAATAAGACGACATTATTTTATATTATAATTAATAAGTTTAGCAGTTAATTAATAGTGTAGATATTTGCAAAAATGAATTACAATATTTAATATTCGAATGCATAGACGACACAAATTATTGTTATATTTCTAGTCGTACATAGATGATATCTTTGTTTCGTTCTCTTTTGAGAATTTCAATAACTTTCTGATAAATAAACGTAAACAATTGTGCAATTGTATTATAAATCTTAGCTCATTAATTTCTGTATTTATTTAAAGAAAATAATCATGAATATAATTAACAGTAAATTGCAAAAAATGTATCAAGTGGATTATGTCATAGATCTTGTGTGAAAAATCCAAGTCAAAATAAAAGGATGTATCGCAAAAATATTAATTCAATAATTTACCTTGTTGTATCAATTAAAAAATATGTTCTCCAAATAGTGCTTAGGAAATTCTCTCAGATGTATTTATGATAATGAACTCCTAAGATATAATAAGCGACGAAAAGGCAAGGTATTTTCCTGTTTGTTCCTGTTTAAGTTCCCATTTTAACATAGGTCTTTTCTTGGACAATTATCTTTGCAATAAACTTAATGTAATACTTAACATTTATCATAAAACAATAGAGAAAATCTTGAATTTATTTATTTTTATTTTTATGTTAAGATCGGCGGGAAGGCTGAAGGTCCACTTGATGGTATATGACTACTGTTGTCTACTAACAAGGTCACAATCCGAAAGGATTAGGAAGAGATAGGGAAATGGGCTCTGGCATCTTTTACTGACTCACCTAAACATAACAGCTCACTTGCTGTTGCTACCGTCGCCTATAACAAAAGCAACGCCCAGGTGCTGTAAGTGCCGCGGTGGAACTGCGGAATAGTGCTCGTCCGACCTCGCCACTTCACCAAAAGCGGATGAGGAGGACGCCAAGAGGTTTAGTCGGTAGGTCTACCCCACTACCATCGCGGGGAAGGAGTTCGACATAACCCACCGGTCTGTCCCCAGACGGGTGGGTATCCATGATGGATTCCTCTTGTAAAAAAAAAGGTGCTGTAAGTGCGCTGCCGACTACACTAGGATTAAGGATAAGGGATTGGGAAGGGATATGCGAATTTGCTCTGCTATACCTTATTCACCGAAACACAACAGCACACATGCTGTTATTTCAGGGTGATCTTCTGTAAGGGAGTGGTTACTGCCGCCAGACGGGCCGCCCAAATTACTGCGAAACGCTGTGTGCCCTGTCACTACTTTCCAAATCCAGACCAAAAAGATGACCGTGCCGGGAATCGAACCCGGGAACCCTAGAAGAGAGCGTTAAGGCAAGCACGCTAACCTCTCATCCAACGGGCTCGTAAAATAAAATAGCATGTGCTATCTGTTCCTGAATAATTTCTTATTGCTATCACGTCTTTTAGGTTTTCCTTTCGTAGCTTCGGACTCACTTAAGGGGGAGACAAACACTAAATACTAAAAATATCATTGTTTAATGAAGATGTTACAAGAAATAGACAAGACAATTGCTTTGAAAAAAATATATATTATACTTAAACATGTGAAGAACCAATTGTATTAATTAGAATTTTCATAGAATAGTAATAGAAACTCCACAAAAAAAGATAGAACACAAGAAGAATTTGACCTTTATTGAAAATTCTCTCGAAAACGGCTTATTGCACGCATATGAATCCTGTACCTATTAATAAGTTAATATCAGATTAAAAAATTGTATTAATAAAAAAATTTTTTTGTAATGTTCTAATGGTAAGAACAAAAAAACACCATTTCTAGGCTTGTTGAATTGTCTCCGCCGCCGCCAGCGAGTTCTATAGTAAATGTCATTTGCCGAAGTGAATCCCTTAATCATTAATCTTGCTTCGAATCTTCGCGCATTATGTTGTTTTTTAATAAAAAAAAATATTGTCATAATCTTTATGCTATGAATTGAAAATGAGAATAATAATTATTAATTTTATTTTTCCTTGTTACATATTAACAAAAAGTATTAATTGTTGCACTGCCACTGTAAGTAGTTAAAAAGTAAGTAGTTTGCACGCAAACTGATAGTAAAATGATAACATATCCAATGATTAGGTATTTACATTTTGTGAATTCTTAAGGGATCCCCCCCTCCTAATCCGTTATCCTTAATCTTACTGAAGTCGGCAGCGCACTTGCAGCAGCTTTGGCCTTGCTTGTGTTATAGTTGAAGATAACCACCTACCATCAAGTGGACCGTCAGCCTGTCTGCCGATCTTAACATAAAAAAAAGCAATATAAAGGAGATCAATCAGTTTTGTATGGAGATTAGGCTAGTAGTTGCTAAAACTTCGTTTTAACGGTTTACACTTCTATCATTAGGTAAGAAGAAATTATATATTTTACTGGGAAAATATCGTGTAATTTCGTAATGAGGTTCCATAGATATTTAAATTTGAAAATAATAAAAAAATTGTTTAAACTGGGCACTGATTTGAACAACTTGTCTAGTACGTGCTTCGCGCTTAATGACTTAATTTTCGAATGTTATCCTTATTTATATCAAAATTTTAAAAATTCACAGGAAATTAGACACTGAAATTAAGAAAGACTTATTTTATTACCAAAATCTCCAAAGTGTAGGTTAAAAAATATGGCCTGGTTTTAAACAGGGTTTCTAATAATTCTAACGAGTAACCTAACAATACAATCCCCGAAAGAACTAGAATCAATGTCATTATTTTAAGAATTGGCAGAACACGTAGCTCATAGAACTTACAAACACAATGTTTGTAAAACACTGTGTTTAGTTGCTGTGAGTTGTGGAATTACTTACTAATATTTTTTTCAATAACCTATGTAAATACTTCTCTCTTTATTTTTTTTCAGGAAATTCAGCATCAAAATTCATATAGGTTCTATAGCTTCCTTATTCTGTTTCTTCTCAGATTATAAAGAAACAGAGAAAGGACATCGTTCAAAACCAGGCCATTTTTTTATTTTAACTTACACTTTGGAGATTTTGGTAATAAAAGTCTTTCTTAATTTCAATAATTTCCTGTGAATATTTCAGATTTTGTAAATGGGGATAGCGTTTAAAAATTATAAAACTTATTATCTACTTAATTGGAACAATTGGATTTTTAAATACTTTCTAACTTAAATATCTATGAAATCCCATTACCAAATTACATGATCATTTCCCAGTATAATCTATAATTTCTTCTTACCTAATGGTAGAAATTTCAACCGTTAAAACGAAAATACCATACATCTAACCCGATCAATATCAAATAATATGTAATATTACAATATCTTGTCGGTAATAATGTGGAATTATTGTTGGATCAGCTTCGTGCAATATGCAGAGTGAGACCCGCGGTGACCTGTAATACAATACCTCCCATAGTCACCGGACTCTCAATTAAAACCCTTTAACTGAGACAATTTAAACCCTTGCTTTTTAAATAAAAAAATAGGTTAATATTATATAATTTGTGTAGACCTAAAAAATGCACTATAAACTGCTATTATGTGGCTTGTAATTCTTTAATAGAATTTTCTTTTTAAATGGATATATACGCATTTAAATGGCGACATGCACGCTGTCCTTCATTTGGTGCGACAGACTCTGCGCCTATGAACACGGCCTTTTTTATAGCATTGGAATATTGAACGCGTAGCTATGCACCGTTTAATTTATACAGGGTTTTTCATTATCATTGACACAGAAGATCATTGCCCAATCTAGAGAGCGCTCTCGAATCGGTCCATTTATGAATGTCACCGTTCAGTACTGTATTAAACTGGTGTATATAAATGTTTCGTTTGACCTTACTTGGCATTATTCGTGGAGACGTTGCCGTGATCATGGCACGGCGGGTCGCCTTGCTGCTACTCATATGCGCATATGGATCATGCATGGAAACGAGGGAGACCATTGAAAGGATGGTCATGGTGCGAACGACTGGCTCCGACCTCCAACCGGCCGCCACCGGTTACATCTACAAGAAGGAAAGCGATGGACCAGCTAGTTTTGTTCAAATGGGAGAAACGGAGGTGATGGAGCATTTGTCTAAATTGTACGAACAGCCTAAAGCTTTCGCTGCACCTATCCCAGTAGTGAAAGGTCCGTTCCATGCTGCTGATGATGAGAAAAAAGCAGCGTCTCATTCTAGTGAGGCTTATGTAATCCCCGTTGTAGAGAAGACTGAAGATGAAAAGAAAGACAATTTAGATGGCATAGCAGAGGATGATTTTGATAAATATTTCGGCAAATACGCTTCAGATTTCGGCAAATATAACGGCGACTTCTCCGATTACCTTCACGGCTTAGGTTACTTCAAGGACGGAATTTATCATGAACATGGCGAGGGCAAAGATTTCGGTGCTGGCGGACATCATGCCTACGGTGAAAAGGGTGACAAAGGCTACGGATCCAAGGGACATTTCGAAAAAGGCGGAGCAGGTGATTATCACACACAACAACACGAGAGCTACTCTGTCTCGAAGAAAGGTGGACATGGAAAAGACTACGACGAAGCTGACGCCTCAGGAAAGCACTACGATCAAGGACACGGCTATAAAGGTGAGGATCATGGTCACAAAGCCGAGCATAGTAAAGGAGAAGACATCAATGGGTTTCACAAGCTCTTTGACAAAAAGGAATACAAGAAGGATCATGACTTCTATGATGCTGATGCGCTCCAAGGTGGCTTCGACAAGTTCGGCAAAGGACACGCTTACCACGGATCAGATGCCGGAGGGTTCAACAAAGGAGGTACACACGAGTCAGGGCATCACAAAGGTGATTTCGGAAAAAATGGTTTCTATGACAAACACACAGGAGAGGACTACGGAGCCGCAAACTCTGGGGAAAAGGGAGGAGAGTCTTCTTACCACCATGACGGAGGTTTCGGCGCTAAAGACGGAAAATACTACGGCAAGAGCTTCGGCTACGAGATTAAGCACTAGATGGGACGTGTTAAAGTTTGTTATGTTATTGTTGACTTTTGGTATAATTTTGTAAATATAATCTAGCTTTGTAAATATCAGCCATACCTTACGTTGTAGTTGGTCTTTCATTTACATTTTGCAATCATTTGGGCAGCCCGACTGGCCGCAGTAACCACCCCCTTACATGCTACAATTTGTCAGATTCAAGACCAACATTAAATTCATTTCCAAAATTGAATTTGCTGAGAATCGAACCCGGGGCCCCTGAGACAGAGCGTTAAAAGCAAGCACCTTAACCATTCGACCAATGGAAATAAAAAAAATATATTCACATTCAACCTTATAATTCAGGAATTACCTGCTACAATTTATCAGATTCAGGACCAACATTAAATTCACTTCCAAAATTGAATTTGCTGAGAATCGAACCCGGGACCCCTGAGACAGAGCGTTAAAAGCAAGCACCTTAACCATTCGACCAATGAACATAAAAAAATATATATTCACATTCAACCTTATAATTCAGGAATTACCTGCTACAATTTATCAGATTCAGGACCAACATTAAATTCACTTCCAAAATTGAATTTGCTGAGAATGGAACCCGGGACCCCTGAGACAGCAAGCACCTTAACCATTCGACCAATGGGCATAAAAAAAATTCACATTCAACCTCATAATTCAGGAATTACCTGCTACAATTTATCAGATTCAGATTCAGATCAGATTTAACATTAAATTCATTTCCAAAATTGAATTTGCCGGGAATCGAAACCGGGACCCCTGAGAGAGAACGTTAAATTAAAAGCAAGCACTTAACCTTTCGACCAAAGGACTCGACAATATGAACATAAAAAAAAAAAATATTCACATTCAACCTTATAATTCAGAAATTTCAACCAATTACACTAGCTTCAATCTAAAAATCAAACACAACTTTTTCGAAAACTCTCTCTACTATAGGTAAAATGATAAAACGCTCAGGAAAATGATTAAATCAATATTTTCACTAAATAAAATAAATCAAATTAGGTATATTAATACGCAATCTGTGGGTAAAGACATACGCAAAAATCATACAGCACTCTGCGGACTCAATACAATAACGCGTTCCGGGCGTTGCATTGGGGCTGCCTCGATTCTGCAATGCATCGGGAATGTTCGCGGAGACAATTGTTTTTTTACCATCATACGCAAGCGGTGCGTGTCTCTGCTCTGCAGAGTGAGCGCAGTCCCAATTGAATCTTGGCTATGATAGCAGGTAGGCTTAGCTCTCTTTACATGAACCATGTTTGATGATGCATTTAAGTAAGTCTTAAATAATAAAAAAAAGTCTATATATGAACTAGCGACATTCCCCGCAATTTTTATATATATGAACATTCCCCGTGTATCCATCTTTCCATTAGTGAAAACCGAATTAAAGTCGGTCTACCCGTTCACGCGTGATGCCGTGACCAGGAGAAATGGGGATTCATTTTTATATATAAGACTAGAGAGCGACCCGCCCCCGGCTTCGCCCGGCGTGCAATTTTTATATCATATATATGTATATGAACATACCCCGTTTATCCCTCTTTCCATTAGTGAAAACCGAATTAAAATCGGTCTACCCGTTCACGCGTGATGCCGTGACCAAGGGAAATGGGGATTCATTTTTATATATATAGATAGATATAGATATAATGTCTGTATGTTTATATTACGTGTGTATACTAACATAGGTTTTGTAAGATTTTACTAACACGTTGGGTCTGAGTAACTAACAGTTTTTAAATAAATAAATAATACATTTTATTATTGCCATAATTAATTTGCGAAAAGCCAACTTTTGTTACAGTGTTTGTTTGATTAGGATTAGTTTTGAAAGAAATGCATTACCACGGTGAAACACATATGAGAACTATATTTTCTGTCACCAAAATTTATATTAATAGTTGTCCAATATATCAATGACTTTTTAGTAGCGGTGCTCTTGGTTGCGGATGTCGTGTCATAACAACTTACGGTCGCGCCAGAAAGTCATTCTTCTTGAGCCGGTAGGGGTCCAGCATCTAGGGTTTGGATCCCGGGACGTATCGTGCCTCGAAGTCCCTGGACTTATTAAAAATTGTGCTGTCTTGAGTCCCGGGACTTTTATGTCGAGACTCGAGATGAGACGCGGTAGTTAAAATTGTATGGTAATCTAAAAATTGAACCTGAATTTATAAGAACTAAAAATACTTAGAATTTGTTTAGACTATAAATAACGTTATGTCAGGATTTGATTTTATATTCAACAAATGTTGATTTTTACTAAAGTCCCTTTTCTATTGACTTATCCTGCCAAAAAATATACTTGATTATAATTTTATACATTAATAGTCTCGACTTTGATCGTAATCTGTTTCGTGTCCCGGGACTTTGAAACTGTCGAGACATTCCAAACTAGGCATAAGCTGCGTCCCCTAAGCGTCCCCTAAGCATCCCGGGCATCCATGAGGATTTCCCAACGTTAAAAAAAGGGCACTGCTCTCTTAAGTCAGAAACTGGAAATCCCGCGTGGCACTAACCACCTTACAGAAGACGACCGCGAAATAATATCATTTTCGGTGAGTAAGAAATGCCAGAGCGAATTGCACTTGTATGCCCTTGGGATTGTTTGTTTTTATAGACGACGATAGCCACTTACCATCACGCAGATCGTCAAAATTTTTTACTTAGAAAAAGTGTAGTTAAAATATAAACAAACATCGTTTAGCGCCATCTAATGCCAATTTACACTTAAACTTTTATTCACATTACGTATTAAGATATAATAAATATCTCTGTTGGTATTTAATATACGGTGATTAGCTTGTGTTGTTGACGTTTTTAATTGATCTTTAGAAAGTTCCCATGGGAATGCTAAAATTCGCTATAATAATATACTTGTAATATGTTAAAAATGTGGCATTGTTTCCTGCCGCAGAAACATTTTCAAAGTAAGTACCTACTTCGGAAACTAACAGGGGCTCTAGGATTTACTAAATGTTTAGCGAAAAGAAGACAAGTAATTCCTGACAGCTTAATAAAGCTCTTTATGTAGCAACATAAAGAGCATAAATAGCATTCAAGATGTGGAAGTATAGGCACATGCTGTCCATTAGCTGGACTCAAAGAGTGTAAAAGTCCTGCAACTGATTGGCCAAAAAGGAAACCTAATTGCATTGTACTTGCTACTCCATGCAGTAGTGCCTCACCTCAAATGCGCATTACACTCAGCTTGTGCTGTGTGTGCTACAAGCCAAACACGCTGATCTTCCGTTGAGGTCATTTTGGCTTTACGGACATCCGTTCAAGTCCACAATATTCTCGTTTAGAAATATAAATATAATTATAACAAGTTAAAAAAAAACTTTGACGAAAAAACGTAACGTTCGGAACGTTAGGAAAAGAAATCAATAGTATTTTTTTTCTAAATATTATCGAAAAATAAATAAATTATGAAGTACCTAATGAATGCTTGGAATTCTTCCTAAGAGACCTAAGCTAGATATGATATATCATTTGTAAAAAAATAATATTTTAGTGCTGGCAAAGCGACTGATTAGGTATAGTAACAAAAAGCTTCTCTCCCAACTACGAGCTAACTTTTTAAATTTATATACATATATTTTTTAATTTAATTAAGGTATTCTTAGATATAGAATTTTATAACTAAAATACTAAATATATTTATTTATTTATTTATTAATTTATTATTACATGGCCTCCAACGAGGCAGGCACCGAACAAAAACACAAAGCAAAGGACAAAAAAATGGCAAATGCCGCCGCAATTAATTATATAAAAATTATAAATATAAATATATAAATTGACTCACATAATTAAACAATTAATACTAATTTGTGTTTTAACGATGATACTGATGTCCAGGGTAGTTTAAAAATCTCCTATAACCTTATTTATAGGGTTCGTAGGACAGTTTCATTTTGATTTTAGCCACGATAATGGAACTTATTTGTAATTAACAACTGACTCTTCCATAAAAACATTGCAAAAAATAGCTGAACGAAAAATAGCAGCTATAAAATTGAGTATGGCCAGTTTTTTCGCTTGCGAATAATCGCAGAGCGATAAAAGTTACGCGTGACAGACAGGTTCCTAAAATTAGCCATTCCTTCATCTCAGTGCAGTTGTTTGTCTTACAGCGCGACGACTTACGACGGACGACATTTCGATTACACGGAATTTATCGAATGAGGTTTTTAACTGCTAAAAACTGCACGCAGTTGGCAGCGCTTACACGATAGCGGCTATTTATAGCTGCTAATAATCGTAAGCAGAATATAGCAGCTATAAATCGCTAAGTGTGAGTGAGTCTTAAGTTGCTTAGGAGTTGGCTGGCCCGCAGACCACTTGATACTGCAGCATCAGATCAAAGTTACCATGTCATAGAAATACCACAGAAGTAACTGTATAGGTAGCACATTTCACATCAATCGAGCCTGTGGAAGTTAGTGAATCCCATCGTCAGCTGATGATCTTCAAACACCTGAACAGATCTTTATGAATTATAACTAGGAACCATATCGATCACTAGCTGAACTCGGCCACGCTTCGGCGGTGGAGTGCGCGTGGGCCGCGCGGTACTGGACACTGCTTATATATAATATTATTGATCGTAGCGCAATTTTATATAGCCTATAGCCTTCCTCGATAAATGGACTATTCAATACAAAAAGAATTTTTCAATTCGAACCAGTAGTTCCTGTGATTAGCGCGTTCAAACAAACAAACAAACTCTTCAGCTTTATATATATTAGAAATATAGATGTTAGCTTTTAAATAAAAAAAAACCGGATCAAAATCGTTTAATCCATTTAAAAGCTACGATGACACAGACATACACACAGACACGTGTCAAACTTATAACACCCCCTTTTTGTGCCGGGAGTTAAAAAGTGTAAAGCATGAAAGTGCGAAAAGCATAAAAACTGGAATGAAAGTGAAACGTAGGTACAGGCTGCGGCTTCGTGCCGGAGGTAGGTATTAGGAAAAAAATACCGCAATGGGTTCAGGATGTTATTGGGACTACCGCGTTTCTGGATTGCGTGTGGCATGTTTGCTCGAGCGAGAACAGATGATTTCTACACAATCATGCGGAAAAAGACCGCTCCTTTGCTCTGCAGATTGTGTGCAAGTACAAATTCCTTCTTGAAGACTATAGTCGGAAGGTATGAATACAGATGCGTCACCTCATACTCAGGTGGAAGTCGGCAAAAGATAACGTTACCCATGTGAACTACGAGCCATTATTAATAAGTTATCTGAAATTTTTATTTATTTATTTGTTCATTACCATTTTTACATTTATCTTTTTAAATTAAAAAAGAAATTAATATATTTAGACATAACTAACCACAAACAACATAATTTCATACTAATATAGAAGCGTCAACACGCGGGCAATTAATTTGCGGATAAAATTATCTTTTAAAAATTATATTATCACGCTATGAATAATGTGGCTCTTGTGAATTCACTTGAGTGTGAATTGAATTCCCGTTGGATGAGTGGTTAAGGTGTTTGCCTTAACGCTCTGTTCTAGGGTTCCCAAATTCGATTCCCGAAAGGGTCAACTTTGAAAATTGAAAGAACTTTTCAAATTTGGCTCTGGTATGGATCTGGAAAGTAGTGGCAGGGCACACTGCGCTTCGCAGTCATTTGGGCAGCCCGTCTGGCGGCAGTAACCAACCCCTTACAGAAGACCACCATGAAAATAAATAACAATAGCAACACGTATGCCGTTGTGTTTCGGTGAGTGAGTAAGGAATGCGAGAGCCCATTCCCCCCCTAACCCTTCCCAATCCCTTATTCTACAGTAGTCGGCTGCACACTTGCAGCACCTATGGCTTATAGGCGACGGTGATCATCTACCATCAAGTGGACCGTCAGCCTGTCTGCCGATCTTAACAAAAAAAAAATTATATAAAAAAGTTCTAAATTAATAACTTTTTCATGCGAGAAAAAAGCTCTGCGGCAAATAATTACTAATCAGTCGCGCCCCAGATTGCTCGAATTATTTAGTTTCATTGCCAATGTCTTTGTCACCTATAACCTCGTCTGATAAGCAAATTGTTACATGGCTACGAGAAAGGTATCAAAACGCATATTCACGGCCCTTCTTTTGCTCTAAACCAGATATAAATATTGGCCAATCGTGTTATCAAATTATTATAGTACAGGTTGCAGTACAATACACATCTAAATATGACCAAAGTCATTCTAAGTATTGTGTTCGTAGCCGCTGTCGCTTCGGCAGTTCAAGTAGGGTATGTGGCGCCCGTTGCCAGTGGATACATATACAGGAACGATCACAATGGTCCAGCGAGTTTAATTCAATTGGGGGCCCTAAAGTACGAGCAACCGGCTGCCTTTGCCCCACCTTTGCCTTTGGCTCAACCTTTGAAGTTAGAAGCGATCGAAGCCTATGATCTTGCACCGGCACCGTTGCCTTACATTGCTGCCAAAACCATTGACGATGATGACAGTGAAGACGACGATGACGACAGCGACGAATCTTCTGAAGAATATCTCGATGGAGGTGATGGTAATGATTTAGTACATCATGGTCATGGTCATGGATACGAAAAGGGTGAAGGTAGCGATTTTGGTGAGGAACATCACGCGGCTCATGGCGAGAAAGGAAGTAAGGGCTACGGATCTAAAGGATATCATTCAAAAGGAGCAGCCGGACATTATGGTAAGCAGCACGAAGAAGGTTTCCACGGCGAAGGTGAGGGTGTAAAAAAGAGTCATCACGATGAAGCCGACGCTCACGGTAAACATCACCAGTCGGGCGGAAGCTACGAAGGTGGAGATCACGGGCATAAGAAACACTTTAGCAAAGGAGAGGATGTGACTGGCTACCATAAGGTGTTCAACAAGAACGAGTACAAGAAGGACCATGATTTCTATGATGTTGCTGATAACAGCGGTCATTTTAATAAGCACGGTTATAACAAAGCTCACCACGGATCCGAGGAAGGTGGTCATAAAGAAGGCGGAGGTCACGAATCCGAATTCGATAAGGGTGGTTTCGGAAAAGCTGGTTTCCATGCTAAAGGTCACATAGATGACGGAGATCTAGGTCATTCTGCTGAGGAAGGCCATGAAAGTCACTACCACAAAGGCGCAGCTTACGGTAAGAAAGGGGGCAACGGTCATGAAAAAGAATTCGTTTATGGCGACGAAGATGACGAAGAATAAAGGAACCGGCTCTTTTGACCTTGTAAATATGTGTTAGTTATTTAAACATTTTCTTATGTTGTTATGTTTGATACGAATCATTCTGTAAATATTTTTATATCTCAAATAAATTTGTAATGAAATACAACTACTGTTTTTTTATTCTTTTTTTGAATAACTAGTTTCTAACAAACTAAGCTAGAATGTCAAACCGCAATTTATATTGGACAACGCAAAAACATTCTTGATGAAACAAAAACGATTAGATTTGTCAAATTTCATCATCGCTTGTCACGATTGGTTAAGAATTTATCGTTTTCGGGTTAAAGTAATAATAAATAGAATAAATGTCCCGCATGACGAAAACCTCGTGAAATCCGAAAAAGAAAAACTCACTAAATACATAGACTTGGCTCACGAGGTGACCGCCATGTGGGATGTCGATTCGACAATCAACGTCCCGATAGTTGTTTCGGCCAACGGTCTCATAGCGAAGAGCCTCGACCAACATCTCAAGAGGCTCTCACTAGATGGCTGGGTCAAGGTACAGATACAGGAGGCGGTACTTCTTGACACGGCACGAATTGTCAGGAGGTTCCTCACTCTGCAGCCCTTACCACCGGTAGCTTTGGCCTTGTCCCGCTACCTGCGGAAGACTAGTTTTAAGTTTTTTGTAATACATTTTTTTTTGATAGATACATATTGTAAAAAACTTAGAACTAAGAATTAAAATGAATAAAAATGTATAATAGAATAAACTAATAATTACAAAGAAAATAATATGTATGTAAATAAACGGAAATAAATAATAAAAATGCTTTTTTTATTTAACTAGCGACTCTCTTCGCAAGTTTTGTATGCAATTTTTTCCTTTTTTTATTTTAAGATCGGCAGACAGGCTGACGGTCCACTTGATGGTTGATGGTAGGTGGCTATCGTCGCCTATAACACAAGCAACGCCAAAGCCTGCAAGTGCGCTGCCGACTACAGTAGGATTAAGGATAATGGACTAGACTAATTTCTGATATGATATTCTGATGCACAAAGTATTTTAAGTACTCTGTGGTTTTATCTCAATAGTTTTTTGCGTAAAAGAATAATATATATATATTATTCTTTGTCTCCCCGAATTTAATATTGTAGCATAGCTATCTATCCTGTCGACTCCATATGAATTTATTTAAATATATCTCTGATTGGGATCGTCTATTTGATAGTAAGATGAATACTATCATCTATAAACACAAAAAACCCCATTTTGATTGGAAGTACGATGCAGGATAATGAATAAGTGATATGAAGGGAGAAATGGGCTCTCATATACCTTACTTACACAAACAAACACAACAGTATATATTATTTCACGGTGAACTTATGTAAGAAGGTGGTTACTCTCGCCAGACGCCGCCGACGACGCCAGCCCTATCGTGTTTAACTGCGGAACGTTGTATGCCATCCATGTACAACTTAGCTTGCATGTACCTAAATAAACTGATAATTAAAATATATTTTAATTAAGTTGATAACGAATCTTATTACTTTAAGATACTATCGCCGCTATTCATTATGAGTTTCGCATATTTTCGTCGAGTTATATACCTAAGCGTCAAAGGAATTTTAAATTAAAGAAATAATCATGTCTTAATTAATTTCATGGTTATTATTTTTCCAAATTAAGATTCACGGTCACAATTGAATTTAATTGATTGGTTTCAATTTTTATTTGCCGCCAATTATCTCTAAAAGTTAGGAATGACTATCGCTATTTAGGTAGACACATGATTATTTTTTCCCTTGAAAAAAAAATTGAAATATTTTTACGGAGGCAAGGTATACCATCTAACTTAGGCCCGGGCTCCATCAAAGCGGAGATGAGACGAGAGATGTGTCAAATTTGTATGGTCGAGTCCGTACGCAACTCCGCTTTGGTGGAGCCCGAGCCTTATTACTATATTATCTACAATATGACATAGTTCTATAACTATGTGAGTAATATAACAATTTGATTGAGTAATTTAGCGACGTACTCAAATTAGAGGAAAAAAAAACCAAATTAGATGTGACCAGAAGGATAAAAATGCTGAAGTGGCGCTAGACAGGTCACGTGATGAGATCGGGAAGAGACAAATGGACGAGAGATGTCACTGAATGGTGTCTCAGAGAAGGAAAGCGTCGAAAGGGTAGACTAGTGAGATGTTGGGAAGACGATGTTCCCAAAAATTGAAGAAGAGCAGCTCTGGATAGAGAGAAATGGAAGAGCCTGGAGGAGGCCTATGTCCAAGGACAGCCTGACTTGCGGATACAGAGCAAATACAGAGCATAATAGACTATATTAAAAAAGTTTAAATTGGGCAGATTTATACAACAAAAATATGTATTTACTTACTAAAAAAAAAATTGCAAATTATTGCTCAAAAAACCTTTCTTGTCACAGTAATAAAAATTTTCAGCGACAACTACATTATTTTTAAAGCTTATTAATTAACTTAAATTTTAATCGGCTACTTTTATTTTATTTTACTTTTCATATTTATGCAATATTTAAGAAAAAACTTCCAATTTTAAATCTGTTCGGTTATCTCCGAGAATTTGTAGTACAATATTGCATCTTAATTCAAAGGTTATTAGGTTGTATTTTGGTAAAAATTGTGTTCGGTCTGACATTAGTCCTTGTCTTAAGGGAGGGCTACAACCGATGAAATTTACCTCAGGCCTCAAATGGTATAATTACACCACTGGGACTGGGTCATTGTAATTTAGATTTAATTATTAATTTTAGATTTAATTCGGAGCGTAACCAAGGAGTAGGTATACTTATACCTTTCACTATTTAATTCATTAGATAGGTAATATTTAAGTAAGCAGGTAGGTACCTATCTAATAACATTATAAAATAAGACAATTACTTTCGAAATCTTGGTTTGATGGTTCACTGTAGACTTCTTCCTTGCAGACTTTTTCTTTTCCTTTTTTTGCTTTATTTATTTTTCTTAATTTTTCTTTTTTTTTAAACTTAGCTTGGTTAGAAACGGTTTTATTAATTTTATATATAGACTCAATATGCGGAAACTTGTAAATGGTGTCTAATTAATGTGTCAAATTAGTTGTTAAGTAAATGTTGTATAAAATATGTCATTGTAAGTTTTCCTTGAAAATAAATAAATAAATAAATGAAATAAATGCTAGGTAGTTCTTTAATAGCTACTTTTCATCATAGTTTAAAATTTAAAAAAGAATAGCATTGGAACTCGGTTTATCTTTAAATTCAGTCATTATAAAATCTTATTATCAATTGTATTTGTAATATTATTGTGTGTTATGAAATAAATGAATATTTGCATAAAACCTTTTTTTTCTTTTTATGTTAATTAAGATCGGCAGACAAGCTGACGGTCAACTTGATGGTAGGTGGCTACCGTCGCCTATAACACAAGCAACGCCAAAGCTGCTGCAAGTGCGCTTTCGACTTCTGTAAGTTTAAGGATATGGTATTGGAAAGGGTTAGGGAAAACAATAGTAGATAATAAATGAAATTGAAGTGTCTGTTCGTAATGTCAAAATAACTGCTTTTAACAAATGTATATCAAAGTATATACGGTACTTAATTAAAAAAATATCAGTATATCTATTTGTTTGTTTGTTCCTGCTAATCTCCGAAACAGCTGGACCGATTTTGACGGGACTTTCACTGGCAGAAAGCTGATATTATAACAAGTAACTTAGGATACTCTTATTTTAGAAAAATAAAAACATACTACACAGGTATAAGCAGTGTCCAGTCCCACGCGCTAGTTAACTAATAAATAAAGTCAAAAACAACAAAGAAAAAAAATTAGCGAACCATTGGACTCGTTTTATGAATCAGATCATTTGTAAAATTCAATGAAAATTCACAACAAAAAACGCTAAATGGACGTGATCGTTCGCGGAACGCACATCTTCTCGGACCTTGGCCGATTCGTGCCGTAACACCGAGCATCGAGTAACAACTCGATTATCGAATCGCTCAAGTGGAAAAATGCACTACGAAGACACTCATTTTCCGAAAAAAATATCCTTGTAAGTAGATTTTTAACAAAGGCTATATAAGCTAGACCATTGGCATGTATGTCAGTGTCGCAACCTACTTCAATTGCGCAAGATTTCTAAAAAAATTAATCATGCAAATCAAATTGTACGTTTTGACATTGATTGCTTATTATTGGACCGAAGCAGCTCCGATTGGTCTGGACACGTTGCAGTTTGATAAACTGGACACAAACCTTTCCGACCTCTCCTACAACATCGAAGAAGAAGATCTAGATGACTTCGCGAAGCTTTTAGACTATTCTGAAATAGAGCCTAAACCAAAACCGAAGATCAATTTGAAAACTTCCGGTTTTAAGAAAAAGAAAACAGCCAATAAGCTCTTGAAAGGTCAACAAAACATTGATGATTTGAAGGATTTTTACAAGAGAGTCGGAGTTCATGATCAAGGTGATTATGACGACGATGACGTTTATGCTGTTGCTGAAGGTGTAGCCGCAATGGCGGTCGGTGGAAAAGTTAATGAAGATCGGAAGTACAAGAAAGGAATTAAAACAAGAGGTTTCCACAAAGTTCATCATAAGGACGAGTACAAAAAGGAGAAAGAATTTTATGAAGATGATGAAACTAATGGTAATATAAGAAAAATCGCAGCGAAAGGAGTCGGTTTGAGAGTTGGAGGTGGTATTGGAAATCGTAGAAGGCACTTCCATCACGACCGTAATAAGGGATTATTTGGCAAACAAGGATTTTCGGACCGATTGTCTTTTGATAAACGACTTAACGGTTATAGTGATTCACAAGGATTCGATGCGAAATTTTCAAATGACAGATAAATTAAATCCATTGTTTAAAAATAATGAAATTTCAAATGTAATGTAGTCGATATAATAAATCCAGATTTTAATATATCAATGTGTTTAACAAAGTCGTTATTGTTATTTTTTCTCAAAAATATTAAATATATAGAATATATAGAGAGAGGATTAGGAAATTTTTCTTACAAAAATATTGATCCTGCGATCGCCTTAATCAGGATGGCAATGGCCTTGTAAATTTGGTGATGGACTGAGCGATTTTGTACCACGTGGTTCTAAATGTCACATTACGGATTCTTTCGTCTTGCCCGATCTATACAGTTGAGAAATCTTTTTTTTCATAGATACTATTTTAAATGTTTTTATAAGCTTAACCTACTTTTTGTACCATATTTCATAAGCGGTTCATAATACTAATTCTAGTAATTCTATAAGAACGTGTCTTCAAGGCTAGATGCACTTGAGGATTAATGATGACTTTCTAAAACGTTATGATTAAATTTAGAATTGAATTATTGCAATTTGCAACTGCAAAGTAAAATATATATAAGGGTTATTGGATTGAAGTTGGTGAGAACATACACTTTTTCTTAAATATATAAATAGGCTATGTCAAATAAATAATGGTTTATTTAACATAATCATTTATTTAAATAATCATTTAAAAATATCAAACATACAAATTCGATAATAATAAATAAATAAATATTCTAATAGAATCCAAAATTTCCTATACTTACATATTATAACGTGCATTAATATAACAAACATATAATAACGTAATATGTTTGTTATGTGATGTCGGACTCCTGCCCCGAGATGGTATTGGGGTAGACCTACCGACTAAACCTCTTGGCGTGCTCCTCATCCGCTATTGGTGGAGTTGCGAGGTCGGATTAACACTCTTCTGCAGCTCCACCGCGGGGGTCCGCAACCGGACACGGCTCATTTGAACGGCGCACCCGAACTGCCAAAGTGCGCCGTGCCTCTCAGATATAGGTAGCTAATTAGCTAATTACCTGGATTAATATAGGTATATGATACTTTTTATCCTAGAAAAATGTTAGGTTCCCGAGGGATAGTATAAAAATGTAAAAATTGGGCGCCACCGTCGCCACAGTAATTAACCGATTCAATGCGGCGGTCTATTTTTTGTAGCTTACCCCCGTGGCGGTTAACAAGTATTTCATGATACTGCAAGGCCATGATAACCCATAGACAAAATTTTCGTTTATTTACTGTTTTGCTTAGTTTTAACCTTTCAAGATAAAATTTTACAAAGATTCAACAAATCTAATTATGATGCCCCAGCGGCATCATCCGCCATGAATCGGTTAAGGTGTCTGGCGTTACAATACTCATATATTTTTTTAGGTGTTATATTTTTAATTTTTCAATGCGGATGTAGTCGCGCGCACCATCTAGTTCAGATTATATTTCTTTTATCACGCATATTAATAATAATAATAATAATAATTTCTTTATTTGTAAGGAATGCAGGTACAAATATGATATGATCCATTTATGATACAATATTAAAGTTTACTTTTATGAGCCATGGAACATGATTACGTTTTCAAGCAATTGTATACTAAGTTATGTAGTTTTTAAGTATTTGTATTCACTAACAATGTCTGAACTGAAATAAAGGTTATTGTCAATTGTTCCGTTCAAATCCGACATCCCAAATGCAGCGCCACCTGTCGGGTTCAATTGGGAATCTAAACCATTTGCGTTTTTCTTTTGAGTGTGTCACACAACAAAATTTCATCAAAATCTGTCCAGTCGTTTAAGAGGAGTTCAGTCACACACACACGGACGGACAGAAGAAATTTATATATAAAAATAAGAAAGTCTATTATTCTTTTAATCACAACGTTGATGCGCATTGTACAAATTCGATAAATTACGTTCTTTTACACGAAGAGATTGTCTTTGGTTAGGAAATGTCATTTTTACTTTTGACTTATTCAGCTGTCATTCTAAAAAATCTTATCTATGATTCACTGCGATGCGATGAATATGAATGAAAATGAAGTCACAGCAGTGTTTGTCATGCCAGTGTTTGTGTAAATGAAACAAAGAATTTTAAAAGACGAATTAAATGAGGTTCGGTAAAGAGCCACTGTTTAAAATCACTCATGAGTACGGAAGAGACTCTGTTGAATCTCGATTTCGACAAACCAAATACAACAATAGCGCCGTCCGATGACGGCGTGGTATCGTTGTCGAGTAGTACTGAAGATATTTGTTTAGTGCCAGAAGTTGGATTTGAAGGCAGCGTGGATTCGCCAGGCGTCAACAGGGAGTCGCAGCCGCTACTTGGCGGCCGCGGCGACTTTGAGGAATCATTTAATCACTTCCCAGGTGAATAATACAATCGTCTTATCATTTCGAAAACTCCCAATCTCTTTAACGAATTTAACAACTAATTACGTAGAAAACCAAATCACGTGCCACCTTGA
Organism: Bembecia ichneumoniformis; assembly: GCA_910589475.2. Lineage (NCBI taxonomy): Eukaryota > Metazoa > Arthropoda > Insecta > Lepidoptera > Sesiidae > Bembecia > Bembecia ichneumoniformis. The sequence continues at coordinate 12,840,959 of OU342539.1, read as the reverse complement.
AGAAGAGTCGTGAAATCTTTAAAAAACTCCTATTAGTCTTCGTTCACTTAGCCTTTGTATGGCTTCAATATTGAATTTTGTGTGGGAGTTGTACATTGTATTACATTTGAGCCTACGACGTATTTCTTTTATACACATTATATTAATGATTTCCATTTAAATAACACGTTATTTTTTATTTGTTAGCATTTTTTTTCGTTAAAAAAATCTTCTGCTAACTTCATTGTGTTGTTAATTTAACAGAAAATTCAATTTTACATATACAACAAGAGTGAATATAGCTACATATTCAGCCAAGCGTAACAAATTGTTTGCACTGTTAGTATTTTTTCAGCAAATGTCGTTTTGTTTACAAAAAATGGTGGAACCCTTTGAGTGTAGTGAGTTATTTCATTTCTTCATTATTTTCTAACGCTTTTATAAATAATAATTACTTTTTTATCTTTATTTATTTGCGTAATTTTAATGTCCATATGTTAGTACTGAGTGACTAGCTGTTTTTCTTTTTATTTTAAATAACATAAAAAAGATAAGCTTTATCTTTAAAAATAATAATATTTTTAATGCCGTAGCATTTACAACAAGTGAGTCTTGGCTAATGTTTATTTGGAACGTATTCATTTCTTCACAGTAATGTTTAAAGTTTAGAGAGCTCAGTGAAAGGTATCTTATTATTGTTCTATTTCTTTTGCCACATTTTGCTTTGAAACATGCATACTTGAAGGCATATCATCTATTGTGTAAAATCATCGTTGGTAAAAAATATTTTAAATGCAGTTTCCATAAACCACTTTTGAAGTCAACTTTTTTATGTTAAGGTTTTCAGACAGTCTAACGATCCACTTGATAATAGTAGACTATTGCCTATAATACAGGCAAAACTACAGATGCTGCAAGTGCACTACCATGGTAGGATTAAAGAATAAGGGATTAGGAAGGATAGGGAAATGCTCACTGTTATTTGTTATTTCACAGTGGCCTTTAGTAAGGTTGTGCTTACTGCTGCCAATGGCTGCCCAATTGACTGCGAAATGCAGTGTGCTCCACAATCTATATCATATAGTGATCTTAATTGTTTTTTATAAAAAGAATCCTCCATTGAATTTTGAGGATTTTAATAGCTCAAATGATATAGGAAACTTCTCAGTATGTGTTTAAGTACCTGTTTTATTTGTAAATAATATTAATACACAATAGGATAACTGAAAGCGATATCAGACAATTTTGAAAGTAAAGTTGTTGATAAGGAATGTAAGTTAACTGAACATTGTAAGATGTGTCATGTTCCACATTTTAAATTATTGTCAATGTACACATTTCCAAGATCGTCACAATTTTAAAGTTAAATAAAAATTTATTGAAGTTAATTTCAAATTCATATTTTTTTTCTAAATGAGAAAATTAGTTGGGTATAGTTTGTAACTTTTTTAAAGTAACGAAAAAACACTTGACGACTCTGAAGTCATTGAAGACTATGAAGAACAATTATCTATGTTAGACTTAGAGTGAATAGGCATATTCTGGGTGAGCTGTCTCCATTGTCGGCCGCATTTTTGCTACACGTCTAGATGCTGGCCAAGAGGCAAACCCTACTATAAAAAAACTACAAAATGATCTTGTAATATTTTGCAATATTTCCCACATCTTAATCAAGAAACTTATTCATTTTCATCACTGGAATCAGTATCTGAAGATGATAAATTTTCTGCTGTATTATAATTACTAGCTGAACTTGGCCACGCTTCGCTGCGGCCCATATGGCGGCGGCGGCGTGCGGTACTGGACACTACTTATATATAATACTATTGATCGTAGCATGATGTCCTCATTAAATGGACTATTCAATACAAAAATAATTTTTCAATTCGAACTAATAATTCCTGAGATTTGCGCTTTCAAACAAACAAACAAACTCTTCAGCTTTATATAGATGATGTGATTTTGAGGTTTGACCCAAATTTATTTTCTTCTGACTAAACCAAATATTCTGTTATATTATAAATTGTAAGAAGTATCGAAAATTTTCATAGAGCCTCCATAAACTATGGTATTGAACAATACAATGCCATTTAGGTGGGAAATCACTTAACCCATGTTACTTTTAAAATGTTACAAATTATATCTATATGTCAATATACTGCATCCTGCACTTATTAACTGGCTAGCCCACTTGGCAACAGTGTCACCCCCTTACTAAAAACTCCACCCACCTTGTAACAATTGTTTTAATTTTGCATGATCTAAATTTATAGACATGCCCTTTTTCCTTTCTTTCCCATATGAATATAATGTATGTAACACATTACAGTATATAAATATAAATATCTATTTATGTAAGTATCAAATTATAATGTATGTAAATTGAGACACTTGCCTTTATTTAACTAAAAAAATATCGAGTTATAATATTCACTTCAATGCACCAACACAATGGACAGTTAAGACAGAAATGGGCAGAGCCTCTATTGAACTAACATAGGTGACCATAAAACCATATCCAAATTATAACAATAAATATTTTTTGATAAGATTTAAATGTTGAAATGTTAAGAGAAGTTTTTTGAAATAGTGAGGAATCTGTCGTCAACTTAGACTACTATATTTTTCTTTAGTAAAGATCTTTTAATTCACATTTTTATTCCCTAAATAAAAATGACTAAACAAAAATTTTATTCCCTTTTTTTGTGCAGTTAGAGTTATGTATGAAACATGTAGAATTTGTAAATTTCTATTACTCCATTACATAGATACTTTAGGTATCTATTTGATAACCTCAGCCACAATATAGGTACTTACTTAAGACAAGGTCAGACCAAAACAATTTTACCAAAATAAGCGCAACCTATACTCTATAAAACGTAGCATGAGCTCTGTGACAGCTCATATATTTTCAGCAAACATCGACTTTATTGTAAAAAGAATAAAGTGTATATTGCATTTTTCTTGTACGCGCCTCTAGCCGCTGTGGAATGAAGCATATTAATTCTTTTTACATTAATGTTAAGGTTTATTTTAACTAAAAATATACTATCTGCCACAGAAATCAAGCTGCATTTTATGAACTATAATACCTTTTGTACAACAAATGTTTAAAGCTTCTCGGAGATAAATGAACAGAATTAGAATTGGAAATTTTTTCTTAAATATTGTGTAAAATATGAAAAAAGAAATAAAAGTAGTTGATTAAAACTGTAGTACAGAACTTGTTAATTAATAAGCTTAAAAAGAAAGGTATCTTGTCTCTAAAAATTTTTATTACTGTGATGAGAAAGCTTGTTTATGGGCACAGTATTTTACTATTTTTTTTTCTCAGAAAATAGAATGCAAATATTCAAAAAAGCACTCGAGACACATTTTCTGTCAAACTGAAGATGACTTTATTTGTTTAATTTTTATATGTTGGTTTATCTTCTAATCTAATATAGGTATTATATTTATTAATCTATTTTATTAATTTGTGTTATTAATATTTGTATATATATTCAATTTATGCACTAGTATTTAGTTATTAGAATGTAAGTTTTTGATGACTTTACCATGATTTTTACCACCCACTGTTTTATTTTTTATATATAATTTTCCTTACCCTAAGGCTGCCTGGAAGAAATCGCTATAAAGCGATAAGGTCGCCTTTTATACTATTGCTTGTTGTTTCTTTCTTTTTTTATACGTTTATGGTACAAAGAAAGATTTCAATAATAATAATGTTTTTTATAAATCTACCCAATTCAAACTTTTATAAATATGCTCTGTATTTTTATCTAAGTTTTAATTTTACTCTAAAAAGTCAAATTAGGCGACGAAAATAATGCTTTTCTGCTAAAAAATAACACTTTTTTTTGATGGCCTTAAATTTTTTCATCAGATACAATGGTTGCATTTTGGGAACTGGCTCTATTCTGGTAATGCTACTGTGAACGAGCTATACCTACCTCCTTTCTGAGAAAGACTGTCCTCATTATACTAGCAAATTGTCAAATTTGCTAGTATAATGTTCTTTGTTAATGTTTTTTTTTTATTTTCTAGATGATCCACAGTTCAGTGAGCTAGTGTGGCAAGCGGAGGTGGCTATAGACAATGGGATCTACCCAGAAAGGATATACCAAGGCTCCAGTGGTTCATATTTCGTTAAAAATCCTGGAGGGGTATGTGAACATTTTTTTGTAACTTGTTCATTTTTTTCTTTTTTTTATGTTAAGATCGGCAGACAGGCTGACGGTCCACTTGGTAGGTGGCTACCGTCGCCTATAACACAAGCAACGCCAAAGCTGCTGACTCAGGTAACTGCCTGACTCGCATTCAGTTGGGCACGGTCTCGCGCCGCTGTTACACTTGCTACAAACTGACTACAAAAGACAAAAAAGGAATAAGTTAAGTTTATTTGAGGGAATATAATATGTCTGAATTTTTTTTTTTTTTTTTTTCAATAAATGTTTATTATTTTATACTCAGCCTTTTTTCTGTTCCGCTAATGTGCCGATGTGTGTAGATGTTTTGTTAATAATTGGTTTTATTATTTTAAACCCTAGTAAAATTCGGAGTTCACCTTTATTCTCCTCCATAAGTCACATGCTCGCGCCAATGAGCGCTCAGCAGCAATCCATACGTACTAATTATGTATATTCATTATTCATCTCTTTCTAACGATAGGTATGCCCTATCATTTGTCTATTTTTTAGAGCAAAATATCATAATAAATAACCATACGTAGATATAGTACTACTTGCGCCACTTTAAAATGCGGGAATGTTTGTGTATAACGTGTCATTATTTGATATATCACTGGTTAGGTAGTGTTAAATAATAAAAAATTAAAAAAGCCATAAAGACAGCCTGCCCTGTTCACTTGTGGTAGATAGGTACTTGTAGTTTGGTTCACTACCATCCCCAGGGAATGGGGATAGGTAATGTAATTACTGACCGTAATTGGGCTTTATATGCTATTATTTCATGCTGGTTTTCAAAATGTTAGTAAATGACGTCAGGAGGGCTGCTTGTTTTCATGTATGTTGTACCTTTGGTTTCACATTAAACAAGAGTTAACAAGACCAACGTTTTCAACCCTCATGGTATTTTAAAAACCACAGACCCTGTTGGTTATTAACGACACATCAGATGGTTAACATTGGTATAGTCTATACACATTTGTCATTTGTTTACATTTTGTTTATAATGTTTACAGAAAATAATTGGAGTTTTCAAACCAAAGGATGAAGAACCGTACGGTCGGTTAAATCCAAAATGGACAAAGTGGACACACAAATTGTGCTGCCCGTGTTGTTTCGGACGGTCATGTCTTATACCCAACCAGGGTTACCTTTCGGAGGCTGGTGCCAGTCTAGTGGACTCCAAGATTGGACTCAAGATTGTGCCAAAGACGAGGGTGAGTGAGACTTTTTATTAGATTAATTTATATACATTTTTAAGTAAAAAAAGAGTTTTATTTTGACACTACAATTTTATTTAATAGCTTTAGAGAATGTGTCATGGTTTATCGACATGATACAAATTAACAATTACGGAGACGCGTAATTCGTTTGATAGTCAGGCCTCTCTTCGATTTAATGCCAACATGCAGGTCGGTTGGCAAAGGTCAAGTTTATTTTAAGCAATTACTTGACAGTTTTTTCGTTATGACAATAACATAATTAGCATTTTTTTGAAATTTCGTTGGATTTAAGTAATTATACTTAAAACTTATCACTATATTGTTAAACTGTACTCAAGCCAGCCATCGCCAATCGTAATTTTTATTTCATTTGTCCCTTTGGGCTTTTAAAAAAGGAAGGATATGGATTTCAACAAATCAATATAAGCTGACGGTAATAAATGTCAAATATATACGCTAAGGGTCCACTTGATGGTACAGGTACTGCAAATGCGCTGCCGACTATAGTAAGATTAAGGATGAGGGATTGGGAAGAGTGAGTAAGGGATGGCCAGAGCTCACGTTTTGTTGTTTCACGGTAGTCTTTTGTAAGCGGGTGGTTACTACCCCCAGACGGGCTGTCCAAATGACTGCGAAGCGTGCATCTCTTCTTCTACAATATTTCCAAAGTGTTCTACAATATTTCCACAGTACGTGTGCTATTCGGTATAGCGAATACCACTTTTTTGTTTGTAAACCGATTGGAATGAAACAAATACTAAATCTTACGAGAATCTTGCTATAATACATCAGTGATAACCGCATTCAAATCGGTTATGCCATTTCTGAGATTAGCGTGCACAAACGCACAGACAAACAGACAAAAATTCTAAAAACAATTTTTTTGACCTCGGTAACGTAAGTACAACGTGTAAATAGACACGGTTCGTTTACGATTTGATTTGTATTTTATAAATTTATACAAATAAAAATCAATTTCCACGTGTATGATGGAGTTTTACTTGTATGAAAGAAATTTTTTGGAAAATCCAGAAGTCGGAAATTTGGAAGGTATTTTCATATGAAAATTGAGGGGACGATTGTCGTCGGGTCAGCTAGTTTATTATAGAAATATATGTCTGTTCGTTCCAGGTGGTGAAGTTGGTGTCGGAGACATTCAACTACTTGCGGATAGACCGCGAGAGATCGCGGCTGAAGCGAGCTATTACTGAACAGTTCCCAAATCTACGGTTTAACAGGATGGGACTTCCGCCCAAGGTAAATACTGATTTTAGTATGACTAATATTAGTAATGTGAAAGTAACTTTGTCTGTCTGTCTGACTGTCATTTTCACGCCTAAACCGCTGAACCGATCATCGTGAAATTTTGCATACACTTTGTCAGGGATGCAGGAAAGGACATAGGGTGGGTACCTTTCATACAGAAAAAATAAAACTACTGTTCTCGAGGGATCATCTAACGCCTAGCAAAGCTATAAAGATGTTAAGCATTACATTGCTCGTATATTTAGTCAAGCATTATTTTTTTATATTTCCACTACACAAAACCCCGTTCCAATATCTTTAACATTAGGGGTTAGTTAGATGTTTAGTTAGCCTTAATTTGCTTAGACTTAGACCAAAATAAACAAGTATTAATTTGTAAGATATAATATTTCAGGTTGGTTCGTTTCAATTGTTCGTTGAAGGCTACAAGGATGCCGACTACTGGCTGAGAAGATTCGAACAGGACCCTCCACCGCCTCACATCATGAAAAAGTTAGTCCTTTTGATATATATACATTTTAGCAGTTGTGCCTACTGCAAAAGATATCATCAATCAAGTTGGCACAATCAAGTCAATCAATCAGCCTGTCTCGTCGCTTTAGCATAAAAAAAATATTCATTAGAAATTTAAATTATTGTTTGTCTATCTCAATGGCGTTTAATTAACGCGAACATAACAAATTGAGCCAATTCTAAGACCATTAGCTGTCATTACAGTAAATGCAGTTTTAAAATACTTATCGCTTGATTTGATGGTTCAGAAAAACCTGTTTCACAATTTCAGAAGACTGTTCAACAGAATTTCTGACAAACTGTAGTGTTCTAGTTTGGATGACTAAGTCCATAACTCCTCACACGGAGGAGATGGCACAGAATCTGTGTTCAGCATAACATAGCACAGCAGAGTTATTATATTATAGCTGTTTCCCAGGGCTTAATTTAAATTGATGAAGGCATGCATATATATCGGCTCTTTTCGTTAATGTTCGTTCTCGTCGTGCGGTCATCCTCAGCCATTGACGTTTTCGGTTAGCGTTCTTTGACTTTTTCCTTTTGCTCGGCTTCTAAAGTAGGAAACACACTTTATCGCTCAGAGCCGTGAGTCGAGCGAGCGACTGTCGGTAACGGTGAAACGAAACCACACATGTCCACAGCGTGACCATGGAATTAATTATGTTGATTTTTTTACGAATTACTTCCCAAAATTTTCTCCCTATTTTTGTAGTCTATGTACATTCCCATATTTCTCGTTCTAATCTTACAAGTACAGGAAAGTTTTAATCTCTTCAATTAATTTTTCTGCATTCATTTTAAATACCTGGTTACAATTAACACAATTCAAACTACCTTCTTGTATACATATATAATTATTTTTTAATTAAATATCTCTAATCGATACAATATGCACACATTTTCAACATTATAAAATATACACACAGTTTGAAGTATTCTAAAAAAATAAAGTAAGTATTATTAAAAGTTGTGTATGAGTTTTTTAAAAAGTCTTCACTCCGCCTTTTACAGGTTCCAACTGGAATTTGAACGGCTGGTGGTCCTGGATTACATGATCCGAAACACGGATCGGGGCAACGACAACTGGCTGATCAAGTACGAGCCGGAGAGCGAGATGGTTCGGATCGGGGCGATAGACAATGGACTGGCCTTTCCCTTCAAGCATCCGGATTCGTGGCGCGCTTACCCATACCATTGGGCGTGGCTGCCCCACGCCAAGTTGCCCTTCAGCCGGGAGACCAAAGAGCTAGTGCTGCCACTTTTGTCTGATATGAATTTTGTACAAGAATTGTGTGATGAGCTTCACATGCTGTTCAAAGTAAGTTGCTTTGAAATTGTTTCTGATGTCTTTTCTTCCCAATTGACGTGGAAGTTTTTTAAAAGCGTTGAAAAATGTAAATGCAAATTTATTCATTTGTCCTGGTCGTCCTCTGGGATACAGCCATCATCAGGCTCAGGAGTAAGTTTTGATGCTTGTAGTATACGATCGTATATTCAGATAATAATCGAAGTTACAATGTAAATGTGAATAATTAACCCGCTACAAATGGGTTTAACTGGAAACGCGGTGTGTTCATCTCGGAACTAGCTCGACACCTCTTCTCTTCAAACGCTATCTCTAGAATGCTCTTTCATGGTCCTCTCTCATTCGCAAGCCTACAAATCACGGCTGCTAGTTCCGCGTCGATTGCATTCAAGCTTACCGCTTGACATTTCGAAGGAAAGTTATTAGATGGCGTTGTATACTAATAGGAACCGATTCTTAAACTTACCGCTTGTGGCGCCACCTCAGCGATCTCCGACATATTTATTTCTTAGACTAGAAACTTGAGTTGTCTTATACCTGCATTTGAACTCCTCATCAGTATATATCTAACTTGTTAAATAGTTAAAAATGTCCGCTGATTGTTACCAAATTGAACATGTTACCGAGAGACATTGGTCTCTTGGTAACATGTTCAATTTGAGAAGTTGACAGTTTCAAAGTTCCGGGACGTCCCGGGACATCAAGACATCCATGATTGAAATTAAAATCGTAAGATGTATCAGTAAAAAAAGGGATTTTAATAAAAGCAAAATTTTTTTAATATAAATTTAAACGCTAACATTTATAACTTTAGGGGGCGTCCTAATTGGGTACGCTCGTACGAGCGAACGATGCGTTTTCAACGCACGACGAAATTAAACACACAGATCTCTTAAGAGTGTCCTAATTGAAGCTCGAAAGTCATCGTGCGACCACAGAAAATGCTTAAAACGAACGCACGACGGAAAATGGTCGTGTGATAAAGTCAAATGTCAATGTCAAATACCGACTCTATGTATTAAAAAGTGGTCCCAGAATACGAGTATATTAAAATGGCGCTAGTAGTATATAGAAAATATGCTACACTAGCGCCGTTGTGGTCACTTTCGAAATCCTTATTTTATTGTTTGATTACTTCTATGTTCTATGGTATTAGCTATGGTATTAGTGTTCTATGGTATGAAATGAAGTGAACACGGCATGTTTGTAAGTGTTAAAGTTAAAGTGTTCTATTAATATATTATAATTAGAGATGGGTTAATACCGATATTTGCCAGTATTAACTAATATGAATATATTTCTCAAGTAATATTATAATATTTTAAAATGACGCCGCGCCGCGCCGTTGCGATGACATCAACGTACGATGGGCTCGTACGACCGTGGCCAATTAGGACAGCCTGTTGGACCATCGTGCGTTCATTTCCGTCGCACGACGAAAACGCATCGCGTGCTCGTACGATCGCCGCCAATTAGGACAGCGCCTTATAGTCAAAACAAATCGTTTGTTTTTTTAGTTCTTATAAGCCCAGATTCTGTTTTTGGTAGGAAAATCTTTTAATCATAAAACAATCCTAGTAAATTTACTAAACTATCTAATCTTAGATATTAGTGATTATAACACCTATCATTGGTTATAATTATTATTCTTCTAAATATAACACTTTTTTTTTTCAAAAAATATATTATTTATCATATATTTAAAGAATGTCTATTTTGTCGCCTTCAAAGTAATCCCCCTCAAACCCCATGATTCATGCTATAACCACTTTGTAAATGTTTCGGTTTCCAGCAAGACAAGGGCTTCGACCGCGGCCTGTTCGAGAGGCAGATGTCGGTGATGAGAGGCCAGGTGCTGAACCTGACCCAAGCGCTAAAGGACGGCAAGAGTCCCGTGCAGCTGGTACAGATGCCCGCCGTGGTGGTGGAGAGGTCCAAGGGCACCACCTCCTCCCGCTTCTTCGACTCCTTCCAGCAGCGGTTCCAGCACAAGTCGCCATTTTTCTCGTGGTGGTGAAGCAAGGTCGGTAGTTGATTTTTCGAAAAACAGTAAGTTTTGAGTATTGAGTGGGTCCATTAGATTAAAAAGAGATAACAATTGTTTTAATTTGCATGATAAGCTAATTTTTTAGACATGCTCTTTTTCCCTTCTTTCCTTTATTACTATAATGTTCCTAACACCGTACAAGATGTTTAGATTGATATTTTTCATGTTTTGTTACAGTCGATGACACCATATTGTGATAGTGCCTAGCCGAGGTACGTTGGCGGAAGCGCGATTCTATACATTTATAGCTCTATATCAAATTATCTAACTACCTAGGGTACTACTGAAGTTAGGCTTAAGTTTCTTTCTTTCTATTGACATTACACACACTTGTTTTTTAAAGTTATGTGTTTAAATATGGAATGAGCTTTAAAAAAATATTAAATATCCAATTGACCGATTCGGCACTCACCTGTATTAGTTGTAATGAAACGCAACGCAAATGATTTTATTTGTTTTTGGTTAAGACTCTATGTACATGGAAAATAATTTGAAATAATAAATAAATAAATACTTTTAGAAGAAACAAAATAATGTTGAAACTGTGCGAGAAATTTTTTCTCGGTCTAGAAAAATTAAATAAATTTTTCAGGCAATATTTTTGTTATTCATAGTTCATTAAACCGAAAACTAATTTTGGTCCCTTTAAAAAGGGGACAAATTAAAAAATATCAACGAATTATTTTTCATACACCCATTAAGACCTAAAGGCACAAAATGCCTTTATCACATTTTATTTTTTAAATTGTGGTCCCCCGCAAATTAAATCAGTTAATTCCCTTTCAATTTGCTAAATCTCTTTCTATTGTGTTCGATAAATATTTCTGTCTTGATCTTGACCGAGTGTATTAGCATAATTTTTTCATAATAAATAAGTTATGTGATATTTATTTTGATTTATACTGGATCTAACGTTTGTAGGTGATCACTTTAACAAAATTCTTCTCTGACTTTAGTGGTACTTACTTAGGGTCGCATTTGGACCAAACTAGTCGATTTTGCTTCTCTGAAATTATTTAATTAGTCTTTATTACCTACCTTTCTTGGAAAGTATCTATCGCTAACTTTCAATCACAGATAACTCCAATACCCATTAAACAAACGACATGGTCGTAACGTCAATGTCGAAAATCATAGACAAATTGTTAAATATCTCCTTGTACATAAAATTGAATGAAGTTCACTTTTTTTTGGAGCGATTTTTAAAAATAAATTCATCTTCACTAGGGAACTAATAATGTCTCTTTGAAAATGTTTGAATGATATACTTATATTATATGTATGCTGCTAGAAAATTATATATTTTTGTAACACATGCAAAATGATAAAAAACCCAGTAAAGAAAGATAAATAGATGGGAAGAAAACACGAAGATTTACATCTTTCAATATTTATTTGTGATAGAAATAATTGCAATAGGGTATTTGACTATTTTTCAATAACTAAGATTAAAGTGTTTTAATTGTTGTGCATAAAAACCATATAACAAGAATAAAACACAAAAAAAATCTCATTTAAATTTTGCCGCATACATCCATACGTCGTTACGTGGTCTGTATGACGTCATACACAAACAAAACAAAGCGTTTAGCAAAACATAAAATATAGCTTAAAGTTGATCAATAAAGTTTAAACACTTTTTGAAAAATAAGCAAAAAATACCCTATTGCAAAAAAAACCTAAATTTTTTACTAAGCCTTAAAAAAGATTCACTTGTGGACTTTCATGACTTATATTTTAATAACTACCTGAGCCCACAACTTCGTTCGCGTGGTATTCGGTATAGCGCGTACCTTTTTTGTTTGTAAACCGATTGGAATGAAACAAACACTAAATGTTACGGGAAGCTTGCTACACTACATCAATGGAAACCCCATTCAAATCGGTTAAGCCGTTTCTGAGATAAGCGTGCACAAACGTACAGACAAACAGACAAAAATTCTAAAAACTATTTCTTTGACCTCTCTGTGACATAAGAACGACGTGTACAAATTGTTTTTTGAAAAAAACATTCAACGGCTCGTTTACGATTTCATTGTATGTATAGGATGTTCTGTTAATAGTTTGATTTTAATTCATAAAAACTAGAGAAAATATAGAGGAAAAAAAAGTAAAACTTAATGATTACCCTTCAACTACGTGTGAATGAAAAATGTTTTTATTTTATATTTTTGAGTATTTGGGCAAAGGAATTATTGACTCTTTTGCAATCGTATGTATGTATGTATGACGTTGGCTTTTATGTTATTTCGAAATTTAATGAATTTTGAACTCGATTTATTAAAAAAAAAGTTTTAAAATATTTGTGAACTCTTGTCTAGATATGTAAATTTGTCAATAACAGTCATTAAGGGATTTATTTATAATGTACTAGGGGTGCAATTTTTATATATATGAACATTCTCCGTTTATCCCTCTTTCCATTAGTGACAACCGAATTAAAATCGGTCTACCCGTTCACGCGTGATGCAGTGACCAAGGGAAATAGGGATTCATTTTTATATATAGAAGTTAGACAAATATACATATATTATGATGTATAGACCAGAAAAATAGGGAAAGAGAATCGGTTAAGGTTCATTTGCACCATTGATCTGCACCATTAAGGCGACGCCAGCCCCTAATGATAAAAAATCCACTTATTTGTAACCGTTTTCTTTTTAAATTATCATAATAATTGTAATTTTAAAAATACTCAAATCATCTGCAGGATATACGAAAGGGGATCATCATAATTATTTTTTAAATTATATTTAATTATCTATATAAAAAAATTATTAATTTGCGGTCTAATATCAATGTTGTAACCGTGCGATTTGCTTAATAATCAATATTTTAAATAGCTAATTCTTAAGATAAATTTTAAGATCCACTATCTGAAGGCTCATGAAAAGAGAAATTTGAATTATACTTTATTTAATTTTTAAATAGATATTTCCGAGATTTGCAAGTAGCGACTCCCCCTCAGCAGTCCCGTCAATTCAGTACAAGACGAGTTTTGCGGCTGGAGTCGCCTTAATGGTGCAAATGAAACTATTATGTATCGTTTCCACCATTAATAAATATACAAGTGCTTTCCCCCTATTCCACGTGTGCCTGAAATAATACTTACTATTTACCACCCTTTTCTCAACTGATTTTCTTTTCATATAGCTTTATGTTTTTAACTAATAAAAATCAAAATAATAAATAAATTGTTATCGTCAGTTATAAGCGGTAAATGTATTAGTTCCCTAATGAATATGCGACTTTATCATTGATTCTCGAACCAATTCTTGAAACGATTAAGTGCCTAATACGAATCGTTGACTCAATCAGAGAATAGTACAATTGTTTACGTTTTGATTCCATTCGAATGTAAAATGTATAAATAATTTTTATGTATATATTTGTGTAGGGGACGCCACGCTTTTAGGTTGGATTCTTATTGCGTGATAGCGACTCGCTTCCGGCTTTGCACGGATGTAATTTGTTCTGCAAATTAAATGCGCAAAGATTCTCTGTTTATCACTGTTCCATTTGTGAAAACCGCATCAAAATCGGTTGGGTGGTTTAGAAGAGGTTAGCGGTGAAACAGACAAGGGGGGGGACTTTATTTTATAACTAGCTATTGCAGGCGACTTCGTCCTCGTCTCTTTTTAAAATATTACTCGCTGATAATGTAGCTTTCTATAGGTGAAAGAATTTTTAAAATCGGTCCAGTAGTCTGAGTTTATTCATTACAAACATACTTTTGTATGGAGGCAGGGTAAAGGCGGGGAGATGGGGGAGGGTGAGTAACCTATGTTACTCGCTGATAATGTAGCTTTTTATACGTGAAAGAATTTTTAAAATCGGCCCAGTAGTTTTTGAGTTTATTCATTACAAACATACCTACAAATCTTTTCTTTTTATTCGGTTATATTGGTTATAGGAATGAATATTCGGTTATAGGAATTTGTTTTGAAAGTTGCGAGCTTTTTATGAAGTTTATCAGATATATCTTCTAATAAAAATCCAACCTAAAATAAGTGATGGCGTATGTTACAGCGTCAAAGTCTCGTTTTAATCGAACAGAACAAACAACAAATCAACATTCTTTATTGTAACTGTCAAGTAGGTGAATTTTATGTAATAGTAAGTAGTCTGTATTGAAGTGTTGCCAGCGATTGCAAATTGAAATGTCGGTTTTTTTTTAAATATATATATGACTAGCTGGTGCTCGCGGCTTCGCCCGCGTTGAGAAATAAAATAACTAACGCCTGACTAAATATATGAGCAATGTAACGCCTAACATCTTTATTGCAATTATAGCTTTGCCAGGCGTTATATGATCCCCCGGGAACAGTACTTTTTATGTCCTTTCCTGCACCTTGACGTGTATACAAAATTTCATGATAATCAGCAGTTTAGGCGTGAAAAGGTAACAGACAGACAGAGTTATTGCCAATATGATTACCAAAAGTATGTTATCTTCATTGGCATTCGAAGAGTTATCACAAAAATATAAAATAGTGTTTGTATCTTGAAACAAACAGACAAACAATTTGTTTGTAATTGTTCATCTGCTTTCGCGTTTCGTTGGAAGTTTTCTGGGTTACACTTATAACAGTTACTCTTATCCCCGCTGAAACGCTTCTATCAGCTACAGCGCTGACTGGCTGAGAGTTGCAAGTCGCGTTGACGAGGAGTTGAAAACGGTCCGCGTACAGCGCTGAACGCGGCGGTGTAGCGCTGTTTACTGTCGTTAGCATACGAATAATAAAACACACTTGGCCTCAATTTGGCCAAATCTGAATAGACTCTGAAAGGACCCGTACGCGTGTCCATACAAAACTCCTGTTTTCTATGGACAAAATCTGAATTGAACTGAATAAACTCCCAAAGTGTCGGCGCTCATTGGAGGGCGCAGCAAGGCAAAGTATTTAATTTTTTTTCATAGAATTTTGAACCTTAAACGCTTCTAATATAATTCAAATTTCATTGTGTTATGATACTGCGGAATGCAGCACGCCGATTGTTGCCCTAGCCTAGCTATACAACTAAATTTGAATTGTATTAAAGTCCCTTATGGTACAAATTTCTATGAAAAAATTTAAATATTTTGCCGTGTCGTTCTCCAATTTGCGCCGGCCCTAAGACGTATATTTTGGTATATTATATATAAAATTCTATGCAAAAAGATTATGTTTATAAATGTCATTATGACTAATTTGAGAATTTTCTTAGAAGGCCCGATTCCGTTTTGGAGTTTGAAATCCGACTTGTATTTTTTTTTCAACAGTCATTTAGAATCATTTTAATACTTATTTTTTGTCTCTGTCACGCAAGTCGTTTCGTCAACATTGCTTTTCACGAATTGATCTAAAGACATCCCCAATTGACGTGTTTTTGTTTGTACGATGCGCGAATCGATGATCACTCTTATCTCATTTACTTAAATGTAAAAGGTTTCATTTGAAAAAGTTCACTATCGAAATGACCGAAATTACAATATACAATTGTATCCACCACTTCAAGAATAGACCCCCTGGAATGTGTACGTTTGGATGTATGTAACTGACATTTTATGGGAATACTATGTTTTTGTGTAGGTTAGTTTTATGTTTTTTTATAACATTTTTGTCAGGTGTGTTGATCATGACAAAAATGGTATAGGGATTTATTGTAAGGACTATGGGAAATATGGACGGAGCCTACGCGATAGATTATTAAATAATTGAGTCGGGTGATATGGCGTGGCGAGTCGCTATACTATAGATAGAGATTTGTTTTAGAGCATTCTCTTGTTCTGTGTAAAATGCTATCCATAATCTTTTATAGTTCTATAGTATAGGAATTAAGTCTTTTTTGACAGCCGTTTGATTCTTAATAGTTTGAAAATAGGTAAGGGGATATGTCGGCCTCCTAAGTATATTTTTTTTGTCATTGTCTTTTATATTTTCCCTTTCCAAATAATAATTAAAATATAAGAAATTATTAGATGATTTAAAACCGCTGGTTATTTTTTATATAACATATATAATAAAAACTACTGGAATACATACGATTTAGGGGCAGAACATGTTGTTAAATCTTTCTCCGTTTTAAGTTCAATAGTTACCTTTTGTCAAGTCAGCTAACTCCAATACAATAACATTTTCAGGAGAGATTTAAAACTATGTAATATTTTTTATAGACTACTTATGAAGAAACCTAGAATCACGAAGGTAGATAGTATCGTTTGCTGTTTATTTTTGATAATGTACAAATTGTACAATTTTATATTGTAGTCCATAAAAAATATGTCAAAAAATAGTCCACAAAAACATTATGCGTCTCCTGAAAAAAATATTAAAATGGAGTTAAGGGAATTTCAAATTGTCAAAATAAAATTTGTTTTTTTTTAAAAATGGAATCTAATACATGTTTGTTTTGAAGCTGCTCGTATTAATAAGAACATTCCTGAAATAAATTGACTGTACCGTACTGAAAAAAATAAAAATAAAAAATATAAACCAATGCATCAAAGCAATATGATCTTAATAACCACCAATATTTAGTAAAAATAAATTAAAAAAAAAATGTCGAATTTGACTATTTCTTTCGAAAAGGTTAACATAGCCCGTCCCTATTCATATTTCCACGTGGTCGTGGTAACTTTGCGAATTCCTTATGAAATTAAATTTATTTTTTATAATTATAAAAAAAAAATCCAATTTTTATATTGCATTAAGCTTACGGCAGGACCGATAAATGCATATTTTTGTAGTTTGAATTTATTTTACGAGGCTAAGTAATATTTTGATGTGGCGCAAAAACCGTAGTGTTCCCATGAAATTGCTAGAATGTTGTAAATTGTGATTTGTAAATAGTTTTAAACATATTTGTTTCATGGTTATAACATGTTACATACATTATTTAATTTTAAAGAAAATATAATCACCACTGCATTTTACTCGGTGTTTTATTTGTTTATACCTCGGTATCTTAAAATACATTATGCAAGAAGCATTATAAAATAATGCTTGCATTAAAACCAAAAGTAATTTGGTTGGGCGTTGTGTTTAGTGCTGGCCTTCTCGCAGTTTCGGGCGAGAGGGCAGCAGTAGTCGCTTCGCTTGTCGCGTCGTCCATTGCGGACGCGACCCCGCTCGCCTCGCTTATAAACAATAATTTGCTTAAAACGCTTTATAAATCTAGCAACGCACTATAATCAGATCTTAAAGGAGTGTTTCATTGTGGGCAACAATTTGTGTTGGTGACTGGCGCCGAGCTGAAGTTTCTCATCTGGAGGACACCTGGATCTGGATGCATCCGTCGAGCAGGTACTTTTTTTAAATATTAAGATCAGCAGATAGGCTGACGGTTCACTAGATGGTAAGTGGCTACCGTCGCCTATAACACAAGTAACGCTAAAGCTGCTGCAAGTGCGCTGTCGACTACGTAGGATTAAGGATAAGGGATTATTAGGAGTGGATAGGGAAATGAACTCTGACATCCCTTACTCACTCACCGAAACACAACAGCACACGTGCTGTTATTTCACGGCGGTCTTCTGTAAGGGTGGTTACTGTTACTCGATCGCTCTTTTGTGTGAAGCGCCAGCCAATCCACAGAGAACCCAAACCCGCTTCCGCACACGCCCTAGGATGCTGGTTATTTACACACCGCCATACCAAATATTTTGTTCACGGGGGCGTTTCACAAATTCTAAAGTAGAATCTAATAGCGAGGAATTCAACATACGGCGCCCGAGAACAAAATGTTTTGGCCCCGAGTGACACTATTTTTCATCACTACCTATGAGAAAAGAACGTCTCGAAATTGTACATTGGCGTTCGACCTCTTTGGTGAAATTCTCTTACTAATAAACAAAGAGTTAGTATTATAATACAAACTCCTTGCTAACCGACCACAAAGTTTATCTGATAGTTATACATATTTCTTTAATTCAACCTTCACGCGAGTGGCTCCAATCTAACTACGCTAATTTATCACGAGCTCAAACTCTGACCAATTATAACTCAATTTGGTTTCTGCTATCCTCTAAAGCCAATTGTCGTTTTTCGAATAGGTGTGATGAAAAATAGATTTAAGAATTATTAGTAGCAGTGATGCCGCGTTTCGTAGTCATAAACTGTGGAGCCAGTGTGGCGAAAATACTACCGAGAAATAGCATATGTGCTGTTGTGCTTTGATGAGTGAGTAAGGGATGCCAGAGCCCATTTTCCTATCGTTCCTCATACCTTGTTCATAGGGCCTGCGCAGAAAGATGTGCAGACAGGCTGACGGTCCATTTGGTGGTAGGTGGCTACCGTCGCCAATAACACAACCAACGCCACATCTGCTGTAAGTGCGCTGCCGACTAGAGTAGGATAAGGGATAGGAAAATGGGCTCTGGCATCGCTAACTCACCGAAACACAACTGTTATTTTTGACGATTGCCTTCTGTAAGGGTTACTGAGGGTTGCTGCCGGGCGGGCTGCCCAAAGCGGCTGACCCTACCGGGAATCCTAGAACATAGCGTTAAGGCAAGCACCCTTAAGACTCATCCAATTTATGTTTTTTTTTTTAATTATTCAATTTTATGTGTAGGCTATAAATATATACAAAGAACTTCAAATGACAAATAAAACTCAATATTTTTAAACATAACGATTTATTTCAAGATAACAGGCATTAATTTATATCACTAAAACAAATAACATTTGTGATCAACTAAAATAATTTCAATAAATAAAAAATTATGAGGGGCATAAAAGATTTGAGTCAAATTTAAAACTGGTACTTCGGAAATCACTCGACATGATTGAGAATATCGGAAATTTTGATTTTCAAAAATTTCGTACAAGAAGGTATTCGAACCTTTGTCGTTTAAGTACATTTTTCTATGCAAAGCTAGCAGACAGTTTGACATAAATTTTAATAAATTTTAAACTCATGATAAATTCCCTGCTAGGTTAATCTTTGGACAATAGTGGTATTATTGACTAGGCGCAATAGTCCAATCATCAAAAATTACATATACAGATAGTGAAGATACGTCTTCAAACTTAGACTATAGAATAAGAATTATTAAGTTTACAAATAAACTATTCATCAAGTAGTGATTTATACCAAATAGAATATCTTATTGAAGAATTGAAATAACAAAGGCGGTAGGTACAGTCGGCGTCAAAATTGATCTATAATTAATATGTATAGAAAATAAGCTTTTTAAAAATGATATTTATCTCCATACATTACCATTGATCAACCCTGGATTTGTCAATAGGCCGTATAGGCTGCGGCCTATGGGCGGCAGGGGCCTAGGGGCGGCGGATTTTAGATGGTTTTCGCACGCTTTCGGAAGCCATCAAATTCTTGTACGATAATAAATGCAATAATAATAATAACTTAATAAAGGCCTTGGTATCTACCTAGGCCACAAGAAAGAGGCGACACAAAGTGAAGGGGCCTATACTCAAGAAAAGTATAAATGCGGCACTGCCATTGATGATCAGTCAATTATGACGCTAACTGTACATTATTTATACTTGAAATTTGTGCCTATTAGATTCAATCGCACTATTTCTATTTATATTTTACTGCTACCGACATATATACTTAGTGAAGTTTAAAAAAAATACAATGTGTTATTCATGGAAATACTGGGATCATTTGTCCCACTATATGGGACACTATTATACAGTGTTATTCTGGATAAAGTCTACAAAGAGCGATAAAATTTAATTAACCCAATTCTTTGGAAAAAAAAAAGAAAAAAAAATGATGAAACTATTTTTGAGGAATATCCTTTTTTTTTAGGTATACCTCGAACCCCTCTATCTAAAGATAATTTTATAAATTTTGCCATTTAAGAGTCTCCAGTAAGCAGCGCTCAACTCCGCGTTGAGATCACGCGCTAACGCTTTAAAATGTTGTTGTTTCACCTAGAGTGAGACAGGGCGTAAACCAAGGACAAAGGGCGGCGCCTACCGCCCTACCTCATACCGTTCCCCCGCGCTAGAGTGATTCGCTGCAGATTCGCATCAAAATTTTGTAGTTTTTTAACTGATTTTCGTAGTTTCGTTCTCATTTGAAAACCACAAATCAATTTCGAAAAATGCTTTTTCTTATGAAACTAACATAGATTAATCGATGTCGGAAATAGATTTTGACTTCGATCTAAATTATATTTTGGCTGTAGTATTCAGCCGAACTGAACAGGGTTTTGGGGGCTAAACTTGTACTCTTTCTATTTTCTTTTTAATAACATTTCAAGAGTCATTAACTAATTTCAGGCATAGATATGTCTTATCTCATTGTATTTACAAAATTTCATGATAATGCAATGCGTTATTTTAAAATAAGGACGTAACTACGTTTGTATGGAGAATTGAGCTTGCTGAGGACCCTTAAGTTCTATCGCTTTCAAGTAAGATCAGTTAGAGAATACCCGACAAATTAAAAATAATCTCAAATTGGATTTAGAATTGAAATTTTCCATTTTACATAATAAAACAGGAATTTCCTTAATTTTTTTTGGGAAATGACAAAATTCTCGAAAAAATTGTTCACCCTATAACTTTTAGTGCTTTTAATTAAGCTACATCTTGTTGCCTTTCAAAAAATAATCCCGTTAATAATCCAAAAAAACACCACAGATGCTATGATCCCTCATCGTTTGTAAACTTTATCCAGAATAAAACTGTATAAAATAATGGGATATTGTTATGTTAGTATGTTGAGTAAAAATGTTGAGTACTTTTATAATTTACTGACTAGTGTTATTAATAAAATTTAAAAAATTAAGGATTTTTTTTCCTCAAGATAGTTTAATTTCGACCGATTGCCCAACACTAGCGAGAATAAATCGTCAATCCCTTATTTCATAGTTATGCCAAGATCAGAAGTTTTAAGCGTATCCTTACTCGTACAGTTACAGTATAGAATATTCCCAAAACTTTTGCACTTATTAAAAACCGATAATCCAGGTCGGAATAACATTTGACTCATTTCATAAAATATCATTTAAAATTTTATAACCCCTTTAAATGAAAAATAAAATAATAGTGGCGATTTAAAAACTCCACAAGCGATTATCAATAAAGTAATCTTGACATCTATAACATAGCACTTTAATTAGTCTGTGTTTTTGTTATAATAGTCTGTGGTTTTGTTCTGATTCCAGTTACAAGAAACACTATAAATAATACTTAATTTTGTATTAAATTTTTTATAAACGCTCCTATTTCATGTAGGTCCTACGTCTTTATTTCGAGCTATCTCCATACTAAATATTATCAAAACAGGTTCAGACGTGACAATGTAACAACTTTAAGTAGGTACACAGACTTAAAGTTGTTTTCAATGACTATAAATTGTTGTTGCCATAAAAAAGACGCAAAAGATATTTTTGACAATCGCCGTAGTTCATTTACAAACTCAATACTTTAAAATGCGAACAAGCTTTCTTTTGACCGCGTTCCCTTAGCAATTTTTCATTACAAAAAATAAATACATTTTGAAAAAATATTAAATAAATATTACAGCAGATTAACAGTGTAATTAAAATAACGTCTCCCGTAAATATTTAACGTGAATTTTTGTGGGAAATGCTTAAGTCTTCTACGTAGGGAAAGGCACCCAGTTCTGAAGGATTTTTTTCTTTTTAGTTTTTTTTTTTTATTACATTTTATAGCATTTGGTATAAAAAGAAAGAATTATCGAGGGACATCATGGGAATAAACGTACTAAAAAAGCAAAGGCTAATTTATAAATACTGCTTCAAGCTATTATTGACTAGGAGTGTAAATGCGTCGAATGTTGATATTTGACGAAGACGATTGCGGCGAGCTCTTTGCAGAACTCCTCTAAAACTATCAGACTTTCCACCAGTTGATTGTGATCCCCACTGTAAAAGAAATGAAATTGTATACTTACTTAATTTTTTTATTCATAATAATTGGAATGCTGTTTGATTTTTTTAAATTAATGCTTAAATCTAATTAGATATCTCAAGAGTCAATCAATATATTCCTTAAAATAAGTTTAAAGATAACATTTTCAGACGCACTTTAGAAATAATTTAAAAATAATAAAAATTTATACCCAACTATAACATTTACATCATTATCAACAGCCTATGTCCCCATTGTAGGGGCCAGGCCTAGTGCGGGTTGAATTTCACTTGCGCCTTAGAATTCCTTCTATGCAGGTTTCCTTGCGAAATTTAAATGTTCATAGGGACATTTAAAGAGCAGTCAGTAAATGCACTCAAGTTTTTATAAAAAAAAAACATTGGTAAGTACGTGGCATCACCGGTGATCGAACTGGGACCTCTCGACATGATAGGCCGTGACGTCGGGACGCCCTGCGACCAGGTGGGCAGACGACCTGAAAGGCTTTACGGGAAGCGGCTGGATGCGAAAAACAAAGGACCGTACGTGGTGACGAGCCTTGGGAGAGGCCTACATCCAGCAGTGAAAGACACGGTCTCCTCACTGCTCCCCACTGCTGATGAAGATGACATGAAAGTTTTCCAATAGCCACCGACTACCGACCTTTACTTTAAATAAAAAGAAACATACCTCTCATCGTAACTGGGATCTTCGCTCATCAGTTGCAGCCTTGTGTTTTCAATGATTTTCTTGTAATTCTTTAACCGCGGTATCTCCATTGTCAACTTTCGCGCCAAGTCTTGCAACGTTTTGAACAACGTTCGCGTTTTCTTCGCAGTTGGCAACATTGGATTGAGTAGATACTCGTGCAGGCTCGGATGCGGCAGCAGTGCCAACTTGGAGATGATCGAGGTGAGATGAAGGTTCACTTGATACGGCTGCAACGTCATATTCACGAGGAGTCTGAACAGCATCCTGAGAAACGGCCCTTCGTCGAATTCTTCCTCGTCGTCATCGGTTAAATCCTTACTTCGCATCACTAGCGTTTGAGTAAATCTACATGCGTCATTGCTAAACTGGCTTAATTTTGCATCGGAAATGAACGGTTTCTGTTGCGGAGGGCTTTCGGTTTTAGACGGTTTTTCGAAGACTTCATCCAAATGTATGTCCGCTTCCGGTCTGCTGTCATAACTGTGTGTGGAGCTAGCCGTATTGTCTATCCAATTATTTTGAATTGGCCAATTGTAGTTGGACGTCACATCTAGCCATAGCTGGAAATCGTTTTTTTTTTTTTTATTTATTTAAATTTACAAGAAAAGTTGACAAATTTTAAGAGTCTTGACATGAGATCATAAGTGAATGATCGTTTTTCTTGTGACTCATTTAGAAAGTGTATAAAAACCAGAAACACAAATAAAGCTAGTAGTGTTACCTTTCACTCCTAAGTACCCAGTTTTTGTATTAATTCAATAGAAACTTAAAATTAAATTCAAGGAATACTAGAGTGCCTTCGGCTGTCTGAGCTGTCAAATCAATGCAACTGTCGGAGAACAAATTTATTTCAAAATGGCGGATATGTGACCTTATTATTATAACTAGAACCCTTCACACACACGATTAGTGGCGTTGTTGAAGCTAATTAAATTACATTATATTACAGACTATATTTAAAAAAGTTTGAAGCGGACAGATTTATACAAAAAAATAAATACATAAATCAATGTTCTAAGAAAAAAATAGTAAAATATAGCCCAAAAAAAATCTTACACCAGTTACACCTCACAGTAATAAAATACTTCAGCGACGACTACTTTTGTTTTTCCCCATTTTAATTAATTAAGTTCTGCACTACTACTAAAGCTTTAATCGGCTAATTTTATTTATTTTTTCATATTTTAACAAAATAAAAAAAACTTATTATTTAAAATTGATATCTCCGAGAAGATATAAAAACTTGCTGTGCAATATTGCACCTAAATACAGAGGTAGTTAAGTTCCGCCTATTTTGTTAGTGTGCGTAAAAAATATGGGATTGTTCCGAGGTTCAGACCCAGGTGTGTGTTCCAGCACTCGACCAAGGGTAATTTTGCTCTAGTGTCATTGGTTAGTCATTTGATCATACCCGTTAAGGCAGGCAGAGCATAATTAGCTCTGACAGGTCACTCAGAACGGGTATGATCAAATCTTGTCCAGAACAAAGGCATTTGAAAGGAATGGCGTGTATTGAGCAGTATCTGAGTTCAAATAATATTGGCAACCCGACTCCAGTGTCTAGCAAAATGTATAACCATTATGATTTAGTCTTTTGTAACAGTTTTACTACTAAGCTCAGACCGACAAAAACTATAGACAGAGCCCTTACGAACAAAAACGTTTTAAAAAATGAAGCCGGTTCGCTGAAGATGTGTGCATAACACTAATTGTCGTATAGTGGCCATGCGTTTGTGTGTGCAGTTAAAAATGTTACCCATTAACAACTTTAACCCCAATTAATTATTATAATACTTATTAAACAAAAAATATTGTTAAGTATATCAACTACTCGCGTCAGACTATCGAGCGGCCGTCTTCCTATTGCAGAAATGTCTTCCTATTACCTGCCTCACTTAAGAGTGTGTATTGTTCCGTCTATAGTTTTTGTCGGGTCTTAGCTACTAAGCTACTTACATATCTCACGATTTGAGTCTTTGATTACCAGCATATTTTCATTTAACGAATCTTGTGTTAAGAGATAATTTAAAAGGTCATTTTTATTGACGATTTTAAATATTAATAGTAAAAGTAATAGTTTTCTTTTTTACCTGATAATGTCTTTGCGCGTCGTGTATATAATGTTCATAGTCGGCACCGACTGGATCCGAAAGTATAGCGCGGGGCAATAGCAGCAGGAAACTGAAAAGAAATGGGTACGAGTCAAATAAAACAAAAGAATTTACTTACAAATCATTTAATAATTGTATAATAACGCATTTGTACAATCGATATGTATAACAAAAATAAACTTAAAATTACAAATAATATTAAACAAAACATCACAGAGTAATTTAGATCCAATTAAACCGTAATACAGTTAAGTATTTTAATAAGGATCGTCGGCTATCTTCGTATTTGCAAAGACTTCAGATGAGGCGTCGATGAAAAAATTGATACTCTTTTTGCAAGAGGTTTATTTGTAAACTAGTTAAACAAATATAAAAAAAAAATGACAAGTATAGTTAAGACTAGACTTGGAAAAACGTGGAGACTCCACACTCAACAAAAAAAAAATAACAGCAATCATTTTCGCATTTGAAATCATAAGACTGTAAAAAAATAAACACCTACTGGGACTAAGGAATAAAATACTTAATGTGTGTTACTATTCACTACAAGTATAAACCGAAAAGTCCTGAAAATCAAAAATAATTGCGCAATTAAACTAGTTTCTATGGTTGCATGTCCAACTTGATAGCTGAAACTTCACAGTCAAGCATCTAACGCCAAAATTTCAAAAACGACTCGAGTGATTACTTAGACGGAAGTGTAAACTTACTTAACTACTTAAGAATTTGAAATCGACTTGACATTTGTATGGAATAATTATTAAATCTCATTTATTTTGCAAATAATTAAAAATTTAAAAGTCTCCTTA
This sequence comes from Bembecia ichneumoniformis, assembly GCA_910589475.2. Classification (NCBI taxonomy): domain Eukaryota; kingdom Metazoa; phylum Arthropoda; class Insecta; order Lepidoptera; family Sesiidae; genus Bembecia; species Bembecia ichneumoniformis. The sequence continues at coordinate 12,814,964 of OU342539.1, read as the reverse complement.
ATATTACATATGTATTTTATTATGCAATATTAGTGTTGGCGTTGTGAGCCACTTTTAAGACCTATTGAAATTGATCGATGATATCAAAATTTAACTCTTTCAATTATTTATTTGACGCATTGTAATCTGCGTGCGTCAGTGTAAGAGAGGTTAATGAAAAAAAAAAATTAGGATATTTTTTGTATCTGTCTGTACTACACGAATGACCTTGGGCAACTGGGCTCTCTACACCCGGCCCCCGCTAGGGGCCATCCGCTGATCGAAAAATAAAAAAAAAACTGTATTAAAAGAAAAACTGTTCGTTTCATTTATACCGTAATTGATCATTTATTCAATTATAGACAATGGAAGCTCTTGTAATTTACAATACCTTTGTAATTTTTTTTGTAATTTTTGACTTTTGTAATTTTAAAATAAATAGTTTCCAAGTTATTCAAGAAAATAGACGAAAATTGACCATTACCCAACCCCGCCCTTATCTCCGAAACTACTGAACCTAAAATTTTGAAAAAAAAAATACAGAAATTAGTTTTCTACTTATAGATTATAGGAAAACCTATAAGAAGTCAATTATATTAAAATAACATGGTAGATCACTCAATATTGTGCGGATAGCTAACATCGTACGGAACCCACTTCACGCGAGTTCAACTCGCACTTGTCCCGTTTTGTAACAAAGGAAGTCATTCAAATTTTATTTATTTGCTCGTAAACCATTATACTTAAAACGAAAATAACTTTTTAGACATACAGACCAAGAAGTTATGTACCACATATATATTTTTTGTTACATTGGCTTTACGTTTGAACGAGCTGAATAGTGATGTTTTACTTATTGATGGCGTGGAGCCTCTTAAGATTCAAGTATACCTGAATGTGCGCTCCATAGGGACAACTAATGCACACGGATTTTAGGTTCGACCTCACTTGCAAATGGAAGACAGCCGATCGGCCACACATTAACAGTTTTACTGTACTCTTTTTGTTACACTGCAGCCTGTGACAAATGTTATACAAATCAAGGACCACGAGAGAGATGAAATCACTCAACATTTTAAATTTTATTAACTGATATCTTACATTATCAACTAATATCTTTTGTGGAAGAATATTTAAAAACGTTTAACAAATATATATTTTTTTTACTTTGGTACTTTCATTTTTTAATGAGCACGTTTTACGATTAAGGGGGAGACAAACGCTAAATACTAAAAATATCCATTGTTTAATGAAGATGTTACAAGAAATAGACAAGACAACTGCTTTGAAAAAAATATATATTATACTTAAACATGTGAAGAACCAATTGTATTAATTAGAATTTTCGTTAAAGTAATAGAAACTCCACAAAAAAAGTTAGAACACAAGAAGAATTTGACCTTTATTGAAAATTCTCTTGAAAACGGCTTATTGCACGCATATGAATCCTGTACCTATTAATAAGTTAATATCAGATTAAAAAATTGTATTAATAAAAAATTTTTTTGTGTAATGTTCTAATGGTAAAAACAAAAAAACACCATTTCTAGGCCTGTTGAATTGGATCCGCCGCCAGCGAGTTCTATAGAAAATGTCATTTGCCTCAGTGAATCCTTTAAGAGTTTGAAAGCTGACGAGATTTTATGCATTCTTAAGCTTAAGAATCGACTCATAATCAATCTCTTCTAGAGGATGTTTGAAAAATAAATGGTAAAAATATAATAAAAAATAATCATTGGATTAATTTTTTCATTTTTTTAAATTTATCAAGACATTTCCACTGTAAATACCAAAAACAGTCCAAAGGGGCCAATTGAAAAACTGCTCTAGGTAATTTTGGTTACAATTTGAATATTTAAAATAAAAATAATTTCACAGGCTGCTAGTGCGTAGACAAAACAGGCAAAATATTGTACAAAAACAAAATGCCAAATGGCAGTAATGGCACTTCCAACACAATATGATCATTCATTTCAGAGTCAATCATTTTTTTCTATTTTATCTAAATATAGTATGTACAAAGGATATAATTTATAAAATAAACATTAAATAATACTTAAATATCCTTAAATAATAGTGTATCGCGGAGAAGAAGCTCCCTGATTATAATTTAATTAAATCTGTTTAAACCATATAAATCTCTTATGCAATAAAAAAAAAACAAAAAACATAAACATGTAGATAATATAAAAGAGAAATTTTAATTCTGACTTTGTACGTACAATACAAAATAAGTTGCGATTTTTAATCGATTTAATGGCAACGGTACTTTACTTAATCTATCCCTGTAAATAAACATAGAAAAATATTACTTATTTAAAATGAAGTATCTTAAAAATAAAAAAATAAATTGTTTTTTTTTTAATAATTTTAGAATATAAGTAATATTGAGCCATTGTTAAAATACAATATATTTGAGACCGAAAAATATCAAATGAATATTAATATTATATACGTTCAAAGAACAGTGGCGAAATAATTCTGGTCTACGGATAGGTTCACACTACGCCGGACCGGCGAATTTGCCGGGCCGGTAAAACTGCCCGGAAAGTCCAGTGGCCGGATCTGGTAAAAACGCCAGAAAGCCCGGACCGGAGTAATGTGAATGAGCTCACACCGAAATCCGTCCCTTGTTCGACCGCCCGCCGCCGCTTTGAGTTTAGTAGCGTGGCGTGAAATATATTTATATACTGAAACTAAACTTCTAAAAGTCGGTCCGACGTAGTGGGAACGTAGCCTACAAGTGACATTAGAAAAAATTAAACAATTCCTCGAAATTTAAGTCTGGAAATAAAATATTAATATATTTTAATTAAATATTCTAATGACTATAATTAAGATACAGTGTTAAAGAGGAAGGACATCCGTTTTTTTTTTTCAGTAAGTGGCTTAACTTCGCATCTTTTACCCGAATAAGTATTACCATAATATTATATCCATTAGGTTTAATTTTTGATAAATTAATACTCATTAAGCATAACTCTGGAAAAGTTCAAACTAGAGTACATATTATATTGAATTTCAGACTTTTTTATTATTAAAAAAAAACCAAGCGCTGTTTGTAAAAGGAACACGAAGTCTATACGTTGTGTAGTATAGTATGTGACATTCATGTAGACGCAAAAAATGAAATTGTATTGGATTCCGCCATTGTTCTTACAGATTAAAGGTCTACTGTAGTAATTATTGAAATATGTAAATATATTTAAAAAAAAACTTAAAGCTGAAAATATGTACCGTGTATTTTTGACACATACTGTTATGTTTAAAATCGTCAGTGAGAATGAACCGGTGATCATTCGGTGGGGAGGTACGAGCCGGTCGGTTGCACTCTGCAGGTAACGCCATTAGATTGTTTATGGTCGTTATTTTTAAATTAAGGGCCTCTTTCACCAACAAGTAAAATGTTGATTAGTTACTTTTTAAATAACGCTAATTTGCAAATAAAGGTTACGTCTTTATTGCAATCTATTCGAGCAGCGTTGCAAACCCCAAGCAAATAAAAATAAGTGGGTAGATTGAATCTTGCAAGTCTCCTTACTTTTGTTATTTGCTTTGCAAGAAAATAAATATACCTATCTCTTTCTCCACTCCACATGCGCAGATATTGCGTATGTAAATCGGTTATAGGATTTAGAAATTTACACTAAAGAGTACTTAAAAGCATAGCAACGGAATGATGGCTGCCCATCATATTCCTGGCACCATCTGAAGCAAATCCAGTTAAATTTTGCTTCCATGGAATGGAGTTTTTTTCGAAAGATTTAACAATGTGATTGTATAATTCGATTGCAGAAGCACTTTCGATCGCAAGCATATCGTAAAAATTGTCTACAATCTCATCTTCAATCATAAACTGCAACTGCAATGCAAAAATGCCTTTTCGTGCTGCGATCTGTAGACTCTTCCTCGATTATTGAAAAGGGCATATTTTTCATTATCTCTATAAGAGACTCTTTACACTCTTTTCCTAACACGTTTTTTAATATATACATTATATATTAAAAAATTCGTTGCGTATGACTGAGAGTTATGTTTTTAATTATTTCAGATTCTGAACATTTTGCAGACATAAGTATTGGGAGATGGTCCACAGAAATAAGAATTATATTCGATAATATAAGAAACTACATGTATCTCGGCTTCTTTAATTATAGTTGCAAGTGGCGTAGCTATTGAGGTTGATGGTAAAACATCAAGAAATGTCCTCTGAGAGCTAAATGTCTTTTCATTGTCTGAAGGCTTTTTGGAAGATCTGTGTTTATTTAAATCCGGCTTACCGGAATTGCCAATGGATATATCACACCTGCTCCCTTTAGGTACAATAAGCAAAACAATTACCCTTTTTCCTAGTTAGTATTTTTTAAACTTTCGCGGTTAGCATGATTAGAGCGGATTTAATCATGTACCTCATTGTTTTAGGTATGGGTAGATAAAGGAGAGTCTTCACATATGAGATGGAATGAGAGCTGGTTGAACATATTAAGCTACTGGAAACAAGATTGTTTGAGTTCACACGGAAGGAAGTTCTGAAATTGGCCTACCAGTTTGAGGACCTGAATAATATCCTCCATAATTTTAATAATGAAAAGAAAATGGCAGGCCAAGAATGGTTGACTGGATTTCGACGCATACACCCGGACATATCTTTGAGGAAACCTGAGGCGACTTCAGCTGCAAGAGCTTCATCAAGCTTGATATACGGCTTGGTAGACGAAGCCCCAACAGTAGTATGAGCACTGCACAGGAATCAGGTTGGATGACAACAATTGTATTTTATAAATAGTTGGTGGACTTTTAGAAGCGAGCCTTGATGACAAAGTGCTTTTAGTAGTTGATTGATATATCAGCCCAGCCATAAAGGCATTGAAAGCTTAACATTCGCAAATGAGCATGGGATTATGCTTGACACCTCACTCCACGCACCACATGCAACCATTAGACGCATCTTTCTACGGTCTACTTTCTACATTAGGGTGATTCCATTTCGCACCAGACTTTAGCAAATTTTTTAAAGTTGTGAATTTTTACTCAAATTATACAAAAATATACATATATACATTAAATTAATAAACATACACTAAATATTCCGAATTTGATAAAAAGCTATTCCTAAAAATATTTTTAAACTTTTTTTTCTTCTAAAGATGACATATTGTCTTTCTTATACTCCGGCCATTATAAGAGTGCTGTTCTGACAGGTGTCAATTCCATACATTTTCTGTATCGTTTATTCGGAAATGAACTTCATGCAATGGACATAAAGAAATGTCAAAAACGCATTCATAGAATGACCGTACTATAGTAATATTTTTTTCTGCTAAATTGGCAACACTGAAAACCGTGCAAATATTTTGAAATTGACAGTTAACGACTAACTGTCGCAAGGCGAGATTTTTCTACTGTTGTAAACTGTGAAAATAAAAGGTTTTTATTTTAACGTGCAAGTTTTTGAGGTTTCTTGTTAGACATCACACTGTAACACCCGTTACAGAAAAGGTAAATAAATTTTCATATCTACTGCTTTATTGTGATGAAAATAACATAGTTCTGGGAAGGTACGGTTAAGATTGTAAGCTAATATTGTGAGTTATGAGATTTTAGATAAAATACATCCGTAACACCCGTTACGTGTATTATGTTAAATGTTATCTGGGATTTCATATATTTTTAAGGAAGTTTAATTTCTAAGTTTTGAAGTAATTAAAATAATTTGCTGGTATTTACACTTTGTGATTCCATTATTTGTCTCTATTGAGCTTTGGCTTTGCTATTAAAGGTACGCTATGGCCCCTGCTAAGGATCGCGTGGCTACTATTTAGCGAAGATGAAAGAAAGAGATGGGAAGAGAAGAGAAAGAATTAAGAAAAAACTGGAATTGGACCCAAAACTAAGAGATATGTGAAAAACAAGAAATCGTGTAAAGCTGTTTCGAGCTAAATTAAAAGCAAAACGATGATGCTCTTACATTTCCCATAGGAAGTTAAAAATGAGTGAAGAAGTTTCGAAAAGCAATTCAAAAATTAAAGAATAATTTACCAGAATCGCCGACGAAGTAAGTTGCTGCAGTAAAAAATTGGCCGTCGATGTCTTAGGCAATAATACAGATATTTCAAAGGTTTTTACAGACAAAACGGATTAAGCAACGAAACTGAAAATGCTGTCAGAGAATTTTACAGAAAAAGACAGACAGGCACCAGGAATAAAATATTTCAAATCTGTGAAAGATCCAGTTACCGGGTGTTAGGAATGGCAACACTGCCCTCTCGCCCGCATCACCGGACGTGTGTGTCCAACTATATTTAAAGTCTGTTCATTCTTACTTGAGAGAAAAGGTAAACAAACCTTACACGATTACAAATCACGTCATTACGGAAGAATCGCACAATGCAAGTTATCACAATAAACCGTAGTTACTAGTTCAAACATTAACGCATTGATTTTGTCTAAAAACCGCTTTAAATTCACTTGAAAAATACAATTATTTATCAAATATCGGAATTTCTGACTATTGACAACTTGTCAGAGAGACATTTTATGTAGGGATGGGACTAAGTGTACGAAAGAACGATTGGGAACGGTTGTGATATTCATTGTTATCTACTCTATGTTTTCCATGGAAACATAAACTGTTTTGGTTTCATATGACCTATACTTGACATTAATCATTCGTATTGACGCGTAATAGGGTTAGGTACGAGTGCTCACTTACGTTTTTTTGCAATTTGGACTGGTTTATTTATCTTATACTTATATATCTTACTATATATATCTTATACTGACGACCTATTGGCTACTCTTCTAGGACATTGATTTTGCACACGATTGGAGTTTTTTAATTTACCGATTTTTAAAAGTTACGCCTTTTTATTTATTTTCATCATTATTTTAGTACTACATATTTAATTTAAAAAATAACTATTTCAATATGAACGATATATCGTATCCAGAACAAGACTAAAATTCGAAGAAAGTGCCCGTCGTTCACTGTGAGCTAACAAAAGGTACTTAATAAAAAGTTGCGTGATTTTAAAATGGCGTCGTGATATATGTTAGTACAAATTAAATAAATTACACCTTCCTCAATAGCATATAAAACACAATTAGTATGTTTTAATCAATTTCTATCATTCACCGAATGAAGTTCATTCAATGACTCCCCATCACTAAATTGTGTGGTTACGCCATATTTGTTTACCTTTTTTATCAAGTAAGAATGAACAGACTTTATAACAATAAAAGTCAAATTGGAATAAGTCTGAAGTGTATTTACTTTATTAAAACACCGCCCTGGAACCCGCTCGACAAACCCTGCGACACCGGAAAACGCACCAAAAAGTAAATGAGGATAATTATTGTTACAATTCGGGAAGCCTACGAATTGTTTAAGAGGAAAGAATAGTACGTACTCGTCCATACAAAAAGAGAAAATGTTTTTCCACTTCTAAATATTTTCCAATCTCCATGATTTTTTAATATGTTATTGCAACAATGAAAGACTAGGTTTATAGGTTTTCCTTTTTTCAAAATTTGCAATAAATTCAAACTTATAGGCACCTCAAATAACTTATTTTTTATGATTAAAACTTTGTCTAATTAAACCGTTTGTTTTATAAAAACAATGTAATTTAAAAAAAAAAACGAAACCTATAAACCTAGAATATATCATGCTGAAACGATCGACATCAAAATCAAAGTGATTTGTTAAGATTTAGTTAGTGGAAAACGTTTTCTCCCGAAATGGAAATTTCATCAAAAAAAGTACCTATTGTCAGTCGCGAGCTGCAACGCTCTCTATCGCACGTTTGGGGGTCGGGGGGGGAAGCAAAGCATCACGTATTATAGGGATGACAATGGAAAAGTCGATAGTAGAGATGGGATCCCCACCTGTGTTATCGATATCTATTTGTTTAAAAAATGTTGGTAGTAGGAAAAGTTACAATAGTTGGTTTTCAAGAAAAAAATCATCAATTGATTATTTATTTATTAAAGAGGCTTACTAACTAAATATTAGTATGTACATTTACATATATAAGAAATACTTTCTGTTACTAAATATGCATCTAACACTAAATATGCACATTTATGAAATAATTGATTGTATTTTTTAATAGTGTAGTTGAGAGGTGTAACACTACCATACCTACCATACCATATCATATCTTGTTTTTGGTGAATCTGTCTGCAAACGGTTTATAGTTCTGAGGTCTAGCCGAAGTTCTGGGTACATTTATAATTATTTGTGATAACAACGGTGGACAGTCTATTAAATTATTAATAACTTTTAATAAAAAAACTAAACTCAGAAAATCACTGCGCCAATGTAAAGATTTCATTTCAAAGTATTGCAACCTGTCTTTATATTCTTTGATTGTGTAGCGCACTCCTGATGTGAATACAAGTCTTTTGAGGAACCTTTTTGTACGTTCTCTAGTCGCTGTATGTTGTTTTGAAATTTGGGGTACCAAACAATAGAGCAATAATCTATATGATATCTTACTAAGGAGGAATATAAGGTCTTTAACCGTTTCAATGCGGCGGCCTTTTATACAAACTTACGCTCGTGGCGGCTAACAAATTTTTCATGATGCCGCAGGGGCATCATCCGCCATACACGATAGTGATGCCTCTCGGACATCATCAGCCATTCACGTAAAATTTTCGTTTTTTTTATTGTTTCGGTATTGTTTGGACCACGGAGACTTCATTCCACTGCCAAAACTGGATCTAAAAGGCTTTTTCTATAATTTAAAAGTGATTTTATGTGTGTTTTCCTGAAATGGACCGTAATTCATTTATTTAAACCAGGTGTTTGAAACAGTTTGTGTAGCATGTCTTATTTTAGATTAATTGGGTATTTGTTTTATCAGATAATCATAACGCGCTGATATCCTTAGATGTCGGTGGTTATATCTTCACAGTAAGAAAAAACTTTTGGCGAAACCCTCCAGAACCATGAACTTAAAAAAAAAAAGCAACGGACAGAAAAAACAATTGTCACTGTACCACTGTACAAAGTGAAGCGCCGTAATGGCGGCGCATTTCTATCAGGGTTGCCAGATGCCAGACTTTTTTTCTCGTACCAGGGATAAAACGAGAAAAAAATATATCTCGTAATTTCAGTACATAATCTCGTAAAAGTATAAATTTGAAAAAAAAAAAAAACACAAAATCCATCATTTGAAATATTTACTGTTATTTATATCGTATAAATTTGAATTTCGTACAAGTATAAATTAAAAAAAAAAATTACATAAAAGCCATAATTTAGACTATTTACTGAGGACTATTTACTTGACGTCAAATGAACAATTAGGTAATTCATATTCTAATGATTTTATTTACATACTTCCTAAAAAAAATAATTATGCAATTAAAGAATGAAATGAATTTATGTAGTACTACTTGTAGATAATAATTGTCTTCTTTTTTTATTTATATCTGATGTAAACGTCAATTACCATTCAAAAATTAGAGTAAAATGTCGAAACGCTTTTGAACTTGAAAAACTTCAACCAGTAATGTGTCGATCGTTTGTGGCGTGGACATATTTATTTTATTGATATTTTTTTAGCTAGTATGCATGGCGCAGCCAGTGAATGTATGGCAACCCTGGTTTTTATGGGTGCGTGTTTTCAGGGTTGCCAGCCGAAAAAACTAACCCTAAATTTTGACACATAATAATATGTAGTGAACTATGAATTTTTTGTAATATTGCCTCTTGCTTTCATGTGTTCTTTGAATTCCTTCCATTTTTGACATGTGGTGAAACCTAATGGATAGACTTTTCCGCTATGTATTTTTTTCACAACTATATACGTTCGCACTGAGTAATAGGAATGGGCCATAATAATAAACGTCGATACCTGGTGTCATTTTTAGTGTTGAAATATGGGAGTTTCGGGTGTTGAAATACAATGTTCACATATCACATAATGTCTATGGCAGTATCTATGAGTAGTCTAGAGTGTTTATGTTTTTTATTCAAGAATTGTCAAGAATGTGAAAATTTATGTTTGAGGAATATGTAATAAGTAATGTAGAAAATGTTTTGTGTTATAATGGAAATAAACAAATAAATATAAAATTAAAAATTATTTATTATCGGGCACGCGATAACAAATCACTATCCGTATTCAGTAGTTACGTAAATAAAAACAGTCCGTCTTCGGCCGTAATTGCTCGTCAACTAACAGTGTCCGTCGATGTGTGCGTGAGATTATTTGTATGTGCTGTGCGCGATGCCCGCGGGGACATGAGCGCAGAGCGACAGCATGTGTTTTCCTAAATACCTATTTCGTTAGGATCGCAAAGCTATTCTTTTCTCTTAAGAACACGCACTCTCTAGTGAAAATAGGGAAATCTACAAGTTACGACCACTAGAAGTGATTCCAGTTGCGTACCCGGAGCACGTTGTTTGCGTTTGTACACAACATTCTAATTACATTAATTACATATCTAATTACATATTTCTAATTACATAATTGAAAGTGTACAAAAATGTGTTTTAGGATTTCCCAAAACACACAAAGACCTAATTTACGCAAAATCTTGCAGTCCTGAGTGGAATGAATTTCTGCAGTCCTGAATGAAATGTCCAAACTGTCCTAGAGTTTGGGAAAAGTTTGAAGAAAATGAGAATATGGATAAATCCATAACTTGGAAAGAGTGGACTACGCAAAACCATGGTCCAAAACTGATCACTAAAACAATGTCATGCAAAGAAGCTATCCATAAACTAGAAAGTAGCATGGAAAAATTCAAACTGCATTGTTTTGTCAAAAAAATTCAATTCGAATACTTTGAAAACTCAAAGTTGAAGTTACAAGATAATGAAGCAGTTGTGCAAATTGATTTTGCCGAGAACTATGCATTGATCAGCCAGAATGAAATCCAGAGCGCCCATTAGTCTCATGAACAAGTAATCTGGTTCTGGTTGCCGCATCTGGTTGCCGAACAAAAAAATCAAGCCGTTGTGAATGACGATACAACGCATACAAAATATGCAGTGTGGTGCTTTCTAAACGGAATTTTTGATTATTTGCGGGATATCAATGATGTTTTATCGAGTGTGACTTTAAGATTTTTTTTTGAAGAAAATTATAGAAAACTGAATTGTGGCAATAATTTGAAACTGACTAGAGGGAGAAAGAAGGAGAAAGAACTAATACTAGAGAAGGTGTACAATAATCCTATTCCTATCACTGAAGTGAAATATAGAGACTTGATTATACGATACGATGATTATCCCAAAAAAGAATCATACATTCTATAATAACCTTGAGCATAGTAAGGAAGAACAAGGTAATGACGAAAAAGATTGTTAAAATTTATACTTGATTTTTTCTAAAAAAAAAAATATTTTGTTATTGTTATTGGTGGAAGAGCACTATACTCCGTGCGCTGCAGCATGGTGCGGGTGACAGTTGTCGGTATGACGTTGACATCTGTCAGTACCGCGTGACTAGGGATGTAACGTTCTGCGATTAATTTTTATCGCTATCGATACTCGTAGCATAAATCTCGTTCTCTTTATTATTGTTATGAAAATATTTTAAAAAGAAAATTATTTGAATATAAATTGTTGAATTAATTAAATAATTCAAATTTTTTTGGTATTTGATATTTTTTTCATTACAACATTTTTGCTCTATGGCGCATCGGCGTGGCGGCCATTTTGTTTACCCGTGCGATGATGTCAGTAGGAGTGCTAGCGCCTTGTATGTGAGACGTATTTCCATTTCATTGTTTGTTTTCATTTTCGTTAAATTATTATTTGTTATAGTTTGTTGAGTTTTTTTTTTTGTTAAAGTTTGTTGAATTTGTTTCCATTTGATTGTTTGTTTTCATTTTCGTTAAATTGTTATTTATTATAGTTTGTTGAATTTGTTGTTCTATTTGTGGTTATTACCATGCCTAAGCATACGAAAAAAACTGTTTTGGGTAGTCAGGCCAGGGAACTTGTTGTTCGCCTCCGAGACTACTTTGAAAGAGAACAACAATGGACCGTTGTTACCACTGATCAAGGTCATGCCGCAAGAAATAATACTTCGCCGCCATTTACGGCAAATAAGATGTTGGCCCTACTACAAGAGGCCATCAACAATGTTCAACCTGAAGACTGGTCTAAGGTCGTGAATAAAACAAAAAGGGACATTATGTCTGATTGGGATCGTGACATCCGTATTGATAACATAATGGAGTCATCGTTAATAATATCCGTCACAGATTCAGATGATGAATTAAGTGACAATTCAGATGTTTCTGACTCTGATATGAGTTTAGACGAATAATATGTACGTTTCTATGAATGCCGGTTAAAAGGTAAATAAATAAAGATTCCATCTAAGCGGATCTTTGTATAGTTTCTGGACGCGGCCGCTTCAATCTTCCTATCCCTTTCCTTGTCCCGTGCACGACCGTCCAGCGAGGAAGAGTAGGAAGAGTATATACCCTATGTATGTTCTGTTGTTTTATTTATATAATTATAGACTTTTTAACAATAAAAAATGAAACTTCCCACAATATACGTTTTTTATTTAAAAAAATATCGACTATCCATCGTAGCAGTACATCCCATCACTAAATACATCTTTGGTGTTACGTTATACGCATAACACTACTTAATTTTTCTTTCAATTTGATTGTATTTGTAGACTAGAACTACTACAGTACTACTACTAATTTACTACTAGAGTTATTAATGTGATTTAATATATTACGAATGTGGTGCAGGTGAATTACTAAATCATTATTGTAAATCGCGGCAACTTTCAAGAGTGAAACGAAACTAGTCGTAACTGTCACCCGCACCATGCTACAGCGCACGGAGTATAAGGTTGCTTCGCTCAATCCCTAAATTTCAAATGCAAGACACTCTAAAAAGTTTATCCGAACTATTGGACAAAATAAAAAAAATCGTGCGCTACTATAAAACAAGTTCCACTGCGCAAACTAAACTTGAAGGCGCAAACAACTGATGATTCAAACTGTGTTCCAAAGCACCTTAAACAGGAAGTACCTACACGCTGGAATTCGGCCTACCACATGTTAGAAAGGTTTTTAGAACTGGAACATTATGTGAGAGCAACAATGGCAACATTGCGGCATGTCTTGCCAGTAATTACCAACGGAGAGTGGACTTTTTGTGCGGAACTTTAAAACCCTTTGATGACGCCACACATTCACTGAGTGGTCAAAGCTACATGACTGCAAGTTCTGTCATTGTAATGACAAGGTGTCTTTTCTCTGGCTGTGATAAGCTTTTAGGAGAACATTTGTGTGAGGCTTAAAATAACGTCATTTACCAGTTGCGGACAGGTTTGATAACTAAATTTAATAATATCGAAAGTGGCACTTTCTCAGTCTGCACGTTTCTGGACTCAAGGTACAAAATAGCAGTATTTTCTGATCAAAACGAAGCCAGGAACACCCGCAAACGCGTTCAAGATATGCTAGTTTACGCTATATCCCAAAATGTGCCTCCTGAAAATCCAAGTGTCAGTAATTCTCAATCGAAAACCAGTGCGTCCCGCATATATGCGAGAGGGTAGATTCAAAATTAGAGAAGCGAGTCGACATTTTGGCGTTCTACACAGTACGCTTATAAATAAGCTGAAAGACAGAGTTCCAGAGGTGAGAAAAATGGGGCGTAGTACATATTTTACTACTGCCGAAGAAAATCTTTTAACCAAATACATTCTTGCAAATGCGAAGAAAGGAATACCACTGAAAAGGAGCACTTTGATCGAGAAAGTCAAGAATATTGGATGATGAAGAGAGGGTGACGCCCTTCAAAAATAATCGCCCTGGAAGGAAATGGATAAGTTTGTTTTTAAAACGGCAGCCAGTTATTACAGAAAAACATGCTGAAGGTATTTCTACAGCAAGAGCCAACGTTACTGTAGAGGATATTAAAAACTGGCATAAAGGTCTCAAAGATTACTTGACTGGAGAAAACGCATTAGATATATTAGTAAATCCTCAACGCATTTTCAATGGCGATGAATCAGGTTTTCAAACCTGCCCAGAGTCAGGGAAAGTACTTGGGCCTGTAGGCATGAATAATTTCTATCAAATAAAATCTGTGAAAGAAAAAGAACAAGAATTCTACATATGGAAAACGCAAAAAAAAACATATAATATGATCACAAGAAAACCGTAAGACAATGAGATGGTCAGAAGCGTGTGCGATCCCGTGAAGTCCTTTCCCTCGTTGGAATCTCACCGCATTCGAAAAGATTCTAAAAAACGATACTTGGACGGTATTGACAGTGTTTGAACATTTTCAGAAATATATCAGGTCAAGTCATTATGGGACCGCCTGGTACATGGAGGCAGATTCTATGCACAGCGCTATTGAATCACAAAAGAAAGAACCTTAAATATATTCCATACAAGACTGGATTGCAATATGCCAACGTGCAAGGCGTAGAAAAACACACGTTATTAAAAAGAAAATAATCAAGGAGCCATATAAAACAAAAGAATTTAAATATCATGATTTTTACGACTTGAAAGATTGGCCTCGAAAATAATTTATAATAAAGATAAGGACAATGAGGGAAGTAAAGTACAATGGCTTAGAATTAAAAGATTGAGATTCGTAAAGGGCGAGAAAAGAATTTATTTTAACTACGACATGAGTATGAATTTTAATTACATAGACATTAGCGGTAAACAAGCAAAGACTAGAACCAGACCAAGAAAAATAACAAAAAATGAGGAATCTCAAGAGTTTCCAATAGGGTATTTGACAGTCTCACAGAGACAGACAGATTTCACAGGGAATATCTCAAATTGTTCATTATACCATAAAACACTTGCAATTTGATTCATTCTTTGTGAATTGCTTTATTTTCTATGAAAATTACAATCAAAGTTTAAATGATAAATAAGACCGCCAAAACGCTAAAGACGCCATACATGTGGGTCACGTGATATCAATACGTCACTTGCTTGCAAATAAACATGTAGCTGTCAAATCGTAATACATTTATCCTTTTCTAGAATAACTTTGATAACGTTACTGTTAACAAAGTTGATAACAGTAACAGTATAATGATAATGGTGATCAAACACTCTGGTATAGCAATTTCCGCTGATGTCATAAAAACGAAATTGATGGGTATGAGTGATAACGTTGGCAGCACCAGCAATAAATCAGACAGTGCTTTTTTGACATCAAAAGTGTAGAGTAAATAAATATATAAGGTAGTGTATCTTTGTATATGTTTTAAGTTTTCTGCCACTGTGGCGCTGTTGTTCTTGCGAGTCACAGAATGCTTGGTCTGTGGATGCGTGGCGTCTGTGTGATGATCTGTGTTCTGTGTTAATGGTAACTTAAGTAAATAAGATATTAGGAATAAAGTGTTTGTTTGAAAACGAAGAAATCTAACAAAAGTTTCATTGAAATACTGCCCAAGAAGAATAGGTTAAGGACCCAGGCACATAATAAACTTATATTTCAAAGAAAGAAACTTCAAGTTAAGAACAATAACAACCGATATAAAAACTTACAATGGAAGTTACAAATTCCATGAAAATTGAAAAATTTGATGGAAGAAATTTCAAACAATGGAAATTCCAAGTGAAATGCGCGTTGAGAGCAAAAGGATTAAACATAGAAAAGGCAAGACCAACGGAAACCAGTTCGCAAGTGCAGTGGGATAAAGATGACGGCATGGCCATGTTCATTTTAACATCATCCATGGATTTGAACCAAATATCTATTATAGAAAACTGCGAGACTGCTCACCAGGTCATGACAAAATTAGAAGCCATCTATGAACAGAAATCAGAATATAACAAAATGTTAATTCATGAAAAATTTTATCAATATTCATACGGTGCCAGTGATACGATGGCACAGCACGTGTCGAAGGTGGAAAGCTTAGCAAAGCAGCTACGAGAGACTGGTGAAAAAATCAGTGACACAGCAGTAATGACTAAGATTCTAAGTACATTACCATCAACATACCGTTCACTTAGACAAGCATGGCTCTCATTAGATGAAGAAAGTCAGACAATTCAAAACCTCACTTCTCGCCTAGTGGATGAAGAAGCCAGCCTTGCCAATGATGCAAGTAGTAGTGAGACAGCACTAGTAACATCAAAAGGAAATTTCAAATCAAGAAATGGAAATAAACAGAATTCTTCAAATGATCAAAAAAGAATGTCAAGTCATAGATTTGTATGCTACAATTGCGATAAACGAGGCCACTTCGCTAAGAATTGTAGAATGCCAAAGAAAAAGCATGAAAAGAAACCCAACAATATGTTAGCATTCAGCGCTGCGTTGAATGAACATGATGAAGAGGCATGGATTCTTGATAGTGGCGCCTCAATGCACATGACTTTCAAGCGTGACTACTTCTGTGAATTCAACGAGTCTCAACACAACAATTCTGTTAAATTGGGTAACAAACAGAGTATCAAAGTATGTGGTGAAGGAACTATACTGTTAGATAAAAAGGTTACTGGTACATGGGAGAGATGTAAACTTGAGAATGTTTTATATGTACCTGATTTGCGAAGAAATTTGTTTTCGGAGGGTGCTGCCACTAGGAGAGGATATATGATAATGAAGAGTTGTGAAAAAGCAATGATTTTGAAAAATGATGTTGTTGTAATGAGTGGACATCTAACAGAAAACAACTTGTATGAATTAGATGTGAAAACAGTCAAACAAGAAGATTGTAATATTGTGCAAACAGATATAAAAATTTGGCATGAAAGATTAGGACATTTGAATGTCAAGGAGCTCCAAAATATGTGTAAGAATGGTGTGATTCCTGTTACATTGAGTGGAAATCAGGAATTTATTTGTGAAGCGTGCCAATATGGGAAGCAAGCAAGGCGTCCCTTCCTGAAATCAACCCGAGGTCCAACGCAGCCTGGTGAAATTGTGTACAGTGATGTATGCGGCCCCATAGAGGAACCTTCTGTGTCGGGTATGAAATATTTTGTTTTGTTCAAAGACGGTGCTACAAGTTATCGCCATGTTTACTTCATGAAGCACAAGAGTGAAGTATTCCAATGTTTTCTAAAGTATAATGCAATTGTGAAAAATAGATTTCAACATGATGTGCACATACTACATACAGATAATAGTTGTGAATATGTGAACCAAGAATTTACATCATTTTTGGAGAAAAAGGGAATAACGCATGAACGTACTGCCCCATATACCCCTCAACAGAACGGGAGGGCAGAAAGGGAAATGCGTTCCATCATGGAAACTGCAAGAACAATGCTATATGCAAAGAACATTCCCTTGAATATGTGGGCAGAAGCTGTCAACTGTGCCATATATTTGTTAAATAGAAATACATCAAGCCAGACGGGAGATGTTACACCATTTGAATTGTGGCATGGAGTGAAACCTAACTTGCAACATATCAGATTATTTGGATCCATTGGTTATGTACATGTACCAAAAGAAAAGCGAAGAAAGCTTGCCAAGAAAAGTGTGAAGATGTTGTTAGTTGGATATGACCATGATAATTACAGGATGTATGATGAAAATACCAAGAAGATTACAATATCTCGGGATGTAAAGTTTGATGAATGTAGTACACCAGAAGAAAGACAAAGTTTTGTAGAAGTGACATCTGGACAAGAAGATCATTCTACGAGGTCTACCCCACAGGATGAGTTTCAACATGTTGAAAATCAACAAGGCAATTTGCCTGAAGAAAGTAGTTCAGATGATAGTATGAAGAGTTTAGAAGAACTGGATGAAACATATGTCCCTCCAAGACATATAGGTTTGGAACAGGAAGAACAGAGAAATATCACGTTACGTCCACGTCGAAAAAATAATCTGGAAGCAAATTTCACAGAATTTGAAATACCTAATACTTATGAAGAAGCGATGAATAGTCCAAATTCTCATCAATGGAAGAAAGCTGTGATTGAAGAGCTTCAATCACATGAAGAAAATCAAACTTGGATACTGATTGATCGGACAGAGAAGAAACCCGTGTCTTGTAAATGGGTATTTACCATAAAGAAAAATAAAGATGGAGAAATAGTACGATTCAAAGCACGACTGTGTGCAAGAGGGTTCACACAAGTAAAGGGCTTAGATTATAATGAGACCTTTTCCCCCACCAGTAGGTATGATTCCATCAGGGTATTGCTTAGTATTGCTGCGAGAGATGAACTGCAGATTGAGCAATTTGATGTAAAGACGGCTTTCCTGTACGGTGAGCTCTCCGAGGACATATACATGGAGGTGCCAGAGGGATTAATAACACAGTCTTCAAAAGTATGTAAGTTAATTAAATCTATATAATATGGTCTCAAACAATCATCTAGGTGTTGGAATAAGAAATTTTGTTCTTTTCTTGACATCTGTGGTTTCAAAAAATGTCCATCTGATAATTGTGTATTTGTAGGATATTTTAAAGATGTAAAAGTAATATTAATTCTTCATGTTGATGATGGATTATTACTGTCCAAAAGTAAAGTTGTATTATCTGAAATATTGAATATTCTTAAACAAAAGTTTGATATAAAGATTTTGAATGTTAATTCATTTATTGGTATGGAAATAAATAAAGAGAAAGAAAAAAATAAAGAGAAAGGTTATATAGAAATAAGTCAAAGACAGTATATTGAAACAATAATAAATAAATTTAATTTGTCAGATGCAAAAAGTAGTAATACCCCTGCTGATGTAAATATAAATTTATCTAAGAATACAAGTAATGAGCCTATTAATTTCCCATATAGAGAAGCAGTGGGAGCGTTGTTATTCTTATCATCTGTATCTAGACCTGACATAGCGTATGCTGTAAATATTGTTAGTAGATATGTCAATAACCCAGGTCCCTCTCATGTTACAGCTGTAAAAAGAATCTTACGTTATTTGATTAACTCTAAAAATATATCTATTGTGTTGTAGTGTATGTGAGTAAAGGAGAGGGAAGCATTGTGTCATCTCTAGCGCACGTGCGGTCGCAACAAGCAGTTAGTCAACTGTGAGCGGCGGTAGTGAGAGGGCACGCGCGTCTAAGAGCCGACAATATTGAAAGATATACCACATTTTGGCGACGAGGTTTAACAGGACTACCGTGAGTAATTATTATTAAAATTACATTCATGAAAAAAAAAAAAAAAAAGTGTGCGGAAATAGTACGGTGTGAAGAAATAGTGTGCGGAGTTTTGAGACTAAGAATGTTAAACTAATTAAAATTTACAGTACAAGTACGATGAAGCAAACATCGTTCTATTCATCTAGTTATTATACTTACGTATCTGGTCACCCATGATGTGAGACGACCGCGGGATGTTTTGTTGTGTTGATGCTATATGCCTACTTATGGGGGTCGTTTATGCATGATTTGTTTAATGCCATACGATTAACGAATAAATTTACAATTTAAAAGTTATATTTCGAATTTTTGCCTCTGAACTCCAACCCCCGGTCAGTTAGAATTGGGCACTATAAATATTTTTCAGATTACAAATCTATACGTATACTATTAGTAAATAAGCTGAAGAGTTTGTTTTTTGGATGGTTGGTTGAGCGCGCTAATTTTAGGAACTGCTGGTCCGAATTGAAAAAATATTTTTGTGTTGAATGGTCTATTTGTCGAGGAGGGTTGTGGGCTGTCTGACATCACGCTGCGATCAATAGTGTTATATATGTAGGCGGTGTCCGGTGCCGTGTGCTCCGCGCGCACGCCGCCGCCGCGCCGTGGCGAACCATGGTCGAGTTCAGCTATAATATAACATTTACAAAATGCGTACATCTTGTTGAGTTGCATGATTAACTTCGTTATCTAGTACTCGACTAGACAAATGTTTATCATTGTATTAAGTAATGAGGTTTGCACAAAGGGGAACACGAGTCTTGTCCTGTATGGACTAAATCACAGGTGGCGCCTGTTACATAAGTACTAGTGTAATTATGTACTAGTGCGTGATGAGTTGGACATGAACGAGTGACGTCCGTTTAAGCTGAGATGTCACCAGATGATGCCTGGTAGTCTGAAAACAGGTGATGCCTGTAAGGACTTCGTAATGTAAATTAGCACAGGTGATGCCTGTAAGTACATGATGCGATGCGACGTAGGTATGTCAGAGGTTGATACATGGAAGTTTTATACGGGTGACGCCCGTAACATGAAGTTGTGTATACGGGTAACGCCCGTTTACTGAAGTTTGAAGATAACTCATTCAACATTGTTAGTTTAAATTTAATTTAACTTCTATATTTTATTTTGTTCTATATTTTAGTTTAAATTAAAAAAAAAAAAAAAAAAAAAAAAAAAAAAAAAAAAAAAAAAAAAAAACTATGACGTTTTAAGGAAGGTTGTAAAAATAAATAATGAATGCATCAGGTTGTTAAAAGGATGATGCCCATTTGGTGACCTAAGTTAGACATTCTTTATTTGTTTCATTGTTCACAGATTAAATGTCAAGTCTCACCTTAGAAAAATTTCAGTGCGATGGTGAAGCAGGATCTGTTGGAGCTAGATGGGAACGTTGGAAAAGGAGTTTATATATTTACTTGGAAGCTGCCGATGTTAATACCAGTTCAAAAAAACGCGCAAGTTTGTTGCATTGGGGAGGACAAGAACTCCAAGAAATACTTTTTAATATACCGGGTGGCTATGTCAAGGCGATAGAAGGAGATGATGTTGACGAAGATGTATTTGAAGTAGCAATAAAGAAATTAGATGAATATTTTGCACCCAAACAAAATAAACGGTATGAGAGACACCTATTCAGACAAATTAAACAAGAAGAAAACGAGAAATTTGAAAAATATTTAGTTCGGCTAAGACAACAAGCTTTAAAATGTTAATTTACGGACGTGGATGACAGTTTGATTGATCAGATCATTGAAAAGTGTTTATCGGAAGAACTCAGGAAGAAAGTACTTCGCGCAGGTGAAAAAATTACCTTGACTGAAATAATAACCGAGGCAAATACTTTAGAGGTGGTGGAACGTCAATTAGGTGATTTCAGTCAGAAAGGAAGAGATCAAACTGTTAACAAAATTGATACGCAAGTGAAGGAAAAGACATTCATAAATAACAGTAAAAAGGCGTGCTTTCGATGTGGAAGCTGGAATCACCTAGCTTATGATGCGAAGTGCCCAGCTAAAGGTAAAATATGTAACAAATGCAAGAAGGTGGGGCATTTTCAAGCTCAGTGCAGAGGAACAGGCCTAAAACGAAGCAATGGAGATAGCAAAGCGGAAAGGAGCGTAGATGCGAAAAGATCAAAGAAGTCGAGTCAAAGAGTTGAAGATATGAAGCAGGCGAACGCGATAGAAGATAAAATCGATTACGTTTTTAATGTTCTCCATAATGATACACTCGCTTGTTTAGTAGGTGGAACGCAAGTAAAGATGTTGATTGATTCAGGATGTCAACATAACTTAATAACAGACAAGACATGGTTAGAGATTAAGCAAGGAATTTTGAAGACAGGAAAAGAAGTAAAAAACCCAGGAAAAACATTTGTTGCTTATGGAAGTGAAATCCCTCTCAAGTTATTAACGTCTTTTAATGCAGATATCCGTGTGGGATCAAAAACGCAAAACGCCACCTTTTACGTCATAGACAAAGGGACACGCAATTTATTAGGTAAAACGACGGCAATAGCATTAGGCGTACTAAAACTCGGATTAGACATAAATCAAGTTGAGACACCGTTCCCTAAATTCAAAAACATTCAAATACAAATACCAATTAATACTGAGGTAAAACCGGTCGCACAACCTTACAGACGAATACCGATTCCACTGGAAGAAAAAATTAATTCGAAAATAGACGAACTACTTCAAAAGGATATAATAGAAAAAGTAGAAGGACCGTCTGAATGGATATCGCCGGTAGTGCCGATTTTGAAAGCGGATGGGGATGTTCGTCTCTGTATTGATATGAGGCGTGCAAACTTGGCCATCAAGCGAGAAAATCACCCACTACCAACGATGGAACAGCTACTACCAAAGATCCAAAATGCTAAAATGTTTAGTAAATTAGATATAAAGGATGCGTTTCATCAATTGGAGCTGGTACCCAACTCAAGACATATTACTACATTCATATCGGGTAAAGGATTATATCGTTTTAAGAGGTTGATGTTTGGAATCACTTGTGCGCCGGAAATGTTCCAGAAAACACTTGAAAGGGTGTTAATTGAATGCGAAGGGGTAGTCAATTTTATTGACGACATCTTGGTATATGGCAAGGACAATCAAGAACATGACAAACGGTTGCAAAAAGTAATAGAAACATTAAGGAAGAATGACATCATGTTAAGAGAAGATAAATGTATCTACGGAACAACCAAAGTCCAATTCCTAGGACATGAGCTGTCAGATCAAGGAATTCGACCACTAGACAAATATGTAACGGCGATCAAAGATTTTAGGACCCCGATAAACATTTCGGAACTACAAAGTTTTCTAGGGCTTATTAACTATATTGGGAAATGGATTCCTAATATGGCCACCGTCACAGAAC
This sequence comes from Bembecia ichneumoniformis, assembly GCA_910589475.2. Classification (NCBI taxonomy): domain Eukaryota; kingdom Metazoa; phylum Arthropoda; class Insecta; order Lepidoptera; family Sesiidae; genus Bembecia; species Bembecia ichneumoniformis. The sequence goes on along the minus strand of OU342539.1, from coordinate 12,792,498 downwards.
CATTGAAGCAATTGCTTCGTCGAAAATCAGCCAGAAATGCTGATATTAGGGATTCTTGGGGGAAGAGTCAACAAACAGCCTTTTGTTCTTTAAAGGCTGCATTGAGTGACATACCAAATTTGGGATACTACAACGTAGACGATAAAACGATGGTATTTGCAGATGCAAGCCCGGTTGGACTCGGAGCAATCTTAGTACAGACAAATGAAAGTGGTCCACGCATTATTGGGTTTGGAAACAAAACTCTCAGTGATTGTGAACGCCGGTATTGCCAAACTGAAAAGGAGGCTTTGGCACTAGTGTGGGCAGTGGAGCACTTTCACATGTTTCTCTATGGCAAGGAATTCGACTTAATTACTGACCATAAACCTCTTGAGGTTATATTCGGCCCGAAGTCCAAACCCTGCGCACGGATTGAGCGGTGGATACTAAGGCTTCAATCTTATAAATATAACGTCATCTATCGCCCTGGGAAAAATAATATAGCCGATCCCTTGTCTAGATTATGTACTTTTAACCACGATAAAACTCAGCACAGAGACTACGTCCAGGATATTATTGACCATGCTAGACCAATAGCTGTATCACTAAAAGATATTGAAGAGCATTCAAAGACTGATACTGCCATACAAAAAGTGAAACAGGGCGTATTTAACAAAAAATGGGATGACGCAGTAAAAGGTTATAAGCTATTTGAGAACGAGCTATGTTTCTTTGGTGACATATTACTAAGAGGCACCAAAATAGTTATCCCGACACAATTGCGACGCCTTGTTTTAGATGCTGCTCACGAGGGCCATCCTGGAATGGTCGCGATGAAGTTGAGACTTAGAGCGAAGGTTTGGTGGCCTAACTATGACAAGGATGTGGAGAATTTAGTACGGTCCTGTAAAGGGTGCACACTGGTATCGGCACCAAATCCACCACACCCGCTCAAGAGGAGAGAATTACCTACCCAATCGTGGATTGATATCGCTATAGATCTTTTAGGTCCATTACCAAGTGGTGATTACCTTTTGGTTGTTATTGATTACTATTCTAGGTACAAGGAAATCAAAGCATGTCGAGACATAAGCAGTAAGGAAATGATTCGTTTACTTAAAGAGATTTTTAGTCGTTTAGGACATCCGGTTACCATAACTTCCGATAACGGTAAACAATTTATTAGCGCAGATTTCAAGACTTATTGCCAGGAAAATGATATCAAATTATTTAATTCAATACCTTACTGGCCGCAACAGAATGGAGAGGTGGAGCGACAGAACAGGGATATCATTAAACGTTTAAAAATATGCCAAGTAGAGAGGAAAAGCTGGAAAGAAGCATTGACGGAGTATTTGACAATGTACAATAGCACCCCACATAGTGTGACTGGGAAAACACCGGCAGAGCTATTCTTTCAAAGGAAATTTAGAGACAAGATTCCGATGATAGAAATTGCAGAACAAAATTTTGGAGACATGGATGTTAGAGATAAAGACAAAGAACAAAAAGAAAAAGGGAGAGAGTATACAGACAAAAGACGGAGAGCACGTGATGTTGGCATAGAAGTGGGAGACAAAGTGTATGTTAAGAATGCTAACAAAACGAATAAACTTAGTCCTAATTTTGATACAGTCACGCACACGGTTAAGTCAAAAAACGGGGGAGATGTGGAAGTACAGAACGACGAAACAGGACAGCAGTTAAGACGGAATATATTACATTTAAAAAAGGTGGAAGGAGAATGGAAATCTGTGAACAAAAAAATCATTGGACAGAATTTAGAAATGGCAGTAGAAGGAAGTTCAGAAAAGGAGATTGAAGATGAGCAGGAGGTAGAAGACCAAAATTAAAATATATAGTTGATTATAAAAATGAAATTATATTGATAGCGGAAATTATTGATAGTTGAAAATAAATTGTTGAATAGTTGAATAATTATAGTTGATTCTCAATCATGTAATCAGAAGTATAGTGATAATAAATTGATGAAGTAAGAATCTGTAAATTGTTTCACTAAACAAAAATAATAAAATAAGGAAGAGATGTAGTGTATGTGAGTAAAGGAGAGGGAAGCATTGTGTCATCTCTAGCGCACGTGCGGTCGCAACAAGCAGTTAGTCAACTGTGAGCGGCGGTAGTGAGAGGGCACGCGCGTCTAAGAGCCGACAATATTGAAAGATATACCACATGTGTATCAGGGTAATGTTGAATTAGTAGGCTACTCTGACTCTGACGTTGCAGGCGATTTGGATACTAGGAAGTCTAATACAGGGTATATATTTTTATTGAATGGAGGTCCTGTCACATGGTCCAGCCGTAAACAAAATACTGTCGCATTGTCCACGACTGAGTCTGAGTACATGGCTGCTAGTGAGGCTACTAAAGAAATTTTATGGCTTAGGCAATTTCTTTGCGATATTGGGGAGCCACAAGGTTTAATTACTTTAAATATTGACAACCAGAGTGCAATTAAATTCATAAATAACCCTGTTTTCCATAGAAGAAGCAAGCACATAGATATTAGATATAATTTTATTAGAGAGAATGTTGCAAAGAAAATTGTTGGTATTAAATATGTAGAGTTCAAATCAATTAGCTGATTTCTTAACTAAAGCTTTGCCTGTAAAGATTTAATTCAAATAGAGATAAGATCTTGAGAAATGTTCCATGCGGTTAAAATTTGATTTAAACTTTAATTCAATTGTTATGTTATATCTACCTTATAGATTTAAGTGGGAGTGTAGAGTAAATAAATATATAAGGTAGTGTATCTTTGTATATGTTTTAAGTTTTCTGCCACTGTGGCGCTGTTGTTCTTGCGAGTCACAGAATGCTTGGTCTGTGGATGCGTGGCGTCTGTGTGATGATCTGTGTTCTGTGTTAATGGTAACTTAAGTAAATAAGATATTAGGAATAAAGTGTTTGTTTGAAAACGAAGAAATCTAACAAAAGTTTCATTGAAATACTGCCCAAGAAGAATAAAAAGGTTGGCAACGAAAAAAGTCCAAAATTGGCACAATTGCAGACTCGACCTGTCATCAATGCCAAAACCAATCGGTCATTACAAAAATCAGTGCCCATTATTGAAGGAAAAAACAGTAAATGCATTCAGTGCAGTTTTTATTAATGGCAGTTTTGGCAGAAATGAATGGTACATCGATTATAAGCCAGAAAAACATAATAAATGCGTCACATAACCTAAGAACTAAGGAGATTACAGTTGCGAATAGAAGGACTATGCCTGTATTCTGTCAGGAGATACACAGATTACAACAGTTGTTGGCAAATTGCAATACGATGTTGTCATCAAGGAAGTGTTGTGTGTTCCAAATCTTAGTACGAATTTGTTGTCGGCCAGTCAGCTGATAAAGAATAGCAACAGTGTTAGTTTCCACGAGGAACATTGTTACATCAGAAACCGACAGAATGAGTTAATTGACGTTGCAGAATTAACAAATTGAGTTTACAGATTGAACACTAGGTTAGCATGTTCGCTAGCAGCCTCAGTTACAGCAACTTCAGATATGGTTTGGCATAGAAGCCTTGGCCATATTAGCAATGACATGAATTCCATGAAGGATGGTGCTGTAGTAGGTGTGTCCTATAACAATAAAGCAGAAATCAACAGATCCAACTGTATAGTGTTGTGAAGGCAAACAGACGAGACTACCTTTTCCACATAGCAGTCATAGAAGTGAAACGGTCCTAGAGGTGGTGCATGCAGACGTGTGTGCCCCGATGGAAGCTAAATCTATTGTATTATCAAGATACTTCTTGTTATTTGTGGACGATTATAGCAGAATGGCGTTTGTTTACTTCAAGAAGAATAAAAGTGAAGTTTATTCTTACTTTAAAGAGTTCAAGCTCATTGTTGAAAAGCAGACCAATTCCAATATCAATACGTTAAGGACAGATAATGGCACAGAATTTTGCTCAAATGAAATGAAGACTTTATTGAAGCAATGTGGTATTATTCATCAGTGAACGAATAGTTATAGTCCTGAACAAAATGGAATGTGTGAGAGATTCAATCCGACTATAGTTGAAAGAGCTAGATGTCTCCCTTATGATGCCAAGTTGGAGAAGAAATTTTGGGCAGAAGCAGTTCACACAGCTTTAAAGAATAGAACTTTAGCTTCAGGATTGAACCAGAAAACTCCTTATGAACTCTGGACTGGCCAAAAGCCAAATATCAGTCACATACGAATCTTCGGTAGCGTAGTGATGACTTATATACCAAAAGAATAATTATGAAAAAGAAACGCTACAACAGAAACACCTGAACCTAGCACATTAAAAGATGACAATGTTATGCTTGAAACTGTCGTAGAGACCACATGTATGTAAAATAGTTTGTTTTCCTAAGTAAGTGCTACATTATTAACTAGTATGGATTAGTTGTGTAAAAAATAATGTATATTTTGTCTTTTCAGAGCAATTACAAACATACTGTTTAGAAAGGAACATTAACTGAACCTATAGTTAGTGTAGAAAAACAGGTTCAAGCTACTATCAAAGTGCCATAAGCAAAGCAGTTCGGACAAAACCGACTACCAGAGATGTTTCCCTTTCTCCATACAAAGTGCCTACTAAATCAAGCATTACATCTCCGTTTAAAATCACCAAATTTCATCGAAGACCTTTTACATCAGGTGTCAGTAAAATAAAGAAGAAAATAGGTTTCCTAAATGAAGAACGATCTGACAGTGATATTTCTTCTACAGTTATAAGTCAGGATTCTTCATCTTTTGTAGCTCCCTCATAATCAATGGTTTCAGATTCTGATACAAATGTCACCGAGACAAATATAGACATTGAAAAAGCACACGGCTTAGAGAATACTTTGTGTCTAATTAACAAAAAACCATTGTTGTATGTAGGAATCCCTAAAGATTGTTATTTTATAGTCCTATTATTTTATTGTTATTTAGATTACATAAGCGTACACATATACCCATAGAACATATCTTACTTTGTTTGAAAAAAAAAAAAACAGGTTAAACAGTATATTTTCTCAAAAATATTTGTCAAAAATATACCTAAAACAGCCAGTGTACTACGTACTTTCATTGTGAAATTAAATAAACATTCAACACTGAACACATTTCTTTTTTGTTTTTTCATTCTTATTATCCTCCGGCATAAGCCGTAGCCTGTATTTACTAATGATATTTTTGTTACAATTTTTAATTTATTGGATCTTTATAATTTTTATTTATTGCCCTTGTTCCTTTTGATTTTGATTACTTTACTGAATACATTACCCATTGCTTTTAGACGCGTCTATTCGAAGGTAAGCTGTATATTAGACTGTTTAGAGATAGATATTCAGAAACCATCTAAAGCTCTACATCAAGCGCAATGTTTTCAGTACAAATATAAGTTGAGAAAGCGATACCCATTTAAAGCTCGAATTCTATGAATCTGCTAAGCGGCCGGGCCGCTCCGCTGTGAATTTGTATGAAAATGTACGTGTCGCGCCGCTGCTCACTTTCATATAATTTCAACAGCGGAGCTGGCCGGACGCTTGGTCGCGCGGACGCATTTAATTCGAACCTAAAAACATGTACCGCTATTTTTCTCATAACTCGTTAATCAAATTTGAGTTGAAATACCCGTTTACTATAATTTCAATAATTTTCAAAATTACTGGATATCACTTTCTAATGCTTAATTCATAACGGCATTTTTTAAAATTAACTGTGAAGATATTTACTGGCAAAATTTTAAATTATTTTTTAATAGTAGTGTGGAAAAATTTAAGTTATTTCACTAGAGTGTGATACACAACTAATGAATACACGATTAATGACTTCAATTGTAACTGAAAATTGCAAATTATGCACTTGTGAAATAACTAATCTACTATCCAACACTATTGCGGAATGTTAATGTTTATAGACGAAAGTTTTCGTCCAATGTGTGTTGCCAGTTGCCAGTGATGACATATGGCACTGAAACGTTGTCTCTAAATATGGGCTTCGTAAGAAACCGCAACGAAGCTCAACGAGCTATGGAGAGGGCTATGCTCGGGGTTACACTGCGAGATCGAATTAGGAATAAGGAGATTCGTAGACGAACCAAAGTTACCGACACAACCCGGCGGATCAGTAAGTTGAAGATTCAGTGGGCAGACACATAGTACGGAGAGCCGACGAAGCCACGGACCGGTAAGCGCAGCATAGGACGTCCACCCACAAGGTGAACATTCGACCTAGGACTACGTGTCGACGATAGATCCAGCTTCTGATAGGTCCTTTTGGAAAATTAGGGGAGGAGGCCTTTTTCCAGTAGTAGACTTCCTATTGCTGAGATGATAATGAATGTTTATAGTATTAATTGGTTCAACAAATAATCAAATAAATTCAGTTTGTGTTAAATTCTGGTACATTTTTAGAACGCATGAAATATTTTCAGCTTTAAGTTACATTAGAACCATCTAATCGCATTATTTTTATTATGATGTTTTAGTGTCGGCGCGTGTGTTTTCCGATTCCATAATTTCCTCTATTTTCACTTTTAGTAGTTGCAGCCTAAAAAAACGCAATAAAACCCGTTAATGTTGCTGTGCAGTTGTCGGAGGGATTAAATAATTAAGACGCATTTTAGTGATAAACTTCCAATACAAATTTCGTTTCAAACAAATTTCATTTAGGCACTATACATCGTTATATGTTTATTCTTCTAACACATCAAACATGTAATATAAAGTCAATTCTGATTATCAAGATAACATATTCACAAGTATTTTTTCATAAACCAAAAATGGGTAATTGGCGTGTTAAAATAACAAACAACCTATAATTATTGAGATAAGGTCAAATGAAGTTTGTATGGGAACTAGAAAGCCATTAAAGCCGGAAAAGAAGTCTCAACCCAATATCCTTATTTTGTTAGTGCAATTGTTATTATTTTAGAAACAAAAGCCGGATAAATGTACCTTTCAAGGATCCAAAAATACTTTTAACATGGTATATATCGTACGCATGCGAACTGAATACAGTGGAGGCCTTTTTTCACGTCTCGCCTCGCACTCCTGCGGGGTATCGACCACATTAATCTCAAGATTAAAGACAGATTTGAGTCTCTCAATTTTTTAAAAAGGAATTTTTTATTCACCTCCAAGCACATGTAAAGGCGAATAAAAAAATAAAACCGTGTGCGTCCTGAGATACGCAATCTGCCGCGAATGAAACAAAATACTCGATATGTTTGAACCTGTCCGGACTCCGAATGAGCGGATACAGTATTTGTTCCGTGCGCGGCGGATTCCGCATCCGCAATACGCGGAACTTATGTCTCGACCACATTCCTTACAGCCGCATCAAATCATCAGTTCGCGTGCGTACAATAGAAAGATCATTCATCCCGACACGATACAATTGTCCAGATGGTTTTTGGCACTTTTCCATAAGGTCAAAAGAAAACTTAGATGACTTATTGCACTGACTTAAAACACCATTGCAGTTTCTGACAATTTTCATCCAAGATTTACACGTATTTGGGAAAATATCTACATAAACATAACATGTCTATAACAAACGTACCTGTTGATGACCTTGTGTATATTTTTCCCTTCATCGGAGTGCTCCTTGCAATCCATCCCCTCGTGTGAAAGGATATCGTGGATCTGTTCATTCACATGGTCTTCATGTTGAAGTTGTTTCATGGCCTCCCTGAAATTCATAACAATTTTTTTATGTTGAGGTCGTCAGACAGGCTGACCGTCCAATTGATGGTAGGTGGCTACCATCCCTTATAACATAAGGGACGCCACAGGTGCTGCAAATGCACTGCCGACCATATGACACACACACACACACACACAGAGAGAGAGAGAGAGAGAGAGAGGGGGGGGGGGGGTGTTACCTGTTCCTCTCCCTTTCGGCCGCAAGTGAGACGTCGTTGAGCCGATCGCGTTCGTCGTCGACAGGAGGCGTGGGAGCCGCAAGGTAGCCTCTTGCGCACACTCGCCCCAGTACCAACCGGTGAATGCTGTGCTCTGTACCCTTCTCCACTATTGTCTGAAAATCATGACCAATCAAATTTTCGTTACTTTCTTGTTCACGCAGCTTTGCAGATTTCCGTCGAAATCCTCATGATTTCAATAACAGCAGGACACACTGCGTTAGCACGACTGGCGACAGTAACAATCCCATTACAAAAGACCACAGCTCATGTGCTATTGTGTTTCGAAGAATAATTAAGAAATGGGAGTATCCATTCTTCTATCCACTCCGAATTCCTTGGATTCCTCTTCTAACCACGCCGGCGCATTTGGAATCCCTATGGCGTTGCTTCTGATAATAGGTGACGATTAAGTACAATTGTCAGTATATCTGTCTACTTTTAAATTTACCAAAAAATCCAAATTAATTGATATGAAAATAAATAAAAAACATATTTCTGCAATAGTGTTGGAAAATAGATTAGTGCATAATTTGCAATTTCCAGTTACAATTGAAGTCATTAAGTATTCAAAGTTGTGCATCACACTCTAGTGAAATAGCTAAAATTTTTCTACACTAGTATTAAAAAATAATTAAAATTTGCCAGTAATATATCTTTACAATTAATTTTAAAAAATTGCAGTTAACAATTAAGCATTAGAAAGTGATGTCCCGTAATTTTTAAAATTATTGAAATAATAGTAAACAGGCCTTTCAACTCCCGTTTACTTTAATTAACGAGTTAATACTATTAACTCAATTTTAAACAAATTTTATTAACGAGTTATGAGAAAAATACGAAATCAGTACGTGTTTTTAGGCTCGAATTATATGCGTCCGCACGACCAAGCGTCCGGACCACTCCGCTGTTGAAATTGTATGAAATTGTGAGCAGCGGCGCGACCACTCAGCGCGACGCGTACAAGAAACATTATCTTATAATGTAGGTAACTTAAAAAAAAGAAGAAAAACCAGAGAAAAAGAAATAACGGTGTATGCACCTCGAAAAACCGCAGGGTCTCCAAGGTAAGTTCGTAGTCGTCTGTGAGACAGTTGTTGATAAGCGTGTGCAGGAGAGGCCACTCCGAAACTTCTCCATCTCCAACCAACCAGTTCGAGAACTCTGTAACAGTACAATATGGATTTCTTCATCGGTTGGCAGGTCACATGTCTTAGAAGATTGTAATTATTCGCAATTATCACACAAAGCTTTCTTCAAGAGTAAGAGTGATTATTTCCATTTCTAGCATGTAATCGAAAATATTTGTTTCAATAGTATCGCGAAGTAATCAATTAATTTTAAAAATTTAGACTTAATTTGACAATAAGTATTAAAAACCTGTACAAGGAGAAAAAACGTCTGATGCCAGGGATATATTTTTTACGTTTATGGTACTAACCGTTGATGAGATCCGGCGAGTCGACTGCTTTGAGGCATTTGGCGAGGAGTGCGGTGTGCAAAGCGGCCTGCTGAAGGGAGCTTAAAGCTCCCTCCGCGGCCCCCTCCAGAAAGTTCTGGCGGAAGGTGCGCGACAGGTGGCTCGCGATCACACAGTGGCACTCCTACCCGCAAACACAAGCCAGCCTCAGGATTAACAATTCAATAAAGCATATGAGTATACATACAACCTGCGGCAAGGCACACTGTGATCCGCAGTTTAGGCATAACTTAGCATTCTGGACATCCTTAACAAACGTAACCCATTCTCAGTCCATGAGCGTTCCGTAAGAACCATGTTTACGAGACAACAATTTGAGGCTCACTCTACCTTAAATTCATTTGGGTCACTGAATCAAGATATACATAGATACAAAAAATAAGTGCTCTTTCTCTCTAGATGATGCCACAATATGCATAAGAACAACTTTAAGAATGCGAAAATTAAATCACAAAATTAAACACAACACATCCACTAACAGCATTAAGGACAAAATATTTCAAAAGTGAGGAAAACCGTAAAATCACCTTCATCAATGTATCACAGTAATCCAACCACGAGAAGAAACTGGTCAACTCTCTGTATCCACGAAACTTATTATAACTTTTATCACCAAAGTCTTGTGCAACATATCTGTAATGGAGAAAGAAATTCATATTAGATCTACTATTATGATACATATTACGGTCCCACACCTAACCACACGCGACTCCTTAGGAGGAGGAGTCGTCCTGTGCAAATTGGCAGGTGTCTTACAAGATTTATTTATTTATAATAGGTACACCAACAGAAAACATCATATAATAATAAGCTTCACATTCGGTCATAGTCTGATGTGAGTTCCAATTATAGGTATACACAGCACTTACAAATTTATTATCGACCGTTAAGGCTTATAGAATAAAATATAAGAGTACTTATACTAATATCTAAAGTTATAATTAAAATAGTTACAGATTCAAAGCAGACAACGGAATCTGCAATCAGACACAATTTAGGATACATAAATGGTATAAAAAAATAAATAAATAAAAATTAATAATATTAAATAGACGATATATAATCATGAAGTACATCATTCAACATTCCTGAAAGATGGTATGCATTTCCGTATCTTACGACGAAAAACTGCCAAACTGTCATGGTTTATGTCATTCTGAGGATGTCTAGATAGATATAGATTTACGACATATGTATATATTATATTCGAAATAGTGGCAGGGCACACTGGGCACCCCCTTACAGAAGACCACTGGAAATAACTGCAAATGTGCTGTTGTGTTTCGTTGAGTGAGTAAGAGATGCCAGAGCCCATTTTCTTATCCAATCCCTTATCCTTAATCCTGTTGTAGTCGGAAGCGCACTTGCAGCAGCCCATCAAAAACGTAAAAAATGTAAAATGACATTTTTTTAAATTTTTTACATAAAATGTAGAAAATGTCAGGCAGAAAATGTCTCGCAACGTAGTTCTTCCATTACAAAATGTTGTCGAGATTTCATGTAAAACCAAGTCTCAATTATTTTAGTTAGTGTCTATGCAAGCACCTGCAACTTGCTATAAATTGTTATCTAATCAATCACCTATCAACATTTATAATGACTGTGTCAATATTAGATATCTTTATTTCTGTAATAATTGTGTTGACTTGGCAACACTTTATTCTTATTTATTTATTTATTTATAATTTTAACAATTTAAAAAGAAAACTAAATATACATTATTATAATGATAGCATTAAAAACCACCTAGGTTTAACCGTTTGCTATCATACTATGCTATAAATTATTATTAAAATATTTAACATCTAACTATGTACTATTAATTACAATGTTGACTATCAAATACAATTTAAAAAATATTCCTTTAATTTAACTTTAGTATTTTTAGTGTTTAAGCTGTTACACAGATCCGAAGGTAGGCTATTGATAAGGTACTTAAGAGGGTACTTTCCAACTCGAACAGCTTACTTATTCCATACTACGTAATTCCATGATAACTCGTTAATTATAGGTCGTAGCAATACATAAACAAACATGACATTTCTGGGATATAATATGAAGGTTTGCATTGTAACAAAAAACTGAAAATTTTATATAGTATAATTAATTTTTAAAATGTGCAAAGTTTATGACATTTTCGCAGATTGAATTCTTGTAATTACTGAGTAAAATCTAAAAATGTTTTTCCATGGAAACGTCCTACCTATAATGTACATTTGAAATCGTCAATAGCTACCATCTATAAAGGTTTTTCTAAAATATTGGAATTGCTGGCGTATGTTTCATTATTTTCGCGAGTTGATGTTTCATTATTTTCGCGAGTTGAATAAGTGGCGCGAATGTGTTGCGTCGCATTCTGTCTTCGGTTACTCGCATTGTAGTAAGTTGAGACAACAAATTCTCCCAAATACCTATTACTGACTTAGTTTTTTTTTTATGTTAAGATCGGCAGACAGGCTGACGGTCCACTTGAGGGTAGGTGGCTATCGTCGCCTATAACACAAGCAACGCCAAAGCTGCTGCAAGTGCGCTGCCGACTGCAGTAGGATTAAGGATAAGGGATTAAGAGGGCGATAGGAAAATGGGCTCTGGCGTCCCTTACTCACTCACCGAAACACAACACCACAGCCACACGTGCTGTTATTTCACAGTGGTCTTCTGTAAGGGGGTGGTTACTGCTGCCAGACGGGCTGCCCAAATAACTGTTAAAATGCAGTGTGCCCTGCCACTACTTTCCAAATCCAGAACAGAGCCAAATTTGAAAACTTGATTTTTCAAAGGCCGGGAATCGAACCCGGGAACCCTAGAACAGAGCGTTAAGGCAAGCACCCTAACCACTCATCCAACGGGCTCGTCAAAAATTTACTTAGTAATCGAAAATGAAGATTTATAATTATGGCCTAACGAAAGTTAGCCTACACTATTATGGCCAGAAATGATAGGTATTACATGTGTCGAATAGATAGGTTTTTTTTTTTTTTTTTTGTAAGTTTTATATTTTGCAATCAGTCTATCGACCATGAGCAAATGTGTTGAAAGATTTGTGGCAGGTAGAGATGTGCCCCATCAGGCACACCACACTATGTATCAGGATGCCTATCACAGTCCATCTAGTTGTAGGATTTTACGCCTTTTGAGTCTGTTTATGCAGTCGTTTATTGTTAACTGGCAAGCCAGCTTGTTCGGGTGTCTTTCCAATCTGCATTTATATTTTTCAGAGCTGGCCCTTATCTCTTCCTTCACTGTTGGCATACCAAGGTATTCATGCACTTCCGAGTTCTTTATAAACCACGGCGCGTTGGATATCTGTTTCAGGATATTGTTCTGTACCCTCTGGATTATATCCAGGTACATCCCCAGATACTTTACAGAGTCATTGCATGGAAGCTGGTTTTCTCCCAGTTTTACAGATGGACAGGTGTCATGTCTTAGTGCAAAAGTAATCTGGACCGACTTCGAAGCACTAGCACGTATTCGCCATTTCTCGAGCCATTTTTTAATTTCATCAAGGCTGTGTTGTAGGAGTTTCGAGGCATATTTTGGGCATCTGCTTGGTGCTAAAATCGCGGTGTCGTCTGGTATAAATATAACCTTAAATATAAAATTCTATAACAATGAAGGAAATACTCGAAAGGAAAGAAATACAGTAGCAATCTTCAGAATTAGGAAGTCTAGGGCACATTTCGGAAAAGAAAAAAAAGTAGAGTCTGTCACATGTCATACTCACGCCCAAGTTATATTCAAGTGGTCCACGTCATTGGGATCCGTGTTGGGCGGTATGCATCTGTACCTCTGGGCGAGTTTGTCCACTATCACTTCGCAAGCGGGACTGCAGCTTGTCACCAAGTTTGCAATGTCATCCTCGGGCAGGGATGACACTATCATTATGCCCTCGCACGCACGCAGAACCACTTGGTTATCCTGAAACGATATTCCGGTATTCCGGATAACACGAGTCGAATTGAAAGAAATATTTTTCTATTTTATAGCCCAATTCTTGAGGAAGGTTATAAGGCTTTATCATCACGCTATGACCCTTAGAAACCGAGCAAAAAAGTAAAAGTCTGTAGGAACGCCAAGCACAACGACCGACCGCCCAGCGAGAAACGAGCAATACTAAGAAGAGCCAAAATGTGTATGCCTCTGTCAAAGTTAAATTATACGGCGGACAAAGCCATTTATTTATATATACATTTACAAATAGAAAATGATAATTTACTGCAATTAAAAACAAAATTCCCTTCACCCTTCAATAGTTTTTTTTTAAATCTGACAAGGGGAATCTCTTCAGTAGTTTTTTTAAAGTGACAATGCTTTTCCAACATAATTATATAAAACTTAAAAAAAAGAAGCTTACCGCACTATTTAAATAAGACAACAACAAGTCTATCAACAAAAACTTGTCATTATCATCGTAAACCGTTTTTTGACTTTTGCACGACGCGTTTTCTTCTACTGAACTGCTAGAGTTCGTTTGACCATCGTCATTCTTTGTTCTTATTATAGAAACGCTTCTCAGCGGATTTGTGGGTATTTGCACTTCGAATAAAGGATTCTTTTTGGGCGTTTGAATTTTACTCTTCACTGGTATCAGCTTTAGTATATCTTCGGGTATTGTCAGCAAGCTATTCCTGTCTTCTACAAAGGGTGTGGTAAATATATTCGCCAAGCCTGGCTCTTTTCTGACTAGACCGCACAATGTAAGCAATAGCTCCACTTCCTCCTTCTCGGTGGGTGATGCCGGATTCTCGTTGCATTGAATTAGCAATCGCTGTGAAAAAATTTCAAGAAATATCACACATTTAGTACTGTATTCGTTTCTGTATCTCTGTATTAACTTGTAACCTGCACGAGTATACAAGTCAAAGCGACCAAATATCATATGGACATTTGAGAGGACAAGAATCAAAATAGTTGTACAAGGCAGACAGCCCGTCGTAACTGGGTAACTACCGTGAAATAACAGTTGCTTTGTTTTGGTGAGTAAGAGATGCCCCATCCCTTCCTAATCCTATATCCTTCATTCTTCTATGTTCGGTGCCACCTGTGGTGTTGCTTGTGCTATAGGCGACGGTAGCCACTTACCATCAGGTTGACCGTCAACTTGTCTGTTCCATTAACATAAAAAAAGGTATGCTAGAGGCGATAAGTTCCTTAACCATCTATTATACTATGGTATACTAATACTACCCCAACCACTTACTATGGACTTACTGATATTTGATTACCAATCAAGTGACTTTAATATAGTGTTGGGGTAAGGGGTGAAAGATTCTCCTTCATCATGCCACATGCACCGAACTGCTTCTTCAATGTAATATATACACAATACTAGCGAACCGCTCCCGGTTTCGCAAGGAGTTGAATTTTTCAAAAATCCTGGCGACCTGGCAACGGCGAGTCATAATCTCACACGCCGCTTATTTCGGTTGTTTAGAAATCGCGTGTTCAACAAAAAAATTAATACATGTCATATAGTACTACACCAACCCCTCCCCCATTGTGATATTTCGTGATTTTTGTCTAAATCTCCCCTTTCGAGTCTCAGGTGATTAATGGACGACCCCTTACGACCATCCTAGCACCAATTATTAATTATCATTTTATGGCCTCTCATAAAAAAACATCGAGCTGAAGTCTTGACAGTAGGAATCTTTGTATCGGTATTACAATTGGTAGGCAAAATCTTATTATTAATACTTCTAACAAAATATAATTGCACAACTAGTAAAAACAAGAGTATGTGAATGTGAGAGCTGGACAGTTATGCAGTGAGTCAATAATTTGTGATGGTTAACAGTGACAGTCATTTGTTTTTTTTTTTCTATTAAGGGTGACAGGCAGGCCGACCGTCCACTTGATGGTAGGTGGCTACCATCACCTAAAGACACAAACAACATCAGGGGGGTACAAGTGAGCTGCCGATTCTGTAAGAATGGCACGCTTGGAGCCCATATTGTAGCTAGGTCATGTAGATGAACTCCGTATCTATGGCGCGCTTTATGGTGTAATAAGTTTGAGGTAAGCATTAATTGGAACAAGTTCAGCTGGTAGAACATTTAATCTGTTTGTTCTTTACAAATTTTAATTAAAAAAATTAATCTTACCTGTAATGGTCTATAAACATGTGCACTATTAACACAGGGTTGTCTGGTACGTCTCAATAAAGCAGTGCCCGTCATCAAGGCGAGAGATCTGGCACCAGGCGGACGATCAGCAGCTGCCAATGCAGTCAATGCGTCCAACAAACATATAGAACGCTGCACAATTGCCTCAAGGCACGGACCCACTGTACCGCCGTGTTGCTCTTTTTCTTCATCCACTATTAACTACAAATTAATACCATTTATTTTCATTAAGAGTTTTTGTTGAATGAGGGTTTTTATAGAAAACTAGCGACCAGCCCCCGGCTTCGCCCGGCATGCAATTTTTATATATATGAACATTCCCCGTTTCTCATTCTTTCTATTAATGGCAATCAAATTAAAATCGGTCTACCCTTTCACATGTGATGCCGTGATCAATGGGGATTCATTTTTATATATAAAGATTACCAGTTCAAATACAAGGTATGGTTGTATGTCACATCTAATGCCCACACATATTTTAAACAAATTAATTGATTACTAGCTGTGCCTGCTGCTTCGCCCGTGTGGAATTCAGTCACCGACTTTTTTGTAGGCGTCATCAGGCCATATAACTTTTTATAAAAATCTATAATTATAATAAAATCGTAAACGAACCATGTCTGTACGTTAAATATTTTATAAAAAAAAAAATTACACATTGTAATTATGTTGCAGAGACAAAAAAAAGATTTTACAATTTTTGTCTTGTCTGTGAGTTTGTGCACGCTAATCTCAGACACAGCTTAACAGATTTGAATGCGGTTTTTGCTGATTTATTTTAGAAAGCTTCCCGTAACGTTTAGTGTTTGTTTAATTCCAATCGGTTTACAAACAAAAAAGTTACAAGCTATATCGAATATCATGCATATGAAGTTGTAGACTCAGCTAGTAATATTATAAAATAATGTGAAAGTAACTCAGTCTGCTACCTGTTATCCTTTATCCTACAATGGTCTGCAGCACCTGTAGCGTTGCTTGTGTTAAAGGCGATGATATTAACATGATAAGAGCAAATTCAGTTTTTAAAGCTTGATATTTAATTAGGTTTTCTGTAATTGAATATTTGGTTTTAAATGTATCAAATGTACCTGTAGCATTTGATGTAAATGATGTGGTATTCTAGTATCCTCGACGTGAACTTTACTACTGTCGTCGTAGTTTTGATAAAAATTCAAAATCATCTTCCAGTGGTACTCGAAATCCTCCAATCTTGTCGGCGGAGGGGCCAGCTGAAATTTTAAAATATGTCAATAAGTCAGACCTTATTATATTCTTTTGTTTATACTAATTGTGTATTGTACTTACAACGTCGGCTGCAGTTTGTAGAACATCTGAAAATCTGCTTAACATTTTGTGAAATTATCGAAGGTCGTGTAGATTTCGTGATTTTTTCATACGTGCCTATAGTATTTAGATCTTTTTGCATATATTTTCTGGTATGTACATATCATTGTTTTCTTGCTATAATAACTTAGACTATCTATTCTAAATTCTAAAATAGTAAAAAACAAAAAAGTTATTTGGTTTCAGGTTCAGGGTTTTCGACAAAACAGAACTGAGGCTCTAGTATGAGTTTACGATACTACCTCTCGCTAGAGAGTATATATGTTCTGTGGATACTACACCAATACTACACTCGCTAGCGAGAACGTAAAACTTTTGTATGGGAAATCGTGAACTGTCAATGTCAAATTATCAATTTTCCATATAAATGTTTTACGCTCTCGCTAGCGAGTGTAGTATCGTAAACTCATGCTAGAGCCACTGCTACACACCAAATTAATTTAGGACAACACACACAGAGGAAAATATTTGTAGTCTCTAGCAGAGTTGCACAGACTGAAACTGCTATCAACCTCAAATCATAAACTAAATAGTAATAATAATGTAATTGAGAATACAATACAAACGATCGACTCGATGTATATATATGCTGCAAAGTATGCAACTGGATGTAGGTAAGTTATAGTAGGTCACTGCCAGAATAAAACTTATTCCGATATAAAAAGTAATGGAGAGTACCCACGGCCTGTCAAACGACGGACTGCGCCGAGCTGAGCTGCGTCTGTCGTGTCGAGCCCTGGCCCGTTGTCGCCTGTGGCCACCCGTCGCGGCTTGTAACACGCGTTCCCACGGCGTGTTTCACTTATAGTCCAAGAGCTGAATGACAATTTTGAGCAAGTATTTTAGACAAATACAAAGCGAAAGGTTGTAGAAGTTTAACGGCTCTCAGAATTCATGGATAATAGAGTCTGATTATTTTACGATGTCGCTTCCGGCACGAGTCTCCGGGTCAAATAGAAATCTCGCTACCTACGGTTGGGAGAATACAATACGAAAGATCATAAGAGTTTAATCTGGTTGTGTTAAATTATTTATACATTATAACGCATATTAAATTTATGACTCTTACAAGTGTAGTATTCCCACAACCACAATCAGAATAGGCTATCTATATTAATATTACTTACTCTTTGTCCCGTTTCGTTGCTTTTTTTCTTTGCTCTGGGTCAGCATCACAGGTCTGACCATGGACCTAATATACTAAGCAGAACTGATTACTCGAAGCTAAAAAGCGAGCCGAGCAGGATATGCAGTAGAGAGGCCGTGTGTCCCTTTCTAATAGGGTGACAATAAGATTTTTGCTATGAGTCAAATTTAAATGTAATATACTTACATAATTATAGTAGTTTCTTATAAACATAAATAAATAAATACAAGGGTATCGAATATTTTTATTAGAAATGGACGATTACTGAGGAATGTGTGGATTGATTGCGATAAAAATAATACAAACAGTATCAGGTGTCAAAATTTTTTTTATTGATGTTATTTTTATTATATTTTGGTGGTGTAAATTTACGACATTGTAGATATCCTCGTAATTTAAATCTTTTCTCATACCTTTGAGATCCAATTAAACTATATCAATAAAACTTCCTTCATTTTATGTGCACATAACTATATTCTTTAAAAACATTCTCCAATCCATTATAAAATAGTGTATTATATAAAAACATTCACTACATGAAAATACATATCAAATCACTATCCAACATCATTTTTTTTCGGTCTCGCAATACATTCTAATTTTTTACACGTCAAATTAAAACCAATTCTATTTTTTTTTCTATTTCGATTTTTTTTTCTTTATTATTTTAAGTACCTATTTAAGTTCAATTGATCTACAGTTAATGCTATTATTACCGAATTATTTATTACGGCACATTTAAAAAAATAATCAATTGTACATAATCATATCCACCAACGCTACAAATTTATGTTCAACATAGTTATTACATTTATAATAATGTAATTTTTAGCCTGCCTGTGAAAGATATATTGCAACCACCATAAGATTCACTCGGACAAGCATAAACACAACACTTTTTCACGATTTAACCTTTGAAACTGTTCTATTTGTTAAAGTATTGAACTTAAATACTGGCCGATTTAAAAAGTATTGATAATTTAAAATATAGAAAAACAAGATGTGGTTTTTGACATAATATATAAAAAGATTTGAAGAAAGTGTGCTTTAGCTTTTTGAGTTGAAAAAAGATGAGTTGCTTTTTGTAATAAGTTATTTTAAAGATACACGGCCTCCGTTGGTACTATCCCTCTCGGCTCGGATTAGCATATGTATAAGGCGCAGTGAAAAATATATTTTAATTATTAGTAATACAGTTAATTTTCGTAAATACAAAACTTCAAATCAGTCCTGCTTAGTATATTACGTCCATGGGTCTGACCATGAGCACAACTTTGAGCACAACACAACACCCAATAGTATCTTCTATGTAGTTTGTGACAAAGAGTATATAATCACTACGTTTTAGTTTGTGTGTGACAGGACAGACAACACCACACACATATGACACACATCACCACAAGCAAGCAACCACAGCTACAACACAATCTCTTTTTCAACTTTTGTACCATGATATGCATCTCGCTAGAGAGTATATATGTTCTGTGTGCATACCATACCAACATAGTCTTTATTTATAATCTGTGACCAATTGACCATACCATTTCTGTTTTCATTGGTGTATGGTTTCTGTATTTTTTACCTTTTGCAATTATTTTTCATATTTTTATAAATCAAATTGCATCAATTGAAAGTGGGACTCATATTTAATAGTGAGTACATTATAATTAATAAATAAAAATATTTGATCCCATCACATTTTTTCATTACATACTGCACAAATGCTGTTATGCATATGCAGTCAGTCATAGATACTTAAATATTTTTTAATGAATTAAACGTGTCATGTGCCTTCTTCGCGTCCCTATAATTCGTTTGCATATTACAATGCAATGCAAAATATCGATGAATGCAAGTGAATAGCGTGTACAATTGTACTGTACATCGTTGTAACTTGTAATTTAACCTTACCTTAATTTACCTTGTAATTTTACCTTATTTTATAACCTTTACGGTTACAAGAGTCTACTTTTATTACTTAACTAATTGGTATTTGGTTTGATTTGAGGAACATATCCTTTGTATTTTCTATTTAGCTTGTGGGACATAGTCATTAATCTCATTATGATGAAGAAATTATTACTTATTTTAAATTCCTCGTATAACCTCAATTCGCAGAAGATTCGCCGACTTTCAGTTTCATCATTTATTAATATGAAGGTTTGTTATAATTTTTTCAATATTGTAATTTTTACACGATCTATGGATAATTATAATCATTATATATATTTTAATGTATTTTAAGTCTTATGATCGATAGTCGCCTATAACACAAGTAACGCCACAGTCCACAGGTGCTGCCAGCATGGGCGGATCGTGAATTTGTGGGGCCCTGGGCTGACACAATTTAGGGGCCTACCAAATTACTCAACTAATAGTCATTTTGTCAAAAAACTGTTTTCGATAGTGATGTAGATATCGCCTATTGTTTTTAGTGTGGGCTGAGGGCCCTTTGTATCCACGGGGCCCTGGCCTACAGCCCAAAAAGCCCTTAAGTAGATCTGCCCCTGGCTGCCAGTGTGCTGCGCTACCGATCATCATAGTAAGAGGATAAAGGATAGGAAAATGGGGGGTTGGCTTTCCAATCCCGTTAATGATTTTTAGGGTATTTTAGAATTAAATTAATTAGTAATGTATGTTAATTTTATAAAAATATAGTTTTTATGGTCAGGAAATTCATGCACAATTAATTTTATAAAGATTTTAAAACATAACCTAAATTTGTTTATATTGCAAGTTAACATGTACATACCAGTAGTATAGAAGGCCTTTAAAGTGTTTGGTAGCAAGATTACTTAGCAATTGATGTTAGTTTTTTAAAAATATAGTTTTTATGGTGAAGAAATTCATTCATAATTAATTTTATAAAGATTTTAAAACTAAACCTGACATTGTTTATATTGTAAATTAATGTTT
The DNA here is from genome assembly GCA_910589475.2 of Bembecia ichneumoniformis. Taxonomy (NCBI): domain Eukaryota; kingdom Metazoa; phylum Arthropoda; class Insecta; order Lepidoptera; family Sesiidae; genus Bembecia; species Bembecia ichneumoniformis. The sequence goes on along the minus strand of OU342539.1, from coordinate 12,771,590 downwards.
AAAATATAACAGACGTAGAGTAATAAATAGTGTTAGTGTTAGGCGCCTTAGCCTCCATGTTTTTTTATAATAACTTAAAACCTCTCCTGGCCGATTCCTCTATGAGAGCAAATCCGACGTGGAACGGTTATTCGTTTCGCTCCCGCCTTAGCCTCCATGGTTTTTTTTATAAAAACCTAAAACCTCTCCTGGCCGTCTCCTCTATGAGAGCAAATCCGACTTGGAACGGTTAGGTTAAGAGTTTAAGGCGCGACCAAACTGAAGCATATTAATTTACATTAATTAATATGTACTTGGTATGTACATATTAATTTACAATATAAACAAATTTAGGTTATGTTTTAAAATCTTTATAAAATTAACTGTGCATGAATTTCCTGGCCATAAAAACTATATTTTTATAAAAGTAACATACTTTACTAATTAATTTAATTCTAAAATACCCTCAAAATCATTAATGGGATTGGAAAGATTTCCCAAATCCCTGTTTTTAGTGGCATCAAATCCCTGTTCAATACATTTAGTACATTCAGTGACTTTTAGATCTCATTCAGTGATTGAAACTAAATAGCTACTTTAGGTTAAGGCATCAATGGGTTAAGGTTTTTTTTTATAACAATATAGAACTCCTCCAAGCTCAGAAATTAAATAGGTACTTTAAGTTAAGGTACCCTTACCATGAAATAAGGTACCCTTAATCACTCACTGAAACACATTAGCAAACATGCTGTTATTTCATGGTAATCTTCTGTAAGGGGGTGGTTACTGCCGCCAGATGGGCTGTCCAAATGATTGCGGAATGTAGTATGCCCTGCCACTACTTAAAATTATTAACTTCAAATTTTGTTAATCTGTTTTTTTGTGCCTTTGTCAGATCGGCACTCACGATGGTGTGTTTCACTGCGACGAGGTGTTGGCATGTTTTATGCTTAAACGCTTACCGGAATACAAGGATGCGGAAATTGTGCGTACCAGGGACTTAGCCAAGCTTGAGGGCTGCGATATAGTGGTGGATGTTGGTGCAACCTTTGATCATGAGAGAAAGCGTTATGATCATCATCAAAGAGAATTCGACAAGACCCTTAGCTCTTTGAGACCTGAACTGGGCACTGATTTTAGTATCAAGTGAGTGCTACAATTTTTTTAGCAGTTGATATATAATATGCATGACGAAGGTATTAAAGAATAAATTATATTGGAGGAATATTATATGTTGAAAATTATCTATTAACTTACCTAGTTTAAAAAAAAAAAGAAAATTTTGTTGTATTGAAATTAAAAAGAATAGTCTTCAAATTTTAATCATCAAATAAGCCTATTTGCCAATAAATGGAAAATAATGTGTCACCCCTTCTAATCAAAACTGGCTTACTAATAGTTGAGTAATTTAAATTATAGCTTTTTTTCATGTATGTTAATTACAATGATTATTTATTTGTTTCCTAATTTGTAATAAGTACATTTTTTTTTGTATTAATAAACAGTATTTTCTTTTTTTTTTTGGGTTAATATTTATTATTTTAATTTGCTCATAAACTTTTATTTTAATTACTTATTTAATTATTAATATTATCTGTATTTTAATGTTAAGGTCGACAGACAGGCTGACGGCTGACACTTGTTGATAGGTAGCTTCTGTTGCCTACAACACAAGCAACCCTACAGGTGCAGCAAGTGTGCTGCCGACCATAGTAGAATTAAGGATAAGGGATTAGGCCCTTCATAATCTATGATCGTACAGTAGGATTAAGTATAAGGAATTAGGGGGGGATAGCGAAATGAGCTATGGCTCCCTAACTCTCTCACTGAAATACAACTGCATGCATACTGTTATTTCGCTGTGGTAAGAGGTAGTTACTGCCGTCGGATGGGCTGCCCAAATGATTGCAAAACGCAGTGTGCCCTAGTACATTATGTACTTTCCATATCCAGACCAGAGCCAACTTTGAAACTTTCATTCAGTGGGCTCATCTAAATGTTAAAATATATTTATTCATTAATGTTTTCAGACTAAGTTCAGCTGGGCTTATATACACCTACTATGGAGAAAGAGTAATTCAACAGTTTGCTCCTAAAGATATGCCTCTTGACCCCAATGATTTAATACTAATTTATAAAAAAGTGTATGAGAATTTTATATGTGAAATAGATGCGATTGATAATGGCATTCCTATGACTGAAGAAGAACCTAAATATAAGATTAGAACTCATCTCAGTTCAAGAGTGGCCCGATTGAATCCCGAATGGAACAGCAAACAAGTAGTGGAAGTTAGTGATTTGTTTAAAAAAGCTATGGTTTTAGCGGGAGAAGAATTTGAGTACAGCGTAAACTTCTTCATATCTGTGTGGTTACCGGGTAGAGATTTTGTTAAAACTTCATTAGAGACACGACATGAAGTACACAAGTCCGGAGAGATTGTTGAGTTCCCAGAGAGGTTCCCTTGGAAGGAACATCTATTTGATTTGGAGAAGGAAATGGGTATAGTTGGAGAAATTAAGTACGTAATTTTTAATGATCGACCTAATTCATGGAGAGTGCAGGCGGTGCCTACAAGTCCAGGGAGTTTTATTACTAGGTAAGCTTTTTTGCCTTTACTAATATTATAAAGTGAAAAGATTTATATGTTTGTATGTATTTTTCTATGTTTGTAATGAAAAAACTCAAAAACTACTGGACCAATTTTAAAAATTCTTTCACCTATATAAAGCTACATCATCAACGAGCCTATGTTAGGCTATACACCCTCCCCCAACCCCCTTTACCCCCGTCCATACAAAATTGCCATTTACCACGAATAATATTTTATAAAGAGATGCGGACAATTTCCAAAGTGACTAAATTAAAGTTTAGTTAGTATAAGCCATTCCACTGATATATTTTTTCTTACTGCACAAATTCACCCAATACAAATTTTAAAAATTATTTTCTTGTTTTAAAACCTTAGTTCCCAAAGTGGTCCAGGTGGACCCCCACGGGGTCACGGGAGACTCGACGTCGGTCTGTCTACGTTGGCGTAACAAAAAAACGGGGGTGACAAAAAAACCAATCAATTTTCACTTATTTCATTTAGAAAATTCCCCATTCGTGGTTGGAACTCAGCTGCAATGCAAATTTCTATAAATCTAATCTTCACATTTTTTTGTCGAGTTTTGGGAATATGGTAGAAATATAGCTGCAGGGGGTCCATCGGAACCAGCTAAATTTTGAAAGTGGTCTATGAGAAAAAAGTCTGGGAACCTCTTTTTTAAAATAACCAATTGGATGAACAGATCTGTGTAGTAACTTTGTCTTATGTTTTATGTTTATTTTTGTTTTTAGGAAACCTCTCAACAAGAAGTGGCGGGGTGTACGAGATGATACACTTAGTGATGTCTCAGGCATTGAAGGCTGTCTGTTTTGTCATAGCACTGGCTTTATTGGTGGGAATGTCAGTCGAAATGGAGCCTTAAAAATGGCAGTTTCAAGTTTAGAAGAAAATGCATTTTCCAATAATTGTACCTAAAAGAAAATTGTCTTCATTAATCTTGATTAAGGCATATTTGGTTCTGAACTTTATTGAACTTTTTTTTTTTTAAATAGTAAATAATAGAAAAGATAAGTACTACCCGGCTCCTAATATACTCGTAATAACTTACTTTTTCGTTATTGAATAAGAAAGAAATGTGTTCTCATCATTTCTCTTTTTGTTTTTATTTGGAATATGATGTTGTTGGAATATGATGATGATGGTCGATGTCTTCCAACTTCATGTCGTTCTATTAACCCCATAAGAAAAGTATCTCTCTAATTTTTCGGCCTTCCGTTATAAACAGTGTCCAACAATAGAGCACTTCTTATCAGTAGTGAAGTCTATCATACATTTCTTCCGACAAGAACAGTTTGGCCCGGTTTTTTTGACCTGCACTAATACACCTTTACTTGTAACAAACTCTACACCACTACATCGGGCCATTTTAACCTTTCTTTCACATGTAGTTCTTTGTTTGCTTTACCCTTTTTCCAATCACCCGTTCATGATGATTTTTATATAATAAAAATTAAAACAAAATTCAGTGTATCTTGTTTAAAACTTTGGTTTGTATATAAGTTACTTTGGAATATAAGTACTTAATTAATATTATGTATGTCTACTATCTCTTTGATAGATTAAGAAACAAAATTATGAACTTTACAAATATTTAAATAATTTCAAATAAACTCAAATAAATTTGAATAAATATTCTTTTTGATTTTGATTATAATTTAAATAATTATTTAAATAATTTAAACTATTTGAAAAAATATAAGTATACAACCTCTCTTATAGACAAAACAATAACATTAATAAAATGAAAACTGAAGAAACTTAGAAATGTATCCGATATAAAAAAATTGCACTAAATGCTATAGAATAAACGTCTCTTTTATTGAGTGATATCGGAGCCTTTATTTTCCTTACAACATCTTCACAGTTGTACGTTGGATGTCGTCTTTTTCTGGCCAACGCCAATTTACATGATCAGTAATTGGTCCAAGCCATTCATGGTCTAAGTTTTCGAAGTACCTTGGACACTTTTCTATCAACAAGACCTGGGAAATTTTCACCCTCGTATGTTGCAACCATGTATACACCAGTTCTGAACGATATCTCATTAGTAGATATTTTGTTCTCTTTCATCTCTTCTGTAATATTTTCAACTTTAATGATTGTGCTACCTCAGAATTTCGCGTCTTTTTACTTTTTGTTCTTGCTTTCTCCATTTTATTCTGTAGACCGTGTATGGGTGGAAGATGATTAGGTCGTCTGCTACATGAATGAAAACATTTTTTACAGAAGGTATTTTTATTGAGTACCTAATTAAGTTTATAGAGAAAATATTAGAAAAAAAAACTGATATTTTCGTATATTTATCGGAAGAGTAAATTTAAAAAAAAATGTCGGGTCTACTTTTAAGATAAATGTAGTTAAGGACACAATAATTTATCAATGTGAGTTTTTAGGAATTAAAATTACCGGAAGTACCTTGAGGCTTCACGTAGTAGATGAAGACATGGATGTTAAATTTTCAGTTAATTGTTGAAGTTCCAAATCGTGGACGATGTTAAAAATTTGCGCTTTTACTAAATGCTGATAATAAGGAGAAAAATATTTTTATGTTGGTGCTAGCCCTTTTCAATATGCGTTTGTAGCATTTCTCTTGTTCTCTTTCTGTATTTTTGTTTCTATTCATGAGAACATACTTCATTAAACTCAGAACTGGGGGCAGATGCCTTCTTTTCTTTTTTTCAAACGCCGATTCTTCTGAGTCTCTGATAATAACAGGTCTATCGGAGTCTCTGTAGCCGAAGTTCTTCTAAGTTGCTTATAGTATTATCATTGTCAATACCTATGAAAATTTGAACTTGTAGAGTTTGATCTTCTTCGCAGCTTGGCCAATAACAATTTTTTGACTTTTTAAATTATTTTTGTACTGGTCTCTTATATTTGTCTCATTGTTTGCAGGAGACTCAATCTAAAAAATAATAATATTATTATTAGCAATAATGTTTAATTATATTTTATTATACTTATTTATTTTGTCAAACAGTAGATCACTTTAAGGGAATACTGGACTAAAAAAATGTTTCAGGTTTTTTATGACAATTTCATTTAGCTGTCGTTTAGGTCATATCGTCGGCTTAGAGTGTAAACCTGCAAACAGTATATTAGGTAAATTCTCAGGAGAGACAAAAAACATTCTTAAAAAAATATAAATCTATTATAAGAAAAGGATTTTACATTTTTTAATATTTATTTGTATTCCTTACAATATGAAATAAAAGAAGGTTATTAAATTCAATATTTATTTATTTATAACCACTTTTGTAACTTATCAGGATTTTGTAATCAAATACAATTTTTAATATAGGACTTAGCAGGTTTTCCATAAACAAAATTTTTTTTTCCTTGACTGCAAAATTATAAATTTAGTTTTAATAACAACCCTAAAACATTTTTTTACAATTATAAAGTTATTTTATCATAATTAAATTTAACAATTCACATTTTAGAATATTTTTTTCAATTTTGAAATTGACAAAAACTTAATTATCTTAACAAAGTCACATTATAATAGCTTCTCTTAATTTTAAAACAAAACAGATATAAACTCAAAATTAACAAAAAGCATACTTTTTCTCCACATAACAACGTGTCCCAAAATTCAACGATAAGCGGGCACCAAAAGGTGTACCTGCATGTGACTACTCGAGAAAAAAAAAAGAAAAAAAATTCCTGTGTTTTTTTTTAAATTACAAATTAAATGTGAAATCCTTAGAAAATTGACACTCCTTATAATATTTTAAGTACTGTGGTTACAAATTTACAAGTATTTCAGACTTTTTTTGTATCGGCTAACTAAGTAGCACTGCTATCCATCACAACTCTTAAACATCCCAGAATGCCTGTAGTTTGTACACAAAAAATAAACGAAATTACATTTTTCGCTAATATTATTAAAGATTTTTGCTTTCAATCCACTTACACTCATCGTGGTGAAAAAGAAACGTGAGGACACTACTGTGGCAAGTTTTTTTAAATATTGACGCAACTAACTAAGATTCCAAAATGGTATAACACTCTAGGAAAACTAGCCACGAAAAAAAAATATGCGTACTATTTCTGAACAAGAACCAAATTTCATAAATTGATAGCGTCATTTTTACTGTGCACCCATTTTACTTTGTAACAGGTTTTTAATTGCAAATTCTTAGAATTTGAATGTGACATGTGCGTACACAATAAAATAAGTTAGAGAGAGACAGAAAGAGGGAAACTGTACGTTAGAGAGAGATAGATAGATGTTCATTGTTGGATAACATTGGGGCAGGTACAGAAGTAGCTGTCCTCAGTAAGTCATTACGACCTGCTAGTTTGTTTACTGCACACCGTTTCGGATTCAACTGACGTAAGCTCTCGTACTAACGACTTTTTGGCTTTCTGGACTGGATTAAGTGACTGGCAAACTGAACTGACTTGGGATTAATTTGGACTGTGATTGTGTGTTTTGTGACTGGATTTTTTGGCGTATTTTGGAGTGTTTTTTGCATTTACCATGCCGCTACCATACACTATGCTGGAATACACTAATATGCACCTAATCTATGGAGAATGCCGATGCAATGCTAACGCAGCTAGCAGATTGTACCGAGAAAGGTACCTTAATGCTCAAAGGTATCCGGATTATCGAGTATTTATTAATGTGCATCAAGCTTTTTCGGAGGGTTGTTTACCATCTGGCAGGAGAAACGCTGGAAGACCTAGATCGGAACGCGATGAAGAAGTTCTCAATGAAATAGAAAACTGTTCAACTACCTCCGTACGTGCCATAGAAGAAGCAACGGGAATCCCGAAAAGCTCTGCACATTGAATTCTACAACTACACCGGCTTCATCCGTATCACTACAGGCGCGTGCAAACATTATTACCGCGGGACTATCCACTACGGGTCGCATTTTGCCGTGCGATGCTGCAAAAGCACAGGGAAGATCCCCGATTCTTAGACAAAGTTTTATGGTCGGATGAAACAACCTGCAAAAAAGATGGCTATTTAAATCTTCACAACCTACATAGTTGGAGCAATGAAAATCCGCCCCTGATGATACAAGACAAATCCCAATATCAATTCAAGGTTAACCTATGGACGGGCATAATAAATGGAAAAGTGATTGGGCCCTTTGAGCTACAAGGAAACTTAGATGGAAATAGTTATTTGAACTTTTTACGAAATGATTTGCCAGAATTATTAGAAGATGCGCCCTTAAATGATTTACGAAACATGTGGTTTCAAAATGATGGTTGCCCAGCTCACTACGCTCGTCCAGTGCGAGAATACTTAAACCAAGCGTATCCAGGGCATTGGATCGGGCGACTTGGTCCTTTCTTATGGCCACCCCGTTCACCCGATCTAAACCCCCTGGATTTCTTCTATTGGGGTTGTCTTAAGGACAGGATCTACTCAGAACCCATTGCAACGTTGGACCAGCTTCGCCAAAAAATAATTCAGGCTGCGGATTACATAAAGGGTAAAAGATATGCACGACAAATAAAACGATCGTTTTTAAGACGATGTCGTGCCTGTATTATTGCCAACAGTTTGAACATTTACTGTAATTTTAATGTAGTAAATTGAAAATTACTACATTTGTATTATTTGTATTTTCACCTTTTTCAGAAACCAAAAACCCTATTTTATTTTTTATTTATAGTTAAAATGATTACCCCAGGACAGCCACTTCTCTACCTGCCCTAATGTTATCCAACAATGAACATCTCTCTGTCTCTCTCTAACCTACAATTTCCCTCTTTCTGTCTCTCCTAACTTATTTTATTGTTTACGCACATGTCGCATTCAAATTCTAAGAATTTGCAATTAAAAACCTGTTACAAAGAAAAATGGGTGCATAGTAAAAATGACACTATCAATTTATGAAATTTGGTTCTTGTTCAGAAATAGTACGCATATATTTTTTTTGTGGCTAGTTTTCCTAGAGTATTATATACCATTTTGGAATCTTAGTTAGTTGCGTCAATTTTTAAAATAACTTGCCACAGTAGTGTCCTTACGTTTTTTTTTTCACCACGATGAGGGAAAGTGGACTGAAAGTAAAGATCTTTAATAATTTTAGCGAAAAATATAATTTCGTTTAATTTTTGTGTAATGCCTGTATTCTGGGATTTTTAAGAGTTGTGGTGGATAGCAGTGCTACTTAGTTAGCCGATACAAATAAAGTGTGAAATATTTGTAAATTTGTTATCACAGTACTTAAATATCATAAGGGGTGTCAATTTTCTAAGGATTTTACATTTTTTTTTGTAATTTTTAAAAAACTGGAATTTTCTTTTCCTTTTTCTTTTTCTCAAGTAGTCACATGCAGGTATACACCATTTGGTGCCCGCTTATCGTTGAATTTTGGGACACGTATAAACATATTATTCTCTCTTTTAGCATAAGCTAATTTAAACTGGTTTTAACTAATAATTAAAGTTTTCTCTTAACTACTAAAAATCATATTAGGTAGGTAACTTAGGCAAACATAAAATATCTCAGTCTCAATATTAGTTAACTAAGTAGTCATGAAGCTGTAAATTATCATAATAATTACGGTAGTCTTCAGGTAACGTATCTTTTAAATACTGCAAGTCTTCGAACTTTCTTTTTGTTATTTTCCTTCTAGTAAGGTGCTGATTTCGAAGTGCATCAAAAGGCAAAGCAATAATTGCTGGAGATTTCCGTTGCGGTAGTACGGCCCATTCTTCTGTGAATCTTAATTTAAAGAATACATCACCATTTGGCGTGTACCGAAGAGCTTTTATATCAGTAACTTTAGGATCACCTTTACCATGTCCAGGTCGAATGCTTTTGAAAAAACCTACTTCATTAAAGCTTTTGAAAAAACTATGGTTTAAGTAAGTTACATCGTAAGGTTTGGGGTGTTTTCGTGCTGATCTGCAAATGGAGATGTATTCCGCAGGCACATTGATATTTTTGTTTTTAAGAGCCCTTTCAACAGAGGAATGGATGCTGTCGGCTTCCATCTGTGTATGCCCAACTTCAAGAAATTTCTGTTCTATTATCATGTTGTTGTTCATAGCCGTACATAGCAATGCATTAGACATTACACAGTTACTATTTTGATAGGTACAACCATCGCTATAAAAAAATATTTTATTTGGTTTCATTGTTTCATTTTGTAAAATCTTTTTCTCAATTAAGCTAACCCAAATACTTGGAAACTCTTCAGAATTCAAGCCTCCTTCGGTTTCGTTCCATAAATAACAGTAGCCATTTTTGTTATTTAAATTATAAAAGGCAAGGTTGTGTATTTGGAGCTTAGTTCTATGGTACAAACTACTAATATTTGATTTAGGCGCCATCAGAACCGCCTGCAAGTCAACAGTAAAAAAAAGACTTTCTTCACGTATATCTTTTTCTTTCTCTGTTCTAGCTTCTTTCTTCTTTAGATGTTCTGAATAATCTTCTTGATATTTATTCCCAACTTTATAGAGAGCACATATTTCACATTGGTCTTTTTTTGGGTGGAACAATCCGAGGTTTTGATTATCAAATTCTTCATGAAATTTGCAGATGGATAAAGCATTCACGTTGCGTGTTTTACACCAATCGTTCACATAAAAATCGTAAAGGGGTCGTTTTGATCGCCACTCTGGCAACAAGTGTTTCTTTTGTGTTCTAGCACGACAGTAGTGCGATTCCATTGCTGGCAGTGACTCTAAAAACTTTTTCAGCTCCATGCATTCTAATTCGAAAGGCTTAGAAGTAGAATTTTTTCTTTGAAGTGAATCAAAATCCTTGTTATTCCTTTTAAAAGCGATCCCTCTTATTGTTCCAATTTAAAGCAGTCCATCTTCCGATCCCAAGAGTATTCAAAAACATAGTTCTACAGACTTTAATTGGCTCGTCACCCTTTTTTAAATGGTAAAATAAAGATTGTGCTGTTTTCGATTCTTTCTTAGTTTTTCTTCCTCTTGGTCTCTTAACAGGCAAGATCATCAACATACATTTTTTTTTCTGGCCAGCTAATACTCCAAAATTCTTTAAAAATGTTCTGCCTATCTGTCTCTGTGAACATTGAACATTTCAAAGATCCTTTCTGAGTTTCTTTACACAAGCATCTATTTTCCATTACCCTAGACTGCCTTGGAATTTCATAATTCCATTTTTCTTCCATAATACTGTTTTCCAGTCTCTCTCAACTTTCTGTTTCTTTCAGCATACCAATTTGATTTTTGAATCTGAACCCTTTTCTTTCTTTTATTGCTTTTCTTTGGATAGTTTTCGTAATCAGACTCAGAGTCAGAATTAATTTTATATGGTACCAGGCCTTCTTGCATACTTTCATCTGATATCAGATCGTCTATTTGGTTGGATGGGTTTGATAAAATAGGATGATCGATAATACCTGTTAAAGAATTTCTTTGGCTATTTTCAATTTCTTGTGAAGTACTCTGCTCGTCAGTCTCTTCAGAAACCAGACTATTGCTACAGTGGTGGTCATCAGTCATCAATTCGACCATGTTAGACAAGGGCGAGTTTGAGGTTAAAAGGGAAATTTATTTATTTATTATTACATGGCCTTCAACGAGGCAGGCACCGAAAAAAACACACAACAAGGAACAGGAAAAAATAACATGGCAGATGCCGCCGCAATTAAAGGAGGCACAGCCTACGCCAATAAAAGTCAAAGTAGCATCCCGGCAATAAAGTTAGAAAAAAAAAATATATCGAAAAAATTATGAAAATTTATCAAGAATTTATCAAAAAAAAAAAAAAAATCATACATAGAAATATAATTAAATCGGAAATTTGGAATAAATGTCAAAAATAAACTAGTGTTAATTATCTGAACCACGGACAAGGATGAGTCTTTTAATTTTGGAAAATGCGTCGTTAAACAGGTCAACATCGTTCGTCTCAGGGAGTTTGCAACATCCATAATACGATTTAATGGGGAAAAACGGCCTAAGTTGGTTCTGAAATAATTTAAAGTCTGTTCATTCTTACTTGAGAGAAAAGGTAAACAAACCTTACACGATCACATATCACGTCATTACGGAAGAATCGCACAATGCAAGTTATCACAATAAACCGTAGTTACTGGTTCAAACATTAAAGCATTGATTTTGTCTAAAAATCGCTTTAAATTCACTTTAAAAATACAATTATTTATCAAATATCGGAATTTCTGACTATTGACAACATGTCAGAGAGACATTTTATGTAGGGATGGGACTAACTAAGTGTACGAAAGAACGATTGGGAACGGTTGTGATATTCTACTCTATGTTATTCGGTGTGCACATAAACTCTTATGGTTTCATATGACAATACTTGACATTAATCATTCGTCTTGACGCGTAATAGGGTTAGGTACGAGTGCTCACTTACGTTTTTTTGCGATTTGTACTGGTTTATTTATCTTATACTTATATATCTTACTATATATATCTTTTCCTGACTATATTTATCTTATCTGGACTGGTTTATTTATCTTATACTGACGACCTTTTAGCTACTCTTCTAGGACATTGATTTTGCACACGATTGGAGTTTTTTAATTTACCGATTTTTAAAAGTTACGCCCTTTTATTTATTTTCATCATTATTTTAGTACTATGTATTTAATTAAAAAAGTAACCATTTCAATATGAACGATATATCGTATCCAGAACAAGACTAAAATTCGAAGAAAGAGCCTTTCGTTCACTGTGAGCTAACAAAAGGAACTTAATAAAAATTTGCGTGATTTTAAAATGGCGTTGTGATATACGTTAGTACAAATTAAATAAATTACACCTTCCTCAATAGCATATAAAACACAATTAGTATGTTTTAATCAATTTCTTTCATTCACCGAATGAAGTTCATTCAATGACTGCCCATCACTAAATTGTCTGGGTACGCCATATTTGTTTACCTTTTTTATCAAGTAAGAATGAACAGACTTTAGTCGAAATGGTGTGTATCTGCCCGGTCTGGGCGCTCGACCAGGAACCCGAAAGTTTATACACCAGAAATTACACTACTATCTTTGAATTGGACTTCATGTTCTACATTTTGAGATTCAATGTAACAATTTATAACTTCCAGTATTACATCATTAAATATGGATGGTGAGAGTGAGTTGCAATTGGTACTTAAGCTTAAGTCATCAGTTAATGCTTCAGATGAAATTAATTCGATTTCGACATTTTGGACTACAGACCATTCTTTAGAAATAGGTGCCTGAGATGGTGCCGGCGCTTTTTTTCGATTTTGTTTTTCTTTACTTGCACATAATTCCAAGATTTTACGGCTACGCCCATGATTTCTCGATGACATCTAAAATTAAAGTATTAATTAACGAATTATGTAAATACTAATAATTTTAAGAGCAGATTTAAAAAAAAAAATTATACACTACGTTTGAAAATGTAAATTACCGATTAACCCAAAAGTATAGTTCTTAATTTGTCGACTAAGTTTTTGAAACCTGAATAAATAGATTTGAATACTTTACTATACCAACAAATAGAAAGATAAAGAAGCGAGACATTAAATAAAAAAAAATATTATTATTAAAAGTTACTAATTTATTATGATAGGTAATACCTGCTAAGTACAATAAATTTGAGATTTACTTTATGGAAAAACTGCTAACTCCCATCTGTTTCGGTTGAAGGTTGTCTTAAATTTTAATAACAACTTTACTTATTTATCAATAACGTCAACACAAAACGATAATAAGATAACACTACAAATACATACCTTTGTTGTTTTTTAACTCTAAAAACCTTAATTTACACTATTATCAAAGAAAAAAGTAATTATTTGCAGGAGCACGCGTGCCGGTACCGAAAAGTCAGTACAAAATGGCGGTTTACAAGGAGTTAGCTGCGAACTTTTGAAGTCATGGATTTGACTTGCCCTTTAATTCGTTAATATTGTCGCAAAATTTACACCAACCATTAGCTTTGCTTTATAGGGATTTTGTAGATTTGGAGAAGTATAGTTGAGGAGAGTTTATTTGTGAAGTACAGTCGAGGAGTTAGTTTTTTTTTTGGAATAATTGAATACAAATTCAGGGAGATGTTGAAGAGGTTGAATTTTGTCTTCTTATTGTCTATAGAAAAATCGAATATCGAATGTTAGAATGTTTTTAAAAATATGTAATGACAATAAGTAAAATAGAAATTGCAAATGTGAGAATGTGGTGTTGTATATTGAAAATGCTTTTATACGTACATATAATATTTTATAAAATATGTACACATAAATATGAAGAAAGAAAATTTATAGAGTTTTATTGGTTAAAAAGGCAATGGATCCCAAAGATATGAAGAGTAAGACAGAGATATGCGAAATATTCCTACAACATTATTTGAATATACTTTTATTTCACAATTTCTTTTGTCTTTGTGCACGCTAATCTCAGAAACGGTTTAACCGATTTGAATGCGGTTTTGCGGATGGATTGTAGCAAGCTTTCCGTAGCATTTAGTGTTTGCAATTACACCAAAATAGTTGCTATAAATTTTGCGACAATATTAACGAATCACGATTTAGATCCGTGAACGAATCTATATCAGTGTCTGGTATCGGGCCAATCTCAAAGTAGCAAGTAGCCAAGCGTTCAGGTGTGTTCTGTGTTTTTAAAGAAAGTTACTTAATGACAGTGATTCTTACAAGCACTCTAAACCCATTCTTAAAAAATTGCAAAAGTCTTCCGGTTTTAAATAAAACATTAAATATATTCATATGAGTTTTTTTTTCGCAATAATAGCCATTTTTAACCCAAATTCTTTATTTTTGTGTGTTATTGATGTAATAACTAAAGCAATTCTCGCTTTTTATATTTATTTATAGTACGGTCTTTCTATGAATGCGTTTTTGACATTTCTTTATGTCCATTGCATAAAGTTCATTTCCGAATAAACGATACAGAAAATGTATGGAATAGACACCTGTCAGAACAGCACTCTTCTTCTTCTTCTCTTTATAAAAATGGCAATTCGGCTCATCTTGAAAATGGCTATTGTCTGCCAATGTCATGTCAATGCCGTGTTATGACGAAAAATTGTGTATCCGGTTTTATTATTGATTCAAGTTTGCTGCGCTCCGCTACGTGTGGGCCTTCTTTGTCCCCTAAGCCAATCCGGCGGGACGAGCAAAGCACCGACCCCCCTGCGTCCCGCCGGATTGCCAAGGGTAAGCCCCCCCACCATGACAAGGTCATGGCCCACCTAGGGGGGCAGCACTCTTATAATGGCCGGAGTATAGTGCTCTCAACCTAACTCAACGCGTGCTTGACAGCTTGCACTGCTGTCAAAATGAAATTGAGAGTACTAGCAGCATTGATATATTTAGTAACCGGCTAGATGTTTATAAAGTAATCGGCACATAACTTGGTAAGATTTTAACGTAGTGGGGGAAAGTTTGCGCGTAGGATGCGCTCACAATAAAAATGGTCATAATATTATGTATTTTAAATTAATGTTTAGGGTGAGGTATAAAAAGCAATTAGTTAAACTTAATAAGGAAATTTGTTATAAAATGAAATACTTAAATTATTATTAAACATTTAATTGAATTTAATGAATAATTCGTCTTCATCACTATCGCTTTGTAAAAGCGTTAAAAACGACTTCTGCGCATCTCGTCATTCTTGCCAACTTAGGCCGTTTGTCCACCGCCACCGTCACCGGGACGTCATCGAGAATGAGATGACGGCGCCGAAGTAGCGATGCATACATTTACTATGGCCGCCGGTCCACGGCACGCCCGTTATCCGAGCGCCGTCATCCCGGCCGCCGAGTTTCGAGTAGTTCGGTGCGACCGCTAGAACTCGGCCAGAGATTTTGACGGGCCGATCTGCCGGCAATACAAAACACGTTTGAACTTGTCCACTCAATGCCGTTACACTACGCCGTTCGCCCGGTTTTTATTTTTTCAATCATTTAACTTGTAAAAATAAATGTTAAGAAATTTAAATACGATATAATACACATTAATTGAAATTGTGGAGAGTAAAGACTGTTTGTGGGATAAGATAAAGGATGTATCTAAAGATGAAATTTTATGAAAGAATACATGACGGATTTGGATATCCCAAAGATGTTGTATTAGTCTGTACCTATAGATGGATCACAAAATGCAGCAATATTTTATTCTTTCTAACACCTTAACCAGAGATGTGGACCCTTATGGATGCGAGAGGCGCGAGAAAGAAATGTATGGAAAGGTTTAGGAGAGGCCTACGCCGCAGAGGCGACTACTACCAGTGTAAATTAACTTATATACAGCATACATATAATATAATCATACATGTCATAAAATATTAAACTATTATAATCTACACTATTTCATGTCAAGTTTTAACTGTAGTAGAAAATAAAGGCTATTTTTATTTATTTATTTTATTTATTATTTATAACACCTTCAAATTGTCATAAGATTGAAAGAGACATACATATATAATCTGTCGGGTCGAAGTTGAGTGAATGATGAGTGAATGTCTCCATTTTGACTATACAATGCAAGCTAAAGTTATAGCGTATAATAGTGCTGTGCATTTTTATTGATAACTAGATATATCGTTGATATAGATTTAAAATATATGACGGATAAAAAGTATGGCTAAATGCGTTTCAGTGTACTGTTTGGTTATTCAATATAAATAAAATGTGGGTGCGTACTGGTACTCGCCGCATTGCTAATCGGTTGTATGAGATTGTATGCAACCTCTCGCATTTATTTCACCAAAATATTTCAAAAGAATAGTTATTTTTTGAGTAGAAATATTTAGAATCCATCCTTAAGGGGTAGAACGGGAGTAGGTTTTTATTACGAGAGAAAAAAAACTCGATAATCTTAAAATTTTATTTTTAGAAACGATATCACAGATTGGATAATCTGTGATATCGTTTCCTTTTAATCTGTGATATCGTTCATCTGTGATTCGTCAATATTTTAATTTAAAGACTTGCAGTTAATGTTGACGCTTGGGTATCCACGTATTTATTAGTAAGTTTTCTTTTTCTGGGTAATTTCTGAAAAGAAATAGTTTTTGGTTATTAATGATTCAAAAGATTTTCATAATTTTCATAGATTGAAGCATAACTTCTTTATAACTTATAGATATTTCTTACTGGTTTACACGATGGTGGTAATTTTGGGAATATTGTCGGCACTGCATACGAGTGTAGAATTTTACGCTGATATCCTTGGCGAAAGCAAGAATCTTCAAAGTTCATCGAGCATATTCTTGTATATCTCCAATCGTCGGCTTTTCTTACATTTTTTGTCCACGTTTTTTTTTTAAATCGATGTCGGTGGGAAATCTGTTATAAATTGATAAAAATTACTTTCAACCTGCAGTGAATGCTAGAAATTGTCAACACTCTACTAAAAATAAATTAGTTATCGATATCGATAAACTTATCAAGATCAGACTACAGCACTATAAAGCAAGACAAATGTCAAATATTCCGATTAACTTTGGTTTTTGTAAATTTTAGTTATATACCAGCTTTTCTTTAAATAAATCAACCTTAGAGTTGTGTATGCATGTGCAATGATTCATTTTTAGTAAATAATAATAAAAATTTGTTTACAAAACACCAAAATTAATGAGTGCGAGCTGTGCGACTTACCGGTGAAATAATATGTTTCCATTATTCTCCTTCAAAACACCCACTCTACTTGGACAAACGGGAACAGTACAAGCCATTCTTGGCAAGCAACAGATTTATGAAATCACACTTTCAGATTTTTAAGTATTTTAAATCACATAAAGCTAAACGCGCTTGTTAACCAGCATGATATAAACAAATATGACGTTGCCTCTTTTATGGCGCGCAGCGTTTTAAGACGTCATATTCGGCTATTGTTATCTCTTTTTAACATATGACATGCAGCCATTAGAAAGACGGGTATCGAGTATCGAAGGAATCTTCAATTTTTATTGTTCCATCTATACACTAATACAATTATCTTTGGGATATCCTATAGTAGTTAAAAAACTTCTGGTCATGCTGCCGCAACTTGTGACGTACATAAAACGCTCCCGTAATGTATCGTTCACGTATTAGAGGATGAATTCAAAATGCTTTGCATCGCCTATGCCTTCGAACGTACAATATGTCGCCGTTGAAACTAACCATCCTTCTAGTTTGTTTTATTTCTACAAAAATGCGACTACCAGGCACGACAAAGCTACGACACTGAGCCACCCTAATACAACATCTTCGGAGCCACCCAAAGATAATTGTATTAGTGTATAGATGGAACACAAAAAAATTGAAGATTCCTTCGATACTCGATACCCGTCTTTCTAATGGCTGCATGTCGTATGTTAAAAAGAGATAACAATAGCCGAATATTTACGTCTTAAAACGATGCGCGCCACAAAAGAGGCAACGTCATATTTTTTTATATCATGCTGGTTAACAAGCGCGTTTAGCTTTGTGTAATTTAAAATACTTAAAAATCTAAAAGTGTGGTTTCATAAATCTGTTGCTTGCCAAGAATGGCTTGTACTGTTCCCGTTTGTCCAAGTAGAGTGGGTGTTTTGAAGGAGAATAATGGAAACATATCATTTCACCGGTAAGTCGCACAGCTCGCACTCATTAATTTTGGTGTTTTGTAAACAAATTTTTATAATTGTTTACTAAAAATGAATCATTGTACATGCATACACAGCTCCAAGGTTGATTTATTTAAAGAAAATCTGGCGTTTATAACTTAAATTTACAAAAACCAAAGTTAATCGGAATTTATAGTGCTGTAGTCTGATCTTGATAAGGTTATCGATATCGATAACTACTTTATTTTTAGTAGAGTGTTGACAATTTCTAGCATTCGCTGCAGGTTGAAAGTATTTTTTATCAATTTATAACAGATTTCCCACCGACATCGATTTAAACAAAACGTGAACAAAAAATGTAAGAAAAGGCGACGATTGGAGAGCTTCGCAATATACAAGAATATGCTCGATGCACTTTGAAGATTCTTGCTTTCGCCAAGGATATCAGCGTAAAATTCTACACTCGTGTGCAGTGCCGACAATATTCCCAAAATTACCACCATCGTGTAAACCAGTAAGTAATATCTATAAGTTATAAAGAAGTTATGCTTCAATCTATGAAAATTATGAAAATCTTTTGAATCATTAATAACCAAATCTATTTCTTTTCAGAAATTACCCAGAAAAAGAAAACTTACTAAAAAAAAGGTGGATACCCAAGCGTCAACATTAACTGCGTCTTTAAATTAAAATGTTACTTTTTGGTCCTAGTTTTCTTTACTATTTTCATTTAATTATCTATCTCAGTTTAGAAACGATATCACAGATTGAATAATTCTAAAATAAAACTTTAAGATTATCGAGTTTTTTTTTCCTCGTAATAAAAACCTACACCCGTTCTACCTCCAAAAAATAACTATTCTTTTGAAATATTTTGGTGAAATAAATGCAACCTGCATACAATCTCATACAACCGATTAGCAATGCGGCGAGTACCATTACGCACCCACATTTTATTTATATTGAATAACCAAACAGTACACCGAAACGCATTTAGCCATACTTTTTATCCGTCATCTATATCGTTATCTACCTAGTTATCGATAAAAATGCACAGCACTATTATACGCTATAACTTTAGCTTGCATTGTATAGTCAAAATGGAGACGTTCACTCAACTTCGACCCGACAGATTATATATGTATGTCTCTTTCAATCTTATGACAATTTGAAGGTGTTAGAAAGAATAAAATATTGCTGCATTTTGTGATCCATCTATAGGTCTTTGGAGCCACCGATATCGGCGTCGGCGCGGCGCGGTGGACACACAATCGCCGTCACGTCGTCGTTTTGAACTCTGCTAGAAATATTCTTGTTCTCGGTGACGTCCCGGAGACTGTGGTGGTGGACAAACGGCTTTAGGTGCCAGAAATTATACGTGATAGAATACGGTCAATTTCGACTACAAAAAATTGAATCTACAGACTGAATATGAAATTGCTTCATTATAAGCAATTTCATATATTTTTTTATAGTAGGCCATTTTAGTACTTACCTACTATTTAGTTTGTGGTGTAAATCTCCTTATGAGTTTATAGTGTTCTGTGGTGTAGTAAGTGTTGTACAGCCATAGAATAATATTTAGATATTATTATATGTTTGTAGTGTATTGTTGGTACTTAGGTAGGTAGTAGGCACAGAGTATCTTTTTATATAGGAGGTAGTAGGCAAAGATGTTGTATTATAAAAATTTGTTTACAAAACACCAAAATTAATGAGTGCGAGCTGTGCGACTTACCGGTGAAATGATATGTTTCCATTATTCTCCTTCAAAACACCCACTCTACTTGGACAAACGGGAACAGTACAAGCCATTCTTGGCAAGCAACAGATTTATGAAATCACACTTTCAGATTTTTAAGTATTTTAAATCACATAAAGCTAAACGCGCTTGTTAACCAGCATGATATAAACAAATATGACGTTTCCTCTTTTATGGCGCGCAGCGTTTTAAGACGTCATATTCGGCTATTGTTATCTCTTTTTAATATACGACATGCAGCCATTAGAAAGACGGGTATCGAGTATCGAAGGAATCTTCAATTTTTATTGTTCCATCTATACACTAATACAATTATCTTTGGTAGTAGGTACTGGCATTTGTCAAGTCAAGCTGTCAAATGATGTGTATAAAAGAAATTTATATGAGTAATTTTCTTTGTTTATTTCTTCAATTTAACAATATCTAAACTATTTATTGCTTTAACTATAATCAATTGTGATGTTTCGTGTACACTAAATTACATTGAATATGGGTACTAGCACAATGGGAAGCGATTTGCATTCAGATAAGCAGGAAAAGATACTAAAACTACAAGCTCGTAAAAAGGAGTGCGAACAATTACTGGCAGCAAAGAACGAGGAGTTATACAAATTATGTGTTCAGGAAGTCCAATTAACGGGTATAATGCCACCCGAGGCACCTTTGAGCCCAGAAGTGCAACAAAGAGAGAGATTAGGCAGCGTCAGAAGTGTGGAGAGGTCTACAGATGGCAATGATGTTCAAGATGGTACAGATACGCCAAGACGCCTTAGAAGCGGTTCGGATCGCTTCCAGGAGGCCGAAGCCAATTTGCGTAAGAACATTGCACATAGATTGTCCACTCCTTCAATATCAGGCATATCTGCAAAAAGCACTCAGTCACGACACATAAGGCGACCCGAAACTAGTTGCTCAAATTTTTTCCCATCTCCACCGCTAGAGCGAAATCCAGACACATTTTCAATGCATACATCACACACTTATCCAGCTTTGGCAGGACATCACGAATCTACCGCAACAGACAGCAGTCATGGAGATATAGCACCCGGAACACTTTACAGACATAATACTATGACTGCTGATTATATGAATAAAGTACACTATAATAATGTGCCAGAGGCACATATGCCTCGTTTGAGGGAGTCACACTTCAGTTCCAGTCATCCCGACATCCCTACACATTACACACATGGTGTACCACCTCATCAAACCCAGCAGAATGGAATGCGAAACACACCTTTATTGTATCAGTATGCTTCGCATTTGAAAGCTCAAAATCAACATTTGAATGCTTTAGCTCACCATCATCAGGTAGCTCCGCAATCCAAACGGAGACAAGAAGGTGTTCGCCGCAACACTCTGCAACGAACACAAACATATCATCTTACATCTCACAGTGACTATAATCAACATTTAGAGAATATGGGAGATAACTACAGAGCCCCGTTGCCAGTATTCCAGCACAGGTCACAGCCAGACATTCAAGACACAGCCAGAATACATGTCCCCGAAAGACCATCTGTACCTAACACACTGCCATTACGCGAATGTAACATTTTGAGGAATCCACTGCAGCTGCAGGTATCTACAGATTATGGACGCGAAGAGAGACAAAGTTATGGCGATGCCTTAAGTCCTGTAAGTCAAATGTCTGGCTACTCCCAGGGGAATTTCGACTCTGTAAGCATGAATAAGTTTTCCCCGCTCTCCCAAATGGACAATAAGATGAAAGAGAAGCAATGGTATGAAACATCATTGGATTCACCGACCAAACCCGAAGTGCCTTTACTTAAGAAGACCTCAAGCCTTAAAAGGACATCTAGTATAGGGAATTCTCAGACTTATGAGATCATGATATCATCGGGACGACATTCTGCAATGCAGAGCCCCAATCAAGTGCCTCAGAGTCCACCAGTGTTGTCACCTAGTGCAATTTCATTGGAGTCTCCTAAAAACCTAACTATTATTGAACAGGGCAAATGTATACCATACAGAGAAGAGACAAAACCATTTGAGATGTCAGATTTTTACAAATACTCAACAAAGTTCAGACAAGGGAATGTTCCGAAACCCATTTCTTCGAATCCTGTGCCAAATTTAAATATGGGGTACAACAAATTGCCTATGGAGTTGCCACAATACAATCAAGACCATTGGCATGGCCTTGGTAATTAAAAAACAACATATCAATGACGAGCAAGTCAATAATACCACTGGTTTGGTATGGTTAAATTAATTTCACTATATTTAAAAAAATATCTCTATAGTCCACAAATTGAATTTGTTTCTTATTTATTTTTATTGTATAAACAACTTATTGGTACCATTAAAAAACTATTACTAAATAGCTTATCAATCATTATTACTAATCAGTAGTAATTTTTCTATGATGTCACTATTGACCTTAGTTTTAAAATGTACTTACTATTTTATTTTAAGCCTGTTTCTTTACAATTTTACATAAAATTCAATGAAGTTTTTTTTTTAATCCAATTGGTTTCTTATTGTTTTTTAAAAGATTTGAAAAATTCTTTTTATGATAAATCAAAAATTTAATTATTTAATAATGTCGTAAAATAGATTCAAAAGAAGCCATTGAAATTTTAGCCAATTACTGTGATAGCAATTTTATCAGTAAATGAATTGACAATAATTAAAAAATAATAAAACTAGTTTAACTTAGCATAATAGCTATTTTATTTTCAACATTTACATATATTTCAATTGTGTATATTATTATTAATTATGTATTATTATTATTGATAGTTTGACATAGAAATTTCATTTGACTAAATCTTTAGAAATATTTGAACTTTAGTTATGATCATACCTTTGGTTATTTATCTAGCAACCAACAAACTCTATTTTTAAATATACTTTTACTGGGAACTTTTAGAGCATTACCTAAAGAAAAATACTGAGAATACTAAAAAAAAGTTATATTTTTTCATGTTTTTTTTTTGTTTCGAGTTGATAAACAAAATCAAATGTTTCATTATCAAAAAGTAACAATTAAGAGGTATAAATTATATTTTTTAATTTGGTCGTCCGGTCTTTGTAGTTTTAATCAGATATTTTATTTGTAGTAAGCCTTAAATTTATTGATAATATTTTTGAATTAATAAGACATTAATATTTTCAATTTAGTTAATGTAATTAATTATGTACTATGTTTTTCATTGTGTTGTGCTGTTTTGTGTTCCTTAATAGTTTTATTAACACAATAATGCCTTATATATATATGTATTTTAGCATAACATATTTTCGCTTGTGCCGAGCCCACCGCTTAGAAATATGTTTATATGCCTATGATAACTTATGTTTTTTAAACATATAGTTTTATAATGCCTGTTTAATGTTTAAAGAAATGTATATATCTTTGCGAGCTACATAATAAATGTAGCACCAATCAGTGCTATATGTCATCTTAGTATTTCTTAAGTGCCAAATTTTTACAAAATTTGCTCCACATACTTGCCTAGCATTCTAGACATAATCCAATTCCCCATGCCTTTAAACAATAACCCTCGTGAGATAACAATGGAATTTGTAAATTTGATACTTAGGTAAATTTGTTAGAAATAAAGTTAATAAAATATTTTTGTACGTTGTTAAAGTAATATTTAGGTGCAAGTAGCACTTTATTATTTGTATTGTATGAAATTTTAGAATACAAAATGTTTTTATTGTAATTGAAGTGTTTTATTTATTTTTAAGGATCCACATGTTGACGAGTGGATAAGTGGTTAAGGTGCTTGGTTTAATGCTCTCTTCTAGGGTTCAAAGTTCAGGGTGAACTTTGAAAAATGAACTTTTAAAATTTGGCTCTGGTCTGGATCACAGATCCCCATAAAAGGAAACACCTGTTGTGTTGAGTGAGTGAGCAAGGGATGCCAGAGCCCATTTCCCTATCCACTCCTAATCCCTTATCATTAATCTTATTGCAATCGGCAGCGCACTTGCAGCAGCTTTGGCGTTGTTTGTGTTATAGGCGACGGTAGCCACCTACCATCAAGTGGACCATCAGCCTGTCTGCCTATCTTAAGATATCAAAGATGGTATTCCTACTAATGTTATAAATGAGAAAGTTTGTGAGGATGTATGTTTGTTACTCTTTCACGTAAAAAATACTGAACGTATTTGGATAAATATAGCCCATACGCCACGGTTAAAAGGGTGGGGACATACTTATAATAGGCTGTTGATGAAATCCATAAATGTCATCAATAAAGTATCTAATTACGTAACAAGTACTTAATTATTATAAAAAAAATTCCATAACCATTGACGATAGGTCGAAGACTTGCTATGTTCATTGTTCGTAGTAGGTACTTATCATAACACTCATAGATGAGGCTGGAAGAGCAATTTTAACAATTATAAAATTATAAATAATTTTAAAAGGTGATACATTATACAAAAAGTTTCAATTTACACATTAAATTGCGTTAGGTAATTAAATGTGGAAAAAAGTTGAAAAAACAACTCCTGAAAACTTTTTAAAAACTTTTTACAACATTAAAATCACTTAAAACTTGAAATCTGCTTTATTAGAATGAATTTATTTTTATTATTACTAGCGTCTGAACTAGGACGAGCCTGTATCTTCGACATTAGTTTTTTTACATAGGTACCTACTCCAGTAATTAATTATGCATAAATATTTTCCACGGCTGCTACTCTGAAGAAGAAAATTAATATAAATAGGTATTATTTATATTAAATTAATATACCTACCTCTACTATTTACTATAGCAGCTGTGACTAAGTACTCGATGATCTTTATTTCTCATATATTTTTGTCAGGCGTTAATTTTTTAATTTTTATTTTTAAATGATCCCCAGAAACAGCGCTTTTTCTGGATGAAAGGTGCCCTATATCCCTATCTTTATCCTTGACAAGGTGTATACAAAACTTCCTGATGATGGGTTGAGTAGTTAAGGCGTGAAAGCAATATGAGTTAGAATGCAAAAAAATTTACTAAATTAGAAAGGAATAAATAGCAGGATTAAAGGTCTAATTTCAGGTTAGGTAGCAAGAGAGATAAATAAAAGTTTTTTTTTTTAATTCATAAAACGTACATTTCATTCTAAAATGCATTACCTACGCCACAGTGATGAGACTAGAAAAAAAAAACATAAACCTAAGATAGGTCACAAAAAAATAATAAATAAAAATAATCAAATAAGTATGGATCAAATTTTTTAGAGTTAACAGTGGTTATCTAATTATTTATGTGGTGATTTGCTTGTAACTTCGCGAACAGTTCTTGTAGTGATCTCTTGCCAGGATTGAAACCACCATTCAAATAATTATCATCTCCACCTAGAAATAAGTACGATATAAATTTAATATTTTGAAATTTCATTTATCATAATTAAAAATTTAATAGTAAAATGGGTAAAAGAACATGACAATACTTATATTTTTCACGATGGCTAACGTAAATTTAGTCAAATAAAAACCACTCATTTATGTCAATTGTGGGCAGTCCGTGTGGCGGCAGTAACCACTGGTTACTGATGTCAGACAACGAGCCCATTGGTCCGAGTGTTTGCTTACCTTGGCACTCTGTCTCAGAGGCACCGGGTTCGATTTTCAGTGTTTAATACCAGCAGGTGTGCTGTTGTGTAACTGTGAGTGAGTAAGGATGCGCCCGACCTATTCCCCTATTAAAATCCCTTATCCTCAATCTTACTGAGGTCGGTAGCACATTTGCAGTATCTGCGGCGTTGCTTGTTTTAAGAGGCGTTAGAAGCATCAGCGTGTCTGACAACTTTTACATTAAAAAAAAAAACTGGTACAAGATCTTGGCTCACCTGAACCAGAAATTTGTCCGTTTATACAACCTTCATCCCACATATTCACACAACGTTTGCCAGGAGTGAAGCCGCCGTTCAAGTAATTGTCGTCGCCACCTGAAATTATCAATTTAAAGGTGAACCCCATTTCCCATACAAGCCTGGGCTATGACTGTACACTGTACAGGTCTGAAAATTGGCCTGTAATTAGGACACTGAAAAAGATTCCATGAGCTCAATCTTCACAATTATCAGCAATGACCAAGTTTATAAAGAAATCATAAAGTATGTAGGTACATTTTAGGTTATTGATGTCATTGT
Organism: Bembecia ichneumoniformis; assembly: GCA_910589475.2. Taxonomy (NCBI): domain Eukaryota; kingdom Metazoa; phylum Arthropoda; class Insecta; order Lepidoptera; family Sesiidae; genus Bembecia; species Bembecia ichneumoniformis. The sequence continues at coordinate 12,745,602 of OU342539.1, read as the reverse complement.
GGTTGCGTGTTTTGTAAAATATTATGGTAATCTATTTTCGAATCTTTGATGGTAATCATAACTGCAATTATATAATATTGCAATTCTATTTTGACGAGCCCGTTGGATGAGTGGTTAGAGTGATTGCCTTAACGTTCTGTTCTAGGGTTCCCGGGTTCGAGTCCCGGCAGGATCAACTTTGAAAAACCACCCCCTTACAGAAGACCACCGTGAAATAACTGCACAAGTGCTGTTGTGTTTCGGTGAGTGAGTAAAGGATGCCCTATCCTTAAGCCTACTGTAGTCGACAGCGCACTTGCAGCAGCTTTGGCGTTGCTTGTGTTATAGGCGACGGTAGCCACCTACCATCAAGTGGATCGTCAGCCTATCTGCCGATCTTAACATTAAAAAAAATGTGAAAGTTTGTATGTCTGTTCGTCAGTAACGCAAAAAGAGCTAAACGTTTTTGGATGAAATTTGACATACCGATAGTGCATAGCGTACTTTTTAATGTCTAAAATATAAAAGTTTGACGCCCCCTGTTGTCAACAGTGGCGGCGCCACCGTCGTCACAGCAATAAACATGTCAAGTGTTTTAACTAATACGTTTTAATTTTCCAACGCGTAGGTACGAAGTCTAGTATTTATAATATCTAAAACTAATAACTAGTAATTAATAAAAGAGCATACAATTATATTTTAGGTAATTTGACTTATTAACCAGGCTTTGACTAAATAAGAACGCGACATAATCCGAATCTAATTCTGACTTCATCCACCTTGGATAGGATAAGGGATAGAGAGGAAATAGTGTGAAATACACTGTGTCCTGTCACAATATACCTACTTGAAAATTTAAACAGTCAACAAAAAATATTTTAACTTAACCAAATAAAATAAATTTATTCAAAATAAATAATGTCCCCATTACTATTTTGATCACAAAACCGAAAAGCCCGTCACCCCACCAGGGAATGCAACAGCAAACTGGCCCCATGCCTAATCTTCTCACGCGACAGCACACCTGCTGTTACTTTACTGTGATCTCATATAAGAAGCTAGTTGGTTTAAAAAAATTCTAACTATAGTTTCAGTCTTTCTACCTTACCTGAACCAGAAAGCTGTCCGTTAATACAGCCCTCGTCCCACATGTTCACACATCTTTTGCCCGGAGTGAAACCGCCATTTAAATAATTGTCATCGCCGCCTGAAATAAAAAATAATCTATTTGAGTCTGAGTACGAAATAATATGAAAAAAATTATGTAGGCAAAGAAAATATATTATTTTAATTTTGAAATTCGGGTTTTAAATGAGTTCTGTATAATTAAAATATTATTGTTTGTAAGTAATGTACATAAATGCTTAGATGTGTGACGCTATGTAAATATGCACCATTTAGATATTAGATTTAAATAAGAAATTTAAATAGAGATTAAATTTTATATGTAATTTTTGGAGATTACCTCCTTAAGAATCGATTTTCATATAAGGCCCGCGTTCATATAATTAATACAAGCGTTAATTAGAAAGCGTTATGTTCTTCTAAGCAAATCTACCCAAATTCGATAGATGTCGCCGCTTCACCTAATTCTATTGTATGTAGCAACCGCATGGCGCGTTTATTTACCCTCTATTCCTATTGCATAATCAAAAATTCCAGTCATACCCCGGGGCTGACACACACACTTTTATTGTTCCCAGGTGGGATTTTTTAATTAAATTAATCCATCACCTGTTCGGAATGCTGTTTGTGGTTGCTCCTTTCAAGTAAATTAATAATCTCAACCTATTTCTTAAGATTAAATTGTGGAACTTAAAAAATAAATAAACCGAATGTTACCTGATCCAGACAACTGGCCGTTAATGCAACCTTCATCCCACATGTTGACGCATCGGCGCTGATTAGCTGAAACCAACGACTAAATTCAAGTAGATATACCTAATACGAAACATTTTTATTTAAACACAACATACAATAAGGTAAGAGATATGGAAACGGCCTTTGCTGATTGCTCTGTTCATGTTCTCTAGTCACTCAGCCAAACACAACACATATGCTGGGACCCGATCGCTTCCTGACACAACTGTTCACGGGGCACGGTGGGTTCTCTGAATACTTGAACAGATTCAGGTGCAAAGAGAGCCCATCGTGCATCTGTGACCCTTCAGAAAAAGAGACGGTCCCGCATCTTGTATTAGATTGTGCCTCTTCGGAGGCGGATGGGCTAGACTTAGAAATTAGAATAGGAAAAATTACTAAAGATAATATTAGAGAAATAATTATAGATAAAAAGAGGAATCAGTTTTTAATGTATTGTATCAAAACAATAAACGAAGCAATAGATAGAAATAAAACATAGGCAGAATTATAAATTGCAATGACTATTTTATTAAAAACTAGCGGCCCGCCCTCGGCTTCGCCCGTGGTGCAATTTTTATATACTAAAACATTCCCCGTTTAACCCTCTTTCCATTAGTGAAAACCGAATTAAAATCGGTCTACCCGTTCATACGTGATGTCGTGACCAAGGGAAATAGGGATTCATTTATATATATATAGATTTAATGTAAGATATTTTAATTGTTTAACTGAATTTCATTAATTTTAAATGTAAATTATTTTTAAATTGTATTTATTTTATTATTACAATCAATGTGTAAATATTTAATTATTGTAATTGGATTTATCTTACTAATTTTATGTACATTTAATAAATAAAATAGAGGTGTCAACTAATTCCCCCTGAATAAAGAATATAGAAATAAGAAAAGAATTAGTTAGAATAGGAATAGACGGGAATCCCACCCGTATAGTAAGAAAGAGATGAATGCAAGAAAGAAATAGTATGAAGAATGGAAGTGCGAGAAGAATAAATGCGAGAACTGGTATGAAAGGATAGTAAACACAGGCTTCAGCGCATGATGCTGGAGGAATTTGTTAAGAAAAAAAAGGGAAAAAAAACACATATGCTGTCATATCTTCTGAACGTCTTCTGTAAGTAACCACCTATATTGCTGCCAGGCGTGGACCGTTAACATAAAAAAAGTGCGCTGCCGACCATTGTAGGATTAAGGGTGAGTGTTTAGGAAGGGATAGGGAAATGGACTTTTCACATCATACAACAGCACAGATGCTGTTACTTCACGGTGGTCTTCTGTAAGGGGGTGATCACTGCCGCCAGATGTCTGCGCAACGCAGTATGCCATGATACTACTTAATTAATAATAATTAATATTATAATTATATTAATAAAAAAATTAAACTTACAATGATATTGTGGCCTTGCAAATAAAGTTTTGCAAAAAAATAAAGAAAAAATCACAAAGAAAATTGAAATCGATTGCATTTTCAAAAGATTTCAGGTTTTAATCGAGTGATAAAACGACTACTCGGCGAGTGAATTCCCGTTACAATTGTTTGAGCTTTTATACTCGTATTACGTACTTGTGAAATAATCTCTTCACTTCTAGCTTATTAATTAAATAAGCACTTCAGACAGTTTTGATTATTTCCGCGAAATTAATTTGATTTATTTAAGTATTTATTTATTTGTCTAACTTATTAACTTTGTCTGAAGCGGCAAACATTTGTATTATTAACTAGCTGAGTCCGCAACTTCGTACGCCTGGTATTCGGTATAGCGCGTAACTTTTTTGTTTGTAAACCGATTGGAATGAAACAAACACTAATGTTACGGGGAGATTGCTAAAATACAATACAAATCGGTTAAGCCGTTTCAGAGATCAGCGTGTACAAGCGCACAGACAAACAGAAATTTTCTATTCTAAAACTTAGCTTTTAAAACTCTGTGACGACTTACCTCTCTGATTCGTAAGTCCCGGGATCGATTCCTGACAGGTCCTGGAAATGAACCTTTGAAAGTTTGCTCTAGTCTGTGTATTTTAGTACCTGACTTTCGCAGTTATAAATAAGGGCAGCCCGTCTGGTGGCCATAAGCACCCTGTTTCAGATAACCTCGAAATAACAGCATTTGTGCTGTTGTGTTATTTATAAGGTTCCCGGGTTCGATTCCCGGCAGGGTCAACATTGAAAAATGAACTTCAAATTTGACCAGATCTGGATCTGGAAAGTTGTGGCGAGGCACACTGCGTTTCGCAGTCATTTGGGCAGCCCGTCTGGTGACAGTAACCACCCCCTTACAGAAGACCACTGTGAAATAACAACACAAGTGTTGATGTGTTTCTGAGAGTGAATAAGGGCTGCCAGAGCCCATTTTCCCTAACCCTTTCCAATCCCATATCCTTAATCCTACTGTAGTCGACAGCGTACTTGCAGCAGCTGTTGCGTTGCTTGTGTTAGTAGGCGAAGTTAGCCACCTACCATCAAGTGGTCATCAGACAAGCTGTCAATAAGTGCCAGTCACATAGAAAAACAAATTAAACAAAAAAAGAAATTTGGGTATACCGTGTACCTACAGTGTTATGGGTATACCGTATGGCAACCTACGCTTGGTATTAAATCAAGTTTAACTTAACTTCAGAACATTAGTCTAGTTACGGGACGGAGGTAGGTTAGTTATTGTAATAAGCAGTAGCAGAGATAAAAAGCGATCGAAAATTAATTATTAATTGTGTGTGGGTGTTACTTTTATTGTAAGTAGATATATATTATACTGATATATTATAATGACATATATTTTTATTAGAGCTTTAGGCACGATCCTCACTATAAAGCCGTTCACAGTTCGTTCTCGGTCCAATCTCGGTTTGATAAAATATTATGAAGTAAAAAATATATGTGTGCATTCATACTATCCGTAACAGTCAAGTTTCGCTCGAATCCCAGTCCAATCACGATCAGGGTTCGAAGAAATTTTTCTTTGAGTGAGATCGAACTTGTCACGACATTTACCGATAGTGTGAATATTCGGATCAGTCAGCTATTATCCGCTGAAGCGATAAGTACATCAAATGCAACAATACTTAAAGTATATTTTACTTTTAATTAAATTTTAATTGTATTTGAATTACCTATATTGTAGTTAAAATAATCCTGAGTGTTAAAAATGACTAAACAAATGTGGACTTTCGAAGCTATAGTCGCTAATTCTTCAATCGAAAAGTTCAATGACATTTACAATAATTTTAATTATCTACGAGCCAAATACATCCGACTTTGATTATTGACAATTCAAGACTGAATCGTGAATTGAGTCAGATTGTATAATGTGAACATGATACGACTTTACCAGACCGAAATCGGATCGAGAACAAACTATAAGCATTAACAGACGATCGAATATGGTGCGCTCCGCACTGCGACTTTGGTGCGCTCCGGACCATATTCGATGGTGTGTTCGGCGGTGCGCCACACATTATTATTATTATTGACGGTTCGCTCGGTTCGATGCTTTTTCCACAGGATTTGGTGCGGTCCACACCAATTTCGGTCGTGTGGCCGAACCATCGCACCGTTCGGCGCTTCAGTCGTAATTCTACATCCAAACGAGACACATGTTTTAAATGGCGTCCGACCACGAAACCGTGAATATTACGGAAAAAAGATTAACTGTGGAAGTGTTAGAACTTTACAAAGATTTTCCATGTTTGTGGGATAAGTCTCACAAACTATATTGCAACAAAGATGCACGCAATCAAGCGTTGGATATAATTTTAGAAAAATGGAAAACGTGTTATCCACGTGCCACTATAGACGACGTCAAGAAAAAAATTGAACATCTTAGAGCTGGTTATAGGCGTGAGCGAAATAAGGTATGTACATTATATTACAAGAAAACAACACTATTTAAAATTAATATTTTATTTGTAAGAAATATTTACATAATATCTAACTAAATAAACTAATCCACTTCCATAAATACTTTTCATTTCGGAAAAACGTTCCCGAAGGTATTTTTTATTATACTTAAATAAAATATGTAATTTTTACATAAATAATATTATGTATAATTTTATTTAGGTGGAATCCAGCAAATCTACCGGTGCTGGGTTGGAAGACGTGCACACTCCGTCACTATGGTACTATCCGTATTTAATTTTTCTTGACGAGAAGACAATGCCGACATCACAGGGAATCGATAACATAGGAAATTCAGATTCAAATAGCGAGGTACGTACTTAAATGTTTAGTACATTAATCATTCTTTCCTGAAAATCAACACGACCTTGATTGTTAAAATATTCTGTGAATATCTGCCTAACGGCATTACCATCTATGGTACGTTGTCTCTCTGTTCTATTGAGTCTTACTGAGATATCATTTTTTCGCCAATCTCCTGGTCGGAAGCTATTATTTTCAGTGTCTTCCCGATCGACACAATTCCTTGTGACGTAGTTTACAGACTTTTTTCTCAGAAAATTATGCAGCAAACAAGAAGCCATAACGATTATTGGTACATTTTTAACATTAATTGTGATTGGTTTTTTAAATACCCTAAATCGTTCAGCTAATATGCCGAATGTATTTTCAACAATTCTCCTAGCTCTGGAAAGTCTATAGTTGTATATTCTTTTGTCATGTGTCAAGTTTTTCTGTGGATATGGCTTTAAAAGATTTTCATTCATGGCAAATGCACTGTCTGCAACTAAACAATATGGAGCAACTACATCTGATGACGACAAGACAGATGGTCCTGGTAAATGCAGATGATTAGACAACAACTTTTCATGAAAGGATGTATGTTTAAATACTCCACCATCAGAAATACTCCCATTTGTACCTACATTCACGTAAATAAATTCGTAATTGGCGTTAACAATGCCAAGAAAAACTATGCTGAATGTTCCCTTGTAATTGTAATATATTGAACCGGAGTCTGATGGCTTTTCGATGAGAATATGCTTGCCGTCAATTGCACCTACACAATGATTGAACTGCCATTTTCGTTCAAAGTCTTTTGCTATTTTTAACCATTCGTTTTCTGTTTCAGGAACCTGCAACAAAAAAGGAAAAGAGTTCAATCAAGCGGCAAAATTCCCTCTACAAGAAACAAGAAGAATTAATACAGTCCGCGACACAATTAATCAAAGAGAGCAGCTCGGGTGAAGAGACCTCGGCAGATGCTTTTGGACACTCAGTGGGCTCTCAATTGAAAGAGTTACCGAAACTCCAAAGATGCATTGTAGAAAAATTGATTGGAGAACTATTATTCTACGCTAAATTAGGAGAACTCACTGTAGATGCTTCAATAAACTTAAATCGAAACATACATTCACAAACTAGCACACATTCCTACTACACTCAACCATATAGAAGCCATTTATATGAGCAACATTCATTAGCATCTTCACCGTCACCGCAGCATTTTTCTCCATACCAACCATCACCGTCACCTCAACATTCGCAACCATTACCGTCTCCTCAACACTTACAACCATCACAGTCACTTCGACATTCTGGCACACATTCCTACTACCCTCAACCATATAGAAGCCATGTATATGAACAACATTCATTACCATCTTCACCGTCACCGCAACATTTTTCTCCATACCAACCATCACCGTCACCTCAACATTCGAGACCATCACCGTCTCCTCAATACTTACAACCATCACAGTCACCTCAACATTCGCAACCATCACCGTCTCCTCAACACTTACAACCATCACAGTCACCTCAACATTCGCAACCATCACCGACTCCTCAACACTTACAACCATCACCGACACCTCAACATTCGGAACCATCACCGTCTCCTCAACATTTACAACCATCACAGTCGCCTCAACATTCGCATCCATCACCTTACCGACTATCGCCTCAATCTCAGCACTCACATAAATTATCATCACCTCACCATTTGCAACATTCATCATCATCACGCCAACAATCGACACCCTCTCTGTCTCAAACATCAGCAATTTATTCAGAAGACCTACACTCTCAGTACTTGCCTTTAAGTCAAATATCATTACCAAATGACTTCTCAGAAACAATTACCATTACAACTGACACTCTATCAGAGTTGATTCCAAGTGAAGAAACTCAATTAAATGTGCCAAATACTCGTGCAATTGAAAGTAGTAATTCAGAAATAACGCGGGCTGTTTTTAGAGGTAAAGGAACACAACTACAAAATTTTTTGATTTTTAAAAAATAAATAAGTACCTATTTTTTAAATGGAGATTTAAAAATAAAAGATTTGATTTTTTTTGGATACATAAATATTTTCGTACTAATGTTGATTTAAAAATAAATAAATAATTTTGTATGGAATTAGTCTTATTATTTTTAAATACTCGTACATACCTGCATATAATGTTTAAGCACTTTACAGATTGCTTTACAGGTCTCTGGTATTATCTCTGATAATAGTTGCGATGATATACTTGTACTGAATTTAAGTTCTCTGAATTCTCTTCCTGACGCGAGATATTTTAAGGTTGCCACTAATCTTTCTTCAGCGGTCACAGCTTGTCTCATAACTGTATCGGTTTTAGTTATATATGGTTTCACAAGTTCCAACAATTCGGCAAATGAATCTGAACTCATGCGAAGATATATCCGAAAATCTTCATCATCAAGGTCTTTTATAAGTCGCATATGACTGTACGATTCTCTGTCTTTTAAATAGAATTTTGCCCATTCTTTTCTTTCTTTTCTTTTCTTTTCGAGAGGTGTAGTAGCTACGATGGTTGACGCAACTAACGCGATTTTAGCCCGTTTTGATAAAATTGAAGGCATGTTGACGTGATCACGGTGTAGTAGCACGGAAAGCACTGGACCGTCTGTGGTGCGGTGCGGTGGTGTAGTGTGTCGAGCGCACCGTACCGATCCGTTGGTTCGGTCGCACCAGTTCGATCGTCTATTAACACTTTATGAACGGCTTTATAGTGAGGGTCGTGCCTAAACTCGTAAATGATGCATTACTTTGATCTAATCTTTTTAGCGGGTCCTAAGAATACTGAACAATCCAGAAGGATTTTACTTGCTAGCGTGTGACAAGTTTACAGAGTCGCTTTGTGAATAAGCCAATAATAAAAATATTCATTAAATATATTTTTTATTAAAAGTATTTGAATTTATAAGAGTGCCGCCCACAGAAACATTTATTTAATTCGTATTTCGAAACTTTAATGACAATTATTTATTTATTTTTAAATTATTATTAATTTATTTTTAAATTTCGAGTGGACGCTTAAAGAAGACTGAGTTGCGGTTATGCGCCAAATCAGATTTTCGAACTACTGAAAAATTTGAATATAACCAAAGGATTCGTTTTATCGCTCTGTCAAACGATATAATGAAGATTCAAGTGCAGAAAACAGGAAAAGAAGTGGTCGCCCTCGCACTGTTAGGACTCCATCCAGGGGCGGATCCAGGATTTCATTTTGGGGGGGGGCCATTCTGACAAAGTTCGGAGTTAGGGTTAATATCACAAGTAATTTTTTTGTGTATTTTTTTTACTAGTTGAGATGCATTATGGTTGTATTGAAAATACTTTTAACCCGCGTAATCGCGTATTTGAACTGTCTCAAATGTCTGACATGAATTATGAAACTTTCGATAACTTTGATTGATATGAATTATATTAGTAGAATGTAGGTTTTCTCGGCCGGTATCCATATGAGTTGTGGGTTTCCGGGATGATGGCCCAGGTCTGTTGGAAATTCTTCCAAACGTTTCGTCAACAACTGCTCTCAGTCTCGCTCGAGAAGTCGAAAAGTGCAGAAGTGAAGTGCAGTGATGTGATGTACTTTTTCTTCTAACACGGACTACACCACTGAGGATGTCAACCGCAGTTGTTGACGAAACGTTTGGAAGAATTTCCAACAGACCTGGGCCATCATCCCGGAAACCCACAACTCATGAATTACATTATTCTATATTCAGTTCATATATGAATTGAATTGTACTTGAATTGAATTGAAAAGTTAAGTCAAAAATATGGAATTCCTGGGTCTTTTGGGGGGGGGGGGGGCATGGCCCCCATGGCCCGCCCCTGTATCCGCCAATGACTCCATCAGTGATAAAAGCTGTGAAAGAATTGAAAGAAATCCCATGCGTGAACAAAAACTTTTGGCCCTTCTGTTGGGCTTAAGCAGAATCACGGTGAAAGGGGTATTGAATGAAGACTTAGGGCTTCGAGCTCATCGAAGAAAAACAGGACACCATATGGATGCGCGTTTAATGGGCCCGAGACTGAAGAGATCCGGCGTTTTGTTGAAACGGTATGCGGGAATAAGTCACCGTGAAATTATTTTTTCGGATGAAAAAATAATTAATGGGATGAGCCCATTTCCCTATCCCCTCCTAATCCCTTATCCTTAATCCTACTATAGTCGGCAGCGCACTTGCAGCAGCTTTGGCGTTGCTTGTGTTATAGGCAACTGTAGACCTACCATCAAGTGACCCGTCAGCCTGTCTGTCGATTTTAACTAAAAAAAAATTACTGTGGAGGAGAGCTACAATAAACAAAATGATAAGGTGTACGCCCACAAGAGCTACTAAGCGAGCAGTCGCATTCCGCGTGTCCGCCGAGGTCATTTTTCTAAAGGTCACACATGGGAGTCTCATATTCGGGCTTAACTGAGGTATATTTTTGTGAGAAAAACTTAAAAACGAATGCAGTTGTGTATCAAATTACAGATCTTACAAACCTTGTGGAACTTCTTTATTCCAGCAATATTCTGCGCCGGCTCATAGAGCGAAAAGCACGCAAAACTGGCTGGCGGCGCGTGAAATTGACTTCATCCGGGACGAAGACTGACCCTCCTCTAGTCCAGACTTAAATTCGTTGTATTATAAAATATGGCAACACTTGGAGAAAAAGGTATGCTCAAAGCCTCATCCTGATTTGGAGTCACTCAAGGCATCCTTGATCAAAGCAGCCGCCGATATTGATATGGAATCTTTATTTTTGGCGTGCGCGGCTTGGTCTGCGTGGAATATATAGTCTGTTACTGTCCTAAAATTCTATTGGTGAATAGTTTTGAAGATTACCTTCTACATACAAACAAACCAACATACATAAAAACTTTACCTCTTATTAGATATCTACTTATACTTAAGAATATTAAATGTGTAAAAGAATGTAAACACTAAATAAAAAATTCATTCAAACCGTAGGTATGGCGTTGACTGTTCGCAAATGATTTTAATTTATCTGCCTCGTTTGAACTCCGAATGACTTATAAGAGACCTTTCACACACGAAAAGGAATTTTTCAGCGTAATACATTGACTCTTATTAAAAGCTTATTAGATCGAAGGACAAAAGTCGGTCGTTCCACCTATCCCTATGTGGATTTTTTTCCACTTATTCCTTCTTTCCACATAATTCCACTGTTCGAAAATACAAAAAATATTATACAATCGCATTGATAAATGTTTTAAGATCTCTTTTATTCTTGTCCGAATATCCAAATATTCGTGTCAAATGTGTTTTGTATACATATTTGATATCTTAGCTTAAGATTTGCATATCCTAGTTTTAAATGAAATAAAGCCTTAAACATAAAATTACTGGATTTCAGTTTAATACACTTGAGTCGACTATTCTTTCTTTAGAAATTTCAGTAAATTGTTCTGTTGAGTTCTATTGAATCGCTGTTTAATTAAAGTCGCTGCTTTGCCTGTCTGGCGTGGCCTTCGCAGACAAGTTAGCAGAAGCCTCATGCTCTGAGCCGTCCTATCTTATCTTATCTTGTCTTTGTGGCTATTTCTGTTTGCTAGAGTACCAGTATCACTTCGTCCATTGCTGAAATATTGTGATCGCCACGTGAACTAAAGCTCTCTACCTATACCTACCACGTTAAGGAATTGATAGAGGGATTCTTCACATCTTCACAAGCCATTGTGTGGCTTCCTAGGATGTGACTGCGCTTGTGCATCAGGGAGCCACACTCGCACGGGATATGCATTGGTGTTTCTTCTGCCTCATGGCAGAAGCGACGCTCTCCCGTACTAGTGAGCCCCATTACTTTTAGGTTCCTATTGAGGCGGCAGTGCCCCGTTAGCGCACTAGATAGCATACACAAATTGCTCCTATACTACTAAGCGACATAGCCTGATTTGTCACGTTTCGACTATAGGCTTTGATGAGTGCTTTGGAATGGTTCAACCCTGGCAAGTTAGTCCAGCGTTTGTAAGATTTAATAAAGCACTGATTCCATATGGTCCAGCGAGCTAGGCTATTTGGTAGTCCGCACATAGGTTCAGGACCTATTAGCCTACCTTTTACGCCTACACGAGCCAATTCGTCGGCAAGTTCATTGCCTTCGATCCCCATATGGCCAGATACCCATCTTAGGACCACTTTGTTCTTGCGTCTAAGAGCAGTCCTAAGGGTGCTGCCCTAAATTAACCGTCCTCATGAAACGCGGCGTCATTTCTGTTAAGCTTTAGTATTGATATAGCTAGGTAATTAAACTATGTATATAACTTGTAACAGTTGCCAAACAAAATTAAACTCCTATAGTTCGTCGCTTATTAAACCACATTTTTATTCAATTATTTTGTCTTGAATTTGAAAAATAAATAGAAAAAGGGAGATAGAGTGTTGTATGGTGTGTTTGCTCCTTAAGTTCGATTTAAAAATAACGCTTTGAATGATTCTTCTGTTGAAACAACATTATATAGTCATTACCAGCTGGGACGTCTCGAGATTAACATCAGCATGACAATGTTAAAACTACTGTTGGCCTTGTGCGTACTTTTGTGTGCGAGTTCTTGTGCTGGATATAAAATTTTGGTTGTGTTTCCTTTCCCCGGAAAGAGTCATTCTATTTTGGGAGATGCGTTTGTGAGACACATACTCAGAGGTGGTCATGAGGTATGTAGATAAGCACACAATTCCGTCCAATTGTTGAAAAGAATCATAGAATCTAACATTTTTTTGGTAGATATTTTGTTGTTATTGTTATTAATTTTTTTTCTGTTAAAAAAAATAATGTAGGTATACTTAGTCATAGAATAAAATTAACAACTAATAATTAATTATAAGTAATGATATTCATAATTAAGTTCGTTTATTGGTGAAAAATATATGGTACATATAGTAGATATATTTTGTAAGTATTTCACGCCAATGAAAAATAAATTGCAACCAATACAAAAGACAGGGTATTAATGTTTTTGAACTTAAATACTGGCTATATATTTAAATAGGTTTGATTTTCAAACAATAAAAAGAAAAGTTGAAATTAGAATGTCTTTTTTTTTTAAATTTAATTTTTTTAATGTCATTGTTAGAAAAAAAATGTGTTTAAGTTTTAGAGATCAAAAGAAAATGATGTGTTTTGATAGTGTTTAATTTATTTTATGTTGTATACGAAGGAAAACAATTATTTATATGTGCACATAATATGGGACAACAGAGTGTTTTATATATAATATTTGATAATTTAATAAGGACATTGAAAATTAATGTGTACTTCTAACGCGGTTCACACTTTATGAATTATGCGACAAGCATTCCATGAAGCGGTTGATTTTGGTAAATTTACTAATAAAATATTCACGTTTAAATACGATTTGGCCACATTTATTTTTAACGTGACTAGAGAGTGGGTCAGTGACTTTTGCGGCGACCTGCGAGTCGGAAACGCTCGAGGTTTTACGGTGTGGTTCGATAGAATCGACGCAGACACCGTTAGATGAGTGGTCACAGGGTGCTTGCCTTAACACTCCGTTCTAGGGTTCCCGGGTTCAATTCCCGGTGGGGTCAACTTTGAAAAAACTTTGAAAAACTTGAAAAATGAAAGCATGTGCTTGGTAATTGTCTGTAAATAATATGTATATAAATCACTGTAAATAATATGTGGATTTTATTATATCATCTACGCCCACAACTTTTATGAAATAGGTAGTAATTAGTATCTTTATGTAAAACATTCAATTTTATTAAATACTAGTTGAGCCCGCAACTTCGTATGCGTGGTATCCGATAGGTATAGCGCGTTGTTTGTAAACTGATTGAAATGAAACAAACACTAAGGCTGGGTTGCACCATAGCCGTTGACGTTAAATTTGTCAATAACAATAACGCTGACTTTAACAGTTGCTGCAAAACGCGTTGCACCGGCACATTCGTAAGCTTAGATAAAGTTACCAGGGTCGCCAGTATAATGAGCTGTAATTTACCTCAGAATCGTTGTGGGGAATATTTTTGGATATTGCAACACTAGAGATAAACTAAAATTACGCCGAAGTATTCTTCGGCGAGTATTTCTCGAAGCAGCGACATTATTTATTAGGTACATTCACAGACTATTTATTACATTATTTAAAAAGCAAGATATATAAAGGTATTTTATGCATTACAGCATTTACAACCCGTGAGTGATGACACTTTATCAGCAATTGCAGCAAAAAAAATTGTTTAGAGGTAACCTATTAACGCATCTGACTGACAGCCTTTTATTTGATATTAACTTTGACTGACCATGTGTGAGCGATTACGGTTACCGTCAACATTTTAACTTTTTTAAATGGTGCAACTCAATTTTTACCTAACCGGTACTTTAACCGTCGGCACGGTCTTTGTCAAAGTTAAAGTAAGATGGTGCAACCCAGCCTAAATGTTACGGGAAGCTTGCCACAATGCATCAGTGGAAACCGTATTCCAATAGGTGAGATAAACGTGCATAATCACACAGTCTAAAATTCTAAAAACTATTTTTTTGACCTCGATAACATACCTAAGTAAAACGTGTACAAATTGTTTTATTGAAAAAATATTTAATGTACAATTATACAACTAATTAGTGGTCTATTAATTTATTTAGACATTTAAGTTTTTAATTTTTAAGATACGTTTATGTTAATAATTCTTTACGTTAATAAGTAATTAGTTTAAATTAACGGTATTTAATGCTTACTCCAAAAATTAGTAGGTATAGTAATCCTATTAAGATTGTAAACTAGCGACCCATCTGCGGCTTCGCACGGATGCAATTTTCTGGACAATTTTTAAATTTTGTCTCTTCAACGTATCTTTCTCTGACTTCAATGAGTATTTGAAAATAAAATATTAGCCCAATTTGAGTTTTGCTTACTGACACATTTGGCGATAATTTTAGAACATGAGGATGTTCTAATTCCTGTCGAGTTTTGGTCTGTCGAAATTTGTATGGGAACACGAAAAATGTTATTTTTGTGTTTACTTACACAAATAAATTAAATTCTCATTTTAGGGTTCTCTTTTTAGGGTTCCGTACGTCCGAATTAAAAAACGGAACCCTTATAGGATCACTCGTGTGTCCGTCTGTCCGTCCGTCACAGTCAATTATCTCCGAATCTACTAGACCGATTAAGTTGAAATTTGGTACACATATCAATTTCTGTGACCCAAACGCAGAGGTGTGACGTGAATAGATGAAATCTGTATATGGGAGGTCATTTTTGGGCGGAAGGTGGAAAATTCAAAAAAAAATATTTTGAAAACTGCATCGTGTGACATTATCAAATGGAAGGTCTTGTTGTGAAGATCTTTTTTTGTAATTTTAAAAGAAATAGTTTCCAAGTTAGTTAAGAAAATAGACGAAAATTGACCATTAAACCCCCCCCCCCCGCCCTTATTTACGAAACTACTGAACCTAAAATTTTGAAAAAAATACAGAAATTAGTTTTCTACTTATAGATTATAGGAAAACCTAAGTCCATGATATTAAAATAACATGGTAAATCAGGCAATATTTTGCGTAGATTTAAAAAAACATGATAGGTAACATCGTACGGAACCCTCTTCACGCGAGTTCAATTCGCACTTTTCCCGTTTTTTCTTCCATGGATGTTCTGCCAGAATAAACCCAACTTATCTTTAGTTAATTCTTATAGTTTTAGTTGCTTAAATTATCTTAAATTTAATTAATTTAAGCGTGTCTTTAGTTTATTTATTTGTCTCCAGTTAACTTGTCTGTAATCTTTAGTTACTTTGTGTGTTAGTGTAAAAACTGTTGGCGCGTATTTGTTTGGGATTCAAGGCTTGTAAGGTTCAAGGCGACGATTACACAAGCTAGTCGGCTTCGTAGTAATTCTCGAAGGCGAACGAAAGATTGTATCCAGATAACGATGGCCAATTTCTGAAAAGTGTAATGGTTAAATCACAGTTCTTTAATTAAGCAGAGACTCAACAAATTCCGAAGGTTGTGCAGATATTTTAGGTACTGTAGGATACATCGACGTAATATCCAACTAGACTTCTAGTATACGGCGAACGCATTCAGACAACACATTAGAGAAATAGATATTATATAATTCCTCGCCCGGTAATGTTCGACCAATAGAAGTTACTATGGACAGTAACGACCAATAGAATTTCGTCGGTACCTTGATCGGACCAATTGGCGTTCAGTACCCCGCGCCCGCGCACCTCAGTTGTTTGCCAGAAAAGTTTGCATTGTGAATAAATAGGTATTAGCCGTCTACTTGGATATTACGTCGATGGTAGGATACCTACAGTTCACAAACAAAAAAGTTTTTTTTTCAAACAATTCAATGCATAAGTAACTTTAGAGTCATAAACACTATAATTTTTCTCCTATTTTTTACAATCGTGAATACAAAATTAGAACAATGATGACAACAAGCTATAATAAAAGCTATAAACTAACCACTGACATTCTATGTCATGTGTATATAGGGTTGCCAGGTGAGTCGAGAAAAATGACCGGACAACCCCAAACTGGTGTAAGCTAGATCGCAAAAAAAATTTATACCAATAGTTTTTATTCATTAATCTACGTCACATAAATCAACTAAATTAGTAATAAAATATAATACAGTCATAAAATTGTGGTCGCCAAGACTGCTAACTTTGAGAAAGTCTTTATTAAACAATGGTATGAATATTATAATCTACTACTTACAAAATAAAGGTAGGAACTTCAGAAAAAAAAAACACCTAAAACTAGATAGGTATGTTTAACAAAAATAATAGGAACTTCCAATGAACAAATAATAAAGTTAAATCATTCTTCTAAGACTAATTTATGTATGTTGTACTGTACCTAGGTACTTTTAGGTAGTACCTACTTACTTCTTTTTAACATATTTTGAATTTGACGCAACCGCTATCAATAGTGTTTTATTTGATACAACACGTGTTTTTAAATAGACCGCAGACGCAGATAGAGACAGCGAGCGAGGAGCGCACGTGAGTTTTTCGTTTGAGGGATTTCATATACCTACTTTTGTAGGCGCTTGTGACCAGTAGTACCGATTTTTCTCAAATTTGACCATTTATTTTTTACCGGACAGGCCTCGAAAATACCGGACTGTACGCTTAAATACCGGACATCTGGCAACCCTATGTCTATACCATGTCATGGAAATACTACCGAAGTAACAGTACTCCAAATTTCAAATCAATCGAACCTGTGGAAGTAGATGATCTTCAAACGTCTGAACCGATCTTCATAAATTACCATCTTGATCACGTCAGCTTTCAAACAAAAAAAAAATCGGAACAACATCTGTCCATCTATTGGGTCGGGGGTCGGGGCTCGGACATCGGGAGTTAACAAAACGACGCTACTCGGCTTTAAAACTGGATATCAGCTTTTTATTTCAATTATTTTGTTATTGGGGGGTTGAATTCCGGGTTTCCCTGCAAACCATAATACAGGACGTCTCAATTCCGCAGTATGTATGAGTGTAACAAATTTTTTATATTGTTTAAGGTGACCTACATAACAGCGATTCCGATGAAAAACCCTCCAGCAAAACTTCGTCAAATAGATGTTTCTAGCAATTTTGATTTTCTGCCTTCCGGTTAGTATATGAGCTTGCTACTTATTCGCTACAGGGACAGTTCGTAAATTGCACTAAAAAAGCAATGGGAGGGCGCAAGGTACAGTAGGAACAGTGGTCTTCTGTGAGGTGCGTGGTGTTGTGTTTATTTTATTATTATTTATTTATTTATTATACATGAAATAATTAGAAAAATATTTACAATGTCCCATAAAACTGGAAAGCAGTTTGTCTATGGGATCAAACTAATGTTATCAAAAATAAAACTGTATTTAAAAATAAATGTAACCTAAATCTAAACCTAAATTTCATTAATTAACTTTAAAAAAAAACAGATAATATTTCGCTGAGTGAAAGTACCATAATATATCACTCCTAAAACCATATTGATCCTACTAAAGGCGGCCATATGTACATGGATAGGAAGCATTCATTATCAACTGCTTCAAGCTGCGACTGCACAGTGAACTATGAATCTCTATTCATTGGAGTATATGTATACGAAACCCCTTGAGCAGTCGCGAACGTTCCAGGCGGTCAGCAGCACGGCGAAATTCCGTCGTGCGGTAAAGCATTTGCCACACACACACTGACTGCTCGAGTTGTCAATGTCAACTGCTCTAGCGCAGTTATCCCCGCCGTCCTCAGCCTTCCCCTCCACCTGCTCAAGCGGTTTCGTATATTCCAATGAACAGAGATTCATAAGTTCACCATGCAATCGCAGCTTGAAGCAGTTCATAATGCCTGCTTCAGGCTGTCCGTGTATGGCCGCTCTAAAATGGAAGTGTGATAGCGCGACGCGTTTAGAAGAACTTATTTGGAACTACAAAATTAAAGAACACAGCGACAGAATAAATATTGCAACTTGTAATTTCTTTGCCAACTTTTATTTAGATCCAGCAGTTGAAAAGTTGCTGCAAGAGTTGCCAAGTGTTTGCTCAAGTAGTCGACTATGACTGCTCGAGCGGTCCGTAACACATACGATTACGGACGTTCAATGACTAAATGCTCGAACTGCCCGTGTAGGACCGGCGCAAGATCTACAGCGCACTTGTAACACCTATTTGGCGTTACTTTGTGTTGGCCACCTACCATCAAGTGCCACCACCACCATCAAGTGGGCCGTCAGTCTGACTGCCGAACTTTACATTAAAAAAGGTGTCCTAGCGTCAAGTAATATTAACATTAAATTAAAATACTTTATTGCCCGCGACCCCGCGACTTCGTTATACATAATTTTATAAACAAAAGCTAATATTATTAACTGTAAATTAGAATGTGTAGGTAACAAAAAATATATTATAGTAGCCGGCAAACTTCTTGGACAAACGACCTTGAATGCGCAGAAACGAAAAATAGGTCTCTTTGTCTCTCGTGATCTCTTTTCTCTCTACACCAACAACTAAAACGTTATTAGCTCAATCAATAAGAACCCAGTAATAAAAAAATAGAGTTTTTCAATGAAACAACTTCAGTGTAACTTTAGGGTTAAAGAAACAAAGGATTCCACGTGCACTGTTTATTGTATAGATTAGGACGCGACAATGTTACGTGTTATCTATACAGAGCGAGTATACTGACTGGTCGCTATGCCGCCGCCGGGCCGCAAGCCACGCGGCTGGGTATGGCATGCATTTGCTGCGTAAGCACCGCTACAGTATTCCCCCTCTTATTAAAAATAAAATAGAAAAATTTAAAGTAAAATACATTAAGATACAAGAGAAAGAATTGACATTGATACATAAAATCCTTATCTGTACGAGCTTAAAATTACATAGTCATATTATACGAATCATTTTTATCTTATACATGGTACCGGTAGGTTAAGCAGAATTACCGTTGTAATATTTTATTCGCTACTAAATGGTTATACATTGTTATAATAAGCCTTCTGTGAATCACTCCTTCAATTCAGCAAATAGCATTCAGTTATAAAACTTAATTAGTTGCTTCTAATGTAACAGTTATGATTAACTTAATATTCTATTTTAGGTATCTTATTCTAGTTACTGGAATTTATGCTAAAAAAAAAATTTTTAAACTATGCTGTTGACAGTTACTGACAGACATTTATGCTGAAAATTTAAAAATATTTTGACATTTATGTTACTGTTAAAATAAAATTGTTACATTACAAAGTATTACAAATTATTATTATTTTTTATATGCTACTTACAATCTATGTCCGCTGTGCAAACACAACTTGCGGTTGAGGCTGGGGTTGTGATTGCTGAACGGTGACTCTTGGTACTTCAACGTTTACAGCTTTAACTTGTTGTTGCATCCAACGAGCACTTCTTGCTTTACATTTTGTGTAGCCAAAGTACAGGAATAATAGACTTAACAGAATAAGTATCGTCACCATGATAGATCCATGTAGCTTCAAGTGCGTTTCTATATCACTTTTGTTTGCGTTATTTGCACCATTTTGAGCGATAATTATTTCTTCCTCTTTGCTATAACTTTTACCCATTTTGTCAAAAGTATAATAATATGATCGATATGGATGTGGATCAGTAATGATCATAACGACATAACCTCGTGATTGCAAATTTGAAATGATAATTTAAATTATTAATGCCTATTTATTAAATTTTACTTTACGTAATCGCAAATCGTACTGTAGGTTTCGAAACTCGGCCACTGCGCGTGGTATAAGTTGTAGACTTTCCGCTGTTAGTTGATCTGTCATGTTGACTATTCTTGTTTGTATCTATGTTATTATCTAAATTATCTGTACATTCTGGTAATCCTTGTCTATCTGTTTGATTGCAATACCCTAACGTATAGGCAGGTTTAAGTCTATCTATTGATACGGAACTCTGTTTACCAAAAATATCTATTATGTAAGACTTGTCTCCCCTCTTAATAACTTTGAAAGGGCCTTCGTAAGGTTGGTGGAGAGAAGCTTTTACTACTTCTTTTCTTACGAAGACATATTCGGAATCTCGTAAATCTTTATGCACAAAAATTGATCTAGAATCTCGTTGTTTAATTGGCCTTGGTTTTAAGTTACTAATAGTTTGTCTAAGATTTTTTACAAACTCGTATGAATCATATTTACTTGCTTCGCTTGTGTCGTAAAAATCGCCGGGAAGTTTTAACTTGATACCGTACATGAGTTCGGCTGCGCTGACGCATGTGTCTGTTCGTGGAACAGCGCGTAGACCTAACATAACTGCTGACAATTCAGTGTACCAATTTAAATTATTGTTTAATCTAGCTCTTAGAGCTGATTTAAGAGATCTATGCCACCTTTCAACCATTCCATTACTTTGAGGGTGGTAGGTATTAGTACGCAATTTTTCTATTCCTAAAAATTTTGACAATTGTACGAACAAATTACTTTCAAATTGTTTTCCTTGATCTGACGTCAGTCGACGTGGACATCCGAAACGGGAAATCCAGTTTTCGAAAATTTTTCTAGCTACTAATTCTGCAGTGATTTCTCTCATTGGTATTGCTTCTGGCCAACCTGTTCCTCTATCTATGATTGTTAAAAGATATCTATAGCCTTCGGTTGTAGTGGGTAGTGGCCCTACTATATCTATATGTATATGCTCGAGTCGTCCGCATTGTGGAAATTGACCTAGTTCTGACATCGTATGACGTTGAATTTTTGACTTCTGACAATTAATACAATTTTTACTCCAAAGCGATATATCTTTGTTCATAGACGGCCAGTAATATCGATCTTTAATTAATTTTTTTGTAGTTCTGATTCCTGGATGACTCAAGTTATGTAATGTATCGAAAGCGATTCTGCGATATTTTTGTGTTAGATACGGTCTAGCTTTCTGGGTAGACATATTACAGACTAAAGAATTTTCACAGTTCGGTAAATATATTTCCCTAAATTGTGAATTGTCTTTCTGTCCGTTCGTTCGATGTAATAAGTCTTTTAACTCGCTGTCTGATGACTGATCGATTGCTAAGTCTTCATAGTGAATGGTGGTAGGACATGTTATGCTCTCTATTCGGGATAATGTATCTGCTACTATATTACTTCGGCCCGTGATATGCCGTATGTCTGTTGTGAATTCGCTTATGTAAGATAGTTGTCTAGTGCGCCTTGGTAATTCTTTGTCGTTGCTTTTTTTGCTATAGGCGTAAGTTAAAGGTTTATGATCCGTATATATAATTAATTGACGTCCCTCAAACATCTTACGAAAATATTGTACTGACAAGTAAATAGCTGTAAGTTCGCGATCATATGCTGAATATTTTTGTTGGGCATCTGAGAACTTTTTGGAAAAATAACCTAGAGGTTCCCAGTGATCATCGACTTTTTGCTGTAATACGGCGCCTACGCACGTGTTCGATGCGTCGGTCATGAGTGCTAGCGGGGTATCGGGTAACGGATGTGATAACGTAACTGCCTTCGTAAGGCTTGCTTTACACTGTTCGTATTGTGTTGTCGCTTCGGTAGTCCAATTAATTTTAGTACGATCATTACGTTTTGAATTATGTAGATAAGAATTTAATTTAGACTGTATCTCCGCCGCGTTGGGAATATGTGGTCTATAAAAATTTACCATTCCTAAAAATCGTCTTAGATCTGATATAGTTTCTGGCTTAGGGAAATTCAGAATAGCTTCGACTTTTTTGTCCAGTGGACGTATACCTTTACATGATACTTCATGACCTAAAAATTCTATTACTTTTTGACCGAAACTACACTTAGATACGTTAATCGTGATGCCAAAATCATTAAATCTTTTTAATACTGCTTGTAAATGTTGTTTATGAGTTTCTTCGTTAGTACTAGCGATTATTACGTCATCTAGGAATGCAAAATAAAAATCTGATTGCAACTCTGAATTTAATCCTGATAATACACTTTGATCCATGAAGCGTTGGAATGTCTGTGCGGCGTTACAAAGACCAAAAGGCATTCGTAAAAATTCGTAAAGACCAAAAGGGGTTATTATGGCGGTTTTTTTAATATCGTCGGCATTGACTGGAATACAATGATATGCTCTATTTATATCTAGGCGTGAGAATATGGTTTTATTACTTAAAATATATGTAAAATCGTGCAAGCGTGGTACTGGGTATCTATCGGGTTTAGTGATGTGATTCAGTCTCCTATAATCGCCGCAAGGACGTAGTTGCCCGTTTTTTTTGGGTACTATGTGTAGTGGACTCGCCCACTCACTTTTAGAAGGTCGACATATACCTAATTCTTGCATATGCCTAAATTCCTCTTTGGCTATTTTGTAGCGATCCGGTGGTAGTGGTCTCGCTTTAGAATGTAAGGGTGGACCTGTTGTAGCTATATGATGCGTCACCGAGTGTGACGGAATTTCCTTAAAAGATATCGGTTTAGTGACATCTGGGAATAGTTTTAGTATATCATAGTAAGGGTGATCGTTAGCTATTGTATTTATGGTAGAATGTTCGTTATCAACCAGAGAGGCAAGGATGTTCAGATTTGTTACTTGATCTACTAATTTCTTGGAACTTAAATCTACTAACAATTTATAGTATGCTAAAAAATCGGCTCCTAGTATAGGTTGAGAAACATCTGCAATAATAAATGTCCATCTGAAATTGCGTCTTAGCTTAAGATTGAGAACTAATGATTTTACACCGTAAGTCCGAATTTCACTTCCATTTGCAGCAAATAAACGATATCTAGATAACTCACCACTATTCTTGTCCTTACGTGTCGCTGGCAATACGGATACGTTTGCACCCGTATCTACTAAAAATCTTAAGTCGTTCTTCCAGTCTGTTACGCACAGGCGATGGTTGCTAGTTGGTACGTAGTCGCCTGCTCCCGTACGTACCTCGTTTAGTTTTCCTTCTCCATAGTGTTATGCCAGTTGCAGGGTTGTTCGCAGCGCCTTGCTTGCTCTCTAAATTTGTAATGGTATCTGCAGAGCCAATTCGGATCGTCTCTTGTTGGTCTTGGTCTATTGTTAGAGCGTGATCTCGATCGACGATGAATGAAGTTTCTTCTTCGGCCTCGACCTCGGAAACGGCTGCGCCCGCGATTCACTTCGGTGCGTAAAGATGCTACTTCCAATGTTAATTTGCTTAACTGCGACATCATCTCCGCTATCGGTAAGAATGATTGGTTGTTCACCGTACTCGTCATTGGATTGATTACGTTGCATTGTGCGATTTCGCCTACGTTGATATGCTCCATAATGTTGTCTGCAACGATGGCTAATTTTTCCAACGTGGTCTCTTGTGTGACAGCTAGACTGGCTCTGACCGATGCTGGTAAACGACTTAACCATAAATTCTTTAATATTTGCTCTGACACGTTCATATTTCGCCCTACTTCGGCCATTCTTCGTAGGAGCTGAGACGGTTTTTGGCTGCCGAGCTCCAGCTCACTGACTAATTTTTTGAACTGAGCATTAATTGAGTCTTCATATACTTGCAGTAGTCGTTCCTTTAATGCTTGGTATTTATTAATTAAATTTGTATTGTAAATAATGTCGCTAACCTGTTGTAACGCGTCCTGAGTCAGCTTCGATACGGCAACGTGGAATTTTACGTCATCGCTTGTCTTTTGTGGTAACAGCGTGTGTTCAAACTGCGCGAACCATAACCTTGGCAAGTGTGGCCAAAATTCCGGGAGTCTTGAATTTATACTTATGGCTGCCAGGTCTCCTGACAGGCCCGCACCTGTTGCGTCGGTGGTAATGGCTGTAGCCGGTAATTCATCACGTTGGTAACCTGTATACGTCGCTTCAAATTGGTTACTTGTACTTGCCGATGGATATGTTGTTGCTGTTTGGCCTGAAATTTGCACTCCTTCCATTTCCGTCTAATGTCCAAATTATTTAAACGCGGGGTCACCACTTTAGGGTTAAAGAAACAAAGGATTCCACGTGCACTGTTTATTGTATAGATTAGGACGCGACAATGTTACGTGTTATCTATACAGAGCGAGTATACTGACTGGTCGCTATGCCGCCGCCGGGCCGCAAGCCACGCGGCTGGGTATGGCATGCATTTGCTGCGTAAGCACCGCTACAGTAACATGCGCAAACTTTCCCCCACCACCTCACGCGATGGCCAAGAAGTTTGCCGGGTACTATACATAAGGCGTACCTATGGCTTTTAGCATTTTCATACCCGTCGTAACTTTGAAACGAATGGTCCGATTATAATAATTTAAAAGAAAATTTACGTGTCAACATAATCAACCTTCATTATAAAACTATTTTATATTGGATATCTGTAGCATATTGTAGATATCTTTTACAAATATCTAAATAAAAGTTGGCATAAAAAGTAGACAGTATAATTTTAATTAATAATAATATGTCTTTCAAAATCGGAAAACATTTTATTATTGGAGAATCGATTTTCCATATAAGGCCCCCGGTATGGAAATTTTATGAGGAGTAAAATTAATACAAGCGTTAACTAAAAAGCGTTATGTTGTTCTAAGCACTTCCCCAAATCCAATAGATGTCGCCACTTCAACTAATTCTATTGTATTCTAGATTTTACAATATGTTTAATTTCATTATTAGGTACTTACTATTCCATACATGCTAATACTTTTAGCTCTGGCGATGTCACGAGAAAAAGTCAAAAGAATATCATAATTTCTTTTTGTATTTGAAAGGGTGACAGGTAGGCCTACTCTCCACTTGATGGTAGGTAGCTAGGTAGATAGGTCTCTGTCTACCTATGCGGACCATGCACAATATGAATGAACTCCGCCATAAACATAGGGTAGACTTATGGTAGATTAATAGGAACAACTCATCAGAACACCATTGTACAGCCGGTAGAACTTGCTTCTCATCTTCCTTGTACGACATTGAACACTTGCTTAATTCCCAGAACATTATCTAAAATAGTAAAAATTTTAAAATAGGAAATATGAAATGGATCTTCAGACGAATCTGGCTAATTTACCAACGGTTTTTTCTTTTTCAGACGACTTGCTAGACATTACGAAGTTACTGAAAGAAAAAGAAAGTGTGATTGCTGACATATCCATAATATACGAAATGATGGGTGTCCTTTCAAACGGAACAATTACTCACGCGGAGGTGCAGAGGTTGTTACGAGATAAGAGCGAACATTATGACGCAGTTTTAGTTGAATGGATGTTCAGTGAACTTTACTGTGGGTAAGACAACTTTTATATGAAATCATAACAATAAGATAACCATAGGACAGCTGGGTGCTCTGTGGTCATAAATTAGCCATCCCAGCTGACGACGACAGTAATCAATCCCGTTCAGAATACCACTATTAAAAAAGCATATGTGTCACGAATTAGGGATACCAGAGATCAGTTGCTTATTCTTTCTTAATACCATTCCTGATGCTATGGGCGGCAGCGCCATAGCATTAGGAATGAGTTGTGTTATAGGCGATAATAGCCGTTTACCATCAAGTGGACCGTCAGCCAGTCTGACGATCTTAACAAAAAAAATATATAAATTAATTTATTATAGATGCACTTATTATAAATTGTTTAAGTCTGTTATTAAATACCGTTATTTTCCCTTTAATTGTTCTTTAAAATATAAAAATTGTAAATTTTTTTGCAAGAGAGCCGACACCAAATTTTAATATAGGTAATAGAGGAAAATTTATGGAGTACCTACACGATATTTTATACTTAGGCGATACAATAGCCACTTTCTATTACGTTGACCAGCGACATGTTAGTCGAATTTTACATTTAAATAAAATAAAAAAAAAACGGAATTTTACATAAAAAATAGAGTACAACACAGGTTTTTTTAATGTTAAGATTGGCAGACAGGCCGACGACGGTCCACTTGATGGTAGATGACTATTGTCGCTGTCGTGCAAGTGCGCTGCTGACTATAGATTAAAGATAAGGGATTAGGAGAGGATAGGGAAATGGGCTCTGGCATCCCTTACTCACTCACCGAAACACAACAGCACACGTGCTGTTATTTCACGGTGGTCTTCTGTAAGGAGGTGGTTACTGCCGCCTGACGGGCTGCCCAAATAAGTGCGAAACGCAGTGTTCCTTGCCACTACTTTCCAGATCCAGACCAGAGCCAAATTTGAAAAGTTCATTTTTCAAAGTTGCCCTGCCGGGAATCGAGCCCGGGAATCCTAGAACAGAGCGTTAAAGCAAACACCCTAACCACTCATCCAACGGGCTCGTCAAATTAAAACTTTTTAATGACAATTTAAAATAGTGACCCGTCCCCGGCTTGATTGTCTAGCTCAGGGGTCATCAAATGGCGGACCGCGGTCATCCGGACCGCCCGCCGACTCATTTTGCGCGGACCGTGAGAACACAGCAATTTCGATCTCGACTTGCTGATGAACATCTCCAGGATTTAAGCTTGCACCAATTTTACTTCAAACTTCAGACAGATAGTCATTTTCTCATTGACATGTAAAAAATGCCTTTTTTATTTCCGTAATTACATTTGTTTAATAAATATTTTTTTCTATAAAATGTGCGGACCGCGATGGTCATTTCTTTTCTTAAAACGGACCCGAGCGAAACTAATTGGTGACCCCTGGCCCCTATCAGTGATCATCGATAGAACTTTGCTAGAGCTAGCCCGCACCCGCATAAAGGCTGGTGCAAATTTTTACACATCAGTGCTCTTCATTCCAAACATCCGCGAACTTTTTTGAGGTAAATGATGAACAATACAACCATTTCCTACCCCTTGAAAACCGTCGTTCAATAGCCGACTTAATATTTCTACTTAAAATTGCATCGGGTCTAATTGATTGTCCAGATCTTTTATCTCAAATCTGTCTAAGAGTCCCGGCTATAAGTCTTAGATTTAATAATTTGATTTATATGCCGTTAGCATCAACTAATTACAGACGGAATACTTTTATTTGGCGTGCGAGCAACATGTTCAATATGTTAAGCAATGAAAGCGAACTAAATCTTGATTTATTCAACACTAGCGTGGTGTCGGCGAGGAGTTTATTGGCGCGAAGATTTTTTGATGACAAGTTTGGTTTTGTTTCTTCCTGATCCTAGCATTACTCTTCCTTTACAAATTGTGATTTTATTTTTAAAGTTTTATTGTTTTTATTTTATTTTTATGAACGCTGTACTGTTTGTTTCTATGGGTGAGAATCTTTAATTGGTTATATGTTTTTTAGTTTTAGTTTTTATCTTGTCTTTGTTTAACTGTTGATTCTCCAAATATCAATAAATAAATAAATAAATAAATAAATATAAATAGCTTTTTTCCCACCATGAGCTCGATTTTGTTCCCAATGTATTATTATTATCAATAGTTTTCGCAGCGTACTCGAAATAATTACTTTTAAAAGAAATTTTTTGATACCTTGTGTTATTTTATTGTAATTTTCGTAGGGATCCCTAATTTTATAATAATAAGTATAGATTTGGAAAAGGAAAAATGTATGAGTACCATTAAATAAGTATCTCCAACGATTTTTATAAAAATAATTACGTTAAAAAAAATCGCGTTAGTTACACATATTTTATTCATTAATTTGTATGTTCTTGTAGATTAATTTCTTTCCCAATGTCCTTCGTGTACATTAAATTTGACTAGGTATTGATGATGTAACCACTTAACCATAGTCTTATGCCACGATCTGACCTGTGAACTTATATTTAAAGTATCATCATTAGATGTCCACTTTTATGTCGCTTTAATCGAATTATCAATTGGTTTATGTTGTTTTTATAAATTGATACAACACTGACTGCCGAAAAAGGACGCAATTTTTAGAGATTTTTTTTCAATAGATTGAAAATTACCTAATTAGTTTAATGTATTTATTTTTTACAAAATTTAATTTGTTGTTAATTTTTTTTATTTTATTATTCTCTTTTATTAAATAAATTAATAAAAGACCAACCTAAGTTTTGCCTGTATTGAGACTCTCAATATTATTTAAAACTAGTTGTTGCCCGCGTCTTCGTCCGCGTTGAAAAATGAAACACCTGATAAAATTTGAATATTATAATGTGACGATAGCCACGGCGACAGTGGGGGCCCGATTTTTTATATTTTTAGGCGATCGGAACGAACCTAACATTTTTCAAGGATAATAAGTATCCTATATGTTAATCCAGGCAATAAACTACATCTGTTTTATTTCAAATATAGGATTATAGGATTACTATTTAGGATTTAGGATTATTGGTCTTTGAAACATGAAAATTTAATAATTTATTTATTATATTGTACATAACAGATTTTATTAAGAGGTCGTAGTTCGAGAAATAGCGCTCATAAGTGCTTAGCAGTTTTTTTTATACGATAGACTAGCTAACCCAGCAGCGGTGTCCTGCCAGAACTCTAACCGATTGTGGTGCCACCTGTCAAATTTTATTTCAATCGTGTCCAATTTTATTTTCAAACCATATGTCAAAGTGACGCGACACTTCACGTCAATGAAAGTCGCTTAAATTATTTGAATATTATTCATACAAAAATACTAAAATCCCGATTAATAAATGGGGGTGGGGGTAGGAGGGTGAAAAATAGTTTACGTCCTATTCTCAAACCTACTGAATATACACACAAAATACGAACTTTTCCCAATTAATAGTTTTCGCCCCGGAACAAGTTTAAAAAACAAATCTTTACTTTGCTAATATGCCTAGACTAATCAAGGCAAGGAAGACACAAGCACAGTCGTCTTTCTATTTAATTTTCTCGTAGGTTATATGAAGAAGTTCAACCTAGAGTTAGATTAATTGTGTTACTACTGTTTATCGTTAAATATTTACTTAATTTACTTAATTTTTATTATTACTTATTTTATTTTATTTTTATTATTTACTTTATTTTTTACTTAATTTAAATGGACGTTTTCAGATTCTCCATCATCTTCGACTGTCCCTTGATCTGGTCATCATCAATGGATCCGCACAGTTCGGTATTATCCCTAATAGACGAAGACACAAATCCAGCTTATGCGACGGAAAATTTATCGAGCGCAGTAGCACCCTTTACATTTTGGGAGCGAGTTGAAGAGTTGTGG
Source organism: Bembecia ichneumoniformis (assembly GCA_910589475.2). Lineage (NCBI taxonomy): Eukaryota > Metazoa > Arthropoda > Insecta > Lepidoptera > Sesiidae > Bembecia > Bembecia ichneumoniformis. The sequence continues at coordinate 12,715,984 of OU342539.1, read as the reverse complement.
AGATTTCTTAAAAAAAAACATGTTTTGTGGTAAGTCGAGTCCAAGTCAAATTTGTTTTATAATTTTAGCAAGTCTAGTGACAGCAACTTAGCTACTGCTTTACAGAAGGCCACCATGAAGTAACAGCACTTATGTTATGGGTTTCGGTGAGTAAATGATGTCAGATCCTTATCCAATCAGGGCAAATAAATAAATCACAATGACTAAATTCACGAATTGTAGCTCCTAAATTAAATACTACGGACAGGATCAACAGAGAAAAGTTCATTTCCGAAGTTGGCCCTGCCGGGAATCGAACCCGGGCGTTAAGGCAAGCACCATAACGACTCGACCAATGACCAAATGTAGACACAAACTTGCACCACATGTCGCAACACGTGGAACCAGTTGAACGTAGTTGAAGGTAACCACTTCAAGTGGACCGTCAGCCTGTCTGCCACCCTTTCTGGCAGCTGCAAACACCTTCTTACAGACCACTGTGGAATAACAGCACGTATGCTGTTGTGTTTAGGTAAGTGAGTAAGAGATGACAAAGTCAATTTTACGGTGGGATCTTACACTTAGTCTTTGCATCAGCATTTCGGCTGGGTAATGTTGATAATCGATAATTTCATGTTATATATGATTGCATAACTTTTTACAGGACGCGTAGCAGTTTGGATAACGGCATGTTTCAAGCTGCATTCGGACCAGTCGCTTCAGATAGGGGCTTGTCTTTGCCTACTCTTGACGAAGCTAAATATACAGGATCTCTAATGTTTGGAAACTCCCATTATTCCACGGGTTCAGCGATCAGGTTGCCTCAGAACTACGTACACATCGGGGGATATCATATTGAAGAAGAAATTAAGCCTTTGCCAGAGGTAAGTCCGTGGATATTTACCTGTAGCATACATATGTATTAATTTATTTGAAGATTTATAAAACATCCCACTTATTTGTAGTCCATTGTGCATATAACCTACTAAAGCTTGTTTATTTCTATGTCTGACTGCAATTAGAAATCATATAGTACTATTTATAATTTGCAGCCATTAAAGTAAAAATAAATTCTACTATTGAAGTGTATACGGGCGGCAATTTAAAATACACTCGAGAGCAATTATTCTGAGTCATATATAAAAACATGAATATCTCGGAAATTAGGGACGGTAGCCTAGTGAAATAAATTGTGTTTGAAAAATAACTAAATACCCCTTAAATAAAAATAATAAAATTTATTTGCCATTAAGTATTTCATTCATAAACATTTGCTTAAAGAAAAAAAAAATCTTATTTTCTTTTCTCAAATTTTAATATTTCGTGTCGCCTCCGCGTGCTGTCAATACTGCAGTCATGCGGTTTGGCATGCTGTACATCAAGTTTCTGGTCCGATGTTGGGAAATATTCTCCTATTCATCCACCAATGCAATTTTGAGCTCTCGAAGCGTAATCGAGAGGGGTTCCGTTGTCTCATACATCGTACGAGTTCTGCCCAGGCATGCTCAATGGGTTTAGGTCGGGGCAGCGTGTTGGCCATCCATACGGCTAATGTCCATGTCTTGAACATTGTGCACGTTGTTCTTATGGAACCAAGGTAAAAAAAAAATAGTTTTTAGAATTTTTTTTCTGTTTGTCGGTTTGTCTGTTTGTGCACGCTAATTCAGAAATGGCTTAACCGATTAGAATGTAGCAAGCTTCCCATAAAATTTTGTGTTTGTTTCATTCAAATCTGTTTAAAAACAAAAAAGTTACGCGATATACCGAATACCACGCGTACGAAGTTATCTCACTAACACTAAAACATTCGGAGTCGGACCGACATATTATATAATTATACGTGTTATGTTGCTTCATTTATGCAGGGTATCTGGTATCTTGGAATCCAAGATAGGTCTAGTCATGAACTTCTTAAACCAGATTTTCGGTTTAGTAAAAGTTGCATGCTTTTCGAGATTTTTGTATCTTTATGTTTTTTTGGAAAATCGACACCCTCTATCACTTATTTAGACGCTGTTTCCACAAAAGAAGGATATTCCCAAACTGTTTTCTTTTAAATATTTTCAAAGAGTGGTACTGTTGAACGATATTAAGTATTTTATATTAATTATGAACAGGAAATGATTAGACCTATCTTGCATTTCAAGGTTATCCATTAATTACCGGACACCCTGTATTTACATAAATAAAGTAAAAACAAAATTTAATACTATTCGTAAATTGAACAACAAAATTTAGGAATACAACACAACTCCAAATTAATAGTGAAATAGCAAGTCACTCCTATGATTACACTACTTGACTGAATGACCTTTGTTGACGTCTCTCAAATAAAAACAAAATGGTTAGTTGAAGAATTCATTATATACGGTGATAATGTATTATGATTATGATACATGAAAAATCTATACAATAGCGATCTGCCCCGGTTTTGGCCGTATGTCATTTTATATAGAAAACAAACCTTCCTCGATTAATCGCTCTTTAGCGAAAACCGTGTCAAAATTCAATAACTAGTGAGTCAAACTGCGCCATATAAGTACGAAAATGAACTATTTATTTCCACAAACCAAGATGACTTCCAAAAGGGTTTAGTCTTGTCCGATAAAACCGTTAAACTTGCTAAAAGTCGTCAATGATTCCCTTAATGAGTAGTCGGTTTACTGTGGCTTTCGAATCGCTGGCTATAGCTCAACTGTGTCTCTCTCGCCCGCCACCCTCCTATTTATATTTGGCGCCAAACGTCTCGATCTATTTCGAATTTACTAGAAACAAACAAGTATTGTAAACAGGGAATTGTTTTTCTATTCCGTGATTGTAAACAAGTCCATTGAAAGTTCGGGAATGTTCCATGGTTAGTTGTTAGTGGTTAGTGGACGAATTTTTTTATAATACATATTTAAAGATGTTACCTACCTATAAGAGCGCCCGTGACGCAGTGGGAAAGATGCGGCCTATCATATCGACAGGTCCGGGTTCGACCCCAAGTCAATGCCATGCCAATGAGTTTTTTCGAAAAACTTAAGTACCTACATTTACTGACTGGTCTCAAACGGTGAAGAAAAATATCTTGAGGAAACGTGCATACGCCAAAGAAGAAATTCTAAGGCGCATGTGAAGTCCATCAACCCGTACTGGGCCAGCGTGGGTGGACCATATAACCCCATACGTCCTTGTGGAGAGGCATGTGGCCCTACAGTGGGGACATATAAAAGGTTGTCAATGATGGCTGTCTACGGCGGAGCTGGTTAGTAGCTCCGTGCTGTCTAGTTTCATAGTTCACAGTAATTTACTATACATTTTTATATTTAACTAGTTTTTGGTTGAAACAATTAGATTGCGTATTGCCTGGCCTCTAATTAGGATCTGAGATAATCATATATAATAATCTCCACCTTATCATTTTCAGTTCAGACACTTATCGTCGCAGTTCAGACATTGTTATCTTCGTTTTTTGCATGTCAGGCTATTATCTTTATTTTTCTAATGACTCAACATTTAACTGCTCAACATAATGTCTTGTTGATGACGTAATCAAGTAGATATATTAGATTTATAAATTGATGATATCTACAATATAAGGAGGATTTTTTGATTTTTTTAAATTTATTTGTATGTTTTTTTTTTATGTTAAGATCGGCAGACACGCTGACGGTCCGTCGTGTTATAGGCGACGGCAACCATCTACAGTGGTGGCGGCGGCATCTGTCATGTTATTCTTTTTTGTCCTTTGCTGTGTGTTTTTGTTTGGTGCCTGCTTCGTTGGAGGCCTAACCAAGCATCCTCACAAGTCATCCAATGGGCTCGTCAAGGGACTTGGCAGCCTACTTGCAGCACCTGTAGCAGTGATTTTGTTATAGGCGACGGAAGCCACTTTAATTAAGCCGTCAGCCTGTCTGACGACCTATACTTTAAAAACGTTGAAATATGATAGAAACTAAAATTAAAGAATCGGGATACTAGAACTCATTCTCTGGATCGCATTATCTCTCTTAAGTATCCTTTAACCACTAAGAGTATACACAAAGTTGTACCCTCCAGGTGTTGCTTTGGAATGGTGACGGTAGCCACCCCAAGTCGACCATCAATCTGCCTGCCACCCTTTCCGGCAGGAGTAACCAACCCAGTTATAAAAGTATTTCGGTATGTGAGTAATGGATGCTAGAATACATTACTCCATCCTAACTTAATCCTAAAAGTTTCGCCATGACACTCGCATTCTTTCTTTGTATTGTTTGGAACTTAGACGACGGTTACCACTTACCATGGCGTCCATGTCTGCCTGCCATCCAATAATATAAATTCCTTTAAAAATATAATTAAATGATTTTATTGTTCGTTTTTAGGATTTGAAAAAAATAATGGATAATGCTAAGAACGGCGTCATATACTTCAGCATGGGATCCATACTGAAAAGCAAGAGTATGCCCGAAGAATTAAAGAGAGATTTGCTGGAGATGTTCGGCACTTTGAGACAGACGGTCTTGTGGAAGTTTGAGGAAAATTTGCCGAATCTACCTGATAATGTTCAGATCGTTCAATGGGCGCCTCAAATGGCAATTCTGTGTGAGCCTACTTGTCTATACCTATTTTCCATCTTTATTGCATAACTATAGCAACCCGCCCCCGGCTTCGCCCGGGGTGAAATTTTTATATATATGAACATTCCCCGTTTATCCCTCTTTCCATTAGTGAAAACCGGATTAAAATCGGTCTACCCGTTCACGCGTGATGCCGTGACCAAGGGAAATGGGGTTTCATTGTTATATATAGAGATATAAAATACACTACTCCACTATAGAGATAGAGAAATCAAATAATACTACACTTTTAAAATTGCAATTTATGCTATCCGCCTACAGAGGCGTTTCTCCGCTAACTTTTTCTTTCACTGAGATTTGTTTATATAATTTGCAGAAATGGTATCTGTGGCAAGCCACACTTATTATCACTTAAGTCCGTCACTTATTATTACAAAAATATATGTATTTTTTGTCTAAATTTCAGCACACCCCAACTGCCTACTTTTTATAACACACGGTGGTCTACTCTCCCTCACCGAAACCATACATAACGGTGTTCCTGTCATTGGCATTCCTACTTTTGCTGACCAGTTTGCCAATGTGAACAGGGTTGTCGCTAAAGGATTCGCGAAACGAGTTGATTTGGATACCAATATGGCTCTGAATTTGAAAACAGCTATTAAGGACATTTTGGACAACCCTGAGTAAGTATTTCCTGATCTTTTTTTATGTCAGACAGACTGATGGTCCACTTGGTATCACAAACAATTCCACAGATGCTGCAAGTGCGCTGTAGACAATTGTAGGATTAAGGATAAACGATTAGGAAGGGAAGGAAGTGAAATGAAGCGAAATAAATTTCCTACAATTTTGATCCTCGTCAATTTTTCCCTAGGATCGATATTCTTCGATTTAGACTTGAAAAGAGGGGGTGAATTTTTGTTTATTGAATAACTCTTATTTTTAATTTTACACGAAAAATGGTCATTACCGAAGTTGTTTGGAATTAAATTTCCTACAATTTTGGTCCTCATCATTTTTTGCCTAGGATTGATATTTTTCGATTTAGACCCGTAAAAATGAATTGAATATTTTTAAAAGAAAGAAAGCACAATTGTTTACTCGTTACATTCACGACATAAACAAAAAAATATATACACATATTTCACAATATTGCACGATAATATATGTATATTATTTAAGATATTATATGTCGTGAATGACAAGTAAGAAAAATAGGCTCTGAGAACAGCAACGAAACATAACAGTACCACGTGCTGTTCATGAACAGCACGTGATACTGTAAGTACGTGGCACGTGATAAATGTTATAATTTAATCGTAATAATCCCGAGATAACACTTCTAACGATTAGATTATTCTATAATTACGAGGTAGTCCATATACATTTACGTCTGGCGGAGTGGGCTGGACCATTGTCGCGGTGACGGAGGATCCTATTTTTTGGGCGTTTCCAAGACATTTGTCGAACATTTTCCAAGACAACTGGCAAACAATTGCTAATATACAAGTCATAATATACAGTACATTGTTAAAAAATGTCGCGTCCGTCCAAAGAATTAGGCAATCACTTTTTCCCTTCTTCAGTAGGTACTTTTGTTGGTAAACCCTAGAAAGGAAACACCCATTGCGCCAGTGCCGGATTTATACTTTGCTTGAGTATAGGCCCCTTCAGTTTGTGCCGCCTCTTCCTCGTGGCCTAGGTAGACCTAGGCCTTTATTAGGTTATTATTATTATTATTGCATTTATTATCGCACAATAATTTGATGGCTTCTGAAAGCGTGCGAAAATTTTCTAAAATCCGCCGCCCCTGGGCCGCTGCCGCCCATAGGCCATGGCCTATACGGCCTATTGACAAATCCAGGGCTGCATTGCGCAGTTACCTTTTGGTTTCGGGTTCATAACACATAACAATATATCCAGGTTTCATCTCATTGGCGGATACAGAGGGGGGGGGGGGCAATGGGGGGCCATGGCCCCCCCAAAAGACCCAGGAATTCCATATTTTTGACTTAACTTTTCAATTCAATTCAAGTACAATTCAATTCATATATGAACTGAATATAGAATAATATAATCCATATCAATCAAAGTTATCGAAAGTTTCATAATTCATGTCAGACATTTGAGACAGTTCAAATACGCGATTACGCGGGTTAAAAGTATTTGCAATACAACCATAATGCATCTCAACTAGTAAAAAAAATACACAAAAAAATTACTTGTGATATTAACCCTAACTCCGAACTTTGTCAGAATGCCCCCCCCCCCCCCCCCAAAGAAATCCTGGATCCGCCCCTGTTTCATCTCCAATGACGATGTCAAATACAGCATTTGACTAACCTCGTTATATTTTTCAATATTTCGCGGCACCAATCTAAGCGATGGCGCTTTTGAATTTCTGTCAAATTATGGGGTATCCATCTAGCGCAAAGCTTCCTAACGCCTAGATGTTTGTGTAAGAGTTTATGCATGTCAATGCTAAGCTTGACCGAATCTGTTGGTATGTCACTCTTTTTTCTGTTTCAATCATGAGCCGCACAGCACTCAAGTTATTTTCATTTGTCGCCGTAGATGGACGTCCTTACGAAAATTCGTCATGAAATGCCAATTAAAGTCTATCATAAATTTGTTGTTGATTAAAACCGCAACGAAAGTCTTAATAAATCATAGAGCGAAAATTGTCTCTCGTTAAGGCTCGAGTCTCCTAAAAATTAGTGTTCTTGCATAATTTACAGAAAATAAATGATTTTTTTACAGTTACTAACAAAAGAATAAATGAAATATATTTTACATTTATTGAAAGTGATGGATTTGAAATTTCAAAAATACTTTTTTAATTTTATTTTGATGCACATTTTAATAGCTCTATTGGGCGTTAAAAATGCCTCTATTTAGGTTGAACGCGTTGAAGGTCTCATTCAAGCACATGCTACGTAAAAATTATAACAAAAATACGAAATATATTCAGTTTACATTTATTCTCATATCGTTAGCAATAATCTAAACTGGTTACTTTTTTGATAAACGCTTTAGTTTTCTTATTTAAAGAGGTTTAAAAAGTTGTAGTTTCATGAATTTTACCACTGCAAATACATATATTTTTCTGTTGAAAATTTTTTTTAATGCAGTCGCTCTTAAAACCACTTAGTAATGACCTATTTTTTAATAAATTAATGAAAACAAAATACAAAAAATATTTTTTTATATGTACTTTTTAATAATTGCAATTCATAACAAAAAAGACGCGTGAAAGTGCGCTTAGTTCTGTTTGCTAAGGTAGAGTCGCAAAGCGAGACCGGAGCCTTAAATTCATTTTTTCGCACGACATACACACGTTTTAAATGAACACAAATTTGTAAAAACAAATGTCAACTGAATGAATTTACATCGACAGCTTCCTGAAGAATTCTTTCAATTCTGTCTTTACATTCTGGACAGTTCTAAAAACCTTCAGTGCGGCCTATGTAATTATGATGATAGATACATAGTATGTATATACATAGAATATGTTTGTCAATTTGTTTCAGTGTGTGAATAAAAGCTTACGCAAATTGCAGGACGGAACGGCAAAATATTTAATTTTTTTCATAGAATTTTGAACCTTAACTGCATTTAATATAATTCTAATTGCATTGCATTATGCTAGGGCGACAATCGGCGTGTTGTGGCATTCCGCAGTAGCATAACACAATGAAATTTGAGTTATATTAAAAGCTCTTAAGGTTTAAAATTCTATGAAAAAAATTTAAATACTTTGCCTTGCTGTCCTCCAATGTGCGCCGGCCCTTAGGGGTGCTAGAGGCCATTTCCCTATCCCTTCCTAACCCCTTATCCCTAATTGTACTAAGGTCGGCAGCAAATTTGCAGCACTCGTTAGCTTGTGTTAATAAGCGACAGATAGTGATAGTGTATCGTCAGCCTGTCTGACAATCTATTCATAAAAAAGCTATTGATTTACTTATTTACTAAATTGGGAGTCTCAGTTTGCGTATAAAATCCACCAATCAAATTACCTACGTGGACATATACCGTTGGATAAGTGGTTAGGGTGCTTGCCTTAACACTCTGTTCTAGGGTTCCCGGGTTCGATTCCCGGCAGGGTCAACTTTGAAAAATCAAGTTTTCAAATTTGCCTCTGGTCTGGATTTGGAAAGTAGTGGCAGGGCATACTGCGTTTTCGCAGTCATTTGGGCAGCCCGTCTGGCGGCAGTAACCACCCCCTTACAGAAGACCACCGTGAAATATCAGCACGTGTGTTGTGTTTCGGTGAGTGAGTAAGGGATGCCAGAGCCCATTTCCCTATCCACTCCTAATCCCTTATCCTTAATCCTACTGCAGTCGGCAGCGCACTTGCAGCAGCTTTGGCGTTGCTTGTGTTATAGGCGACGGTAGCCACCTACCATCAAGTGGACCGTCAGCCTGTCTGCCGACCTTAACATAAAAAAAATTTCAGACTTTCAGGTGTATCTTTTCTGTCATATGAAATTTCCATGTAATGGTTTCGTTTCAGATATAAAAAGAGAGTGAAGGAATTATCCTTGGTATACCATGATCGCATAATGGCTCCCGGTAAGGAGATAGTCCATTGGATCGAGCACGTCGTACGCACGAAGGGTGCCCCACATCTGCGCTCGCCGGCGATAGACATACCCTTGTATCAGAAGATGTATTTGGATCTCGCCGCTTTGATATTACTTATCGTTTCTGTTCTATTATTTACTGTTAAATATTTATTTTTACGCAACAAAAAGAATGATTATGTAAAAAAGAACAGATGATATTAAATATAGAAACATGTTACAATAGGCTAAGGCATGATTTGGCCCTTTCTTGTGGCTTATTAAAATAAATAGATTTTTTAAGTGTTTGAATACAATGTCAATCGATTTTTTTTTAATAAAAATGTTTCTTTTTAATCAGTTTACTTTTTTAGCATGTTTTTCCCTAAAATATGCTCGATTTGTCGATCTATAATTGCTTATAGGTATATTTGCTCGATTTTGACAATCGGTTTTATCGATCGATATCCTGTATTGACAATCGATTTTGTCGACAGTTTTTGTAACTCGATAAAATATAATATAAAACGGTAGGTCAATGCAAATCGTGTACAAATAGAATTGAGATACTACTTCCTTGAATCTAAATAAAGTCGTATGTCTGTTCCCTAAGAAGAGTGGGGTGGCCGTGCGAATAGGCGTTGTGGTGGTTCATTTCTGAATATGTAAAAATGTTTTAGAGCTGGAAAACTGTACAGAAATTTAAAATTATTTAATGACGTGATTTTTTTCCATAAAACATTTTTTTTTTTTAATTTATGTCGACAGACAGGCTGACGGTCCACTTGATGGTAGGTGGCGACCGTCGCGCACAACACAAGCAACGCCACAGGTGCTGCAAGTGCGCTGCCGACCACAGTAGGATTAGATAAGGGACTAGGAGGGGATAAGGAAATGGGCTCAATAAATTGCTTAATTGCTTAATAAATTGCTTTTTTAACTGACTATACTTTTGTCTTTTTTCGAAGCTGTCATAAAGCGAATCTGACTTACAGCGAGTCTGTCGATGTGCCAGCAAAGTAATTATGAACCTAACTAAAACGTAAGGAGAACTATTTCTGTTTACACGTCAAAATGAATACACAAAATATAGATTTCAGTGAAGTTTTATGACGCTATGGCTATGAGTAGCTTACTTAATTAATTTTAATTTGAAAAAAAAAGATACAAACTTTACTTCAATTAGTAGAATAGATACATTCTATAATTTTCACAGACATTCCATTCCAACCAACTAAACTGACCAACTGTGCAGAATGACATCGATCAATTCTTTTCAAATCAACTGAATCTACGAAACTGGATCTAACGAAACAGGGAGGTGTGAGGCAGTTATTTGCAATAACAGCACGTGTGCTGTTGTGTTTCGGTGAGTGAAGTAAGGGATGCCAGAGCCCATTTCTCTATCCCTTCCCAATCCCTTATCCTTAATCTTATTGTAGTCGGCAGTGCTTTTGCAGCAGCTTTGGCGTTGCTTGTGTTATAGGCGACGGTAGCCACCTACCATCAAGTGGACCATCAACCTGTCAACATTAAAAAAAGTCTCTCAAAGTAGGACCCTAACTCGATCCCTTAAAAATTATGACTATTATGGGTGTTTGGCATTTTCTTAAAAAAAAAAAAAAACACCCAAATAGTCATAATTTTTAAGGGGATCGTGTTGGGGTACTACTTAGAGAGACTTTATTGCAAATAACCGCCTCTACCTCCTTGTTTCGTTTAATCTACGATTTTTGAGCCATCCTGTATATCGATTAGTTTTGCGTCATTTATTAATTGTATGGCCATGATAACTGTGGTCAGACGAGTTTATAAAAACATTATCAATCGTCGATAACTTCCATATAAATTTAACTAGCCACAAGCAGCACACATGTTTATTTAAAATAATTATTTTTGAATATGAAGTTAGAAGTTATGAATTATCTTGTGATTTTTTCAACAATTTTAGTCTATAGTTTGTGTGATGGCTATAGAATATTGCTGGTTTTTCCATTTCCATCAAAAAGTCATTCGATTTTAGGAGATGGATTTGCAAAGCATCTCCTTCAGGCTGGCCATGAAGTAATATTTTATTATTATATTTAATTATTATCAGTCATTACTTATTTGCATGAAAATTAAAAATATTATATATTTTCTGCGTGGATATATTAAATTCATATTTTGAACTTAATATTTCTTTGTTGTTTAAATTTTAAAAAGTAATTTTTTTTTATATGTAATATTTTTAGGTAACTCTCATTACCGCTACACCAATGAAAAAACCTTTAGAAGGTCTTCGAACGATTGACTTGTCCAGTAATTATAAACTGGTCTTCATGGGTAATTATAATATTTAATATTTTGGTCACAATACTTATAATAATAAGTGTTAAAATATTTAAGTGTTTAGGGTGCGTGCCTTAACGCTCTGTTCTAGGGTTCCCGGGTTCGATTCCCGGCAGGGTCAACTTTGAAAAATCAACTTTTAAAATTTGGCTCTGGTCTGGATTTGGAAAGTAGTGGCAGGGCACACTGCGTTTCGCAATCATTTGGGCAGCCCGTCTGGCGGCAGTAACCACCCCCTTACAGAAGACCACCGTGAAATAACAGCACGTGTGCTGTTGTGTTTCGGTGAGTGAGTGAGGGATGCCAGGGCCCATTTCCCTATCCACTCCTAATCCCCTATCCTGAATCCTACTGCAGTTGGCAGCCCACTTGCAGCAGCTTTGGCGTTGCTTGTGTTATAGGCGACGGTAGCCACCTACCATCAAGTGGACCGTCAGCCTGTCTGCCGACCTGACATAAAAAAAAAAATTGATGACATAATATAACCAAATTTTAAATTAATTCTATTCTTTATTCAAGTCTTTCGCCATTTGAGAGCAGTCAGTAAATGCACTTAAGTTTTTAGAAAAAATCCCTGGAATGACCGGGGAGCGAACTCGACGTGATTATTTACTTAGATGATTTAATACCTAATTTTTTTTTACAGAACTTTTAGATTTAACAAAAATAATGAATCGCGAAGTGGAAACTGATGACATTGATCTAGCATTGGGTATGATACAAATGATAGCAACAAATACATTAATGGATGAAAACGTCCAAGCTCTGTTACACGACCAGAAAGAAAAATTCGATGTCGTCATTGCAGAGTGGATGTTCAGTGAATTATATGCTGGGTAAGTTTAACTTGATTTAACTTATTATTGCGACTCTCTAACTTGACTGTTGATAGTGACTTATTTTTAATGTAATGTAATCTTAATGCGAGTATAAAAACGAACTTTCAACTTTGGTAACCATTTCTCTGATCACGATTTTAGTGGGCATACCTAAGGCTAGTTTTCAACGACGCCAGACCTGCAGATTTTTCGAAAACCGGTGCCAGGACGTAGACATAATAGAAGTTTGGTTTCAGTATTAAACTCATTATGAATTAATATTAAATGAAGTCATTATTTAGTTCAGTATGTTAATAATTCACGCCAGCTAATAATTTCAAAGCGGGGGCGAGAGGTGTATAGTAGTACACAATTGATAAGGCACGTCGTGAATCTTCGTTCGCGCAGAAAAGAAAGTACGGTTCCGACGATTACTAAAGAAAGCTTAAAGTTACAATTAACCTTAGATGCAATATGTACAAGACTGCGAAACGCAGTGGTGTCCTACCACTCTTTTCAAATCCAGACCAGAGTCAATTTTGAAAATAACATTAAAATTTCCAAAGTTGACCCCGCCGGGAATCGAACCCGGGGCCCCCGAGACGTTAGGCAAGCACTCTTGCCACTCATCCAACGGGCCGTCATATATATATATATTTATAAATTAACTAGCGACCTGCCCCCGGCTTCGCCTGGGGTGCAATTTTTATTATACAAAAACATTCCCCGTTTATCCCTCTTTCCATTAGTGAAAACCGAATTAAAATCGGTCTACCCGTTCACGCGTGATGCCGTGACCAAGGGAAATAGGGATTCATTTTTATATATAGAAAAAGATTATAGTGTATTACAATTATGAGCACGAAAACTAATTTCAAGAATTTGATGTTTTCAGTTTCGGTCCAGTTTTCAACTGTCCATTCATATGGTCTTCATCTGTGGATCCGCATAACATGGTGCTATCGCTAATAGATGAGGATGTCAATCCAGCTTACCTTCCAAATATGATATCTTATGAAATACCACCTTTCACTTTTAAACAACGAGTTTATGAGCTCTGGCGAAATTATAGGAATCGATTTTCTATTTGGTAAGATGATAAGAATCACCAATATTGTATACAGTAATAAAAATTGATATTTTATACTAATCTATTCAACTAATATTATAATTACGAAAGTTTCACGAAAAACGGCCTAATGTGACGCAGCGATAAACAATTAATACGGCTGTCATTGCACACGAAAACGAGAGCGCGCTTGCTTACGTTCGTAAGGTTGTATGCGAAAAAATGAATTTTATTAAAAAAACTATAACGTATTTTAAGAAATTCAACTGTAAAATTAAAGTGTACATAGGATATTTGGAGGTGATTTTTTACATGTATGTATAAATATGTAAAAGATTGATTGTGAGGCAATCAAAATAAACAATAGGCATGGGATGAAATGAAATAAGGACACGAATTCCTAAAATATTTCAAACCACTTTACCTACAAAATATTTTATATGCCAAGAATTACTATAAAATAAACTCATTATTCAGTTAATTATTCAATATTCATGATATTTGTTAAGGACGAATGAAATATATTCAATGATTTATTGAAATATGAATTTCATAGTTATAAATTGGTCTGTATTCATAATTTTATTTTATTTAGGAAAGTGTGGCATAAGCAGGTGGAAGCGTACCATAATGCTTTTGCATCTGCAGTAGCGAAGAAAGGTGCTGTTTTGCCACCGTTCGAAGACGTAGTGTACAACGCGTCGTTGTTATTCGGAAATTCACATTACACTATCGGTTCATCAGTAAGATTGCCACAGAATTATGTACACATTGGCGGATATCACATCGACGACGAAGTGAAGCCGTTGCCAAAGGTATTTATTTGATATAAATACTCCTAGTATAAGGATTCACGTGTCCTAGAATTTACAGAGGTGTAAAATACATCTACAGTTAGTACAGTTATGGATAGATCCAACATTTCAATTCATAACGAGATTAAGAAAAGTATTACAGAATTTATACTGTATATAGTCGGCAGCGCACTCGAAACATCTGTGGCGTTCTTTGTGTTAACGGTAGCCACCTACCATCAAGTGGACCGGCAGCCTGCCTGCCAACCTTAGAATAAAAAAAGAGTTGTTATAAAAAATCTAACTGAAATTGGTTTTTGTTTTAATTTCTGTTGGTAACATGTAATATAACATGAAGTTTGAAAACTCTTCATTTTCTTTTTAAGGTGCCACTTCTTTGCTAAGGTTTGCGTCTATTAATGCTATCCTAACCTTGGAAACTGTTGCATGAAAGATGGAGCGAGTGCTCATACCAAAGCACTATCTTAAATTCTTCAATAAGGATGTCTTTCTCCTGTCCTCGCATTACGTGCCCGAAATATTACAGCTTCCTCTCCTTTTAATGTTCTTAGCACTTCCATTCTCTGTCTCATTCGACGCAAAATTTACATTTTTTGTAATCCTCTGCGCCCATGATATAGTGTGTGGGCACAGTCTACAGTATTGTAATAAATTATTACAAAATTCTGAAAATTCCTTTATAGAATTTACTGTCTTATGGACTAACTGAGCCCGCAACTTCGTACGCGTGGTAGTCGGTATAGCGCGCAACTTTTTTGTTTGTAAACCGATTGGAATGAAACAAACATTAAATGTTACGGAAAGTTCTCTACAATATATCAGTGAAAACTGCATTCAAATCGGTTAATCCGTTTTAGAGATTAGCGTGCACAAACGCACAGACAAACAGACAAACCAACAAACAGAAAAAAATTCTAAAAACTATTTTTTTGACATCGGTAACATAAGTACAACGTGCACAACATGAATCGTGCCTGTTTTAAATTTTAATGAATAAAATAAAAATATACAAATGAACTAATTTAAAGTTGTCTTTTTGCGACTCTTTATAATGGTTTCTTTTTCTTTTTAAATTGCAATAGAATTGAAATATTCCCTTTGAAACATTGATGTTGTTAGTACAATAAAATTGAAAAATATTAATTAATTGCAGAACCTAAAGGATATCATGGACAACGCTACAAATGGAGTCATTTATTTTAGTTTGGGATCAATTGTGAAACCTCAAGGAATGCCGGATGAGCTGAAGACTGGATTGTTAGACACGTTTCGTGGATTAAAGGAGACAGTCATATGGAAGTTCGATGGTCAACTACCGAATGTCTCGGAAAACGTTCACATTGTTGATTGGGCTCCTCAACCATCGATACTTGGTTCGTTTAAGTTTTAACTAGCTTTTGCCAGCGACCTCGTACTCCCATCTTCATGAAATATGTTTAGTGGTAGATTGAGTTTCGCATGTGGGCAGCCCGTCTGGAAGCAGTAACCGTCTCCATACCGTGAAATAACAGCACGTGTGCTGTTGTGTTTCGGGGAGTGAGTATGGGATGCCAGAGATCATCCCTTCCCAATCTCTTATCTTTAATCCTGATTAGGTTGGCAGCCAGGGGCGTATTTCGTTACTGGCCATTTCGAAGATCTTCGAAACTACTCATCCGATACAAACAAACATACAACTTTTAGCACTTTATAATATTAGTATAGATTAGTGGAATAGTGGGAAAAAAAACTTCAAATGTCCACATATCCTTAAAAACTGTTATATAATTAGCAGGAAAAAAGATACTTAATAAGACATTTTTAAAATTTCAGCTCATCCAAATTGCATTTTATTTATATCCCACGGAGGACTTTTATCTATTACTGAAGCCATACATTTTGGTGTACCTCTTATCGGAATACCAGTGTTCGGTGATCAGTTTAACAATGTTAACAAAGTTGTTGCTAAGGGATTTGGCAAAAAAGTTGAAATTAGTATGGACATGCCTGAAAAATTACAAGCGGCCATTAAAGAATTACTGGAAAATCCAAGGTAAACTAGAACCGTGTTGTTAATAATAATCATTATACAACCTTGAGTGTTTTAGTAATTAGACATACATATTTCTATGTATATTACATTACAAATTACATTACAAAACTAAGTCCCCGTCGCGTCCGTATGTATGAGATAATTTCAAAAACTTATTACGGGAATTACAATCGGTTTTCATTTATCAACAAAGTGATTCCTGAGGAATCTATAGCTCGTATATAATTCGTTAAGGATCGGGCCTTAGACAAAGTAGCATTCGCTCCGTAGCGATGCGATATCGAAGTTCGTTATCGTCTCAGAGACAAAGAAATCATGACAAGGTATCACATGTTTATCACGTGTTACAGTGTCGATTCCTTTGTCTCTGAGACGATAACGAACTTCGATATCGCATCGCTACGGAGCGAATGCTACTTTGTCTAAAGCCCCAGATCCTTTAAATCTATAGATGTCCTTAGATTATCGAGATTCCCTCTTCTTTTTTCCAACAAAAAAAGAAGTTTCCAACAGTTTATTTCTACACATAAAACTATTTGTAATTATTTTTTAATTTACATTAATTTTTTTTTACTAATATTAAACATTAGACGAGACAATTGTTTATTTTAAGGATTTCGTTAGTGCGATTGGAAAGGACTATACTCGGATTTACTTTTAAAATACGAGTAAAATAACCGAGCGAGGTAGAAGTCTGTCTATAATTTTCATAATTTCTTAAAACAAAGGCCAATATACCTCATTTGAGATCTAATAGGTTTCTAATAGGGTGTGCGTCATTTAGACAATTTTAATTATTAATTCAGCTAAATATTTTTAATTTATCTTATCGGCTAATTATTTAAATATTCTATTTATCGGCCTCCGATTCAAACTCAAACTCAAATTGTGGAAATTAAATTTTACATAGAAAAATGTATTAAAATAGCCATTATAAATTTAATTAATTGAATAAGATTTTAGTTTCAGTAGCCGTCGTGTTTTTTTTAATAAGTATATATTTTACCAATTTCAGTTACCGGGAACGAATGAAAGAAATAAACTTCATTCATCACCATCGTCGAATGGCTCCCGGTAAAGAGATAGTGCATTGGGTGGACCACGTGGTCCGCACAAAGGGTGCTCCACATCTGCGCTCGCCAGCACTACACATGCCCTTCTACCAGAAGATGTATCTCGACCTTTTAGCTGTAATATTAGTGACAATTGCGAGTGTTTTAATACTCTTTGTAAAAATTCAAAGATATTTTAAATTTAATGCTAATTTAAGGAAGAAATTAAATTAGTTTAATGTAGGTAAGTTTCGATAGACAAGTATGACAAGTATATTGGGCGCACGAATAAACTGAATGATTGATGTAAAATAAACTCGATAAATATGTATAACATGTGAAATAAAAAGACGATTAGTATTATTTACTTTAAATAAATAAAAAAAATGTTGATATGTGAAATAAATGCAAGATTTTCTTTTTATGTTCGACTAAGTGACTAGGTCTCATTACAATTTAGAAAGAAAGAAAGAAAGAAAGAAAGAAAGAAAGAAAGAAATCATCTTTTATTCCTCTAATAAACACAATATACATATATGAACAAATAATAATTACAAACAAACAAATATATGAACAAGTAAGAAGAGGAAAAGGAACCCTGACTCAGTATACAGTTGTGGTGCGGACCACAACACTGATATTCTGCCAGGGACCAGAAATTCAAAGAAAAAGAAAACAAAAAAACATTTACGCGGGACAATTCATAACACGATTACAATCCATGGCTGAAATTATTGCAAATTTTCTTAAAAACTATTGAAGGCTTTCACTAGCTAGTTATCTATATGGCAACGTCACTGTAAATATACAATGGCACACGAGAATGTACAAAAAATGGACCGGCCGCCCCCATAAACTGTCTCATAATTCATAAAATAATGAAATTGGCCATTTTGAATGAAAAACATGAACAAAAGAAATCACCGGAAAAGACAAAATACTGTTCTTGTCACTTTTGTTTCTTCTTTTTAGTAACGAGTATGTTCTCCTCTCTTAGAAATACACTCCTGAAGCCTCGTATGCATACTCTGGATTAAATTCCTCACGTTTTCATCTGGAATCTCCTCCCAGGCACGTTTTAAAGCGTCAATCAGCTGCTGTTGGTTGTAGACCCCTTGCTCATTCTCTCTAACCCTTCGTTTCAATTGGTCCCACAATTGTTCGATTGGATTTAAATCCGGACTGTTAGCTGGCCATGGTAATACCTCAATATGAGACCCTTCTAGGACAGTTTGGGTCGATCGAGCTGTGTGTGCACGGGCATTGTCTTGCATCAGGATGAATCCAGGCCCCACTCGCTGTGCAAATGGGATCACTTGAGGCCTGATGACGTCTTCGATGTAACGTTCTGCAGTTACGGTACCCGCATTTAAAATGGTGAGCTCGGTTTTACCGTGTAAACTAATCCCACCCCAAACCATTACGTTGGGACCACCGAAACGGTCAACTTCGTGGATGCAGGACTCCGAAAAACGCTCGCCGCGTCGTCTCCACACCGTAACACGTCGATCATCATTAAAAAAATTTACTTTGCACTCGTCTGTAAAAAGCACCTTGCCCCACTGATTAATCCCCCAGTTCAAATACTGACGGCAGAATCTTAGACGGTTTGCACGTTGAACCCTAGTCAGAGGAATTCGAACAACTCGACGTCATGACATTTGCTGGTCTTCGTGCAATCGATTACGTATAGTTTGATCACTGACACGGGTACCCGTTGTCAGCCGTAGGTGGTGTTGTAACTTACGGGCCGTTACTGTACGATCACGACGAGCACTTAGTTGGACGTACCGATCCTCGTGCGCCGTTGTTACACGAACTCTACCTGAACCGGGTCTCCTGGCAACACTGCCGGTATCTTGGAAGCGATTCCATACATTTTGGACAGCTCTTCGAGAAAAACCCAACTGCAAACCCACGTAACGCTGAGAACGTCCTTCTTGAATCATAGTTGTGGCTCTGGTTGCTGTAATTGTATCCATGTGCCTTCGTACTAAAATTGAAAAAGTAAAACTTTTTTTCCTAAAATAACCGAAACAAGTTAAGAAGACAATCGAAGAAAAACATAATAATAACTTCCAATTATTTTTTTTCTTAAAACGATGGCCAATATTTTTCAAATTAGGAAGCATAAAAGAGATCAAACACCAAAGAGTTCGAAATATCAATATAATGCTACTTATCAGTTACGTTCAGTTTACTAAAGTGCACTTAAATGTAAATAAACTAGTGGCCCTTATTTTGTTTTGAGTAGTATATATCATTGATATTATTTATGACGTGAATGACAAGTAAAAAAAATAGGCTCAGACAACAGCAACGAAACACAACAGTACCACGTGCTGCTCATGAACAGAACGTGGTACTGCCACGTATTCTAACGATTAGATTAATCCATATAGATTTATGATGACAGATACGTAGTATATATGTCGCAGTCATCTGGTTAAATCTGCTATTTGATTGAATGACTAGCGCGTTCATTGAATGACGACATTTAATTGAATGACTAGGCCGAACGTTGATTGAACAAGCGTCACTAAACGTCCAACTAGTTAGCGGATTGTAACATAGCCCTTTGAACATAGCGGACATGAAATCAGTCAGGTAATTCAAATTTAGTTTATTTTTTTCCCACTGCGGCGCTAGTAGTCACCAAAACAAATATGGCATCAAACAGCTCACACAGATAGCACTGTGTTGATAGCGCATATTTTAATAAATTGCTTTTGAAATAATATGATAATTTTTTCTAGGTTTTTTACTTTTTTATACTAAGCAAAAATATGACATTAAGTAAAGCTTTGGAAATCATGCTACAATCTTTTATTATTTTAAACTCAGCAGTTTATAAATCAGTAATTTTTTAATTGTCCCAAAATTCACCTTAATCAAATATTACAATTTGATTTAACGAAATATTTTATAATTCATTTATTTTTATTTAAAGTAAGGTTAGTTGCGAACTCATGGGCACCTTAACCAAACATTACAAAGTCGGCTATATCCCATTCAACGACTTCGCTAAATGACGTTCAGTCAAGACGTTGAACGTTACATTCAACGACTTGACGAGTTGTCCTTTAGTCATTCAATTAAATGTCGTCATTCAATGAACGCGCTAGTCATTCAATCAAATAGCAGATTCAACCAGATGACTGCGACATATACATAGAATAAAGCGTGTCGATTTGTTTCGGTGAGTGAATAAGGGCCGACGCAAATTGAAGGACGGCACGGCAATTTATTTAATTTTTTTCATAGAATTGTTAACCTTAACTACATTGAATATAAATTAAATTGCATTGTATTATGCTATAGTGGCAATCAGCGTGTTACGGCATTCCTTAGTAGCATAATACAATGAAATTTGAGTTATATTTAAAGCTATTTAGGTTCAAAATTCTATGAAAAAAATTAAATACTTTGCCTTGCTTTCCTTCAATGTGCGCCGGCCCTTAGGGATGTCAGAGGCCATTTCCCTATCACTTCCTAATCCCTTGTCCTTAATCCTACTTTAGTCGGCAGCACTAATCAAATTGCCTATGTGGACATAATAATCTTATGTTGATGTCAGACTTTCGGATATACCGAAAGTGTCATGTGAAACCATGTGAACTTAGCCTAATGACTAAGTTATTTCAGAATTATCGTTAGTATACAATGATCGTATAATAGCTCCCGGTAAAGAGATAGCATTGGATTGAACACGTAGTCCGACGACACGCCTATGT
Organism: Bembecia ichneumoniformis; assembly: GCA_910589475.2. Taxonomy (NCBI): domain Eukaryota; kingdom Metazoa; phylum Arthropoda; class Insecta; order Lepidoptera; family Sesiidae; genus Bembecia; species Bembecia ichneumoniformis. The sequence continues at coordinate 12,695,048 of OU342539.1, read as the reverse complement.
TTAGCGGCGCTAGACATAGGTACCTTATATCAGAAGATGTATTAGATCTCGCCGCTTTGATATTACTTGTCGTTTCTGTTCTAGTACTATTAAATATTAAATACTATTGTTACAACTAACTACGGAACGTTCTGGAAAAAGCGTTCACGCCTGCCGAAAGTCTCAAACGTCCCACCCTATCGATGGTTCTCTAAACAAAGCCATATTAAATTATTATATAAAAAATGAAATAGGATAAAAAAATCTTTTAATTAATAAAAAATATTAATTAAAAGATTAAATGGATTATAAAATGAAAGTCAGCATTACGGTCTTGTTAACATATTATATATACATATTAGTGTTGCGTCATTTATCAATTACTATAGTCAGACGAGTTTATAAAAACATTATCAATCGTTGATAAATTCCATAAAAATTTAACTAGCCACAAGTAACACACATGTTTACTTAAAATAATCATTTTTGATTTACATAAAGTCAGAAGTTATGAATTATCTTGTGATTTTTTCAACAATTTTAGTCTATAGTTTGTGTGATGGCTATAGAATATTGCTGGTTTTTCCATTTCCATCAAAAAGTCATTCGATTTTAGGAGATGGATTTGCAAAGCATCTCCTTCAGGCTGGCCATGAAGTAATATTTTATTATTATATTTAATTATCATTCATTACTTATTAAATATTAAATGCATTTTTAAACTTAGTATTTCTTTGTTTAAATTTAAAAAAAATCAATTTCTGTTTTATATGTTTTTAGGTAACTCTTATTACCGCTACGCCAATGAAAAAATCATTAGAAGGTCTTCGAACGATTGACTTGTCCAGTAATTATAAATTATTCCCCATAGGTAATAAAATAACTATTTTTACTATTATAGTATATTGCTTGTAATATTTTGGTCATAGGAATGGATTTAGTGTTTTGAATGTTATTGATGACATAATATAACCAAATTTTAAATACATTCTATTATTTATCTATATAAATAAAAATGGATCATAACTTTCGAACGGGTAGACCGATTTTAATTCGGTTTTGACTAATGGAAAGAGGGATAAATGGGGAATGTTAATGTATATAAAAATTGCACCACGGGCGAAGCCGGAGGCGGGCCGCTAGTTTCAAATAATTCGGGTTGGTGGACTTCACATGAGCCTTAGAATTTCTTCTTTGGCGTATGCAGGTTTCCTTACGATGTTTTCCTTCGCCGTTTGAGAGTAGTCAGTAAGTGCACTTAATGTTTTTAGAAAAAAAAAACCTACGGCATGACCGGGGTTCGAACTCGGATCTCTCGACATGATAGGTCGCATCTTTCCCAGTGCGCCACACTTATTATTCACTTAGATGATTTAATACCCATTTTTTTTCAGAACTCTTAAATTTAACTAAAATAATGAATCACGAAGTGGAAATTGATGACATTGATCGGGGATTGATTATAATACAAATGATAGCAACAAATACATTAATGGATGAAAACGTCCAAGCTCTGTTACACGACCAGAAAGAAAAATTCGATGTCGTCATTGCAGAGTGGATGTTCAGTGAATTATATGCTGGGTAAGTTTACCTTGATTTAACTTATTATTGCGACGCTCTAACTTGACTGTTGATTGATAGTGACTTATTTTTAATGTAATGTAATCTTAATATGAGTATAAAAACGAACTTTAACTTTGGTAACAATTTCTCTGATCACGATTTTAGTGGACATACCTAACCTATATTGTAGATTTCACTTCTTCTGATTACTTCTTTTTCTCAAATTTTATTGGATGTAATTAAAATTACTTATTTGGATGGTGCACTCATCTTGTTTATTTCTTAATTACTTATTCAGAACATCTAAAATAACTTATATATAAAATATTTCCAGATGTATAAAAACACACTCTCAATTTTTTCACACGTCAAAACATAAAATTATACTTTTTTTTTCCTGTTTGAATATCAAACCTTTTTAAGTCAGCCAGTATTTAAGTTCAAAATTCATTAACAACCTAAGGCTAGGCTTCTACTACGCCGCACCGAAAGATTTGCCGAAAACCGGCGCCTGGATATAGACATCATCAAAGTTTGGTTTCAGTATTAAGTACTTTTCACGCCATGCTACTAATTTCAAAGCGGCGCACGAGCAATGGACAGGGATACTAGTGCTAGCTCTAGCTCGTTCATTTTACTCCGATCCAAGCGTGTTGATATAGGACGGTCGAGGCAAAGATTTCCACTTTTCTTATTATAATTAATCCTATATTGTTTCAACATTTTACTTTACATTCTTCCTTTATATATTTTTTACACACAGTCACACAGAACAAAAGAATTACAGAGTAGTTAGGTTCCCTGGGGTGGATCGGAGTTGTTGCCTCGGCAGAGCCCGGTCCATCCCTCTCGAAGGGCAAGGAGACACCGGGGAGTTTTAGTGGGTAGTGCCAGTGCCGCTATGACCTAGAGCATAGCGTGGAGCACTGGTGACCCCCAGAGACCCCTACCGCCTAGCCAGCAGCGGTAGGAAATCTGTAAATGGATTTCTCCTCGAAAAAAAGAAAAAAAGAAAAGGGTGGTTAGGATAACAGTGACAGATCATGATTGCATGAATAAAGATATTCTCAACAGGGCGTTCTGCCGAAGCTCCGCAATAACACAAGGCCCCGGTAAAAATGTCGAGCCGACATAGTGTGAACAGATTCAATTTTGAACACGAAAATTAATTTCAAGAATTTGATGTTTTCAGTCTCGGTCCAGTTTTTAACTGTCCATTCATATGGTCTTCATCTGTGGATCCGCATAACATGGTGCTATCGCTAATAGATGAGGATGTCAATCCAGCCTACCTTCCAAATATGATGTCTTATGAACTACCACCTTTCACTTTTAAACAACGAGTTTATGAGCTGAGGCGAAATTATAGGAATCGATTTGCTATTTGGTAAGATGATAAGAATCATTAATATTATATACAGTATTAAAAATATTTGTTTTATACTAATCTGTTCATCTAATACAATATTATAATTACGAAAAAAATTTTGGCACACAGTTTGTTACCTGGATTAACATATAGCATACATTTTATCCTGGAAAAATGTTCCCGAGGGAATGTCTAAAAATATGAAAACTGCGTCGTCGTCGTAACGATGAAGATTTCAGATATATTGTCAAATGTTATATTTTCGTGGGCACCAGCTATTAGGCACTGTAATAAATTCTGGAAGGAGCCTCCGCTTCATGTCTACAATCGTTACTAACACAAGCAATACATTGGGGGTTGCAAGAGAAATGATAAAGTGATACGGAGTAGACAGGTCAATTGACTCTAGCAACCATTCCTACTTTCATCGAAATGCAACACAAGTGACATTCACTTTCACGAGATGGTCTTTTGTAAGGTGGTACATATACATCGAGTCTTGCATCAATGGATGCACACATTAAGCACTAGTGCCACTGCGCCTGTATCGTGTGCTCCATATGTTTTCCCTTTTATTTGGTGTCGGGTGTCTTGCAGGAAAAATAAAAATAAATTTTAAAAAACATTTTTTTATATAAAGGTCGTCAGAGAGACTGACGGTTTACTTGATGGCAGGTGGCTACCACCACCTAAACCTACATTGAGTCTTGTAGACGAATTAAAGGGAAATAATAATATCTCGTAATAGACTTAAATAATGAAATGATAAGTGAATCTATAATTATTACAAAAAAATAAATATAATTACAATATAATTAATATCAATTAATTAAATATAATTAGATGACAAAAAGAATGGTGGTATCCTGAGTTTCTTTAGGGGATTCTTCTCAGGATCTTCATAATTTCCGAAACCCTGGTAAAATATATGACTTCAGAAAAGTGGATATTTTTATTCTATTTTTAAATAGTTCACATAGTTAATTAATGTTAATTATATTATATTTTTATATTTTACTAGCGACCCGCTCCCGGCTTCGCCCGGGGTACAATTTTTATATATAAGAACATTCCCCGTAATCCCTCTTTCCATTAGTGAAAACCGAATTAAAATCGGTCTACCCGTTTACGCGTGATGCCGTGGCCAAGGGAAATGGGGATTCATTTTTATATATAGAGATTATTGGTAAACACATTATATTTTATATTTTAATATTGGCACACTGCGTTTCGCAGTCATTTGGGCAGCCCCTCTGGCGTCAGTAACCACCACCTTACAGAAGACCATCGTGAAATAACAGCACGTGTGCTGTTGTGTTTTCCTATCCCTTCCCAATCCTTTATCCTTAATCCTATTGTAGTCGGCAGCGCACTTGCAGCAGCTTTGGCGTTGCTTGTGTTGTAGGCGATGGTGGCTATCTACCATCAAGTGGACCGTCAGCCTGTCTGCCGATCTTAACATTAAAAAAAACATAAACATTTAATATGTACCTAAAAGATTGATTGAGGCTATCAAAACATACAATAGGCACTGGATGAAATGAATTTTTCACGCTATCCTATTTTACATGCCAAGAAAATTGATTATAAAATGAACTCATTATTCAGTTAATTATTCAATATTCATGATATTTGTTAAGGACGAATGAAATATATTCAATGATTTATTGAAATATGAATTTCATAGTTATAAATTGGTCTGTATTCATAATTTTATTTTATTTAGGAAAGTGTGGCATAAGCAGGTGGAAGCGTACCAAAATGCTTTTGCATCTGCAGTAGCGAAGAAAGGTGCTGTTTTGCCACCGTTCGAAGACGTAGTGTACAACGCGTCGTTGTTATTCGGAAATTCACATTACACTATCGGTTCATCAGTAAGATTGCCACAGAATTATGTACACATTGGCGGATATCACATCGACGACGAAGTGAAGCCGTTGCCAAAGGTATTTATTTGATATATATACTCCTAGTATAAGGATTCACGTGTCCTAGAATTTACAGAGGTGTAAAATATATCTACAGTTAGTACAGTTATGGATAGATCCAACATTTCAATACATAACGAGATTAGGAAAAGTGTTACAGAATTTTTATAAAAATAAATAATAATCAAATAATATAATGTGATTATAATCATAATTACTGTAGTCGGCAGCGCACTAGTAGCATCTGTGGCGTTGCTTCTGTTACAGGCGACGGTAGCCACCTATCACCAAGTGGACCGTAAGACTTAAGGCGACGCCAGCCCCTAATGATAAAAAAATCCACTTATTTGTAACCGTTTTTCTTTTAAATTATCATAATAAATTATAATTTAAAAAATACTCAAATCATCTGCAGGATATACGAAAGGGGATCATCACAATTATTTTTTAAATTGTATTTAATTATATAAAAAAATTATTTATTTGCCGTCTAACATCGATGTTGTAACCGTGCGATTTGCTTAATAATCAATATTTTAAATAGCTAATTCTTTACACAAATTTTAAGATCCACTATCTGAAGTCTCATCAAAAGAAAAATTTGAATTATACTTTATTTAATTTTTAAATAGATATTTCGAGATTTGCAAGTAGCGACTCCCCCTCAGTAGTCCCGTCAATTCAGTACAGGACGAGTTTTGCGGCTGGAGTCGCCTTAACATGCGAGTTATTATATACAAAAAACTGTACGAAATTGGTTTTTGTTTTATTTTCCGTTGGTAACAGAACAACATGAACATATAACATACGAGTATAACATGAAGTTTAAAAACTTTTCTTTTCAAGGTGCCACTTCTTTACGCAGGTTTGCGACTTTTAATACTAACTTAACCTTGGAAACTGTTGTATGAAAGATGGAGCGAGTGCTCATACCAAACAATTCACTTAAATTCTTCAACCAGGATGTCTTTCTCCTGCCTCTGCTACATTTGCCCTGTATTTTTCCTTGCATCACAATTGAAGATACAGTATATTTCGCCCTTCATTACGTTCCCGAAATATTGCAGTTTCGTCTCCTTTTAACGTTTTTAGCACTTCCATTCTCTTTCTCATTCGACACAACAATTACATTCGTTATCCTCTGCGCCTAGGGTTGCCAGGCCTCAAAATCGAAAATCCGGACACAGACTCATATTTAGCCGGACATTTTGCCATAAAAGCCTGACGCACTGATTTTTAAAAGAAACAGTTCTTTTTATTTCTGTATTTATTACTTTAAGACGTGCTCTACTCTTTATTAAGAATCACATATTGTTTTCTTAAAGTAATTTGTAAGAACGCGAATTATGCGTGTCTGCGTGATTCTGGCCGCTGCGGGGTTCACTAAAAGCCTAACAAAAGATATATTTGGCCGGACACGACTTTAAAAAGCACCTGGCAACCCTATCTGCGCCCATGATAATAGTAGTATAAAATTCTGAAAATTCCTTTTTAGAATTTAATATCTTATTATGGATTCTGTTCATTGGTAGTAAATATGGGTGCCTATTATCTTTTTTTAAATAGTTTTTTTTCGAGTTTTGTTCTCCATGGAGATAATCGGTTTTAAATTTTAATGAATAAAATAAAAATCTACAAATGAATTAATTTGACTTTTTTGCAACTCTTTATAATGGTTTCGTTTTCTTTTTAAATTGCAATAGAATTGAAATATTCTATTGAAATATTGAAAACATTGATGTTGTTAGTACAATAAAATTGAAAAATATTTATTAATTACAGAACCTAAAGGATATCATGGACAACGCTACAAATGGAGTCATTTATTTTAGTTTGGGGTCAATTGTGACACTTGAAGGAATGCCAGATGAGCTGAAAAATGGATTTTTAGACACGTTTCGTGGATTAAAGCAGACAGTTATATGGAAGCTCGATGGAGAACTCCCGAATGCCCCAAAAAACGTTCACATTGTTGATTGGGCTCCCCAGCCATCGATACTTGGTTCGTTTAAGTTTTAACTAGCTTTTACCAGCGACTTCGTACTCCCATCTTTACAAATTATTTGTTATTCTATATAACTGTTAAATTTTATTAAAATGTGTTCAGTTTTTAAGTAGTGGTAGATTGAGTTTCACATGTGGGCAGCCCGTCTGGAGGCAGTAACCGCGTGTCCATACCGTGAAATAACAGCATGTGTGCTGTTGTATACCGGTGAGTGAGCAGGGGTTGGCAGCCAGGGGCGGTTTTCGCCCCAGGCCACTTACATCTAGGCGAAGGCGGGTGTATGAAGCCCGTTTCCAAGTCCGCAGGTCCCCTTAGGGGACCTGCACACATGGCTGGCTAACTATGTGTGCTTGCACAAGGTCCCTCCCGTCTGGGGATTGCCTCGGTGCCTCCGGGCAATCCCCCATTGGAGTTAGCCTAGTCAGCAATGATTAGGCTACCCTGGGGTGGATCGGAGTTGTTGCCTCGGCAGAGCCCAGTCCACTCCGCTCAAAGGGCAAGGAGACGCCGGGGAGTTTTAGTGGGTATTCCCAGTGCCGCTATGATCAGGCGCTGGGCGACCCCCACATACTCCTGCCGTCTAGCCAGTGGCAGGAGATCTGTAAGCGGATTACTCCTCGTCAAAAAAAAAGGGGCCACTGACATCTGCCTCAATCATTTGATTTTTGCCCACTTCGTCCACGTATCTTTTTTTATGTGAAGATTTTTTTTAGGTTGACGGTCCACTTGATGGTAGGTGGCTATAACACAAGCAACGCCAAAGCTACTGCAAGTGCGCTGCCGACTACAGTAGAATTAAGGATAAGGGAAACGGGCTCTGGCATCTTTTACTCACTCAACGAAACACAACAGCACACGTGCTGTTATTTCACGGTAGTCTTCTGTAAGGGGGTGGTTACTGCCGTCAGACGGGCCGCCGAAATGACTGCGAAACGCAGTGTGCCCTGCCACTACTTTACAGATCCAGACCAAAACCAAATTTGAAAGTTCATTTTTTTTTCAAAGTTGACCCTGCCGGGAATCGAGCCCGGGAACCATAGAACAGAGCGTTAAGGCACACACCCTAACCACTCATCCAATGGGCTCGTCAAGATTACTTGGAAGTTAGTTGCTGCGGTTTCCAGCCCATCGAAACTGTTTTGAATCCTCACAACTTATTTCGGAAGGTGGAGCCTGGCCTTCATAAGACGGAATCTTCCAGACGATAATTGATAGCCAGAATGTCTCGAACCATGCGACGATCGCTACACTTATTATTCACTGAGACATCTCTGACTACTTGTCACGATGAGTCGATTTCGTTTTTCCTAACCTTATCAGAGATTTGCCAGGTCCACTTCTTCTGTGGTTTCTTCTTGAAGAACGAGTTCAATAATTTTCATTTTGAGGGAGTTGATCAGCATATTATGTCCTCTATTATTTCTTCGTTCATAGCCGTAAAGACCAATCTTAGATTCGTCACGTGTCTGTACTCCCATTTTAGCATTAAAGCCCCCAATAACAAATGTTAATTGAGTCCTGGTAGTCTGATCCGGGACTCCTTCTTGCGAGGACTCGACTTCATCGTCCGATTGTGTGGAGGTTGGTGCAGATACCTGTATAACCTTCAATGAATACCTTTCGGTTCATTTAAGTACAAAGAATGTCACCCGAGTTGACATACTATATACTGTAAAACTTCGTCTACGTATCTACGCGGAAACGTCAAATGTTCTTAAAAATTGCTTAGACCAGGGTCGATAAATTTTTGAAACTAATAAAAACAATAGTAGGATAAAACCCATTAGAAAAGGAAGAGAATATGACAAAAATGAAAGGAAAAATAATTTACGGGTGATCTGAGGTCGGAAAGTGGAGGGGGGTGAATTTTTAAGGGTAAAAAACGGTTTATCTCGATTTCCGGCAAAACTACAAGTCCAATGGAAAAAAAGTTAAATGGCAAAGTTGTAGGCAATAAAAAGATCTACAATTTTTGTATTTACACTTTTTCTACATAACCTCAAAATTAATGTGAAATTTTTTTTTCACGAAATTTTGTGAAAACTTACCTTTTTATATCCCGCAAACACACTGTAATTTTTCTTATTTAAAATATTTATTTTCTCACCTTATTTTGACTTAATATCGAAAAAGCACCCTAATTTCCAATAGAAAATTCTCCCGTCAAAATATCTGCTTTTTCAAAAAAGTCGGTGGGCTTTTTGTTCGTTGAAATCTCTACTTTCTGATGGTGTAGATACCTAATTATACATTTTTAAAATTTCAGCTCATCCAAATTGCATTTTATTTATATCCCACGGAGGACTTTTATCTATAACTGAAGCCATACATTTTGGTGTACCTCTTATCGGAATACCAGTATTCGGTGATCAGTTTAACAATGTTAACAAAGTTGTTGCTAAAGGATTTGGCAAAAAAGTTGAAATTAGTATGGACATGCCTGAAAAATTACAAGCGGCCATTAAAGAATTACTGGAAAATCCAAGGTAGCTTACCTTATTAGTATTTAAGGTAGTATTTAAAGAGAACTGTGTTTTTCTTTAAATACTGTCATTTTACTTTTAAGTTATTTAAATATATGTTCCTCAATAACGCAAAAACAGCTAATGGATAGTATTCTATACTTTGAAACATATTGTGTCATTCTTGATTACAAAATACAAAATGAAAAATATATAATTAATTAATTATTATTGATTATGGGTCGAAATAGATAAGGACCTTGGATTGAAATCTTTCAAGGTCTAATTTAAAGATAATAATAAAACAGGAAACAGATGTTTAAATTCTATACAATTATGACTGTTTTTTATCAATAATATATTATTGATAAAAATGTAATTTGACAAGTGGTTGAAGTGCTATCATAGCATTCTTACTTAGGGTTCCGGGTTCGATTTCCGACAGGGCCAACATAGGAAATTAACCTTTCAAAGTTGGGTCTGGTCTGATTGTTTTAGTAGTGTCGTTTCGCAGACATAAAGTGGGCGACGGTAGCCACCTACCATCAAGTGGACAGTAAGCCTGTGTATAACGGCTTCTTCTTTTTTACATAAAAAACTGTTCCAACAGTTTATTTTTAAGCATAAAACGATTTGTTACTATTTTTTTATTCACATTAATCTGTTTTTACTAATATTAAACTAAGTAGATGAATCCAAAAAAAGTTATACAGAGGCAGTTTATTTAAGGATTTCGACAGTGAGATTGGAAAGGACCCCACAAACCTAACTGTTGATATACTCGGGTATACTTTTAAAATAAAATAACCGAGCGAGGTAGAAGTCTGTCTTTAATTTTCATCATTGGTGTTTACACACGAATTGTCTAGATGGCGTTGTGAGTATGTTTAGTACAGTTTGATACAGACATTATATAGAATTACCGTAATTATAAGTTAGTAATGATAGAATTCCGCGGTATATCAAAAAAGTTGTAGTTGTAGATGAAATTAAAGGTCACTGTAAGATCAAGATACGTAGTGTTTGATTTATATTTTATTCAATCAATAAGATAAATTACTATTGTATCTGGCCACCTACCGGTAACGATCGCATCAGATCAAAATTTCAAGTACGAGCCCTAACAATTGGTCTTAAAACAAAAGTCAACATACATCATTCGAGTTCTAATAGGTTTCCAATGGGGTGTGCGTCATTTAGACACTTTTTAATAATTATTCAGTTAAACATTTAAACCTACACCTAGCGCTATTTATCGGCCTCCGATTCAAACTCAAATTCAAATTGTGGATATTAATTTTACATAGAAAAATTATTAAAAATGCCATTATAAATTTAATGAACTGAATAAGATTTTAGTTTGAGTTGCCATTATTTAAGATTGTAGTTGGAGTAGCTGTCGTTGTTTTTTTTAATATTTATTTTGCCAATTTCAGTTACCGGGATCGAATGAATGAAATAAACTTCATTCATCACCATCGTCGAATGGCTCCCGGTAAAGAGATAGCGCATTGGGTGGACCACGTGGTCCGTACAAGGGGTGCCCCACATCTGCGCTCGCCGTCGCTACACATGCCCCTCTACCAGAAGATGTATCTCGACCTCTTAGCTGTAATATTAGTGACAATTGCGAGTGTTTTAATACTCTTTGTAAATATTCTAAGACATTTTAAATTTAATGCTAATTTAAGGAAGAAATTAAATTAGAAATTTAATGTAAGTTTCGATAGACAAGTATGTAAGAATATTGCGCGCACGAATAAACTGAGTGATTGATTTAACATAAAATGACCTGGATATAATAGTGGAATAAAAATACGTTTAATTTTATTTACTTACTAGCTGACCCAGCAGACGTTGTCCTGCCAGAACTCGAAAATAATTCCGTAAACCGATGTGGCGCCACCTGTCGGGTCCAATTTTATTTTCAAACCACATGTTAAAGTGAAGATCTATTCTCATACCTACCAAATATACAAAAAAATCGTAAAAATCGATGTCACTTTATGAAATAATGTTGCCATATTCAATGTAATAGTGGGGCGTTCAGTTTTCGTTCAATCACAGGAATTAATGATGATATGAATGAATACATCGTTAATCTTATCTTACTATACAAAAAAAAAACAAATTAATTCTATTTTACTGTGTCCGAATGTTGTATCGATAAATTAATCTACAACAGGCCTATCATGAATGTCATTCGAAGTTTTCTCTCTCTATCGTACTTATGTAAGAAGTTGCAAGTGGGACACAGAGGGTAAACTTCGGATGCCGTTCATGGTAAGTATCAAGGCAGAGCCATCTATTAATAATTCATCGAACTAACCTATAAACAGACACTACTGTTGTATAATAAACATTTAATTTGCAATAACAAATATTGAGGTCAATAATTAAGATAAAAATCTTTGAAGTTCTATCTTTTAAGTTGGACCAAATAACAGATACTTACGAAGTTTGATCAAATTCTTCAGTAGTTTCAGAGTTTATTGTGAACATACATCCTGACACGAGAACCTAAACCTACCTTTGTATTAATCTTATATATATATAATGTTCAAAATACAAAAAATGTTCATAATTTATGTGAAATAAATGCAAAATTTCCTTTTTATGATCCACCAAGTGACTAGGTCTGTTATTACAATTTACACTTTAATTAATAAAAATGTCTGACGGCCTTAACATTTTTCTAAGACCGTTAGACAGGCTGACGGTCCACTTGATGGTAGGTGGTTACCATCGCCTTTAACACAAGCTTCGTGGCTTCGCCGCAGGTAGTAACACTTTGTTGCGTACACGGGAACCTAGAAAAATCACTCCCGCACCGAGCACAAAACGAGGATAGCCAGCTGCCGCATAGTCCAGGACACAAATACGATCAAATAGTTCCCGTAACGCTGTGAATTTGTTAAGGATAAGGGATTAGAAAGGGATAAAGAAATGCGTGCTGAATTGTAAGGTAAACAAGTATTGTCATGTTCTTTTACTATTTTCATTATCATACCATAAAGATCGAGGTATTAATGATATTTTTTCTATAATTTGTATTAATGAAGGCTTTATGCAGCAAATTAGTCTAAGGAGTATTAAAATATTAACTATTTCGAACATACACTCCTGGACAAAGACCTCCCCCCTAATTCTCCAAAAGTCAGAAGAGCCTGGATCCACCTTCGACAGGCGGCCCTTAAGAGGTCGTCTGTCCCTACGTTGCGCTTGCCGGTCCGTAGCCTCCACTCAAGAGCGGCCGTCGGCTCTCCGTATTATGTGTCCTGCCCACTGCCACTTCAACTGCTAATGTTGGTAACTGAACTGTGAAAATATTGTTATGTGCGGGGTGAGTCAAACAGCCGTTTAAGGGCGAAAATGAACTATTTGACGAGCCCGTTGGATGAGTGGTTAGGGTGCTTGCCTTAACGCTTTGTTCTAGGGTTCCCGGGTTCGATTCCCGGCAGGGTCTCTTTGAAAAATGATCTTTCCATATTTGGCTCCGGTCTGGATCTGGAAAGTAGTGCCAGGGCACACTGCATTTCGCAGTCATTTGGACAGCCCGTCTGGTGGCAGTAACCACCCCCTTACAGAAGACCACTGTGAAATAACAGAACGTGTGCTGTTGTGTTTCGATGAGTGAGTAAGGAATGCCAGAGCCCATTTCCCTATCCCCTCCTAATTCCTTATCCTTAATCCTACTGTAGTCGGCAGCGCACTTGTAGCAGCTTTGGCGTTGCTTGTGTTATAGGCGACGGTAGCCACCTACCATCAAGTGGACCATCAGCCTGTCTGCCGATATTAACATAAAAAAAAATATTTGCACAAACTAAGATGACTTCCAAAAGGGCTAAACTTGTCGTTTATCTTTGGCAAGATAAACGATAAAACCGTTTATCTTGCCAAAAGTCGTCAATGATTCCCTTAATGAGTCGCTGGTTTACTATCGCAGGTAACTTCACAAAGCTCCGAAAGTCACTTTCGAATCGCAGGTTATAGCTCAACGGTGGGCTCCCGCCCGCCACTCTCCTATTTATATTTGGCGCCAAGCGTCTCGATTTATTTCGAATTTACTAGAAATAAACAAGTATTTAACACGGAATTGTTTATGAATTCCGTGATTGTAAACAAGTCCATTGAAAGTTCGAGAATGCTCTTTCTGTTGAATGTGAACTCTATGTTGTGAACATAAGGACCAATTTCCTTTGACGCTAACCGGGAAGTGGCGTGACTATCGACTATCGATAGTGGGGAACCTTCGAGATTTTCGACAGGCGCTAGTGCTTTTTCCAAATTGTTCCATGGTTAGTCATAACAATAAGACAGTGTGCAGGCTGGGAAAGTAATTTCCTTACCTTTACACTGGTGTGAAGTATCAGTGTGAAGATGAGTCGGACGGAGGTAACTGTCGTTAGTCTACGAATCTCCTCATTCCTGATTCAATCTTGCAGTGTAATCCCGAACATAGCCCTTTACATAGCTCGTTGAGAGACATTGAGCTTTCTTACGAGGCCCATATGTCACTTATCAAAATGGTCCTAATATTTATTTATAGAAATTCTGGTGACATAAATCATATATCAGCGACAGATTGTAAATAATTATATAGGATGTTAGGTAAATTATATGAACTTATGAATTGATAATTATATTATCATTTTACAAACACATTCGAAAAAAAAATTATACTTTTTTTTTAACATACATTTAATAATAATTTGAGTAAACACATTAAGGCGACGCCAGCCCCTAATGAGAAAATAATCCACTTATTTGCAACCGTTTTCCTTTTAAATTATCATAATAATTATTATAATTTAATTTAAAAAATATGTAAGGGGATAAAAAACATACATAAAAATATGTATGTAAATATATATATATATATATATATATATATATATATATATATATATATATATATATATATATATATATATATATATATATAAATTACTAATTTGCGGTCTAATATCGATGTTGTAACCGTGCGATTTGCTTAATAATCAATATTTTAAATAGCTAATTCTTAAGATAAATTTTAAGATCCATTATCTGAAGGCTCATCAAAAGAAAAATTTGAATTATACTTTATTTAATTTTTAAATAGATATTTCCGAGATTTGCAAGTAGCGACTCCCCCTCAGCAGTACCGTCAATTTAGTACAAGACGAGTTTTGCGGCCGGAGTCGCCTTAAATATGTTCATTATATTTTTAAGTTTTCAATTTAATTTTTGTTTATTACTTCGCCTTACATTACGTACCGTGCGTAATAAAAAAAATATAATAATTTTACTTATATAAACACTGAGAATGATAGCAGCGAACAGATCGAGATACACTTTCTGATAGAAAGGTACTTGTAGCGCCGGAGAGCGCAGATGTAAGGCGCCTCTTGTGCGAACCACGTGCACTACCCAGTGCACCAGCTCCTTACCGGGAGCCACTGGGCGGTCGTGGTATATCAAAGACAATTCCTTAGCCTTTTGGTTGTACCTGAAATTTCTTGCACAATTTGAATATGTAACGCGGCTCCACGTGGGCGCCAATGTAACGCGGGGTTTCACGTTAGAGCGCCAATGTAACGAGGGGATTCACGTTGGAGCGCCAATGTAACGAGCGCCCCACTTGGGCACCAATGTGACGAGGATGCAGCCCCACGAGGGACCGCCAGTGTAACGAGGACGCCGCACGTTGTGCGGCCGTAAGACGGGGCGCCGCGTGCAGGGCTCCGTTGTGTACGGACGCCTCACGTAGGGTGCCGATGTGAAGATGGCCCTCTTGTTGGAGTCACTGTTAGGGCGTTCATAAGGGCTAGCTGACAGGGACGGGGTCCCCTAAATAATAGAGCACGGACTCGTTCAAAAGTTTATTAGGCGTAGATACACATAGCTTTGTCACAGCAACACACTTAACACAAACAATTGATTAGAAGGGGTCCCACACACGGGACCCGGGGCTTCACTAACCCCGATACTAGAGCCTAGGTAGGTCTTCTTAGAGGAAGGCCTTACACCCGGAATAATGTAGGTAGCGTACCTACTGTGTCGCGCGAGTCAGCAGGGCTGACGGGGCGGCGAGCGGAAGCGAGCCGAACGCGAGCTCGCGCCGCCGAGGCCTAGACATGACTGTCCCTCGAGTCTCTTGCGCCGCGCTTTACTATATCTAACGCGGGCGCGGACGGCCTGCGGGGACGAGGGAGACGAGGCATACGACGCCTGTACCAGACGAGGTTTGTGAGTACGCCTCCTATTGGAGATCATGCGATTGGCGAGAGCCAATCACAGCGTTCTGGCGAATTCATGCCCATATTTGGTAATGAGAAGCGTTCGTTCCGTTACAAATACTATTATGACAAAAATTTGTTGATTGTAGGATAATGTAGGGTTAAGGAATTTCTAATTGGCGATTGAGATATGTATTTTTTGAATCTCGGGATTCTGACAAAGAATGGAGATATTGCTTGTTCATATTCTATAGAAACTATGCAAAAATGTCTACTGTTTTGTCAGGAACACAGTGATGATCTCAGAATATTAATTTATTAGGAGCCATCATAGGTAATCCTGTTAATTATTGTGTCTTATCTTTTATTTGTAATAATAAACCTATGGGACTATTTTCTCTTTTTAATTCTTCTAATGAAAAAGAGAATGAAAGTGCTTTCATCCTTTTTCAGCGATAAAGGAGAAGAGTATTTGGGCCGCGCAATGAGACGCGAACGATATCGTATTCTTTTTATTTTTATTAAATCAAGGTAGCGCTTGACCACTATCTCACCTGATGTGAGGTGCAGATGTGGCCGAAGGTGGACCACGTTTACCTAGTTTTGAAGACCCCGAGGTTGTAGTTCTGTGGGAACACAGAGGCAGGCAATGAGTTCCATTCCTTAGCAGTCCGAACAAGGAAGGTGGAACTGAAAGGCCACGAAGGGATGAAACCCCTGCCCACGTCTAGTGGTCCGCAAGTGGAACTAGTGATGCAAGGAAAATTACAGGGCAAACGTAGTTGACGCAGGAAAGACATCCTGGTTGAAGAATTTAAGAAAATGATTTGGTATGAGCCTCGCTTCTTGTTTCGTACAGTAGTTTCCAAGGTTAAGATAGCCATGACAGTCACCAACAGAGATGTGCACTTTAAGAAGAATTAATTAGGGACTCTATTCAAACTGAGGCTCCAGTTAATGGGCGTAAAATTATCCAATTAATTAAAAGAATATACCTATTATCACTAAGCATTGTTTCAATAGCAGGTTTCAAATCTTTGGCCAAATCAAACGTAAAATCAACTCTAAGTGCGTATCCTCTTGAAACAGCCTTATTGATGTTAAAAAATTGATCAATAAATACTGGCACTCCAATTATTGGTACTCCAAAGTGGATAGCTTCAGTAGACGATAAAAGTCCCGCGTGTGTAATGAAAAGTAAACACTTTGGATGCGCTGAAAAAATGTAAAAATAAGATAAAATCAATTAAGGGTCACAAATAAGATTTCTTTCCTATTATTACACAAATTTCTCAGAAATAATTACGTAACGCATATTTGAATATATTTTATGTTTCGTTGAATCTACATATTTTAGTAAAGCGTTGTTTATCATCCTTATCCATTTTAATTTACCTGCAATAATTAAGTGATGGTTATGTATAAGTATAATAACAAAATTATATTAATTTTTTTTTTATTAATTTAAAGTAGACAATAATGTAATAACTGGCATGCATGTATAGGTAAATGTAAAAATGTTTGTTTATTTTTGTGGGACTTAAAGAATTTTTTGTTATGATTTTGATTAATTTAATCAATTAAATAAATTTTCAAATAAATAATTAGCTAGAATTCAGCAACGGTACATAGAAAAAATGAAAAGACACACCAACCTTGCGTTCTGTTTAAAAGGCCAGAGTGAAGTGGTACAAGATAAATTATAAAAAAAGAACAAATGGAATATAAGTGAAGCTTTTAGACTTTTTTTTTTAAAAGTCAGAAGACGTACAGACGGTCCGCTTGATGGTAAGTGGCTACCATCGTCTATAACACAAGTAACGGCAAGGGATTGCTCACTTTGAATAGTATAAAGTACAAGATACTAGCACTGAGTTAGGCAGGGCCGCCTTTAACCTATTGATGGCGCTTTAGAATAATGACTATGATAGAGGATAAAATAGGCAAAATGAATTTTCTCAATCTCCATTACTACTCCACTTATAATTTTCAGAAAAATATTTATCGGTAGATAATAGTGATTATCGAATTATGATTTGACAGGAACTATGGGGCCTCATCGACGGCGGAGCCCTGGGCCCTGGGAAAAGAGGAGCCTAATACTAGATGGGGATAAAGAAATGGGTTCTGGCATTCTTTACTCACTTTACCTAAACACAGCAATTTAAGTGCTGCCTAATTTTGGACTGTAGAACGAAGTGCATTAGTATTACAATTAGTTAACTACTTATTACTAAATTAGACTATGAAATTGCAAATTTCTATCCCAGAATACATGAAGAGGACAATTAATATTGGTATTGACTTAAATCTCACCTAATATACTTTGCTGCGGTGCCCATTTAACTAATGACTGTTTGTTTTAGTTGTCCAAATATTTCCATCAAGCCCTCAGCTATTGACTTCGGCATGTCTTTACTTTTCAATACTGAACCCATACTGAAATAAATAACGCCGTGTTCAGCGTTATCCATTAAATTTTGTAGATCCTAAAAAAATATGCAAATATTTAGCTAATAATTATGCAAATGCGACTTAAATTCATACTATGTGAGGATAAGGGTCGACTCACATGAATCGTTGAACTGTGTACCTTTTAGGCTGGGTTGTACCATAACACTGGTTATAGTAAAGGTTGTCGACAAATTTGTCATTAACAATAACGCTGACTTTAACAGTTGCTGCAAAACGCGTTGCACCGGCACATTCGTAGGCTTAGTTAAAGTATAATGAGCTGTAATTTACCTCAGAATCTTTGTGGGAAATATTTTTGGATATTGCAACACTAGAAATACTCGAAATTTTGAGCTGTCATTTCTATAATTTGAATTAAAACGTTATTAACATATTTCACGTTTTTCACGTTTATGTTTAGTTTATTTAAAAAATATATTTGCACTTATTTTTCAATCTCATTCTGTAAGAAATGTATGGAAGTAGTTTTTTGAGATTTTTGACGTTTCTAGTACTCTAACCTCAGGTGGTCCCCATAGGGTCAATTGTAAGTAACAAAATCGATTAGCGCTATAAAAACAGTGAAAATTTAACTTTTTCCCGCTGACTGTACCATTTTTCCAAAATCTTTGAATGCTGATATCCTAAGGCTTTTTTATTCTAGCTACAGTGGTTTATGTAGCTGTCCTTACAGACCCGTCTCAAATTACCACCCCTGTATAGGTACTTTATGCATTACAGCATTTACAGCACGTGAGTAACTACACTTTATTTACAGCAACTGACTGACAGCTTTTTATTTGACATTAACTGACCACGTTTGAGCGGTTATGGTTACCGTCAACAATTTAACTTTTGTTAAATGGTGCAACCAACGTTGCCAGATTTTTTTTTGGCACAGCGGGATTTTGAAGCTGTTTGAGTAAAAAAAGCGGGATTTTTTCGTCGAAAGCGGGACATAGTAAAAAACGTATATAAACAGTAGTTTTTAAATACTTATCTTTTCATTTGAGCTTTAAATTATGTTTACATGACAATGTTAGCAAAAAATAGCTACGGAAAATGTATGTTAAAGAAAATACGTTACTTTAACAAAGTATGATTTACCCTATGGTTTAGGCAGTTGAGTGTTCAGGAGAATAACCATATTATATAATATAACTGAGTAAGAATTATTTATAAGAATTATTTAATCATATTTCTGTGAAGATTTAGTTTCTTTTAAAGTTTCCTTTTTTTTTAAATATAGATGTAGAACTCTGCACAGGATGAATAATTCTGCTTTCATTAAATTTACGGAGCATTTATTTCTGGCATCCTACCATTTTAAATTGATTTGGGGAAATTGATAATCCCCGAAAAGTGGGACTGAGCCTGTCCCGCGCGTATATTTCATTTTGATTTCAAAATTTGGCAACGCTGGGTGCATATCAGCCTTAGAGTATAGTAAATAAGTTCTAAGTATATTCTATCCCCATCATATATATCTTTCCGGTGTGAGCCGATCCTTAGGTTTTAGTTGATCTCTATTAGTACCCTAACTAAACCGACAGATTCTTGCAAATCATATTCATGGTTACTAAAAATAACATCTGATTATAAAAATAAAACGTTCTCACCTGCGGTAACGGTGCAGTCGGGGTCAAAATATGAAAGCCTCCGACGAATTTAAAATTCTGCGGTGTACTCGGATTATTGTTCGTCGCTAAATGGTCATTGGCTAAAGTCATAGACGCGTTGTAAATCAAATCTTCAAAGTCGGGTAGCGAAATGCCACGTTGCTTGCAAAGTGGTTCAAAAATTCTTCTATAAGCAGCCTCCACTTTAGGCAACGTACTGAACCTGCGTTGGAATGTTTCACGATGTATTTTATGCTCATTACATAAATGACTACAATTTAAAACGGTTGATCACGCCAAATATAATCTCGAAAATGGATGCAGAAAAGCGGACTGTATTTTATTGATGGTATGACACTGACCGGTCCCAAGTCTTCCAACAACGGCGAAGACAGCGGCGGAGCTCGCCACACACGAGTCCAGATGTTCCAGCACACTGCACACCTTTAAAGTTCACACGCGGATTGGCGCGAGCATTTGGGTTAATTACAAAAGCACATTGCTTTATTTTTGGGGGTTATAAATTCAAACCTTGCGTGGCAAAATCTGCGCTGTGGCGTTAGTACGACTTTTTTTTCCAGATTGGTTGCAGCAAAAAATGCATAGATAGTTAGGTATATGGAGAAATGGGAGGCAGCACGATTAAATAATTTGGCGTTACCAACGGTATTAAATTATATATAATCATTATATCTTCTCTATATATATAAAAATGAACCCCCATTTCCCTTGGTCACGGCATCACGCGTGAACGGGTAGACCGATTTTAATTCGGTTTTCACTAATGAAAAGAGGGATAAACTGGGAATGTTCATATATATAAAAAGTGCATTCCGGGCGAAGCTAGTATAATATAATTATATATTATTATTGATTAAATAATGTAAATTTTTTTATTTTATTTTTTATAAATGAATATTTTGCTCTTGGCCGTGCAGCAAAGACGAGGCCGAGGATGGAGCGAGTGTATCCAGACCTATCCGAGTGGCCCATGATCAGATATTTCTTTTAGTTTATTTATAAGGTGTAACACGTCAGTTTTTTTTAATTAATTTTGATTCTATTAGTCATCGAGTTTATACGCTTTAAAATGCTACAATTTCACAGCTTTGACAGGGAGAAGCCTCTTAAGAAAGAATTTTTAAAGCGTTTGTTCCGAAAAAGAGGGATGTAGTGTTTATTTTTGTTTTCTAGCAGGTAACGTTTCTAGTAATAAGGGCAATTTCTCACTGCTTACTGGAGGCTTAAAAGAACAAAGTTTTCTTCTGAACGAAAAGTAAGTAGTGAACAATAAGTGAAGTAGTGAAACATGTACCTTTTTATTGCAATCCAATACACTCGTGTCAATAGTCCCTCAACTCTTTGCATAAATGTGAGTGGTGGAATATTGTTCGATAAATAATCTGATGTATAAGCAGGACTTGTTGGCTCATCAATTAATCTCAGAAGCTGCCAATGTGCACCCATAGAGTACGACCAAATCAGAGGACAATTATACAAGGCTGATAACCTAGAAGTAATAGATATTTAGTAATAAAAGGAAAAAAAACTCAATCTAATATGAAAACAAATCGCTTATTGAATCTAATCGCTCATTTATTTAATATTAAAAAATAATAATAAGGAAACTGACACAAATGTTTTATCTATTCAAAACAAGAACTACATATTTGAGAATATTTTAAATTTTAATGTTTATACAAAACATTTCTGTAAAAGAAGGCTTTTGAACGATATAGTCAGAAGTACAGGGAATAACTTCTAATGTCATGGAACCACGGGTAATTAAAATTACACATGGACCCGGTAATGATCATTCCATTACCGGGTCTATGGGTAATTTTAATTACCCACCGGGATCACGGGTAACGTGAGTTTTGAAAAGGTGGACCTAAAACTTTTTTACGTTTCAGTGGTTATAAAATGTTGGATTACTCCTACACTGTGAACTAGATTGTTATATTCGTATTAATAGTAAAGGTCAAGTGGTTTAAATTTATAAAATAAACACAGGTTGATAAAAAGAAAAACTGAAAATTGCGTATATATTTTTCTTCAATATTCATTTTATTCCCTTTCCATTAACTATCGTCTAAATTTCTAAAATAATAAACTCTGACAGGATATTTTTAAAACGTACATTTTGGAGTTACCTTAAAACCCTTCAAGAATTTGGCATTTTACTTTCTTTCGTACTTATTTTCGCTTTTGGGAACATGACAAATTCGCACGGATCGAACTCCGTGAATAGGTTGACTGAAACTGAACGAAAAATGTAGTCAGATTTTTCGTCATTAAATCGCGAATCCTTTAAAAAAATGTAATATGTAAATAATTTGTCGATCAAAAGATTAATTATTACTTACCTAACTATCTAAAATAGCCATATATAGGTAAAAAATCAGCATAATATAACACTAATAAAGAAGTTCGCCTACAATCTAAGAAAAAAATTGACTTACGTACACTTACGTATTGTACGGTTCAAAGTACATTGTTTTGTGTTGCTTGAAAATGCCTAGTTAACAACCTACTTGGCGAACGCCGACCTTTTGGTACAAACTAAAATCAGTTGCAAATGTGCGCTCATAACATTAACTTATTTCATTGTGCGGTAACAATAACATTTTAAACATTATATCTCGTAATCCACATATAAGACCATCAACATACTTGTAGGGTTAAGGGCTTGCTCCTTACCCAAACACGTATCTTATTTTACTAAGGTTGACAATATAAAATATCTATGACGTTTTTATGGCGTTACTACCCAAAGATGTTGCATTAGTCTGTACCTAATCTGTACACTAATACAATTATCTTTGTTACTACCGATAAGTTCACTTTCAGCCTGGTTGGCCACCTCTGCAACAGACTAACGATGTCATACATAAAGAACAATGGTGGACTTCAATAGAAATTTTTGTTTACTTAAACTTTTCGCGTCTACAAATGAAAAATATGTAAAAGTATAGAGTTTTTATTACTGAACAAACTGGTTTTAGGTTTATTACTAAGCAAAGCCTGGAATTAAAGATATTTTAGTTTTAAGATTTTGAAGTTATGTAAAATAACACCTATTATTTGAATTAAAATATATATTTAGGGTATTTTAGATTAAAATAAACTAATTACTTAAAACTGAGTTCAGAATAAAATATTTTTAGGTAAATTCCTTGCTACGAGTATATATAGTGTTCTGTGGTATTATGTAGAATTTTAGTACCTTGTTAATTATCAGTAAATAGTACCTTTTAAATTTATCATTTACTCAAGACAAAATAGCCCATCTGGATTTAGGTATTCACGAAAAAATGTTATTTTAATATAATATGTGGACAAAGTCAATTGTTAGCGCCAAACTTAGAAGACATGGACCCGAAATTCACTATATACTTCCAATGACATGGTAAGTCAATTGTGTTTCTTTTAAAATTGATATTTATTTCCAGACTTAGATAGACCGTCAGTATAATTTGAAAATCCTTAGAAAATTTTGTATTTTCTCTTTATAATATTGATGACATTCAAAGACGCTTCAAAATTCTTTGAACAAAAGTTTCGCCATTTTTATTTTTAACAACCCTCGTAGATTATGTTTTGATGACACTAATTTAAATATTATTTCTTACAATAGCTCCACAAATTTAATAATTTAATAATTTTTGTCGCTTACCCACTGTACAATTCTTTTTCAAAGTAGTCAATTATTACTGCGTCGAAGTGTTCTTTTGTATCTTCTAGAAATTTAAGCAAATTTTCATTTTCGAGTGTTGTTATAGACACATTGACAATTGATTCTTCGAAATCCTTCACACTGTAACCTTGAAGTGGATTTGTCATTAAAAAGGTCAGGTTAACTTCTTGATCTGTAATATACGCAAGAATTTTTTTTACATTGTTTCCTTTTGCGTTTAGATAACCGAGAGCTGTGGCCGCGTCTTCGTACGCGCTGTAGTTCGTTTTTTGAAAATCGCACAGGAACGTTGTTGTTTTTTTCAGGATAAAAAGTATTCTATATGTTATTGAGTTGCCGAAATGGTAGAAGCAGGACCAATCTTGGGCAAGTTCTTCGAATCCTAGTATTGATTTGAAATAATTATGCCTAAAGAAAAACATGACGAGAATAGTAACAATCTTTCTAGACATTTCAAGTCCTTGACGATTTTCAAGTCGAGTGGTTACAGAAATAACGACTTGCAAACATGTCCTGTTTCGCTGAGTGAATAACGGAAGCCATAGACCATTTCCCTATATTTTCCCAATCCCTTATCACTTGCAGCATCTATGGCGTTGCTTGTGTTAATAGACGACGGTAGCCGCTAACCAAGAAGTGGACCGGTAGTCTGTATCACGACCTTTATTCCTCCCTCCCAATCCGCAGTATTGGGGAAATATGCGTTTAAAATAAAACATCAAGTGCGAGTTGAACTCGCGTGAAGAGGGTTCCGTACGATGTTACTTACTGTTACTAAGATCTTCCATTCGATATGTCACACGATGCAATTTTCAAATTTTTTTTTTTTTATTTTTCACCTTCCCCCCAAAAATGACCTCCCATATACAGATTTCATCTATTCACGTCACACGTGAATAGATATTGCGTTTGGGTCACAGAAATTGATATGTGTACCAAATTTCAACTTAATCGGTTTAGTAGATTCGGAGATAATTGAGTGTGACGGACGGACAGATATACACACGAGTGATCCTATAAGGGTTCCGTTTTTTTATTCGGACGTACGGAACCCTAAAAAGGCTTAAGAGCGTGCAGCGCGATCGAAAATCTTCGAATTGGAGTAGCGGTGACGGAACGCACACAAAAATAACTTTACAGATTAGGCTCAACACAGAGTAAAACATATTTTTACTAATTTTTTTTTTTTGGGAAAAATTAATGTAATAAATGATAATAGAATGTAATATATGTAAATAATAATTAGTTATGATTATAATATAACGTAATATTCAGCTGATCACTGTGTTTTGTTCATTTCTTATAAATAATTTTACCTATGTATACTTACCTGCATATCTGGAAAAGAATAAATAAAGTATGAAAGAAGAAATGAAAAACTGCAAAAAATAATAAAAGGTTTTTATTATTAAATTTGTGATGTTTGGTTGTCGTGGTATTATCGTTATTTTGTTAATTGTCGTTTATTTTTGACCTTATCTTTCGAGTGCTTTCAATATATAATCAGGCTCCTTAATTGCCATTTTTCTATCCAGTCTTTTTTCGTATGAAATATTTACGTATTGAATTTTTCCACTGTCTTAATTATCCGAGGATGTTTGAATTTCTGCTATTGGTAGCCTGAAATAAAATTAAACACTAAAAACGACAGAGAGCAAATTGTAAACACCGTTAGTTTATAATAAACATAACTGACGAATATTATGAAAGGAACATTGAATTTAAAATAAAACGCTTAAAAGTTGATAGTTTATAACCTCTCCGTTCCGAAATTGTCTACGAACATGCACTGTTCAGTACTTGGGTCTATCAATGAACAGTTTTACAAATTTAATGCGCGGTTTCAGTTTACAGTTTCGTTATAAACGGCTGTTATCAAAAGCAAAAAACCTAATCTAACCTAACCAATAAATGTTTGATTAGCTAAGAAACCTATTTGGTGACCAAGTACTAGACTAGGTCAACCAAAAAAAGTTGCTGACCAAATAAATATTTTGCTGAAAAAATATATATTCCTATTACAAACTAACATATGCAATGTTACCGGATAATAGCCTAATTGACAAAATTTGGAAATTAGTTTGAAACTATGGCTTAGCATCTATTTCACCCCAAAAATATATTATTTTAAAAAAATAGGTCTTTTACATTAGTATTTTGAGTTTTTAGAAATGAACTTGAAATTGACAGCGAAAAAGGCCAAGACTGTCATGGCGTCTTGAATGACGTCACACCTCGCGAAACAGCCGTGTTTGTTTATGACAGTCAATTGTGTTTTTTAATAAATAATGAATTCCTCGTATTATAAATACTGTATAGTGCCCCAATATAAAAGTTCAACGATAAAAACGCCAAACAAATTATTCATATACGTTCCAAACAATAAACAATAACAAATTGATGAAGTTAAGGTTATTACAGCTCTCAACAGCCACTATCAATACCTCGTTGTGAATCTTCAATGCCAGAGATCTAGATTCACAACAAAGAGATTCGAAGAGCACTACGGAGTCTTGACGTGAACAAAGCTAGTGGACCTGATGGCATACCTGCAAGGGTCCTGAAGGAATGTGGTCCTGAATTGTCTCCTGTACTTACACGCTTGTACTATCTCTCTCTCAGGACGAATACCGTGCCGGCATTTTGGAAGCTTGCCAATGTTCAACCAGTGCCTAAAAAGGGTAACCGTGCCAACCCCTGTAATTATCGACCAATCGCCATCACTTCTGTACTCTGTAAGGTTATGGAGAGAGTACTGAATAGTAAGCTGCTGACATATCTTGAAGTTAACGACCTGCTCAGTGATCGCCAATATGGATTTCGCCAGGGACGTTCAACCGGAGGTCTTCTGGTATATGTCACGCAATACTGGAGTGAAGCCATCGAGAAACATGGCGAGGCTCTCGCTGTGTCACTCGACATATCGAAGGTCTTTGAGAGGGTTTAGCATGCACGTTTACTTGGCAAGCTTCCTACATACGACATCCCCTCCGGTCTCTTTGTAGCTGGATTTCTGATTTCCTAAATGAACGGTCAATTCGAGTAGTCATTGATGGCTGCTCCTAGGACCTCATGGCAATTGATGCCGGTATTCCTCAGGGATCTGTTCTCTCTGCAACTCTTTTCCTGCTTCATATTAATGACTTACTTCTTCCAGGAGTAGTTGTATACGCAGATGACAATACGGTCATAGAGAGATATTTGTCCAGGATTCGTTGGGGGGCAATGGTTGAGCGAATTAACTGACCTTAAATCTTGTATGCCAATGGGGTGACAAGAATCTGGCTGATTTTAACGCCACCAAAACCCAAGCGTATTTGGTCTCTGCAAAAAGGAGCCCTTTCGACTTGGCTCCAACTTTCCTATGTGCATCCGTACCTGTGGCCAATGATCTTGAGCTTCTTGGTATGAAGTTGTGCTCAAATCTCAACTTCGGTAATTCTATCGAGTCCAAAGCCCAAACAGCGGCCAAAAAGTTGAGCATCCCAAATAGAGTGAAGCGATGCTTCACACTTGGACAGCTCCTCTCTTTATACAAGGCACAAGTCCGATCTTGCATGGAGTATTGCTGTCACCTTTGGGATGGCCCATCAAAATACCAACTTGCCGCACTCGACTCGGTGGATCGCAGAGCTAGGAGGCCCATTGGCGATGATACACTAATAAGAACTAAGCTGCAGAGCCTAGCACATCCCTTTCTTCTATCGGACGTACAGACGTACGGCTGGTTACCATCCTCACCTTGTCGAAATCCCTCTAATTCGGACCAAGCGCTTTAAAACATCTTTTGTGATGCGCACTGCTAAGGATTGGAACTCCCTGCCGGCGTCTGTATTTCCGAGCTCATATAACCCAAATCTTTTCAAGGTTCGAGTGAATGGGCATCTTCTGGGTGAGCTCGCTCCATCGTCGGCCTCATCCTTCCTACATGGATAGATGCTGGTCAAGAGCAAACTCATCTTTAATAAAAAAATAAAAATAAATAAAACTTTGTTTTCGCTTACCTCAAAGTCAGCGGTTTTGAGTCAATGTCAAATTAGAAAATAAACGTAATCACCATTTATTAATATTGTCAAGTTAAGTTTTTACTATCGTATTAATTGTATTTTTATATATTTATTGTCCTGATATCAGTGGCAAAAGAAATTCATCGTGTGATTTGGTAAAATAGCTTGAAATTTACAGACGCGCCACCATTTAATTGTAATTTAACAGGTGAAGTTGAATATATACAGATATAAACAAACAATTTTTTTACATTTTCTTGGCTTCTCAGCTCAATATTACAACATATTTTATATTGAAAATACTTTTTTTTTATTTAGAACAAACTTTAAAGTAAGAATACTTTCAAAAAGTAAATCTTTAAATGTTTTAAAAATTTTAGGTTGTAAAAGCATTCTAGTCACAAAAGTTATAAGATTGTGTCGACAAGTGTCGACGTGTATTTAACAACATGGTGGAACACATTTTTTGTTTCCACCGGTTCTCAAATTTTTATATAAAATACCATTTTCCATGGCGCTCATCAATGAGGGTTTGGCTCAGTTCATATCAGTTGTACCTAGTATATGGTTAAATGAAAATTCTGTCCAGTTTTGGTCAAGGGCAAGAAAAACCGGCGATCTTGAGACGGCTGATTCCACAGTAGGCAAATGCCACTCTCTGACTGGTAACTGCTAATTAAGTAAGACTTTGTTTGTTCTTCACATAATACTTAGATAGAAGTTTTACCATTGCGGAATTCCGATGAACAATAGTCGGTGTTCACTGCAAAAAATTGTCCAAGCATAACGGCGTCAATTTTGGGCAATATACTGCTGTTTGTTTTGTTAAATCCTGATTCCATGGCGAATTATACCTGTCTTTCAAGATTAAACTAAAAACGAACTGTATTAATTTAAAAATAATTGCTGAAAACTCGAAATAACCTGTTCACTTTATACGAAAATGCCAGCCACAACGTTTCGCGAGGTGTGACATCACGCTTCCATGCGCTTCTCTGATTGGTGTTTAATGTCACATAATTAAACGCCTCATTTTGTCGATTTTGTTTACTAATTATCATGGTTAATCATTAGAAATTCTAAGCCATCCGATTTATTCTCAGTGGAAACAAGCCTGTATTTATCTGTATGCATTTGCATGTTCTGCGTTCGCACTACTCTGTACGGAATTCGACTCAACTGCAATATTTTATTTTGCATGTCCAGATTTTCTTATTTGCCTGAAAGTGTAACCAATGACACGATTAATTTTATTAAGTATGCAAATTAGAAAAAAAAAAACAGACAATTACGTTCTCCGATAAAAATACTTCCAAATAGAAGTCTACTTACCACATTATAGCAGCATTCTTAGGATAATTTTTTTATTTAGTCACTTAGATAATGATTATTTTTCTGTTTACCCATCCTTCACTTTCAAAAAACACTTAAACATGTGTAAAATGTAAATACAAAATTTATAACACAGCTGACTTGACATTGACCTCATGGCGTCATGTCATACGACAAATAAGTGCGCCTAGTGATTTTATTAGAGCAATATTTTTTTGTTTGGAAATCCATCAGGCGTTTGGGTTAAATATTGAAAAGTCTTAATATTTTCATATTTATAATTTTATAATGAATATTAAGAAGGGGGGGATCTGCGGAATATCAATACAAACATTTTCATGTGAGAATTAGTGCTTCATGCGTAAAATTTAAGAAGTATTCGAAGAAATAAATTTTTAGAAGTCGTTCCGTTTATGTATTTTTTATTAATTTTAAATGTATTTGTTTCAAATTTCAACAAGGCGGTGACCTTGTGCAAGGATCAGGCTAACCTACAAAAGTTACTTTAATGTATTTAACTAATTCAGCGCATAGTACTAGTCACTTAAAAATGAGTAAATTTCCAGAATTTTGTGCAGTATCCTCTTAAGAGGATACTGCACAAAATTCTGGAAATTTACTCATTTTTAAGTGACTAGTACTATGCGCTGAATTAGTTAAATACATTAAAGTAACTTTTGTAGGTTAGCCTGATCCTTGCACAAGGTCACCGCCTTGTTGAAATTTGAAACAAATACATTTAAAATTAATAAAAAATACTTAAACGGAACGACTTCTAAAAATTTATTTCTTCGAATACTTCTTAAATTTTACGCATGAAGCACTAATTCTCACATGAAAATGTTTGTATTGATATTCCGCAGATCCCCCCCTTCTTAATATTCATTATAAAATTATAAATATGAAAATATTAAGACTTTTCAATATTTAACCCAAACGCCTGATGGTTTTCCAAACAAAAAAAATTGCTCTAATAAAATCACTAGGCGCACTTATTTGTCGTATGACATGACGCCATGAGGTCAATGTCAAGTCAGCTGTGTTATAAATTTTGTATTTACATTTTACACATGTTTAAGTGTTTTTTGAAAGTGAAGGATGGGTAAACGGAAAAATAATCATTATCTAAGTGACTAAATAAAAAATTTATCCTAAGAATGCTGCTATAATGTGGTAAGTAGACTTCTATTTGGAAGTATTTTTATCGGAGAACGTAATTGTCTGTTTTTTTTTTCTAATTTGCATACTTAATAAAATTAATCATGTCATTGGTTACACTTTCAGGCAAATAAGAAAATCTGGACATGCAAAATAAAATATTGCAGTTGAGTCGAATTCTGTACAGAGTAGTGCGAACGCAGAACATGCAAATGCATACAGGTAAATACAGGCTTGTTTCCACTGAGAATAAATCGGATGGCTTAGAATTTCTAATGATTAACCATGATAATTAGTAAACAAAAAACAACTTTTCTATTAAAATAATAAAAGATTAATAATATTTTTGGAAAATAAAATCGACAAAATGAGGCGTTTAATTATGTGACATTAAACACCAATCAGAGAAGCGCATGGAAGCGTGATGTCACACCTCGCGAAACGTTGTGGCTGTCATTTTCGTATAAAGTGAACAGGTTATTTCGAGTTTTCAGCAATTATTTTTAAATTAATACAGTTCGTTTTTAGTTTAATCTTGAAAGACAGGTATAATTCGCCATGGAATCAGGATTTAACAAAACAAACAGCAGTATATTGCCCAAAATTGACGCCGTTATGCTTGGACAATTTTTTGCAGTGAACACCGACTATTGTTCATCGGAATTCCGCAATGGTAAAACTTCTATCTAAGTATTATGTGAAGAAC
Source organism: Bembecia ichneumoniformis (assembly GCA_910589475.2). Taxonomy (NCBI): domain Eukaryota; kingdom Metazoa; phylum Arthropoda; class Insecta; order Lepidoptera; family Sesiidae; genus Bembecia; species Bembecia ichneumoniformis. Next base: position 12,664,545 of record OU342539.1, on the reverse strand, counting down.
AAACAAAGTCTTACTTAATTAGCAGTTACCAGTCAGAGAGTGGCATTTGCCTACTGTGGAATCAGCCGTCTCAAGATCGCCGGTTTTTCTTGCCCTTGACCAAAACTGGACAGAATTTTCATTTAACCATATACTAGGTACAACTGATATGAACTGAGCCAAACCCTCATTGATGAGCGCCATGGAAAATGGTATTTTATATAAAAATTTGAGAACCGGTGGAAACAAAAAATGTGTTCCACCATGTTGTTAAATACACGTCGACACTTGTCGACACAATCTTATAACTTTTGTGACTAGAATGCTTTTACAACCTAAAATTTTTAAAACATTTAAAGATTTACTTTTTGAAAGTATTCTTACTTTAAAGTTTGTTCTAAATAAAAAAAAAGTATTTTCAATATAAAATATGTTGTAATATTGAGCTGAGAAGCCAAGAAAATGTAAAAAAATTGTTTGTTTATATCTGTATATATTCAACTTCACCTGTTAAATTACAATTAAATGTTGGCGCGTCTGTAAATTTCAAGCTATTTTACCAAATCACACGATGAATTTCTTTTGCCACTGATATCAGGACAATAAATATATAAAAATACAATTAATACGATAGTAAAAACTTAACTTGACAATATTAATAAATGGTGATTACGTTTATTTTCTAATTTGACATTGACTCAAAACCGCTGACTTTGAGGTAAGCGAATACAAAGTTTTATTTTTTTTTATTTTTTTATTAAAGATGAGTTTGCTCTTGACCAGCATCTATCCATGTAGGAAGGATGAGGCCGACGATGGAGCGAGCTCACCCAGAAGATGCCCATTCACTCGAACCTTGAAAAGATTTGGGTTATATGAGCTCGGAAATACAGACGCCGGCAGGGAGTTCCAATCCTTAGCAGTGCGCATCACAAAAGATGTTTTAAAGCGCTTGGTCTGAATTAGAGGGATTTCGACAAGGTGAGGATGGTAACCAGCCGTACGTCTGTACGTCCGATAGAAGAAAGGGATGTGCTAGGCTCTGCAGCTTCGTTCTTATTAGTGTATCATCGCCAATGGGCCTCCTAGCTCTGCGATCCACCGAGTCGAGTGCGGCAAGTTGGTATTTTGATGGGCCATCCCAAAGGTGACAGCAATACTCCATGCAAGATCGGACTTGTGCCTTGTATAAAGAGAGGAGCTGTCCAAGTGTGAAGCATCGCTTCACTCTATTTGGGATGCTCAACTTTTTGGCCGCTGTTTGGGCTTTGGACTCGATAGAATTACCGAAGTTGAGATTTGAGCACAACTTCATACCAAGGAGCTCAAGATCATTGGCCACAGGTACGGATGCACATAGGAAAGCTGGAGCCAAGTCGAAAGGGCTCCTTTTTGCAGAGACCAAATACGCTTGGGTTTTGGTGGCGTTAAAATCAGCCAGATTCTTGTCACCCCATTGGCATACAAGATTTAAGGTTCAGTTAATTCGCTCAACCATTGCCCCCCAACGAATCCTGGACAAATATCTCTCTATGACCGTATTGTCATCTGCGTATACAACTACTCCTGGAAGAAGTAAGTCATTAATATGAAGCAGGAAAAGAGTTGCAGAGAGAACAGATCCCTGAGGAATACCGGCATCAATTGCCATGAGGTCCTAGGAGCAGCCATCAATGACTACTCGAATTGACCGTTCATTTAGGAAATCAGAAATCCAGCTACAAAGAGACCGGAGGGGATGCCGTATGTAGGAAGCTTGCCAAGTAAACGTGCATGCTAAACCCTCTCAAAGACCTTCGATATGTCGAGTGACACAGCGAGAGCCTCGCCATGTTTCTCGATGGCTTCACTCCAGTATTGCGTGACATATACCAGAAGACCTCCCGTTGAACGTCCCTGGCGAAATCCATATTGGCGATCACTGAGCAGGTCGTTAACTTCAAGATATGTCAGCAGCTTACTATTCAGTACTCTCTCTATAACCTTACAGAGTACAGAAGTGATGGCGATTGGTCGATAATTACAGGGGTTGGCACGGTTACCCTTTTTAGGCACTGGTTGAACATTGGCAAGCTTCCAAAATGCCGGCACGGTATTCGTCCTGAGAGAGAGATAGTACAAGCGTGTAAGTACAGGAGACAATTCAGGACCACATTCCTTCAGGACCCTTGCAGGTATGCCATCAGGTCCACTAGCTTTGTTCACGTCAAGACTCCGTAGTGCTCTTCGAATCTCTTTGTTGTGAATCTAGATCTCTGGCATTGAAGATTCACAACGAGGTATTGATAGTGGCTGTTGAGAGCTGTAATAACCTTAACTTCATCAATTTGTTATTGTTTATTGTTTGGAACGTATATGAATAATTTGTTTGGCGTTTTTATCGTTGAACTTTTATATTGGGGCACTATACAGTATTTATAATACGAGGAATTCATTATTTATTAAAAAACACAATTGACTGTCATAAACAAACACGGCTGTTTCGCGAGGTGTGACGTCATTCAAGACGCCATGACAGTCTTGGCCTTTTTCGCTGTCAATTTCAAGTTCATTTCTAAAAACCCAAAATACTAATGTAAAAGACCTATTTTTTTAAAATAATATATTTTTGGGGTGAAATAGATGCTAAGCTTCAAACTAGTTTCAAACTAATTTCCAAATTTTGTCAATTAGGCTATTATCCGGTAACGTTGCATATGTTAGTTTGTAATAGGAATATATATTTTTTCAGCAAAATATTTATTTGGTCAGCAACTTTTTTTGGTTGACCTAGTCTAGTACTTGGTCACCAAATAGGTTTCTTAGCTAATTAAACATTTATTGGTTAGGTTAGATTAGGTTTTTTGCTTTTGATAACAGCCGTTTATAACGAAACTGTAAACTGAAACCGCGCATTCAATTTTAAAACTGTTCATTGATAGACCCAAGTACTGAACAGTGCATGTTCGTAGACAATTTCGGAACGGAGAGGTTATAAACTATCAACTTTTAAGCGTTTTATTTTAAATTCAATGTTCCTTTCATAATATTCGTCAGTTATGTTTATTATAAACTAACGGTGTTTACAATTTGCTCTCTGTCGTTTTTAGTGTTTAATTTTATTTCAGGCTACCAATAGCAGAAATTCAAACATCCTCGGATAATCAAGACAGTGGAAAAATTCAATACGTAAATATTTCATACGAAAAAAGACTGGATAGAAAAATGGCAATTAAGGAGCCTGATTATATATTGAAAGCACTCGAAAGATAAGGTCAAAAATAAACGACAATTAACAAAATAACGATAATACCACGACAACAAAACATCACAAATTTAATAATAAAAACTTTTTATTATTTTTTGCAGTTTTTCATTTCTTCTTTCATACTTTATTTATTCTTTTCCAGATATGCAGGTAAGTATACATAGGTAAAATTATTTATAAGAAATGAACAAAACACAGTGATCAGCTGAATATTACGTTATATTATAATAATAACTAATTATTATTTACATATATTACATTCTATTATCATTTATTACATTAATTTTTCCCAAAAAAAAAATTAGTAAAAATATGTTTTACTCTGTGTTGAGCCTAATCTGTAAAGTTATTTTTGTGTGCGTTCCGTCACCGCTACTCCAATTCGAAGATTTTCGATCGCGCTGCACGCTCTTAAATATATTTTTTTAATCAACATTTTTGGTTTAGAATTATGTCTACGTAAATATTTTTTAATATTATTTCTTTTTCGTTAATTGTGGGAAATTTAAAAATACGGTCAGTTCGAACGTGACATCAAAGACATTTAGATGGTTGTGATTTTTAACATTTGATTGTTATTGTAGACTGTAACGTCATCACGACAAGCGCGCCAAAAGGGCGGATGTATAAAGTGCCCGTAAGTAGCTGTTAGTTAATTAATGTTTTTTTGTTACTAAATATCTGTTTTTTGGCCCTGAATATTTTTTTACGGTTATATAACGATATAACCTATCGTTTGAAAATATTAAAAAATATAATCCGTATTGGCTTCAAATTGTTAGAAAGATTAAATGCTGTTTTAAGTGAATAAAAATTTAATTATTATCAAAGATCAATTCGAATTGAATATTTTAGTATGGTTAATAATATGGATGGCATAAGTGTGACAGTTGCGATCTAACAATTCATATTACTTACTCTCAAATGTTTTCATGATGTTACTGATATCAATTTGTCTTAGATCCTTGTGAGACGTGTTTTTTACTGGAAATAATGTAATGTATGTAACCTGTGGATTAAAATAAATTTTTTAACTCTTATAGCAATGAAACAAATCCCCTATATATGTCCCTTTTAATCTATTTAAAAGATCCATTAATGGATTTTTGTGTACTTACATGTCCGCTTTAATCCATTATTTGAGAATGTTTACAAAATGGATTTTTTTAGGGCAAACGAGCGTCAAAAGATATATTATTGGGTTAGTGATACACCAAACCTATAGACTTTTTCCTCTGTCCACTAAAATTTATTCAAAAGATCCACAACGATCCATATCCACCGAGCTTAGTATACACCCCTAAAACTATCATCATCTCTCCGCCTCTCATTTAGTTATATTTTTTACAACACACATCCGATGAAATTGCTCAATCTACCAATTTATAAATTTGCAGACAGAACTAATGTTGATAAAGGTTGAGAAATTGTAATTGAATAACTTGGTAGTTACAGGGGACAGGAAGTCTTAAATTCTGCAACCCGTTTGGCTGCAGTAACTACCGTCTTACAGAAGACCAACGTAGAAATGTGTTTCGACGAGGGAGTAAAGGTTCCAGACCCCATTTCGCTATTCACTGCCCATAATAATAATAATAATAACCGGCAGCCCTAACCACCGGTAGCTTGGGCCTTGCCCCGCTACTAGTGGACACCTAATTTTAAGTTTTTTATAATATTTATTGTTTTTATATACATATATATTGTAAAAAATTTAAAATTAAGAAAGAAAATAAATAAATGAATAATAATAATAATAATAATAATAATAATTATCCTAGGATTATCCATCAACAACTTGCTCTAAAATACAATCTTGTCGAATCAGAGGTACCGTACTACAGGTATGTGCCCGACTCAGTTCTCGATAATGGCCATATCACGTTGTATTGGGATCGATCTATTATCACTGACAGAACTATTGTTGCTAATAAGCCTGACATAGTGATAATAGATCGAGTAGAGCGCCGTGCAATGATAGTTGACATCACTGTCCCTCATGACGAGAATCTCGTGAAGGCAGAAAAAGACAAACAAGTAAAGTATTTGGACTTGGCCCACGAGATGGTCGACATGTGGGATATTGATTCAACTGTTATTGTTCCGATAGTCGTATCCGTTCACGGACTAATTGCCAAGAGCCTCGACCAACACCTTAAGAAGCTTGCGTTAGACGGCTGGATCAAGGGCTTGATGCAGAAGGCGGTTCTCCTCGACACGGCTCGCATTGTGAGGAGATTCCTCTCTTTGGAGCCCTAACCACCGGTAGCTTGGTCCCTGTACCCGATACCGGTGGACCACTATTTTTTATATTTTTAAATGTATTATTTTTTTTTTAGATATATTTAAAAATATAATTTATATGTTTATTAGTTAAATAAAGAGAATAATAATAAAAGCCTTTATTAACAATCTTACATGTTACATTTCATCTTATAACTAATACATGTTTGTTTATAACAACGTAATTACATTTTTTTTTTTTAATATTTTATTAGACACCGGTTTCTTGACTGTCTTGCTCTTTGGCATAGGCCTCCCCAAGTGTTCTCCACAACGATCTATCCCTTGCTATCCTCGTCCAGCATGGTCCTGCTACCTCCTTGATATCATCCTCCCATCTTCGATGTTGCCTGCCTTTACCTCTCTTTTTATATCTAGGGCACCATTCCGTCACTTCGTTTGTCCACTTTTCTATCTTACTTCTTGTTATGTGTCCTGCCCATTTCCATTTCAGTTGTTTGATTTGGTATTTTATATCTATAATTTTGGTTTGTTTCCTTATTGTTTTTAACCCAATTTTGTCCTTTAATTTTATGTTGAGTATACTTCTTTCCATTCGGTGTTGGCAGGTTTCTAGTGATTTGATATTTTTCTTTGTACAACTCCATGTCTGACATCCGTAGGTCATGCTTGGTAGGATGCATGTATTATATATTTTCTTCTTCCCTTCTATTGGTATATCCGAGTTTTTCATTATGTCTTTCAGAGCCCAGTATCTCTTCCATCCTAGGTTTATTCTATTTTGAATTTCTTTTGTTGTAATGTCTGTTGGAGATATTATTTGGCCTAAGTTAGTATATTCGTTCACATATCCCAGTTCAGCAGCATTTTCAGGTTTAATGGGAGTTTTGACATAATTTGTCATTAACTTTGTTTTGCTGGTATTTATTGATAGTCCTACCTTTTCACTTTCATTTATCAGTTGTTCAATCATAACCTTCAGAATGTTTGGATCACCACATATTAATACAAGATCATCTGCGAATCTCAAATGGTTTAGTAAAATTCCATTAACATTTATACCATATTCCTCCCATTCTAGTTGACGAAATATATGTTCTAGGGTTGCTAAGAACAGTTTGGGTGATAAGGGATCTCCCTGTCTAACTCCCTTCCTAATGGGGAAACATTCTCCTACCTTTTCTGTGCGTATTTTAGCTGTCATATTTATGTATATGTTCTTTATTATATTAATGTATTTACTGTGGACTCGTTGTGCTGTAAGCGCCTCCCATATTTTCTCATGTTTCAGCGAATCAAATGCTTTATTGTAGTCTATGAATGCTAAGTAGTAGTTTATTCTGTATTCGTTGCATTTCTGCATCATTTGTTTGATGGTATGGATGTGGTCGATGGTTGAAAAACCACTTCGAAACCCTGCCTGTTCTTTCGGCTGATTCTCGTCTATGGTCTTTGTTATCCGGTCCAGTATTATCTTGGAGAAAATTTTACATTAGCGAAATGGGTCTGTAGTTCGATATATCATCTGTTCTCCCTTTCTTGTGAAGTAAAATTATTGTAGATGTAGTCCATTGTAGAGGTATATATTCGGTTCTTAAAATTTCATTAAAAAGGTTTGTTAGTGTGTCCAAGATAGTTTCTGATACTCCTTTTAAAAGTTCATTGGAGATGTTGTCTTCGCCGGGTGCTTTTCCGCTTTTCTGTGATTTGATGGCTTTAATAACTTCGTCTTTCAATATATTAGGAACTGTTTCTACTTCGGTGCTCATAACTGTTTGGCTGCATGTAGTTAATGTACTTAGTTCGTCGTGATAAAGATCCCGATAGAAATCAGTTGCTGTATTTAATATTTCGCTTCGTTTAGAGTTATGTTTTTGAGATTTGTGATGTGTTACGTTTGTGATCCAGTTTGTGTTGTCTTGCAGTTCTTTCCAAGCACTCTTGACTCCACCAAATTTTGTTATGTTTAGTTGTATTAACTTAGTTTTTTGTGTATGTCTATATTGTCTTATTTCGGTGTATATTTCTTTACTTATTTTGATTATGCTTTGTTTATTATTTTTCCTGTCCTTAAATAAAAGTGCTCTTTGTTTTATTAATCTTCTTGCTTCAGATCCTATTCTATCTTTAATTGGTTTGTCTTTTTCTAGGGTTTTATTAACACCTTTTATTTCTTCTTCTAAGGTATCATATTTCTCTTGGACTGTTCTTAGTTCACTTATTGGTAATAATTTAGTTTTTAGAGACTCTAAAACATCGCTTGGTAATGGTAGCGTGATGGGTTGTTTAGTATTTTTTATATGTTTCCTAGAATTTTTAGATTCCTGAAGGTACAATTGACCTCGAAGCAATCTGTGATCGGTAAAATAGTCAAAATTGTTGAGAACTTCCACGTTTAAGAAAAGCTTTGGTTTATTTGTAGTTATGAAATCTATCTCGTTTCTTATTTTGCCGTTGGGAGATTCCCACGTCCATTTCCTTTTTTGTTTTCTTTTATAAAAGGTATTCATAATGTATAAGTTATTTTCTAACGCGTAGTTTACTAATCTTTGTCCATTATCATTTCGGTTGCCCGTTGTATAGGATCCAAGTATTTTTCCTTCATTCTTTCCTCGTTGGCCAATTTGGCTATTAAAATCTCCCATCACAATAACGGTGTTATACAGGGTCTCCATTGTCTCATTTAGGTTTTCGTAAAAGCTGTTTTTAACTTCCTTTTTCGCAACCTCAGTAGGAGCGTATACTTGGACTATTGATGTGGGATGTTTGTAACCAGGAAGTTTAATGTTTAAGACCGCTATCCTATCTGAAACTCCTTTAAATTCTATTATGTTATTTTTCAGATATTTTTTGACTAAAAATCCTACGCCGTATATTCCTGGTATTTCATTTTTATAAAATAGTATGTATTCCTTATGCTCTTCAATATTTTCTTTCGATCTCCGTACATCACTGACACCAACAATATCCCAAATAATGTTGTTCAATGCTTGTTCAAGTTCTGTTAAACATTCTTTTGACTTTAATGATCTTGTATTCAATGTTGCTATATGGAGCCTCCTTTTCTTGTTGTTAGTTTTTGTCTTGTTTTCCATTTCTAATGTAGTATTTTGGGGGGTTTGGTCGATAACCCCGCGGTGACCAACCGTATTGGGGTTTTCCTTGTTTTTCCTTTTGTTCTTGCCTTTATATTTTGTTTTGATTTCGTTACCGGTGTCTGACATTTCCTATGCGCTATGTTGTTGGGATGATTTTTCAGTCCAAGACGCAGATCTTGCCCTCATGTACTCAAACGCATTTGTTTTATGAAGTTTAAAGGGTGCAGCAATATTTTTAGATCCACTGGAGGATGATGTGCTTATGCTGCCTGGTGATGTCGAGGTCTCTCTCTTTCTTTTTTCTGTATCTAGTGTTGCTTTTATAATTATTTTATTGTTTCGAATGAATGCATCCTTTCCATTTTGTTTTTCTTGTTTGAGTTTTTCCTGTAGGTTCTTTCGCATTTCCATTGTTTCTTTCGAAAAATCTTCAGTAATGTAAGTTTCTTTCGGCATTTTCATTTTACTTTTCAGTATTATTAATTTCTTTTGGAATGATACGAAAGATATAAGTATTGGCCTTACTTTACCTTCTCCTTGCTTTTTTCCTAATCTATAATAGTTATTTATATCGTAAATATTTATGTCGGTGTCTAGTTTTTTCAGTATTTCTTTGATTAGGTTGAATAATTCTTGGTGGTTCTTTTCTGTTTCTTTTATACCATGTAGTAGCAAGTTATTTTTCCTATTTTTTTCTTCTAGATATTTTACTTTTTCTTCTAATCTTTGTACCTTGTTTTTCAAATATTTGTTTTCTTCCAGAAATGGTTGTAGTTTCTCATCTATATTGTGCATGATGGTTTCATTTACGCTCTTTGTTATAGCTGCGGTTTGTTGCTCAAGTTCAGTTTTCATCATCTTAAACAGCTGAGCCATCTCTTGTGACATTCCCGTAGAACTCATGTTGTAAAAACAAAACGTTTTATCCTGCGTGTATTGGAACGTATTTTTACCCGTTGAGCTATCAACACTGGGTGACGTTTCCCACTGACAAATGTCACTGTCAAACAACTTTTATGTTGTCACTTGATGATGAAATATTTCTACCCTCAATTCTTATGGAATTTAATTGGTGGTTTTATCGGTTTATTTTCTAATTTTTGTGTACCTTTTTGTAATGTCCGAATGTAATGTCCTTTTTTGTAATGTCGTAATGTCCTTATTGATGAAGAATTTTGAAGTTTTCGGCCGATATTGGTTAATTTTCACTGTGATTGCAATTAAATAACTGGGAGCACTTTTCGTACACTGTTGTCGCTTTGACATCCGGAAACGGGATTCACTGCCCATACCTTGTCTTTAATCATGTTAAGGTAACTATCGGCTAGCCTATCGACCTTACTTAAAAAGTAAAAGCAGACCCCAATCTAATTTCGTAAAAAGAAATCTATTCTCAATTTCTATCTATACCGAAGTGATAGTGGAATGAAGAACGGTACCTACACGTACTTACAAAAAGATACTTATTATTTATTATTTTATTATTTATTTATTATTTATTGATCGAATTGGCTTTTAATGCCATCCAAATGAGAGTAGAGCAAAATTAGCCTTGGCCGAAGGAGTGCTGGAACACACCCCCGGACTCCAAAAAAGCGGAGATGTGTACGAAGGCCTTCAAAGACATATCCGCCGCAGGCCGTCGTCGCCGGCTTATATCATAATTTACCATACAAATAGTTTACGATGGAGTGAGCGATTTTGTACCACATGTGTTAGGACACAGTATTTATTTACTACCAAAATGAATTACTAACGTAGGTTGGACAAATATTTTTCATAAAGGGCAACCCACTGTAGCTTTGTGTAGTGGTGAAAGCGTGAGCGACAAATTCGGAAACTTTTTAGTTTTTTTATATAAATTATTTTTGTTAAGTGTTAAATATCTGTTAAATATCCGACTGTGCTGCTGACACTAAGGGAAGACAGGTTGCATTTTTTTTAAAATATTGTTATGACTTACCATGGAACGTTCTAGAAAAGCGTTCTCGTCTGTCAAGAAATCTCGAAAGTTCCACCCTAGAATAGAAGTCACGCCACTCTCCGGTTATTGTCAAGGGAAATTGGTCCTTATGTACACAACATAGAGTTCATATTCAACAGAAATAGCGTTCCCGAACTTTCAATTACCTTGTTTACAATACTTGTTTATTTGTATTTGTTTATTGTTTGTTTGTAATTCGAGATAGATCTAGACGATTGACGGCGAATATAAATAGGGGAGTGGCAAAGTGGCACACACAGTTGAGCTCTGCGATTCGAAAGCGATTCTTCGGAACTCTCCTGCGACAGTAAACCAGGGTGACTTTTGACAAATTTAACGGTTTTATCGAACAAGTTTAACCCTATTGGAAGTCATCTTGGTTTGTGGCAATAAATAGTTTATTTTCGCCCTTACACGGCAGTTTGACTCACCCCACACGTAACAATATTATAATACTAACGTTTGCTTATTAATGTCAATTAATCGGTAAATCAACTCTTGGCGTATTGGTGGTTATTTTCTCCAATGTAAAGCGATAAAATTATCATAAATGTAATTTTGTACAAATCTATTGGAAAATTGTTTTATTGAAGACCGTACGCCTACCCCCTTCTTTATACATGGTTCTAAATGCCACATTATGGATTCTTTCGTCTTGCCCGATCCATACAGTTGAAAATATTTTTTTCTAACACATCTCCTCTCCGCTCATCTCGTCTCCGCATTGGTGGAGTCCGGGCCTAATAGAAATAATCAAAATTGTTTCACTCACTTCATGGCCAGCATTAAGGAGATGTCTCACAACCCCTTCACCTAAAATACCGACACTTTTAACTGGCATTGGATAAAACACTAATATTTCATAAGATTTCACACAACACAATGCAAAAACTAATAACAATAATATTTTTGAGTACATTTTACTGCATTCATTCGAACACTTTTGAAATACGATTTCCATTTGTTATCATTGTTATCAAGATTATAATGTTTAATGTTTGTTATCATCTCAAATTACGTAATTGCGATAAGAAAATTGGGTAATAGAAAATGTATTTAGGCTCGTCAGTTCGAACCCGTACATATATGCTGGGTATCAATTCACTGAGATAATATATGTATTTTTTAATATAAATGTTTATAATAATGTGTATTTTAAATTTTCAAATAAAAATATATTTTTCATACTTAAATTTTAGCTGGCTATTATCTACCTACAGATTAGCCGCTAATTCGCTTTACGACATACTCGCTGTAAGCCAGATCGCTTAAAGACAGAAGACTTCTATCCCTAAGCTGGTCGAAGGCAGTAAAAAAAGCAGTTGATTCATTAATATGAAAGATTGCAGAAATCTCGTAAATTAGCCTTGTGTTAGAATTTAACATAATTAAGGCGAATTCTGTGCGAGTGTCGCACTGGCAGCCGAGACACCGTCATCTGGTGGGGAGAAGAAAAAAAAACAGAGGCGTTCGAGCAGAGAGGTTGTCGTATATCCGCGCATCTTATTTAGAGAATTGTTATAATTGTGAAAATATGAGTCTGGGATTACAAGATACCTACTTGTGCACAGTGTAAAGGAGTTTTCAATAATGTATCCCGAAGCAAAAAGATTCCAATACCCAAGTATTGGAATCTTATACTGATCTAATACTGGTATATTAGGAACTTTATCTTTTTTTATAAATCCACGCTTTATCTTTTTTTATAAACGAAATCCTCCTAACCGCTTTTATTTATTGGTGTGTTTTTGTATATGTCCCTGGATATTTTCATAATTGGACTCGATAGGTGGCGCTGCTACCTATCGATCACAGAAGCTCGGGCTGTCTGCCATGTCACTAGCTACATAAACAATTCAAAGTTCGTTTGTTCAAAACTTATCCATCGTATCTTATCCATCACCACGAATTTTTGCATATACAACGTTTTTAGTTAGATGTACAGAAAGGACAGTTAATTTTCATCCCGATGAAAGTTAGTGTTGTTCTCGGGGAATAATTAAAAAGAAATATATTATGAGCAATAAAGATTGAAAACATGTATACGCCTTAAAAGAAGGGTCGCGGTCGCGAAGTCGCTGGCTAAGCTAGTTTGCTGTGATTATAACTTGTAAATAAGAAATAACTTTTAAAGGTCTTACATGAAATTTATTTAAATTTATAACAGTCGTCTGACCGATTTTATTTTTATATACCTAGGGAATTATTTATCGTCTTTAGTCGGAAACCTCTTATTAACATAATAATAAGAGCAAAGTTTGCGTTTAGAATGCAATTACTGCATTATAAGAGCTGTCTTTATTATTAAATTTAATAAGTAGTAGGGAAGTAGGTGTTTTTAAATTTCTTATTGGAAAATTATGGCAAAGACCTGACAATTTTTGCAAAAAATGACCATTTTTGCATGACAAAATTTTAAAGCCTATTATTTCTTACTTACACACGCGTTATAAGGCAGTATGTTACTAATTATCAGTCGTTATTTAAAAACTTATTAAAAAAGTACAACAAAGCTTAGTAAAAGATACGTTAACTGAGAACATCGTCAGTGACCATTTAGATGTGAAAATTAATGACTTTTAGACATGTTTTTGTTCAGAATATTTTTTTTATGTTTTATCTAGATCTAATATTACCGGTGCGCATAACTTATTGCATATTAAACATTTCGATATCTGTAATATTCAATACGACTTTTTCCTTGGGAAGACAATTCGGACGAAACGGTGGAATTAACCACATACATTAGAATGGATAACACGCAACATCTCAGTAGCTGAACTCTAGTTGGGATCTTCAGGGATAGGTTACAGAGAAGGTCGGTTCATGAAAGTTCTGCTCGTCTTTATTATAGTAATATAACTATAGCAACCATAATTTATAATCTATTCGAGAAACAATTTTTAAGTAGATATTGTTTCTCTTGCATAGAAGTACTTTATTGAAACTAGTCGTCGAATAGCTTAGCCTAAAGTAGGCCGCGTCAACTAGAAGGTCACATTAATTAATTATCATCATGACAACGTACAAAGAAATCTACACTCTTCTTCTATATTAATAATTTCGTCAAGGGGTACGGTAGACTCGATTGAAACCTTACCTGAATAATAAAACATTAAAAAATAAAGATTTTTGCGGATATACAAAATTCGGATTGTCAAGTATTTTGTTAAATTCTAATGGTGCTGACAGACAAATCGCAGTCGCCATATTGGCCATTCTAGCGAAACGTCACTCACTGACACCTGTGACCAGACTAATACAACATCTTTGCCTGTGACATCTTGAGTGGTTAATAAACGTTTCGTTTCATTCATACTAGCGCACATACGCCTCGCCACTCCATACGTCGTCGCACCATTCAATTTAAAAACAAAGTGTACATTACAAAAAACTGTGACTCATGTGACTGTGTAAAACGAAACGTTTTGCCGCAAACATTGAGCGAAATCGCTGCCGCTTTAATATTCCTTGAGAACCGATAACTACAGAAATATCTACCTACATGTTGTACCTACATGTGTACACATTATGAGTCACATTACACCCGAGCGAAGCCGAGTTTACATCTAGTGTATATAATACTTAATATTTCCTCAGTATGGACATTGGAGATATTATTTTTGATTTTACTAGTCATCGTAACACAACAAAATTTATATTACTAAACGAATTACTAAAAGTATTACCCAATTAAATATAATTATTGCCGTTGTCGTCAATAATTCGTCGTAACTTACAGAAATTCGATTTGGTAATCAAGGGATATGTTCTATTAAAAATATTACATATAATTTGTTTTATTATTGTTATTTCACTTGAGATTTGACTACCAAATAACCTTTCACAAAATGGAAATATAGTGCCCACAAAGGGAATAAATTTTTCTTGTATAAAACTGCATAGTTAAGTAGGTAGTTAGGTACTTTTTTGTCTTGAAATGCCCCATTAGAAAGAAAAGTTATTTGTTTCATTTCCATAAACGCAATAAAAACCAGTGAAAATATTTTATATTTATTTAAAAAAGAAATTAAAGCACACCGTAAATTCATAGGATATTCTAATTTATTTTTTGTTTCCTCTCTCTTGTTGCGTAATGTTTTCTAAATAACAATAGCTTTATAATAATTTTACTTATATAAACACCGAGAATGATAGCAGCGAACAGATCGATATACATTTTCTGATAGAAGGGTACTTGTAGCGCCGGAGAGCGCAGATGTAAGGCGCCTCTTGTGCGAACCACGTGCTCTACCCAGTGCACCAGCTCCTTACCGGGAGCCACTGGGCGGTCGTGGTATATCAAAGACAATTCCTTAGCCTTTTGGTTGTACCTGAAAATTGTTACACAATTTGAATAATATTATAACATATATTTATTGACTAGCATAATACCTATAGAATTTCTGATTGGGGAATGAGGAATGAGAACAATTTGTGAGTACCCGCTGCACATTCGAACTTGATTGTTCCGACCATATAACAAATTTCGTTTAAAATCGATTGCTTTTAACAAATCAGAACTCTGTCAAAGAATGGAGATATTGCTTGCTTCATACTCTATAGAATTACTATAAAAAATGTCTACTGTTCTGTCAAGAACACAGTGATGATCTCAGAATATTAATTTATTAGGAGCCACATAGGTCATCCTGTTAATTATTGTGTCTTATCTTTTATTTGTAATAACAAACCTATGGGACTATTTTCTCTTTTTAATTCTTCTAATGAAAAAGAGAATGGAAGTGCTTTCATGCTCTTTCAGCGATAAAGGAGAAGAATATTTGGGCCGCGCAATGAGATCGTAATCTTCAACTAGTTATGCAAGGAAAATTACAGGGCAAACGTAGCTGACGCAGGAGAAAGACATCCTGGTTGAAGAATTTAAGAAAATGGTTTGGTACGAGTCTCGCTTCCTCTTTCGTGTAGTAATTTCCAAGGTTAAATAGCCATGATAGTCACCAACCTTCGTAGAGATGTGGCTGAGATAAGAAGAATAAATAGGGACTCTTTTCAAACTGAGGCCCCAGTTCTTGGATCCAAAGCTTTAATCATAAAATTATCCAACTAATCAAAAGAAAATACCTCTTATCACTAAGCATTTTTTCAATAGCAGGTTTCAAGTTTTTGGCTAAATCAAACGTCAAATCAACTCTAAGTGCGTATCCTCTTGAAACAGCCTTATTGATGTTAAAAAATTGATCAATAAATATTGGCACTCCGATTATTGGTACTCCAAAGTGGATAGCTTCAGTAGACGATAAAAGTCCCGCGTGTGTAATAAAGACTAAACACTTTGGATGCGCTGGAAAAATGTAAAAATAAGATAATTACACAAATTTCTCAGGAATAATTACGTCACGCATAATACTTGGTTCTGCATTGGCTTTGAATATTTTATGTTTCGTTGAATCTACATATTTTAGTGGTTATGAAAAGTTGTTTTTAAATGGTGAATAAATCTGCGTGTCTAAGAAGACATTTAAATATACGCAAAGTTGGATGCTTCCACAAGTTTATAAGTAAATTAATTACGATCTGTTTATTGTCCCCAATGAATATTATATTCATTGAGCTCATCTCAGCCGAAGGACGTCCACTGTTGGACAAAGGCATAAAAAGACATAAAAAGTAAACATTTTGGATGCGCTGTAAAAAGAAATAATAATAATTACAATTCAAGGAACGTTCCGTCTTTCAGATCTTAACAGAAATTTATCTCGTGTAGGTAAACATGGTTTTTACACTTCAGCAGTTATAAAAAGCCTTAAAGAAAGTATCGCTTGTCAAACTGGTGGTAGTATTTCAATGGCAGAACTCGCCGAGTTCTGCACTGCCAACCTACGATAAGTAGAAGGCTACCAATCTTCGAAGATAGAGAAGCAATCCGGCCAATTTGCAGAAGTTATGGCTGGCTTACTCTTTATATTGTAACAGCTGTGTCGGCGATTTCAGCCGACATTTAATTTAAATTGATAAAGGCATATAATGTTCGTTTCTCGTTGGGCGGCCAGCTTCCATCGCATCTCATCGCCCGCACGCACTATTATTTTCATTTCGTATTATTTCTAACTTTTTTCCCTTTTGGTTGGTTTCTGAGTGCTTCAACAACAGCATTCTGTGGGAGCTTCCGATATTTGGTTTTAAGTTTTGGAATGAAATTCCTCCCCCCTACGTGATTTCAAGTCTGAATCTGCTTTCAAAAACAATTATACTAAATTATAATTCCCGGCACCTAAGTTGGCAAGAATGGCGAGATGCGCAGAGCGACAGTGATGAAGACGCCATTTGACAGTATGTTTAATAAATGTTTTAATTAAATTTAATGTTTAATAATAATTTAAGTATTTCATTTTAAAACATTTTTTTTAATTAAGTTTAACTAATTGTTTTTAATACCTCACCCTAAACATTAATTTAAAATATTATAACCATTTTTATTGTAGGTGAGTGTAGGATGCGCAAATTTTCCCCCACTACGTTCAATCTTGCCTAGTTATGTGGCCGGTCACTATGCTAACAGAGGGACAAAAAGGTGAATGAGATATCTTGAGCCAAGTAGTTAATTTTGTTAACATTTATTAAAATCAATTTTATCGAAGGTTTTAAGAATAATTAATCAATTATTATGAAATGCCTACTCTGAGCCATGACTAAAGTTGACTTCTGACAAGATAAATTCTTATAGTGCCGTAGTGGCAGGGTACACTGCGTTATCGCAGTCATTTGGACAGCCCGTCTGGCAGCAATAGCCACCGTGAAATAACAGCACGTGTGCTGTTGTGTTTCGGTGAGTGAGTAAGGGATGCCAGAGCCCATTTCCCTATCCCCCCTAGTCCCTTATCCTAATCCTACTGTAGTCGGCAGTGCACTTGCAGCAGTTTTGGCGTTGCTTGTGTTATAGGCGACGGTAGCCACCTACCTTCAAGTGGACCGTCAGCGTGTCTGCCGATCTTAACATAAAAACTGCTAACGGGAATCTGGCTAGAGTGGCATAATATCAAGGCTGTGCTTTGCCACAGCTTATGCTGAACCATACCTTTCTGCTGCTATGGCGCTGCGCTGTTGGACTTGGATTGAACTATGTATTTTCATTTACACGTAGGAAATTTGTATGTATTCAAAATTGGTTTTTTTTTTCGGTTTTTGTT
The DNA here is from genome assembly GCA_910589475.2 of Bembecia ichneumoniformis. Lineage (NCBI taxonomy): Eukaryota > Metazoa > Arthropoda > Insecta > Lepidoptera > Sesiidae > Bembecia > Bembecia ichneumoniformis. The sequence goes on along the minus strand of OU342539.1, from coordinate 12,646,842 downwards.
AACTTAAATTTATTTTTTAGTAATTCTCTTTGTTAACTTAGATTATAAATAATACAACCTTCTTTAAGAATTAAGCTATCAAAGGCTAAAAGTTTTTTTTAAATCTGTCTGGTAGTTTCAGATACACTCTGAAACTACCAGTTCAATTACGCGTTCAATAAACAAACTCATCACTGATGAGATGTGTCATCAGATTTATTATAATCTCATCCATATCCTTATAGTTATAGCACAGTCTAACTATACTTAGTCATACAATACACGTCAGGCAACGAATGTACTTGCGTAGAGCAACGTTCGGCGAACTCGCTTTAGTTTGCAGGCTCGAACATTGAGCGTTGCCCGACTGTATGACGTAAGTATGGTTAGACTGTATAGCATATATTTGTAGTATAGATATTCTCACCCAGTATACTTTGTTGTGGTGCCCATTTAAGTATGTGTACATTATAAGGGATATTTTCTAAACTATCATCTTCATACTTCCACAGCACCGTTTGTTTCAGTTGTCCAAACATTTCTAATAAGCCCTTCGATACGGATTTTGGCATATTTTTGCTTTTCACTACTGATCCCATACTGAAATAAATAACACCATATTCCGCTTCGTCCATTAAATTCTGTAGATCCTAAAAAACGCAATTAATATTTGAAGTCATTTAAGTGAAATTCGAAAAATTAGTTAAATTTTAGTTCAAGATAAAAAAAAACAGGCTCATATGGAGCGCTGAAAAATATATTAAAGATTAATATTAAAGAAAGGCTTCGCATGCATGTATTTTTTTCTGCAAAATTTATACAAAAATCTTACTTTTTCATTTCTTTTTCCTTTAGTGAAAACCGTATCATAATTAGTTGGTTTAGATTTGAAAATGTTAGCGGAGAAACAGACAGAAACGACTTTAAGACCTAATAATAAATTTAAATTCATAATAATCATGAAATAATAATGTAAATTCGATATGTCAATAAAGGAATGGTATTATATGAATGGTATTGTATGGTGTTATCAGTAATGACTCAATTTTCAAGATATCAAGATTTGCACACCGAATATTTATCGGTTGGTCACGAAGGAACAAGAAAACTAAATGTCATCTCGGGTATCAGTTACCCATGGTCATCGCAAATAAATAATAATAATGTTACGTGTGGGGTGAGTCAATCTGCCGTGTAAGGGCGAAAATCAACTATTTATTTCCACAAACCAAGATGACTTCCAATAGGGCTAAACGAAAGGTCCGATACAACCGTTAAACTTGCCAAGAGTCGTCAATGATTCCCTTATGAGTCGCTGTTGCAGGAAAGTTCCGAAGTTTGGCTTTCGAATCGCAGAATCGAACTGTCCCGCTAGCTCGCCACTTCGCCTATTTATACCCGCTGCCAGTCGTCTAGATCTTTCTCGAATTTAGTACAAACAAATAACAAACAAATACGAGTAGGTAAACAAGTAAGTAAACAATTTACACGTATTGTAAACAAGGTCATTGAAGGTTCGGGAACACTATTTCTGTTGAATGTGAACTCTATGTTGTGTGCATAAGGACTAATTTCCCTTGACAATAACCGGGGAGTGGCATGACTTCTATTCTACTATGGAACTTTCCAGTTATGTTAACAGGAAAAGACGCTTTTCTCGAACGTTCCATGGTGAGTCATAACAATAATTTATTATTTTATAACTAGCTGGTGCTCGCGACTTCATCCGTGTTGAAAAATAAAAGATATAAGGCCTGACAAATACTTATGTAAAGCAATATAACGCCTTACATTGACGTATGAAATACTTTTGTTAAACGATGGACATTGACATATACATTACTAGCGTAAGGACCAGGCGAATGGCGTGGCGAAATGGCACCAGCGCGTTGGCCCTAAAAATAGTAATAGAATTAAACTGGCTTATTACGATAAAAATATCATTAAAATCCTTATAATGTTACGCTTCCTCTGGTGATTCGTGCATGTTGTAATAGATGGCGCTACTGGTTGTCCGTAAGAAGTAAGTTTGTGTAAAATGTTCTGTTGGGCGTATCCCTACTTAAAATCACTGGCTATGGATCTTTATTTCTAGATAGCTAATGTCCGCGGCTTCGCCTGGGTGGAATATGTTTTCTAATTCTATTATAACTATTGGTGAAAGATTTTTTAAAATCGGATAGTTTCGAAGATTCTACATACATAAATACATTTGCCTCTTTATAATTTTAGTATAGATAGAAATAGAGATACATGTGTTTACCTGTGGTAATGGTTTAGTTGGTGTGAAAATGTGATAACCTCCAACGAGTTTGAAATTCTGTGGTGTACTTGGGTTATTATTACTTGCTAAATGATCATTGGCTAAGATCAAAGACGCATTGTAGATTAGTTCTTCATAATCTGGTAGCATTTTGCCACGTTGCTCGCAAAGTGGTCCAAATATTCTCTTGTAAATGGCCTCTTCTTGAGGCTTTGTGCTGAAGCTGTAATTTTTTTAAATTATTTTATATTTAAAAGTTGTCAGACTGGTTGATGGTAGGTGGCTATAGTTGGCTAATAACACAACAACGATACAGTTGCTGCAAGTGCGTTGCAGACCTCAGTAGGATTGAAGATTAGGAAAGGGTAAAATGAATCTGGCATCCCTTACTCACTCACGGAAACACAACAGCGTACATGTCATTCCACATGAGTAGGCAACGGTAGCCACCTGAAATCAAGTGGATAGTCAGCCTGTCTGCCTACCTAATATATATACAATATATAAATAATTTCGTCTAGACAGATAATAACAAATATTTAATATTTTGGGTAGGCTTTAGAATCCTGTGTTCGGCTTTTAGGGTATTTCAGGGCTAATTTAGTTAGTAATGTATGTTAGTTTTATAAATATATAGTTTTTATGGCGAGGAAATTCATGCACAATTAATTTAATAAAGATTTTAAAACATAACCTAAATTTGTTTATATTGTAAAAAAACAAAATTCACATATTTTCTGTATTTGGACATTGTAATTTTAAGGCTAAATTTTTTAGCTACGCTAATCTAGATAATGAGATTTTTTGGTATATACATATTCGGGTTGTATATTTATAGCCCAAAACGGGAATTCTCCTTTAGTGATTCATTTTTATTTATAAAAAAGATTAAATTGAGGAACACAATTGTTTATACCTTTTAATTGCATTCCAATGTATTTGTGCCCATAATTCCTCAATTCTTTGCATAAATGTGAGTGGTGGTATATTGCTTGAACAATAGTCCGATGTAAAAGCTGGATTTGTAGGCTGATCAACTAATCTCATCACCTGCCAGTGAGTGCCCATGGAGTATGCCCATATCAGAGGACAATTATACAACGCTGATAATCTGGAAGTAATAGACGTATATTTTAAAAGAAGTGAAGACAGTATTTAAACAAGTGCGAGTTGAACTCGCGTGAAGAGGGTTCCGTACGATGTTACCTATCCGCACAATATTGAGTGATTTACAATGTTATTTTAATATCATGGACTTCTTATAGGTTTTCCTATAATCTATAAGTAGAAAACTAATTTCTGTATTTTTTAATACGGAGATAAGAAGGGGGGGGGGGGGATGGTCAATTTTCGTGTATGGTATCAATTTCCAATTTCTTGAAAAACTTGGAAACTGTTTATTTTAAAATTACAAAAATTAAGATCTTCACAACAAGACCTTCCATTTGATATGTCACACGATGCAGTTTTCAAAAAAAAATTTTTTAATTTTCCACCTTCCCCCCAAAAATGACCTCCCATATACAGATTTCATCTATTCACGTCACACCTCTGCGTTTGGGTCACAGAAATTGATATGTGTACCAAATTCCAACTTAATCGGTCTAGTAGATTCGGAGATAATTGATTGTGACCGACGGACAGACGGACACACGAGTGATCCTATAAGAGTTCCGTTTTTTTATTCGGATGTAAAGATCCCTAAAAAAACTCAATGTTATATTAAGGGGTAAAAGAATTTGGTAGAAACAAAAGCTTCTCATTATTAATACAACTTCATCCCCTTTTCCTTTGCAAAACGTTCATGTATCAAAATAATTACATAAAAATAATCGGCTTCGCAGGATCTTCAAGTGGCAATGGGCCGTATGTCGCAGAGCGGATAACCGATGAGATAGAAGATATCTCGAATGGGGCCACGAATTGGAAAACGCAGCGTAAGGCGCCCTGCGGTCAGAAGGACAGGGAGGGGCCTACACCCAGCAGTGAAGAGACACTGGGTGATGATGATGATGAATGATAAAAGATAATTAAATTAAATTAAAAGGCCGATGTCTACGGAGGGTAGGTTTTTACCCTGTTGTGTTTTGGCTAATTATGGTAAAAATATATAAATATTGGGTATATTTCCCGTTCCAATTTTTTTTATTGGAATGGACATTAATATGGTAAAATGTATTGAACGTCGCCTAAATGGACTTTTATATCAAAGCTAATCATAGAGGTATACTTAAAAAATAATCTGAGAAAAAAATACGAACACTAATCGACAGAGTAATTGTCTCTTAACTGTGAGACGGTCTGGACGTTATCCATCTATTTTTTATTAATTTTCCCATTTCTTTCAACATGGAATGCAATTTTTGTTGCAGATGCTTAATGATTAGTCTAATAAGGGATACTCACCCGCTGTACAATTCAGTTTCATATAAGTCAATGACAACTGCGTCAAAATGTTCATTTGTGTCTTGTAGGATATTTGACAGATTTTCATTCTCGAATGTCATTACAGCTGAGTTGATAGCTAGTTCCTGTAGCTCCTTCAGATCGAAACCTTCATCTGGGTTCGTCATTATAAAAGTCAGATTTATTTCGGCATCACCTGCAAGTAATATGTCATATCGTCGTAGTCAAACGTAAATCTGCTATTTGAACTTTTTTGAGATTCCATCATTTTGAGCTTAATGAATAGTCTACTGCCTTATTTATCGCATAAAAAAACTGCTAAATGCTTATGAGCACTGTTGTGGACGGCGGTTTAAAGTAGCATAAGTTTAAGATATTAGGTACTAAATATGAAAGTGTAAATATAAGGTAATAATATTGGTTAGTTAGGAATGTTAATTCCTAATGTTCCTAATGTTCCCACAGTAGGGCCTCAAACCACGTGTTCCATTGTTTGAAAGAATAGGATATTTTGCAAATGCACTTTGTTTGTGCGGTAGTAAAACCTTTACCCAAAATAAGAGCAAGAGCGTCCGGCGGATGTATGACAATGGAATAGAAATTTTTACTGATTTGCTTGTCCATTTTGTTATGAACTATTGTTAAGGCTATTGTAAAGGTTTATTACGGTTCCTTGTAAATATTTGCCACGTGCACTCCACGTGGACAGAGCCGTGAGAACGATCCGATTAGGGCCGGAAAGAAACGATTAAAGCCGAAGTCAGAAGCAAATGTGATTGGCTGAGGTGGATGAAAATCGAAAAATGTTAAAAGTTCCCAGATAAAAAAAAAAAAAAACCCCGCCGTATTACGACGAGGTTTGAATTTTGTAAAGATTGCCTTGAGATTTGGCAGACTAAATAATTGTCCAAAGTAAAATTTTAATCATGCCGACTTATATTGGGTGCTGTTGCGCAAACGTCTATTCTCTTCGAGATTCGCTGGGTGGAAAAAAAGAGCGCGAGTCTCCCGATTGCCGCTAGGGGGACCCACAAATCACTCCTTCCAACGGATCAATCGCTCCTCCCACAGACGCGAATGCGAACCACAGAAAACTCGACTACGCAAGAAATGTATTCAATGCCGCACAGACAACTTTGTTCAAAAGCGAAGAAACCCGTTTGGACTGTTGCCTTCAAACCGCAACGACGACGAAAGGCATGTAAACTCCAACTGGACTATCAGTTGCCATAGGCTAAAAAAATTAATGTAACAGTACTAATGTATTCGAATAGGGATCTGAATGTTCACAAAATGAATAAAAGATCCCGGCCCATTTCATGATAGGTAGTTACCCTCTCGAAAGGACAGCAACAACATCAGGGGGATGCGTCATGCGGGTGCGCCGCCGACCCTACTTTTCATCTCTTTCTGAATTGTTTTCGCAATTAAGCGTGATCGAGTTAATCGATTTTGTTTATCGGTCGATTGTTCAACAGACAGGCTGACGGTCAACTGGGTGGTAGGTAACAATGCTTGGAAAAGGGAACGGTCTCTGACACTCATCGAAACACAACAGTATACTTGCTGTAATTTCACGGTGATCTTCTGTAAATATGCTTATTCTGTCTGTCTGCATTATTATTTATACTACAACTAGCTAACCGCTCCAAGTTTCGCACGGGTGCATTTTTTTCTGCAAGTTATATTGTTACATGTGGGGTGAGTTAAAATGCGCGAAAGGAACGATTTATTTTCACAAACCAAGATGACGTCCATTATCAATAGACTTGTCCGATGAAACCGTTAAACTTACCGAAAGGTTTACTGTAGCAAAAGCTCCGAAGAGTCGCTTTCGAATCGCTTGTTATCGCACAAACTATCTCGCCCGCTTGCTCTTTTATTTATATTTTGCGCCAAACGCCTCGATGGATTTGGAATTTACAATGGTAAACAAGATTGTATATAAGCCATTGTAAGTTCGGGAATGCTATTTCTGTGTTGTAAACATAAGGACCAATTTCCTTTGACACTAATCGGGAAGTGGCGTGGCTGCCATCGATAGGGTGGGACGTTCGAGACTTTCGGACGGCGGAATGCTTTTTCCAGAACATTCCAATGTTAGTCGTAACAATATATAAAAATATTCTTCGTTTAACTCTCTTTCCATTAGTGACAACCGTATCAAAATCCATTGAGTGGTTAAGGTGGAGTTAGAGAATATACAGACAGGCAGACGCGTGTAGCGATTTATACAACGTAAGGAAATATTTAATACTAGATTTTACCGTATAAATTTGTCGGCGCCTCTTTTTCTCAGGTTTCAAATCATTTGTACAATCTTTATTGCATACATTTTTGGCAGGCGTCAATTTTTCAATTTTTTATTACCCTATATACCCTATGTCCTTTCCTCTACCCGTGAAAAAGTGTATGCAAAATTTTATGTTGATTGGTTGAGTAGTGAAAGCAACATAACAGACAAACGACAACTCACTTTCCATTTATAATTTTGGTTAGGATTATTGCGTACCGCGTGAGACGTGTACAAATGATACAGCTGTTACCCATACATGTAGGTATGTGAATATAGTTCTAATTCTTAACAGTAGCTTTAAATTGAGTACCCAATTGATAAATTGAAGCCGCGGAACCTTAATTGACAATGAATCGTGTCGCGAACGGTTACCCTGACAATAGTTTATAGCTGTTTTTATTTTGTAATGATAAATTTAGTACATTATATAATACCTATATAACTGGTTGAAGAAATATGTATTTAAGTGTATCAAAGTGGGTAGGCAGAAATAATTAACAAATCATTTTGTAGGTAAGACAGAATAATACTTAACATTTTTAACCTAACCATACTTACTCTCAATTATTTTCATGTTGGCACTGATATCAATTTGTCTGAGATTCTTGTGTTGTAAATTTTTGATTGGAAACACTGTTACGTATGTTACCTGAAGATTAGAACAAAATAATTTAAGAATAACCATAGATTAATGATATGTCTCCCCTGACTCACCAACCAGATACCGCTCGTCTAACAAAAAATAGTCTTAGATGTGCGTCAACTAATTTCTTTAGTGTGCATTGATATTTTGTCCTCATACGTATTTGTGTGGGTAAAAAAGGTTGTTGAAGCGTGATAACCTTTATTCAAATTATGTTGAAATTGATATCAATAAATGAAATTGTTGGTTTTTTTACGCTAATAAAGACCGACATCAAATTACATTTGTGCATGGGAGCTATCTGGTTGGAGCGCCAGCGGATACCGATTATTAAACTATGAGAATAAGAAAACACGACACCAAAGCGACTGAGTAATTATTTATAAACAAATGTAGCTGGAAACAATTCCGCTTTTACAACGCGTCGTTAATCCATGTTACTCATATTTAATTTTGTACAAACTAACACATTATTGTTTTTTTTTGAAGAAATGTGTTATTGTACAATGTAATTTATGTAACACATCAATTAGCTCGCATTGAATTATCGTTTGCATGAACAAGCCGATATTGTAGCTAGATGGAAACGACTTAGAAGGGAGACTGTTGCATAGTTCGCGCGTCCGTGGGATAATGTTTCTACACATCCGAACTGTGCGCAGCGGCATTTTATCCAAGTAATGCGGATAAACTTCGCATCTACTGCGCGCAATGCGGTGGAACTTATCAAAGTATGTTCTGGTCTGACCCTGAAAAGTAGTGGCAGGCCATACTGCGTTTCGCAGTCAATTGGGCAACCCGTCTGGCGGCAGTAACCACCCTCTTACAGAAGACCACCGTGATATAACAGAGTGTATGCTGTTGTGTTTTGGTGAGTGAGTAAGGAAAATCAGAGCCCATTTTCCTATCCCAATCCTTTATTCTCAATCCCACTATGGTTGGCAGCGCGCTTGCAGCACCTTGTGTTCGCACGAACACAAGGCGTTGCTTGTGTTATAGGCAACGTTAGCCACCTACCATCAAGTGACCCGTCAGCCTGTCTGACGACTAACATAAAAAATAAAATAAAAAAGGTCTGCTTTTTCTCGTATTTCCTTTTCTTATATTTACAACCTCCTCAAGGAATGCAATTCTCTTTCTGAATAGGTAAGTATAATAACGGGTTATGAGCAAGCTGATGACTTTTTCACTTTGACCTTAAAACAACCTTAGTTTACAATGACTTGTAAAATCATTTTAAAGTTAAGAGAAAAAGTTCCGTTAAAAGACTTTTTATTTTATACTCACTTCGTGACCAGCATTCAGCAGATGCCCGACAATTCCTTCACCCAAAATGTTCATACTTTTTACTGGCATCGGAAAAACTACCAAAATTTTATACGATTTCACGCAACACATTGCGAAAGCTATTATTAACAGTTTTAAGTACATTTTCACTCTATAGTTCTTCGATTACTCTTTGTAAAATAAATGACTATTTATTATCAAGAGATAACATAGTTTGTCAACTAAACATAGAATGTGAGTAACGTGACATGCACATCTCAAGAGTAATGTAGGTACAGTCGACTTCGTATTCTTCTTGGCAATTTTGATATAATTTTTTTGATCACTAAAGTGTTTAATAAAAATTAAATGAATGAAGATAAATGTGTGAAATTGGATGACTGATTTTTTAAATAAGGCTAAAATTTTGTTTAATAAATTTGTTAATTCATTAAATTTGTTTTAGAAGTAAAAACAAATTCATTTTACATAATTATTTGTTTTATGCTTACTGTATTATAAACTGTATCAGGGTTTATTTATGAAGTGGCGCACAGTTTCTGTTCTAAAAGTGTCGTTGGCGTCTACCAAGAGCGTCTGGTTATCTGGTTCGGGGTCCAGTGGGATTTTATTGGACTGTATTATAGGGATATGCTCACTGAGCTCGTGATGGCTCCGTTTGAGATGACTTCACCAACTGCGTGCGTTTGTTCAGTCTTCTAGGGATTTTTGGAATCCAAGTTTCTAGCTGTTCAGCCCATCAATGATTATCTTGGCTGCGATACGGAATTATTCTAGAAATAAAAATAGCCGATTAAAACTGTAGATGTAAGCTAAGTTAATTAATAAGTCTAAAAAGAAAAGTAGTTGTCGCTGAAAATTTTGATTACAGTGAACAGAAAAATTTTTTTTAGTAGTATTTTACTTCTTTTTCTCTGATTTCTTGTTTTGTTTTTTTATTTTTATGTTTTATAAATCTGCCCGTTTCAAACTTTTTTAAATATTATGAACTATATTTTTATCTAACTTGTGATTTTACTCCATGAAGTCAAACTACAGTGAATAGCGGATATGAATCTTATTACAATTAAAGGATTAAAAGCGGGGTTAGGTATTAGGAAGGCACTAAGAGTGCGCGCCCATATACAGGATGATCAATCCAAATAGGTCAGTCAGGGCAAATCTTAAACCATAAGGGTACAAAGTGGATACTCGGAAGTCCCATTTGGGCTCCTTCGCGAAGCGGTAGTGTTACTTGTAGCTGAGCGTGTTTGTCATCACAATATAACGCGGGAAAATTAAGGGTCAGTTCACACCGGAAAGCGGCGCAGTGCGCAGTGCGCAGTTATTAAGATAGCAATAGAATATAGAACTTATTTACTACACTAAAAGGTATACAATTCAGTGAATACGTACACGAATATGTTGGCGGCTCGGGCTGCGCTGCGCGCTACTTCACAAATAAGCCCAGTGACTCTAGCTTGAGTTTACGATACTACACTCGCTAGCGAGAGCGTAAAACAAAATTGATAATTTGACATTGACAGTTCACGATTTCCCATACAAAAGTTTTACGTTCTCGCTAGCGAGTGTAGTATTGGTGTAGTATCGTATACTCATACTAGAGCCTCTGATACAGTTTATAATACAGTACGCATAAAGCAAATAATTATTTAAAATTAAACTTTTTTTACTTCTAAAACAAATTAAATGAATTAAAAATTCTATTTACATAAAAACTATTATTCCAGTGTGCTATTATTATCGTAACTATTATTATCGTAAGACACAATAAAAAAATTCAAACGGCGTCAAAAGGTTATCGTAAGTCGATAAACTGACCCTCATCTTTTCATGTCTATCCCCCCCTATGGTATCTAATAATAAATCTAATGGCCTTATTTACTAGGTACCTATTACTTTAACAAATAGTTTCATACAATTGTATGAAATAATAAATGCACCCGCGACTTTTCGATTTTCGATAGCTTAAAGATTTTTTATAATTAATGAGAACGCTGGATTCAGGCTGCTTCTGACCGGTCTTGTTGGAATTATAAGGGAGGCCCATGTCTGGACATAGGCTTCCCTCATAAATTTCCAACATGTGGACCTCCTACGGTTGAGATGTTGATGTTTTTTTTTTATGTTAAGATCGGCAGACAGGCTGACGGTCCACTTGATGGTAGATGGCCTATAACACAAGCAACGCCAAATCTGCTGTAAGTGCGCTGCCGACTACAGAATAAGAATAAGGGACTAAGAATAAGGGATTAGGAGGGGATAGGGAAATGGGCTCTGGCATTCCTTACTCACTCACCGAAACACAACAGCACACGTGCTGTTATGTCACGGTGGTTTTCTGCAAGGTGGTGCTTACTGCTGCCAGACGGGCTGCCCAAATGGCTGCGAAACGCAGTGTGCCCTGCCACGACTTTCTACATCCAGACCAGAGCCAAATTTGAAAAGTTCATTTTTCAAACTTGACCCTGCCGGGAATCGAACAGAACGTTAAGGCGTTAGGACCATGTGCCATGGTGCAGGTGAAATTGTTGGGGCTTTTCAGTGGAAATAGCAATACAAGGCAAGCACCCTAACCACTTAAAATCGCTCAGTACATCGCCAACTTTACAAGGCTATTTAGCTACGCCATGGCCATCTGATTACAGCGATCAGGATCAATATTTTTGTAGGAAAATTTTCCCAGTGCCCTCTCTATATATTTATAGTTATTCTATATATTTAATCTTTTTGCTATAACAGACATAATTATTTTTATTATTTACTAGCGACCCGTCTCAGGCTTCGCCCGGTGTGCAATTTTTATCTCCGTTTATCCCTCTTTCCATTAGTGAAAACCGAATTAAAATCGGTCTACCCGTTCGCGCGTGAAGCCATGACCAAGGGAAATAGGGATTCATTTTTATACTATATAGAAGATTTGCTTCTACTTCTAGGAATAATGTATGACATATGGGTCCAGTTGCCTGAAAAGAATTTCTTTTTACATGATTGAAGTTTTAACTGTCAATCAAACGTCAATCACAGTTATAGATCAATTTTCACTATAAATAAATCTGTTTTAAGATATCCTTACAATATCGCAGCCGATTGTACGTGCAATAAGGAAATTATTTATATCCTCACGACAACTAGGTATAGCAATAGTTAGAAGGCCGTCATTTTGAAGACTATGTTGAAGGAAAATGTATCTACGTGCGTAACAATAAATGTACTTACATATTGACATGAATTTCTTATTATATGCACTTTTTTCCGTTCGCCGTATGCACTGAATTTTTTTTTAATGTTAAGGTCGGCAGATAGGCTGACGGTCCACTACCGTCGGCTATAACACAAGTGCTACAAATGCACTGCCAACTAGAGTAGATTAAGGATAAGAGATTCGGAAGGGATAGGGAAATGGGCTCTGGCATGCCTTTCTTACCGAAATACAACACCAATAGTACTCTATTATTTTACGGTGGTCTTCTGAGGCTCTAGTATGAGTTTCTCTAGCGAGAACGTAAAATTTTTGTATGGAAAATCGTGAACTGTCAATGTCAAATTGTCAATTTTCCATATAAATGTTTTACGCTCTCGCTAGCGAGTGTAGTATCGTAAACTCATGCTAGAGCCACTGTAACCCACCGTTATTGTCACCAGATGCCCGACATGACTTCGAAATGCAGTGTGCCCTGCCACTACAAGATTTTAAAAGCTTCAATTAAAATTCAATAAGTATTGTGATACGTGGGACGGACAGAAAGTTTTCGGTGTATAAAGTAAATCTTTTTCTTTTTTTTTTTAATTCTACGCGACGGTGATACATCACCGTCGCGTAGAATTAAAAAAAAAAAACGGGACAAGTGCGAGTTGAACTCGCGTGAAGAGGGTTCCGTACGACGTTACCTATCCGCATTATAATATTGAGTGATTTACCATGTTTTTTTAATATGGACTTCTTATAGGTTTTCCTATAATCTATAAGCAGAAAACTAATTTCTGTATTTTTTTTCAAAATTTTAGGTTCAGTAGTTTCGGAGATAAGCGAGGGTTCCGTAAGGGTTCCGTTTTTTTATTCGAATGTACGGGAACCCTAAAAAGAGAATGGAAGTGCTAAGAGCGATAAAGGAGAATAAGCTAATTTTTCGGGCACGTAAAGATACCGTATGCAACTAGTGATGCAAGGAAAAATACAGGGCAAACGCAGCAGAGGAAGGAGAAAGACATTCTGTTTTTTTTTTCATGTTAAGATCGGCAGACAGGCTGACGGTCCACTTGATAGTAGGTGATTACCGTCGCCTATAACACAAACAACGCCAAAGCTGCTGCAAGTGCGCTGCCGACTACAATAGGGTTAAGGATAAGGGATTAGCAGGGGGATAGGAAAATGGGCTCTGGCATCCCTTACTCACTCACCGAAACACAACAGCACACATGCTGTTATTTCACGGTGGTCTTCTGTAAGGGGGTGGTTACTGCCGCCAGTCGAGCTGCCCAAATGACTGCGAAACGCAGTGTGCCCTGCCACTACTTTCCAAGTCCAGACCAGAGCCAAATTTGAAAAGTTCATTTTTCAAAGTTGACTCAGCCGGGAATCGAACCCAGGAACCCTAGAACAGAGAGTTAAGGCAAGCACCCTAACCACTCATCCAACGGGCTCGAATCGAATTAAGAGAATGATTTAATATGAACTTCTTTCGTGCAGCAATTAACAAGGTTAAGATAGCTATGATGGTCGCCTACCTTCGTAGAAAAGTGGTAACATAAGAAAAAGAATCGCCGTCCCCAGTGATCTCGAAATATATTTTTAAAACCTTCGGTAACGTTGATTGAGTAATTGTTTCTTAATTTATGGAAAAACAAAGAAATCACAAGGTGGGAGGTTAAGATTTTATGTTGGACGCCTCGTTAGAGTAAGTTCCATTGTTTGTCGCCTTCAGAAAAATGTATGTCTGGCCGTATTCTGATGTGCAATGGTGCAGGTATCAGTGAAATTGTTGGGGCTTTTCAGTGGAAATAGCAATACAAACGTCAATTTATTACGACTTGAATAACAAAAAATCTTCTTTATTCTAAAATAAGAATTAATCAGTTTCTGTAATTATGTTACATAAGTAATTTTGATATATAAAAAAGAAAACAGATATAAAAGTTAAGGCCGATTGGAATTTTAAATGGAATTGTGGTTTAATAACTTAAACCTACTTCAGAGACATCTAGGGCTTAGTAGAGACAAAAATATAAACAGTTATTAATTATGACTCTAATTAGTTTATAATAAAGTGAACAGATGGCGGTGTGAGTGTATTTAATATTGTCGCAAAATTACCTAATTCTATAGTCAGAACTAATCAATTTGTATTATATTTATGTTAAATCATTTGAAAAAAAATTGATTTAAAATTTTACCCCGATTGGCATTTTTAAATCGAATTTTGATTTAACCTACTTCAGAGACATCTAGCGTTTAGTAGAAATCGCGGTACATTTTAATTAGTTATTACATACTGGTTACACAGATGGTGCTGTGTGTGTATTTAATATTGCCGTAAAAATTAAATTCAATGAAGATAGTCTGGAGTCTGAATTGATCAGTTGGGTGCTTGCCTATGCTCTGTCAGAGATTCTTGTTTCAATTTCCGTCAAAGCCAACTTTAAAAATAATCTTTCCTTTGCCTCTGGTGTGAATCTAGTAAGTACCTATATACTTAGTGGCAGGCAGGTTGAGCAGGGTACATTACGTTTCGCAGTCATTTAGGCAAACCGTCTGGCGTTTAGGCAGTAACCATTCTCCTCAAAGAAGACTACAGCAAATTTAACAGCAACTGCGCTTTAGTATTTTTTGGTAAGTGAATTAGGGATGCCATGGCCCATTCCTTTATCCAAAAATGTAGTGTAACAATTCTAAATCACTGTAGGGGTGGCGGTTGAAAGATAGAGACTTCGAGGAAACACCACACTTTAATTCCACTAGAGTCCCTATAAGTACACTAGAAATCATCGCAGTCCTTATAAATTTTCATATATATATATATATATATATATAATTGTCCTTCGTAGATCACGTCTTCCGTGAGAAGATACTTATCCCTTATTCTATTACGGTCGTCATAACTTAATAGCAACTGCTATGGCGTTGCTTGTATTAAATGGCGACGGTAGACACCTACCATCAAGTGGACCGTCAGCCTGCCTGCCGATTTTAACATAAAAAAAATTCAATAATTCAATTCAATAAACGTCAAAAGTTACATAAAAATGCTGGATATATTATTAAGAATTTTGGAGCGTCAACAAATAAACATTGACAATACAATGATTTCAAACTGTATTAGGAAAATAAAACACGCACCAGTTGACACAATTGGGTTTATTGTTAAACCAACTAGGTTTACCAACGATAACGGTAATTGTACCGTAATAATTTACAGTAATTTTTAAATTTATGAGTGTGAAACTATATTTAAAATGTATACATAATAATATAAAGCTTCGCTGTGAATTATTGCCTTATTGAAATCACATATACATATTTACAAAAGCAAATCCATTTTTTTAAAACATTAATGTCATCTAATCAGAGTAATCTTATATAATTATATATAAAAATGAATCCCCATTTCCCTTGGTGGACCGAACGGGTAGACCGATTTTAATTCGGTTTTCACTAATGGAAAGAGGGATAAACGGGGAATGTTCTTATATATAAAAATTGCATGCCGGGCGAAGCCGGGGGCGGAACGCTAGTTTTTAATAAAAACACGAAGTTACGTCTTAATTTCTAGAATGATCCTAGTTTTAATAATAATTCCAGTTCATTGGACTCCACTATCCTGAGCCGGAAACACATCTCTTCATATATCCCAAACAGGCTTTGGTACAACAATCCCAATGATACGTGCACTGGAAAAGAAAATCGGTTGTTAAAGAGAGTTAATGAACAAACTTTAGGTTATTCAAACATTAAATATAAACAAAAGAAGGTACTTAAATATTTTTGAAACAATTGCAGAGAGGGAACTTTCTTTGATATTAATTTTATTATTAAAAGAATTCATTATCGAGGCCAACTGTATATTTATCAAAACTTGGACTTTATTTTACAAAAAAAATCAAATTGAGTTGAAATGTTTATATGATATGTCTGTGATATGTACTAAACACAATTTTCTCGCTGCACGCGGAGCAATAAAACTTGTTTTGCGTAGTGGTAGTGTTGAGCTTGCTTCGAGCACGCGCTAGGGATAAAACTAAACAGTGAAGTAACGTATACTCTTCAAAACAATTAGGTGACGATCAAGAGACACTTTTATTATTTCTTTGTTAACGAGGGTAATTACGAAACATTGGGTATTTGGATCGTAAATAGCGAATTATTTCATTACAATGCTGTGGGTAGTTTTTAAATAGAGAGTCATTATTTATTTCCTACTATTCGTTCTTTGAAGTTTTAATAATCATCATTGAGGATTTTTTCCATAACAATATTAAATCTAATGACGATTCCGATGAAACTGACTCAGATAACGATAACTATTAATGTTATTTAATAATTAGTAATCATTAATCAATCATTAGTCCTTTTTTACCGTCAGTTTTTATTTTTGAGATGGTACAATAAATAGTAGAATGTAGGTTTTCTCGGCCGGTATCCGCTCGAGAAGTCGAAAAGTGCAGAAGTGAAGTGCAGTGATGTGATGTACTTTTTCTTCTAACTTGGACTACACCACCGCAGTTGTTGACGAAACGTTTGGAAGAATTTCCAACAGACCTGGGCCATCATCCCGGAAACCCACAACTCACATGGTACAATAAAATTCAACATAATAAAATATTAGATTTTAATTTTGTAAACATTTACCGATTGCATACTCGTATCGATACACGCGGTGTGCTTCACTACGCGTTGCCAAAAGGCCAGTGCCATAAGAGAGAGTGAGCGCTCAATATGCTCAATCGTTTGCCTCACGTGCAGCGAGACATTGCGATTAGTTTAGTTGTTTATTTTGTAGTTAAAAAAATAAAAAAACAATTTAATACGGTCTTAATAATAAGATCTGAAAGAATTATAGATTTTTTTAGGTAGGTATCTTCTCAAATTAAAATCTTTTTTAAGAGGAATGACCTAACTAAATAAATATTTAATAGATTTAAAGGTACCTATATATTTAAAAGTTTTAACAGTTAAACTCTATTAGCGTTAAACTCAATTATTTTTGAACCTTGAAGAAAACCTTAAAGAAAAACGTAGGACACTTTTAACTAAAGTATTTTCACTGTATGATGATACCTAACGACATTTAATCGATTGTTGAAAATATCGATATATAAGAAAATATATTGTTAGTGATAGTTGTTGGTGTTGTCATTGTAACAAGACGTTGTTTTGATACCTCCAGAAAAATTAATTAAATAAATTGTTTATCCATACATACGAGCATAAGAATTGTGATCACGATTTTGTTAACCATCCGAGGAACACTACTGTGAGTGAAGAAAATTCAACAATTGTGGTGGAAATCGCGTAAAATTGTGAAACCAAACCAGATGAATTTATCAAAGTATAATCCGAACAAATTCCGAAGAGATTGACATAGACAAAAGAAATAATTAAAATAAAAACTACCCACCAACGATCAATTATACAATCGGTACGTTCCATTTCACTCATTTATGAAAATGAATAGTTCTTTACAACAATTGTTTGACAGTTTGAAAATGGAAATGGAGATACAAACGGAAAAAGTAACAAAAACAATAAGTGATAGAATAGATGAAAAACTAACTTACATTTTAAGGGAAAATAAAGAAATGAAACAAAAAATTGATACTTTAGAAGAAAAAATTTTATATTTAGAGAAAGAAAATAAAAAGAATAATATGTTGATGTTTGGGCTGGAAGAAAAAGAAACAAACCATAACGAATTGATAGATAACGTAAAAGATAAGATCCAATCAGATTTACAAATTACATTAGAAAAATCAGAAATTAACAAAATACATCGTATTGGTAAAAAAGCGACAATAAATGGAAAAATAAGACCTATTTTGATATCCTTTGTAAATGAATGGAAGAAGATGGAAATAGAGAAAAATAAGAAACATTTTAAGGGTGTGTATCTAATGGATGATTATCCCAAGGCAATATTAAATAAAAGAAAGGAACTTCAAGTACAAGTGGAAGCAGAAAGAAAAAAGGGAAATCATGCGTATATAAAATATGATAAAATTATAGTAAAGAAAACGGAAGAACCCAAGGATAATAGAAAAAGAATGCAGTCTGCATCACCTGAACAGAATAATCAACAAAAGAAACTTTCTTGGAATTCTTCGAGGAATAGCAGAACTAACGCTTTTGACATAATGAGGAATAGATCAAACTCACTAAATTTAACGTCATCAGCAGAAAATGTAATGTAGGAAAGATACACCAACAACTGGAAACCAACACAAGACAGCAAAAGTAATGTAATAAAACACCTCCCCAAGCCGGTTAGTCACCGTGGGGTTAGCGACTATCACCTTCCAAAACCACAAAATGAATTGATCAAAAATAAACAAATTAAAAATAGGTTTCATATTGCAACCTTCAATGTGAGAACACTCAGAACTGAAGAATCATTAATACAGTTAGAAGAAGCTATACATAATATAAAATTTCATATTATTGGATTAAGTGAAGTAAGAAGAATTGGAGAGGAAATCTTAGATAAAAAGGATTACATTTTTTATTATAAAGGAGAAACAAAGGGGTTATTTGGGGTCGGATTCCTAGTGAAAAATGAGCTACGAAGCCACATTGAAGAATTTAAAGGTATTACAGAGAGAATAGCAATGTTAAATATAAATATTCCAGGTTATAAAGAAAAGTGGTCAATAATTCAAGTTTATGCGCCTACAGATGTAGCTAGTCAAATAGAGAAAGACTCCTTCTATAGAGACCTAAATAAGACTTTAAACAACACATATAAAAACGTAATAGTAATGGGAGATTTCAACAGCTTACTGGGAAAAGATGAAAAAACATACACTAACATAATCGGTAAATATACTACTGGAAGAAAAAATGACAATGGAGATAGATTAATAGAATTCGCAATGGAAAATCAACTATATATAATGAACACATTTTTCAAAAAACGTTTTAATAAGAAATGGACCTGGATGTCCCCACAAGGTCAAAAAGACGAGAGGGATTTCATATTAACAAATAATAAAAAACTATTCTTAAATGTAGAAACAATGAATAACATCAATTTTAATTCAGATCATAGATTGATACGCGGTCAAATAATATCAGAAGCTCCTAAAAGAACAAGAAAACACATACTTAATAACAAATATCAAATTCCTCCCATGATTCCTGAAAGAATACGGAATAAATTGTCCGACAAATTAGCTAATATTGATCAGTCCATTAGCATACAAGAAAAATACAATATTGTAACAACAGAGTTAATAAATATGAATAATCAATTCAGACGTATGTCACAAAAAAAGGATAAAGTGGGACCAGAAGCAAGAGATCTAATGAGAAGTAGAAAACTATTACTAAAGTCGAGAAAAAGAAACAAAAAAGAAATAACAGAGATAAGTAAGAAAATAAACGAAAGTATAAGAAAGTTTAGACATAAAACCAGGATAGAAAAGATACAGAGTAGCATTGAAAGGACAGGAGGAATAAAAATGGCGATGAAACAGCTTAGAGAAGAAAAGACATGGATACCATATATTAAGGACAAGAATAAAAAACAAACTTCTAAAAGGTTACACATAATGGAAATAGCTACTCAATTTTACAAAGACTTATACAGTGACGATGATTGTGAAAAGGATATATTAAAACATGAAACTTATCCAACTATCTATGAGGAAGAGATTCCAAAATTCTTGAAGAGAGAAGTGGAATTCGCTATTCTAACACAAAAGAAGTCCAAATCCCCTGGAGATGACAATATTACAAATGAACTATTAAAGGCAGCCATCTGTGAAATTCTAGATCCACTAACTCGACTTTTCAATGAAATTTTAAAGTACGAGACAATACCAACTCAATGGACAAAGACCACAATTACCCTATTACATAAGAAAGGGGATAAAAGTCAAGTGAACAACTATAGACCAATAAGTTTGATGAGCAATCTTTATAAAATATTTTCAAAATTAATATTGGGACGCATAACAAAAATTTTAGACGAAAATCAACCTAGAGAGCAAGCAGGATTCCGGAAAAATTTCTCCACAATTGACCATATATTAGTAATTAAACAAATAATAGAAAAATATCATGAATATGGAAAACAATACTATATAACATTTGTAGATTACAACAAAGCTTTTGATTCGCTTAGCCATGTGGAGATATGGAAATCACTCAAAGAACAAGGCGTCCCAGAAAAATATATAAGAATAATAAAGGGAATTTACTTAAATAGTAAAGCAAGAGTTAAATTAGAGAGAGTTGGGAACGAATTTGTTATAAAGAAGGGAGTTCGCCAGGGAGATCCTTTGTCACCAAAGATATTTACTGCCGTCCTAGAGAGTGTATTTAGAAGGATGAATTGGGAAAAATATGGGATTAATATTAATGGTGCAAAACTCAATCATTTAAGATTTGCAGATGACCTTGTAATTATAACAGATAACCCTGCGGACCTAAAAATCATGTTGGAAGATCTTGACACACAAAGCAAATTGGTTGGCCTCACTATGAATATGACAAAAACAAAATTAATGACAAATAGTACAGAGGAGCAAATTGTTGTGAAGGGAAATGTAATCGAATTTGTTAAAGAATACGTTTACCTAGGACAGATAATATCACCCTTAGACCAGACTAATAAAGAGATCGACAGACGAATAGGAAACGCATGGAATAAGTTTTGGGCACTTAAAGAGGTGATGAAAGCTAAAGAAATCCCGACAAATCAAAAATTTAAATTTTTTAATAAGTGCATAATACCTGTAATGACATATGGATGCCAAACTTGGACGTTGACAAAAAGACAATTCAAGAAACTCGAAGTTTGCCAAAATCATATGGAAAGAAGTGTGCTTAACATAAAGTTAAAGGATAGAATTAAACTCTCAATAATTAAAGAAAAATCAAAAACAAAAAGAATAAATGATATCGTAAAGCAACAAAAATGGCGTTGGAGTGGACACATGATCAGACATAACGTCAGTAAATGGACCAAAGACATTGTGGAATGGTACCCAAGAGGATCATTACGGAAAAGAGGAAGACCTTATCTTAGATGGGCAGATGACCTGGACAAGACAACAAACGGAGCTTGGCAAAAAACGGCAAGAGACCGCAATAAGTGGAAAGCTTTGGAAGAGGCCTATGTCGCAAGACAAGTTGGAGTTGTTGGTGATAAATAATATATTATGCTTTCTTTTCTTGTTAATTAACTTCAGCAATAAAGGCTATTTTTATTTTTATTTTTTTTTTATTTTATTTTTATTTTTATTTTATTTTATTTATTTCTTATATATTTTTAATAACAGTATCATTAGAAAGTAAAATTCTAATTCAATAACAATACCTAAAGAATGCCGGGGTCTATTCTTCTACCTCCTTATTGCTTATTTTTTCGCAGTCAAAAATTGCCCATGCATTTTTTAATGTTAAGGTCGACAGACAGGCTGACGGTCCATTTAATGGAAGGTGGCTACACAAGCAACGTCACAGGTATTGCAAGTGCGTTGCTGACTATATGGGCTCTGAGAAATGGGCTCTGGCATATCTTAAACTCTCACTCACCGAAAAACAACAACACACATACTGTTATTTCACGGTGGTCTTCTGTAAGGGGTGGTTACTGCCGCCAGATGGGCTGCCCAAATGACTGGGAAACGCAGTGTGCCCTGCCACTACTTTCCAAATCCAGACCAGAGCCAACTTTGAAAAGTTGATCCTGAACCCCTGGAACCCCTGGAACAGAGCATTAAGGCTTCTGTATCTGCCAACGGCCTTGAGGTTCTGGACAGAGATAGATAGATACAAAGATAGATAGATAGAAGCGAGATGTTTCCCCGCGCCAACCGCGCTAATTTGTACAGAAAACAAATAATAGTTATTTTTAGCGTAATTAATCATTATTTTGACTTGCCAATCGTACACTTTGTGAAAAACATCTTGTCAAAAATTTATGCGAAAGAAAAATGCTGAAATTCAATGCCGTTTAGAAGTAGTTACAAAAATTCAAACAAAAAAGGCTTTACTTTGGGATTTTTTTTCAACTATTAATAATATTATAAGAATTATTTCCAACATTCAAATTAAAATTTAATGTCCAATAAATAACATATATTTTTTTTGTATATTTAGATCCACTCAGTAAAGTATAGTTACACGGAGAAAACCTCTTGTTGGCATATACAGGAGCCTTAAGGCAAGCACTCTAACCAATCATCCGACGGGCTGGTAATATTTAAACGGCTCGAAATTTACTTAAAAGTAATGTGATTTTAAAATTATAATGACACAATCAGTTCATTAACATTATTTATACTCTTAGTTTAAAAATATATAATTTAAAATAAGTAATAATAAGTAATAAAAGTAATACATATAAGTAATAATAATTAGACACATTTATTTTATTCTTAAATAAAAATTTATCGCTAAATGTGTTGCTAAGCGCAAAGCTCGAGAACGGCTGGACCACTTTGAACGGAAACGATGACCTAAGATGAATCTTAAGATAAATCTTAGGTCGATGATCTTAGGCCATTGGGATTGCAAATACTCTGCCAATTTTGATAAAATAAAGGTAAGGTATGAGAAACTGTGGTATAAGCTAAGTAGACGCATACAAATCTTTTCTCTTTATAATTTTATGTATAGAATTTAGACTACAGATACGCCCTTCGCACGGACTTTAATCAATATTTGAAAAAAAAAAACCTTAATTTGTTCCGCCTTTTTTTGAATAATTTTAACCGCTAAATATGTTTTAACAACACATTTAGCGATTATTTTTTAAGAGATTTGTGGTTCTATCGATTTTTTGGACAAAACTTACATAATTAGACAACTATTAATTAGAATGAAAACAGCTTCTGTTGTTTTAGAATGAAGACAATTATCCTGACGCAGACACGCATCTCTTCATGAATCCCAAACATGTATCTGAACAGCAGTCTGAATTGTTCATGCACTGTAATGAAAATAATTTTATAATGTTACTTTTGAAGGATTTTTTCAAAACATTTCCAAAAAAAAAGGCTGACGGTCCACTTGATGGTAGGTGGCTACCGTCGCCTATAACACAAGCAACGCCAAAACTGCTACAAGTGCGCTGCCGACTACAGTAGGATTAACGATAAGGGATCAGGAGGGGAAAGGGAAATGGGCTCTGGCATCCCTTACTCACTCACCGAAACACAACAGCACACGTGCTGTTATTTCACGGTGGTGTTCTGTAAGGGGGTGGTTACTGCCGCCAGACGGGCTGCCCAAACGAATGCGAAACGCAGTGTGCCCTGCTACTACTACTCGAATGGAGGCAATTAATTTGCAAAGCGCAATGCGGGACTCCTTGCGGCCAGGTGGACAGACGATCTGAAAAACTTCGCGGGAACTGGCTGAATGCGTGGTGGCGTGTCTTGGGAAAGGCTACATCTAGCAATGGAGAGACACAGACTGATGTTGATGAATCTCTGGAACTAGCTGTCGGATTATAAAATGTTTTTGCGTTTGATGGGCCAATTGAAGAAGGTTATGAGTTTCACGTGTATTTCAGGAGTTAACATGAAAGAAAGAAAGTCAGAAAGAGTGCCAAGCGACAAATGACCGTTTGCGGCCGTCCGACTACAACCGAGAGCTACCGAGAAAAGCCGACTTGTGCATGTCAATTTAAATTAAACCGCGGCGCACAGCCATAATGCACGATATTGATAACCGTTGCATTTAAGGGCTTCACTTGGGCAAATGACATTTATATTAGAACTCGCTGGCGGCAGATACGATTCAACAGGCCTAGAAATTGTGTTTTTTTTTACCATTAGAATACACAAAAAAAAAAGATTTTATACCATTTTTTAAACTGACATTAACTTATTAATAGGTACAGGATTCATATGCGCGCAATAAGCCGTTTTCGAGAGAATTTTCAATAAAAGTCAAATTCTTCCTGTGTTCTAATTTTTTTTGTGGAGTTTCTATTACTTTAACGATAATTCTAATTAATACAATTGGTTCTTCATGTGTTTAAGTATAATAGGTATATATTTTTGACATTTCTTGTAACATCTTTATTAAACAATGGATATTTTTAGTATTTAGCGTTTGTCTCCACCTTAAATAAAACCTTTTTGCCATATGTTTTGAGGTCACAATGTAGCGGTTTGATTGTGTTTTATTTACCATTGTATTTTACCTGTTCCATGAATCATGGAGATATTTTGTGAATACAAACAACGTTGGAATTCAACAGGCGTGTTAACGCAAATTTTAATGTTAGGAGGAAAAGATTTAAAAAAGTATTGTGTTTATTCTTAAAATAGACAAAGTTGGAAAGTTAAAAATGCATTGGATAAAAATTTAATTAATTAATTAATTAATGTATTAAGTGTGTAGGTTAATTATAGATTAATTAAATTAATTAATTATAGATTAATTAAATTAATTAATTATAGATTAATTAAATTAATATCCAAATATATACATAAACAATTAAAATATCAGAAAAGTTTTGGCTTTACTATTTATTTGTTAATAACTTTCTTAGTTATCTTTTACATGCAATTTGTTTTCTGCCTGCTAAGAAATTTATCGCGATGGGACTATTCACCGCCGCCGATTCTTCGCCAAGCCATTTCAGCGGCTGCCGATTCATCGCCAGCCATTTCATAGCCATTGGTCTATTATTTATCATGCGCAGTAAAGCAAAAGAATTATTACTATCAGATCCTTAATTTGATGTATTTTAGTTTTATTTTAGCAAATTACATACTAAATTTAAAATGACATTAATTTGAATAAATACGTATAATTTTGGAATGAACGGAATACTGGTTTTGACAAAAAAATTGTCTGTTGCAAAATGTGTTACAAGACTTATTTCTATTGAAAACAAAGTTATGTTAGGTTCTGGAATCACCACTAAATACAACTTGCGAAAATTAGAGACAAAGCAGTAGACTAACTTTGAGTCTAAAGAGTGTTATTACAAAAAAAATAAACAGACATTGAACATGTGTCTAAAAAAAATTTATTACAAAAGCGTGTTTAAGCAGTTAGAGTTAGGCACGGTTTAAATAATACTTTTCATATTTAAATACATGTCAATACTAGTTGAAGACTCAAAGTTAGTCTACTGCTTTGTCTCTAATTTTCACAAGTTGTATTTAGTGGTGTGGTGAAATATCGGGTTGTTTTACCTTTTATTCTTGAACCCAATTTTCTTCACGTTCACGAATTTTTATTTTAATATTGCAATTGTCCATTTTTTTCCATAATTTTTATTTATATTATACTCATTTGACAATGAGTAATGACGATTGACAAGTCTCGATAAACACATTCCATTCTTTCAACCGATCACTGTTCTATGTGTATAATGTACTAATTATATACTTACGTATATATGTACTAATTATATACGTAAGTTTTGGTTTTAAAACATACTTATGGCGGTGTATTTAGAGCAATAATTAATTTATAATCACACACGTCACTGTTTTATTTATATATAGATAATTTTAAAATATTTTCTGTGTAGGATATTCTATTAGCACATAACAAATTTGCATAGAAAGGAACGTTTCGGATTGAACCAAATGAAGTTGAACGAACGTTTTGTAATGTTGCTATTTTATTGTTACTATTTGCTATTTTATAATTTTAAAATAGCAACATTTGGTTGCCTATAGGTTGCCTAGCGATGTTTTGGTAAGTCAAAGGACAAACACTATTTTGTAATAGCGAAGGTTAAACATTATTTGAGGCAGGGTTTAAACTGTGAAATTGTATACAAATGTCATTAGACGCTGTTTGACAAAACACGTGTTGAGACATAGTTTAGTATTTTTTTTTGTAATAACACTGTTAGTGTTTGTTTAATTACAATCGGTTTAAAAACAAAAAAGTTAAGTGCTACCGAATACCACGCGTACTAAGTTGCGGGCTCAACTAGTTAAAAATATGTATTTAAAATAACATAAAATTAAAACGTCATAACGAAAAAGAAATAATTAATAAATTAATACATTAACGTATTACATTATTTATAAGATAATTTTACTTAATTGACTTTAATTATAATTTTGATTTTTTTTAATTTTAAAATTATAAATAAAATTTAACTTATAAATAAAATTAAATCTATATAAATAAGAATGGATCTTCGAAATGTATGTACGCCCATAACTTTCGAACGGGTAGACCGATTTTAATTCGGTTTTGACTAATGGAAAGAGGGATAAACGGGGAATGTTTATATATATATATAAAAATTGCACCACGGGTGTAAATAAAATTTAACTTTATTTATGTTATATTGTAATTTTAGTTTTTTTTTTAATTATAATTGATTTTATTCATAATTTTACTTAATTAAATTAAAAAACAATTCCACTTACGAACTGTCCGATTTCAGCGCATTTTTCTTTTCTAGGTGGAGGTACGATTCCAGTAGGGACAGATTCCTGATTGTCTCCAAGAACAGATATATCTCCGGTGGTGACATCGGGGTTGCTATTTTCTAGATTTTCTCCAGGAACAGGAACCTCTCCGGGTGCGGCAGAAGGTATGCTACCTTCCGGAGAGTCGGGACGTAATTGAATTACATTGGAGTATACGCAGGCGACAGTAAGCACAAAAAGAAACAAAGTGATTCGAGACATTGTCAAAGACTGAATGAGAGGCCTGAGTATTGGATTCATATATGGTAAAAGCGCGCACCCCGCATACCTACAGCGATAAATTTATTCACATTAGGCAGATTTGAATAGGCGGGTTTTTACAATGAACTAATACGATGAACTCGACTTTGTTCGTGTGTTTATTGTAGCATTAGATCGTTTAATGATAAATAATTAAAAAAATAATATACATATATTTATTTATTTAGTTGTTTATTTATTTAATTCAGGTTACATACAGCCATTATATAAAACTAAATTATATATTATAACTAGCTGACCCAGCAGACGTTGTCCTGTCAGAACTCGAAAATAATTCCGTAAACCGATTGTGGCTCCACCTATCGGGTCCAATTTTATTTTCAAACCATATGTTAAAGTGAAGACCTATTCTCATACCTACCAAATATACAAAAAAAATATATCGTAAAATACGATGTCACTTTGTGAAATAATGTTGCCATGTTCAATGTAATAGTGGGGCGTTCAGTTTTCGTTCAATCACAGGAATTAATGATGATATGAATGAGTACATCGTTAAACTTATCTTACTATACAAAAAAAAGAAATTATTTCTATTTCAGCAGGCCTACCATGAATGTCATTCGAAGTTTTCTCTCTCTATCGTACTTATGTAAGAAGTTGCAAGTGGGACACAGAGGGTAAACTTTCGCCGTTCATGGTAGCAAGGCAGAGCCATCTATTAATAATTCATCGAACTAACCTATAAATAGACACTACTGTTGTATAATAAACATTTAATTCGCGATAACAAATATTGAGGTCAATAATTAAGATAAAAACTATCCTATCTTTTAAGTTGGACCAAATAACAGATACTTACGAAGTTTGATCAAAGTCAGTTCAGTAGTTTCAGAGTTTATCGCGAACATACATCCTGACATGAGAATTTTATATATAAGATAAAGTACAAATAGGCCTAAAGAACCATATTTTCATTAAAGAGATAACTAAACTAAGATAACAAAAAAAATTAGAAAAAAATAACTATTTTTAAAAAAGTAATTCGTCAACTTTCTTTTTGATCGATGTTAAATTAATTGAAAATATGTCGATATCATTTAGAACCTTATTATAGTGGATATTTGGATTTATGTAGGAAGGAATTCTTAGCATGATTAGTTCGACAGTAGGGAATGTAAAATGTTGATCTTGATCTTGTCCCGAGTTTTGGAACTTTGAAGTAAATAGTTTCTAAAAGTGAAAGAAGAATCAATGTGATTATTTATAATTTTATATAGGAAGACTGCGTCAAGATAAGCCCGAATATCCAGGAAAACAGTTTGTGTCTAAAAGCGCTTGTTTTATAATCGGTGAATACATTTTCTGTTTTATAATCTAACGATTTTAAGAACTTATTTATTTATTTTTTCAATCCTAGCCAATATGCACCTCATATTGCGGATTCCATATTACGCTTCCAAATTCCAAAATACTGCGTACAAATGCGAAGTATAATACTTTTAAAGTATAATACTTCATAAAATATAATATATTCAATACCAAAAGACAATTTTTTATATACTGTTACTTGCAGGATTTGTAAAATTTGTAAAAATGGCGTGTAAGAGTAAAAGGAGTCGATTTATTTAGTTAATTTTAGTTAATTTTAGCACATGTACCCCCCTGGTGTTGCTTGTGTCCTTAGGCGACGGTAGCCACCTACCATCAAGTGGACCGTCAGCCTGTCTGCCACCTTTAATAATATAAAAAAAAAAAAAATTATAGGAGTCGAACTATTTAGTTTAACTTTTTTCAGATATAAAAGTAATAGAAAGTTTTATTAAATTATTTACACAGTAATTTTATTTTATTATTATGTTATAATATACCAGCTGGTGCCCGCGACTTAGAACGCGTTGAAAAATGAAAAATATAACATCTAAGAACACTTATATTTTTATCATTGTGACGACAGTGGCGTCCTTTTTTTAAAATTTTTAGACAATCCCTCAGGAACCAAACATTTTTCCAGGATAAAAAGTATCCTATAGGTTAATTCAAATAATAAATTATCTGTGTGCCAAATTTCATTCAAATCAATTGAGCCGTTTTTGCGTAAAAGTTTAACAAATATTGGTCCATACATCCTTCCTCACAAATAATCCTTCAATAAAGGATTATTTATTTTATAAAAACAGAAAAACATTACACTTAAATTGTGTCATAACTATGAATACACACACTTGGCATACAAGTCTGTATCTGTATAAATATTCTTGTATTACATTCCCTATCGACTGTTTTGCAAGAAGATTAAAAAGGATATAAACACTAGTTAAAATACTCAAACAAATATAATAATAATGTAAGTGTAATTATTAAAAATAATTATTTACATTGTTAAATTATTAATTACTAGCGGCACGCTCCCGGCTTCGCCCGTGGTGCAATTTTTGTATATGTGAACATTCCCCGTTTATCCCTCTTTCCATTAGTGAAAACCAAATTAAAATCGGTGTACCCGTTCACGCGTGATGCCGTGACCAAGGGAAATGGGGATTCATTTTTAATTTTTATATATAGAGATACTTAGATAAGATTTTATGAAATCGTTGAATACACGTTAACACTGCTAAATTTATATAAGGTTGCTTTTGTAGATTTGCTACTAAAAGGCGGATACCCTAAAATAACAGTTGGGTATATGCAAGACTAGTTGAGCCCGCAACTTCGTACGCGTTGTATTCGGTATAAGGCGTAACTTTTTTATTTGTAAACCAATTGGAATAAAACAAACACTAAATGTTACGAGAAGCTTGCTACAATACACCAGTGAAAACTGAATTCAAATCGGTTAAGCCGTGTCCGAGATTAGCCTGCATAAACGCACAGACAAACAGACAAAAATTATTCTCTTGACTTCGGTAACATAAGTACATTAATTGTTTTTACATTTATGTAACACAAGTGTATAAATTGTTTTTTTTTTTTTTTTTTTTTTTTGAAAAAATATTTAATATACACAGCTCGTTTACGATTTTATTATTTATAGATATTATATTTTATGTATAAATAGGTTAGCTACTCCGTGTGTACATATATATATATATATATATAGATATTAGATTCCTGTATGAAGTATGAAAGAAAATGAAGAATGAGGACATTTATATTCAAAAGCGTAAGTATGCCTCGTGAGTTGAAATTTTTGATAGAAGTTTCTTTATTGCTGTTAAACATTTGCCGGGCGTTGACTCTTTATTTTAGACTAGCTGAGCTCGGCTAGGCTTCGCTGCGGTCCATACGGGGCGGCGCGGCTGCGGCGTGCGGTACTGGTCACTGCTTATATATAATATGTACTATTTATCGTAGCGTGATGTTATATAGCCTATAGCCTTCCTCGATAAATGGACTATTCAAAACATAAATAATTTTTCAATTCGAACCAGTAGTTCCTGAGATTAGTGCGTTCAAACAAACAAACTCTTCAGCTTTATAATATTATATACCTATAGCCCATTCACATTTTGAAACTATTGATCGAAGATTTTTGTCGAAGCTCCGAAGATTGCCTCCTGCATACATACAAACAAACAAATATACCTCTTAAAATTACCTCTTTATAATGTTAAAGGTTCTCCCTCAAATATTTATAAAAGTTTCTATAAAAAATAACGGATCTCTAAATAGTTAAGTTATCTATTGTCCTCGGAAAGTCGGTTAAGTGCACATTGGTGATAGCCTAATGAATCCTACATCGAAGAATTAGAATTTATTTACAATGTATTACATTAGAATGTAATAAGGTCGAGCACAATTTTTATTTCTAGTGTCTTTTTCTAAACTGTTTTGTTGCAAATATAGTTGAAATAAAAAAAAATACTAGAAATTTCTGTATGAGATCGGAAGAATACAATTTTTGTACAACCATAAATCTTGGTACCCACTATCATAGATAAAATACTTACTGGTTAAGTAGTATTTTATCTATGGTAGTATTTTATCTATGCCACTATTCAATGGTTATAATACGTATGATGCTTCAAAACAAACGATAAAGTTCAAAGAGTGAAATCGTGTCCAAAAAAGTTATTAAAATCGTATGTAGATGGAATACTATCGAACCGTTTCCTCTGTAACGGGAATGGTATAACAATAACCAATATTAACGTGAAATTTGACATTTTTTTACTTTTTCACGCTACAACTATGATATTTACGCAAATACAATTTATATATCAGAATAACACATAGGCTATAATTCATGAAGAAACGCGGACGAAGTCGCAGTTAAAAGTTGGTAAAAATAATTATTTAAAAGAAAATCTTCCATTGCCATGTATGTATATTTTTGAAATGAATGTATTTATTAAAAAGAATGTGGAACTATTCGAGATTGTACAGACTACCCTTGTACCACACCAACAAAATAATTTGCTTAAACCAATAAACCGTTTACGACTCTGCTTATTCTATGGCAGTCAAACTTTATAATAAATTACCTCAAAACATTAACTTTATATAAATTTAAAAGGGCTTTTGTTCGCCTTTTTACTTGATAAATGTTTTTATAATATGAATGATTAACTCAACTTCAAATAACTTTTATGTTCTCTGACTTTTATATTTTAGGTTTTTTTTTGTAACTAATATTAATTGAGTGTAGATTATTTTAATTATGATTGACTTAGCATATATTTTTTAAATTATACACCTAGATTTATATTTTGCAAACCATACACGATGTTATTATTGTAAGATCTGGTTATCACTACCAAGGATTGGAACTACCTGCCGGCGTCTGTACTTCCGAGCTCATACAACCCTTTTCAAAGTTTCAATCTTCAAATCTTTTCAAAGTTCGAGTGGTCCATCGTCGGCCTCATCTGTCCTGATGATGGCATTTTAAAATTTTCATAAAATTTTAAACGAATAGACAAGATATACGAACAGACAAGCATACAGAGTTTATTCTCTTGCTGCTTGCTATATACTTACAAGATAAGTTCTGTGACCTAGTTTTATTTGCAGTCGCCAAGTGGAACCAAATTGAAGCGCCTGTCGCCAGTCTCATAGCAATCTGCAAACGAACGGCGAGAGCTATTTCAGGTTGCTATACTTCAACAAGGCGTTAAACTATTTATTTATTTATTTCTAAAAGGTACACCAACTATAAACAAAGAAAAGTTTACAATAGGTATTGGTAACACAAGGCAATTTTAAGGCATACACAGATAAATTACACGCATAGCAACACGCAAATTATTTAAAAAAAAAGAGAATAAATTTTAATTAAAAAAAAAATAAACAACTGAAATCAAGAACAAGATCAAATAATAATAAACTAATTTATCCATATTTAAATAACAAAAATAAGATTAAAATTAATAAAAGGAGAAACAGCTCAGCAAAACAGTATAGCTGTCAATTTACGTTTAGCTTCAGCCGATTTACAGTTAAATATATCAAGATATAATAATATAAGATATAGTTAATATAAGTTCCTTGACAGAAATAGATAATCGTATTAGATATAAACCTTATTTGAAAAGTCATAAGGATACTTTTTCCTTGCTGCGTGGATTGTAATGACCGAAATGAACTACATTGGCGGTAATTGATAAAATTAGGCGCAGCATGTTAAGGGCTATGCTATCTAGTAATAAATGTTTACATTATGAATAAAAAATAAATAAATGTTTCTATTATTTACGCAATTTGTACTATTAATTAATTTATTTATTACATGGTCCCCAACGAGGCAGGCACCAAGCAAAAACACAACAAATGACAAAAAGTGACACATGATAGATGCCGCCGCAATTGTAGGAAGTACAGCTTGCACCAATAAAAAGTCCAGAGCAACATCCCAGTAATAATAATAACAATAGTAATAATAATAATCGGTTTGCGAGGAGTTTTGGGAGCGCCTTACAAAAGTTCTCAGGAGCTATTTGTCGAGGGCTAACAAGGTCCGAGCTTTTAACGGCTGGGTCATGCCTATTCTTCTTTATACTTTCGGCGTGCTCAGATGGTCTCAGACAGAACTGGACGCCCTGGATAGAAGGGTCCGCATAACTATGATCTCCCACAGAATGGGCCATCCGAAATCATCGGTCGAAAGGATGTATGTCCCGCGGAAGTGTGGTGGTCGAGGCTTATTATGCGCCAAGACCATGCACAACCGCGAGATATGCAACCTTAGAAATTTCTTCTTGGCTGATTCGGGTGGCGTATTGCGTAGGGCGGTTGTAGAATGTGATAACGGACTCACCCCATTATTCTTAGCCGATCAACAATGGCGTGATCCGGTGATACCAAGCACCTCTGTCAGGGAGGCCGTATGGAAAGAGAAAGAGCTGCACGGACGGTTTTACAAGGCTTTTCACGAGCCTCATATCGACCGTAAAGCCTCCGTGCACTGGCTGCGCTTCGGTGATCTCTTCGGAGAAACCGAGGGTTTTGTCTGTGCGATACAAGGTGGGGTTGTCAAGACGCGGAATTACCAAAAATATATCATAAAGGATGGCACAGAGGACATATGTCGAGCCTGCCGCCATCCTGGAGAGACACTCCGGCATATTACTTCTGGTTGTTCCGCGCTTGCCAACACTGAGTATCTGCACAGGCACAACCAAGCAGCCAAGATCCTGCACCAGGAGCTCGCTCTGAAATACGGCTTCATTGAGGAGAGGATTCCTTATTATAGGTACTCGCCGGAACCAGTTTTTGAGAACAGCCGTGCCAAGCTCTACTGGGACCGGCCTATCATCACAGACAGGACTATTTTAGCGAATAGACCTGATATTGTGTTGATGGACCGGGAGCAGTCGAGGGTGTTTTTAGTGGACGTAACTATCCCGCGTGATGACGGTTTCGTGAAAGCTGAAACCGAAAAGAAGAGGAAATACCTCGACTTGGCTCACGAGATTGTTGACATGTGGGCTGTTGCGTCCACTGAAATCATCCCAGTCGTTATATCCGTCAACGGTTTGATCCCAACCAGCCTCAATAGTAACCTGAAGCGGTTGGGGTTCCGTGGCGGTTCCCTCCCGGCCCAAATGCTGCTCGATACGGCCAGGATCGTGCGTCGGTTTCTGTCTTTGTCGTCCTGAACCCCGACTGACTGTGCTTCTGTCAGGGGTAACACCGTCTCCCCCTCATTTTGGCTTTCGGAGGGGGAGACGAGACCAGTTAAGATGAATAATAATAATAATAATAAAAATAACAATAACAAAAAATAATAAAAAAAGAAGAAAAACAAAAAAAAATAAAACTGAATACAATGACAAAAATAATTTAACTGTTAACTATGTGAACCACGGACAAGGACGAGTCGTTTAATTTTATAAATCGCATCGTTATAAAAGTCAAAAATGTTTGTTTGTATGTAAGAGGTAATCTTCGTAACTACTCATCCGATTTTAAAAAATCTTTCACCAATAGAAGATAGACAGAATTTTAGGATGGACAAAAGCTAAATATTCCACGATGGCGAAGCAGCGGGCACCAGTTATCCAAAAATAAATATCCAACGCACGGCAAAATTATAATGTCAATGTGAGCCTCTAACTATGAGCCTCGTAAGAAAGCTTAATGTCGCTCAACGAGCTATGGAGAGGGCTATGCTCGGGGTTAAATTGCGAGATCGAATCAGGAATGACGAGACATTACAGCCATAAAGCAGCGTTTATGTTAATAAGTTGAAGTGGCAGTGGGCAGGACACATAGTACGGAGAGCCGACGGTCGCTGTGGCGGAAGGTTCTGGAGTGAAGGCCACAAATCGGCTGCGTAGAACGTGGGGCGACAATGAATCCAGGCTGCTTCTGACCGGTCCTTTTGGAGAATTAGTGGGAGGCTAATTCTCCAGGCTGATTCAGGCTGACCCGTTCACTTGATGGTAGGTGGCTACCGTCCCCCATAACAAAAGCCACGCCGCAGCTACTGCAAGTGCGCTGCCGATTACAGTAGGGTTAAGGATAAGGGATTGGATAGGAGAATGGCCTTTGTCTAGCAGTGGACGTCCTAAGGCTGAAACGATGATGATGAATTGCTGAATCATTAAAGAAAAACTAAGCAAGAAAACCTTTGTGTCCTAGTTCACTAGCCTCATATATCCTTACAACAAGCTCATTTCCAGCTGTGTGATATATGTACCTACAAATACACGTACTATGTATGCTTAGACAAAGTACTTACATCTATACTTTAACAACTATAAATTAATATATAAAGCTGAAGAGTTTGTTTGTTTGAACGCGCTAATCTCAGGAACTATTGGTTCTAATTGAAAAATTCTTTTTGTGTTGAATAGTCCATTTATCGAGGAAGGCTATAGGCTATATACACCACGCTACGATCAATAGTATTTATAAGCAGTGTCCAGTACCGCGCGCTCCATGCGCACTCCACCGCCGTATGGGCCGCAGCGAAGCGTGGCCGAGTTTAGCTAGTATGTTATATAAAGAATTTTTAGAAGAATTTAATCCTCTAATTTGTCCTTCCCCTTAACTGACTCGTTGATTAACTGACTCGTTGATTTTATCCTAAGCATTTGAAGTCCGTGTCGAACGCGAGATTTAGTGTCAGCGCAGAATACAAATAAAGTCAATGAATTCAAAAGTCATTTCAGTTATATTTATTTTAATTTTTTCAAACTTTATATCAAGGTGTTCCGGGTATAATATACTTGTTGTGTTCCCTGAGCCCACAAAAAGTCATGGAATTCTTGGCGGAGAATACGTTAGATTGCTTCTGGAAGCTGGCCATGAGGTAAGAAAATATGGATTTGGATATTTTTTACCCCTATGTTATAAGTTTGAACTATCTGTCTGTATGTCTGTTTGTGGCATCGTAGTTCCCAAACGGATGAACCGATTTTGGAAGCTGTTTTTTTTTTTTTCGTTTTGTTTGAAGCTTTTTTTTGGAGTATACTCCTTAAGAACCGATTTATGAGAACCTCCTTAAGAACCTTATTTAAATTAATCCTTATCCTTATGGAAAAATTTATGAGGACTAAAATAATTACAAGCGTTAACTAAAAAGCGTTACGTTATCTTTCACTTTGACATCTGTGCGACAGTTGACGCATGTATTTATGTTCCCTAATTCTATTGTAGCATAACAAGCAACACCAGAGGGTTTCTGGGTTTCTCTCTGACAAACGTGGAAATCTTGTATGAAAGGTGTAGGGAACGAAACGATAGAACGTCTGCCGGAGCAGCGAGCGGCACTTGTCGTGGAAAAAATGAACTATTTTGACTTATAAAACGTAGTGACATCTGTCTATGCAGAATATTAACTAAATAACACAAAGTAATTAGGTATCCATTTAGGTATTTAGGAAAATTTTATACATTTTATTTTATACCTACGTTTAAAGGTCAAAAACTCGTACGTCGGCGCAGACACACACACTTTTTTGTTTGAAAGCTGACATAATCGAGTTGGTTCTTAGCTATAATTTATGATGATCTATTAAGGCGTTTGAAGATCATCAGCTCATGTACTAGTTGACGAAGTTACAGAGCAACTTCCACAGGTTCGATTGATTTAAAATTTGGTGTACTTTTACTTTGGTGGTATTTGCATGACATGGAAACCTTGATCCGATGATGCAGCATCAAGTTATCTGCGAGATACCCAACTCAGCTACTTACAGCAGATACAGCGTGTTTGAGCTCATTGGAATGGTCTCAACAGAATGTCGCGGGTTTGTTTATAATTCTTAACTATAGCTTTTTTATTACTTATTACTTACTTACGTATTTAATTTTATTAATAGTAGATTTCGATCGATTGTAAATCTATAATATTTTTACATCAAAATCTTTATAGTACATCTATAATATGATATATATGATTAAAACAATAAATATTATTTAGAAAACTGTTCTTTGGTACCTATAATAATAGGAACTCTACAATACCAAGTGGAAAGGACCCCATCTCCTGAATTGTGATTTATTCGGGTTTAAGTAAGTACTTTGAAATGCAACAACCGAGCCCTGGTATATTACAATAAATATGTATATATTACAATACATATGTATGTATTGTACAAAATTTCCTTTTCCTGTAATATTAAATTAAATTTTAATCATTTAACTTTTTTTGACCTCATTTATAAACGATCATTCGTGTGTAAATGGTTCTGTAATACAAAAGATGAATTGGCGTAGTTTGCTGAGGGCACAGACGTGATTGGAGGCAAAGGTCGTGAAAGATCCATGCATTGTTTACTTTTATAATGTCGAATCGCCTCGCCTAGGCCGGCCCTAATCGCCAAAGGTTCTACGAACAATCTTTTCTCGGCTTTTGGAATGGATCAAAGGAGCCTGTGCTAAAGCGTCATATATAACAGCACATGTGCTGTTGTGTTTCGGTGAGTGAGTAAGGGATGCCAGAGCCCATTTCCCTATCCACTCCTAAACCCTCATCCTTAATCCTACTGTAGTCGGCAGCGCACTTGCAGCAGCTTTAGCGTTGCTTGTGTTATAGGCGACGGTAGCCACCTACCATCAAGTGGACCGTCAGCCTGTCTGCCGATCTTAACATTAAAAAAAAGATGTATAGGCAGCGTAAAAAGTTTCCGATTTTGTATGTAATGTTATTAATTTTTCAGTTACAGATTTGAGCTATGCTCCAAGTATTTGTAGAAAGCTGAAATCATTTTTCCTGAGTAGATTTTATCCTTACAGGTGACATACATTACACCATTTCCATTGAAAGCTACAGAGAATTTAATACAAGTCGATATAAGTTCAAATCTAATGCGATCAAGTGGTGAGTAATCCAGAAACTTATTAAATAAACTAGCTGAGCCCGCAACTTCGTACGCTGTTACGGGAAGCTTGCTACAATACATCAGTGAAAACCGCATTCAAATCGGTTAGGCCGTTTCTGAGATTATCGTGCACAAATGCACAAACAGACAAAGTTCTCAAAACTATTTTTTGGTCCTGGTAACATAAGAACAAAATGTACAATTTTTTTTAAAATAATATTTAATGTACAAACAGGACTCGTTTACGATTTTATTAAATGTATAGATTATACATAGAATAGATAACAGTAAAAACATGTGAAGGTAAAATAATAAAAAATGGGAATGTTTGTGTACTTGTTTAGTAGTTTTTTAACTCAATTTAAACATTGTTCTAGTGTATAACGTGTCCACAGACCAAGATTTTGTCGAGTTCGAGTGTAAATCCTAATAAAGCCTGCTGCTTGTCGGACTCGCTACCTCTATCCAAAAAATAGTAGGTACTGTAGAAGAGGATTATTTTAGTTAATTATAAATTAAGTTGAAGGGAAAGTGGGCAGCACACATTGCTCATATATTTCGTAAGGGGTTATATTTTATTTTTCAAAGCTGGGAAGCCGCGGGCCCCAGCTACTTTATAATATTAGTTAGAATTAGACCAGTGTACATACGGTCTATTAGAGACGATCATCTCATTATATCAGTCTATATCGTATCGTATCGTATCGTATCATATCAGTCAGATGATATCAGTCTATAATAGAGATTATCATCATCTCGACAGTAGAACTTCCACGGCTTGAAATAGGCCTTATTTTCCAATAGAATCGTCGCAAGAAAACTGTACCTAGCAAAAACGTACAAAAAAAGTTATAGTGTGTATATATGCTTTGATGGAGTGTATTTTGTGGAATATTTTAGATGTTTTTACGTCACTGGTAGAAAAGTACAAGGATCAAGATAAGTTTCTTCAAATGCTTTCGCTACAATATGGTAGAATGGTGTTGACACACGAAGCAGTACGAACATTTTTAGACAGTACCTCTCAGGACAAGTTCGACGTTGTCATCGCTGAATGGATCGACTCAGAGTTGTATTCTGGGTGAGTTGTTCAAGTATTTTACACAGTGATAAAGAATACGCATTTTTATTTTTATACTTATATTATCATTGTATGCAATATTTTCTGCAAATTATATACACAAACCTTTTTTGTTTATCGTTTTTTCTATTAGTGAAATCCGAACTCCAAAATCCGTTAGAAGGTTTAGAAGAAGGTAGCGGAGATAGAAACAGGCAAAAACAGACAGGGACTTTATTTTGTAAAATGTATATATTATGTGTATGTATATAAATAAATAAATAAAGCCCATTTATTTCCAATCTCCAATTACTACTATATACATTTTGATTAACTAAATATATTGTTTAAATGTAAAAATATTAAAATGATTTAGTTTTTAATATGACATGTTGGACTTGAAATATAAATTATAAAACGTTTAAATTTATCTGTTTTTAGTCACTATCATTATCACTTTCATAACCGTTGATCGGAACCCCTTCTTGGGTATAGGCCTCCTCCAGCTTGTTCCAGGCTTCTCTGTCCATTGCTGTTTTTTTCCATTCGTGTCCTGCTATAGCTTTTATATCCTCTATCCACCTCTTTCTAGGACGTCCTCTTCTCCTGTTTCCTGTTGGTCCTCCCCATGTAGTTGTCTTTAATGTCCATCTTTCGTCTGTGCATCTTATGTGTATGTATATATTATATTATAATTATGTATATACTTACCTAGATATAGATATGAAAGATGCACATTTGATTTTATTGAAAAAATAATTTCACACATATAATTTCATTGAAAAAAAAAAAAAATAATGGAAAACTTAATTTAGTTAGTTGTTAATTTAAAATTTAGACAATTAAACCTTTAGAAAAAAAAATTGATTATTGATTTTTAGAGGCTGCCTGGATTTATAATACTTTTATTAGATACGAAAAATTATCAAAAAGTTTTTTGAGATTGTGGCAAATTTTCTTTCAGACATTAGTTTCAATAAGTGGACTTAACGGTTGAAATTATACATTATGCTCTGTTCTAGGGTTCCCGGGTTCTATTCCCGGCAGCATCTACTTTGAAAAATGAACTTTTCAAATTTGGCTCTGGTCTGGATCTGGAAAGAAGTGGCAGGGCACACTGCGTTTCGCAGTCTTTTGGGCAGTCAGTCTGGCGGCAGTAACCACCCCCTTACAGAAAACCACCGTGAAATAACAGCACGTGTGCTGTTGTGTTTCGGTGAGTGAGTAAGGGATGCCAGAGCCCATTTCCCTATCCCATCCTAATCCCTTATCCTACTGTAGTCGGCAGAGTATTTGCAGCAGCTTTGGCGTTGCTTGTGTTATAGGCGACGGTAGCCACCTACCATCAAGTGGACCGTCAGCCTGTCTGCCGATCTTAACATTTAAAAAAAATGTATGTGAAAATAAATAGTGTTTAGAGTGTTTGACATAATCCTATCTACTTCTACTATAATATTATAAATGCGAAAGTTTGTGAGGATGGATGTATGAATGTTCGTTACTCTTTTACGTAAAAACTACTGAAACTATTTGGATGAAATTTGACCTACCTGGATTAACATATAGGATTTTACTTTTTATCCTGGAAAAATGTTTTGTTCTTTGAGGGATCGTCAAAAAATATAAAAAATTTGGCGCCACCGTCGTCGTCACAGCGATAAAGACGTCAGGCGATTTTTCAGGTCGCGGGCATCAGCTGGTGTAAAATAGAATACGGCAGTAGTGTAGACAGAATAAGAGAACAATTTACACTTGTCCTGTACAATTTTATGTAATCATAATATATCACAACTACATACGTAAAAAAAATATTTTCAAATAAAATTAAAGAAAATATGCATGGGACTTATTACTGAACTCTAAAAAAGCGGGATAACTTAAATATGTCAGGATTTAATTAAGTTTAATACTAATTAACCTTAGCATCCGTATGTTATAATCCACAATCTACAGTTTTGCAGCGTTTTTCAAATGCCCATTAATATGGTCAGTATCCACCCAACTCTACTGGCAGCCATTGAGGATAATGGACGAAATACCAAACCCAGCATATTCAGCAGATGTGAACTCTGATTTAACATTGCCTTTAACGTTTTGCGAGAGAGTATCGGAATTGTACAGACAAATGAAAAAATCGTGGATATTGCAGTAAGTTCAACCTTGTATTTAAGCTATGTTATCATAACTTGAACTACGAACAGTTTGAATTCATTTTAAAATAGAAATACCAATGGAATACTCACAACACAGCTTTCTTCATAGAAAATATTTATGAAACCAACACACAAAAAACGGTTATAAGATATAAATTTATATGTTTTTTCTACAAAATATTTCTTGAAATTAAGGAAATGACCTAAACATTGAGTAATAGTTTAAACTTTTGAAGTGTTTAGGATTACTGCCTAACGTCCACAACGATTATAAGATTGGCCTTAAGGCCGGCCGCATCCATACGTTTTCCGAATTCGATTTCCGAATTCGTTTTCCACGTTCGGAGACCCGAATGCATCAAATCGATAGAAAGTACATTGACTGCCGCACACATTCGTTTTTTTCCGTACGGAATACATTCCGTACGTACGTTTCGAATGTGGGTCCGTGCGTTCGGAAACCCCTTACGAAAAAAACCTAATGACGTCATGCGGAACGGCGCGGTTCTCGAAGGAAATTTCTGAACGTGTGTTCGGAAATTTCCTTTCGG
Organism: Bembecia ichneumoniformis; assembly: GCA_910589475.2. Taxonomy (NCBI): domain Eukaryota; kingdom Metazoa; phylum Arthropoda; class Insecta; order Lepidoptera; family Sesiidae; genus Bembecia; species Bembecia ichneumoniformis. Next base: position 12,605,597 of record OU342539.1, on the reverse strand, counting down.
AACCGCGAGTTGTTTGTTTTGTGTTGTGTGTTTTTCACGTCTCATCACGAGTGCATCAATACAACATGTAAAGCAGAAGCTTAAGTTTAGCTGTTGAAAAACATCTCTGCTTATGGAATATACACAACATAGATAAAGCTCTCTTTAGATAATGCAATCGCAATTAAATCGTTGTTGTCCATGGTCTTGCGTTCACAAAGCCACAACTAAACGTACTGTTAGTATAATATTCCGAATGCAAATTCCGAACGTCTGCGCTAGGCACACGGAATTCCGAATACGGAAAACGAATTCGGGAATCGAATACGGAAAACGTATGTATGCGCCCAGGCCCAGGCTTTTCCCAGGCTCAGGGAAAATTCTTGTTAAGTTTAGTAAAAATACGTGCGATAGCTCATTTGATTCGTAATGACTTCTAGAAAGGTGTTCATGCAGGTGTTTCACACCCGCAGATAGCAAAAGTTGTAAATAATCTTTCTATATATAAAAATGAATCCCTATTTCCCTTGGTCACGGCACGGCATCACGCGTGAACGGGTAGACCGATTTTAATTCGGTTTTCACTAATGGATAAACGGAGAATGTTCATATATATATAAATTGCACCCCGGGCGAAGCCGGGGGCGGGTCGCCAGTTAAATATGTATAATAAAAGGGATTAAGTTTTTTTTTAAATCAAAAAGTTAGAGACAGTCCTAAAAAAACATTTTTAAAGCTAAGAAAATTTCATATATAAGTGACAACTTCTGGAACTTCATCTCTATTCTTAATAGATTTTATTTAATTTTGCAAATAGGTTTTCGCGCGGCAGGTGCTGTTTGTAGCCTTAAAACAAGAATTTTCACCTTTTTCCTTGCTTTTGGATAGCAGGAATGCTTTTTCTTAACCCTCACAGCAAGTGAGTTACACTTGTAAATTATAATCCACAAAATAAAGATGTAACTATCATAGTTTATGAATTATAACTAGCAGAGTGTTCTAACCAATGGGTAATCATAGTTTTTGATTGTAGTTTCACAATTTATCCAGAAGAAGTTAAACTCTACAACGAAGTGTTCGCCAAATCTTCGATGCCTTACGAGGATGTGCCCAGTAAATACTCTATGATGTTAGCGAACACCCATCCGTCGGTCGGTACTTCGTGGCGACTACCTCCAAGTGTTAAAGAAATAGCTGGTTATCATGTGAGAGAATCAAACGTTGGAGCGGTAAGTAACTAGTTATTTGATATTTTTACGGACAGATCTTAGAATATTTTGGAAATTACATAGACAAGCTACTCGATGTTTGAAACAAACTATAGGTGTATTGTTCCAAATATCTAGATAAATTATATGTTAACGGAAAAGTATGTAATCCGTCATTGTATACAATTCCTAGGAAATGTAAACGATTCCTAAAATAGATAGGAAGTGTATGATAGGGGAGCGTCCTACAGTACCGGCCGGCATCCAGTACCGGCCAGTCACTGTTTGCGTATTTGTAAAATATTGCTTTGTGTAAATAACATTTACTGAAGTTGGATTTGCCGGCCGGTACTGGAGGCCATTTTTTATAAGTGTTTTTTTTTGTCATCTTCAAATATTATTAATAAAGTTTATTGTCTCTTTATAATTCGCTATTTTATTTTTTCACTTTATAGCCTAAGAGTTTCTTCATCAATAGAAATCGTGTAATCTAAGTGTTTTCTTTTTCCTTCCAAAAAAAACCTTAGGGTGAAGGTACTGCAGGACTTTCCCCTATATTTTTTGTATGCACTTTTTTTTAGGAAATCTATACATTTTAATTAGCAATAGGCATGATGACAGATTTTGAAATTCCCTTCCATAATGCAGATACACGTCAACCATATCCGAAAAAAATAATATTTCAGCAAAAAACTAAATTTTAATGCGAATTATTGAATGTTTTTAAATCTATTTTGAATTACGCGCGAAAACGCTCTTAGGTTTCATGGCGTCTCGTCTGATGAACCGTGACGTCACCGATATCTCATTAGATTTTTCATTCTGTCAAAGCAAAGTCAAGCAAAGTCAAGCAACACTTACCTGGGCGTGACGACATTCGCTCTGATTGGTGTTTCAGTTAACATGACCGATTGCATCAGTTATTTATACTTCTATTTTATTGAAAATCTTATTAATCTCAATTTTAATACAAAAAATGAGTAATTTTTTAGACTCCTTTCAACATATATTTTTCTCCAAAATCATTTATTCTTTGATTCTTTAATACCGTCATCATGCCTATTGGAAATGTATTACATTCGGGATATCGTCAGTGAGTACAGCGGGGCAAGACGGGCGCTTCATCGCCAAGCATTCATTTACAAAATGTGTTACAAGACTTATTTGTACTGGAAACAAAGTTAGGTTAGGTTCCGAAATCTTCATGAAATTTAATGCGAGCGGAGCGCAGCAGAGGGGCACATGCGGAATACTGATATTTCCTAATTAAGCTCGGAATTGTGTAAATTCCTTTGGAATTGTATACAGTTCCTAGGTTTCACACATTTCCGGTAACAAAAAAAATAAAAACAGCTTAGATAAAGTAGAACATCAAAGGACACCGCCAATCTCCCATACATCGCGGGGCCCAGAATTTGATGACCCGTTACAAGTTCACAATTAGTATCATTTGGTTGGTAAAATATCAGATTTATGCTGCCTTAGTTTCAATAAAATTTGAGTGTCAGTTGCATAATCAAGATATATGGGTTCAAATATAATTGGTTAGGTTATGTTAGAGATTGTGTTACTTTAACAATATATTTTGCAATTATCATTTTAGTATTGTTTAGACGACTAATATTAAACTTTAGGTAGATTTCCCATTAGATTATAATGTCTTTATAATTGCATAAAAACCAAAGATGTTGTATTAGTCTGTACCTAATAAAAACACTAAACTAGACATAGACAATAAACAAAGACTTGACTTAGTTTTTTTTTTAAAAGCTTATTTCATGACGGCTCGAGCACAGAACATACTCACAAGATCTCTACACAAAACACAAAGTTTAAAAAATATTTTTCTGTATTTAGCAACTGTAAAATAATTTTTTTTTGTGATTTTAGTTTAATAAAAAACAAAGAATTTTTTCCGCCATCTACTTTCTCTGTAACAGGTTGGGCCCAAAAGTTGGCAATCTCCTTTCAGTCACATTTGACAAGAATTTTACAGTGATATTTACCGTTAGCTATGGTCGCGGCCAGCTTAATAGGTACCACAGAGTACATTATATATGGTTTACGTAGCGTCGAAGTTTGTTCCAAAGCCGCGCATCCGCAATCAAGTTTGGTTTAATTTTTAGAATTCACGAATTTTATCCTCGAACACGAACACGAATTTTATTGTAATATGAACATTTTTTTTTCAGAATCTTTCTTCATTATTAGCACGATCATCTCATGGAGTAATATATTTCAGCATGGGAACAACTGTGTCTGTGAAAGACATGCCTAATGAAATGCGCGAGGCAATCCTTGACGTATTCAGAGGTCTACGACAAACTGTAATATGGAAAGTCGATGTTGAAATCAATAATGCACCGACTAATGTACATTTGATGAACTGGGTGCCGCAAACTGGCTTGCTAGGTATGTTTTACAAGATTGTAAAATAGGAGAAACCCCGTTTCCCATACAAGCCTAGGCTATGACTATACAAGACTGGAAATTGGCCTGTAATTAGGAAAGGAAATAAAAAGATTGCATGAGCCCAATCTTCACAATTATCAGCAATGGCCTAGTTTGTAACTAAATTGTACAATATGCACATTTGAGGTTATGTCGAGGATGCATGTTACAGCTTTTTTTTATGTTAAGTTCGAAAGACAGGCCGACGGTCCACTTGATGTTATGACTATAGGTGACTACCGTCGCCTATAACACAAGCAACGCCAAAGCTGCTGCAAGTGCGCTGCCGACTACAGCAGGGTTAAGGATAAGGGAATAGGAGGGAATAGGGAAATGGGCTCTGGCATCCCTTATTCACTCACCGAAACACAAGAGCACACGTGCTGTTATATCACGGTGGTCTTCTGTAAGGGGGTGGTTACTGCCGCCAGACGGGCTGCCCAAATGACTGCGAAACGCAGTGTTCTCTGCCACTACTTTCCAAATCCAGATCAGAGCCAATTTTGAAAAGTTCATTTTCAAAATTGACCCTGCCGGGAATCGAACCCGGGAACCCTAAAACAGGCATAAGGCCATTGCTTTAAGGGCCCGGGAACCCTTAAGGCAAATCTAAAAAAGAGTTTTATTTGTGTATATTTTGGCTTGTACATTCAGAGCCCAAAACGGGGTTTCTCCTTTAAAAATTTAAGAAACTATTCTGAATATTGATAAAGATTCCTTCTTCTTTTTAGCTCACAAAAATACCAAGATATTTATAAGCCACGGCGGTTTACTGTCTACAATAGAAGCAATACACTTTGGAGTGCCCACCATCGTAATACCAAGAAACGGTGACCAATTCATGAATGCTAATGTTGCTGTAAAGAAAGGTTTTGCAATTAGATTGAACTATGATAATGATCTTGCTTCCAATTTGAAGATGGCCCTGGAGACAATGCTACGTAATGAAAGGTAATCTTGATAATTCAACTTAACTACTACAAAAGGATTTTTGTCTTTGGAAAGAATATCGTGTCTCGGCATAAAGAATGATAAGCTGTCAAGATAATTCTCTGCGTAACAAGACTAAAGGCCTATTCATATATAGGTGGTATCCTTTACCGCCGTGGCTGGGTACCGGGTATTTGATATGGCAATTCCGCTACTTGGTATTGCCTTGGTACTGGAGTGGAACTTGGTTCTTCGCACCGCCAACGACAGGAGCTCACTGAGCGTCTTCGGAACACCGTTGTGGTTTGAATAGAGCATTATTCGCATACCTATTAGAATATCGCTACCGACACGGTAACGAATACCGCTCAGATTTGAACAGGCCTTAAATAAATTAAAAAGAACGCGAAGAAATATTATTACGTAAAGTCGCCGAGGAAAGTGATTTATCAGTTTCGATAAAAATTCCACTTTATTTAAAATTTCGCCATTTTTTTCGTAAGTAAAGGTCGTTAAAGAGGGTGATGGTCCTCTTGATGGTAGGTGGCTACCCTTCGCTTATAATGCAAACAAGGTCTAAGATACTGCAATTCCGCTGCCGACCATAGTAGGAATAAGGATAAGGAATTAGAAAAGGATAGGGAAGTGGACTCTAGCATACTTAGATGGGATGATGGTTCTGGCTACGGCTTAGATTTGGTGTATGCTTTTGTAATTAGTGCAATAGGCATGATGACAGATTTTGAAATTCCCTTCCATAATGTAGATACACATCTACCATATCCAAAAAAAAAAACAATATTTCAGCAAAAAACTAAATTTCAATGCGAATTATTGAATGTTTTTTAAATCTATTTTGAATTACGCGCGGAAACGCTCTTAGGTGTAATGGCGTCGCGTCTGATGAACCGTGACGTCACCGACATCTCATCAGATTTTTCATTCTGTCAATGCAAAGTCAAGCAACTAGATGGCACTTACCTGGGCGTGACGTCATTCGCTCTGATTGGTGTTTCAGTTAACATGACCGATTGCAGTTATTTATACTTCTATTTTATTGAAAATCTTATTAATCTCAATTTTAATACAAAAAAAAGTAATTTTTTAGACTCCTTTCAACATATATTTTTCTCCAAAACCATTTATTCTTTAATACCGTCATCATGCCTATTGTTCGAAGCTAAGCCAATCAAGTATAATTAGAGGTGCAAGCCACTTTCAGTTTAGTTATCTATAAAATAGATATTAATATAAGATCTACCAATAAACCTGTCACTAATGAACTTCAGGGGCACAGAAGTTTTAACTTTTTAACGAGGTTTGTATTTGAATATACTCGTATACCGAGCGCTTATTAAAAACTCTACAAAATGCGCTTGTCATCCTAATTTAGCATAAACGTGACATTATCATATATTATATAACATATAATATATAATATGTGATGTATAATATATAATACATTATATATAATATTATGAAGAGGTAAAATTTGTATGTTTGTTTGTATGTAGGAGGTAATCTTTGAAAATTAATAAATTCTTTCACTATTGGCACAGAATACAATAATAGTACAAGTACTAATAGTTAGAATAGAATTTCAGGACGAACACAGGCGAAGACGCGAGCATCAGTTAGTCAAATACAACGCGGCTATTACCTACTAAATCTAATTAGAAAATCACTCAATATACTCAATAACTCACTCACTCACCCACTGAGCGATTTAGTCGCTTCTATCTAAACGCTAGATGTACACACACTCTTATTGGTAGAGGAGACCGTGAAGAGCGACCTTCACCGATCTGATAACTCGATGAGACATATTTTTTATCAAGTATAATTAATAAACAAATATGCCTATAATGACTTGCTTATCGAAAAGTGTTCATAGCTATTTTTAATTTAATTAATTTTAATCTAATGGATACGGATATTAAAATATCTTACCTATGATATACATTTCGATTGGTTAACAGATCGGTGTAGTTACCTAACACTCTCGCCGAGACACCTCGAAACGGGCCGAATGTGAGAATGTACACGGCAGGTCTCGCTGTGTCTCTGTATGTCTCACGTTGCCTTGCACTGTCTCGGTCCCGTTTCGGTTTTTGTGCCCTAGAGAGAGTGTATCGCTGTATCTAGAGAGTGTACACGGTCGAGACATTTCGGCTCCGACATTTACGTCACTTATTCATTTATGCCGGCGAGAGCTCTCGCTCGAGAGTTTATAGCCACCATTAATATAGAGATTCAATCATAGTATTCGGCTACGCTACGCTGCGGCCCATATAGCGGCGGGCGGCGTGCGCATGGGGAGCGCGGTACTGGACACTGCTTATATATAATACTATTTATCGTAGCGTGATGTTATATAGCCTATAGCCTTCCTCGATAAATGGCCTATTGAAAACAAAAATAATTTTTCAATTCGAACCAGTAGTTCCTGAGATTAGCGCGTTCAAACAAACAAACAAACTCTTCAGCTTTATAATATTAGTATAGATTCAAAAATAATAATAGCAGATGAGATGTCAATGACGTCATGCGCGATATTACAATGACAATCACATAGCACTTTCAAAGTAAAACAAACTTAATTTTCAATAAAAATCTGTGACGGATACTTTATTTTCACCAATTGCTAATTTTCAGCTACTTTTTGGAAGCCAAAAGATGGTCAAGGATCTATCATGATAGACCAGTACTACCTAGTACAGAATTGATACATTGGGTGGAACACGTCGCCAGAGAAAACGGTTCTGCACACCTCCGTTCACCTGCTCTTGACGTGTCTTGGCTCAAGAGGACCTATTTGGACTTTATACTGGTGATAATGGGATTTATAATAATTACTATAACGGTTTTTGTTGGATGTTGTTATGTAAGAAAATGTATGAAATAAATAGTTTTTTTCATTTATTTTATTTAATCCACAAATCTAGTAGTAGCAAGAGTTTCGTAAATTGTGTTTCGGTAAGTGAATAAGGGATGCCAGAGCCTGTTTCCCCTATTCCTACTTAATCCCTTATCCTCACGACATGTAGGTAGACCTAGTTAATCTTTCTGACGATTTTATATAAAAAAATCTATTAAGAAACAAACTGGACTAGTAACTCATAAGCTTATTTGTAACTAGATGTATTGAATGTAAGATATCCCAAGTTGGATTTTGAAATTTACTTACCTCCCAAGGGCTGTAAATCGTATTTTCATGCCGCGTTTCGAATTGAATACGACCCGCTTCCAGAGTATAAGGGTTTTGTTTATATTGGTTTATTTCGGGCCTTTACACCTCGTGTAACAACAGCCTATAGGGTGAGACAATTTGTAATAACTTAAAACTACAGATCCTAAATTTATTCTTACTTCAAAAGAGTATTTTTTGCATTTCTTTACCTTTTTTAACCTGGCACGGAGAGCCAGTCTCTCGTATGATCTTATAAATCTTACAGTCCATCAGAAAGTTCTCTCACATGATTATGATTAACACAAAAGTATGATTGATGAAGAATAATTTAATGTGAAAACTATGGCGCTATAAATTTTGCCCCAAAAAATAGAATTTTCTAAAACAGAGACCACTCAGTCCGCCCGGATAGGTGGAACTATCCGGTAGGGAAATGCCAGACTCGTGCTCTTCAGAGCATCCTGCCAGAGTTTCTACACATGTGCACTATGGACTAATTTTACACAGAGGGCTTAAAATGACTTAAGGGTCCAATATAATAACACCTTCAGGGTTCTATTGAAATTCCCGCGCTTCTTTAGTGCATCTGTAATCTTTGCGGATGCTGGTGTTGACGATTTCTATGCCATCATGCGAAATGCCTATCTAACACCTATCTAACAACAAAATTTATACGGAAACAAAATTAATGAATTTAAGTCAATTATATAAAAAAAATATGCATACTCGTTCGAAAGATACTACCTATATAAATCAATTGACACCGATTCACACGTAGAGCAAGCCATGTGGTTTTAATAAAAGTACGAACTACATATGGCAACAAAACTCTTACTTTTGAGGGTGCACAACTTTTTAATGATTTACCCTTGGATATAAAACAGGCAAAATCTTTGGGAGAATTTAGATCCAAGCTGTTGAAGCATGTTATGTTAAGTGTTTGAATGTCATGTTTCGATAGCAGTGATCAAATTTTATTTAATTTTCCTTTTTTTTGTCTGTCTGTTCAGTGTTCAATCTATTTAAGTTTTTTATCATGATTTCTCATGTAAGTAGCTATAAGCTTTAATGAGAACAAAGAAATATAAACCGAAGAAGTGCATCCATTGTGTACAGGTTGTGGGGGAGCTCCAATGAAATTCTGAAGATGATAGCGGACAGGATGGACTCGGCGGTTTTAGGTAGATTCATAAATTTGCATTTTCGTCGTTGAGTATTGTGGATGATGTGATTATAATTGATTGTCTTTTTATTTGAAGATGTAAATAGTTTAGTTTATTTTTATGTAATTTACTGCGAATGGACTAATTTGTGTAAATATAAAAAGGATTTATTATTATTATTATAAGTGGATTTCTTTACCACTTATTCCTATCAGTATGGACACTTTTTCATGGTGCTATTAACAAGCAAACAAAATATGTTCTGAAAAATGAAACCTCAATTTCTGGATATTTTCGTTCATTAATTCTAAACGCTGAAGCTGGAATTGGTATTCCAGAGTGAATTCAATCTTAGTTTCCGTTACTGGAGTCCTTTGCATTTCAAATTAGGGACAAGCATTTGGTTGTTTTAGGTCGAACATCTATTACCATGTTACGTATGCTGCGAGTACAGTTTATAAGCGTTTGTGGAATTGTTATTTTATGACACAGCATCAGGTCTTTTGTTTATTTCAAATGCAATAATAATTTTTATACGGACAGGAAAGTGGCTATCGTCGTAAAACAAACTAACATCCATGATCCGATAATATCTGCAACTAGCTCTCGTATTTGTAATATTAACAAGAATTTATGTTAATATTAGAAAATGTAATATTAACGTACATCTGTATCCTCAAACAGCTTGGGATTCAGGTAAGCTTCGTAACCTTTGGGCACATAGCACGCAGGGAATCGGATAACCTAGAGAAGCTGGTGGTGATCGGAAGAGTGGAGAGATCTTTCATCCCGTCACCTATTCGTTGCTGCCCTTACAGGCTCTACAATTACGACTGCTATAAAGGAAGCTGAGGAGAGGATGGAATGGAAACAGCTAGTGGCCGATGTCACCAAGGCATATTTCAAGAGCACGACCTTCAGCAATGAAGAAAACTACTTTGATGGTGAAGAATTACGATGACAAACATTTAAAGTATTGAGGCCTTGACAATTTCACGTTTTAAAAAACTTTATTATTATTATTATTTATAATTTGTTAAGAATTTATTTATTTATTTATTTATAATAGGTACACCAACAGAAAACACAACAATCATATAATAATAAAATTCACATTCGGTCATAGTCTGATGTGAGTTCCAATTATAGGTATACACAGCATTTACAAATTTATAATCGACCCTAAAGGCTTATAAAATAAAATATAAGAGTACTTATGCTAATATCCAAAGTTATAATTAAAATAGTTACAGACTCAAAGCAGACAACGGAATCTGCAATCAGATAAATTTAAAATACATAAATGGTATATAATATTAAGTAGACGATATATATAATCATTAAGTAAAGATCATTCAACATTCCTGAAAGATGGTATGCATTTCTGTATCCTACGACGAAAGACTGCCAAACTTTCATGGTTTATGTCAATCTGAGGATCAAGTCTACAGATTGAATTGAATTGATTTTTGATCCTAACTATGGGAGCATTGCGGCCAATATTTGTTCTGCAAGTTAGACATGCAAACACTTTATACACGGGATTTCTGGGCACCTTACGTGGAACGCAAAAACCAAGCTCTGATAGGATAGACGGCGAGTCTGCCAGTCCGTGCAAAATCTTGTAAAGGAATATAAGATCTAAGAGTTTTCTGCGATCACACAGAGATACCATTTTGAGGAACTGAAGTCGCTGATTATATGGTTGCCTGTGCGAAAAGCCCCGGGATATGTAAGCTAGATGCCTTGTAAAAGTACGCTGTATACCCTCCAGTCTTTGGGTATGCGTGGCATAGAAAGGGTTCCAGACCACACTAGCATATTCCAAGTGACTACGAATCAACGCGTTATATATTAAAATTTTAGTTTTTATTTGAAATCCCTTAGTATTGCGTTTTATGAACCCCATCAAACGAGCTGCCTTCTTGACTATGGCATCAACGTTAGAAGTAAGTTTTAACTCACTGTCTAATAAAATACCCAAGTCACGCACCTCCATAACCCTCTGTATAGAGTTGTCATTGATTTTATAAAGAGTGGTAAGGGGTTTCTTTTTTCGTGAAAATTTGATATGATTACATTTCTTTATGTTAAAGTCCATACAATTTACGTTACACCACTCGTTAATTCTATTGATGTCACTTTGAAGAAGTTCGACGTCCTCAATAGTGTCTGTAGTTCTGTATATTTTTAGGTCGTCAGCGAACAAGGAAAACTTACTATGGAGTATCACCGAGGTTATATCATTTATAAACAGGAGAAACAAGATTGGCCCCAGATGAGAACCCTGCGGCACACCGGATTCGCTCTGATATTTGTTTGACTCATATCCTTTTACAACTACAGTTTGTGTTCGATTCCTGAGATAACAGTTAAGCCAACAAAGCAATGATCCGTGAATACCGTGGGCCTCTAGTTTTTTACTGAGAATAGAGTGATTTACCCTATCAAACGCGCTACTAAAATCAGTGTAGATAGCATCCACTTCCCGACCCTTGTCCAGCTCTAAACAAATATCTGTAACAAAAGAAGTCAAATTCGTTTGTACCGACCGACCCCTGGAGAAACCGTGCTGGCAGGTTGTGATACTACCCTTAATATGTTGTGTTATTAGCGGGCAAACGAGGGATTCAAAAAGATTTGGGATACAGGACAATATGGATATAGGGCGGTAATTAACTATGCACTCCGGATCTCCCTTCTTAAAAACCGGTACCACCCTCGCACTCTTCCATCTGACAGGAAAGACCCCATCAGCTAGTGATTTATTGAATATCAGGGACAGGGGGTAAGACAAGGCCATGCCACATCTTTTAATAAATAGTGGAGGAATGCCGTCTGGACCAGAACCCTTATTGACATCAAGCTTTTTAATTCCTCTAAGTATCTCTCTTTCCGTGAAACTAATGTGAGAGAGTGATAAGTGAGTTTGCGAGGGAAAAGAATAGTTCGGTGAAACGTCGTTACTAAATACTACTAAGACGCGGTTTCATGACGTTTTTTACCAAGATACCGCCAAAAAGATCTAGGATTATTTTTTAAATCTACCTCAGACTGTTGCATATACGTATGACGACATTCAGCGTACACATTTTGACAACGAGTTCGAAGAATTTGATATTCAATATCGTCCCGCGGATTCTTGTATCTACGATATCTCATCCTACTCTTCTCCTTCTCGGCTAACATTTTCACGAGCGTTTTGGAAAACCATATCGGATACTGTGACCTCTTAGGCTTACGTTTCGGCACAAATTTCTCAATTATACGGCTAAGTTCATCGTAAAAAACAGATACCGCTGCATTTACATGGCTACAATCCAAAACCTGTTGCCAATCAACACCGCGGAGTTCCGAATCAATTAAAGAATCAATTAAAGTTGTTCTTATTTTGAAAACACAGTTTCAAGAATTTTGGAATGAAGTCATAGTCCATAGTACAGTCATTTGGTGCTGAAAAAAGAGATTACCTGGAAAGTTTTCCTGGAGTTTTGAAAATTGGTGATTTTATAGAATTCGATGTGGTCTTTCCGAATTTCTACTTTGCCACCCCTTACCTACCTTTGCCGGTCGCGCCGCCATATTTGTTTGTTCTCTCGGCATAGGCATAGGCATAGGCATATAACATAGTCTATGTTTTATATTGATGTATAAACTTATATTCCAGTAATCCATTGTCACAAACTTTTGTATGTATTAAATAGAATATTGGTATAAATTCTTTATTATATAGACTAGTTTAAAAATTTTAAGTCTTATTCAATTTATTTTAGAGGTGAAATTTAAAGTGAAATTGGGTCATCTGACAACCTTATAAACTTCAGCAAATTTGTAAAGAAAATTCCTCAGAATTGCAATAATTTGTATGACGGTCACGGACCGTTTGTTGGAAGCACAGAGTTTCTGTAAGTTCCGCCGAGTTCTGGGAAGGACCGGCGGGTGTCGGCATTGGACTAATTAAATAGAAGTGAGAGTATGACATCTGTTGGCGACAAAGCTCGTAGTCCGGGAGTTGAGCGATAAAATATAGCATTAAACAGTATTTATTAAGAGATCAGATCAAGAAAAAATATTAGATTAACATAAATTTACGGAGTTCAAAATTGGAAGAAAAGTTACTAAAGAGCTATAATGTCATCGATTTTAAAGTTAACAGAAACTATAATCACTCAATAAACACCCAATAACACAATATGGTTTAAAATTCACGCAATATGGATTCTTGTCTTAATTGACCTCGTCGGAAGACCAGGGCTTATTCACAATAATATACATATGTCTTTTGTAAATCTAATCGGACCTAAACTGAAGAAGTAATGATAGTCTAGTGGGAACAAATCTCGACTTTTGTCACTATAGATGCAAGTACTGTCAAACCTCTATTTCTGAGTCTTTTTTTATATGTGGAAAATACGAGTTACCATCACTTGCTCCAAAGAGAACATAGGGAGGGAACTTGAGTCTGTTAGAAGTCTAGAAAACTTGGAAGAATTGTCGTATCTAGCCAAGCAATAGGCATGATGACGGTATTAAAGAATCAAAGAATCAATGGTTTTGGAGAAAAATATATTATGTTGAAAGGAGTCTAAGAAATTACTCAGTTTTTGTAAGATTAATAAGATTTTCAATAAAATAGAAGTATAAATAACTGCAATCGGCCATGTTAACTGAAACACCAATCAGAGCGAATGACGTCACGCCCAGGTAAGTGCCATCGTGTTGCTTCACTATGCTTTGACAGAATGAAAAATCTGATGAGATGTCAGTGACGTCACGGTTCATCAGATGCGACGCTATGACACATAAGAGCGTTTTCGCGCGTAATTCAAAATAAATTTAAAAAACATTCAATAATTCGTGTTGAAATTTAGTTTTTTGCTGAAATATTGTTTTTTTCGGATATGATAGACGTTTATCTACATTATGGAAGGGAATTTCAAAATCTGTCCTCATGCCTATTGTGGAGAGTTATGGACGATATTTTTTTACACAAAGGAGAATCCTAGGCTTTGCAGAGTCACGTTATATCGCACATAATATGGTATCGTAGGTCCAAACAGGTAGACATGACCTATACAATAACCATAGCTAATCTACATATCTGTTTTGTAGTCCAATAAAACTAAACGAACACAGGGACGTCGATTTAATATATTTATATTTATTAAAAATTAAAATCAGATTTTCTATTATAATTTTACTCGAATTGCCCCAGCTCTTAGGCTATAACACTCGAAACTTAGAGAAGCGTCAGTGCAAGTTAGGGACGGTTGAGGAAAATGCACCACACTTTAACACCTTAAGCAATACATTTTTCAATCAGTAAGTGAACTGGTGATGTTGTCATCTTAAATTATTCATATTTTTTAAAGATGTAGGTAACTTCACTAAAAGTCAATCTTAGTGATATAATTATACCTCTACTACATATTTCTCATTGACTTTGAACCCTACAGGCTCAGATGAAATAAGAATTAAAGACAGAATTTTGCGAACAACATAGTGAAGCAGGTTTTATAAACATGTGTGCGTGGGCCGGTGTTGCCATAATAATTCATAGTACTCCAATATTCGTCGATCAAATAAAATTATTGGGTAATATTTTTTTGTTGTTTAAGTATTAAGTATTAAGTATTAATTTTTTTTTTTGTAAGATTGTCTTTTACTTTTACTTTACCTAACGCACGAACAAAGAAAGAAACAAATAAATAAAAACTAAATTATCGTAATAATATAAGTAAAAAAGGGTACCTAAATAACCTAAATTTTTATTGAGAATATTGCTTTCAAAGTTTACTTACTTGTGAAATGTTGCTAAAAATAAGAATAAATAAAATAAGAAAGATAGACCTCGGTGGACGGTAGAGTGAAGCCGGTAAACCTACGGTTACACGCACACAAATGCAAACAAACTACGCCTTGCCTTTAGTTGGAGCAACATCAGCGCGTGGAACATAATAATAAATTAAAACAATCGCAATGCCGAATTGCGTAGTGAAAGGGTGTAACAACAAGTCTTCAAAAAATAAAAAGCAGTATGGTATCACGTTTCACACATAAGTAAACTTGGAGACCAAAACGCCTACGCACACCACGTTTATAAAACCGACTTCACTATTGTTCGCAAAATTCTGTCTTGTTCTTATTTGGTCTGAGTCACAAAATAAGATAAATAAACAATTGCAATGGTTTATTTTTCACTAAATTATATTCTATTCTAATGCAGTATAACTCATAATCTTCGAAGATTTTTTTCCTTCAGGATTAGACTCAGTTATCATAATTCCTGAAAAAACTCAGAGGTCTATGTCCAACTGAAATTCAAACATGTCTCTGTCATATTGACAGCCGAGTGTACTTATTCCTGCATTTAAAATGTACATTTAAATTTACTTCCATTACTTTGCCATGTAATCGGCTCGTCTGTGTACGCGATATTCAGAATCATTTCTCCTTAATAATTTAGTGGTCAATACGATCTTGCCTCTAGAGATAAGCAGGTTTATTAACTTGTACCATTCGACACTAAAGTTGTTCGACAGCTTTAGCACGGGTGCTGTTCTTCGTTAAGACCAATCACACTCCAAGTGTTCTAAGGAAATGGGTGATGCTGCTCGAAGTATAATTGTTTTATCGGTTGAATGTACGTTTCAAATATATTCAAAACGCTCATACTTTCTTAAAATAGTATGGTGCATACAAGAAAATCGCTATCAATAAATTATCTTTAAAATGTTTATTGCTTCTAATTATATTAGAGAAATGTTTTTGTTTTTAGTGATTTTTTTAATGATATATGATAGCAAACTAGCTAACAATTACTGTTGACAGTCCACGAGTTGGTAACTAGCTATCGTCACTTAAAACGTGAGAGTAAATACTAAATTCGCGACCTGAAATTATTTTTAACTATGGACAATCTCTAATTATGGGCCTCGTGAGAAAGCTCGACGTCTTGGAGAACGTCTAAGGAGAAGGCTTTGCTCGGGGTTACACTGCGAGATCGAATCAGGAATGAAGAGATCCAATGATGTAACCCGGCGGATTAGCAATTTGAAGTGGCAGTGGGCAGAAAGACAGACAGACAGACAGACAAACTCTTTATTACTCACACAACATAAATGAAAATAACACATAAATAAATACAACTAAGTGAGTACAGGCGGTCTTATCGCTAAGAGCGATCTCTTCCAGACAACCTTGTGGCAGAGGAGACAACAAGAAAGAGAGAAAGAGGTAGAGTGCTAAAGAAACAAAATATAATCAATAATCTATATACTAAATTTTCAAATATAACAGAGAAGAAAAACATACACATATACATAAATAAATAGATAAATACATAAGTATATATACAAAATAATATATATACATATAAAATACAAATACATATATAACATATATACACTTGAGATTAAAACAATAACAACTTGCTAACTAAGCAGTTTAGCAGAGTTACTTTCATATTTATATATTTTTCATATGTTAAGGTCGGCAGACAGGCTGACGGTCCACTGGATGGTAGGTGGCTACCGTCGCCTATAACACAAGCAACGCCAAAGCTGCTGCAAGTGCGCTGCCGACTACAATAGGATTAAGGATAAGTGACTAGGAAGGGATAGGGAAATGGGCTCTGGCATCCCTTACTCACTCGCCGAAACACAACAGCACACGTGCTATTATTTCACGGTGGTCTTCTGTAAGGGAGTGGTTACTGCCACCAGAGGGCCAGTGCAGAAACGCAGTGAGTGTGACCTACTACTTTCCAAATCCAGACCAGAGCCAAATTTGAAAAAATTAATTTTTCAAAGTTGACCCTGCCGGTAATCTAACCCGGGAACCCTAGAACAGAGCGTTAAGGCAAGCACCCTAACCACAATATAGTATGGATATAATACCTACTAATATTAGTATGGAAATAAAATTTTACGTCAATTCGACCTCGAATGGACAACGTTCGGGAAGTTCCGAGACATCTTCTCGTCCAAAATTCCTTAAAATGTTTTCGACCAATGTGTGTTGCTAGTGATGATATATGGCGCTGAAACGTGGTCTCTAACTATGGGCCTCGTAAGAAAGCTCAACATCGCTCAACATCGCTCAAGAGCGGGCTATGCTTGGGGTTACACTGCAAGATCTAATCAGGAATGAGGGATCCATGGACGAACGAAAATTACTGATATAACTCGGTAGATTAGTAAGTTGAAGTGGCAGTGGGCAGGACACATAGTACGAAGAGCCGACGTCTGCTGGGACCGGAAGGATCTCGAGTGGAAGCCACGGACCGGCAAGAAAGGTGAACATAAGACCTAACAAGGGCCGCGTGTCGAAGGTGGATCCAGGCTGCTTTTGACCGGTCCTTTTGGAAAATTAGACTAGAGGCTTTTGTCCAGCGTTTACGTACTACGGCTGAGATTGCAGATAGGATAACCGTCTCGCGTATGAAGACGAGACGGGTCGCCAGTAATATAATAAAAGTGTTAAAACCTCGGAACAAACGTAACAATGCGATATGAATGAGTTATGAGAATACCCAAACTCGCCACTCAGTCAAAAAACGGGACAAATGCTAGTTGAACTCGCGTGAAGAGGGTTCCGTACGATGTTACTTACCTATCCGCACAATATTGAGTGATTTACCATGTTATTTTAATATCATGGACTTCTTATAGGTTTTCCTATAATCTATAAGTAGAAAACTAATTTCTGTATTTTTTTCAAAATTTTAGGTTCAGTAGTTTCGGAGATAAGGGGGGGATGGTCGGACAGAAGGACACAAGAGTGATCCTATAAGGGAGTTCCGTTTTTTTATTCGGACGTACGGAACCCTAAAAAGAATTAATTATTATGACACAAGAGCCCCCTTTGATGTTGAACTGTCTGTTCGTTCCCTTTAATTGTCCAAGCTGAATAATTGCTTTTGTCTGTTCAAGCGTTACCTTTCAAGCAAATAACGTAATTAGTGTTTATTTGCATTAAACACTTAAACTTGACTTTAAACTTGAAATTTGGAGTTGCTTACTTTCTTATCTCTTGCTGTTTGAGGCTGTAGGGTTTACGGTTAAAAATATGCGTCATCCATCATCATGACAACAGAAGCCTGCTGCTGGACCTCAAAGTGTGATAAGCAGTAGCCTGCATGGCAGTTTCTTCACGTAACTGTTACTAGTATGCTTTACTCGTTTTAATTTTACTGGTGTAATTGTTTTATTTTTATTGTAATAATAATATTCACAATAAATAATTTTTAAAGGCAAAAATTTATTTGATCGCTGAAAGAATATGTATATTTTAATATACTAATGGTAGTCAGACAGGTCCACTTGATCCTAGGTGGCTAACGTCGCCAATTAATACAAGCTACAGGTGCTGCAGGTATCCTTAGTAGGGTTAAGGATAAGGGATTAGGAAAGGATAGGGAAATTAACTCTGGCTACTCTTTTTCACTCACCGAAACACAACTGTTATTTCACGATGTACTTCTGTAAGGCGTTGGTTACTGCCGCCAGACGGACTGCCTAGTAATTTATGACTGCGAAGCAGTGAGCTCTGCCACTATTAAATCGCCCAGACCAGAGACGACTTTAAAAAGGCCATCTCCACAGTTGGTCCAGTCGGAAATCGAATACGGGAGCGCTTCGAGCACTGAGGTAAACAAATTTACCACTCGCCCAAAGGACTCATCTTTACTAATAAACAAAATTGAAATCTGTTTGTAATGTAAAAATAACTGCTTATTACTAAATGCATATCTAGGCATATACAGTTACTCATAAGAAAAAAAAAACAATTTTTAAAAATTTTTTGTGTGTTTGTTTGTTCCGGCTAATTTCTGAAACGGCTGGAGCGATTTTGACAGGACTTTCATTGGCAGATAGCTGGTGTTATAAGGAGTAACTTAGGTTTGCTGTATTTTAGAAGAAAAATTAAAATTATTACATAAACAGAGTCCAGTACCGCCATGCGCACGCCGCAGCGAAGCATGGCTTGGCTCAGCTAGTCTATATCTTCTTCTTATATATAAAAATGAATCCCTATTTCTCCTGGTCACGACATCACGACCGATTTTAATTCGATTTTCGCTAATGGAAAGAGGGATGAGCGGGGAATGTTCTTATATATAAAAATTGCACGCCGGGCGAAGCCGGGGGCGGAACGCTAGTCTTATATATAAAAATGAATCCCCATTTCCCCTGGTCACGGCATCACGCTTGAACGGGTAGACCGATTTTAATTCGGTTTTCGCTAATGGAAATAGGGATAAACGGGGAATGTTTTAGGGTATATAAAAATTGCACGCCGGGCGAAGCCGGGGGCGGGCCGCTAGTTTAAAATAAAAACTCGTAGATTGTTAGCAATACAATATATCTTATTTCCAGCTTATTTCTCTTAAAACACATTTCAATATAAATAATTTCAGAAGAGTTCTTTTCGTTAACTGCACAGTGACGGTAATCTATATCATTTTAAATATATCTGCTAGTGGCTCCGTAAATATACACTTCTGAACTCTGTAATCGCATAGGAAGGCATGGAAACGACTTGGAACATTTCCCTGTAGGTCGCAGTAAAGTGTTTTCGTTGCCCGACTGAGACGAGTTTTCATTCCCCCGAGAACAAAACAATCTTCCCTGAGAATCTAAGCACGATTTTGCCACACCATGTTGGAAAATAAATGGAAAAATGCAAATAAATAAATTTTACAAAGAAAACCATTTATGGTTTTAAACGGGAAATTCGTTTTGTGGAAGCCTAAACGCAAAATTGATTGAATTGAATTAGAAATAAAAAAAAATATATTGGAAGTTTTAACTGAAACGGGAAGAAGTGCGATTAAATTGAAAAATATTTGTAAAAAATCTTATAACTGTTACACGAATTGAAATTCTCGTGGTTTACACGTTTATTTTTTATTTTTTTATGTTAATATCGGCAGACAGGCTGACGGTCCACTTGATGGTATGTGGCTACTGTCGCCTATAACACAAGAAACGCCACAGATGTTGCAAGTGCACTCCTAATAGGATTTGGGATAAGGGATTGGAAAACGACTCTGGCATCCCATAATCACTCACCAAAACACGATAGCACACGTGCTGTTATTTCACGGTGGTCTTCCGTAAGGGGGTGGTTTCTGCCGCCAAACGGGCCGACTGCAGTGACGTATCAAAAACATTTCAGGCTGACTGACTGCGTCTGCGATTGCACAGAAAAAAATTTATAGAAAAAAATAAAAAAATTAGCTCTATTTGATGTCGATTTTTGATTTATTTTTAAAATGGCACATAATTTTATAAATAAAAAACTATAACAATAATGTACTAATAACACACAGTATCTAGGGCTGAAATTTATGATTTTTTAAGATATTGCAGTTTACAAATAATTAATAGATATTTAATACTTTTGGCACTTATAACATTTTTTTCCTCGAAATGCCCTATGCATTTCGAGGAAAAAAATGTCATGCCTACTTCCGTCTCATGTCATGCCTACTTCAATATGCATTGTTTCACATGATCAGTCACAATCGCTCCACTTAGACGGGAAGACAGTGTCTGCGCTTGCACCTTACAAGGAATATTTGGTCCTACAATACTTATTTGCGAATATACTATTACTAGCTGATTCACACGTCTTCGTCGGCGTAACTTTATATAAAGGGGGGGCTATGTTACTCGCTGAAAATATAGCTTTCTATAGGTGAAAGGTCCTGTACTTTTTGAGTTTATTCATTACAAACATACATACATACAAATCTTTTCTCTTTATAATATTATTAGTATTAGTATGTGTGTTGTTATAAATTTTTTTTTTTTTTTTTTTTATATTGATAGATCAAGCATTTGACCGCAGTCTCACCTGATGGTAAGTGATGACGATCTAAGATGGAGCATGCTTGTCTATTAAGAACCGATTCACTCGCGACTTGAAGAGTCCAGGGTTGTAGTGTTGTGGAAACAAGGGTGCTGGAAGTTGGTTCCATACGCTAGCAGTTCGAATCAAAAAAGTTGACCCGAACCGCAACGTGCGGATTTTAGGTATATCAACCATATAAGGGTGACATTTAAATGTGCGCCTTGTTGTCCGATGGTAGAAGGGGCTAGGGGGGACTAGCTGGTGCAAGTCCAACGCACATGATCCATACAAATTATTGTATATTGTTTTATTATTTATTATAATATATGAATACATTGCCGTAAATTGTTCCATATTAATTTAACAAAAATGTGTGAAAATAAGGTTAATAAAAATAACAAAACGGAAAAACGAGACCTGACCCGTGCAGTTGCGGGACGCTAATTAGAAATTTGATAGCTTTGTGCTCACTCTTAACATACAAAACTTAGGTATCTATATTAATAATTTCGTCAAGGGGTACGGTAGACTCGATTGAAACCTTACCTGAATAATAAAACATAAAAAAATAAAGATTTCGAGTCGACAACATATATCCGCAAAATTCGGATTGTCAAGTATTTTGTTAAATTCTAATGGTGCTGACAGACAAATCGCAGTCGCCCATGGAAGGTTGTATATAGTACTTATTACTTCCATGCAGTCGCCATATTGGCCACTCTAGCGAAACGTCACTCACTGACACCTGTTCTTGAGTGGTTAATAAACGTTCCGTTTCATTCATACTAGCGCACATACGCCTCGCCACTCAATACGTCGTCGCACCATTCATTTTAAAAACAAAGTGTCCATTACAAAGAACTGTGACTCATGTGACTGTGTAAAACGAAACGTCTTGCCATGCAGCAAACATTGAGTGAAATCTATGCCGCTTTGCCTTTAATATTCCTTGAGAACCGATAACTACAGAAATATCTACCTACATTTTGTACCTACATGTGTACATATTATGAGTCACATTACACCCGAGCGAAGCCGGGTTTTCATCTAGTACTTATGAATAAATGACACCGTTTTGCTTATACTTCGTTTAAAGATTGACCAATTCCAGCGTCAGCAGCGGTCTCGTGTATCAATATCATTTATTGAAAACGTTTCCTATCGAATTTTCGACGGACTGATTTAATTTTAATACTCGGTCCCCAATTTCGGTCGGCCGTAATTCAAATGCCTTCCGAGTTCAATTGTTGTTTTTCCTTTAGTGGATTCGCCGTCAACCCGCAGGTAGATCTGTATAATAATAAAAGGCTGACCTTTTTTGTAATTTAATACTTGACTTGGATCAGTTTCGCTTCGAAATTGGATTTCGACCAATCGCCGGAGAAAAATACCTCTCCATTGTCAGCTCGCCAAAAATTTTAGTCAGGATTGTATTGTAATTATGTTTTGTTTTACAGAAACGCAACATATTAGGCCTGGGAAAAGTCTTTTCGCATATAGTATTTATAAACTGGTAATAAGACCTCTTTGGCTGTATTATTTGTATCTGGCTGGTTTTGATGATATTAAAAAGATTACATTTCAAAAAAAGAAACAAATTAGTAAAATGTTGTTTCCAACTATTTTTCATTTGGTTTTCTTTCTGTCAAAATGAATGAATCTAATGAAGAAATTCGATACATTTTAAAATTTTATTACAAAAAAGGAAAAAATAAAACGCAAACCGCGAAAAAAACTCGTGACGTTATAAAAATTGCATCCCGGGCGAAGCTGGGAGCAGAACGCTAGTTTCATGATAAAAAATGAATCCCTATTTCCCTTGGTCACGGCATCACGCGTGAACGGGTAGACCGATTTTGATTCTGTTTTCACTAATGGAAAGAGGGATAAACGGAGAATGTTCTTATATATAAAAATTGCACGCCGGGTGAAGCCGGGGGCGGGTCGCTAGTAAAGAATTACCACCTCCGAAGATTACCTCCTACGTGGCGTTATATTTAGAGGTATAAAGTCACGTATACCCACCTCTATTATGTTTGTACGTAGGATTTCTAAACTACCTAATTTGAAAAAAATCTTTCACCAATACGCGGGCGAAGCCGCGAGCAGCAGCCAGTATTACAAACTGTCATTTAATTTTCTCTTAAACCAATTTTGACTGATTCCTCGTTTGTAGGAAATCCAGAATTAATTCTCAAATAAATTGAATCAAAGCTCAAATAAGTCAGGAGCGTTTGAATAGAATTTTGAAATCCTTATTTCATTTCGGATCGTAATTGGTTACAAAACATTCATTCGAGTAAAGCTTTCAACAATGAATGAATCCAATTCAGAAGTAAACTAAATTTAACTTCATATGGAACTACCAGTTGGATTTTTAAAAAATGCTTCTGCATTTGATAGGCCATTTCTTAAGAAAGGTTAAGCTATTTATCGTCACGCTATGACGCTTAGAAGCCAAAGCGAGTGAAACCGGGAGACACAGCAAGTGTTATTATAAAATGAATTTACTAAGAAATGTTACGGACTTGTGTCATTTTGCTTGTAATTATAAGCGAATGAAGCCTTGACGTGGCCAACTACACATAATTTAAGTTCGGCAGCACACTTGCAGCATCGTTATTAAGGACCATCAATTGACGATTAGACAGTTTGACGAGATTTACATAAAAAAGTTGCTCGGTACTCAAATTCAAATTATTTATTTGCAGACAACATGGGCCAATGTGAACAGTTCTTATTAGTTTGAGTATGTACTGAGTATGTAGTTGAGTATTACAAAACTTAAAAATACTTAATCTCTATATATAAAAATGAATCCCCATTTCCCTTGGTCACGGCATCACGCGTGAACGGGTAGACCGATTTAAATTCGGTTTTCACTAATGGAAAGAGGGATAAAGGGGGAATGTTCATATATATAAAAATTGCAACTCGGGCGAAGCCGGAGCCGGGTCGCTAGTCTCTATATATAAAAATGAATCCCTATTTCCCTTGGTCACGGCATCACGCGTGAACGGGTAGACCGATTTTAATTCGGTTTTCGCTAATGGAAATAGGAATAAACGGGGAATGTTCTTATATATAAAAATTGCATTCTGGGGCGAAGCCGGGGCGGAACGCTAGTTTAATATAATATAAAACAATAAAGAGAAAAAAAATTAAAATTAAATAAAATTGAGTTAGATAATAAGTTTTAATGTGAGCCAAATGAAGAGAGCTCAATTTATTTATTTATTTTCTGATACATAATTTAACACACGATGTTTACAATGTCTGTAAACCATTACAGACTACTTATACTTATCTAATTTTGCAGTTTTGTAATAACCTAACAAGTCCTCAGTAATTTTACAATTAATAAAATAAATAAAATAAAATAAAATAAAATAAAATAAAATAAAATAAAATAAACCTTTATTTGCGCGAACACATGTTTACAGGATTTTAATTTGTATACAGCAGTTACAGTACAAAGTATGTTCTACACGCCAAGGGCATGCAAATATTTGTGTTTAATTGTTTATAAACTATATTAATATAAAAAAGGAATTAATTTTTCTTATTATAAAATTCTTTAACATCATAATAACAACAATCTAATAACCATTTTGTTAATGTTCTTGTAAATTTAGGATCCGGCAATTCTTTTATATTATTAGGTAGTTTATTGTATGTTTTAATTGCCATAACATAAACATTTCTATTAAATAGTTCTAATCTACATTTAGGTCTTTGCAATAAATTTCCTTGTCTAGTTATTTTGGTTCCTATTTCGTTATTTTCGACAAAACAGTTCGGATATTTTCTAACAAATATACACAACGTCTTTATATACAAGCAAGGTAAGGGAAGTATATGTAACTTTTTAAATAGTGGCACACAACTCTCCATAAAGCCCACGCCACATATTGCTCTGATGCATTTTTTTTGGGCCCTAAAAGCTCTTATTATTTCGACAGAGTTACCCCATACCAATAAACCGTATGTCAAAATCGAAGAAACGTAGCCATGATAAGCAGTGATTGCTGCCTCAATAGACACAGTCAATCTTAACCGACGTAGTGCATAAACAAATCTGTCTACTTTATCACTGACCAGAGCGACATGAGATTTCCAATTACAATGTTTATCTAGCATTACGCCTAAATATTTTATACTTTCTACTTCTTCAATAATTTTACCTTTGTCTGTAACTTGAAGAGGTGTAGATTTAGTTTTATAAGTTACGAACTGCATTATCTTACTTTTATCAATATTTAGATGAAGGTTATTTTTATCTAACCATTCTGTTAAATTTGTTAGTAATGAAATTATTTCCAACTTTTGTTGGTTTTTATCCTTATTTTTTAATACAATTGTAGTGTTCTCAGCGTACAGAAATGTGCTATGATGTGTTATGTTGGGAAGGTCGTTTATATATATTAAAAACAAAAATGGCCCAAGTATACTGCCTTGAGGGACGATACATTTATTCTGAAGCTAGATCTCCTTGTTATCTTAACACCTACTGCAGATTTACACTTATGTACTATTTTTGAAACTTCTGTACATTGATATCTATTTGATAAATATGATTTAAGCCATTTCAATGTAATTCCTCTCATGCCACACCGTTCTAGTTTATATTCTAAAATTTTATGATCGACAAAATCAAATGCTTTGGACATATCGAGAAACAGGGCAGCAACATTTTTTTTGTCATTTAATCCCTGAGTTATTGTTTTGATTAGGTTGAAACAAGCCAGAGTGGTGGAGCTATTTTTACGAAAACCAAACTGATCTGGGCTTAATATTTTATTTCTTTCGACGAAACCATTAAGACGTTTAAGCATTGCTTTTTCAAAGATTTTTGAGATTATTGGAATCAGTGTCACAGGGCGATAGTTACAAACTTCCTTTCGGTCTCCCTTTTTAAACAATGGTTTGACTATTGATTTTTTCAGGGCCGATGGAAATATACCCTGTTCAAAAGATAAATTAATGATATAACTTAGAGGCTCGGATAGCTGCTGAGCACATATCTTTATTAGTTTGGTGTTAATCTCGTCATAACCTACAGAATTAGTATTTTTAAGGGATCTGATAATATTAAATATTTCAAAGCTATCTTGTAGGGGCAAGAAATATAGAATTGCCACAATTGTTTACATCTGTGGTGTATTCTGTACTATGTTTTCTATTATCATTAATTATATCAATAAAATAATTATTGAATATTTCGCACATGGTGTCAGGATTCTCATAATTAACATTATTGAACTGAATTAAGTCAATTTGGTTAGAAGCTGGCTTAGGTTTTATGTTCTTGTTTATTACTTGCCAAGCTGCCTTACATTTATTATCATTATTATTAATATATTTTTGGTTTTGAATCCTTTGTGATGTATGTATACATTTTCTTAATATTTTAATATACTTTTTGTATTGTCTCTGCGAGTGATTATTTGTTTTTAAAAATTTGCGTGACAAATACATACAATGCGTGACAATAATGATTTTATATATCATGATTATATTACCTCGTTAAACCTTTTGCACAAACGGTACCAGGAAGACGTAGCTAGCTTGAATCTAACGATATAAATGTGAGTAATCTCATTTACTTAATTTGTGGAGAATTGTTCTACATGCAGCCTTTACCATAGCAACGCGAATTCCATTTTGAAACGAAGCTACAACATCGTCCCATACAAGATCTCGCGCCAAGGACGCTATATCCGAATCCTGTTAGCTTAATTAATCCGCTTAAGGTGTGGCGTGAGACTTGAAGCACATAGTGAAAGCTAAGCATATTTGGTGCAGAATTTTAAGTTATATGTTTATCCTTTTCTTCGTTACTTTTTCTTCTCTCCATATATTTTTTATTGAATTCATTCAGAAACTCTTACAACTGAGTATTTAAAGTAGATATTTATACTAATTATACAAGTATAGTCAATATTAAGAGGGTACGATGCGACTCATTTCTCCATACAAACGTAGTCCCCTGTTTTCTCCCTGGATAATGGCATTAGAGCAAATATTTTTTTACCGAAAAATCTATATTCACCACGGCTATGCCCCTATGTTTTGTTTTTTACCATATTCTAATTATCATAACAAATAGGAGCCTTCAAAAACTAAGAAAATTTCCCAATCTCAACATCATTTTCAGACACTCATAAAAAATACATATAGTCATATTAACAATAATACGAAAACATAGCTAAAGTCTTCTTCTAATTATTAAAAAAAAATATATTATTATAGGTCAAGTTTTGGAGGAGGAAATAGGGGACTACGAAATGCTGTTTTGATCAATTTTATATGCCTATTATCGGTCTGAGCTGCAGATGTCGCTATCTTGCTGTTTACGGGGGGTTTGGGGGAGGGAAGGGACGGAACACGTATACGTATACTGTCAGTAAAGTGATGCCTCATAGTCGATAATTATATCGATACACTAGTGTTGTAGTTGTTAGTCGATATCGATATTTAGGTACTAAGTTAAATTAAAGTCTTCGGTTACTGCGATTATTATTCATTGAATAACACAATAAACTAATTATATTGCATACAATTTGTACTCTATCCATACTTCCATACTAATATTATAAATACGAAAGTGTGTTTGTTTGTTTGTTTGTCCTTCTTTCACGGAGCAACGGAGCATCCGATCGACCTGTTTTTTTGCACAGAGAGTGAAATAGGCTACATTTTATCCCGATTCATCAAGTGGTTCCTGTGGGACAGTCTAATAACATCATCATTCATCATCATTATCATCATCAAACATTTTAGTATTTTAATTTGTCGATTAATTATTAGGGCCGCGTACCGAAAGGCGGAATGTTGTTAGGCCTCCCGCAAGGTGGAAGGACGATCTGGTAAAGATCGCGGGAAGCCATTGGCTGCGGGTAGCACAAAACCGATCATCGTGGAGGTCCTTGGGGAAGGCCTATGTCCAGCAGTGGACGTCCTCCGGCTGATATGATGATTAGGGCTACTTTTACCCCGACTCCTGAAGTAGTTCATGTGGGACAGTCCAATAACATCATTATCATCAATCATTTTTAACGGACTTTCAAAAAAGGAGGAGGTTCTCAATTCGTTGGAAACTTTTTTTTAGTATTTCATTTGTCGATTAATTATTAGTTTTATTTTAAAAATTGCTTGCAAGTTCGCTTACATGCTTGCTTGCTTCTTTGAAAATGTTTATGGTTTATTCACGTGAGCGAAGCTTCGGGTAAAAGCGAGTTAATAATAAAAGACATTCGGGGTAAAGGTAAGTGGATAAAAGTACGCAGTGCAGTGAAAATCAATAAAACTTTAAACCATTTCGTCATTCTTTTATAAATTTTAATTCTGCGAAGGAACAATTGGTGTTTTATGTTTGAGATGACAGAGAAGAAATATTTAATATCCACGATTCTGCGTCCTTCTAATTGTTCATCAGTATCAGTACATAACTCATCACAATCACCACTCACTTCTGCTTCGATATTTACCTCATCGAGTGTCGTTGATGGTGATGACACTGATGGCGATAAATTTTGTTCAAAGTTTTGGTCACCTGATTGGTCTTTATGCATTTGAGGTGAGCTTTCCACAGAAACGACATCATGAATACCATGATTACGGCGATTTATACTGAAATGATACTGAAATGATGTTTCTTCCGTTTCGCATTCATAAATAAACGATATTTGCTTCCTTTTCTTTTACCCATTGTGGGTTCGACTTACTTCGGTTCGGTTAACGGAAAAAAGGATATCTAATTAGTTTCTATTCTGAGTAGCAGTACCATCGTGATTGACTGACTGACTTACAGGCAACGCACAGCCTAACCTACTGGTGCTAGAGACTTGAAATTTGGCAGACATGTACCTAAAGTATCATCAAGGTGCACTAAGGAAGAATATTTCGAAATTCCCATGGGATAGGGAAATATCTAAACTGTGTTTGTTTCTTTGTTTGTAGAGGGTAATCATCCATCTCTGAAACTAATGAACTAATTTTAAAAACTCTTTCATCAATAGAAAGCTACATTCAAAGTCCAGTAAACATAAGCCGAGTCCAAAGATTGGATAGTATCAGAAATCAAGTAAACGTAAGCCGAGTCACAAGCACAAGAGTAGTAAGCAGAAAAAGTCCAAATGAACAAGCCACAGTCAGAAAGAGATCACTACGCGCAATAATAACAAACAACGATGCAAATACTAGAAGTGAAACGCGCGACCCGCAGCCACAGCGCACCTACCTATGCGCACGCACACAAACCCGCGATACTCACACATAGATACAGTAGAGCGGCGCGGCGGGGAGGTGCAGCGAGACAGCAACATTTAATTAAAATACTTATTTATCAAAAGTCTCTGAGGCATCGTATGCTCTTAAGAAGAAATTATTTCTTTTCTTAAAGTGTTGTTTCTCTACGAAGGTTGGTAACCATCATGGCTATCTTAACCTTGGAAGCTGATCCACAAAAGAGCTTCAACCAGTATGTATTTCCCCTGTCTCGGTTACTCTTGTTTTTTTGTTTTTGTTCAAATTAATCAATCAAAACACTGGTGATTCGACAGATATCGTATGACAAATCATTGCCCAATTTAATAGTTTCATAATTCCTCCTTAAATTATTCGAATCGGTCTTTTCGTTTAGATGTTATGACGGGTTTAAAAAAAATTGCCGCGGTGTGGGCGCACAGCAATATTATTGCCTTATCTATATGGCACAGCCTTACGCTTAGTCAATTAGTTACCTACACATTTTATTTTTTGTTCATGTTTCATAAAATAAGAAAAATAATTAGTTAATGCAATTAAATATGCATAATTTTTATCATCATAAGTTAAGCCATTGTCACTAGTGGTGAATGAAGTTAGTGTTAGTTAGTAAGTTAGTGGTAGATGGGAACTCTACCGTCCGCAATTTGGTCTCTGAGAGGCACGAAGCACTTGATTGTGCAGGTGCGCCGCCGCCGCCGCTGTCCCAACAGCCGCGTTCACATCAGCCCTACGGACCAAATGCTCGGTTGGTGTGGACGTGCCTCGGGTTGCCTCATTGGCTCGGTCGAGCGTGCCTCGGAACCAATATCGGTAAATTGGCTATGCCTCGGTGTGTCCCGTGTGTGCGGTGTAGATACTGCTGTTTAGGCTCACGAGCCAATTCACGTTGACGTTTGAAAATATATACCGAAATGATTTCCATATTGATTGCGACGCTCATAAAGTTTTTTAATCCACTATAGTGTTGGATTTGCTTTTAAACGTGCCTGGTTTTTTTTAAAATGTACTTTGATTGTTCCAGAGCTTGTAGCACAGCCTGCCTCGCGGGGCTTGCCTCGGGGTATTAGTATTTACACGAGCCTACCTTGGGAGCCCATGCGGCTGATGTGGAAACGGCTAACGAGTTGTGTCCGGCTGTGGACACCTGCGAAGTTGCGGCGAATGCCTATGGGATCCCATAACTCCGCCAATAGCGGACGAGGAGAACGCCAAAGGTTTTAGTCGGTAGGCTTTCGGTAGGTCTACCCCTTCCATCCCGGGGTAAAGTCCAACATAACCCTCCGGTCTGTCTCCAGGCCAGTGAGGATCCACGATGGACATCCTCTTGTAAAAAAATAGTGTTAAATGGTATACTTTAAGAGATAACATGAATTTTCAAGTACGAAAGTTTTACACCCGAAGCAGACACTTGTTTTTATGTGTTGTCCTACATACAACTCACCATCGAGTCATAAATATGGAGCTGTTGAATAAAAGCGATTGTCCTGTTTATTACACGGGCTGTTGTAAAAATGTCGTTTGCTATGTGCGCTAGAATTGGGTAATGACGTCATAAAGTTTCGGGTGTTTGAGGTATAAAATGGAACCCGGTTGTAAAAGTGTAATCACGATTTTAGAGCAAACGTTCCGACCGTTTTAGCGGTGATCATAATGTATCATCACTAACCACGAAGAAACGTCCCCTTTTTTCTGAGGTTACAAAATAAAGTCGCTGTTCGCTTCTGCCTGTTTTCCGCTAACACATAAACCATAGAACAAACTTTGATACAGTTTTAAGTAATGGAAAGAGTGATGAACGAGGAAGATTTCTGAATATAATTTAAGCCGAGCCGGGGTCTCTAGTGAAGCCAAGGCAACCGGCTAAAACAGACATTGAAATAAATATTCTAAAAAGTAAATAGTAAATATTCTAAAATGATGAGTCCGTTGGATGAGTGGTGCGCGAATCCGATTGCGCGCAAGCGGTAACCTCCTCCGGAAATGGAGTGAAAGGTTGGTCGAACCTAGTGCCGGCCACCGCACCGTTGGACGAGTGGCTCCAAAGGAGACACGGGGCTCTCACGTTCCGTCTGGTGCAGGTGCTCTCGGGGCATGGCTGCTTCGGGAGTTATCTCCACCGGGTGGCTCGTAGGGAACCAACTCCAGAGTGTCACTCGTGTGCGTGCGCTAAGGACAGCACACAGGACACTCTTGCGAAGTGCCCTAGATGGTCGTAGTAAAAACTATGGTCGGCAGCAGAGTCGCTTAGCGAGGGACTCAATCGGCGGAGAGCGAGCGGGAGGACGACGTCCTCTCCCATCCCCTCCGTCGCCGACGAACAGGGTGCAGGCGGCTGGCGCACGCCCGCCACCTGCACCCCTGACAGGACTTCATCCTGAGAGGCATGGCGCACCTTGGCAGTCCGGGTGCGCCATCTAAATGAGCAGTGTCCAGTTGCGGAGCCCCGCGGTGGTGCTGCAGAAGAGTGTTCGTCCAACCTCGCAACCTCACCAATAGCGGAAGAGGAGGACGCCAAGAGGATTAGTCGGTAAGTCTACCCCACTACCATCTCGGGGCAGGAGTCCGACATAAACCACCGGTCTGTCCCCAGACCGGTGGGTATCCAAGATGGATTCCTCCTGTAAAAAAAAAGGGTGCGTGCCTTAACGCTCTGTTCCAAGGTCCCCGGGTTTGATTCCCGGTAGGGTCAACTTTAAAAATCGAACTTTTCAAATTTGGCTCTGGTCTGGATCTGAAAAGTAGTTGCAGGGCACTCTGCGTTTCGCGGTCAATTGGGCAGCCAGACGGGCTGCCCAATTGCCCAGTAACCACACCCTTACAGAAGACCACCGTAAAATAACAGCATGTGTGCTGTTACGTTTCAGTGAGTGAGTAAGGGATGCCAGAGCCCATTTTCCTATGCAATTCCTTATCCTTGGAGTATGTGGAGTTGCTTGTGCTTTAGGCGATGGTAGCCACGTAACATCAAGTGGATCGTCAGCCTGTCTGCCGATCTTAATATAAAAAAAAGAAAAATGTAAGTATCATTATTTTAATAACATTTTTGATATTTAAAGTGTAAGTTTTTAAGAGGTTAAAAACTTACACGACAGCGATATTAATGATACTGGCCATATGATTAATAACAAACCTCATTAAAAAAAAGAAAAATAAAATTAAAATCCACTGACAGATTGAATATGACGTTTACATTTTACGTTTCAAACACTGGCAATTAAGATTGACTATTGACATTAAAAAATAAATAATAAGATTAAAGTGTGTGACAATATAATCGCGTCCTAAATATATTATTGTCTGTTTTTGCTTTGAGATATTAAAATTAGCATAAGTTTATGATGCAGGAGGACAAAAATCAAATGCGTTTTCCCCAAAAACTGTGGTGTTTGCTAAGTCTGAACACTGAAGCGATTTTGTGGGGGGGCACCGGAAGAACGATACTGTTAAATTATAAGATCTTGCAAAACTATTTGCAATGTGAAAATTCCGTATTCAAGACCACTAACATTTCGAGTTTTGTGAGGCAACTGAATTTGTATGGTTTTCGGAAAGTGACGTCACACCTTCAGGACCCGTTGTGTAATTCCAGTAATCCATATATGAATGAGTATATCCATGATTATTTTCAGTACGGGAGACCCGAATTACTGGATAAAATTACAAGGAAAGTTATGAACCCTAAGAAGGCTCTTAGAAATAAGGTGAGACTAATTTAAGGCCATGATACCTAAGAGCGTTTTTGTATTTTTGTTTATATAAAAGTCGTCAGACAGGCTGGCGGCCCACTTGATGGTAGGTGGCTTGGAAAAGGTATGCATACATACTCACCGAAACACAACAGCACACATGCTATTAGTTGGATGAGTGGTTAGAGTGCTTGCCTTAAAGCTCTGTTCTAGGGTTCCCGGGTTAAACTTTGAAAAATGAACTTTTCAAATTTGGCTCTGGTCTGAACCTGGAAGAAAGTGGCAGGGCATACTGCGTTTCGCAGTCATTTGGGCAGCCCGTCTGGCGGCAGTAACCACCCCGTTACAGAAGACCACCGTGAAATAACAGCACGTGTCCTGTTGTGTTTCGGTGAGTGAGTAAGGGATGGCAGAGCCCTTTCCCTATCCCCTCCTAATCCCTTATCCTTAATCCTATTGTAGTCGGCAGCGCACTTGCAGCAGCTTTGGCGTTGCTTGTGTTATAGGCGACGGTAGCCACCTACCATCAAGTGGACCGTCAGCCTGTTTGCCGATCTTAACATAAAAAAATAATAAAAAATGGGGGAAGTTACTGCCCCACACGGGCTCTCCAAACGCGAAACGCAAAGTGCTCTGCCACTACTTACATAATTTTTAGTCTCTAAGCAAATTAATGAATAAATGAATTATTTTTTGTTTCGTTAAAATAACAATCGTTAAAATTTCATTATAAAGTAAATTAAATCGATAGATAAAAAAATTAATTTAATTAATTACGTTGGACTGGATAGATAAATTTCCACAAAAATAATTGTTCAGTATGAAACCCACACACAGCGACATCTATGAACCGAAGACTCATACTATAATGTCACCACTCATATCATCTACCCACTTTGATAGAATTTGTACCAAAAAAGGAATTATAACACGTCGTTCGTAAAAGCTATATCGTTTTTTATTACAAAAATTCACAATTCAAGAAGTCTCCTCTCCAAAACTAAATACCGCAAGTAGAATCAACGCCTAGCTCAAACATAATATTTATTTTGTTAAATCCCGTGTATATAAAATTTATATACACGGGATTTATACGTTATAAATTTCTACTATAAATTAAATTAAATCGATAGATAAAAAATTGATTAAATTAATTACTACGTTGGACTGGATAGATAAATTTCCACAAAAATAATATTTATTTTGTTAAATCCCGTGTATATAAAATTTATATACACGGGATTTATACGTTATAAATTTCTATTATAAAATAATTAAATGAATAGATAAAAAATTGATTAAATTAATTACTACGTTGGACTGGATAGATAAATTTCTACAAAAATAATATTTATTTTGTTAAATCCCGTGTATATAAATTTTATATACACGGGATTTATACGTTATAAATTTCTATTATAAAGTAAATTAAATGGATAGATAAAAAATTGATTAAATTAATTACTACGTTGGACTGGATAGATAAATTTCCACAGAAATAATATTTATTTTGTTAAATATCTCTTTTCATCGTGTGAGAGTAGCAAAGCCAAAGTGCATTCTGCAATCAAATTATGCATCCTGCGGTATTTCTGCAATGAAGATCAATATAACATGTGCAATTTTGATTTTAGTTGTATTTATTTTCTACAGATGACAATATTATATCACATTAACATAAAAATAATATCTTTCAGTACTTCTATTCTCAGCAGCCGTCTATGACGCAGTTGGAAAAAGCTAGACAAGCCTTACGAATAGCTTTGAGAAAAGCTGCTCAGGATCTGTACAGAGACCATTCGAATAAATCATTTAATTTTAAATTTGAAAGTGATGGTAATTTAATTTTAATATACATGTAGTTAAGTCTTGTTCGATGATGTTATACAA
The DNA here is from genome assembly GCA_910589475.2 of Bembecia ichneumoniformis. Taxonomy (NCBI): domain Eukaryota; kingdom Metazoa; phylum Arthropoda; class Insecta; order Lepidoptera; family Sesiidae; genus Bembecia; species Bembecia ichneumoniformis. The sequence continues at coordinate 12,570,970 of OU342539.1, read as the reverse complement.
TAACGATACAAGGTGATTTCCAGCCATTATCAAGATATTTTTGGACATTTCAAGGAATGATCAGTTAATCAGTCTTTGCAAAGCTGTTATTAGTAGATGTAGTTTCATCAAAGGTTAATAAAATCGTAAACGAGCCGTGTTTGTACTCTGTATAGTAAAGATTTAAAAAAAAGCAATTTGTACGCGTTGCATTTATATTACCGAGGTTAAAAATAGATTATAGAACTTTTGTCTGTTTATTTGTGCGTTTGTGCAAGCTAATCTCAGGTACGACTTAACCGATTTGAGTGTGATTTTCACTGATGTATTGTAGCAAGCTAGCAGTAACATTTAGTGTTTGTTTCGTTCCAGTCGGTTTACAAACAATAAAGTTACGCGCTTTACCGAATACCACGCGTACGAAGTTGCGGGCTCAGCTAGTTTTATAATATGTATAGATGTAAGTAGATATATAAGTAATAGATATAGATATATAAGTAAAAAATTTAAAGAGCCTAAAAGCCTAAAAAATTAAGCTTTCTTAATAATAGAAAACAAAATATATTTTTAAAGAAATTAATAATTGTCAGAATTGTGTTAAACTAAAGTCATTACGGGTTACTTTGAACACGAAATTTGGTATTTTTGAAATAATTTGTTTTGTAATAAAATCCTACCGAATGTTGCTAAAAAAAAATTAAAGCATCAAATATTCAAAATATTAAAATTTTGACAGTGTCTTGAAATCACCCAGTAAATATAATTGTAACTAGACTCCATTAAGTTACCTTAATGATATTGTTACGTGCGGAGTGAGTTAAAGTGCCGTGTTAGGGCGAGAGGAACGATTTATTTTCACAAACAAAGATGACAGCCAAAATCACCAAACTTGCCAAAATTCGTCAATAATTCCCTTAATGTGTCGCCGGTAACTTCGCAAAAGCTCCGAAGAGTTGCTTTCGAATAGCTTGTTATCGCATAACTAATTCATCTCGGCAGGCTGCACTCTTATTTATATTTGCCGCCAAACGCCTCGATGTAGTTCGAATTTTTTAGAAACATAAACAAGATTGTAAACAAACCATCGAAAGTAATAATAAATCATGGTAATAATAATAAACACCTTTTAAACCATTTAAGTGACCTCTTAAAAATTCTCCCTTTCACCCCGACAAGCAGAAATCAGCATTGAATGCATACATAATAATAAAAATAATTAACTATGATTCATTTTCAGATTCTCTTAAAACCAACGACGAAGAAGAAATTTGTATTGAATTGAATTTGGACACCAATATGTTCAAGGAGTCGGCCAATGGTGGAGTTGAATCGAGTCTATTGTCGAGTATTATTATTATTTATATATTTTTTAGATATTTAGAAACTATTTTTGTCTGTATCTAAGTAGTCTTAGGGCTTGTTTCACAATGTCCGAATAAAGTTACAATAGGCTATTTGTCGATTAACTGTCCAGTAAACGCTTTGTGTGCATTTTACAATAGTTGATTAGCGCCATTCAGCTATTAAACTGCTGATTAGATCATGTGACCACTATCATACTTAACCAACGAATAGCACTGACAGTTGACATATTATTTTTACATTTTGGTAGGGTAAGGTGGTGTAAGAGTACGCACTTTAATTTTGAGATCCCATGAAAAATAAAATACCACATTAAGAAAAATCAACATCATTTATTTATAGACTCTATTTATCTTTCAACAAATTATAGAAGAACAAATCACGCTTATGTTAATAGTTAAGTTAGGAACTGAAGAAATATAAAAAATCAAAATTGGGCACTCTTATACACCCAGGTGTATAAGAGTGCGCGTTGAGTCGTATAAGAGTGCGCGGATTAATTCTTAATGCACAAGGCGCACGTATACAGTCCTTGACCTAAGTAGCCAGTACAGTTTTCATGCCACCATTGCCGGCACACTGAGCACTCGATCCAATCTTTCGTGATAGGCTCCTTGTATATTTCTTGACATCCACCGCACCTCCATATCTTCTTTTTTGGGGATGTTTTGGGAATTTTGAACCGCTTAGACTGAGTATTCCTTGCATCCAGTTTAAGTTTCGGTTTTTTTTGAAGGGCCATTTGATTTTCCACTTCTATTTTGTATGGTGAGCTACTTATGATGTCTGATTTCTTACGTCTTCTGTTATCAGAGGTCTTTCTATCAGCAGCCTTGGGAATTGGACAAATATTTTCCACTGCTTTTAAAGTAGTTGGTTTCTTAATAGCATCTGTAGTTTTATCAGTTAGTGGTGAGTTTACTTTAACTACACCACTTGTTGATGGTTGTGGCTCTGACTCTGAAATCGCAGCTTCCGAAGTTACTTGTTCTCTGTCCGTTACAGAACTTGCCAAAAAATCCGCTTCCGTAAAAATTTCTGGATCGTAAGGTTCAATGCCAGTCACTTTGAAACTTTGAGCTGCACATGATAACGTCGCAGCTTTCAAGTATGCAGGTGTAAAAATTCCTACCATTTGGAACACAGTGATTGTTCTGCCAGGATGATTGCGCAACCATTTTTCACATTCATTAGCATAGTACTTTTTTAAAACAGTGTGAAATCCACAATCCAGGGGCTGCATTTTATGACTGGCATGTGGCGGCAAAGTCAGTGCAATAATATGGTTTTCACGGTAATAATTTATAGCTGCGATAGTGCAATGGGACACATGGTTATCCAAAATAAGAAGAACTGGATCTTCCTTGGTTGGTTTGGTGTGATCCTTGAAATGTGTCAACCAATTAAGAAAAAGATCAGCATTAATGAAACTGGTGTCAGATACCATTCCAATAGATCCTAATGGTGCACCATCTAAAAGCTCAGCTTTCATTCTTTTCCTACCAAATATGAATGCGGGTGGCACAAAAATGCCCGTTGGACTCATAGCGTTCACGGCAGTCATATTGATACCCCTTTCTGCACTAGATATTTTACTCACTGATCGTTTGCCTTTGGTGCTCAAAACTTTTGGCGGTTTATTGGGCACTGTTGTAATACCGGTTTCATCCATATTAAAAATTCTGTGTGGTGAGAAGTTGTATTTATCTTTCAATGCTGTTAAATTTACATAAAATCTCTCGACTTGTGCCTGGTTGAATCCCATAGCTCTAGCAACGCTTGTAGCAGTTGGTTGCCTCAATGATACATCAGGATGTCTCTTCAAAAAACACCTCAACCATTCTTTTCCAGCTAATTTAGATTCTGCATTAAACCTGTTTGGTATATTATATACTTGAGCATACTCAAAAGCTAGCCCACGCAATCCCTTTGCTGTTAATCCAAAGTACATGTTATCAAGAGTATTTAAATGATGCCTGAACTCTTTTTCAACTTCATGTGAAAATGTAGTTTCATAACGCCCCAATTTAGTGGCAGGTGTAGAATTTTTCAAGCGCTTCCTTAAAGTAGACTCCGCCATTCCAAAAAATTCTGCTACAGAACGCTTCGACTGACCTTTTTCAATTAGTTTTCGGGCTTCATCAAGAACCTCCGATGTAATGTTTTGTCGCGAAGAAGTTCTCTTTCTCCGAGACATGCTGTAAATACACAAAATAAAATATAAGCATATTATATGACATTTTATTTTACCCACAACACTTCGGTAAATAAACGTCGTATAAGAGTGCGCGCGCAATCTTATACGCACACACCGTGCGCACTCTTATACGCTTGACCCTTTTCATACAATCGAACCACTGCCGCCATCTATTGAGTCGGTTAGCTAAGTTTTTCGAATGAATCGGTTAGCTAAGTAGGTAAGCTATTTGGATAAAAAATGAATAATTTTGTTAAACTTAAAGTCTACGAACAGAAATCTTTGCCCAACGCAATAAAATTAGATCAAAACGAGTAAAAAAGTTTCGACTTACGTGGTATCTCCGTTTTTTAACCAATTTCGTTTTTTTTTCGGCAGCGTAACCTTTATCACCAACAGATCAAAACACAACTGAAGTTAGCCGCATACCCCTCCCAGGATCGACGTGACGTGCGATGCGCACTCTTATCGCCCGCGCACTCTTACACCACCTTACCCTATTATTCAATAAGTTTTCAATTAAAATAGATATTTTCGAGGCGATGAAAGATGAAAGCGATTTTTATTTTGATCTCCTTTCACATTTCTGGGACATTTCCTATTATAATATTTGGATATATTATAATCACTGTTTTGATATTTTATATAATTAATATATACACTGCGTTTTATAATAACGTCTTCAATATTTCATAACCTTTGAAATTTGGAATCGCAATAACAGTAACAAAATATAGAAGAAACGTTTCGTTACCTGCAAAACATGCTTCACACCAAAGTATTGTTTTAGTGTTTATGTAGCAAAAATATTCTTTAAATAGATTGAACCGGTAACGTTAATAATTATTTTATCAGAATAAAATTATTATCCCATAATTTTATTACAAATTAAATGTAATAAAATTATGGGATAATAATTTGTATAATATAAGAAACACAATGCAAGTTAATGGAAGGATTTATCTGATAAGTATTTTATTCGTCGAATTACTATTCGGGACTTTACTAGCACATCGTGAAACAAGCCCTAAGCATAGTCCTTGTTAAAATTTGCATCCACTAATAACACGTGTAATTAAGCTTGTAATTAATTGTAAAATTATACTGAAATAAATAACTATTATTATTATTACTATAGTAAATTTATAGACAGAATATAAATTTATTAGCGACCCGAGCCCCCGGCGTCGCAGGAAGTTGATATTTTCAAAAATCCATTTAACGCATGCTTACGTTATAAAATAAAACTATGTTCCATCAGCTTTCTAGATTTTAGATCGTTAGTCAGGACAAATAAAACGACAGGACGAATGAGGAGTGGGCGAACAAAACGTCACTATTCCATTTTGAACATTTATTACTTTTTTTTAACAATTGCGACACTAAACATCAAATATACACTTCTTGTTTCTTTACTAAACGTAATATTTCCCTTTGAAAAAATTATCTTGAAGTGCTTGGTTCCTACAAAAATGTCATTTCCAAAGATTTTTATTTCGTTTGCAATGAAAACTTGTGATATATCATAATATCTATCCATATTTAATAAAGTGCATTTTTCTGTATTGTTCTTGAATAGATGACCACGAAGCCATCAAAATAAATGGAATGTTGCAGACGAACATTAAGCATGAGTAAGTATTTTCAAAATTCATTGTCATAATGTAGACAAAACTCACTTAGTTAAGGTATTTTAATAATTAGCAATTTTAATAACATTATGTAAACAGATTGAAAAGTCAGTTTGAGTATTTTTACAAGTATTCCAAATTCCAATTCCAAATGTTTTATAAACATTAAATATAAAATGTTCCTTAAAAAAAAGCATTTGATTACAAAAAATAACAGTTATATTGAACAATAAAATTAAGCGTTAATACGGTCTATTTTTGGACTACCAATTGTACAATTATAGAAATATTTTAAACTCACTACCCGCCTCATGTTCTGCAAAGATGCAATTCGACGGCCCCTACGTAAACAATCGAAACTCAAAATTGCAATATTTTTTTATTCATTGAATCGTTTTCTTTAAGGCTATATTTTATATCCTGAAAAAGAAATTAAGTTGTATTTTGTTTATAACAGAAATTTAATACGTAAAACGTCGAAAGTAAATAAAATTTGTGAAGTAATTAATCGAAAATCAAGATTCTCGTATTTACGCGGGCGTAGGTGAGGTGTGAGCGAGACGAAACTACCACTATCAAGAATTTTTTATATATTAATACACTTATTTACAGCGTAAATAATGGAAGGTACCACTTACGTTAAATATTTTAGTAATATATCCGACGTATGAAATCGTAATTGCAAGTTTCGTTTTTACTTTCCAAAATAATTCCAGGGTTAACAATCGAAAGTGGCAGTCTCGATGGTAAACATTGTTTTTATTACGACGTAATCAATAGGAACTCAATTTTCTATAAAACCATAGCAAAATTTCATAAACAAACATAAATCTACAAAGACATTAACTTTTTTTGTTATCACGGATCTCGAAATTTGAATGTAAATCTTTTTATTTAAGAAATATACCACAAACAGACTTTGAAACGCTCTAGTGAAAAGTGTCAAAAATAACTTTTGATGGTTTACGTAGGGACCGTTCGATTTATTTTCTGCAAATCATATACACAAACCATACTCGTTTATCCTTATTTCCATTAGTTAAAAGCGTATCGAAATTCGTTGGGTCGTTTAAAAGGAGCTTGCTGAGAAGAGGCGGATAGTGAGTTAATTTTATAATATTTAGATATTATAAAATTATCTCACTAAAATAAAATAGATTTAGATATTTAAAATAGATTTAGATGTAGACGTAGACGTAGATACAGACACAGACTCAGATAATAGATATGGAAATGCATCGTTGATGTAGGCTTTTTAATACAGATGTCGATCTGTTCCACAGCTCTATAGTTAAAACTAGAAATATTATAACCGAAAAATTCTTTTAGTAAACTATAAATTCCACATATTATAGCGTAACTTGCCTATCGTGTAATTAATCATTGTAATCGTTCCATAAGTGGAAATGTTTTATTTGGTGTTTCTATTTGAATTGTTACTACATAATAAGTGATAAATTAGTGCTTGTAAATTTCCCTAAAATAAAATAAATACATGTAGACAATGAAACCATCGCTTTTCACACGAAATAATGACGTTTGCCTTTTTATTGTAATTTTTTTTTTAATTTGAGTCCATGCAAGTAATGGAGTTAATGTTTGAATCAATTTGTTTTTGCGCAAATCGATTATGCAAGAATTTCATGGACTTAATTTATATGGATGTTTTGATACATACCTTGATACCTACGTAGATGGATAGATTGGAGATTAGTTTTTTTTTTTTTTTTTTCATTTATTATTTACTAAAAAATATACATAAAGAGGAAACCAGGTATACGGTACATTATAAACTACACTAAGTTTGTCTATGTACCTACCGAACAATTAAAATATAAGTACGTGTTACTTCAATAATTGTTCTAAAAAATATTTTCGAAGTTTATATTTAATATTATTTTCATTTAATTCATTTTTAAGTTCTGTCGGCAAACTGTTAATTAATTTAGGTACTATATATTCTAAACGATTTCTGCCATACAAATTTACATACTTAGGAGTAAGGTATCTTACAGTATCAGCCTGTCTAGTGTGTTTGTTAGTTGGATGTACAAGTTTTAATTTTTCATTATGGTACTGATCACATAGAATCATATAATTAATTTTGTCGTATATGGGCAGCACTTTATAAAAATTAAATAGTTTGAAGGGACAATCGACAAATTGTAAGATTATAATTGGATATTATAGTTAGATTTATAATTGGGCGGATTCCAAATTTACTTAAGTTAATGAGGATTATTTAAAAAAAAATATTTTACGAGTATGTAGTCTTTCAAAAAAGAAATATTAAGATAGTGTAACTGTCACTTGTCTTTTTTTCTTGTAGAGAAACAACCCAAAACGATTTAGTAACAAACTATAAAGATGACTTGAGCCAACAAGGTAACGAGAGCTTTCCGACCCAGTTTCTGAGCATGCCAGAACTCGATCCCGTAACTCCTGATGAGGTTGATCAAGAGATCCTTAAGAAAAGCAGCGATAAAAGTAATGGACACTCATTGAATTGTGTCCTACCATCCGTGAGCGATGATCAGAATGACGATGTTGCAATACTTGAGGTAGGTTCTATGAGCAAAAATAGTTACTAAAGATATATGTATTATATTGTCGAACAATCATTGCAAATTAATGCCGAAATAATAACGGTCTTATAGCGAAGAGCCTCGAGCCAAGGCGGTATTTCTTGACACGGCATATAGGGTCCTCCTCTGCAGTCCTAACCACCGATAGCTTGGACCTTGCCTCGCTACCAGCAATAAATTAAGTTTATTTTTTTATTTTTTTTTATGTTAAAGTCGGCAGACAGGCTGGCGGTCCACGTGATGGTAAGTGGTTACCGTCGCCTATAACACAAGCAACGCCTAAACTGCTGCAAGTGCGCTGCCGATGGCAGTAGGATTAAGGATAAGGGATTAGGAGTGGATAGGGAAATGGGCTCTGGCATCCCTTACTCACTTACCGAAACACAACAGCACACGTGCTGTTGTTTCACGGTGGTCTTCTGTAAGGGGGTGGTTACTGCCGCCAGACGGGCTGCCCAAATGACTGCGAAACGCAGTGTGCCCTGCCACTACATTTTGTTTTATATATTGTAAAAACTGTAAATTATTATTATGCTGAATTTACATTACGAAATTAGTTGCATAAAACTAGTTTCACGACATTAATTTCATCAATAATTTTACGTGTAAACATCAAGTTTTACAGTGCATGCATTAATTTCCTGACGCCGATTCAGTTTCGTGCCATGCGCAATTTTTTGATTTGCAAAATAAAGCTTTGATGCCGAGGAAGCCACGATCTCGGTGATACTGTGGATTTCCTTAAGTATGAAACTAGTTTCATGAAATCCATTTCAATATACATAAAACTTGTTTCGCAATGTAAATTGATTGTTAAAAATGTAAGCGAATTTAAATAATAATAATGTTTTAACTAGAGACTGTTGTATAGCGTTCCGGAGTCATATTTATTATAGAGCATCGTAAAATAACATCATGTAGGATGTTGTGTTTCAGTGCTTAAGGGAAGAAGAGCACATTTTGATACCACTTCCTTTTTGTCACATATCTTTATGCTCTATTGGTCTGTCGGTATAGGCTAGTTGACAAAATTTAGAAATTAGTTTCCCAAAAATATATTATTTTAAGAAAAATAGGTCTTTTACATTAGTATTTTGAGTTTTTAGAAATGAACTTGAAATTGACCGCGAAAAAGGCCAAGACTGTCATGGCGTCTTGAATGACGTCACACATCGCGAAACAGCCGTGTTTGTTTACGACAGTCAATTGTGTTTTTTAACAAGCGTTTCGCGAGGTGTGACGTTACGCTTCCATGCGCTTCTCTGATTGGTGTTTAATGTCACGTGATTAAACGCCTTAATCACGTAAAACGTGATGTCGATTTTACGTATATTATCCAAAAATATTATTAATCTTTTATTATTTAAATAGAAAAGTTGTTTTTTTTGTTTACTAATTATCATGGTTAATCATTAGAAACTCTAAGGCCATCCGATTTATTCTTAGTGGAAACAAGCCTATTGTCCAGGTTACGGCAGCCGTGACCTTTTATTTGCTGTTAGTTTTCCTTTTATTTTAATGGAAGAGATCTGTGAACCTCTTGATTTATTATCATCAAGATAATAGCTTCGAAAAAAGATCTTCAGCTTAGAAAAAAATTATTAAACAATACATATTTAAGAAATAAGAAATTTTTTATTAACCTCATTTGAATATTATTTATATGTCGTGTTTACCAGAGAATATATTGGTTTCAGACGAACATGGACCATCCAGGCCACTTTCACGGTGACTGCTGGGACATGTTTAGTGAAATGGTTAATAAAAGTTCAAATGAAGAAGTCGGTACTGAGTTTAAAGAACTGTACTCTCAGATCTCCAGGTCCATAGACCTGCTGAATCCGTGAATTCGTTCTAATTCGTGTTTAGAATAAATGTTTTGTTTTAATGATGACAAAATATGTTGTTTTGCTTAAATAATTTCCTCTCACAAACAGGAGTATGTGAAGTTGGCCCCCCATTATCGTGATAAAAAAAAAATGACGTGAGTTCTAGTTGCCCCCCACATAGTTCTGGAGTTCTCTATACTTTATATCAATAGTTCTATTTATTTTCCAAGAAAAATTGATTATTGAACTTGATGGGGGGCCAACTTCACAAATCGAAAAGTTTGCGTAGTCATACCAACTACAGCATTCGTCGGATCAAAAAAAGTTATAAGGATAAATTGTAGAACTCTTCGGGGGGCAAACAGAACTCCGTGAAAAATTTTCAAATTTTGAAAAAGAAAAAATATTCCTTGAAAATTTTTTTTATCCCATATAACGCGAATTAGATTTTCCTACGATGCAGTTCTGATTTTCTGCACACTTTTCATCAATAGTTTCTGCACTCAATCAATAGATGAAAAGTGTGCAGAAAATCAGAACTGCATCGTAGGAAAATCTAATTCGCGTTATATGGGATAAAAAAAATTTCAAGGAATATTTTTTCTTTTTTCAAAATTTGAAAATTTTTCACGGAGTTCTGTTTGCCCCCCGAAGAGTTCTACAATTTATCTTAATAACTTTTTTTGATAGGAGCAATACTTTGGTCAGTACGATTACGCAAAATTTGTGATTTGTAAAATTAAATTCTCATTAAATTTAAAAAAAAAATCTCGAGTGAAAAATCAGCAGAACTATTGATGAAAAGTGCGCAGAAAATCAGAACTGCATCGTAGGAAAATCTAATTCGCGTTATATGGGATAAAAAAAAAAATTCAAGGAGTTCTGTTTGCCCCCCGAAGAGTTCTACAATTTATCTTAATAACTTTTTTGATAGGAGCAATACTTTGGTCAGTACGACTACGCAAAGTTTGTAATTTGTAAAATTAAATTCTCATTAAATTTAAAAAAAAATCTCGAGTGAAAAATCAGCAGAACTATTGATGAAAAGTGTGCAGAAAATCAGAACTGCATCGTAGGAAAATCTAATTCCCGTTATATGGGATAAAAAAAATTTTTAAGGAATTTTTTTCTTTTTTCAAAATTTGAAAATTTTTCACGGAGTTCTGTTTGCCCCCCAAAGAGTTCTATAATTTATCTTAATAACTTTTTTTGATTGGAGCAATACTTTGGTTAGTACGACGACGCAAAGTTTGTGATTTGTAAAAATTAACCTCTCATTAAATAAAAAAAAATCTCGAGTGAAAAATCAGCAGAACTATTGATGAAAAGTGTGCAGAAAATCAGAACTGCATCGTAGGAAAATATAATTCGCGTTATATGGGATAAAAAAAATTTTCAAGGAATATTTTTTCTTTTTTCAAAATTTGAAAATTTTTCACGGAGTTCTGTTTGCGCCCCGAAGAGTTCTACAATTTATCTTAATAACTTTTTTTGATAGGAGCAATACTTTGGTCAGTACGACTACGCAAAGTTTGTGATTTGTAAAATTAAATTCTCATTAAATTTAAAAAAAATTCTCGAGTGAAAAATCAGCAGAACTATTGATGAAAAGTGTGCAGAAAATCAGAACTGCATCGTAGGAAAATCTAATTCGCGTTATATGGGATAAAAAAAATTTTCAAGGAATATTTTTTCTTTTTTCAAAATTTGAAAATTTTTCACGGAGTTCTGTTTGCCCCCCGAAGAGTTCTACAATTTATCTTAATAACTTTTTTTGATAGGAGCAATACTTTGGTCAGTACGACTACGCAAAGTTTGTGATTTGTAAAATTAAATTCTCATTAAATTTAAAAAAAATTCTCGAGTGAAAAATCAGCAGAACTATTGATGAAAAGTGTGCAGAAAATCAGAACTGCATCGTAGGAAAATCTAATTTGCGTTATATGGGATAAAAAAATTTTCAAGGAATATTTTTTCTTTTTTCAAAATTTGAAAATTTTTCACGGAGTTCTGTTTGCCCCCCGAAGAGTTCTACAATTTATCTTAATAACTTTTTTTGATAGGAGCAATACTTTGGTCAGTACGACTACGCAAAGTTTGTGATTTGTAAAATTAACCTCTCATTAAATTTAAAAAAAATTCTCGAGTGAAAAATCAGCAGAACTATTGATGAAAAGTGTGCAGAAAATCAGAACTGCATCGTAGGAAAATCTAATTCGCGTTATATGGGATAAAAAAAAATTTCAAGGAATATTTTTTCTTTTTTCAAAATTTGAAAATTTTTCACGGAGTTCTGTTTGCCCCCCCGAAGAGTTCTAAAAATTTATCTTAATAACTTTTTTTGATAGGAGCAATACTTTGGTCAGTACGATTACGCAAAATTTGTGATTTGTAAAATTAAATTCTCATTAAATTTAAAAAAAAAATCTCGAGTGAAAAATCAGCAGAACTATTGATGAAAAGTGTGCAGAAAATCAGAACTGCATCGTAGGAAAATCTAATTCGCGTTATATGAGATAAAAAAAATTTTCAAGGAATATTTTTTCTTTTTTCAAAATTTGAAAATTTTTCACGGAGTTCTGTTTGCCCCCCAAAGAGTTCTATAATTTATCTTAATAACTTTTTTTGATTGGAGCAATACTTTGGTTAGTACGACGACGCAAAATTTGTGATTTGTAAAAATTAACCTCTCATTAAATAAAAAAAAATCTCGAGTGAAAAATCAGCAGAACTATTGATAAAAAGTGTGCATAACATCAGAACTGCATGAAAGGCAACTCGAATTCGCGTTTTATACCTATGGGAACAAAAAAAAATTTTTTCAAAAAAAGAAAAAATTTTTTTTTTTCAAAATTTGAAGTTTTTTCACGGAGTTCTGTTTGCCCCCCAAAGAGTTCTACAATTTATCCTTATAACTTTTTTCGATCCGACGAATGCTGTAGTTGGTATGACTACGCAAACTTTTCGATTTGTGAAGTTGGCCCCCCATCAAGTTCAATAATCAATTTTTCTTGGAAAATAAATAGAACTATTGATATAAAGTATAGAGAACTCCAGAACTATGTGGGGGGCAACTAGAACTCACGTCATTTTTTTTTTATCACGATAATGGGGGGCCAACTTCACATACTCCACAAACAGCCGCCATTTATCATTTATATTATTTAAATATTTATTTATTTATTTATTTATTTAAATAAAATATAAATATATAAATGTTATCGAATGATTCTGCCGCCTTAGGTATTTAGTATATTTTATGTGTGGTCATTTCAGACCTTACATATAGCGAGGCGGGGTGGCGGTGGTAACTCGCGGGGGTGCTTACTATTGCTTTCACTTACTTTCACCTTATACCTAAATACGATCAAGTAGGCACAAAGACCATATCTTGGAAAACTAGGTAGACAGTAAGGCTAAATGTCAAAATAGCAACAACACGCTTGTTAAAATGACTGATAACAAGACGACTACATCTCAAAACGAATGAACACAATGCTCAAATCGCCAATAGGAGGTATTAATCAGCCTACATTATTAGGTATAACACTGTGGTATAACTATGTAATTCAAACATCGTCACGGTTGTTACTTATTATGAAGTATATTTCATAATAATTATTCTCGTAATATTAATTATCATGTTTTGAATATTTGAAAAATACAATTCTGATCTCTTGTAACGAACGGCATAGAACAATGATTTGGTGGAGATGAGAAGTGTATTAAAAAGTGGACATGTCTCTACCAGGGATGAATGGTAGAGGCGAGTACATCATCGACTTCTTACTTTTTTTTCTTTATAAATGGAGAAATGAATCTGAACTACAAATTACAAAAATCACAGTTGACCCTGCCAGGAATTGAACCACTCACCCAAAGGGCTCGTCAAAATAAGCGATCAATGAATAATGTAGTAATGAATAATGGATCAATAAATAATGAATGATTTAGCGATTTAATGAATAATTTCACAAATTTTAATATTGTACTGTTTTTTGTGTATAAATATACCTAACAGTCTTTTTGTGATGTAGTCGTTTCGCTACGTCGTCGTACTTATTTGGACATTTAGCCTTTCTGTCTACATAGTCTACAGACAGTGTATCTAATTAAGATATCGTATTTGTGGTTACTTGGTTATATTGCAGTTTTAGTTATTTTGCTAATATCTCCAAAAAATGTTCGACTTCAAAACAGTGTTTCTTAAACGATAGATCTTAAAATATTATAGTTGCTGTGTGTTGCCAACATAAATATTGATATACTTACTATTAAATTATTGAAAGCCTGTTTTGTACTATGTATAACATGAATAATACATGTCCTACCATACGGGACTTCGGACTATAATCAAATCACTACAACAACAAGATTTTACAAAATTGTCTGTGGAATTTTAGCTGTTATTTTATTTAATATTGTAAAACATTAAACACTAAAATTAAATATTTAAGTACTTACCAGTAAAGTCGGGATACTTTAGCCCTAGAATTTTTTTTATGTAAAGGTCGGCAGACAGGCTGACGGCCCACTTGATGGTAGGTGACTACCGTCGCCTATAACACAATAACGATAAGGAATTGGGAAGGGGGTGATCGAGGTTGATTGAGGTGCTGATTATGAAAATGACGCCCATTTTGAAATCCAAGATGGCGGTCATGCATTTTTTGATAAATACATATAAACATTATATTTTGATACTTATCCCTATTAAAGGATGAAGTGCTTTAATATTACAAAAAAGTTATTATCTTTATTTTATTTTATTTTATATTATATTAAGAACAACAGACAGGCTGACGTTCCACTTGATGGTAGGTGGCTACCGTCGCCTATAACACAAGAAATGCCAAAGCTGCTGCAAGTGCGCTGCCTTGGATTAAGGATAAGGGATTAGGAAGGGATAGGGAAATGGGCTCTGACATCCCTTACTCATTCACCGAAACACAACAGCATATATGCTGTTATTTCACGGTGGTCTGCTCAAAGACTACTGGTACGATTTTAAAAATTCTTTTTCACCCATAGAAATCTGAATTATCAGCGAGTAATAATTTTTAAAGATACTCTATTATAGAGCTAGTCTATTATAAATTTATATGTCCCTTTCTGTATCTCTTGACAACGTATGTGCAAAATTTCGTGATCGGTTGAACAGTTAAGGCGTGAAGTTAATTGGGATTACATGTACATAATATGTATGTATATTCTTAAGTAAGTGAGTGGATTTTCTTATTACAAATATTAAGTCAATTATTTTAATTCAAGCACAAGTTATAAGCACACATGTTGTAACGAAGCGTTACAAATAGTGTTGACAACGGACCTCAAGAGGAAAACGGGAGGCTGCGCGGGGGGGGGGGGTTGTACACCAGAGCAAGCCACGCGAAATTGGACAATTGTGATTGTGGTTTAAGGTGCTATTATATCACTACCGCGGTTTACCATCATTAATGCGGTATGCCATCACTATCGCGGTTGTCTATCACTACCGCGGTTCACCATCACTGTCACGATTTTCTGTCGCCATTCACCTACATACCATCGACCACCATCATGCTTGGCTACGAGCAGCCACGTCTACCACCTTAATCGGCTGGATCTTCCAGGAGAGTATCTGCACTGCGAGCGAGAGCAGATAGGCCTTATACCCACGACCCACAAGTGTCGCCCTACACATTTTTTTAATATTCTTGATCGCGATTGGTGATTTTTTTTATTACACCCAGAGGCGAAAATGTTTGTGAAAAAAATTTAATGTAAAAAATTACTTCCTCATTTAAGAAAGATTGATTTCAGTTACAGTTAATTGTTTATTGACTACCTTTGTATGTGTTTCGTAAAATTAATTTTGGTTACTGTACCTTTACACTAAGCATTTTGTGCAGTAGTGCTATAAAAACATTGTGGTAAAACGTGAACACCCAAGTGGTAAAAACGGTGAGTACAAGTGGTAAATACGACGGTACTACATCCAAAGACTCACCGAAATTCGAACTAAAAATTCGCACAACGCGCGTGTATGATATCGTGTTTGCAATTACGATGATACGTGAGAGGAAATTCTTCATATATTTAGTTGGAATATCATCGGTTATTCTAGTCACTTTTATATTTCTTTCGCAAATAGAATTTTTTATGCATATTATAGATTTTTTATGGTTTTGTATTTTTTTGCCATCAATCTCACTATTTTAAAGAGATTAATGTGTTTACTGAAAAAAAAAAATGTTAAGATCGGCAGACAGGATGACGGTCCACTTGATGATAGGTGGCTACCGTAGCGTATAAAACAAGCAACGCCAAAGCTGCAGCAAGTGCGCTGCTGACTACAGTAGGTTTAAGGATAAGGGATTAGGAGGGTATAGGGAAATGGGCTTTCGTATCCCTTACTCACTCACCGAGACACAACAGTCTCGGTGCTAAAAGTAAAGCTCATAATACGCTTCTTTGCTTTGAAATTGATTTTAGATCCGTTTTCCGTTACATTTTCTGGAATACATGTAATTACCGGTTATTTGTTTCATTTATAGATATCTGTTCGAAACTAAAATATTCCGAAAAAGTGAATTATAAATATTTATAATTAGGTTTCGATTGGCTGTTAACAAAAATTTAAGAAAAAAAAAATTTGATTTTTTAACACAGGTTTCATATAAATTACGGTTTTAACATTAAGTGATCACAAAAAGGTTTTGAAAATTTTCTTAATTTTTTATATTTTCCTTATGAATATAATCATTTTCACGTGTCCTCATCTCTCAAAATTAACTCAAAATTTACACGCTTCTTTAATTACCTAATTAGATGCTTTTATCCCGATTGTCCGGGCGAGATGGCCACATTATTTTCGGGAAAGATGACCATAAAATTTAATGTCCCATTTAAGATTTTTTTTACCTCAAATATTTTTTACAGATGCCCAACCACTATTTGCAGAAGGCGACTGCTGTTCGAGGTGCGAAATCCTATCGAAGAACTGCAAAGAGAAACGA
Source organism: Bembecia ichneumoniformis (assembly GCA_910589475.2). Classification (NCBI taxonomy): domain Eukaryota; kingdom Metazoa; phylum Arthropoda; class Insecta; order Lepidoptera; family Sesiidae; genus Bembecia; species Bembecia ichneumoniformis. Next base: position 12,554,389 of record OU342539.1, on the reverse strand, counting down.
TGTCAGTTCATAGGGCCTCTATTATCTACGAATACCAAGAAAAATGCTAAAAAGAAGACTAAAAAAAGGCCTCAGAAAGTGGAACTGAAGACAAAGATGAAGATAACTGCAGAGGTTCCGTTGAGAATTATCATAAAACACAACTAATTAAATATTGAGTTCTATGCAATATTTGTATGTTCTGGCTGCATGAGATTTGCAACGAGTACATAGGTTCCAAGTGTGGTAATAAAAAAAAGAAGTTAAAAAATCTCAAGAGCATAGAGTAAGGCAAATAAAGTACTGGCCATCTCCGATCACTCTGGCCATCATTCCCGCACACGCCGGCAGAGATGGCCAATGCTATTTTTTTTTTGCAAAGTTTAATATTACTTTTTTTCTTTATTTAAAAATATTCGTTAATGTTCTGTAAGAATTATAATTAAAGTTTAGTTTTTGGCATCATTCAATATTTTGTAGATCCTTAAATTGAATAGATCCTTAAATGAAAATAATTTAGAACTTTATTTATGGAATTTTATCGAAGGTGCGTCGCGTGCGTAGCAGCCCCAACGGCATTTTGAGAGTGATAATTGCTCTGACAGAAATGAGATGAGGCAAGTATTGCAGTTATAATCGACGCAAATCTTTTTGAGCTTTAGCGATATCACGTGACAATTTTGGAAATGTCACGTTTTTGGAACTGTTTGTGAGGTAGCTACGCGCGCGCGGGGGGGGGGGGGGGGGGGGGGTTTTGCACGGAATGAACGAGACACAATGATAACATTTGTACAAGAGTTTACAAGCGCAAACGAAAGACACCTCTTCGCTCTTCGCTCGCGTGAAATATTTATTTAGCCTATGTCCATCTTGAAATTCTATTCTAACTATTGGTGAAATATTTTTTAAGTCGGATGAGGAGTTTCAAAGATTACCTCCAAACAAACGTACAAACTTTACCTCTGTATAATAGGTATTAGTATTGATTGCCGAGCCGAGCGTTTATTAAAAAAAAAAGTAAGTCACACGCTATTGGTTTATTATGAATTCTTGTCCTACCCTTAACAAAATTTATGACCGAAGCTCGTAAAATATAGAGAGCACGAGTAAAACCGCAAGTGTGCTTTGAATCATGATGCGTTGAGACCCACATTTCTGACCTAATGAACAATTACAACATATTTACGGTCCGAGAGATTATTACGACGATAATAATGCTTTCGCATAGGTTAAGTGCCTTGAATTTTTTATAGATTTAAAAACACACATATTGCTATTTAGCAAAAATATATCCTTAAGTTTAGACAATATATTTTTTTAACTAAATATCGGCAACAATTAAAGAGAACTTTATAGATATGCTCGACACTTCGTACGGGCTAGTTCCACAGGAACCTAGCATTTTTCCAGGATAAAAAGTATTTTATATATTAATCTAAGTAGCAAGCTGTATGTATGCCAAATTTTATCGAAATACGTTCAGCCGTATTTGCGCGATTGAGTAACAAAAATCCAATATACAAACTTTCGCATTTATAATTTTATTAAGATATATCTTCGGTACAAAGAATTGCTCTGAAAATAGCCCCTTGCTTTGTCTCAGGGATCTCGGGTTCGATCCCCTGCAGGGTCATGAAAATGAGCTTTTCATACTTATCTCTGGTCTGGATCTAGCAAGTAGTGGCAGGATACACTGCGTTTTGCAGGCATTTAGGCAGCTTGCCTGGCTTCAGTAACCATCCCTTTACAGGCATGTGTGCTGTTGTGTTTCGGTGAATTATTGATGCCGGAGCTCATTTCCCTATCCCTTCCTAGTCCTTTATACTTAATTTCACTATGGTCGCCAGCGTCCATGCAGTACCCGTGGCATTGCTTGTGTTAAGGTGACGGTAGCCACCTACCATCAAGTGGACCGTCAGCCTCTTTAACCAGCCTACGCCAATAAAGAGTCAAAGTATATATATATATATATATATATATACTCATGCGAAGAAAGGCCACGGGCCATTCTTCGCATGAGTTATTGAACTGACCCTTAAAAATAAAGGTGTAAAAGTAAGTAAAGTAAAGTAAACCCTTAAATGTAGGGATTGACTTTTAAGGTTTTCTTCTCAGAATAGCGTTTGTTTCTCAATATAGTTCGACAAGCATCCATGTTATCAAGAGAATGTAAATATTAAATGAAGTTTTAGTTCAATTTTCTTGGTCCTCGTCTACACAGTGTAACCGGAAAACTTCCTTTATTGACTGCTCGATCGACTAGGAACAATCTTTATAACTTTCTTCAAACTTACAAATAATAGTTATAACTTATTATCAGATAATAGTGTAAGTTATTTTCGAGGAAGTTATGGAGTGTTTCCATTCACTGATTAATAATGTTTAAAATTTTAGCTTACAATTGTTACAATAGCTTACAACTCTCTAAAACATACTTACGATGTATTTTTAAAAAATATTTTGTAGTAAGACAGATGTTAGACAGATGTTAGAACTCAGCCAAACACTCGTGGCTGAGTGTTTGGCGAGCCCGTTGAATAAGCATGGTGAGGGGTTTTAACGCTCTGTCTCAGGGGTCCCGGTTTCGATTCCCGGCAGGATAAAGTTTGGGAAATGAACATTTCAAAGTGGGCTCTGGTCTGGATCTGGAAAGGTACACGTTTCGCAGCCCTTCTGACGGCAGTAACCATCCACTTACAGGACATCGCAAAATAACAGCATGTGTGCTATTTCGGCGATTAAGGCATGGCAGAGCCCATTTCCCTATCCCTTATCCTTAATCGTAATATGATAGACAGCGCACATGTAGCATATCATGGCGTTACTTGGGTCATAGGCGACGGTAGCCTTTTACCACCAAGGGGACTGTCAGCCTGTCTGTCGACCTTTTTTTTTTTTTTTTTTTTTTTTTTACGAGGAGAAATCCATTTACGGATTCCCTATCGCTGGCTAGACGGTAGGGATATGTGGGACTCACCCAGTCGAGGGACTGGGTCCTACACCACTAAAACTCCCCGGTGTCTCCTTGCCCTTTGAGCGGGGTGGACCGGGTTCTGCCTAGGCAACAACTCCGATCCACCCCAGGGCAGCCTAGTCATTGCTGACTAGGCTTACTCCAATGGGGGATCGCCCGGAGACACCCAGGCAATCCCCAGACGGGGGGGACCTTGTGCAAGCACACATAGCTCGCCAGCCATGTGTGCAGGTCCCCTAGGGCATTTGAAGACGAGCTAGATATGCCCGCCTTCTCCTGCCCAGCCGCCTGCGTCTGAGGGAAGCGAGACCGGCCGCTTCCTCTCGCTCCCTCTCGGCTGCCTCCTTCTGTGACATGACATCACCACAGAAGGAGGCGATCGCTTTCCAGGTGGTCACATTCCCAATCATGGCTCTTACCATGATTGGCAATGTGACCTCTCCACCTCCCAGCGCCACCCTCAATTCCCGACGCTGGGATCTCCAAGCCGAGCACTCCTGAAGTGTGTGCTCGGCCGTGTCGTCTGGATCGCCGCAGTGATGACACTGCGGCGACTCCTCCCTTTTTATATTGTGCAGATAATGACCGAAGCACCCGTGTCCGGTCATTACCTGCACCATATGGAAGGTGAGGTCACCTCGTGGGCGCCTCACCCATTCCTCCAACACCGGACGAACCGCGAGGATCGTCCGGTGGCCGGCAGTAGGCACACGCAGAGCCTCACTCCATTTTTGCAAGGCCCACTCCTGCGCCTCAGCGCGGACCCGTCGCACTTCCTCGGCGACGGGTCTCTCTCCTTGGGACCTTGCGGCGACCCGATGCCGATGCACCTGGGACAGAACCAGGGCATCAACATCCCACGGGAGCGTGCCTGCTAGCACGCAGGCGGCCCCGTGGCTGACAGTGCGATACGCCCGCACTGCCCGGATCGCCATGACCCTTTGCGGCCTCCGCAAAAGGGCCCGGGTGCTTGGAGTGAGGGACTCCGCCCACACCGGGGCTCCATAGAGTGCCATCGACCTTACCACCCCGTGGTAAAGTCGACGACACGCCGAATTCGGTCCTCCCAGGTTTGGGAGGAGACGTCCGAGTGCGGCTGCAGCTTTCGTCAGCCGTGGAGCCAAGCCTGTCTGTCGACCTTAACATAATAAACAGAGAATGCAGTTTTTAAATCGCTGTCACCGACAACTCAGACTTTTATGCTTGCCTGGCTTGTATCTTCGATTTCATCAGTCATTCCACTTCGATCAACTGAAACAGATCAAATATTTTCTTTTTTCATTTGTGGATTAATGAGAAACATGGTACTTTACACTTAATTTAAAGGTGAAAGACATTACCTGCATGCGTGAGAAGACCGACGAGAAAACTAGAGATATTTGAAGAGTATGTAATACAAGCGTCCCGCCCCGGCTTTCCTTTTTTAAAAATCTTTTCTTAGCGGATAATGTTCCGCTAAGTTGTAAAAGTAGTTCCACTATGTTAAGTTATAAAATAAAGCATACGCTTCCTTTGCGTACTTACGAAACGAAAGAAAGAAAGCCCGGTGATTGGTTGTCGAAGTTAGAACTGTTACAACAACCAATCATTTCTTCGTTACAACAACCAATCATTTCTTCGTTATAACAACCAATCATTACAACAACCAACTTTATTTCTTTCGTTTCGTAAGTACGCAAAGGAAGCGTTTGCATCTTGGCTAGGGCCCCAGTTAAAGTGACGTCATATATACTAGGTACTATTTCGCCCGCGTGGAATTCAGATTGTTTCTCGGTATCGGGATTTACCTCGCAGTCATAGTGTACGCGTCTTAACTGCACTGCGTCTGAGGCTTCACAGCGCGGTCGCGCGTTACATATTAGGGGGGAAAAGTCTTTTCGCATACAGGTATGTATTGTTGATGTATTTGAACATAAATACTGGCAATATATATTTATATAGGTTTGAGTTTAAAATAAGAATGTTTTAAAAATATATGTAAGATGTCATTGTGAGAAAAATTAGTGAGAATGTGTTGAAGTTTAGAAACGGAAAGAAAAAAAAAAAAAAGGAAAGAATTTTATAAATTTATTTTATAATTTTTTTTTTTTTTTTTTTTTTATTTTAAGTTTAGTAAAGGATAGAATTTTATAGTGTTATTTATTTTAAGGTATATAAGAAATGGATTAATATATGTGCATGTATATAATAAAATAAATGAGTTTAATTTAAAGAAAGAAGACTGGATCCCACAACTAAAAGAAATAGAGTGTAGGCACGCAAAAGTGTTTAAACAAACCAAAATTTTAACAGGTCATGGACCCAGGAACGCTTCCACTGCGTAAATTATAGAGAAGAAATTTTGGAATTAGAGATGAAAATGTTTTAATGAAGAAAGTATTGAAAATTATATATCAAGAAAGGAAGATTAAAGATGGTTACGAAAATTGAAAATTTTTATTGATTTGACAATTGATGACATTTTTGTGAAAAATTTTACAAAATTGATTTTAAAAAGAATAAATGATTAAGTAGAAATTTTAATATGAAGGAAAAGGAAATATATATTTTGAAAGATTTGATGGAGATAAAAATTATTTACGAAAGGATTCAGGAAATTTAGTTTGATGACTGATGGCTGTATTGAAGGAGACTAATAGAAAGCAATATCGAGAGTTGGTGAGAAGAAAGAAATATAGAAAGGATTATAGATTTGTGGGGTGAAATGTTGAAATAAGAGATGGTTTGAAGTTTAAAGATAGAGGAGTTTTATATAGTGAAGTAATTGAAGGTGGAGATGTTGTTGATGATGATCTTCATATAAGATGAAGATGAAGTTCAAAGAGAATATAAGTGTTTTATATGATGAGTTAGTGTTTTATATTTGAAGGTGATGTTTTTATATTTAGGGGGTTAGGCTTAGTGTTGTGTTTGTGTTAATGTATTTGAAGATAGGTATTGAGTAATGTATGTGATGGATAGATATTATAGGTGAATAGATAGTACAGTCAGTCAGCTTATTTTGGTGAAGTAGATTTAGTATTTAAAGTTGGTGTAGTATAGTGAGCCAGTATTTAAGATTCAGAGGGGATGTTGATGTATTTGAACATAAATACTGGCAATATATATTTATATAGGTTTGAGTTTAAAATAAGAATGTTTTAAAAATATATGTAAGATGTCATTGTGAGAAAAATTAGTGAGAATGTGTTGAAGTTTAGAAACGATATGTAAAGGATAGAATTTTATAGTGTTATTTATTTTAAGGTATATAAGAAATGGATTAATATATGTGCATGTATATAATAAAATAAATGAGTTTAATTTAAAGAAAGAAGACTGGATCCCACAACTAAAAGAAATAGAGTGTAGGCACGCAAAAGTGTTTAAACAAACCAAAAATTTTAACATGTATAAACTTGTAATAAAATTTCTTTGGCTGTACTATTTGTATGTACTGGTTTTTTGGCTGTACTGGTTTTGATTACATTAAAAAGGTTAAATTTCAAAAAAGAAACAAATTAGTAAAATATCGTTTCCAGCTATTTTTCATTTGTTTTTCTTTCTGTCAAGATGAGTGAATCTAATGAAGAAATTCGACACATTGTAAAATTTTCTCACAAAAAAGGAAAAATGCAACGCAAGCCGCGAAAAAAAATTGTGACGTTTATGGACCTAATGCAGTATCGGTAAGAGTAGCACAAAGTTGGTTTAAGTGTTTTCAGTACGGGAATTTTGATGTCAAAAATTGGTAAGTACATAGCGTCAAAGATTAGTAAGTACATAGCAAATCTTGCTCTGGTCACTCTGTTACAGATAAAATGGACGCCATTTTTGGAAAAGTGCAGCGAAATCGGCATATCAGTAGTTAAGACATAGCTCAAGAACTGGGAATTGACCACAAAACAGTTTTGACCCATTTGAAAAAAGCTGGGTACACAAAAAAACTGCCACACGAGTTTGTTGAGACGTAATTAAACCGAACCGTTTTTGGGGATATTGATAACTGGTGATGAAAAGTGGATCACGTACGACAAGAACGTGCGGAAAAGGTCGTGGTCAAAGGTGTGTCAAAACCTAGATTAACTCGCAATAAGGTGAATGCTGTGTGTATGGTGGGATTGGACGGGCATTGTTTGTACATTATGAGCTTTTACCGCCGGGCAGAATCATTTAATTTATACGGATCTCACTGCCAATAACTGATGAGATTAAAGCAAGAAGTTGAGAGAAAGCGGCCGGAATTGATCAATTTTTTTTAATGTTAAGATCGGTAGACAGGCTGACGGTCCATTTGATGGTAGGTGGCTACCGTCGCCTATAACACAAGCAACGCCAAAGCTGCTGCAAGTGCGCTGCCGACTACAATAAGATAAAGTATAAGGGATTGGAAAGGGATAGGGAAATGGGCTCTGGCATCCCTTACTTCACTCACCGAAACACAACAGCACACGTGCTGTTATTTCACGATGGTCTGTAAGGGGGTGGTTTCTGCCGCCAGACGGGCTGCCCAAACGACTGCGAAACGCAGTGTGTCCTGCCACTGCGTGGATCATCAATCAATCATCAATAGAAAGAGTCTGGTTTTTCATGACGACAACGCTAGATCACACTTCTTTAACCACTCAGCAAAAATATGGAGAGTTCGTCTGGGAGGTGTTAATGCATCCACCATATAGCCCTGACCTTGCACCCTCAGATTCGGTCTCTTCAGAATCCTTTAGGTAGTGTCAGTTTAACATCAAGAGATGACTGTCAAAACTGCTTGTCGCGTTTTTTTTTTGATCAGAAGTACCAAAATTTCTACAGCAACGGGATCATGTCACTACCTACAAGATGGCATAAAATCATCAAACAAAATCAACAAAATATATGTAGTGTAGTTAAATGTAAATAAACTTAAACTTAACTTAAATAAATAATAAAAATGTCTTGAGTTTTTTCATATAAAATGTGAAGAAACTTTTTCCCCAACCTATTATACATATATCGTATACGTCCAAAACATATTATGCAGTAAAAAGCAAAAATCACGTGTATTAATTATTTAATTGTGACGATAAATTTGCTAATTTTGATAAGGATTCATTATTGTTGATAATATTATGACCAATAAACATCACCTAACGATATTTTTTTCTGTACAAAAAAGTATTTTATCATATAGAAATCAATCAGATATCTCTCACCGTTAAAGTGTTTCGATTCGATCGACTTACTTTGCAAATTCGATTACTACGAAAAAACCTTTTCGTTTTGGAGGATAATATATGACCTATGTCCATCTTGAAATTCTATTCTAACTATTTCTGAAAGAATTTTTTAAATCGGGTGGGTAGTTTCGAAGATTACCTCCTACATACAAACAAACATACAAATTTTACCTCTTTATAATATTAGTATAGATTACTCTGTAAGTTTTTATGTACTTGTAGTTGACTCAAACGATACAAGCACTGCTTAGTGTGGGGGTCAACCTTAAGTTACGGCCAGTGTATTTTAATTGTAGTAAAATAAATATTACTGTTCATGTACTAGTATATCACTAGTACTATTAATAGCAGCAGTGCAATGGTACTAGAGCAACTACGTCGTATCACTAGTACCATTAGTGGTACTAGCGACACCAAGTAGTATCACTAGTACTATTAATGGTACAGTCCAATGGTACTAGAGCAACTACATCGTAAAAATATAAACGGGAACGGTTGATTAAATTAATAAGTGAAAATTTTAAAGTTATTTCCACTGAAACAGAACAGAATTCTTTTGTGTTTTAATGAAACGAGAATGCAGTAAAATTAAATAACGTTTTCTCTTCTACGTGATGTACAAATATTCGTAGGTATATAGTAATTTATGCATAAACCGAATACCACTTGCTTATAGAATCATTACAGTTGGCAAAATGATATTTTTTGCAGTTAAAGGCCACAAGGGTAAAAAGTAGTTTGGTTTTAAAGAGGTACTTTTATTCTATGCTATATTATAGAGGTCAAGTTTGTATATTTGTATGTAGGAGGTAATCTTCTCTCTCAACTAATCATCATGAAATTTTTGATACATATTGTCAGGTATACCAGGGAGCCCTGGGGTGGATCGGAGTTGTTGCCTCGGCAGAACCCGGTCCACCCCGCTCAAAGGGCAAGGAGACACCGGGGAGTTTTAGTGGGTAGGACCAGTCCCTTGACTGGGCGAGTCCCACATATCCCTACCGCCTAGCCAGCGGTAGGGAATCCGTAAATGGATTTCTCCTCGTAAAAAAAAAAGGTATACCAGGGAAACAGGAAAGGACATGTTGCAGGCCGATCGCTAGTGTGGAATAAGTTAGATATAATAAACTAGCTGAACTCGGCCACGCTTCGCTGCGGCGGTACTGGACACTGTTTATACATACATATATAATACTATTGATCGTAGCGTGATGTTATATAGCCTATAGCCTTCCTCGATAAATAGACTATTCAAAACAAAAAGAATTTTGAAATTCGAACCAGTAGTTCCTGATGAAGTATGTGAAGTATGTGAAGTATATGAACTATATGAACTATATGAACTATACGTACATAGGTGTTAAGTATATAAGTGTTACACATTAAGCTTGACAATATAGTCAGTAATAAATAAGTCGTACAACAAGTCGGACGTATTCTTTATCTCCATCCTCCCCGCGCCTCGCCTCACCTCATGGCGACCCGGCCAGGCGTGTTCTAAGAAATTTAAGCGCATCGGGCGAAAAGTGCAATCGCGGCGGATTCCGTGTGTGCCTCGATGTCGCGACTTAGTTAATTTAAATAAAATGGACACACTCATAAAAGTTGACTGTTATAGTGCTACAAATTGTCTTAAACATGGGTAAATCATATTCTAAAACGGAGGAAAAAGAAGTGATAATCACGCAAAATGCTTCGGCTGGAGATATAATTTTAAAAGAGTCTGATGGCTGTTATAATTTTAATTTTTGTGTACTTCAAAATCAAAACTATTATAAAAAATGGATAAACGGTCAAGTGGAGCAGGCGTTCATAAGGAGGATGCGGCTTCGTCTATCCGGAAGGGCGGAGCAGGTGCGTCGTGAAGAAAGTGTTTAGTTTTGTTGTGCGTTCCTTTTTTTTTTCCAAAAAGTGAGTTTCTTAAAGATAAAAGTGTGCTAAGTTCAGGTGATGTGCCCACGAAATTATAGATATAAGATATATAATAAGTAAAATAGTTTTAGTTTGTTATGATAAATTAAGGTATGTCCATTAATTTTAGTTTAAGAACAATGTGGGACTCAAGCTATCACTTCGAAGAATTACAGTTTAATACAACTCATCAATTCCTTATCTGTACCTCTGTATGAAAGTGCCTCAAGTTAAACTTATTTAAAATGAAGTGAATGAAATATGATACAAAGCCATAATGATTTTTCTAATTATAATGTTTTATATAGCGTAGTATGGCTGACAAATTAATTGACTTATATGAAAAATTGTTAGAAATACGAAAATATTTAATAAAAAAGGGACAAAGTAGATATAAATGCTCAATTACGCCAATTAAACTAAAAGAAGCAGAACAATTGTTAAATGAAAGTAATTCATTATTTTATGCTTTAAGTCAAAGCCAGGACAAGACAGAAGTTGAGCTAGTTCATGATACGTATGAAAAGATTTGTCAGTTATTTTCTCAAATATCTAATTTGTGTTCTTCTTCGAATTTAGAATTAAGGTCGAACAAAATGGAGTTTGATATAAAAGGTGCTTGTAGTTTAATCCCTATTTTAGATGGTAAGGAAGATACAACGAAACGATTGATTGATGCGGTGGAAATTTATGCAGAAATGCTAAATAATGCAGGACAACAATTGTTAATTAAATTTGTACTTAAGGGGAGATTATCGGAAAGTGCTAAATTACGAGTAGCTAAAAATTACTCTTCGGTTAGTGACATGATTAAAGATTTTAGGAACAAGCTTCTGACAAAAAAATCTTTCACTGCTATACAAAATCAAATCCAATCATTGAACCAAGGGTTTAGGTCTATCGATGAATATGGGTCACAACTCGAAAAACTGTTATTGGAGTTAACTATTTCACAGGCCGATGGCGACGCCAATACGTGCGAGATCCTGAAGCCTATTAATGAAAAAATGGTAATTAAGAAATTTGCAGATGGACTTAAAAATGAAAAGCTTAGCACGGTCATCGCTGCCCGAAATTATACATCGCTACAGGATGCGATTCAGGCAGCCAAAGACGAATCAATATCATCGTCATCCATACCTGGGTCAGCAGAGGTAATGAGGATGACTCCGACATTCAGAGGTAGGTACGATAATCGTTCTAAGTTTCGTGGACAAAATAGAGGCCGTGGATATCAAAATTACAACAACAAGCAGTGGCACCCTCAAAATAACAACAGATATAACAATTACTCAAACAGATATCAGGGTAATTTCAGATCTTCTAACTATAATCCTCGCTTTAGAGATCAGTATAACAGATATGGCTCTAAAAATAACATACCCCGTCTATATCAAGGTCGTAATCAAGGATTTTACAATAAAAATCTTTTTCCAGTACAGAATGACAACGGCCAGGCTCATGGTTCTGGTACGTTGCAACAAAAACATAATGAAGTAGGCAGTGACCAGTTTTTTCGTTCTTAATAATTTTGTTTATAATTGTAGTGGTAATTCTAAGTTTATTAATTTTTACTCTAGAGGTAGGAAACTAATATTATTATTGGATACTGGTGCTTCAATATCGGTTATTAAGGAAGAAGAACTGCCAAGGAAAGCACAAGTTCTTTACGATAATTTAGTTGTTAATGGAATTGGAGGAAAGATTCATTCCTCTGGTTATGTACTATTAGATTTAAATATTTCTAGAGCTAATAAGATTCAAAATAAATTTCCCATTTTATGGACTTGCCTATCCTAGTTGACGGGATATTGGGATTAGACTTTATGAGTAGATATGGAGCTAACATTGACTTACATAAAAATTTGCTAACATTGCAAATAGAGGGACAGCGTTATGTTTTACCTATTTATGACAAACCAGATTACAGTAACTCACTATTAATCCCACCTCGGAGTGAATCAATACATTATGTTTATTTAAATGCAAATGTGGAGAATGATTGTTTTGTAAGCGCGAGAGAGTTAGAGAAGGACGTTTTCTTAGCAGGTACTATTGTACGACCAAAAAATAAAAAAGTTCCTATTAAAATTCTAAATACTCGAGACGAAGAAGTCAGATTGGATAATTTTATATTAAACGTAGAACTTTTAAATGATTATAATGTATTCAAGTTTAGCCATTGTGAAAGTACTTCAAAGAGAGCTGATACCCTATTACCTTTATTAGCATTGCAACATTTGAATAAAGAAGAAAAGGAATCCATTGAAAAAATTTGTAGTAAATATTCTGATATTTTCTTTATACCCGGTGATAAGTTACAAACTACAAATATTTGTGAACAATCAATTACATTAAAACGTAACATTAATCCTATTTATACTAAGCCATACAGGTTACCTCAAGCTTTAAAATCGGAAGTAAATAAACAAATAACTAAAATGCTCGAAGATGATATTATAGAAGAATCCTCTAGTGAATGGTCAAGTCCAATTCTACTCGTTCCAAAAAAATCTCAGGGTTCTCAAAAATGGCGTTTAGTAATTGACTTTCGTAAAATAAATGAAAATATTGTTGATGACAAATTTCCGCTACCTAATATTACTGATATTTTAGATTCTTTGTCAGGTTCAATTTATTTTACACATTTAGACCTCCAACAAGGGTACTACCAGATAAATTTGGCACCTGAAAGCCGAAAATATACTGCGTTTTCAACTAGTACAGGACATTACCAATTAAAACGTTTACCAATGGGTCTCAAAACTTCTTGTAGTGCTTTTAGTAGAGTGATGTCAATTGCAATGTCTGGTTTAACTTTTGAGAAGTGTTTTGTCTATTTAGATGACCTTGTAGTTTTTGGAAGGTCATTAATCATACATAATAAAAATCTTATTGATGTTTTTGAAAGACTGAGAAAAGTAAATTTAAAATTAAACCCTGGTAAATGTCAGTTTCTAAAGAAAGAAATTTTATACCTTGGTCATGTAGTTTCTAGTAATGGTGTTTCACCTGATCCAGAAAAGACTAAAATTTTAGAAAAATTCCCAATCCCTCAGAATGTAGATGACGTCCGGAGATTTGTTACCTTCTGCAACTATTATAGGAAATTTGTACCTTCTTTTGCAACAATTACTATGCCTTTAAATAATTTACTGAAAAAAGATGTACCTTTTGTTTGGAATCACGAATGTCAAAATGCTTTCGATTTCTTAAAAACTTCATTAATAACACCTCCTATATTAGAATATCCAGATTTTTCCGAAACAAATGAATTCATTTTACAAACAGATGCTTCTGATTTAGCTGTAGGAGCTGTATTGTGTAATAAAAACATGAAACCCGTAGCTTATGCCAGCAGACCATTAAATAAAGCTGAAAAAAATTATCCTGTAATACAAAAAGAATTAACATCAATAGTTTGGGCCGTTAAATATTTTAGACCGTATTTATTCGGTAGAACTTTTACTATAATGACAGACCATAAGCCTTTAGTTTATTTGTTCAGCATGAAAGATCCATCTAGTAGGTTAATTAAATTTCGGTTAGTATTGGGAGAGTATGATTTTAAAATAGTGTATGTGAAAGGTAAAGACAATGTAGTCGCTGATGCATTGTCTAGGGTATGCATAACATCTAGTGAGTTGAAGGGAGTGAAAGAGCAAGTTTTGGCTGTTACAACTAGAAAACAAAAAAGAGAAATGGAAAAGTCAAGAAAAAAAGAGAAAGCTGCGCTTAGTAAAGACACTGATGAGTGGCCTGATCAACCACGAGTCGTGGAATTATTAAGACAGCCGAATGATTCTGTTGAAATGAAATTAGTAGAAGAAGAAACTGTTAACAGATTTATGAAACATAATTTAATTAAAGAAAAGAAGGATTGTTTTGCGTATGTTCCAAGTAAAATGTTACTATGTATTAACTTAGGTTTTAAGTTGCATTTCTCGCGAGCCGAATTTGCGACAAAGCTAAAAGAGTTTTGTGAAATAATAAAGTCAAAAGAACTATGCATAGTTAAATGTGATAACAATAATGAATTTATTAAAGAATTATGTAGTGAAATTAAATCCTTAAAAAAGTGGACCGGTCCCCGAATATGTGTTTTGAAAGGTGTTGAAAGGATTTATGATGATAAAGTGAAACAATTTATTATGAATGACTATCACTTATTGCCCACGAGCGGTCATAGTGGCATAACAAGAATGACGAATAACATTAGGCGGAAGTACTACTGGCCAGGTATGAATGCTGATATTCGTAACTACATAAGTAAATGTCACTCTTGTCAAAAAATGAAACAAAGTAGATATACTAAGCAACCAATGACGATTACTACAACTGCTTCGACTGCTTTCGAAAAAGTGTTCCTTGATTTAGTAGGTCCTTTAGATAAAGACGTAAATGGAAATTGTTATATATTAACTATTCAGTGCGAACTAACTAAATATATTGAGGCGTATCCTTTACGTAACAAGGAAGCAATTACAGTAGCACAGGGTTTAGTAAATAATTTTATATTACGATTCGGTATACCAAAATGCATAGCTACAGACAGGGGAACCGAATTTATCTCACACGTTATGGTAGAGGTATGTAAATTGTTAGAAATAGAAAAATTGACTTCAACTTCATACCACCATCAATCGATCGGTTCTCTCGAGATAGCTCATAAACATTTAGGAGCGTTCTTAAGAACTTACACAACTAATGTTTCTTATTCATGGTCACATTGGATACCTTTCTGGTGTTTTAGTTATAATACTTGTGTTAATACACAAACCAAATATACTCCATTTGAACTGGTGTTCGGCAGACAATGTCGTTTACCTAACAGTTTAAATCAAGATGTAGAACCTCTGTATAATCCTGATAATTACAGTTTAGATTTAAAATATAAGTTACAAGTTGCTTTAAGAGATGCAAGAAAAAACCTTGTGAATTGTAAAGAGAAAAGGAAAAATAGTTGTGATAAATCTTGTAATCCTGTATCTTACGATAACGGTGATTTAGTTTTAGTTAAAAATGAATGTGCTCGTAAATTGGACAATGTTTTTAATGGACCTTTTACAGTTTTAGAAGATTTAGGCACTAATGTTAAAATTTCTAGAAATGGTAAGATAGATCTAGTACATAAGGATAGAACGAAAAAGTTTTGTAATTAGAATTAAGATTTTTTTTTTCTTTCACCCCCGGAGGTGAAGTATGTGAAGTATGTGAAGTATATGAACTATATGAACTATACGTACATAGGTGTTAAGTATATAAGTGTTACACATTAAGCTTGACAATATAGTCAGTAATAAATAAGTCGTACAACAAGTCGGACGTATTCTTTATCTCCATCCTCCCCGCGCCTCGCCTCACCTCACTGAGATTAGCGCGTTCAAACAAACAAACTCTTCAGCTTTATAATTTTAGTATAGATTATGATCATCCAGCGTCGATCCTGGTTTGACTCTATGAAGGCTCTATGAGCGACCGGAAACGTTTTAAAGATCATTTCCATAGTTGACCTTTCGAAATATTAAACTAAAAACCCCTGAGTCGGAGGTCCAACATCCTTACCGATTTTTTTATTAAATCTATAACTATACATACAATAAAATTGTAAACAAGCCATTTATGGTGGATTGTATTTGATATACAAATTGTAACATCAAATATTTAAAAAAAATGTACATTTTTTTTTGAGCGAATTTTTGTCTATTTGTGTGTATGTCTATGCGTTTGTGCACGCTAATCCCAGAAACGGCTTAACCGATTTGAAAGCAGTTTTCACTGTTATATTGTGGCAAGCTTCCCGTAAAATATTTAATGTTTGTTTCATTCCAATTGGTTTACAAACAAAAAAGTTACGCGCTATACCGAATACCACGCGTGCGAAGTTGCGGACTCAGCTAGTTAATAATATAAATTAAATAGTTTTAATAAGAAGATTTAATTAACTATGTTAGTTATATCGAAGTTGGGTTATCATTTATTAATTTATCAGTAATAAATTACCATTATCAAGATTTGGAACGTATTTATCGCTCAGCATTGTAAATATCTTATCGAATTCAGTTTACGTGTAAATGCCACTACGGCTACAACACGATATATTTAGTTTTAGTATACAGTGCACAAAATGTATAAGTTTATATTATTTGTCTCTTTCGTTTGTTCAGTTCAAACACAGGATAGCAGATATGAGTTGAATATTTTGCACTACAATGACTTTCATGCGAGGTTTGCACATTTATTTTTTAACTAGTTATTGTCAGCGACTACGTAATAATAATAATAATAATAATTGTCGCCAATAAGCCTGACATCGTGATTATTGACCGATCCCAACGCCGGGCGATACTTGTTGACGACGCTGTCCCTCATGACGAAAACCTCGTGAAAGCCGAAAAAGAAAAGCTTACCAAATACATTGACTTGGCTCACGAGGTGACCGCCATGTGGGACGTCGATTCAACAATTATCGTCCCGATAGTCGTCTCGGCGAACGGTCTTATAGCGAAGAGCCTCGACCAACATCTCAAGAGGCTCTCACTAGATGACTGGGTCAAGGGACAAATACAGAAGGCGGTACTTCTTGACACGGTACGAATTGTCAGGAGGTTCCTCACTCTGCAACCCTAAACAACCGGTAGCTTGGGCCCTGCCCCGCTATCTGCGGAATCCTAGTTTTAAGTTTTTTATGATATATATTGTTTGTTTTTTAATATTTATATTGTAAAAAATTTAAAATTAAGAAAATAAATAAATATGTGAACAATAATAATAATAATAATAATAATAATAATAATAATAATAATAATAATAATTCATTTATTTGCTTAAAACATTGTATAGAAGGTGCAAAAGAGTTACAAAAGGAACAAAATGTTTCGCCGTTTTACAAGGCATATTTTCCTGAGAAAATATGTGACATCTATATCGCTGTGACGACAGTAGCGCCCCGTTTTTTATATTTTTAGACGATCCCTCGGGAACCCAATATTTTTTTAATTTAAAATTTTAATTTAGATAATAAACTATCTGTGTGCAAAATTTCATCTAAATCCGTTTAGTAGTTTTTACGTGAAAGAGTAACAAACATCCAGAAATCCATCCTCACGAACTCTCACATTTATAATATTTTCTTGCGTAATCATCTATATCAATCTATATATATAAAAATAAATCCCCATTTCCCTTGGTCACGGCATCACGTGTGAACGGGTATACCGATTTTAATTAGGTTTTTACTAATGGAAAGAGGGATTAACGGGGAATGTTCATATATATAAAAATTGCACGCCGGGCGAAGTCGGGGGCAGGTCGCTAGTAATATTATAAAGAGAAAAGATTTGTATGTATGTACATATGTATGTTTGTAATGAATAAACTCAAAAACGACTGGACCGATTTTAAAAATTCTTTCACCTATTTTAGGCAATGTCAGGTTAACGTTAAGCGAGACCAGCCAAAACTACTTGACGCGTTTTTTTGATCAGAAGTCCCAAAACCCCAAATTATATAAGTGATTTTGTCGTGATATCGTAATATACATACAAACGGACAGTCACTTTCGCATTTATGATAATAGCAAAGAGCAAAGCTCGGCTCAGAAATGTTTGGTAAAAGATAGTTTTTAGTAATTTTAGTAATTTTTTTGAGTTATAACCTTAGAAAGTTAAGTTGTTACACTCGCTTTTAGAAAATTTTTGAGAACAATATTTTTTTATTCAGTGTAGTTCAATAGCATCAATTAAATTATGTTCTCATGTGATAGCTATAGTGTCAGGCTATAAGAATAAAAATAAATTATAGCTCACAATAAAAGATTACTCACAATAAAAGAAATTGTTTACCAATTCGGAGTTACATAAAAGCAGCACAAAAAGCTGAATAACTCGAAATCTAATAATAATCGCTGAACATACATGGGGGTCCATTGGATAGGTATTGGGCCCCTCTACCACCACACCCCGTTTGATCCGTCGATGCTGGGTCACCCTGGTGCCATTTTGTTCGATGACTTTTTGCCATCTTGTGGGTAGTGGCATGAATTTTGGGACTTGTGATCAAAAAAACGCGACAAGTAGTTTTGGTAGTCCTCTTTTGATGTTAACCTGACACTGCCTAAAGAATTCTGAAGAGACCGAAATAGGTGGAAATCTGAAGGTGCACAAGGTCAGAGCTATATGGCGGTTGCATTAACACCTCCCAGCCAAACTGGCTTAATTTTTGCTGAGTGGTTAAAGATGTGTGCGGTCTAGCCACGGTCTAGCGTTGTCATGATGAAAGACCACCTTTCTATTAATCAATTCCTGCCGCTTTCTCTCAACTTCTTGCTTTAATCTCATCAGTTGTTGACAGTAGAGATTCGAATCGAGGATTCTGTCCGTCGATAAAAGCTCATAATGGACAATACCCTTCCAATCCCACCATACACAAAGTATCACCTTATTGTGAGTTAACCCGGGTTGTGGCACAGTCTGTGAAGCCTGACCGAGCTTTAACCACGACCTTTTTCGCACGTTCTTGTCATCACTTTCATCACCAGTTATCAATCTCTTCAAAAACAGTTCGGTTACATTACGTCTCAATAAAGAATCGCAAATGAGTATGCGATTCATAAGGTTTCTTTCAGTGAGCTCGTGTGGCACCCAATTATCGAGCTTTTTTGTGTACCCAGCTTTTTTCAAATGGGTCAAAACTGTTTTTTGGTCAATTTCCAAATCTTCAGTGATGTCGTAACTACTGATATGCCGATCTTGCTCCACTTTTTCAAAAATGCCGATCATTTTATCCGTAACAAGGCGACCAGAGCAAGGTGCATCTTTGATATCAAAATTCCCGGATTTAAAACGCTTAAACCAACCTTGTGCTATTCTTACTGACACTGCATTAGGTCCATAAATGTCACAAAAATTTTTCGCGGCTTGCTTTAGGTACATTTTTTCCTTTTTTGTAATAAAATTTTAAAATGCATCGAATTTTTTCATTAGATACACTCATTTTGACAGTAAGAAAAGCAAATGAAAAATAGCTGGAAACAACATTTTACTAATTCGTTTCTTTTTTTGAAATGTAACCTTTTTAATGTCATCAAAACCAGCCGGATACAAATAGCACAATCCAAAGAGATTTTATTAGAAGACACTATATGCGAAAAGACTTTTTCCCCGACCTAATTGTTATGGTATTGCATTGCATTGTTATGTTATTGCATGTTATCCCCGACCTAATTGCATGCTTATCGATACAACTTTTTAAACTTTTTTTGTTTAACTCTTATGTTAAAAAAAATAACTAAGTGAAATATTCATTTATATTATTTCAAAAATATTGGAATAAATAAAATCACTTAAAGTAGTCTTCTTAAAAAAAATTAAAGTAATAATCGAAGAACTTAAGAAATTTAATAAAGGTTTTAGGCATTACAATAATGTGTTTTAAATGTTTACCTGTCATTTATTTTAGGTTTTACTTGAGTATAAAGTGCATTTGACTAGTTTGATAAATGAAAATATAACATTTTTATTTTAATTTTGGAAGTCAAAGTTTGGGTTATTATATAAAAAGTTCTTGGTTCTAGGTTTAGAGTCGAGCTCCCAAAGAAAATCACCTGTGTGCGCCCAATGGCTAATGAGCGTGACATTTATTCACTATAACAATGGTCTGTTTATCCCTTAAGTTTTTCCGCGAGTGAGCTTCGATCATTTCTTTCCCTAGGAGTTTGATTCGAATGGCGTTTATTTTTTTAAATTTCGCTTCCAGATTTGTAGAAACAAGTCCGGCAGGTGCGGTTTGTACTCCAACCGTGGCTCCTTGCATAGGTGGCTTCGCTCGACTCGCCACTGTCGTCAGAGAAGCTTTAGACCGGGAGCCACAATCATTGCTGCTAAATGGTGGTGACAGCTTCCAGGGTACCATCTGGTACAACCTGCTCAGATGGAATGTCACAATGGAGTTCATGAATATGATACCGCATGACGCTCATGTAAATATCGTGTTGATTTCCTTCTGTCTTTAATAATATGTCTTTAATATGTCTTTAATATGTCTTTAATATGTCTTTAATAACAATCTTTCTTTAAAAAGTCCACTTCATGGTAACTGGCCTAGAGATAAAATGTGATCAGCGAAAAGCCACAATCATCCTTTATTTGGAAACCAAAAGACGCGTGCTGTTCTTTCATGGTGGTCTTTTGTTAGAGGGAGATTACTGCTGCCAGACAGTGTCTTTGTTATGTTAAGATCGGCAAACAGGCTGATGGTCCACTTGATGGTAGGTGGCTACCGTCGCCTATAACACAAGCAAGGCCTAAACTGCTGCAAGTGCGTTGCCGACTGCTGTAGGATTAAGGATAAGGGATTAGGAATGGATAGGGAAATGGGCTCTGGCATCCCTTACTCACTCACCGAAACACAACAGCACATGTACTGTTATTTCACGGTGGTCTTCTGTAAGGGGGTGGTTACTGCCGCCAGACGGGCTGCCCAAATGACTGCGAAACGTACGTAGTGTGCCCTGCCACTACTTTCCAAATCCAGATCAGAGCCAAATTTGAAAAGTTCATTTTTCATAGTTGACCCTGCCGGGAATCGAACCGCTGGGAACCCTAGAACAGAGCGTTAAGGCAAGCACCCTAACCACTCATCCAACGGTATCCAACTAGTATGATTGCAGAATTACTTGCTACATCTATATAAAATAACATACATATAAGCATATACTTAATTTTATACATTTAAATAAAGGACAAGTAATTAGAAATATTTCTTTGTAAGAACTAAAGGTAACTATTGTTTCTTGTGACAACTTGTATTGTATGAATAACACGAAAAATTTCTCTTTGTAGGTTTTAGGTAACCATGAGTTTGATAATGGTATCGATGGGGTTGTGCCTTATCTTCGATATTTGAACTCGCCAGTTGTCGCTGCAAACATTATCGATGATTTGGAGCCGACTATTCAAGGGCTGTATGAACCAAGTATTGTTGTTGAGAGGAATGGTAGGAAAATCGGCATTATTGGAGTCATTATTGCAACCACGCACGTAAGTACGTTACTTATGGACACGTAAAGGGTTTTTGATGGAACATCGCCTATAAAATACTGCAACTTCAAATTGTTATTGTTATACTGCGGTCTTCTGTAACTGATTGTATATTTAAGGATTAGTAAATGTGAGATAAATAAATATTTAACATAAAATTTTTATGGTAAGGTCAGTAGACTGACTAAGGGTCGACTTGATGGTAAGTGGCTACAGTCGCCTATAATACAAGCAACGCTGTAGGTGCTGCAAGTGCGCTGCCGACTACAGTATGATTAAGGATAAGGGATTAGGAGGGGATAGGGAAATGGGCTCTGGCATCCCTTACTCACTCACCGAAACACGACAGCACACGTGCTGTTATTTCACGGTGGTCTTCTGTAAGGGGGTGGTTAATGCCGCCAGACGGGCTGCCCAAAATGACTGCGAAAACGTAGTGTGCCCTGCCACTACTTTATTTGTGGTTACAGTTGAAGATTTGGCGAATTCTGTAACATTAACAAGAGGACAACAGTGGTTAAATGCGAAGGGCGGAAGATCGGTGGTGCACAATTGAAACGGCCTATGTCCAACTGTGGGCACTTGTGGGCTGCTAATGATTTTGAACGAGACTTGCAAATGATGAAGATGTATTTGACACTGTAATAATATTCAGATTCTCTCATTCCTACATACTTAGTACTGCAAAATAATTGGATAAAACTTATAAAATCAGTGAGATTTTAATAGGAATTAGCTTCTACTGGACAACTAGTGTTTACGGACGAAGTGGAGGCGGTAAGAAATGAAGCCGAAAGATTGAACAACGAAGGAGTTGATATTATCGTGGTTGTATCACATTGTGGATTAGATATTGATAGGTAAGACAAATATGAGCAAAATGCAAAGATTTTTGACATAGAATATAAACCCAAGCAAACATATTTTATTTTAAAGTTAGCAAATAGGCTGACGATCTATTTGGTGGTACGTGGTTTCCATAGCAATCAACGTGAGGGAGCATGCAATGTGATGTAGGTCCCGTGGGATGAGAGGGATAAAGGACAAGAATAGAATAATGGGCGCTGGCATTTGTTACTTACTCGCTGAAAACTGCACATACGTGCTGTTATTTCAAGGTGAATCCTGTTTGGCAGCAGTAACCAACCCATGTATTACTTTTAACATAGAAATTCTTCATAATCACTCAATTTGACCTGTCGGCGCGCTCTCCCGTTTAAATATTCCGATTAAGATTCTTTATAAATAAATTTTACATAGTTGCAGTAAAGCTTATTTTTTCCATGACAATAGATCGCCGAGTGGTGACCGCGCGGCTAGCTTATGAAATAATTCGTGTCATATAAACGCGCCCTTAGGATGGCAGACACGCTGATGGTGGTTATCGTCGCCTAAGGACACAAGTTACATTGGGGGGTGCAGGTGAGCTGGTGACCCTGCAATAATTTGTTTACTGCACGCTTGAAGAAGCCTATATTGTAGCTAAGTGGAAACACCTCAGAAGGGAGATTGTTCTAAATTTTGCGTGTTCTAAAATTGTCCAGACTGTGCGCAGCGGTACCTTATCCAATTAATCTATGGCGAGCTGTACGGTGGCAAAAACTTGAAGTAGACATTAACTGGAAAAACTCATGGGAGCATTCTCTGATCCTCTTACATTTTCACTTTTAATGACGTCGGCAGAGCATTTGTATTCTCATGGTGTTGCTCGTGTCCTTACGCGAAGGTTGTCCCCTACCATCAAGTGGAACATCAGACTGCCTGCCACCCTTTTCATAAAAATAGAAGTTGAGCTTTCTCAACAAAAACTAGCATTGAACAATAAAATTTCCAAATTAATATGCTGTCTCCGTAACTGTTCTGAAAAAGTATAAAGGAACTTTGCAATTTGCATGAAGCAACTGCAAAGAAGTTTTCCGTTTTAATTACACACTTTTCCTTCCATTTTAATAATTGTTCGCTTTTCAGAGAAATCGCTCTAAATGCTGGTCCGCACGTTGATATTATTGTGGGTGGTCACAGCCATTCGCTGCTGTACAATGGGGATCCGCCAGAGAACAGCGGTTTCACACCAGTAGGACCGTATCCAGTTGTTGTAGAACAGTCAGACAGATCTGTAAGCAGACTAACCCTAAATATGCATAATATTAGGCCCTAACTATGAAATTGGCGTGTAAAACAAAAATATCATAAGGTTATGAATTTAATCAATCAAAGTATTGCTATCTATGCACTTTCGTCATTTCATACGTAGTTCATTGAACTACGTAATAGTTTGTGGGAGCGAGAATCGATAAAATCTTTGAATGCCACAATCTTAAAATTTATTTTTTCCTTGCAAGAAGTTGTCAAAAAAGCCAGATATTTGAGACCAAAGTTGCCAGTTCGACAAAATGCCAACAAAGTCATTCAAAGAAAGGTATTGAAAATGGCGACGTTCCTATTTGCTTCTCGCTCACAAAATATTGGTACTATGTATGCACGTGTCGGTAAAGTTATAGTAAAATAAATAAGTTATAGTAAAATTAAATAGAAAATAAAGCAAAATAATGGACGATAAGGATTAAGCGGTATTTTAAACATGACAAGAAGAATTTTATCCTCACAGGCAATGCAAAATGTCCTTAGTGCTAATATTGTCCCAAAAAACTCAAACGGCCGCTATTCGTCGTTTCCGTCGGGCCGATCCACATAAATCGAAACTAAAATCTCTGTTTGCTTTATCTCGCGACACGGATTCAAACTATATACAGTAGACCGTTACAAAAGTCGCACAAAATCCGTATATTATTCAAATTCAGCAATTAAAAATTCTTTCCGATAAAGAAATACGCGCTTCGCGTTCAAATGATTTTTGGCTATCTTGTTTTTTTTTTTTTTTGCAACTGTCCATAGACAACCGTAAGTCAACAACCGCATTGACATCTATGTTCGCCATTCAGTGACATATGGAGGGCTAGGGGTGATAAAAACCGAACAAACACAATTTTGTTTGTGAATGGCAGTATTTCTTCGACTTCAAAAATGTGATCTTGTTATACTATTTTTGAGAAAGAAACGATTTGATTTGATTTCAATGGGATTACACACTTACCAAAACCCAACAGCATACATGCTGTTATTTCACACTGGTCTGCTATAAGGGGCTGTCTACTATGAAAGTAATTTATTTTTGTTTCATAATGTAAGTTTTCATTTAAATCCTACTATGGGGCACAAGCAACTCTACAGTAAGATTAAGGTTAAGGGATTAGGAAGGGATAGGGAAGTGGGCTCTGGCATCCCTTACTCACTCACCGAAACAAAATAGTATACATTCTGTTATTTCACGGTGGTCTTCTGTAATGGTATGGTTACTGCCGCTAGACAGGCTGCGCAAATGACTGAGAAAGTCAAGTTTGTAAGCTGCTGTCCCTAACAGGATAAGGGATAAAGAGTAAGGATAGGGGATCTAAATCTTGTTATGTGTTAATAAAATCAGCTTTAGTATAGAGTACGTTTGCAATGTTATTAATTTTTTTCTTGTAGAACGCAAAGAACCTGCCTTGTAAGACATTGCATTTAAATTAAACATAATATTATAATAAAATCGTAAACAAGCTGTGTCTGTTTATTAAAGACTTTTTCAATGCAACAATTTCTACGCGTTGTACTTGTGTTACCTAGGTTAAAAAAATAGTTCTTAGAATTTTTGTCCGTTTGTCTCTGTGTGTTTGTGCACGCTAATCTCAGAAACGGCTTAACCGTTTTGAATGCAATTTTCAACTGATGATTGTAGCAAACTTCCCACAACATTTAGTGTTTGTTTCATTCCAATTGGTTTAAAAACAAAAAAGTTACTCGCTATACCGAATACAACGCGTACGAAGTTGCGGGCTCAACTAGTAATTAAAAATGTTTATCTAGGATTTAAAATGTAAATCCTAGATGTAATGTAACCTAGTTAAGAACTTAATTAAAGCAGAATAATAATTTTCTTTAATGAAATTGAAGTCGTAAATATGGATTATAACATATTTTAATCCAAACGATCGTAAGATTTTATAGGAGAAACGCAGAGTATATTTTCCAGGTTCTAATCGTGCAAGCAGCCGCCCATACACAGTATTTGGGCGAAATTAAACTCTACTTCGACGACGAAGGACACCTTTTAGATTGGAACGGTCATCCACATTACATTGGAAACGAAATCGAACAAGGTGAATATATTATAACGTATTAAGTCGTAAAATCGTAAAGCTTTCAACTTTTTGAACTTTTCATTTTCTTCTTTGAAACTAAGAAAAGTAAAATGTTTTCATTTTTATTATCACACTAGCGACCCGCCCCCGGCTTCGCCCGGGGTGCAATTTTTATATATAAGGACATTCCCCGTTTATCCCTCTTTCCATTAGTGAAAACCGAATCAAAATCGGTCTACCCGTTCACGCGTGATGCCGTGACCAAGGGAAATAGGGATTCATTTTTATATATAGAGATATTTTGATATTAAATAATTTTAAAATTATATTATATTTAAACCGCTTGGCCTCAAACGAGTTTCCCAAAGGGTGGCCTTAGCTTAGATGAACATGGATAAGACGAAAGTTATGTGTAATGTTCATGCCCACCAAACAGTCTAATCAGTTAGAGCCAACTTCGAGAAGGTCAATCGTAGAATCCAGCTCGGTTAGGCAGCAGTCGGGAAGTTCAAAGACATATTCTCGTCCAAAATTCATCAGTGCTTTAAAACAAAAGTTTTTGACCAATGCCAGTGAAGACATATGGCGCTGAAACCTGGTCACTAACAATAAGCTTCGTTAGAAATTAAAACGTCGCTCAATGAGCTATGCTCGGCTCTAAAAACTAGACAGAATTTTGCGCAAAACATAGTGAAGCCGATTTTGTAAACAAGTGTGTGTAGGTTGGGATTTTGTGTTATTTATTTTAATTGTAAATATTAGTTTCCAAGTTTATTTACGTGTGATTCCATCCTATTTTTTATTTTTTGAAAGACTGGGTTGTACACACTCTTACACCCTTGAAGACTAGGCTAATAAGGCGAGGCGTAGTTTGTTGGCATTTATGTGCGTGTAACCGTGTATGTACACGGCCAGACCACAGAATAAATAATAGTACTAGCGTACAGAATTTGCACTCCTTTCACATTCAATGTGAGCGACCTTAGGCAATTATATCACGGCATACACGGAGTGACAGGGCCTGGCCAGGCGTGGGTATAGTTTTAGCGTTTCACTCTGTCGTCCACAGGGCACCTGAGTCAGTTAGATGAGTGGTTAACCCTAGCCTTAAAGCTTTTTTCCAGGGTTCCCGGGTGCTTTTGTGTTTCGGTGAGTTAGTAAGGGATGCCAGAGCCCATTTCGCTATCCCTTTGCAGCAGTTTTGGTGTTGCCTGAGATTTTATCTGAGATTATTTTATCTGAGATAACTCTGTCAAGTGATTTATAACATTTTCCTAGATTTCACATAACTAAAAACCTATTTAGTTATTTTCTGAGCCCGCAACTTCGTACGCGTAATATTCGGTATAGCGCGTAATTTTTTTGTTTGTAAATCTATTGGAATGAATGAAACAAACACTAACTGTTACGGGAAGCTTGCTACAATACATCAGTGAAAATCACATTCAAATTAGTTAAGCAGTTTCATTTAGCGTGCAC
The DNA here is from genome assembly GCA_910589475.2 of Bembecia ichneumoniformis. Taxonomy (NCBI): domain Eukaryota; kingdom Metazoa; phylum Arthropoda; class Insecta; order Lepidoptera; family Sesiidae; genus Bembecia; species Bembecia ichneumoniformis. Next base: position 12,527,634 of record OU342539.1, on the reverse strand, counting down.
AAACGCACAGACAAACAGTCAAAAATTCTAAAAACTACTTTATTGACCTCGGTAACATAAGTACAACGTGTACAAATTGTTTTTTTTTTAAATATAATATAGCTGATGTTGTAAGAAGTACATTGGGCTATATATATTTTAGAATAATAATAAAAAAATATATGTATAAGCAGTGTCCCTCTGCGCTCCCCACGCGCACGCCGCAGCGAAACGAGGCCCTGGGGCCCTAGCCAAGATGCAAACTATTGCAAACGCTCCCTTTGCGTACTTACGAAACGAAAGAAAGAAAGCCCGGTGATTGGTTGTTGCAACAGTTGTAACTTCAACAACCAATCACCGGGCTTCATTTCTTTCATTTCGTAAGTACGCAAAGGAAGCGTTTGCATTTTGTGCATCTTGGCTAGGTCCCCAGGGGCCCTAGCCAAGATGCAAACTGTTGCAAACGCTTCCTTTGCGTACTTACAAAACGAAAGAAATAAAGCCCGGTGATTGGTTGTTGAAGTTACAACTGTTACAACAACCAATCACCGGGCTTTCTTTCTTTCGTTTCGTAAGTACGCAAAGGAAGCGTTTGCAATAGTTTGCATCTTGGCTAGGCCCCCAGTTCAGCTAACAAAATTCTAAAATGTTCACAGCGCCGGATGTACTAGAAAAGATAAATGAGTACCTTCCAATGATCGAAGAGTTGGCAACGATTGAAGTAGGTTCAACAATGGTGCATTTGTCGTCCGATTGTGCATGCAGTGAGTGCAACCTCGGAAGCTTCATATGCGACGCTTTCATGCACAGTGTAAGTTTCATATTAGTTTCCCCGCCAACTTCAAAAGCAAAAATATAACTTTTAAAACTACCTTGTCGTACCGGTTCGTTGTTGAGGCGTGTTTTGTACCCTTTTTTAAAAGTTTAATATACCTCTGCTCTAACTGGAAATTTAAATATTTATTGGAGGAATCGATTTTCACATAAGGCTCCCGGTATGGAAATTTTATGAGGAGTAAAATTAATACAAGCGTTAACTAAAAAGCGTTACGCTATCTGTCACTTTGACATTGTGCGATAGTTGACGCATGTATTTATGTTCCCCAATTATATTAAAAATCCAACGGAAGGTTGGAGCCTCCAAATTACAGCTCCGCCACGAGCTCCGCTGAGCGGAGTTTGCTCGGAGCCCACCTCGGTGCTTGTTTTCTTTGTCCCCAAAACTAATCCGATCGGTCGAGCAAAGACCGGTGACCCTACCAACCCCTGCAATCGCCCGGATTGCCTAGGGTGAGCCCCCCCACCACGACAAGGTCCAGGCACACCTAGGGGGGAAAGCAAGCACCCTTAGCCAACGTGATTTTAGCTAATAACTGATTTTAGCTAATAATGTGGTCATATTTGATCCTCACAATCACTTCCGTAGTCAGATTTGTTTTCAATATTTGTATGAAATGTTGTGTTCTCGCAGGTAATCGACATGGCTGAAGGCAACAATTGGCATTACGCACATTTCTGTGTCGTTAATCAAGGCGGCATACGTGCAGGGATAGCCCGTGGAAGTAAGAAATTAATTTGTCATTATTAGCTCAGTAAAATTTAAATTTATCCACTACCTTACCAGTGCCACTATCAAAGGACTGACATTAGTCCTTGTCTTAAGTAAATAATTGTTGTATATACTATTATAGTTTTCGAAGCTACTCATACGTTTTAAAAAAATATTTCCCCAATAGTTAAAATGGAATTTTTGGATGTATATAGGCTACATATTCCACGCGAGCAAAGCCGCGGGCGCCAGCTATCTAAAAGTAAAAATTGTATAAAAATAAAAATAAAGGTCTGACAAATGTATGGTATAGGTAGTGAAATTCTAAATTAATTGTGTTACAAACTCTGCTTTTCACTTCGATTGCGAGGAAATAAAAAAGTAGTATAACGTTTCTTTAAACGGACGAAAAAACAAGAGCTGTTTCCCACCGCTTTATTTTTTTTAAATCTCACGCCATTGACATTGACATGTTATGACATTGGTTTGGGCTGCAGACCTATACAGCCTACTATTAAATTAATTTTCTTAAATTAATTAAATAACCTACCGCCTACTTGAATTTAAATTTTAATATCTTTTATGTCTTAAATTACATAAGGTAAATAAATTTAAGTAAATATTATAAAATAACAAATTCTATCTATGAACTTCTTATTGTGTTTGGCTGTATGGCTCATTTTCTTTGCCTTAATATAGATACATTTATGAGTAGATACGTTAATGCACTTGTGCACAAAATTCGATTTTGTGCAGCCTATATCCTGCACAAATAAGCACTTTCAGAGCATGAGAAGTGAAAAAGTTTTTTATTTGTTTCCTTCAGACGTTACATACGAATCGGTACTGCTCTCGACTCCGTTCGAGAATAACGTGGAAGTGTTCGAGTTACGTGGTGATCATATTCTTGAAATGCTCGAGTTTTCTGTTGCTAACGATCCTTATCCCGGTGCAAGGATGTTACAAGTATCAGGTAAATATTAAATTACTTAACTTTTAACAGCACAGGTCTTATCAAACCGACAATAAATTTTATAAATTATTAAATTTGTATTAGAATTTTATTTTTGGTTTTAAATTTATTTTTAAATCGTTTATTAATTCAGTTATTCTTTTACTGCCTCATAGATAGTCCAGCATAGTACACATGGTACGAGACCTCTACTCTTTAGAAGTGTTCCGCTGTATCGTTCTTCGCGTTTTATGTAATTTAATCCTCTCATTACGAATCTTTTTAAATTTTATTATTTTGATATGTTTTCAATTGGATAAACGAGAAAGGTTTGCGTATATAATTTTAAAAAAAATTGCAAGTATATAATATATTTTATATAGTTTACATATCTATTCTATACATTTTTTTTTAATGTTATATCAACAGACAGGCTGACGGTCCACTTGATGGTAGGTGGCTACCGTCGCCTATAACACAAGCAATAATAATAATAATAATCTATACATATAATAAAATCGTAAACGAGCCATGTCTGTACATGAAATACTAGGCCCATACGGCGGCGACTTGCGCATGGGGCGCGCGGTACTGGACACCGCTTATTTATAATACTATTAAGGCTTCTGTATCTGCCAACGGCCTTAAGGTTCTGGACTGAGCGAGATGTTTCCCCGCGCCAACCGCGCTAATTTGTACAGAAAACAAATAATAGTTATTTTTAGCTTAATAAATCATTATTTTGACTCGCCCATCGTACACTTTGTAAAAACATCTTGTCAAAAATTTATGCGAAAGAAAAATGCTGAAATTCAATGCCGTTTAGAAGTAGTTACAAAAATTCAAACAAAAAAAGGCTTTACTTTGGGATTTTTTTTTCAACTATTAATAATATTATAAGAATTATTTCCAACGTTCAAATTAAAATTTAATGTCCAATAAATAACATTTTTTTTTGTACATTTATATCCACTCAGGAAAGTATAGTTACACGGAGAAAACCCCTTGTTGGCATATACAAAAGCCTTAATCGTAGCGTGATGTTATATAGTCTATAGCCTTCCTCGATAAATGGACCATTCAAAACGAAAAGAATTTTTCAATTCGGACCAGTAGTTCAAACAAATTAGCGCGTCCAAACAAACAAACAAACTCTTCAGTTTTATAATATTAGTATAATTTAAAAAAAAAATTTGTACACATTGTACTTAAGTAAACGAGGTCAAAAAAATAGTGTTTAGAATTTTTGTCTGTTTGTGCGTTTGTGCACGCTAATCTTAGAAACGGTTTAACCGATTTGAATGCGGTTTTCACTGATGTATTGTAGCAAGCTTCCTGTAACATTTAGATTGTTTCATTCCAATCTGTTAACAAAGAAAAAAGTTACGCGTTATACCGAATACCACGCGTACAAAGTTGCGGGCTTAGCTAGTTATAAAATAAAGTCACCGTCCGCGTCTGTCCGTTTCTTCTATTTTGATGATTTTGATTCGGTTTTCACTAATCGAACGAGGAAGATTTGTACCTATAAAAAGTTGCATTTGTACGAAGCCAGGTTGTGTCGATACTTTATAAAGATTTACCTACTTATTAAGTCTCGAGAAATAGCTAGTTTATTATGAAAGTAAATAGAGTGATGTATAAAAGTAGTTTTTTTTTTAAATTAAAAACAGGTTTAAAGACAATGTTCGACGGCTCTCGTCCTGCATACAATCGTGTTGTAAACGTGACTGTCCGGTGCATTGATTGCGATGTGCCCCGATACGAGCCATTGCAAACGGACCGATACTATAAAGTTGTCTCACAGAATTTCCTGGCCGAGGGTGGAGATGGGTTTTCCGTAAGTGCGGATATGCAAATATCAATTTATTCACTCCATTTGTGGCAAAGACAGAATTAAGAGAGGATACAATTAATCCCAAAAATCTGACAAATATTCGCTAAATGGCAGATTCTGGAAAAGGCAGATTCTGGGATGACCACGGATACCTTTACAGAAAGTGTTCCTGGTTCGATTACAATACTCTGACCAAGGACACTAAACGGTGGCCGTGGTCAGATTGATCTAACAAACCGATCTGACCACGGATACTGAACGAAAATTTTCATCCGTCAAATAGGTCGTCAAATAGGTGTGTCTTTCAAGTTTTGTTAACGAAGTCATAAAATTGTAAAACGAAATGAAAAATAAATTGTTTTAGGAATGTAACATTAAATTTAACGATATATATATAACGACAGCTTTGTTATACATTGAATGACCGCCTTCTGTATCTGTCCCTTGACCCAGCCATCTAGTGAGAGCCTCTTGAGATGTTGGTCGAGGCTCTTCGCTATGAGACCGTTGGCCGAAACAACTATCGGGACGATGATTGTCGAATCGACATCCCACATGGCGGTCACCTCGTGAGCCAAGTCTATGTACCTACTTAGTGAGTTTTTCTTTTTTCACGAGATTTTTGTCATGCGGGACAGCAATGTCAACAAGCATCGTCTGTCACTGGGATCGGTCGATAATCACATTATTATTTATATTATCACACATTTTAATGTAGAACAAATGTAGCTGTAGGAGCGGTTGCCCTACTTCAAAAGCTATTGTATAAATTGACTCGAAAACACAAGAAGTAAATACTATTTATTGTCTGTACACAAGAGAAATATATTCAAAAAATAAACAATCGACACTCACAAATATAAAGAATAAAATTTCACCATAAAAAAACCAAAAAATATTTACATTAAACACATCACTATGTACACTTTATATATATTTGCAAAACACTGCCACTACGATGTTTCCCTTCGTATCTTCAGGGACTTTTGCTCATCAACGTGAAGATGAGAAATCCTGGATCCTCTGTCTGCTCTCTCGATCCTCGCAGTCTCCGTCTCAATGCCCGTCGTCGTCTCTCTGCACTTGTTTCTTTTCATTTCGTGTCAACTTCTCGTTCGATTTTAAATATTCAAAACAGATTCGAAATTATGCCAGTACATCACGGAGGATGTATTACATGAACCTCTATATAGCGATAGAGAGAGATAGGCAAATATATTCAAATGCCAGCTTGAATAAGACAACTATATGAGTCACTGCTACGCTTTCACATCCAACCGAGAGCTGTTATTCCCATTCGAGTATAATTGTCTGAGCGACTAACTGAAACTGAGACCACCGGACTCAGTTTATAAGAACCAGGCACGAACAGTAAATTACGAATCTTATTTTATTTTATTTTTTCTTATAACTACGAGTATTGCTTTTACAGTGCTACTATTACTACATACTATTTAGAATTACTAAATAGTAGTAATAGGGCCACAAGTTAGAATATTTTATTGAATTCTTTCATTACTGATTCTAAAAATGAAAACCCTTAAGTTTTGAATGATTTAAATTTCTCAATATATGTGTTTGTAAATAACAGACTTACTGTATTTGCATTGGAGGTTCTCGAGTAGAGAGATCGTACTAGTTTTATTAAACTGGACGGCACTATGGAAGTACACGATAAGACATTGGATAAAGTCGTTCGCTTTCCAGACAAATCTCGTAAACATTTTATAGCGTTTTATCCGTAAACTTTTTAGGTAGGTATGCAAGTAATTTTATCGTCATAGGATTTGTTAAAAAACTTGTGTATTCTGCCAACATTTTTGTATTTGAATTGGCCCGAAGATTACCTATAAATTTAAATTTTATGGAACACAACTATAATAACTATTTCATACAGCTCTGATTCATTTTGAATGACACATTAATTAATATTCATTTAATTAAAATTTCTAAATTCTCGATACTAGTCTATATATGTATATATACTAATACTAATATCCAATACTATATTAATAGTAATCTTCTATATATAAAAATGAATCCCATTTTCCTTGGTCACGGCATCACGCGTGAACGAGATTTTAATTCGGTTTTCACTAATGGAAAGAGGAATAAACGGTTAATGTTCATATACACATATAAAAATTGCACGCCGGGCGAACCCGGGCGCGGGTCGCTAGTAATATTATAAAGAGAAAAGATTTGTATGTATGTTTGTAATGAATCAACTCAAAAACGACTGGACCGATTTAGAAAAATTCTTTCACCTATTTTAAGCAGTGTCAGGTTAACGTTAGGAGAGCCCTGCCAAAACTACTTGACGCGTTTTTTTTGATCAGAAGTCCCAAAATTTCTACAGTAACGGGATCCTGTCACTACCTACAAGATGGCAAAAAGTCATCGAACAAAATGGCTCATATATACTGTGATTAAATATAAATAAACTTTGGAAAAAAAAAATGCCTGGAGTTTTCATATAAAATGCGAAGAAACTTTTTCCCTAACTTATTAAAAAATAATGAGTTAATAAAAGTATGTTGCTCTGCGCAAAACCAACTGGCTTTTTTTAAATTATTGGTCCTAGGAATTTTCTTTTAAAGAGTAAAATTGGATAAATTACCCGGAAAAGTACATCCGCGCGAAGCCGTGTTTTTTTAGCAAATGGCTTTTTTATTTTAACGTTTGTAAAATCAATTTTCGTTTATTTTGGTTAAATCACGGATCTAATATTTTTGCAACTGCAACTGCCATCCTTATCATTAGGATAGGATTGAAGTCGCTGCCCGCATCTGTCTGCTTGTATATCCGCTAACTCGTCCTAAACCACGCAACGGCTTTTCATGCGTTTTTCACTAATAGAAAAAGCGCCAAAATGGGAATTTTTTTATATATAATTTGCAAAAAAAATACACTCGTGCGAAGCCGGGAACCGGTCGCTAGTGTTATATATTTTCTATATAATGTTTCTATATAGTGTTATATATTTAATAATTTATAAGTTATAATGTTATTTGAGTTGAAATTTCGCCGTCAATATACATATATACAACATTCACATATATACTACTCAAAACAAAATAAGGGCCACTAGTTTATTTACATTTAAGTGCACTTTAGTAAACTGAAAGTAACTGATAAGTAGCATTATATTGATATTACGAACTCTTTGGTGTTTGATCTCTTTTATGCTTCCTAATTTGAAAAATATTGGCCATCGTTTTAAGAAAAAAAATAATTGGAAGTTATTCTTACATTTTTCTTCGATTGTCTTCTTAACTTGTTTCGGTTATTTTAGGAAAAAAGTTTTACTTTTTCAATTTTAATTGATTCATTTAACATCTCGCGTTAATCATGCCACCAGTACGAAGGCACATGGATACAATTACAGCAACCAGAGCCATAACTATGATTCAAGAAGGACGTTCTCAGCGTTACGTGGGTTTGCAGTTGGGTTTTTCTCGAAGAGCTGTCCAAAATGTATGGAATCGCTTCCAAGAGACCGGCAGTGTTGCCAGGAGACCCGGTTCAGGTAGAGTTCGTGTAACAACGGCGCACGAGGATCGGTACGTCCAACTAAGTGCTCGTCGTGATCGTACAGTAACGGCCCGTAAGTTACAACACCACCTACGGCTGACGACGGGTACCCGTGTCAGTGATCAAACTATACGTAATCGATTGCACGAAGATCAGCAAATGTCAAGACGCCGAGTTGTTCGAATTCCTCTGACTAGGGTTCAACGTGCAAACCGTTTAAGATTCTGCCGTCAGTATTTGAACTGGGGGATTAATCAGTGGGGCAAGGTGCTTTTTACAGACGAGTGCAAAGTAAAAATTTTTAATGATGATCGGCGTGTTAGGGTGTGGAGACGACGCGGCGAGCGTTTTTCGGAGTCCTGCATCCACGAAGTTGACCGTTTCGGTGGTCCCAACGTAATGGTTTGGGGTGGGATTAGTTTACACGGTAAAACCGAGCTCACCATTTTAAATGCGGGTACCGTAACTGCAGAACGTTACATCGAAGACGTCATCAGGCCTCAAGTGATCCCATTTGCACAGCGAGTGGGGCCTGGATTCATCCTGATGCAAGACAATGCCCGTGCACACACAGCTCGATCGACCCAAACTGTCCTAGAAGGGTCTCATATTGAGGTATTACCATGGCCAGCTAACAGTCCGGATTTAAATCCAATCGAGCAATTGTGGGACCAATTGAATCGAAGGGTTAGAGAGAATGAGCAAGGGGTCTACAACAAACAGCAGCTGATTGACGCTTTAAAACGTGCCTGGGAGGAGATTCCTGATGAAAACGTGAGGAATTTGATCCAGAGTATGCATACGAGGCTTCAAGAGTATATTGCTAAGAGAGGAGGACATACTCGTTACTAAAAAGAAGAAACAAAAGTGACAAGAACAGTATTTTGTCTTTTTTCCGGTGATTTCTTTTGTTCATGTTTTTCATTCAAAATGGCCAATTTCATTATGAACTTAAAAAAACAGTTCATGATCATTATTTTAAACAATTGTTAGCCTATATTATAACCAATAACATTATTTTGTAGTTACATAAGTTAAACAATTTAATGTCTTTATTGTTTTCATGGTACAGCAAAAAATCTTAGTGGCCCTTATTTTGTTTTGAGTAGTATATATACACACAATACACTTAGAATATTTCTACACATACACATCATGTTTATATACATGAAGGCTATATATAAAAGAGAGCTTCGGCTTGTATATAAAGGCTTTTATATAAAAGAGAAAAAAAAGTATAGAACTGGAGGTCACTTAAGTCGCTGCAGACGTTATGTTAGCGATCTGAGAAAGCTCTCGCTCTCCATATACGTTAAAGCAGAGTTTTTACTAGGGGACGTTTGTCCCGCGACCGTGTCGCCCGACACGAAGTATACGTGTCCCAAGACATCGCAAGTGATGTTACCTGACGTCGTTTGCCACAACTATTTGCGGAACATGTCGTTAGTTTTGCGGAACATGCTTTGCGAGCTTTAAGACGCACGACTTTCGTGTCCCTAGATAGACGACTTCAAGTTTTGAATATTGAGGACGCTTCTCGCTCTATGTTCCGCGAGAGTGTTCCTCGGGCGACATAATATCACTACTCGGTAGTATCAACAAGACAAATATCGAGCGATATTGTCCCATAAAGTCGCAAAAACATACCATGTAAATGTCTGGCGATATGTCCCCTAGTGAAAACGCGGCCTAATGAGCGCAATCAGTTACGATTTCGTCTATTAGTAACAGAACTTTTAACTTTTTTATTTTAAGTGATTGTGTGTTACCCTTCCTTTCATATTGAATTTCCCTTCCATTATTAATTAAGAATAACGAAAAAATGGCAACATTGAATATACTTACAAAAGATAATACAGTGTAGACGCAAGTGAGGCGGTTCATAGCCACGAAAATTACCATGATATTGAATCTGTAATGTTCACAAAATGTCGAACAATATTGAGCTGTACGTGATTATCATAAATATAATAGGTATTATAAAGGCTTTTCTTCACGGAGAATCTAGATGGTCTATATTTGCCCAAAGAATAGGAGTCGGGCGAGACATATCTGTCACGAAGACCTAAGGTAATCTTATAACGTCTAATCTTAAGTTTAAGGTAATCTTAAGTTTAAGAATTAGGGTATATTATGTTTAAATGTCTCATTGCTGATGCCTATATATCCTCTTTAAGGATGATTGAAATTAGTTCATGCAAGGCCATAGACTTCGTATATTGCGTTAAGACTTAAGACTTTTTAAATTTGGCTCTGGTCTGGATCAGGATATTGGTGGCAGGGCACACTGCGTTTCGCATTCATTTGGGCAGCCCATCTGGCGGCAGTAACCATCCCCTTACAGAAGTCCACCGTGAAATAACAGCACGTGTGCTGTTGTGTTTCGGTGGGTGAGTAAGGGATGCCAGAGCCCATTTCCCTGTAGTCGGCAGCGCACTTGTAGCAGCTTTGGCGTTGCTTGTGTTATAGGCGACGGTAGCCACCTACCATCAAGTGAAACGTCAGCCTGTCTGCCGATCTTAACATAAAAAAAGACTTCGTTGCTAGTCTTCTAGGATCTCACGATATTTCTTTTAACATTTAAAGCAATTTTTAAGACACTAAGGCGTCCAACCCCAAAGTCCTTTCTTATTTTCAAGTATTTTTTGGTTCACTAGAATCAACAGCTTTTATATAAATAATAAAAACATAAATTATAACATAAAACCTACAGCCAATTATCTACATATTTGTATTTTTTTAAAATTAATGCTAATGTTTAAAGATAAAAAGACAACAATAAAAATTTAAGAAAAAAGAAATAAGAAAGGAAAGGCATAATAAATAAAATAAGAAAAGATTTTGATGGCGCGTACACACATATACTCTTTTCACATCACTCTCTCATCATACATCTTACGTTCTCACAATCACTCACAAACACACACACACACACACACACACACACATATATATATATATATATATATATATATATATATATATATATATATATATACGATTACACACAAATCTCTATTCCATTTAATAATTTTACTTACTGTTTAAATTTAAATTGCACCTCTGTTTCTAAGCATTCAAGCTATGCTTAGTGATTACTGTAAAGGTCACCGAATAATTATATCTGTAAACCTTAATGAATAGTGAATGAATAAATAAATAAATAAAAAGTATACTGTATATTAATGTGCAGTATATTTGTATATTGTTTTTAAGTATTTAAGATTTTTTTCCTTTAAATTAAATGTAGATTAACATTACACAATGAACTCTAATTTGGTTCCTAAAAGAAAGTTTTCTAATATTTCTTTTTCGTAGAAATCTTGTAAAGACATAAAATAAATAAGACATATAAAATTTTGAGGACATATTCATCTTGAAAACGTTTCTACTAATTCCGAGGAAGACGTATGGAACAGTTCCAAATTACCTTCAAGGTGTCTCTCCATTTCTTACTAAATTGGATCGGGTCCAAATATTATTTGAGTTGCTTACATCGGATCTTAGCTGCCAAGTAAAGAAGCCTATTATGTAACAAGATGTTTCCGTTATGTACTTGTCTTGGAAACATTTTTATGGATTGAAAGGTTGTTCAACCACTTCATTGGAATTTCGATTTTTAATTTCCTACTAATTTACTGATAGTAATGTTTGTCTAGTGGATAAATATAATTTCAAAGGTGGCGAAAATATAGTTAGTTATCTTTTTAAAACAAAATGGGCAACGAGAAAAATGTACAAAACTAACTTTATTTAATTATAATAAAAACGAAAAAAATAAATGTTAATTTTTTTTAATGCTAACACTAAAATTATTGTACACTTATACGTGTACTCGCACTAAATGATGCTAAAACCACAGGTGGGACTGTCATAAAAAAACACCTGTGATTTTAGATCTGGTGACGGACCTCTCTTTATTTCATTAATTCTTACATATTTGTGAAATACAATAAACCTAATGATATGTTAGTCACATATCATTAGGTTTAAGTCCACATTATGAAAGCGACAATAAGTTACACTTTGCTCTGTAGGTTGTCATCTCAGATTAAAAAAAAAACTATAGACAGAGCCCTTACGAACAAAAACGTTTTAAAAAATGAAGCTGATTCGCTGAAGATGTGTGCATAACCCTACTTGTCGTATAGTGATCATGCGTTTGTGTATGCAGTTAAAAATGTTATCCACTAACAGCTTTATCCCAATTAATTATTATAATATTTATTAAACAAAAAATATAGTTAGGTATATCAACTATTCGCGTCAGACTGTAAAGCGTCCGTCACCCTATTGCAGAATCGTCTTCCTGTTACCTGCCTCACTTAAGAGTGTGTATTGTTCCGTCTATAGTTTTTGTCGGTCTGAGGTTGTCATAATAAATATAATTATATACACACACATAATATATGACTCTAGGATTAAACTTTAAATTTTTTTTAACAAAAAATAATTTAAAATTATGTTTTATGATAGTATCAATTTGATAAATTTAAATAATTTATTCTCAGACAAATTAGTTCATAACTACACTAAGTATTGAAAATAAACTAAACTGTCTAGTGAAAACACTGAAAACACCGCATCCACTAGGCACAGCTCAAAGACTTTCACGTCGAATAGCAATTAATTTTAAGCAACAGCATTTTTTCGAAGGACCCAAAATTTATAAAAAAAGTACCCAATTCTCAATATTATATTAATATGTTTAAATATAAATACGGAAACATTTTACTGCTCCGTACGTTATGCTGACATTGAGAAATTTAATCTAATCTATTTTTTCATAATTTATATTTGTATAGCGTCGAAGGTCGTGCCCGCTCTGAAACACTTAGAGGTGACATCGACCACCAGCTGTTTCCACTCCATCATTAGCTCTTTTCATGGCCTTTAAAATTGTGAGGCATGTAAGAGCAACGACTTCATCAGACCATCGGCATCGGCAGGGAGACCGTATTTTGTATATAAATGCGTAATTGTCATTAAAAAAAAAAAAAAAAACAAATAATTTAAAACTACTAGTGAATAGTTACACTAGTTTGCTAAGAATTTATTTTTTGAACTTTGTATATTTTTCAAACAATTATCTTAATTTAAATACCTACCAATTTTAATGAAGATTTTCTATTTTTCTATTTATATGTAGATTTCTATTTATATATAGACTAGCTATTTCTCGCCACTTCATCCGCATCTTTCCGGAATTTTTATGAGTTTTTTTTCTGTATGAATGAAAGTAAGGTAACTTTTTTTTCTGTACTCCTAACAACATTCATGCAAAATTCCATGACGTATTTTACAATTATACATTACTAGCAAATGCAAATATTGAAAAATAATAAAAAAAAAATTTCAATGCCCGCCCTGAAATATAAAAAATATGAGCAATAATTTATTCAATCTTTTTTGTTGTTATAATTTTGCCAGGCGTTGGGTTTTTATTTTCATGATCCCTCGGCAACAGTACATTTTCTTGATGAAAGGCAACACTACGCCATTTTCTGTACTTATCCCTGACAACGTGTATGCAAAATTTCATGATGATCAGCCGAGTAGTTAAGGCGTGAAAAGGTTACCTTTTCACCTGACATAGTTATAATATTATATACAACGATCTCTATGTACCTTAATCATTGAACTATATGTGTTAACATATAGTTCAATGATTATATACTTAGTATGGAAATATGGATATATTTATATAATTACACAATTAATTAGGCTTGCAACGAACATTCGGTTACTATTCGGTATTCGGCCTATTCGGCTGTTTTACATATTATTCGGCCGAATACCGAATACTTAAGTAATATATTTTGTTATAGGGAGATAATTGGTAAAATGAAAAAAAAAAAAAAAAACGATTCATTACGTAAATATTCATCTTTTCATTTCTTTTATAATCATTTAAGTAGTCATTGGTACATAATCATCTTCTATATTAGAAAAGTTAAGAATTTTTCTATGCATTTGAATTATTTTCATAATCAAATTTTAGAAGGGGAAGGTTATAGTGCAGGAAGACTAATTTTCTGCATTTTTAGGAAGTAGTTTATTTCTTTTTTTCTCGTAGACGATATACATTATCAATATACCGCAATACCGCGCAGAGCAACTGCGGGCGCGCGGGCGGTGAGTACATAGAACAAACGAGCGCGAGCGCGAAACAATCACGTCTGTACAAGTTTTGGCGCTAAAATCCGGCCGAATACTTTTGCCTATATAATATTCGGCTATTCGGTCAGGGGGCTCGCCGAATATTCGGTATTCGGTATACAGCCGAATATACTATTCGTTGCAAGCCTACAATTAATATTAATTCGTGATTCTCTATACTGTTATGGCTATAATGAATTCGGTTTCGCAAATGTAGAAATACAGAATAATGTACTTAGGCAGAAAGTAAAATGAAAATACATCAAAGTAAGTAAAAGGGTATATTTTCTTTTGAAAAATTCTCCCTTAAATTCCAGGGATACAAACATCCTTTGATGGATCTAGACCTGTCGGGTATCGCGTCCTGAATGTTTCGATACGCTGCCTAGAATGCGATGTGCCTAGGTATGAACCCTTAGTGCCGGAAAAATATTATAAAATGGTTACAACAGACTTTTTAGGGGGCGGAGGAGGGGCCTATTATGTGAGTTTTTTTATGTGTCTGTCATAGATATTATTAATGTATATTTCTTGTTTGAGACCAGGAAAATAGTTTTTAGGGTGTCATAAAAACGTTTAGGTATACTAAGTCCTTATATATGTATATCAATAAATAAAAGCTTTTAGCATCTCAATAATTCTCACACTCCATTGCGGGTACCAACATGTTTGAAAAGAGAAGCAATGTCAGCAACACGGGATATATCTATTATTAAAATAAGCGTTGTTATTTTTTCCTGAGAAGTTGTCATTTAACTCTTGCACGTTTAGGGTCATCGATTTTTTTTCGCATTGAACTACATACCTATATTGTACGTACCTAGTAATTATACTTCAATGTTTTTTCGACGACTTATTAACTCGAAGTTGTGAAATCAACTATTTCTAGGAAGTTGTTGCTTTCATAGAGAGTTAATTTTAATCTTAAGAAAAACTACATTACATTTTTTTATCAATAAACGAAAACGGAAATGATCTTTTTCCGTTTTCGTTCATATTTGTTTTGTTTATCTCGATGCAATTTTTTTTTTTTTTGTTATTTCTATAGAATGTTATTTCTATAGAAATATTTGACCTCACGTTAGATATATTTAAAAGAAAATAAAATAAATTTTATTCTCTTTATGATATGATTCAAAAGTTCCTTACTTCTGTCAATGTCACAAGGTATACAAATGTATAAATGAATTTATAGCGACCAACATAGGTTAGTCCAACTAGTTCTGATACCGATTATGACAGATTGGACTCGAATAATTTTAAAGAAGCATGTCAAAATTGTTCTACTCGATTTTTATAACAGACCAAAATAAAATAAAAAAACTATTCTACTGTTGTATTGAAATCTTTAATATTTGCAAACTATAAAAAAGAACTGGATGGACAAATCAGACGCAATTTATTTGAATCTAATTAATTATATTGAGCAGTATAACTGATACCCATAGTTTTTTTGTCCATTCTATAACTTATTGGATGTTTTTGCTTATTTTGTTGTGTGGTAAACATAGCAGTAGAACAATTTGGACATGATCCATTAACATTATTCGAGTCCTATCTATGTTAAGATCGGCAGACAGGCTGACGGTCCACTTGATGGTAGGTGGCTACCGTCGCCTATAACACAAGCAACGCCAAAAGCTGCTGCAAGTGCGCCGCCGACTACAGTAGGATTAAGAATAAGGGATTGTTGAAGGGTTAGGGAAATGGGCTCTGGCATCCCTTACTCACTCACCGAAACACAACAGCACACGTGGTGTTATTTCACGGTGATTGGACTTTTTTTGTCCAATTTGTTCTATCGTAGAACAAAAAAGTAGAACTAGTTGGACTAACCCACGAACATTAGATAAATTAGATGTAAACAAACAAGTTACATTTGATAGCCACATTTATTTTTTCGTTTTATAATTATATTATTTGAGCTGATTTCTTAATTATAAATTATTAATCAATTAATAGCTAATTATAGGTATTCAATAATGAAAAAATTGACTAATCATATATTTATTATGATTTTCAGATGGTATCAAATAATCGCATCAATGTAGAAGTTACTGGTGTTGATTATGATGTACTAATAAAGTACATTGAACGGGAAAGTCCCGTGATTAAGGACGTCGATGGACGCGTTCAGATAACAGATCCTTGTTTAAATTAAATATTTTTTTTAATAAAAGTTTTGTTTATTTTTTCTTAGTGTGCAACTTTAACTGCCGTTTATTCAAGTAGTGGCAGGCACACTGCGATTCGCAGTCATTTGGGCAGCTCATCTGGCGGCAGTAACCACCCCCTTACAGAAGACCACCGTGAAATAACAGTACGCTTGCTGTTGTGTTTCGGTGAGTGAGTAAGGGATGCCAGAGCCCATTTCCCTATCCCCTCCTAATCCTTTATCCTTAATCCTACTGTAGTCGGCAGCGCACTTGCAGCAGCTTTGGCGTTGCTTGTGTTATAGGCGACGGTAGCCACCTACCATCAAGTGGACCGTCAGCCTGTGTGCCGATCTTAACATAAAAAAAACTCTTACGTAATAAATTGAATTTTGTTTAAATTTCGACAAAGCATGACTTAGTTGGAAAATAATTACACGCAAATGGATAGCATGACTAAGTAAAGTAAGTTAAAATAACCAAGTAAGGTTAAATTCAAGATATGAAGAGAAAGCGAATGGAAATTGTACTTGGAACGCCACATAATGAACAAGTTTTAACAATTCAATACGAAGTCGAACTCAAAAAGCTACCGCCAGACGGTGAATTCTGTATTCTTTCTTGAAATGCGATTGTATCTGTTGTATATAACGAGTGCTTTTCCTTTATTCTTACCAATATCGACTTGGCACGGTCAAAACTATAGTGAATAAACTTAATTAAAACCAAAAAAGGGGGCAAATTACGATTTACTCAAATTTTAGTGCATTTAGAAAGTTCTAATCATGATACTTATCTACTGGTAACGTCAAACAATTAAGTGGACTGTATTTTTTTCGTTTTGCAATCAAACGACGAGGCAACAAATGAAGTCTGCCAATTACTCTTTCCTTGGTCCTCCATCGGCGAAGATCCGGCACTTCATTATCATTTGGAAGCCGGCGTGCCATAAAAGAGTAAAAATCATCCAAGATATGTAAGAGTATCAATGTGCTGTGGGTTATCGTGATGGACTAACTAACATTGAGAAGCTTGTATAGTATTTTCACTGATGATATATACAGGGTGGAATTTTGTAATGCCACCTGAAGGGAAAGTACTCCTAATACTGTAGATAGAAAATTTTACACAAAGAAAACATTCTTTTATTTTTGAAAAGAAAGAAAACTACATTCAAAGATTTTCGAAAATTCGCTTGCCACACCCGGGAATCGAACCGACTAAAATCTGTAAAAATTACACCCTGTACTATTATTGCTTCGATCGTTAGTATCAATTATAAGGATGAAATCTCTCTAACAAACCTGATAAATTAAATGAAAGGAAAACCATGAAATCTTAATTCATGGTTAAGATTTTAGTCGGTTCGATTCCCGGGTGTGGCAAGTGAATTTTCGAAAATCTTTGAATGTAGTTTTCTTTCTTTTCAAAAATAAAAGAATGTTTTCTTTGTGTAAAATTTTCTATCTACAGTATTAAGAGTACTTTCCCTTCAGGTGGCATTACAAAATTCCACCCTGTATATATATATATATGTGACAGTTCTCACTTTTTCACGTCACGCATACTGTTTTCTACTAAAAAAAAACTGGCACAAAAAAATAACAATAAAACAAACAAATGTATAAAAAACTATCTATTCAAAAAACACAACAGGAATTATCACTTTTATAATTATTTTATTTATTATTATAATTGACACTATAGTACGGTCATTCTATGAATGCGTTTTTGACATTTCTTTATGTCCATTGCATAAAGTTCATTTCCGAATAAACGATACAGAAACTGTATGGAATTGACACCTGTCAGAACAGCACTTCGATATATCGAAAGTACTCTATATCGAAAGTACTTCGATATATCGGAAGTATATTCGATATATCGAAAGTACTCTATGTTTGCCATATGATATTCGGAGATTCAATAAATATTTTTCTATTCTATGTATTTATAAAAACATCGTATTTTGATAATGAAACTAAAGCTGGCTAATAATAACAATAAAACAAAAGTAAATTTTGTTCTGAGTTTCATACGAGTCGTCAAGTTTCGAATTCTGACAGTAATGAATAAATAAATAAATATTTTGAACAGCCTGCATCATATTTTATAATTTATTTAACGTAACCTGTGTTTTAAGATTTAAGAATTTATTTCTAAATCTGAAAATCTAAAACCGGGTAGTTCGGTTCCATTTGTTTAGCCAACTGAATCGATATTTTCTAACAATCGATTAAATGTCGTTAGGTTGCATCACTAAAATTGTCAGTTACGAACTGTCACGCATATCATCATACAGTGAAAATACTATAGTCAACAGTGAGAGCTTACATACATATAGGTAAATTTCTTTTTGCACTTGTTTAAAGGAGCGTGGTCACCATGTATTGGTAAACATATCCTCTTCTTCCTGGATGTTCTAGAGAAGGTTCTATGGCTAACCGGAACACTATTTTTATTGTCTTTATTTAGTCCCCGTTATTTAGGTATAAAATATTAATTGTTGATTTGCTTAATTTTACTCAAACTCTTATCTTTTTCATCAGGATTTTAGCAAGTGCCGTAGCAGAATAAACCAGCCTGGTTTAGTTCGAGTTAGGTACAATGAGAAAGCAATGTCCCGTGAAATTACAGTGCACTCGGCCTTTGCCAACTTCAACTGGTTCTGATATGTGTCTATATGAACGCAGCGATGGAACTCTGGATATTACAAAGGACTTTTTTCTTCAGCTTTACATTAGTCTTGAGATCTCTAAAACAAGTATTTCCGACTAATAACCACTTAAGAGAAGGACTAACTTCAGACCGAACACAATTTTTACCAAAATGAGCGCAACATAATATCAATAAGGTGCAATATTGAAGAACAAACTTTTGTAGCTTCTCGGAGATGACCGAACAGATTTAAAATTCGAAGGTTTATCTTAAATATTGTGTAATATATGAAAAAATAAATAAAAGCTTAATAAAAGCTTAAGCTTTTAAGCATAGATTAAAACTTTAGTACTTACAGAAACTAAATTAATTAATAAGTTTAAAAAATAATGTAGTTGTCGCTGAAAATTTTTATTACTGTAATGAGAAAGCTTTTCTTTTGTCATCAACTATCTAAAAATAAAGATCCGACGATGGTAAAAAGTATAATCTAAGGCGTTAATGTATGACAGGTGTTATATATTGCTTTACATATTTTGTCAAGCGTTAATCTATACTATATAATTAATATAATATCATAAAGCTGAAGAGTTTGTTTGTTTGTATGGTTGAAAGCGCTAATCTGATTGGAGGAAATACTGATTCGAATTGAATTTTTTTTTGTTGGATAGTCCATTAATCGAGGAAGCATCACGCTACGACCAATAGGAGCGGAGCTTCAATGAAAAATGTTGCAAAAACGGGAAATTTATCCCTTTTGAGAGCTTCCGTTGCGTGCGCTGCGTAAACGGTTAAAGGTACGCAAAAATCACGTATTTGCTCTCCTTTAAAAGTTCTAAAAAAAGTCAGCGACAGCATATGTCTACCTTTTAAGGTTGACTCACTATAACCTTTTTTATGGTAATCAAAGTTGTTCTAAAATAATGCATTATTTGCGAAGGTCTTTTTATAAACATGATATATTAATCCTTATCCAAATAAATACGTTATTCATCACAAGTATTTAATTTTTAACAAAATTGAACTTGATATCATTTGATTTCAATGAATATCTTAGAAGATATCATAGTTTTAAAATAACCCCACAACAAAAAAGTGATCAAGTACCACGTGCGCATATGATGTGCAAGGCGGGCGGTCGTGAGGGGGCTCCTGCCTGCCGCACGGCTTAGATGCTTGGTCGTGTTCAGCGAACTGCTTTTATTAAATATTTTTTTGCGATGTCTCATCATATAATAATACTTAACATTAATAAAATGCCTAGAAAAAGAACTCAGCTTTCTCGGCAGTCTGCTACAGCAAAACGGTGCGACTTTTGTCTATAATACAATCGTTGTTTGCCTATTATGCTTTTGTGCACGCTAATCTCAGAAACGGCTTAACCGATTTTTATGTGGTCTCCACTAATGTATTGTAGCAAGCTTTCGGTAATATTTAGTGTATATTTAATTCCAATCTGTTTACAAATAATAAAAGCTACGCGTTTTTTACCAATCGTTCGAAGTCGCGGGCACAGCTAGTATGAGATATAGAGAACAAACAATTTTGTAGCATTCATCTGAAAAGAGGTTCATGCTCACAGAATACATTAAAGAAGAATTGCAATATATATAACTACAGTTATTCCATAAAAATATATGTATTAAATGTATAAAAATATATGTAGTTATATATTATAGAATAATATGTAATTATAGTATACTATAGATAATGTAGTAGAATTAATTACAAGCAAGTTTTCAATGTTAATATTTTTGTGTAGTTCTGCACAAAGAGACGTGGCGTTCCGAAGCTCGTACAGACTGCAGCTTTTGTTAACTTCCCTGCAACACCTTTATTGTTTGAGCAATAGGGTTTGTTATAGTACGTGTACACCGTGGAGACCAGTTCATACGTGTAAACAAAGTAGTTTGCGAGTAGCGTAGGGTTGTCAATTACGATAAGTAAATCGTATGTCTTAGGGACTCAACTTTAATTGTTATTTTTAAAGGCAAAAAACTACACCTTTTCGTGTAGACGAAATCGGTACATTACAAATATTTATCAGAAGGTCAGCAGTCCTTCTGGAAGCTTACTTTGGTTTTCTCCTATCCACAAAAATGCCAACCATATTATTAAGTGTTGAAAATGCGCTGTCAAATTTAACGGGATAGATGTTAACGGGATAAGATCTTTTCAAGGTGGTTTTCTGTAAGAACATGGTTACTGTCGCCAGACAGGCCGCCAATGATACTACTACTAATATAATCTTCTTATAGCTAGTAAATACTAAGGAGAGTATTTACTAGATAATGCTCGCGACTTAGTCTGCGTTGAAAACGCTGACAGCCTGACATCTTTATCGCTGTGACGACAGTGGCGCCACAACAGCGATAGTGACGTCCAATTTTTTAGACGATCCCTCAGGAATCTAACATTTTTTCAAGATGTTAAACTTTAATCTAATTAATAAACTATATGTGTGCCAAATTTTATCTAAATCTGTTAAGCCATCTTTGCATGAAAAAGTAAACAAGCATCTATGCATCCTCACGAACTTTCGCCTTTTCTTTTTTTTATTTTAAGATCGGCAGACGGTATGTGGCTACCGTCGCCTATAACACAAGCAATTATAATATAACACAAGCTTTATAATATCAACTAGCTTTCTGCACTTGTCTTCGTCTGCGTTTCCTTTTTTTAGGTCGCGGTGTGGTAATCCCGGATGACTCTCTATCTATGACAACGCACCCCCCCCCCCCTTCTAGCCCTCATGGTTTCCGAAATCCCGTCGTGGACTTTTTACTAGGTCGGTATACCGAGGATTTGCGATTTTTCTGGTTCCCATTAAGGAACCCCCTCTACGACTGGCTATAAGGAAGAACTCCTTCTGGGAGAACAATCATAGTATATCGAATCAAATCAAAATCAAAATAGGATAAATTTAACTATTTTGTATTTGTTCTAACCACATTAAATGACATTATACTTATTTCTTACTTACTCACATTGAAAACTGTTAGATATTTTCATGGTTAACACAACCCTGAATGGACATTGGTCACGTAGCTCTGTACTGGACTGTATTAGCAGTACGTGCGTTTCTAACTTTTAGTTCTTGCACTTCTATCCGAGAGGGATCTTGGATTCATACAGCTTATGTTTCAAGTTAGATGGGTAGCTTATTTGTTCCGAGATCATGTGCAGTGACAATAACACAAAATCATTAAGAGGAGACATGTTGGTCGAAACAATTCCAGAATAGGCTTTATGAGTTGTGTTGTCAGTGTTACCCTACTCGTGATTCTGAACGAAGTTAAAACTGCACTATAGGCCGATCATATCTATAAAAAAAAATGGATTCAAGGCTTTCCTCTATTTGCCAATTTTATCCAGGATATTAATTTGTCTTGACGTTTTAAATTTTTAATAATATAATCAATTTTTTTAAAATAAAAACTAAGAGGTCAATTTTATGTGTTTTTGGAGTAACTTTTCAGAAAAGCAGACAGATATAATAACGATTGATATCTATATTTTATTAAAGAAATATTTGCATTAGTGTTAAATTCACACAATAAATCTACAGGTAAAAGATATCATTATTTCTATTCACTGAGAACGTCCACTAGCAAATATTTCACATGTATGGTAGGTATATGAGGCTCTAATGTAAGTACTGTAAGGCTCTAATGTAGCTGTCAAATTTACTTTCCAATACGTACTTGTTTTTAAAGACTTGTAATTGCAGCTGCTTAGTAAATAAATATATATAATGCAATTTTGTATGGTTGTTATTTAGTTTTAAATATAATCGTAATAGTTTATTCAAATTAACCAATGTCGACTGGACTATATATTGTTAATAAATACAGAGGAGCTGTAGATTAATAAGTACTTATGTTTCTCATAAGTACTTCTTACTCTTTTGTTCCTCTTGGTTTTGAGACGCTGGGCCCGTGGGGTCCCAACGTGCTTTGCCTCATCAAAACATCTCTGAGCGCTTGATCGAAAAAATTATATGACAAGGCTGGAAATTACCTCTTTCAGAGATTAAGTATAGCAATTCATAGAAGTAATGAAGTCAGCATATTGGGTGGCGAGCCTGGACCCCTTATTTGCATTAACAAATTATATAAATAGTAAGTTTAATTTTATTGCATATTTTTATGGTATATATGAACTTCATTATGACGACACACACACACACACACACACAAAGAGAGAGAGAGAGAGAGAGAAATATCTTTTTCTTTTTAATGACTATTGTTCAATTTTTAAATTTTATCTCTTGTTAAATTCTGGCCTTTACAATTCAAGCTATGCATAGTGTAAAGGTCACCGAATAACTATATGTGCAAACTATCTCTAAATTTTAAAATAATAAATAAATATAGGGTGACGGTCCACCTCATGGTAGGTGGTTACCATCGCCCAAGGACACAAGCAACACCTGCAATAGCAGGTGCGCTGGCAACCTTACAGGAACTGCTCGAATGTTTACGACCTAGCCCACATTGTAGCTAGGTAGAACCACCTCAGAAGGAAGATTGTGACAAAGATAAGACCTCCGAATAGTTTGAGACTTTGGGTAGGCTTAGGGGTCCCGAATTCGATTCCCGGCAGTGCCTACTTTGGTTTGGCTTTGGTCTGGGTCTTGCAAGTGTCAATTTTTTCGATGAGTGAGTAAGGTATACCAGAGGCCATTTATGTATCCTTTCCTAATGCCTTATCATTATATAAGATCGGCAGCAGTGTTGTCACTTTTGTAAATGACCAGTATATGAACCAGCATTGAAAACCAGTATATGAAAACAAAGTTATCGGAAATTTACGATATTACACCAATTATCGTATTTATGCCAAAATAAGCTAGATTTCGTTAGTATGCCAAAAATATTCCAAATAGACTAAAAAATGCTAATTTAGCATCAAATATGCTAAAAACGGTCACATTGGTCGGCAGCGCAATTGCATCACCTGTGGCGATGGTAGCCACCTACGATCAATTGGACCCTCATTCTGTCTGACGACATTTACAAAAAAATAATAATAAAAAAGCTAAAAACTTATATTAAATAAATAAATGAATATCAAATAGATGATTCCGTCCAAACAACTGCGGAAGCGTGTTTGTGGCGAAACAAAACGAAGAGTTTTATTATTCCCACATGGAATCACGTTTAGTTCGCGTCACGTACGGAGTCCGGACGGCGCCGTAACGAGCTTACGTGTGCACTAAACCGGCCATCAGGGCATACGGTACGAACATTACAGCCACTAGCATTACGGTCCTTCCAGATGTTAGGTGTCTGTATATCGTAATGCTGATGCGATATTACCGCAGAAGAGAGAACATATTTAAAAGTGATGTCTACAAAGAGAAGGACCATTCATTTTTACATGAAAGGTCTACAGACAGGCTAAAGAACCAATTGGATTTTCTAGCGTAAGTAATGTGATTCATTATCGAATTATATATCAGTATAATAATATAAATAATCAGACCAGTAAGTTGAAGAGGCAGTTGGCAGGACACATAGTACAGAGAGCCAACGACCGCTGGGGTCGGAAGGTTCTCGAGTGGAGGCCACGGACGGCAAGCGCAGCGTAGGACTTCCACCCACAAGATGTACAGACGACCTGGTAATGATCACGGGTCGTGCTTCTGGTTCTGGCCGGTCCTATTGAAAAAGATGACGGCTGAGATTCGTCGGCGACGGAGAGGATGGGACAGGAAGTCGTCCTCCCGCTCTCTCTCCGCCGCATCCTTCTGCGAGATCTTCGCAGAAGGATTGAGTCGCTCGCTAAGCGGCTCTGCTGCCGACCATAGCTTTCACTACGGCCGGCAGAGAGAAGTCAAATCCAATGGTCGCAGCGAGCTCAGTTCGCTGCGCCGACCATCTAGGGCACTCCGCTAGAGTGTGCACGAGTGACACTCTGGGGTTAATTTTATGTTTATCCTAGCTAATATACGTATTATAACTATTTATTTTATTTATTTATTTACATTTTAGATAACATGATCCATTTTTAGTTCTTATTTAATTTACATATATACAATGCCTAAAAAACTTATTATATTAAAATATTCATAAAAATGTTTAAAAATCGCAGAGTTATATCTTTCAGCAATAGTTTTTAAGATGCTGTTGACGCTAGCTCGTGTCCTCTCTAGCAACGACGCTGTTTTCTTCCTAATAGTTGCATGAGAACCGTCAGTTCTTGCTTCGGCAAACATTCGAGAGGCACTACAAAAACGAGGCAACCCCATCAGCATCCTAAAACCGTTGTTGTATTGGATTCGCATTTCGCAAGACATTGATGGATTTCTTGGTGTAGTTGGTCCACAGATTACTTGTGTACAGATTTTGACAATATGCTTTAAATAAAGTAATTTTAACTTGATCTGTACAACAAGAAAATCTACGAACCAACATTTTACAGCGAACCGCCAGCGCTCTGCGTTCTCTTTCAATGTCAACATGATCTTTAAGATGCGATCTTCATTATAAATGCGAAAGTAAGTTTGTTAGTAATTAAGATTGAATAAATATTTTAACATTTAAGAAAATTGGTTCCGGCGAAGTCGCGGGCAAAACTAGTTAAGTAGTTAAGTTAGTTAGTTTAAGTAGTGGTAGGGCACACTGCGTTTCGCAGTCATTTGGGCAGCCCGCCTGGCGGCAGTGACCACCCCCTTACAGAAGACCACCGTGAAATAACAGCATATACGTGCTGTTGTGTTTCGGTGAGTGAGTAAAGGATGCCAGAGCCCATTTCCTTTATCCCCCCTCCTAATCCCTTATCCAATCATACTGTAGTCGGCAGCGCACTTGCAGCACCTGTAGCGTTGCTTGTGTTATAGGCGACGGTAGCCACCTACCATCAAGTGGACCGTCAGCCTGTCTGTCGGCATGATATAAAAAAAAGTTTATTCTTAATTGTCTTGCCTAAAAGTTTCTTAAATAAATTGTGAAAATATATCACATAGGAAGTAAATACCGCCACGATAAGCAGCTTATGTTTAACATGGAATATAATCTACTTGCGTGCAGAATTTATCCAATACCAATAAGCGGTTTGCGCCTATTGTATTGTATTATATATAAATGTATTTATACAATTATATTGTACGTTTTTAATTACTTTTCCAATGCTTGTTGAGCTCTTTCATCTTTTATATAATACGTCCTAATTAACAGTCATTTTAGGGATTCATTGTGCTAAGCCTTGGCTCCATTAGAAAATTGGAGTCGTCCTTCGTTTGCAAACATATTACTAGGTTTCGCGTTCAGCGCAGTAAACAACAAAATTTATCCAACTAGCAAATCTATATCTATATTATACTTTATATTACTATACTAATATATAAAGCTGAGGAGTTTGTTTGTTTGTTTGAACGCGTTAATCTCAGAAACTACTGTTTCGAATTGAAAAATACTTTTGGCGTGGAATAGTCCATTTATATAGGAAATCTATAGGCTATATAACATCACGCTACGATCAATAGTATTATATATAAGCAGTGGTCCAGTACCGCGCGAGTTAAGTGGATGGTACACGAAGTGTTTAAAAAAAACTTTATTGTAAATCGTAGCCTAGTTTACAATGGAATGAATGAATTATTATTTAATAACTACTTTTATATTTTAACTTATGTCTAGTCAGCTATGACGTCAATGATCCACGTGCGGGTGTCATTGGACTTAGACCGTGTTGGATGTGCTGACGAAGGATATATTGTGGGGGTTACGGCCCTTAACTCGCGCCCCACGCCCACGCCGCCGTATGGGCCGCAGCGAAGCGTGGCCGAGTTCAGCTAGTTGCTAAATAATGTCACAATATTTATATTTCAAGCTGAAATAACTCTTGTCATAGAGATTACAGATGTAATTACTTTAACCAGCCCTCATGTCAATTGTCAAATAAATGTAGTGCGAATGAGCTGTTTACACGCTTCGCGAATACATTGCGTAATAACTTTTGTACACAGTATAATTAAATAGAATACAGTAGAGTAAGTGCAAGCACAGAATATATAATAGTACAAGTGCAAGTCGAAACTCGATAGCTTCATGCACGCGAGATCACAACAGAGTAAATTAACTACTATTTGTGCATTCTCAATACTAGTCGCAGGTCACGTTGTGGTTTGCCTTAACACAATTGGTAGCCTATCTGGCAGCAGAAACCACAATAACTATAATGAAGATCACTTTAACGACTTTATACCACTTGATTCTACATAATTCCTTTCATTAAAAAAAAAATAATGTATTTATCCCCTCCTTCTAATCCCTTACCTTTAATCCTACTGTAGTCGGCAGCGCACTTGGTAGCTACGGTAGCCACCTACCATCAAGTGGACCGTGAGCTTGTCTGCCGCTCTTAACATTAAAAATAATACTTCAGGTTATTATCGCTTATAAAATTAAAATTCGTTTATGTAGCCACTTTTCTTATTACATACCGATATAAATGTTTAAATGTTTCGATTAATGGATAATACAAGTTGTTTGCTCCTGCTACTCCTGTCGGAATAAATGCAAATATCTACGATTGATAGAGCCCAAAATAAACAAACGCACAACTCTGCTACCTTTATTAGGCCAAATCAACCTTTGCTACTATTTAGAAGCAATTGTTTGTATTAAATTGTAATGTATTTATTGGAAAACTCTACACACGCAGAGGAGAATGCATTAAAATATATTTTAAGAAATCTTAAAACATTCTGTATACACGGTGTTAGATAACCTAGGTCACTTTGGCGGTGTTTTAAACATGTTGGCTGCATACCCACTAAAACCCTGAAGCATCAAAAGATTACTTACTCCTCTTCTTAATACTGTTTAACACTCAATATGAATAGGGGTAAAGGAATCATCGATTACGCTTGAATAATTTTACTCCCACGCGTCATGAGAGTGTGTGACATGAATAATGATAAAGGAACTTTATGTGAGCTCAGTTTATTTACACCTTTTAGAAAGTTAAGCTACCGTAACTTCAAAGCTGCATATCGATTTTATTAGCACACTTATTTTAACAGAACAGCACAAGTAAATTTGCGCTTTGGTGCCTTGTTTATCTGAGTTCAAAGCGTATAGCGTCCTCTGAGGCTTGCTTTGTTACAGAATGAAGGTAATCCCTTATCAAGTCCATCAAGTAGACAGTCAGACCGCTTGATATGTTTAGTAGTATATCTAAATAAATTGTTATATATTAATAATGACAACAGGGTAGATATTATCCAAATTAGTTATTTGGTCGACATCACTAGCGACCTCAGAGATGGCTATTATCTGGGTTATCAAATTAGCGTTGTTACGAAAAGATGTAATGCAGCCAGTGTGCTTGAAAATCTGTCTAAGGGACTCAAGGTAAATATGATATATAAAATAATTTCAATTTATAATTTAGATCCACCATAATTTTCCAACAGGACTATAACGAGCCGCGGTCCTCATTAGGTCGTCAGGCTATCTTGTGGCTAGAAGTCCTACGTTGCGCTTGCCGGTCCGTGGTCTTCACTCGAGATCCTTTCGGCTCCAGCAGCCTACAGCTCTCCGTACTGTGTTCTACACATTGGCATTTCTACTAATCTGCCGGGTATGTGATGATTCTTCATTCCTAATTCGTCTCGCAGAATATACCGAGCAT
This sequence comes from Bembecia ichneumoniformis, assembly GCA_910589475.2. NCBI lineage: Eukaryota > Metazoa > Arthropoda > Insecta > Lepidoptera > Sesiidae > Bembecia > Bembecia ichneumoniformis. Next base: position 12,499,171 of record OU342539.1, on the reverse strand, counting down.
AGGCATTAGGCATCTCTATAACTCTTTCAGCTATGTTGCTCTAAATATTATATTTAGATAATTTCGAATTCTATTTTGCATTATTCGCAAAAACGTTTTCGTGTACCGTCTTCTGCTACATTTTTAACCTTGACCTTGGCCATTGCTGGTATTTGAAAGAGGTACAAGTATAACGCGCCACTGTTTGTTCATCTCTCAAAAGATTCAAAAAGTCTTTAGTGCTAATATTGTCCCAATGAACTCAAACGGCGGCCATTCATTGCCGTTCCACATAAATCGAAACTAAAATCCCTGTTTGCTTTATCTCGCAACACGAATCCAAACTACATCCAGTAGACTGTTACAAAAGTGGCACAAAATTCTTATATTGTTCACTTTCAACAATTAAACTTCTTCGAGTTTAAATCAATTTCGCTATCATTTTTTTTATTGCAACTGGCCATAAACAACCGTAAATCAACAACCGCGTTGACATCTATGTTCGCCATTCAGTGACATTCAGATAAAAACCAAACAATTTTTAATGTGTATTATTTTTAATTATGCTTATATATAGGTGATATTTTATATATGTTTGTTTTACGTAAATTAAGAAGTAAATGTGATAATATTTTTTTTTTTTTTTTTATAATGATAGATCAAGCATTTGACCGCAGTCTCACCTGATGGTAAGTGATGACGCGATCTAAGATGGAGCATACTTGTCTATTAAGAACCGATTCACTCGCGACTTGAAGAGTCCAAGGTTGTAGTGTTGTGGAAACAAGGGTGCTGGGTTAATAATAATAATCAATTAATTATACAAATACTAAGTATTATATTTTTTTTATGTTAAGATCGGCAGACAGGCTGACGGTCCATTTGATGGTAGGTGGCTATCGTCACCTATAATACAAGCAACGTCAAAGCTGCTGCAAGTGCGCTGCCGACTACAATAGAATCAACGCAACGATAAGGGATTGGGAAAGGATAGGGAAATTGGCTCTGGCATCCCTTACACTCACCGAAACACAACAGCACACGTGCTGTTATTTCAAGGTGGTCTTCTGTAAGGTGGTGGTTACTGCCGGTACAGATGGGCTGCCCAAATGACTGCGAAACGCGGGCACTACTTTTCAGATCCAGACCAGAGCCAAATTTGAAAAGTTCATTTTTCTAAGTTGACCCTGTCGGGAATCGAACCCGGGAACCCTAAAACAGAGCGTCAAGGGGGAGACAAACGCTAAATACTAAAAATATCCATTGTTTAATGAAAATGTTACAAGAAATAGACAAGACAATTGCTTTGAAAAAATATATATTATACTTAAACATGTGAAGAACCAATTGTATTGATTAGAATTTTCATTAAAGTAATAGAAACTCCACAAAAAAAGTTAGAACACAAGAAGAATTTGACCTTTATTGAAAATTCTCTCGAAAACTCCCTCGACTCTTCTCTTATTGCACGCATATGAATCCTGTACCTATTAATAAGTTGATATCAGATTAAAAAATTGTATTGATAAAAAAAAATTTGTGTAATGTTCTAATGGTAAAAACAAAAAAAACACCATTTCTAGGCCCGTTGAATTGTCTCCGCCGCCAGCGAGTTCTATAGTAAATGTCATTTGCCTCAGTGAATCCCTTAAGGCAAGCACCCTAGCCACTCATCCAATGGGCTCGTCATTTTGACTTTATTACTTCGAATTTGTTGGAATTTTTTCTACTAACCAAAATCTAATATTGAAGTGTGTAACAGACTTGTAAAAGTCTTAATTGACGATCTGGTAACATATTGAAAGTGTTTCCTCAATAAACCCGGTACTTAGGAAATGAGTTGAAGACACATCTCTAGTGGTCGTCTCTTAAATCAAATGGAACCCTCACAAGACAATTCAATTTAGTTTGAGAGCTAGGAGAAAAAGGAACAAATTCAATTTGTATACCTGTCCATTGCGGTGCATAAAAATGTACTTTTTTTAAATATGTACTCTATTAATATAGGTCTAAAAGTCTAATATAAGAGACATGAACGGAATATATTAGTATCAGGGTACAGTGTGATATACAGTAGACACCATACTACAGGAATATAAACTTTATTTTAGTATAATTAAAATACTCAAGTATTACTGCATATTTTAGCATTTAAAGCATTACAAAATGTCATTGTAAAATAACAGCACATGTGCTGTTAAGTTCCAGTTTTTGTAATATTAAGCTCGACAGACCGGCTGACGGTCGAATTGATGGTAGATGGCTACTGTCGCCTAGAAAACAAGCAACGCCATAGCTGCTGCAAGTGCGCTGCCGACTACAGTAGGATAAGGGATTGGATAGGAAAATGGGCTCTGGCATCGCTTACCTCACTCACCGAAACACAACAGCACACAACATGCGCTTATTTCATGATGGTCTTCTTTAAAGGGGTGGTTACTGCCGCCAGGCGGGCTGCCCAAATGATAAAGAAAAGCAGTGTGCACTATCGAAACGAAACCCACTACTTTCCAGACCCAGACCAGAGCCAGGCCTCTACCACTCCGTGTGTACCGTGATATGCCTAAGGTCGTTCACATTGAATATGAAAGGAGTTAAAAAGTTGCTTTCCAAAGTTGACCCTGCCGGAAATCGAACTCAGGACCCCTGATACGAAGGGCCTATCGCGTTATTCTGTGACGCATCGGACACCGCAGCTGGCGCAGCAATTCAACAGTACCACAACAATAAATGGAAACCGTTGGGATATTTCTCCAAGAAGTTTTCAGAAGCACAGAAGAGAGCTTTTAGCAATCTACATGGCTGTGAAGCACTTCAGGAAAATGTTTGAAGGTAGCTGATGTTGATTGGTCTTGTTCACAAGTTCAAATATGTGTGAATAGGGGATCGGACAAATTTTCAGAAAGTGTTTTAAATTAATCTTCATGGATATTTATTCCCATAAAAAATACTATTTTATTTATTTATAGCCTTTTAGGTACTCAAAATCATGTTTTAATATTGTTTGTTTGAAAATGCCGCCAAAACGACACGATAGTTCATCTGAGAGCGCGTAACGTCATTTGTGGTCAACGTAACAAAACAGCTGCATTGGCATAAAGACAATGATTGCCCACAAATGACGTCACGCACTGTGATTGGTGTTTCAGTATAGATTAAAAATATTGTAAATAATAAAATTTTATTTCTTCATTTAAAAATATTTAAATGAATTATATTAATTTATTATTCGATAAATAATCGTAAAAAATTATATATTTTCTTTCTAAGTACATTTTAGATTTTAATCTGATTGCTGTCCGATCCCCTATTCTTGATAAAGCTCCTAAAAATAATCATTGGATTCAATGTCTAGAGAAATGTATTGAGATGTTTTACCTGCACATAAACAATTGCAAAAGTTACAAACAAATTAAGATTAAAAAAAAAAGGCATTTAGTTTCTCGCTAATAACTCAAAAACTTTTTTACTTACTAAAACGAATACTAAGTAGCTTAGATATCCTAAGTGTACTGGAGACCAGTTCCGTTACTTTTTTCAATATCAGACGTACAATGTTGGCTGCATCAGTTAGTAAGGGCAATATGATGTTTTGCAGAAGGCGCACGTAGACACGTAGGGCAAGATTTCATCTTGCGACGAGTTGTTTGAAATCTTTACACGTATTTATCTTTCGGCAACAACGCAATATGTCCCCTTATGAACACGGTTGGTTGTATTCGTATAATCTCATTGTGTTCTTAGTAAAAAAAATGGATAAGAAAGCATAAAAACGACTGAATTATTTTTTTGCAACGATTGATTTTTTATCTATAAGTACATATAATAAAATCGTAAACGAACCGTGTCTGACATTAAATATTAAAAAATATATATACATGTTGTACTTATGTTACCGTGGTCAAAAAATAGTTTTTAAAATTTTTGTCTGTTTGTCTGTGCGTTTGTGCACGCTAATCTCAGAAACAACTTAACCAATTTGAATGCGGTTTTCACTTGTGTATTGTAGCAAGCTTCCCACAACAGTTAGTGTTTGTTTCATTACAATCGGTTTACAAACAAGAAAGTTAAGCGCCATACCGAACACCACGCGTACGAAGTTGCGGGCTCAGCTAGTCTATATTAAATGAACATACACTATATTTATGTACCTGCATTATTTCTGTGAAATAATGCATTTATTTCGCACATGTGTAAAATTTAATATTTTCTTATTTAATAGGCATGATGACGGTATTAAAGAATCAAAGAATAAATGGTTTTATAGAAAAATATAATATGTTGAAAGGAGTTTAAAAAATTACTGATTTTTTGTATTAAAATAGAGATTAATAAAATTTTCAATAAAATAGAAGTATAAATAACTGCAATCGGCCATGTTAACTGAAACACCAATCAGAGCGAATGACGTCACGCCCAGGTAAGTGCCATCGTGTTGCTTGACTTTGCTTTGACAGAGTGAAAAATCTGATGAGATGTCGGTGACGTCACGGTTCATCAGACGCGACGTCATGACACCTAAGAGCGTTTTCGCGCGTAATTTAGTTTTTTGCTGAAATATTATTTTTTTCGGATATGGTAGACGTGTATCTACATTATGGAAGGGAATTTCAAAATCTGTCATCATGCCTATTAATCTCATCATATCCTATGTATTGATGCCGGTAGGCAGCTGTCGGTCCATCTGATGATATGTGGTCACCATAGGCTATCAAAATCAATGTCATAGGGTGTGACATTAATAGAATAAAGGATAAAGGCTAATAAGGCAATAGGGTAATGGGCTACTCTGCCTTACTGGAACTGTTATTTCACGGTGGTGGTAAGAGGTTGATATTAATATAGATATGTGTAGTTCTGGATTCTATCTGAATAGTTCTGAATAATCCGAACGATATATCTGAATAGTTTCATAGTTCCTGTCGTTCCGTCTCCGGACCGACCGAGCGAAAGTCGGCCGAGCCGACCGCCAAGTATCGAGTAGGTGCGGTATGAGTTGTAGGCTATTTGTTCTTCTATAAGGTGCCTTCTGTTCTACGCATTAAAGTCGATAATTACATGTTTTCTGTCTCTTAATATCGACACCTGCAAAGCATTTTTTTTGAGGCAATTTTTACTTTTAAATCTAAACAAAAGCGATAATCTTGTATACTGTTCATAAATAATAATTACAAATGAAATACACACACCGGCATATTTAGCGGAACATAAAATAAAGGTTTGATATCAGTATCATATAAGGTTTCTGGCTGGTTTATATGTCATTTAATTTAAAAATAAATATTTTCAAATTAAGAAAACAACTAAACATCACATTTTATGCGGGGCGAACTTTGATTATTTCTTCCTTCTGAGTTTGATTTAAAATTTCATTGAAATACTGTTTTTTGTTAGTTTGTTTTAATCGCGTATCTTTCTGGAGTTGAGGACTGACTTAGCCCCAACGGAGATTGCCAGGGCACTCGAAATTCGAAGAAATTGTCAAACCTACAGAGTGATATCCAGAGATTTTCGTCGACCAGTTTCAACGATCCATCGCAGTATCCAACGGTTCAGGGAGACCGGTACTTATGTGAGAAGAGCAGGACAAGGCAGAAAAAGACGCACTTTGAGTAGGGATGATCGTTTCATTCGGCTTCGTGTACGTAGGAACCCCCGTTTGACGGCCGTCCAAGCCCGACATGAGTTAGAAGCAGTGCGGGGTGTAACCGTAAGTGAGCGTACGGTACGAAGAAGGTTCGAAGAAGCTGGTTTGGGTTCATTTGTGTCCGCCAAGGCGCCAAGGCTCGAGGTAAATCATCGTAGAAACAGGTTACTTTTGCTCAGGAACATCGACTTTGGAACGCGGACCAATGGAGTAAGGTATTGTTTAGTGATGAGTGCAGAATTCTCTTAAATCAAATTGACGGTAGGCAAAGAATATACAGACGCAAAGGAGAACGATACATTCAGACAAATTTTGAAACTACAGTTGCATACGGTGGTGGATCAATAATGGTTTGGGCGGGCATTTGTTTGGGAGCTCGCACAGACTTGGTAGTGATTGACAGAGGGAGTCTGACTGCAGACCGCTATATCAGGGAAGTTTTAGAAGAAAATGTCGTACCGTTTGCCCCATATATCGGTGACGATTTTGTTTTTATGCAGGATAATGCTCGGCCGCATACCGCTCGGGTAACTCAAGCTTATCTTAATGATATGAATATCACTGTTATGGAGTGGCCGGCGAGATCACCGGACATGAACCCAATAGAGCACGTTTGGGACTTGCTGAAAAGAAAAGTTAAGTCCAGAATTCCAGCTCCTGCCAACGTGGGTGAACTGCGAATCGCCGTAGTTGAGGAATGGCGGAGACTATCCCAGGAGACCATCGATAACATCATTCTCAGTATGCCTAGACGGGTAGAAACTTTAATAAGAGCACGTAGAGGAAATACGCGATATTAATCACCAATTTTCTAATTTAATTAATTGTTATTTTAATATTAATTTTTACTTTTCCCGGTTATATGAAAAGTTCAAAAATGTACCATTTTTCACAAATAGCCTTTACTCGCAAAATCTGTTCTTAATGTGATCTCATTTTAAGTAAAACAAATGAAACTTTAAATAACAAAAGAAGTGTAGTAAGTAGATTTTAAAATAAAACCATATTTTTTTAATTATGGACCTTTTTTTTGTGTTCCGCTAAATATGCCGGTGTGTTTATTAGGATAATCATGGACGGTATATTAAAGAAATAATTAAAATAAGAAACAAAAGAAACACATTTATATAAATATGTGTATTACATAACGTATATAAAAAGCATGATTGTTTTAAGTTTATGAAATTTAATTTGGTATTGGTAGAAACTAGAACAGTTCTAGTTCTAGAAACTAGAACTAGAACTGGTAAACTAGAACAGTTTGGATTTAATATTTAGAACATGTTAGATTTTGTAACACATCAAATAATTATTAATGTATAGATTCATAGTGAAACACAAAAATTTAGTGTAGTTTGATCTACTCCAGGACTTGATTTGAAGATGGTTCCGATGAACTGCTTGGATAAGTCGCGACGAACATGTGCACCGACGGAACTATATAGTTCCGTGGACATGTTTGAGGTACTAGTACCGGAACACAAATGAACCGTTCCAGGTTCAATCCGATAGAGGGCATAATATGCGCATCTCTATTTAGTATGGACTTATAAAGATTACTTCATTTCATTACGCTTACATTGCTTACATTTCAATAAAAAATGTCAGTTGCAGGCAACAGCGTTGCGAGGGATAACGGTCCTCAAAACTTTGTCAGTTAACCGGGGTTAACGTGTTACAGGAAATTGTGTTGTTTGGGCTTGGTTTTTTGTCACCACACTCATTGTTTCGGGACAATGATAAACAACGTTAGGAAAGTTTTCACTCAAGTTTTGTCTCGGTAAACAAGTCCAAAGTCTCGCGTAGGATTCTGTGTGTACAGCACATCCTAAAAGTTACATAAGCAATGAATAATTACTGATGTTAAAACGGGTGTTTTGATCAGGCGTGCTATAATTAATTGTATTCATTTATGAGAAGGGTCCACAGATAGGCTGACAGTCCACATGATGGCGGGTGGCTAATATTAAGCTGGATGCTAATATAATGCTAACCGAGATAGAAATAAGAAGTAAGCTCATGATGACTTTAGACAGGAATTGACTCTGGCATCTCTTTCTCCCAGACGGCATGCTGATCTACTGAGGGAGTGGTTAGTGTTTGTTATCAGTTTGACAGTGAATTGCAGTAGTGTATCTTGACTTTATTATTTTTTTTTTTTGCAAGGATTGATTTTTTATTTATACATATAATAAAATCGTAAACGAGCCGTGTCTGTACGTTAAACAATTAAAAAAAATTTAAAAAAAATTGTCCACGTTGTACTTTGCGGATGCAGGTTTAGACGATTTCTACTTGTGCAGGTTGCGGGAGAGCTTCAACGAAATCCTGTAAATGTAATTTACTACATGGGCTAATTTGTCTGAATATAAATGTTTTTTTTGTAATAAAATCGTAAGCGAGCTGTTAAATAAAATGTTTCCAATAAAATATTTCTGTACATTGAATATTTTTCAAAAAAAACCAATTTCTACATTTTATACGTGTGTATGTTACCGAGGTAAAAAAATAGTTTTTAGATTTTTTGTCTATTCGTCTGTATGTTTGTGCACGCTAATCTCAGAAACGGCTTAACCGATTTGAATGTGGTTTTCACTGGTGTATTGTAGCAAGCTCCCCACAACAGTTAGTGAAATTTCAGTTAGTGAAATTAACATTTACTGTTAATTTCATTCCAATCAGTTTGCAAATTAAAAAAATTGAGGTAAGTCATTCATAATTAAAATAATCTACAGTCAATTAATATTAGTTACAATTAATAATATAGTTCTAGTAATGCATTTAGCATGTCAATTGGGCCGGCAAAAGTCCGGAAAAGAGTCAAAAGAAGACCAGAAGAAGACTTCTGTTTGTTGTTAATATGTCATAGATTTATGACGAATATTACACATAAAAAGCGTAAATTTTCGTTTGTCCGATTCAGGCAATTTCATCATGCACTATTTGCTTGTTGATGCTCCGTTAAATTGGGTTAATGGACCGTTAAGATTACTGAGTGTACCGCCTTGCCCATGCCCATTGCCCATGCCAGAATGGGCTGTTAACGGTCTGTTAAAGTATATATAGTTATACATATAAGTTGGTTAGATTGGTTACAGAAAATTCCGTCATTGACAGAAATCTTTAATCAAAAGATTCCAAATATAATGGACGAACAGTATAACATATTATAAATATTTTTAATTAATATAATTTGAAGAATATACATATTATATTATACAATTTAGATAGTATAAAATTATACATTTACTTATGGGTCTGATTATCACAGAGTAAAACTATACACACTAAAACTATACATATAATAAAATCGTAAACGAGCTACGTTTGTACATTAAATATTTTTTCAAAAATAAATAAATAATTTTTACACGTTGTACTATGTTACTGAGGTCAAAAAAATAGTATTTACAATCTTTGTCTGTTTATCTGTTTGTCTGTGCGGTTTGTGCACGCTAATCTCAGAAACTGCTTAACCGATCTGGATGCGGTTTCACTGATATATTTTAGCAAGCTTCCCTTAATATTTAGTGTTTGTTTCATTCCAATCGGTTTGCAAACAAAAAAGTTACGCGCCATACCGTATACCACGCTTACGAAGTTGCGAGCTCAGCCAGTTACCAATATATTCATTGTATTTTTTGTGTCAGATAAAAGAACTGCTAAGTGCCGAAATGGTAAACTAAACAAACCCACGAGGGTAAGACATTTGAATCAGCGATCATTTAACTAATAAAAGTGAAAAAAAAAAAATGCAAATACTTCGCCGGAGCCCTTTTTACTTTGCCTTCCAAAATCTTTATCCTTAATCTTACTAAGGTCGGCAGCGGACACGCAGCACTTGTGACGTTTTCTTAATAGGTAACTGTAGCCACCAAGTGGACTATCAGTCTATTAAGTTTTTTTCAAAAAAAGTACACCTCGACATAATTGCTTCATTTACATTTATTTTTTCTTTATGTTAAGGTCGGCAGACAGGCTGACGGTCCACTTGATGGTAGGTGGCTACCGTCGCCTATAACACAAGCAACGCCAAAGCTGCTGCAAATGCGCTGCCGACTGCAGTAGGATTAAGGTTAAGGGATTAGGTGCAGATAGGGAAATGGGCTCTGGCGTCCCTTACTCACTCACCGAAACACAACAGCACACGTGCTGTTATTTCACGGTGGTCTTCTGTAAGGCGGTGGTTGCTGCCGCCAGACGGGCTGCCCAAATGACTGCGAAACTAGTGTGCCACTACTTTAATTTCTTTTTTGCTTAACTTTTTTTTTTATTAATCTTTTTATATGTACGAGTATAATATACGTAGACATAGGCGTAGCAGAATAATTATTTCAGTAACACTTCTCTGCTGTTGTCCTTTTCTTACATAAATAAAAGATTCAATTGAAAAAGTTTTGTTAATTGTTACAGTCAATCACCTAATGTATCATTCATACACTAACGTGGAATTATGTACAAAAAGCGGACGAATCTGAGAATTAAATCAATAATTATGTAATAATAATGTGTAAAATTACAAAGGAATATAAAACTTTGGAAAGTTATATATTAATACAAATAAAGGACGATTTATATTATTTATTTGTTTTTATCTATTATATTTTTAATATAATGGATTTTTTTAAAAATTTTTTAAATTTTTTTTTTTAAATTTATATTTTTAAAAAAAAGGTACCCTGGCTCAGTATCAGTATACAGTTGTGGTGCAGACCACAACACTGATATTCTGCCAGGGACCAGATATTAAAAAAAAAAATTAGCATGTCTATTGGGGAGGCAGAAGTCCAGAAAAAAGTCAAAAGAAGATAATAAGACCGGATTATGGATTTATATAAGACCGGGCCGTGCCCCGTCCTTGCCCCGACCGGGGCCCGGTGAAGATATTCATAGTATGCTTTTGTATGAACCAATCATACTTCACCGGGCCTTTGGCCTTTGAGGAAAACACGGCGGGCGCACGGCCCGGTGGTGGTACAGTGTAATATGAATCATCCTTTTTTCTCAAAGGCCGAGGCACGGCCGGGGCACGGACACGGCCCGGTGAAGTATGAATTGGTTCATACAAAAGCATACTATAAATATCTTGACCGGGCCCCGGTCGGGGCACGGCCCGGTGTAATATCAAAGGTTGTAAATAAAATAAATCTAATAATACATATTCTAAACTTCTCTTGCTTAAAAATCTCGGCAACACAGAGTTGCTAACATGGCTACCGTATTCTCGGAAATTAGTTTGCGTTGATTATTCGACGTGTATTTCACTCTGTTACCAACTTAATTAACGCTCGCGCTGGCTGGTTGGAAAACTGAATTATAATGGATGGGAAACGGTGTTGGAAAAAACCTACGCCTCGATATTCATTTGAAGCAGTCCAATATACACATACTGAAATATCTTTGTTTAGAAAACAAAGAAAGGAAATGTAATTATTCCAGTCTCGATCTGGAAAGTAGTGGCAGGGCACACTGCCTGCCACTACTTTCCATTATTTTCAGTGAATAAGGGATGCCAAGCCATTTTTTTAAGCGGGTGTTTATTTCCCTATCCTCCTCCTAATCCCTTATCCTTAATCCTACTGTAGTCAGCAGCGAACTTGCAGCAGCTTTGGCGTTGCTTGTGTTATAGGCGACGGTAGCCACGTACCATCAAGGGACCGTCAGCTTGTCTGCCGATCTAAACATAAAAAAATATAGTGTTAGAATAGATTTTTATTTTCTAAGTAAAAAAATATTTTTATTTCAAAATTTCAAAGTTGGTCTCGTTCAGTTCATTTCATTCTTATAAGAATTCGTTTAACCTCCAAAAGGGCTTTATTACTTTTACAGTTTATGCGGGCGCTTAATCCTAAAGATATTAGAGCTATTTTCCCCTAAAACTAATTAAAGTTTATGTGAAGACCAAACATTATACCATTATAGCCGTATTAACTGACATCGGGTTGACTGCTCCGAAGCACAGCAAGAAGACATCAAGCAGTAGGGTGACAATGCTTTTGTCAAAAAATATTTTACGATTATTTATTAGTGCAAAGGGCTATGTTATGTTTTATACGTCACAGAGCCAAGCTAACTTTGAAAAGGGCGACAACAGCAGAAATGTATGTGTACATAATGATACTAGCTGTGCCCGTGACCTCATACGCGGTGAAAAATGAAAATAAATGAGTTATAACGTCTGAGATTTTTATCTCTCTGGGGACGTGGGGCCACCATTAATGACGACAATGGCGACGAATTCTATAACTTTTTCCACTATCTATATCCTTTTTTTTTTGACGAGGAGTAATCCGCTTATAGATCTGCCGCTGGCTAGATGGCAGGAGTATGTGGGGGTCGCCCAGCGCCTGATCATAGTGGCACTGGGAATACCCACTAAAACTTCTCACCCCTACTAAAACCCAAACTTTCTCCTCGCCCTTTGAGCGGGGTGGACCGGGCTCTGCCGAGGCAACAACTCCAATCCACCCCAGGGCAGCCTAGCCATTGCTGACTAGGCTAACTCCAATGGGGAATTGCCCGGAGGCACTAAAGCAATCCCCAGACGGGGTGACCTTGTGCAAGCACACATAGTTAGCCAACCATGTGCGCAGGTCCCCTAAGACATTTGAAGACGGGCTTCGTAAGCCCGTCTACATCTGAGGGAAGCGAGACCGACCTCTTCCTCTCGCTCCCTCTCAGCTGCCTCTTTCTGCAACATCACGTGTTCGCAGAAGGAAGCAACTGCTTTCCAGTTGGTCACTATAATATGTTAGTCTTGGCCATAAACTATCTGTGTGCCAAATTTCATCCAAATCAGTTAAGTCGTTTTTGCGTTATTGAGGAACAAACATCCAGACATACAGATTTTCGCACTTATTATATTACTAGCTGAGCCCGCAACTTCGTACGCGTGGTATACGGTATAGCGCGTAACTGTTTTGTTTGTAAACCGATTGGAATAAAAAAACACTATATTACCGAAAGCTTGCTACAATACATCAGTGGAAACCACATGAAAATCGGTTAAGCCGTTTCTGAGATTAGCGTGCACAAAGGCATAGTAGGCCCGATTTTATTATTTATAAAGATTCTCCAGCCTAAGCTGAACCCTACTTAATATGACTTTTCGTACAGATCTGAGGTCAACTTAAATTGGAAATTCAAAATCATCTAAAATGACTACTTTTAACTTTATATAAAATCATCGTCGTTTTAGAGATGATAATTAACTAAAGTTTCAGCCAATTCAATCGAAGAGTTATTTTATTGCGTTTTTATTGACAAAAATGCATACATATGATTCTTTAAATTTACATAACTTTTTTGTTTGTAAACCGATTTGAATAAAACACAAAACTAAATATTACGGGAAGCTTGCTATAATACATCAGTGAAAACCGCATTCAAATCGGTTAAGCCGTTTCTGTAATTAGCGCGAACAAACGCACAAACAAACAGACAACAATTCTAAGAACTACTTTTTGACTTCGGGAACATATAAGTACGAGGGGCACACTGAAATGATCGGGAATAAGAGAAACCACATGCACGGTATAGCTAAATTGTATTTTATTGTTTTTCGAAGTATTCTCCATTCAACTTCTTAATGCACTTTTCCTTCGTGCAAACCAATCATTAAAACAGTAATTCTAGTCTGAAGTTGATGTTGACAAAATGGCTGATTTGTACGCTTCAAAAAATCATTTGTCTCCCGAGCCGTATGGGAGCTCGCATTATCGTGATGTAAGATGATGCGACGTTTCGGGTTATCTTTTCGGAGTTCGGCAAACATCATTTCTGGCAAACAAACCGTGATATACCACTCGGCGGTAACCGTTCTGTGTTCCTGTAAAGGAATTGTAGCAACATGCCCCTTTTTCGAGACAAACGTAGCGACCATTTTCTTTGACACGCTGCGGGAGCGAACCACTTTCGTTAGCTTGACCTCGTCTTCGAAGACCCAAACTGCTGACTGATGTTTTCTTTCAGGTTCGTATGAATAAATCCATGATTCGTCACCTGAGACGATATTATAAACGGCATTTGACTTCCCTCCGTTGAAGCGTTGCAGAGTATTCCGGCACCAATCTACACGAGCCGCCTTTTGCTCTTCGGACAAATTGTGGGGAACCCAGCGGGAAACTAGTTTTCTTACACACAGCTCATTATGTAATATCGACTGAATTGCAGTCATTCCGATACTGATAACAGCCCGAATCTGCTCGTATGTCACATGGCGGTCATCTAATATAATAGTTCGCACAGCTGCGATGTTTTCAGGCGTGACCGCTGTTCTTGGTCGACCTGCAGAAGAAACAGTGTTGAGCGACACACGACCGCGTCGGAACTCGGCATACCAGCGGTAAATTGTCGTTTGACTCGGTGCTTCAACATCATAAATCGAAACAAGTTCGCTGAGACATTTATCTTGACATAAACCGCGACGAAAGTTGTGATAAATTATGGCACGGAAATGTTCACGCGTGAGCTCCATTTCTGTTAACGACGTGTCAACTTTAAACCAACATAGTTTTTGTTTTTAATAAAAAAAAAATATTGTTTGAATGTTTTTAAGATTCTAAGAGGCCAGTATTCAAATTCTATAAAAGTTTTATTGTAACTCAATCCGAAATATTCTATTCCCGATCATTTCAGTGTGCCCCTTGTACAACGTGTATAAATTGTTTTTTTTTTTTTTTAAATATATAATGTAATTGTACACTGTACAGACACCGCTCGTTTACTATTTTTTTATATGTATAGATGGGTCCTACACTAGACTCTGCCTGTTCTTATTTCACAATTCCTTGTTTATCATATTTTAATTTATCGGGATTGATACCACGCTTGATTATGGTCTGGAGTTACATTTGTGGCTATATCACTTAATGACGAGTAGACATTTATCATAAAAAAAAAATAACCTAATAGTCTGAGTAAACATACTGTGACGCTTTGTTTTTAAAGACCATATTATCGTACTCGTTAGCATCTTAGTTGCTATAATTTCTGATTATCTTTACAATTCATTAGGCTAACGTCCGCATAAAGTGTCTTAACTGCGAGGGTCTGAAAACAGCCTTGATCTCATTAGGACAATAAATACGGTAATGTTGGAGTGTACAGGAAGAGATGTTAGAAGGCATTTATATCACACTTATTATGGTATACCATGCAGTTATTTAAGTGCAGGGACAATAAAAGAATTTAAAAAAAATCATGAAAAATAGGCATAAATGGTTTTTTTTAAATTTATATGTAAAGGGTCCACTTGATGGTAAGTGGGTATTTTCACTAATAACACAAGCAACGCCACAGATGCTCCAAGTGCCTTGCCAACTACACTAATGATAAGGGATTGGGAAGGGTTAGGGAAATGGGCTCTGGCATACCTTACTCACTCACCAAAACACAACAGCTCACGTGCTATTATTTCACGGTGGTCTTCTGTAAGGGGTTACTGTCGCCAGACGGGCCACCCAAATGACTGTGAAATGCAGTGTGCCTTGCCACTACTTTCAAGATCCAGCTTAGAGAAAACTTTGAACAGTTCATGTATAAAATTGACCCTGCCGGGAATCGAACCCGGGTACCCTAGAACAGAGCGTTAAGGCAAGCACCCTAACCACTCATTCAACGGGCTCGTCAATGTGACTGGATCTGGATTAAATGTTCACATTTAGTTGTTTATCAATGTTAAGTAAGATAGAGCCGTATTTAAACACTGAAGAAGCGCAATTTCGGAAAATATCATAGTGTGCTTTGCGAGTTTTACTGGGTAAAATAAGACGCAATATAAATCAGGTGTCACGTCCGTTTGTCCGTCCCTAGTGATTTATGAAACAAGTTCTAGAACCACTTATCTATGACAAGGAAAAGGGCTTGACGGATTTCCTAATAGGTTTTATAGTTTTCTCCCAGCAAACATTTATACATGCTTGTCAATTTTGTATGAGTAATTGTTCTTTTTATTTTATTGAATTATTGTACATTTATTCACTTTAATTCTTAATTCTAAGTTTTTTACAATATGTATCTATCAAAAAATATAACATAAAACTTAAAACTAGTTTGCCGCGGGTAGCGGGGCAAAGCTCAAGGTACCGGTGGTTAGGGCTGCAGAGGGAGGAACCTCAATTCGTGCCGTGTCAAGAAGTACCGCCTTCTGTATCTGTCCCTAAATCCAGCCATCTAGCGAGAGCCTCTTGAGATGTTGGTCGAGGCCCTTCGCTATAAGGCCGTTCCCAGTAACGGTGACGGCTGGTTCAAGGGCTTGAAACATAGACAGCATCTTGGCACGGTAAGCCGTCAGGTTAGTTTCTCTCTCTGTCTCCCCGTAATAGACGCGCATGCTTCTCATTCATGGATTGAGTCCATCGCATGCGACGCACTACACCACCGGTAGCGAGGGCCTAGCGAGGCAGATTGCCTCGCAGGTTTCAAGGGTGTCGACAGTGAGGGTCGTCTTCTCCGCGCTGGTCTTAGTGACGACGAAGGCGGCGTCTGCCCGTCATCGTCACTCAAGGTGCTCTTGTCGTTTGAAACGTTGTTGTCAGAAGAGATGCTGGTCAGAAAAGAAAGTTGCATAACATTAGAGAATGGACCTGGACAACTTGGAGAACATTGGAGACCAAGTACTTAGGTCGTCTTCCAAAAGACTGGGCCAAATCTTAGTGCCAATCAATTACTTACTTTACTTAATTATCTGAGTGGAGGCACTTGAAAAATAAGGAAACATTCTATGATTACGATAATGGCTATTTAAGCAAGCCGCAAATAAATTCCTGCAAGGTTGGCAGCGCACCTGATGCACACAACAACCCCTGGTGTTATTTGTGTGCTTAAGCGACGATAATCACTTACTATAAACACCTACCAGCCTGCCTACCACCCTTTATAATAAATAAAATATTAAATTTTAACCCGTCTTTTTTTTATGTTAAGGTCGGCAGACAGGCTGATGGTCCACTTGATGTTAGGTGGCTTCCGTCGCCTATAACACAAGCAACGCCTAAACTTCTGCAAGTGCGCTGCAGACTGCAGTAGGATTAAGGATAAGGGATTAGAAGTGGATAGGGAAATGGGCTCTGGCATCCCTTACTCACTCACCGAAACACAACAGCACACGTGCTGTTATTTCACGGTGGTCTTCCGTAAGGGGGTGGTTACTGCAGCCAGACGGGCTGCCCAAATGACTGCGAAACGCAGTATGCCCTGCCACTACTTTCCAAATCCAGACCAGAACCAAATTTGAAAAGTTTATTTTTCAAAGTTGACCTTGCCGGGAAGCGAACCCGGGAACCCTAGAACAGAGCGTTAAGGCAAGCACCCTAACCATTCATCCAACGGGCTCGTCAATTGTCTATTGTTCATATTAAAAATATTAAAATTTACTTGAGATTAAAGTAACAAATAAGGTAACAAGGAAGGCGGAGGACCGACTGTGATGGTTTTCAATTAAAAATAAATATGTCTAGTAGTGGGCGCTAATAGGCTCATAATGAAGGTAACATGGAACATGACAACGTCCATTGAAGTCCTTTTGAAAGTATCAAGTAAGCGTGTTTGAGGACTATATAAGCACCCTTTTCCCAACACTCGGGATTCTCTAGAGGGAGATATTATTATCCTTTTTTCAGCCCCATACAAAGGGGTTCAGTGTGCGGTGCTTATAATGCTTACTTTTCGTAAGCGTCTAAGAAAGACGGGTTTAAATTTACCGGCTCGGTATGCTTGCATATGACAACTTGATATTTATTAGTAGTGATGGAATCTTTGTTGAATATTTGTTACAAAAAAGTTATTGGTATTATTTTTATACTGTGAACAGCCTGCTTGTCCATCATTTTTTATTTAAAATTAATAGTCCTGCGTGCAGGAGTTGCAAGTGTCTTGCACGCTTGATAGGATAAAGGCATTAGGAATTAGAAAGACAAAAAGTGACAAAGCGACAACATTGACTAGCCCGTTGGATGAGTGGTCTTAACTTTCTGCCCCAGAGGTCCTGAGTTCGATTTCCAGCAGGGTCAACTTTAGAAATGAACAAAGTTGGCTCTGGTCTCGACCTTGAAAATACTGACTGAGTGTACACTGTGTTTCGCAGTCATTTGGGCGCCCGTCTGGCGGCAGTAACCACCCCCTTAGAGAAGATCACCGTGAAATAACAGCATGTATGCTGTTATGTTTCGCTGGTAAGTAAGGGATGCCAGAGCCTATTTCTCTATCCCTTCCCAATCACTTATCCTTAATCCGCAGAGTCAACCATTGAGCTTTTATTTGCTATTTTTATATCAAAAATATGTTTTTAATTAAAAAATAATAATAATAGTTTCTGTCTATATGGCCATGCTCTATTTTGAATATTATATATTTTTTGTTTTTCTTTTTTTTAGAATATAATTGTTTTTATTTTTTTAATAAGATTTCATGAAATTAATGTAAATGTAAAGTTAATGAAACTTTGGAAAGGACTCCTTTTTTATTAAATTTTGAAATTATTATACATTATCACAAGTTGTCGATGGCCTAAATAAGAGATAAACTTTGTCTAAATCATGCCTAAATTGTCTAAATCTAAATTTGTCTATGTCTAAATAATGCCGATGCCCTAAAGAACATATATTTATTCTCTAACTGTTCATAAACTAGACCTCAAAGTTACAGCCATAATGATAAAGTCAGTTTTCACTCAACGAAATGTAAATTGTAAAATTTATTCAACCCCGCAGTTGAGTTGAGTTGTTACCCAATATGAGGTTTTTGTTTATTTTATTCTTTTCACTCTAACCGCAGCTTTGCAAAAAAAAAGTTATTGCAATGTTTTATGGAATTATTTTATATGTAAAAGTATGAGTTAATAATATATACACTTCCAAAAAATCATGTTGGAAATTAAAAGAACTTAGATATCAGTTCTCAATATAGTGCCGAAGAAAAACTTTTGGTATCTGATCACGCCAAGCAATAGAAGTGGACTGTATTTTTCGTTGGTGGTACATGTAATCAAAGGACAAGGAAAAGACACCTACCTCTTGAATCACCAAGTCCTTGGTCCTCCAGCGGCGAAGATTGCAACGGGCCCGTCACACACAGAGTCCAGAAGCTGCACTTCACTACTTACACTCGCGGAGCGGGAGGCGTGACCAAATAGATAAACTACAAGCAAATTGCCTGATAACATTAGCGGATGAAATAAATTCAAAACTCGCGGGTCGAGATCGGCGGATGAGGCTACGCGTGTTATTGTTGCGATGTTTTTCTTAGACTGACTGCGGCTTCATGAAATGGCCGCTTGCGCGGCTTGCAGTAGAGACAGACATATTGATAGGTGTATGGTGGGAGTGAGACAGCACATACCACAGCGAATTAATTAATAGTAGCAATTGGCGTCAACAGTATCTAACAACAGAATAAAAGAAAGAAAGAGATGTCGCCCATTAGAAAATTGGTTATACAGAAAGTGACTTTATTTGCATACAAACAAGTTCTTAACTCATGTGAATACCTGTTCAAAAAGCTTATGCGTCATGCGTTTTGGTCCAGATCTGTAACCGTATCCGTCTGTCTGTATGTTCTCTATCTCCTCCTAAACTAAGCTACTGATTTTGATGCGGTTTTCACTAATGAAAGAACTTCAAACGAGAAAGGTTTTGTATATAATATGCAGAAAAGAATTGCACCCGTGCGAAGACGGGAGCGGGTTATTAGTGTCCTCTAAATGAATTCACAAATGTGACATTCTACTAGATATTATATATATATATTACTATTGTAATAATAAATCATGCGAGTCAAAGTCTTTCAATGTCACATTCACACTCAGAAGAGTACATATCCCCCAGTACAGCTAAACAATGTTGAGATTCCCTGCGCAGACTGCGTGCGATACCTGGGCATGCATTTAGACAAGCACCTAACGTAGCAGAGACATATTTTTACTAAAATGAAATAGCTAAGCCTCCAACTTAGAAAACTCTACTGGCTTATGGGAAGAAAATCGCAGGTGGCTCTTGGGAGTAAACTGCTACTTTATAAGCTATTCTTAAACCAGTACGGACCTACGGAATATAACTGTTGGCGACTGCTTGTTATATATATGCTACGCATTCTAAGAAACGCCCCATGGTTCATAACCAACGAACAACTGCATAAAGATTTAAAAAATCATACAGTCAACGAGGAAATAATCAGATACACGAGATCAGGATTGTGAATCATCCAATTATGTTGGCGCATAGATTGATGGATGAGAGAACATCTGTATCCAGATTAAAACGTATAATTCCCTAAGATGTGTAAAGGTGATCAATTGGTCACCTTACATAAGTGATCGGGATGAGGCAAGAGTCGCACTTCTAAGAAAGTCCTAATACATTACGCTTAATGTCCTACTTAGGAGACAGTTAGCTGACCCCCGGCCCTCTAGCAGGAAATGCGCAGTGGAAGGCTTACAGATTCTGTTGAAGTTCGAGCGTCACCAACATTAACCACGATACGTCGTACTAAAACAATACGTAAGACCACTTACCATTAGTCTCCGAGATCCCGTCGTCTTGACACGGCAGGGAAATATAAAAGGAAGGGGGGTAGGTTATCGCGCCTTCTTGCAAATCCTCAAAAATCCCGACGGCAAGACTCATTTATGTTGACGGCAAGTATCTTCGGGTGGAAGGTCGCTAAACGACACAATCTTCCTGTTGGTGGCGGCACTCAGGGGGCCGGAACAAAACTCACTAATTGTCTTTTGGTTTATTCACGCGGTCACGATGCTACCGGAATTAATTGTTCGATTGCACGCAGAAATTGAAAGTATCGCTTCACAATCTACAAATAAATGTAAATAATGTAGGTAAATGTAATGATAAATGTAGGTTTATCTTCTAATCTTATATATAAAAATGTATCCCAATTTCCCTTGGTCACGGCATCACGCGTGAATGGGTAGACCGATTTCAATTCGGTTTTCACTAATGGAAAGAGGGATAAACGGGGAATGTTCTTATATATAAAAATTGCATCCCGGGCGAAGCCAGGGGCGGGTCGCTAGTATATTTATTAATCTTATTAATATGTGTTATTAATATTTGTTTATATTCAATTTATTTACTAGTATTTACTTATTAGAATGTAAGTTTATAATGATTTTTACCACCCACATTGTTTTATTTTTCATATTTAATTTTCCTTACCCTAAGGTTGCCAGGAATAAATCGCTATAAAGCGATAAGGCCGCCTTTGTGCTATTACTTGTTGTTTCTTTCTTTTTTTTAATGTATTATAGTACAAATAAGAGTTTTAATAATAATAATAATAAACCCTCGCGTTACCAATACCATTTGAAAACCATTTGAACGGGACGCGGATGGCAGCTCGAACCAGAAATTTATACCTTTAGTTTTAACCAAAGCGAGCTCGGCCATACGCAAAATGCACATTTCTTTTATCTCCATCGATCGACTGTTTAGCTCGACAAAGCGGTCTGTCTCATACGAAGCCGATGTACTAAAGACATCGGGGCGCGCGCACGTACGAAAAAACTTCGGTTAATACCGAACATAATTAATTAATGCTTTATAATTTATATTATACGTATGCATATTTAGAGAAGGATGACGACGTGGGTAGCTCTGTAATGGTCGCTGTCATTATAGCTACCATTACGAAAGTAAGCCAAAAGTCCCTAAAATAAAAATAAAAAATAAAAAACACCCTTACAGAAGACCACGGTGAAATAACAGCACGTGTGCTGTTGTGTTTCGGTGAGTGAGTAAGGGATGCCAGAGCCCATTTCCCAATCCCCTCCTAGTCCCTTATCCTTAATCCTACTGTAGTCGGCAGCGCACTTGCAACAGCTTTGGCGTAGCTTGTGTTATAGGCGATGGTAGTCACCTACCATCAAGTGGCCTATCTGCCGATCTTAAAATAAAAAAAATACATATTGACTGAAATATCTCAGAAATTTTTCCCGACTTTGCAGTACGCAGTGACATCAAAATATAGAAACTTTGTCTTAAAATATAATATGTTTGTAACGTAAAATATATACCTACTTTGTGCTATCATATATCCTTTATAAACCCCTTGAAACATCGTAATTATCCTTGGCCCCATAAAGTGCGTTCTACATTCCCGCTTTAACATAAAACTGTTCAGATCTTAAGCCTTTTTACCCTGGAATGCGAAATGTTTTTCCTAAAAGATAAATGCCTTTTTTATCTCGATTCGTGGGTTTATTCCTTTTTTATTTTACTTTCAATGCTATGTGTAGTGTGCAATGTTATTATTGTGTATTGTACATTTCTATATTAGAATTAGCTTTTTCTCGCGGCTTCACTTGCAAAAAACATGATTTTACAATAATAGGGGATCGGACAGTAATCTGATTAAAATCTAAAATGTACTTAGAAAGTAAATATATAATTTTTTACGATTATTTATCGAATAATAATTTAATATAATTCATTAAAATATTTTTAAATGAAGAAATAAAATTTTATTATTTACAATATTTTTAATCTATACTGAAACACCAATCACAGTGCGTGACGTCATTTGTGGGCAATCATTGTCTTATGCCAATGCAGCTGTTTTGTTATGATATGACCACAAATGACGTTCGCGCTCTCAGATGAACTATCGTGGCGTTTTGGCGGCATTTTCAAACAAACAATATTAAAACATGATTTTGAGTACCTAAAAGGCTATAATAGTATTTTTTATGGGAATAAATATCCATGAAGATTAATTTAAAATACTTTCTGAAAATTTGTCCGATCCCCTATTATATATAAACCTTGTTTTTTTTTTATATATAAATAGTCACAAATGATACTAAGCATTCAATATATTAACCCGAAAAATTAGATTCACATAGACGCAAAATTGCTTGTCTGTGTGTATTCTATAAGATGTACTTCGGAGAGTGTGCTCGGGAGCTGCACGAGATCATACCATTTTCCCCTTTCTTCTATCGGACATGCAGACGTTCGGCTGGTTACCATCCTCACCTAGTCGAAATCCCTCTAATTCGGACCAAGCGCTTTAAAACATCTTTTATAATGCGCACTGCTAAGGATTGGAACTCCCAGCCGTCTGTCATTCCGAGCTCATACAACCCAAATCTTTTCAAGGTTCGAGTGAATAGGCATCTTCTGGGTGAGCGCGCTCCATCGTCGACCTCATCCTTCCTACATGGATAGATGCGGTCAAAAGCAAACCTATCTTTAATAAAAATAAAAAAACTAGAAATATTGGATTTTTTTAAATGATAAACGTCGGTAGAGAGACACACACTCGCTTCACTTGATAGAGGTGTCTGCCGAGTGCCGACACGTTACCTAAGAGTATAAACACAAGCAAGTCTAAGCTGATACAAGTGTTACGCTAAAGGATAAGAGACAATAAAACAACCCTATCCTAATAGGAGAATTGACTAAGTCATCCCTTACTTAGTACATACAACAGCACAAGTGCTGTTATTTCACTGTGTGGTATTTTATAAAGTAGTAGTTACTGTTTCCGTTCAGTATGTCTAATTTATGACTGCGCAATGCACTTATGACCTACCGGTACAAATTTTAAATCTTAAAAAATAAATACTGAATAATTAATTAGTAATTTGAATTTTTTTTTTTGTACATGTTTTACTCTCTTAAAATCGTTGTATACAATCAAATGAACAGGTCTCAACAAGACGGATACATCTTGTTATGGGTGCTTGACCGTAAATCCCTTTGGTCCTGCCCGGGTTATCTTGACAGTTTATACATCTTTAACTCGGGCTCTCTGCAAGGGTAAAGAGAGTAGCCATTCAAGTTTCTCCTTTCGTATTTATTTCTAGATGGAAATATTATGTAACGAGAGATTCTTAGACAATTTTTTTTGATACTTACGTATGTTGAATACTTACATTTCTTATTACATACTAGCGATCCGCCTCCGGCTTCGCCCGGCGTGCAATTTTTATATATTAGAAAATTCCCCGTTTATCCCTCTTTCCATTAGTGAAAACCGAATTAAAATAGGTCTACCCGTTCACGCGTGATGCCGTGACCAAGGGAAATGGGGATTCATTTTTATATATAGAGACTAGCGGCCCGCCCCGGCTTCGCCCGGGGTGCAATTTTTATATATAAGAACATTCCCCGTTTATTCCTCTTTTCATTAGTGAAAACCGAATTAAAATCGGTCTACCCGTTCACGCGTGATGCCGTGACCAAGGGAAATGGGGATTCATTTTTATATTTAGAAAGATAAGTATATAATATAATATTTCTACAGGGTGGTAATTTGACCCCCCCTAGGTGTGCTGGAACCTTGTCGCGGTGGGGGGGCTTAACCCTCGCCAATCCGGACGGTTGCAGGGGTCGGTGGGGTCACCGGCCTTCGCTTGGCTGACCGGATTGTCGCTGGGGAACTAAGAAAGCACACCCGTGAGGGCTCCGAGCGAGCTCCGAACATAGGAGCTCGTGGCGGAGCGTTTGCTGGGAGGCTCCAACGGTCAGTTGGAGCTTCGCCGGTCACCGCTCGCTGGGCCGAGGATCCGTACTCGGCTCATGCGGGTGTGGGCCGGTGAGAGACGGCACCCCCGGTCCTTGTTCGTCGGACCGAGGTATGGGTCTCGGTTTTGCGCATGAGGACCGGCGCGGGTCGCAGCGGGCGGATTCTCTCGGATGGCTCTGTCGCTCAGTGGTAGTCGGGCAACGCACGCGAAGACGGAGCTTTACGGCAGGGAAGGACCGTCTGGCAGAGTACCGCAATCGTGGCCTTGTGGGGGGTGGTGAAGACCCGGTTAGGGCCACCGGCCTAGTAACCGCCCTTCGCAGTCGTCCGGAAGAGTGAACACCCGGCCTAGTAACTCTTCCGCGACGACAACACGAGGTGGAGTCCGTCTCTCGGGCTGCCGCGATTGCTGTGGAAATGTCAGATGGAAACCCCCTTTGGGCCGCCCACCCTTAATGCCATAAAGATGAGCGGCCACATGAGCAGGGGTTATCCGAGAGTTTCAGGTGGAAGCGGCCTCCGACTCTGTGATAGGTTGTGCCGCAGAGAAGAGGTAATGGGGTGCTTCAGAGGTGAAGCCCCTCGCTGACTGCCCGCTGCGAGAGGTGAGAATGGGCGGCTCGTGCCGCTCCGCCCGGGGGCGGTGGACATGGGGTTGTCCGCCGTCATCACAACACCGGGCAACGATGGAAGACGTGCTGTGTGTTTCCGGCACGTCTCTCCACGGCGCGGAGATCAAACTCCGCGCCTAATCGAGGTGGAGCCCGCAAGTGCGCGGGCCTCGTCTGGCGGGGGAGGCAGATGCATGTTTTCCACGATCCCTTACCCCCCCGCCCATAGACGGCGCGAGGAAGCACCGTGGGTTTTTAGTGGGTAGAAGTCCCACATACCCCACCGATGTCCCCTTGGTCGGTGGGGATCTGGCTCGCAGGGGCTCGCAAAAAAAAAAGGGTGGTAATTTGAGACAGGTCAGTAAGGGCAGCTACCTAAACCTATCCCCTCCTAATCCCTTATCCTTAACCCTACTAAACTACTCATCCGGTTTAAAAAATATATTTCACCATTAGTTAGAATAGAATTTCAGCATGGACAAATATTCCACGCGGGCGAAGCCGCACGAGCTACCTAAAAATAAATATCCAACGCTTGTCAAAAGTGTAATACGAAATGGATTAAAACGGATTTACAAGAGGAATAAAATCCATTAACGGATTTTAATAATAGATTAGAGTGGAACAGAGCATAATAGACGTTATATTGCTTCACATTTTTTGTCAGACGTTATCATCTTTTAATTTTCAACACGGACGAAGTCGCCCTGTAACCATACAGAAGACCACCGTGAAATAACAGCATATTATACGTGCTGTTGTGTTTCGGTGAGTGAGTAAGGGATGCCAGAGCCCACTTCCCTATCCCCTCCTAATCCCTTATCCTTAATCCTACTGTAGTCGGCAGCGCACTTGCAGCACCTGTAGCGTTGCTTGTGTTATAGGCGACGGTAGCCACCTACCATCAAGTGGTCCGTCAGCCTGTCTGTCGACATGACATAAAAAAAAATAAAAAAAAAAAACTTACGATCTGTTATGACTACTAGTAAATTTTACCCAGCGAATGCTCTAATCTGCCTTAACGTTCTGTTCTAGGGGAACCCTGGAAGGGAAACCGGGAATCGAACCCGGGAAGGGTTCGATTCCCGGCTGGGTCAACTTTGAAAAATCAACTTTTCAAATTTGGCTCTGATCTGAATTTGGAAAGTAGTGGCAGGGCACACTGCCTTTTCGCAGTCATTTGGGCAGCCCGTCCGGCGGCAGTAACCACCCCCTTACAGAAGACTACCGTGAAATAACAGCACGTGTGCTGTTGTGTTTCGGTGAGTGAGTAAGGGATGCCAGAGCCCATTTCCCTATCCATTCCTAATCCCTTATCCTTAATCCTACTGCAGTCGGCAGCGCACTTGCAGCAACTTGGCGTTGCTTGTGTTATAGGCGACGGTAGCCACCTACCATCAAGTGGTCCGTCAGCCTGTCTGCCGACCTAACATAAAAAAAATAGTAGTTTCATATTACTATTTTTAGCTAGTATTAGGCTTATTTTTAGGAAAAAGAAATATTTTGGCATTTAAGCTCTTCGTTTTGGCATGTTTTGCATTATTTGCATTCCAAATAGATACTGCTACGAAAACCACTTATGCTTCTTTCTTTTACTTTTTGAACACTTATTATGTAGGTACCTAAAAAAAAAAAATTATTTGAGCACTCAGCGAATTCACGGGAGCCACATTATAACCGATGGATCCCAGCTTTTCAAGCTATAATACTCGTAAGCTACGGAAAAGTGAAAGGATTTTTCAAATAGCAGTAGTGGTTCCGGAGATTATCCTTCAAACATGACTGACTGAATCATACGTGACCGACGTATGATTCAGGATATGCTGTTTCTTCACAGAATACTTAATGGCAAGCTTGAGTGCGAGCATGTCCTTGGGAAGATTGGGTTCCGTGTCCCCTATAAATATCCCAGATGCCCCATCACTAATATCTTTAATCTGTATCCATGCCGAACTAACCTGGGTCGGCATCTTCCACTCGCCAGACTTTGCCTGGGTTACAACAAATTGAGCTACAAATTGCCAGATTTGGATATTTTTGGTGACGCATTTAAAGATTTTAAGAGTAAATTGCTGAAACTCACTCGTCAGTCGACTACTAATAAAATATAATTTCTTTCTGTGTATTGTGTATGTAATGTATGTAACTTGTGTTAATGCAACGTCAAATTGTAAATGTTGTTCACGCCTGTAATTGGCTTACATTATAAATCTTATAGTACTTTAAGTTAATTATGAAATTATAACTATGTTAAGCTGTTGTGTGTAAATAAATAAATAAATAAAATAAATAAATAAACATAAACACACGCAGTAAAGATATATATGTAAATATTCCGATAAACTTGTTTGTACTGAAAGTATATATTTTTTTGTTACAAATGCGTTATGGGAAAATTTGAACGGATAATGAAAAGTCAACGCTTGTTTTTGCTCAGCGTCGTGCGAAATCAGGATATCTAAAGTCCTTTTGTGCTGAAAGTTCTTGTTAAATGAGCTGTATAACAGAAGAGCTTTTGGCTTGTTCAAGTTAAAACGATACACTGTGACACCGTCGCACGTACTAATAAGTTCTGAAGGTAATCAAAAGATAATTGCATTTCATTGGATATAATCGTCACGCCTGCAGGGACTGTATACAAATATACAGTCCCTGGATAAAGTGCACAAATGAAAATGGGTGAAACTACACCATGGCTTATCGACGAAAAAAGTACAAAAAAAAATTCTAGCAAAATTATTTATATTTATTTTGATATATTATTTTTTAAACAGTCCCATTTTTTTTATGTTAAGGTCGACAGACAGGCTGACGGTCCACTTGATGGTAGGTGGCTACCGTCGCCTATAACACAAGCAACGCCACAGCTGCTGCAAATGCGCTGCCGACTACAGTAGGATTGGATAAGGGATTAGGAAGGGGGATAAGGAAATGGGCTCTGGCATCCCTTACTCACTCGTCGAAACACAACAGCACGTATATGCTGTTATTTCACGGCGGTATTCTGTAAGGAGGTGGTTACTGCCGCCAGGCGGGCTGCCCTAATGATTGCGAAACGCAGTGTGCCCTACCACTACTTACGACCCTAATTGAAAAAAGTCTATAACTTTCAAACTATTAACTGTATTGCGTCGACATAAAAAACACATTATTTATTAATGACATAGAAACAAAATTATACTCTAAAAATGTAAATAAATTAAGTATTTTTTATGAAAAAATAAATTTTGTTGCAGAAAAGTATGAATTTTTTCATTTTTTTAAGTTTAATTTGAATTGATTTCTAATATAATAATAATTTATTCTGAGAATAATTTGTTTTATTTAAAAGGAATATCGAGTTATTTAATATTTATATGACTTTTATATTCAACTATACAGAACGCCCTATTTTCCGCGAGTTAACGTAGTAAAAATAGGTAAAATACAATTACGTCAAGTCGCGTAGATACGCGAATTAATTGCCCGCGAGTTGACGTATAACCCAATATTTCAAATAATCACCCCCTTAATCACCAATTTTTATTACTCATTGTCATCTCTCGTTTTATTGTCTTTCTAATGCAAAAAAAAAATCAATGCAATTTGATGGTTGGCTACCGTCGCCAATAACACAAGAAACGCCACAGGTGTTGCAAACGCGCTGCAAATTATAGAAGGATTAAGGATAATCAAGGCAATGGGCTCTGGCATCACTTACTCGCTCACCGAAACACAACAGCACATATGCTGTTATTTCATGGTGTTCTTCTGTAAGGTGATAGTTACTGCCACCTGACGGACTGCCTAAATGACTGCTAAATGCAATGTCCTTTTAAACAGTGTCTATTTAGTCTAACCTAAAAAAATCTTATATAACTAAAAAGCCATAACAAATCGATAAGTTGAGTTTGTGTATCACGATATCCTCTTTGGCAACATTAAAAGGCGGCCATATTTACTTGTAATAAACGGTTTTCGTTGTTTAGCTTCGGGACAAAGCTGTTCGTTGAAGCGTGAAAGCTGTACTTTGAGATTCGGGAAGTGGTTGAACGGAAAATGGCTTGCGTTAGAATCCTCTTGGATGTGTTGAAATAATGACACAAAAATAGAGACACAAGTTCAAATTCTAGTTAGGCCTTCAACACTAAATCGTTTTATTTCGTTTATCAATTAGAAATAAACCACTTGTTATGAGGTGAATAAAAACATCGCGAAGAAGACACGTATTATTTACTACTCATGTATGTGAAATTTTAAATATCAAAGCCATGTTAAAATTGTGTTTTTATAAAAAAAATTATTACAAAAATATTCTCTACTTTTATGGGTGGTAATCGATAATATAATATATAAATATAGCGGGTAACTGTTTTGTTTTTAAACCGATTGGAATGACACAAACAGTATATGTCCAATTGTTCATTCAGTAAAAACCGCATTCAAATTGGTTAAGCTCTTTCTGAGATTAGCATGCAAGAAATTCTAAGAAGTACAACGCGTACAATTTTTTTTTTAAATTTTTAATCTACCGACACGGCTCGTTTACAATTTTATTATATGTATATAAAAGACATCTAAATTTAAATAAATAATTAACTTATCAATTACTTATAGTAAAAATCACATCAAATTCGTTATAGTAAAAAAATAAAAAAAAATTGCAGGGTCTTCGTGGAATTTCGTGGCCCAATTTAGTTTAATCAGTCTAACTGAAAAGCCTATAGTACCTAATCGCGGGTAAGGGGTTTCCGTCACGTGTAAATCGTAATTAAATAAAAAAAGGGAAAGCAAAACGTATCTTTTTTTTGCGTGGTGGGTATCCTGCAGAAGAGACGTCCACGCCCGACGACCACGAGAAGCACAGCCCGCAGACTGCAGTCTAGCCTCGACGTGACGAGAACAAGCGGGGAAAGCTGGCCGGACAGACGGTTAGAAGACCTTGGTCAGGTCAGCCAGCCGAGGTTACTAGGGCGCAGCCCCTCGACACCCTCAGGGTACCACCTCGCTTGACACGCTCTCCTTACCTCTCACCGGACAAACCCGATTTTATTTCGGGGCGACGATTAATAAAATATTTACTGATGTAATTGCATCTAAAAACTGGAAAATGACGTTCTCGAGGCTTGAACAGCTCGAGGCACGGTGATGGCAATCAGCGACTCGCTACGTGCTTCTTCAACGGCTGCCGGCTCGGAAAGGAAGCGGACACCGGGCGCCGCGAACGCAACGACTTTACCCTGCCTCTGCCTCACCCTCTCTCCCCCTACATGCCACGCCCTCTTGCAGATTATACTCCACAAGCAGATACATTTCAAACGACGAAGCGCCTGATTGAATCAAACAGCAAAACGACGCAGAAACAATTATGGCTATATTAAAATTTTTATGTAACAGTTAGTACTTTTTCGGTAACAAAAAGTTTCCGTTCTTCGAAATCGCTTAATCACTCTCGAAACACGTTAAAAATTTAATCATTTAGCCCCTTTCAACGGCTACATTGGGCGCAGCTATCCATTCCACCTTAATTATTCGGTCAAAATGGAGATTTAACGCTACTATCTGTGAAACTGAGTGCTCGCCTGTGAAGAGCATTTTTTATGTACTTTTAAAAGAGATTAATGAGTGAAGAATTTTTTTATGTGTATCCATAATAGTATCACAAATATGGAATGAAATTTTCATCAAAGCGTGGAATGAAAGAGATGAACCTGATCTGGCCAGGAAATGAGAAGTTTGTTTCTTTTAATTTCTTTAGCGGATTTAATTTAAGCGGGTGTTCATTTCCCTATCCTCCTCTTAATCCCTTATCCTTAATCCTACTGTAGTCAGCAGTGCACTTGAAGCAGCTTTGGCGTTGCTTGTGTCATAGGCGACGGTAGCCACCTACCATCAAGTGGACTGTCAGCCCGTCTGCCGAACTTAACATAAAAAAAACTACGACCAGTTTGAACGCCATAGACATTCTATGCACCTATGATCTATTTATCTCTCTATTAAGGCTCTATTATATTTGATCTCCACTTGCTTCCAAAGCGTCCATTAATAAGTTCGAATTATTAAGCTAAATTGAAGAAAAATGCTAATAATAAATGAATGAGTAGTCGCAGGGCACACTGCGTTTCGCAGTCACATGGGCAGCCTTGGAGGCAGTAACCACCCCCTTACAGAAGACCAACGTGAAATAATAATATTTGTGCTGTTGAAGCCCGACAACATATTATGTAAGTAAAGCAATTTAACTCCTGACATTATACTTTTGCCATGCAAGTGGCAAGTGAAATATTTAGCCTATGTTCATCATGATATTCTATTCTAACTATTGGTGAAAGATTTTTAAAAATCAGATAAGTGGCAGGGCACACTACATTTTCGCAGTCATTTGGGCAGCCCGTCTGGCGGCAGTAACCACCCCCTTACAGAAGACCACCGTGAAATAACAGCACGTGTGCTGTTGTGTTTCGGTGAGTCAGTAAGGGATGCCAGAGCCCATTTCCCTATCCACTCCTAATCCTTAATCCTACTGTAATCGGCAGCGCACTTGCAGCAGCTTTGGCGTTGCTTGTGTCATAGGCGACAGTAGCCACCTACCATCAAGTGGACCGTCAGCCTGTCTGCCGAGCTTAACATAAAAAAAATAGTAGTTTCGAAGATTACCTCCTACATACAAAAAAAACTTTTATCTCTACAATATAAGTGTATACATGTGATTCATTAACTTAAGCGAAAAAAATTCACTTATTATGTAAATTGTATAATCAATTAAATTTAAAGCATTAAGTGTCGCCACAAAAGTTCTGAGAACTTACACAATTATGCCTGAATTAAGCTGCTAAGTTTACGCGTGGCTGAACAATGACTGAAAGTCACATTTTCAAGCTGGATAATTCGTCGGTGCAAAATTTTAAAGTACCCACTTTTGTTTTAGTAAAAGCAGAAGGTCGTAAACTAAGAAGTAGCTTGGCTCGTTATCACTCCACTAAACGTAAATCTCTTAGCCACTACTATCGGTTCTCATTATTGCGTTTCAACTATATTAGACTAGCTGGTGTCCACAACTTCGTCTGCGTTGAAAAATGAGAAATATATGACTAATATAACGCCCGACATCATTATCACTGTTACGTCGGTGGAGCCGCGATCCCTCAGAAACCTAACATTTATTCAGAACTAGCTGAGCCCGCAACTTCGTACTCGTGGTATGCGGCATAGCGCGTAACTTTTTTGTTTGTATACCGATTGGAATGAAACAAACAGTTACGGGAAGCTTGCTATAATAGAACAGTGAAAACCGCATTCAAATTAATTAAGCCGTTTCAGAGATTAGCGTGCATAAACACACAGACAAAAATTCTAAAAACTATTTTTTGAACTCGGTAACAAAATACGAGTACAAATTGGTTTTATATATATACTAGCGACCCGCCCCCGGCTTCGCCCGGCGTGCAATTTTTATATACCCTAAAACATTCCCCGTTTATCCCTCTTTCCATTGGCGAAAACCGAATTAAAATCGGTGTACCCGTTCACGCGTGATGCCGTGACCAGGAGAAATGAGGATTCATTTTTATATTTATATAAGATTTAATGTACACACACAACTCGTTTACTATTTTATTATAAGTTTCTAAAGAAATTTTGTATGTTTCTTTAGTTCTATGGTGTATAAACTTCATAGAGGTATTTAATGGTGGCAGCCAACAAGTTCGAAAAAGCAATTTTTGTCACCGTCATTGTCATGAATTGTTAAAAAATATAATGTTCAATAAATAAATCTATAAACAATATAAGTTAATTTTTATAATTAGTTTAATGAATAGACTTTAAATGTCGTTTCTTTGTTTACAGGTAATTAATTTAATTCTATTCTTCTATATATATCATTTTAATATTAGATATTTTGTAAATATTAAAATATAAATCTTTATTTACAGAGCAACGCAAGTCTATTTATTTAAAACTTTTAAATAGTCTTGTATGTATAGATAAAAAGTATCCTATATCATATTGTATTCTGTGCGTATATGTCAAAGGAGGTAATAAATTCAACCAAATAAATCACTAACTTTCGCACTTATAATATTGGTAGGATGATTTAATATAGTCATATTGATGGAAATAGACAAATTCAATTCATAAA
The DNA here is from genome assembly GCA_910589475.2 of Bembecia ichneumoniformis. Lineage (NCBI taxonomy): Eukaryota > Metazoa > Arthropoda > Insecta > Lepidoptera > Sesiidae > Bembecia > Bembecia ichneumoniformis. Next base: position 12,466,332 of record OU342539.1, on the reverse strand, counting down.
GTCTAATATTTTATTATTGTAAGGTTAATTATAAGGAAAATTGCAAGTGTATAAAATTCTTATATTTGTATAAGAATAAAATTGTATGACAAAATTGTGAAGTAACAAAATTTTATTCAAAAAAAAAACAAGTAGTAGGGGACACTATGATAAATCGCAAGTTCTCAGGCGAAGTGAGAGCACAGCGGAAGCTTCGCAATTTTAAGCAAGAGACATCAAATTTTAAACATTTATCAAATACTATACATATATTTTAAATGATTAGTTATTTAGTATCTACTTATAATCTGGGCCAGTTTCTATCAAATTGAGTTTTTTTTAATTGACATCCATTAAAGACGAATTTTATTTGACGTAAATAAAAGTTATTATATATGAATCCATTTATACAGTAGTTATTTCTGACTGAACTGTGATAGAAAACGACTATCTATTACCAAATGTAAATGCCATCATTATTACAAATGGACTCATTCTTATAATTTGTCTAAATGTGAATTGAATATGACTTGTGAATATTTTTCTAATAAATGGGTTATTTTTAGGAGTCGATGAAAAATTTTTTTTTCATGTTAAGGTCTTCAGACAGGCTGACGGTCCACTTGATGGTAGGTGACTACCGTCGCCTATAACACAAGCAACGCCAAAGCTGCTGCAAGTGCGCTGCCGACTGCAGTAGGATTAAGGATAAGGGATTAGGAGTGGATAGCGAAATGGGCTCTGGCATCCCTTACTCACTCACCGAAATGTGCTTTTATTTCACGGTGGTCTTCTGTAAGGGGCTGATGACAGCCGTCAAACGAGCTGCCCAAATGACTACGAAACGCAGTGTGTCCTGGCACTTTTTAAATTAGGAACGAAAACGTGTTTTTATAAATATTAAAGTTTTTATAGTGAAAATACTTATAGGTTTAATCCTACCAAGCCTTGTTGAAAGATTTTCATAATTAAGTTTTCAAACTCGTTCCACAATTAGTACGAGACATAATTACTTCATTGGTAGAGCCGACCGGATTCCGGTCACGCGTCGTGTCGCCCGATATTACCAGATGGAATCTCTACTATTTTTTTCCTTTTACTTCATAAAGGTGGTATTCTATTGACATGGAAACGGAAATTGCTTATATTTGACTCTAAGACCTTTGTAAAATAAAGCTAGTTATAAATTAACTAGCTTTTTTCCGTGACTTCGGAAAAAGTCAGACCCGAGGCTATTTCTTAAGATGACGCCCTCCCTTGACGTTGTAGTCTTACAAACAATTAAGTACAGTTGGTTCAATGAAAACTACGATGATATAGAAAGAAAAACTAGCCTTTCTTATCTTATATAAAAAATAACTTAAATTGATTAAATACAAAGTAAATTTATTTTTTAAAATATTTTTTAATAAATGTTAGGGACCTTCTCTGACGGGCTCTAGAGCTGGGGGGCTTCGCATTTTGCCAATTTTGCCACCCTATTGTTACGCCACTGATACGTACCTTGTCCTTTTTTACCCCTGACAACTTCTATGGAAAATTTCATAGTGATAGGTGCAGAAGTTAAGATTTAGAGGATGACATTTTGAGATTAATTATTAACAAATGTTAATTGATCAGTTTATTGTGATTATTTAAGTCTCATTTAACAACTGTATTTTTTTTAAATGTTTAAAAAAATAATGTTATGTTAAGATCGGCAGACAGGCTGACGGTCCACTTGATGGTAGGTGGCTACCGTCGCCTATAACACAAGCAATGTCAAAGCTGCGGCAAGTGCGCTGCCGACTACAGTAAGATTGAGGATAAGGGATTAGGAGGATAAGGGATAGGAAATGGGCTCTGGCATCCCTTACTCACTCACCGAAACACAACAAGCACATGTGCTAGTTATTTCACGGTGGTCTTCTCTAAGGGGGTGGTTACTGCCGCCAGACGGGCCGCCCAAATGACCGCGAAACGCAGTGGGCCCTGCCACTACTTACAGTATTAAAAAATAAATAATTTTTCATAGAAAATAAACATTAAAATGGAAGAACAAAAACATTTCGATGCTAGAAAGGAAAAGGGCATAAGCGACATTTATTAACCTTTTCAATAGAGCAATTTAAAAGATAAAATTTCAAATACAAATTATGATTCAAATATTTTTGAAGTTTTTATATCTTTATCTAATTTGTAGTTAAGTGCCGGTATTAAAACCCTATTTGTCTAGATTAATTTCGCTTAGGCAAAATGGCCCGAAATGTTAAATCAGATAAAAAGACTTAAACGGCCGTGTTTATTTAAACTCGATGAAGATAAAAGGTTTTAACCTAAAATCCTTGATATTTTTGGAATAGCAAAGATTGTTTATCTAATGATTTAAACATAATTGTAACCAATAATAATATTTTATTTAACGAATTATAATTGAGACAATTGAAACGCTGGGACTAAAAATTCCCAGTAGTTGAACTCGTAATGGAACTAATGGAAATAGACCCCATTATGGTATATTCCCTTTTTTTTTTTTTTTTTTTACGAGGGGAGAAATCTTCAAAAGATACCTTATGAACCCATGCCGCATGCAATGCAAGTGTCCATAGAGGTTATGTGGGACTTTTACTGCACTAAAACTACCCTAAAGATGGGTGTGGTTCAGTCCATAGGGGACTTTGGAACCGTCACCGGGCATCGGTATATTCCCATTTAGCAAATGTTTTAAGTGGTGTAATAATAAGTGGCAAGTAACTTTGTACTATTCAAATCAGCGTCGCTTAAGAGGAAAGAATAGTACGTATTCGTCCATACAAAAAGAGAAAATGTTTTTCCACTTCTAAATATTTTCCAATCTCCATGATTTTTTAATATGTTGTTGACACAATGAAAGGCTAGGTTTATAGGTTTTCCTTTTTTCAAAATTTGCAATAAATTCAAACTTATAGGCACCTCAAATAACTTAATTTTTGTGATTAAAACTTTGTCGAATTAAGCCGTTTATTTTATAAAAACAGTGTAATTTTTTTAAAAAAACGAAACCTATAAACCTAGAATATATCGTGCTGAAACGATCGATATCAAAATCAAAGTGATTTGTTAAGATTTAGTCAGTGGAAACCGTTTTCTCCCGAAATTGAAATTTCATCAAAAAAAGTACCTATTATCAGTCGCGAGTTGCAACGCTCTCTATCGCACGATTGGGGGTCGGGGGGGGGAAGCAAAGCATCACGTATTATAGGGATGTCAATGGAAAAGTCGATAGTAGAGATGGGATCCCCACCCGCGTTATCGATATCTATCTGTTTCAAAAATGTTGGGAGTAAGTTCGGCGGATTGATAAGTCTGGTAAAATTAAACAAGGAGTAAAATTAACTAAATTAGTATTATTTATCTTTCAACGTATAGTCCAAGCGCCAGAGGGTTTTTTTTGAAATGTACGGGACCGGCTTTTTTTTTTTTTTTCGAATATGTTCAGGGGTGTCCCCTGATTGCAAATCCAGCCGCCCTCTTGAAAAACACATTTTATTGAATATCTCACGAATCGCGCATCGTACGACAAAAATAGTGGAGATAATTTTTGTAGATAATAATATTTGCCATCTTTTTTATTTAAAACTTTTTTCTATAAAATGCATAGTTTTTTATTTGTAGTGCTTCAAACTTTTTACAATATGGTTTTTGCTAAATATATAGTTAACGGTTCATGATAAATGAAAAATGGTAATAACTGAATTTGTAGAGCATAAAATTTCCTATAAATTTCATTCGAAACTTTTTCCTGTAGAATTTATAGTTCATTTTTTTACGAATTTTCCCGAACATTTTTTTACGAACCTACTTTTTTTGCTCCGGCGCTTGGATTAGTAGTCTCCGCGTAGATCAATACACTTCACCCAGCGTTTTCGATTCTTTCCATAAAACACGACTTAGGCAACCCTTCAAAATAGGCATTGGTTTCGTGCATGACCTCTTCGTTGGAGCCAAATCTTTTCCCACCAAGCCATTTTATTAAATTAGGAAACAGAAAATAATCACTTTATTGGCCGATAAAACTGCTTTGGCCTTCTTCGGAGCTGGTTCGCCGGTAGCAATCCACTGTTTCGATTGTTTTTTGGTTTCTGGGGCATGGTGGTGGATCCATGTTTCGTCTACTGTTATAAAACGACGCAATTCAGTTTTATCTCGTTGAAACAACGTCAAACCCGCCTCCGAAGTGGTCACACGCATACGTTTTTGATCAACAGTCAGTAAACGCGGCACCCATCGAGCGGAGAGCTTCTTCATATCTAAATGTTAGTGTAAGATATTGCGCACACGTTCGTCTGAGACGCCTACTATCTCGATTATCTCCCTCACTTTTACTCTTTGGTCATTCAACACTATGTCGTGGATTTCAGCGATCATCTCTGGAGTAGTGACCTCAACTGGGCGTCCTGAACGCACAGCATCACTTGTGGTTGTACGATCACAGCGAAAATCAGTAAACCACTTATGAATCATTTTAATCGACAGAGCAGAATCCCCATAATATTTATCAAATTTTTTTTTTGTTTCCGTAATAATTTTTTTGCGCAATAAATAATGTTTAATCAAGACCCGAAATTCACTTTTCTCCAACTTTGCAAAAATTTGTTCCATTATTTTTCTTTAATGGTTGTCACAAAAAAACTGACCGGTTCGATCGTATTAGGTGAAAATTTGAAATTGAAGTCGTTGGTGTAGTATTATTCGAAATATTGTATTGTTGATCTTCACTGTCTTGGAGTATCGAATTTGTTAAAGTTTGTCTTTTCGAAGACTGATGATTTACAAACTATAAATATAAACCGTGCGTGTCGTAATGCCAAAACATAACTAGTGGGTGCCGGACTACGTTCCATGTAGGTTCCACAGTTACCCTTCCCTTAGAAACTGATCCCGGTGCACAGGGACAAGAAATAAAATAAAATATTTTCTAAAATGATTTTCTTTTTATCTAATTTCCCACACGAAAAAAATACTTAATGAAAACATTATAAATGCCGGTATTGGCGATAAGCCGGCGTATAGTAGGTGTTCTAGTATTCGCGTATTCGTCTTGTTCGTGAAAATAGCCGAATATAGACTAGTAATGCACGAATAGCGATGTGGGAGCTCTAAAAAAAAAAAAAAACAGTAACGTGTGTAACGTGTCTAATTTACCTACCTACTCATTTTAACTGTCCATGAATAAGAATTGAAAAATATATATATTTAGGCTATACTCGTATAACTGTGAGTTAGATTGACTGTGAGAAGGTGTGTACAAACTACAAACCAATTCTTTGCCTTTCTGGCGAAGTGACATTTTTTCCGGCGGACACATAAGCGTATTCGTTTCTTTTTGCCCCTTCTATAATATGCTTCCATTATCGTGTGACTATTATATCTACAGGAATTAAAAAATAATTTTATTTACATTTACCTACCAAGGTACCTAAAAATTGTTTAGTTACCTAGCTGAAACGTGGTTGAAACCTGAGCCGACCTAAAACCGACTTTTTGACTTTGATTTTGACAAAACCGAATATCTAGCATTTCACGAAAACATTATAGTTATAATTATTATAGTAGCACATGCAGCAGTTTCGTACACAATAACAAAGTCAAAAATCTTTTGTTTCGTAAATATCATATAGATGCATACTTAAAATACAAAATGTATTTTTATTTTAAGCAAAAAGCCGATTTATCAAAAATCAAATTAGCTTACACTCGTTTTTTTATGTTAAGATCGGCAGACAGGCTGACGGACCACTTGATGGTAGGTGGCTACCGTCGCCTATAACACAAGCAACACCAAAGCTGCTACAAGTGCGCTGCCGACTACAGTAGGATTAAGGATAAGGGTAAGGATTAAGGATAGGGTAAGGATTAGGATTAAGGATAAGGAGGGGATAGGGAAATTGGCTAATTACATAAATAAATAAATAATAAATAATAATAAATAATCGTTACTAATTACATAAATAAATAAAATACTTACTTACTTGAAATTATCACTATAATCTTCAATTTCTTTATATCGGAGTTTCGGGCACGCCACAACAAATAACTAAATAAATAAAAGAGTTCGCCTTCCGCCGTAATTGCTCGTCAACTAACAGCGTCCGTCGATGTGTGCGTGAGGCTATTTGTATGTGTTGTGCGCGATTCCCGGGGACATGAGCGCACGAGCGATAGCATGTGTTTTCCTAAATACCTATTTCGTTAGAATCGCAAAGCTATTCTTTCCTCTTAAAGCCAGTTAAAGCTTAGCATGGTCTGTTCATAAAACAGGGAACTTATTAATTAAAAAACAAATACAATTAGTTATTTTTATTGGAGAAACACATAATTATATTATATTCAGTATATATTACAATTTAAGTAAGCGTGGCTGAAAAGGCCTTTTGCCTTTTCAGCATCGATTTGTATATTGTAAATATTATGTGCTTGTTTATATATATTTTAAGTAGTAGGTCTAATTGGTCAACCATCCCTTACAAAAGAGACCATAAAATTTCCAGGCTGCTTCTTGGTCTTTTGAAAATTAGAGGGGTGGCCTATGTCTAGCAGTGGACGTCCTACGGCTGATATGAAAATGATGATGAAACACATTTTTAGGGTTCCGTACGTCAGAATAAAAAAAACGTCAACCTTAAATATGCGCAGTAACCGATTTTGGGACTGTTTGTGAGGGTATTGCGACGCAGGCGGGGAGCCACGGAATGAGCGAGACACAATGATAACATTTGTACAAGAGAGGAAGCAGTTGCGCCATATTGCTTATTCGGATTTCGCAATAGAGTATTTGACAGATTGTTCATTATACCGTAATACACTTGCAATTTGATTCATTCTTTGAGAATTGCTTTATCTATATATCTAATATATAAAAATGAATCCCCCATTTCCCTTGGTCACGGCATCACGCGTGAGCTGGTAGACCGATTTTAATTCGGTTTTCACTAATGGAAAGAGGGATAAACGGGGAATGTTCATATATATATAAAAATTGCACGCCGGGCGAAGCCGAGGGCGGGTCGCTAGTTTTCTATGAAAATTACAATCAAAGTTTAAATGATAAATAAGACCGCCAAAACGCTAAAGACGCCATATACATACGTCACTTGCTTGCAAACAAACATTTAGCTGTCAAATCGTAGTACGCTTATGTACTGCACTAAGCATCATACACAAAGCAAATGACGCAACCCTATAAACTGTGTCTATATGCCACCAATCGCGTGTGTCAACATGAAAATTTAATTGTTTTAATAATGATTTCTTATGAAAATCTTACATATTTTTAAATACTGTGTTAGTTAATTTGGTTTAAACGAAATATTTACAGTTAGTCTAGTAACAATTTGTTACATAGTAATTGTTGCAACCTTAATTCTTTAATTAACTATATCCATGAGTATATTTTAATAGAGAACACAATCGCAATTTAATTTTTCATAGAGATAACAATTGTTGCAACTACAGTTCTTTACTCTTAATTTTATATATGTAGTCTGTGCAACAGCACAACACAGAATAAATCTTAAACAGTAATAGTAATAGTAACAATTGTTTCATTATAATCAAATACCGTATTGTACATGCGCAAACGAAAGACGCCTGCTCAAGGTTACAATTTACTTGACTAATAAATTGAAATTTGAAGTATAATAGACACATACATTCAGAGTTGGTTATGCAGGTGTGATAGTTTAGTCAGAGGCACTATTTAGTACCGACATCAAATTGCACACGTATTTGCAATTCGCAAATCCACTTGCATTCAATTTGAACTCAATTGCGTTTAACTGCGGAATATTTAGTATGAAGCGACAGCTATAATTTTATGTGAGCAATATTTTATCATCGATTAGGTAAATTGAATTTTATGCTTGGTATATTTTCATTCATATTGGCCTTTGTTACAGTATAAAACAGTGTGTTTGTTGGAAAGATTATTATAAACTAGGCCAAGGATTTTGATGTGATTTTCACTATAATTTAAAAATAATATCTTCCGGTGGGCTCCTGAAGATGCTCACGAGAGTAAGGAATACCAGAGCCCATTCACCTGTATCGTCAGCCGACCTTATGAGAATGTAATAACTATCTTCTATATCTATAGTACATCTATACGATTTTATATATATAAACGAGCCGTGTCATAAATTTTTTCAAAAAAGTAATAGCTAGTAATATTATAGAATAAATAAATGTATTCCGGCATCCATAATTTCACCTAGTGATACAGACTCGCATATACGAGCACTTTTTTCACGTTGGTTTCTTCAAAGCGATTACTCATTACCGACAGACGAGCTGAAAGCCAATTAAATGGCGTCTTGTGGCAAATGGCAACAAAGCAACAGCACATGTGCTAGTGCTATCATATTTCTTTAAATGAGTAGAACTATTGAATACTTTCATCTACATCCACCTAAAATAGACTTTCCATATCTCGTCTCTAAAATCAATTTGTTATTCTCCAGGCTTGAAGACAATAACGTAATGATGTAAGCTTTGTTTGTGATCAGTTGACTGATGGAGGTGAGATGTTGATACGAGAAGCTTTATATGAACATCTTTATTAGATGTTCATACAAGATTCATATTATTTTTATTTTGCTTTACTTCTATCTGTCTGTTTGTTTGTTAAGCTAACCTCCGAAAAGCCCACCGAGACCCTTTGTAGAATGTTTAAGGTGCTTGCTTGTCTCAGTGGTCTTTGGTTCGATTCCTGGCAGGGCCAACATATGATTTTTTTTTTCATAATTGACTCAGGTTTGGTTTTGGCAAGTAGTGGCAGGGCACTACTTAACAAATCATTTTGGTAGCCCGTCTAGCAGCAGTAACCACCCCATAACAGTAAAAGACCAGCGTGAAATAACAGCATGTGTATTGATGTGTTTTGGTGAGTGAGTATAGGATGCCAGAGCTAATTTTCAACAGTGTGTATAGGATGCAACAGCTTATCTTTAATCCTAGTATGTCTTACAGCGCTTTATCCTTATCTTACAGCGCCTTGCAGCATCTGTAGCATTGCTTGTGTCATAGGTGACGGTAGCTACCTACCATCCAACCATCAAGTGGACCGTCAACCTGTCTGACGATGTTAATATAAAACATTTAATGTGGCTTACTTCACATACTTAATCATTTTACTGCACAATTTCAAAAATGTTTGCAACAATATTTTACTTCAGTACCTATTTTTACTATGTAGATAAATATGCAAGCAATCTACTAAATTATGTCGGTATTCCTAATAACACGCTATCGGTGTTAATCGGTAGATCGAGATGCCTTTGTGGGTAGTTTTGGTATTAATACCCGTCCTCCGGGAATCTAGATCGTATAACGAGATGATCCTCAACGACGTACAGGATGGTTAAATCTTATTCGTAAACAAAACATCTTTTTTAATGATCTATTCCGTTATTTTTTATTTTTCCATATGAACACTCAGTAATATCCAATTGTAACTCGATTATAATTTATATGTATTTATTATACCTGAGCCCGCAACTTGGTACACGTGGTATAGCGCATAACTTTTTTATTTGTAACAACAAACACTAAATGTCACAGGCAGCTTGCTACAATACATCAGTGAAAAGCGCATTAAATAAACTAACCATGAAATAACTGTATTTGTGTTGTTTTATTTCGGCGGTTGAATAAAGGATGCCAAAGCCCATTCTCATATACCGATCCTCTCTCTTTTATTTTATTCTCTCATTATAGGCAGAATACTTGCATATCTCATGTTGTTGTTTGTATTATATATTAGCCACAGTAATCACCTATTTCAAGTGACTGTCACCGCATCTGCTGGTATTTGATATAAAAAAGCCGATACGTATAAAGTAAACTTATGAGGCTTTAGAAAAAATAAAGCCTAAAATGGCTTTATTTTGCCATTTTTGTGGTTGAAAGAAAATAATAATCAGCCTGTATATGTACCTTTAGTGTTATCTAACCAAAGCCACTGTAGTGTAACAAAATCCACGTAATGTACATCTAACATAATTATGTATAATATGGAAATTGGATTATTTTTTAAAATATTGACTTATTATAAGCTCTTTTGTATTAATAACTTCAGGCGATTACAATGAGATTTATCCCGATTCGACAGTAACTTGAAAGCAAATATAACTATGAAAATACTATGAAATGATTGATTTTGATCGTGTGATTGTGTCATTTTTTTAGTTAAGAATCTTCTTTGAAGCTATGTCGTTGTAGGATTGCGTAAATCGCGTTTTCACTATAGTACTTGGGGTTTCATGAAAAATAGTATTATCGCGTAAAGGCAGTTCGCTTCACGTGATTTGACTGCTTCTTACAACACTAGTTTAGTGTTTTCGCGAAAACACGAATGTATTTCCGCATATCCCTCAAATAGCAGAACTAGTAAAATGATTACCTGATTTTTGGCGAAATCCGTCGTATTTTTGCGAAAACAAGACGACATAATATATAGTCATTTATACATTTAAAAAAAATGTAAGTTTTGTAAGAGTGCTGAAAAAAGAACTAACTTGTGTATATTCCAGAATTCTAGCGAGAGCAGCTGTCAATATTTTAGTTAGACGTCCTACACTGAGCTTGCCGACCATGGTCTCCACTAAAGAATCTTCAGACTCCAACGGCCGTAGACTTTCCGTATTGTGTCCTGTCCCTTCCCATTTCAACTTATATTCCGCCGGGTTATGTCGGTGAGTTTCGTTGGTCTTAGACCTCTTCATTCCTAAATTGATCTAGCAGAGTTACTCCGAGCGAAACCCTCTTCATAGCTCATTGAGCTTAATAAAGAGGCGCATACTTAGAGATACTTAGAGATATTAGCGCCATATATCATCACTGTGACACACTTAGGTCGATAACGATAACGTTTGTTTTTAAGGACTGAGGATTTTGGACAAGATGACTTAGAACTTCGCAAGCGCTGCCTACATAATCTTACTTATTTTAAATTTTACAACTGTAAAAACAGTTATTAGTTGTTAATTTACTAAACTTTATTTAAGTAAATTAACAAATTGTATTTTGAATATCTAAATTCTATTTGGCGCCGGTGATATATAACAAGATTCCGGACAAAATTAAGGAGCTTAATATGAATGAAAATATTTAAGAAGAAAATAAAACAATTGCTGATTAATAAATGTTACTACAATTTGAAAGATTATATGTCTGATAACTTAGTTGATAGTGCCTAGTCATTAATTTAGTATTAATAGATATATGTATAGTCTTCTCAAAATATTTGTACACCCCAAAGGGTTAGAATGTAGCGAGCCTTATTCATTGTAAAACCATTGCAATTACCTATATTCAGCAAATAAATTATTATTATTATTAAAATTAATTAAGAAGTTTTGAATTTCGAGCGTTTTGCCTATAGGATACTCTGCCTTTATACTTAATGTCCCTTGATGTTAAGTGACATTCTATAGATGCTTAACAGAGCGTTATAACGGCTTGATTACCACATACCTACTCGATATTGCCTTGTAACCGTACCGTATCGCTTGATTGCCAATATTCGATGATACGCCGAGTGCTAATGTCAGTTTAATGCATTAGTGTCAACGAGAGACGATGGCTTGTAATATTGTTAATAATATACACGCCACACAAACACATCTGTCTTCTGTGTATCCATTGAATCAAACTTTGTTAAGGTTGTTTAAGATCTGAAAAATGTTTAAAAGGATACCTGCGAGTCCTTCAAGACTAGCAATAGTTTCTACAGAACAAACATAACTTGTAATTGTAAATTTTAATTTAATTGATTTATTCTATTACAATTATTTACATATCATTTAACATAAAAACTAAAATTATCTAATCTAAAAACAAATTAATATTAAATTGATTAAAAACTAATAATATAAAAATTATTCTTTTCATTATTGGAATTCGATTTTTACATAAGGCCCCCGTAATGGAAATTTTATGAGGAGTAAAATTAATACAATCGTTAACTAAAAAGCGTTACGTTATCTATCACTTTGAAGTTTGACATTTATTGCGCGACAGCTGACGCATGTATTTATGTTCCCTATACTCCGGCCATTATAAGAGTGCTGTTCTGACAGGTGTCAATTCCATACATTTTCTGTATCGTTTATTCGGAAATGAACTTTATGCAATGGACATAAAGAAATGTCAAAAACGCATTCATAGAATGACCGTACTATAATTCTGTTCTCTGGACTTATAAAAGCAAACTTCGAAATCTTGTATGAAAAGTGTAATCTGTGTATACGGTAGTTCCTCTATATATCCCAATCTCATTTTTTTATTTCATTGTCTTATGATAGCACTTACATTGCTCCTGGCGTTGTTCGTATATATACACTACTGTAGCTATCTGCCGTCAAGTCTATCTGCTACTATATGCTATATAAAAATGAATCCCTATTTCCCTTGGTCATGGCATCACGCGTGAACGGGTAGACCGATTTTAATTCGATTTTGACTAATGGAAAGAAGGATAAACGGGGAATGTTCATATATATAAAATTGCATCCCGGGCGAAATCGGGGGCGGTTCGCTAGTTTAATATAAATAACATTTTGTTGAATATACGAAATATATATACACATCAAAAAAGTCTAAGCAACACATACAATTTTCAATTTTACAATGTGTTTTCGCATTAAATCCTTAGTGTTTTCTTATTTATATTAATTTTTAATGCTTTTTTGATATTAAACCTCAATTGCTTTTTTTTTATTTTTATTTTTTAATAATCTTAATTAACAATAATTACGAGTAAGTACTGTTAGTACGTAGTACAAAGTAAGGTGCCTAATCAACTAAACTTAAACTAAAATTGCATAAATTAATACAAAGTGTGGCCTCCTCTGTTATTGAGAACTTGCTGGCACCGATTATTCATAGAATCGATGAGACTGTTAATGTTATCCTGCGGCAATTGTTCCCAATGAAATTTTAGTAAGTCCATCAGTTGTTGGGTTGTCGACACTCCATCCAAGTCCTTTAAAACAGGTCTCTGGAGCATATCCCATGCATGCTCGATGGGGTTGAGGTCTGGCGATTGTGCAGGCCAAGGCAATACCAAAATGTTTTCCCTTGCCAAGTACTCCCGTGTGTGCAAAGCTGTATGCGAACGCGCATTGTCATGCATCAACGTGAAATCGGAGCCAAGCGTTTGTACGAATGGGCGAACATAAGGCCTCAGGACATCCTCAACGTAATTTACAGCGTTCATGTTACCATTTACAAAAACGAGCTCAGTTCGTCTGTTCTTCATAATACCCGCCCACACCATAACTGTTGAGCCGTTGTATGGATGCACTTCCTGAACGCACCTCAGTCTTTCAGTATTTCCAGAACGACGGTACACTCTTACCCTTCTAGTATCAGGCTTGAACCCAAATCGAGACTCATCGCAAAATAAAATTTTATCCCATTGTACATCCCATTCCATCAAAAAAGTTTACATAGATATTACCTACTTGGTAAGAAATGATATAATAACTGATTAATAATTTGAAATAGTATGTGTTGCTTAGACTTTTTTGATGTGTTTAATTATTTCTATAGCAACACTCAGTACTGAAATAGTGAAGTTCTTTAGGTAGATTTTAATTCCTTAATATTATTTTGTTATCTTCCTTAATATCTCTTTAAATTATATACACAAACCTTCCTTGTTTATTGCTCTTTCCGTGAATGAAAACTGTATCAAAATCTGTTGTGTCATTTAGAAGAAGTATGCGAAGAAACAGACAAAGGCTACATGACAGATGTAACTATGTATGCTGAATAAACCTGTAAGCATAATACAAGCGCAGATATTACTGTCAGTGTCTGTCAATTGTTTAAGTTAATTGTAAAATGAATTTAAATAAAATTTATAACATATTTAATTCTCCTCGGTGCCTAATCTATGAGTCCATAAGACCCCAGAAAATTTAAAGTTTTAAAATTTTAAGATCAAACATAATCCCCAATATAGTATGACGTATTATACGTACTTATAATGGCTCCAGAACTGACTGATACCTGTCTTAGCAAATTAGTATTGTTATGCAACCAGCTAATTCAAATTGGCAACCAAGCTGGGAATCTTGCCAACTTAAATTTACTAGAAAATTTGTTAATATGTACATATATAACGTCAATGCTATAATTATTGCTTCTTACGTGTATAGGTATTGCTATTTTAATATCTAAAATGGACATTGGGACGCATTTTAAATTCTCATACTTAGTTTTTCAAAAAGAAGATCTAACTATTATACCATAACTAGTTTCTGAATAGGTTCATATTCGTCACTATAAAAAATATATATAAGGCATTACCGAACTGATATCTATTGATTTTTTTAACAGTGCATTAAGAAAACTTAATGAAAACCAACATGTTCATAAGGAAATGAATAAATTTAATAGTAATTTAAATACTAAACTTAAACTTATAAACATGCTTTTTGTTATTCCTAATTCTAATTTCCATGAAATAAGTAATTCATTTAAAAATATTCAATAGGTTACCAAACAATTCACAATTACTATGAGTGAGCTTAATTTATCGAAATTCAAATAAATTATCGATTCAAATAAGGTCTACGAGTAGCAAAATAACTTGATGATCGAATGCAAATTATTGATAATCAATGTACCTAACTTTGTTGTTTAATTAATTTGTAAATTATCAGTAATCATAACAATGTTTAATGATTATTGTAATTAATAATAGATTTTAAATAAGTCTCTCGACCTATTTGAAGAGAGCAACTACGGAGGGTTCCTGACGATTTGTTACTCGCAGAAACAACTTTCTAAATCGGGTACTTATATAGTATAAGTAAGTAAATAAATGTCGAATATAGTGAACATACATATGTATTTAATTATGAAACAGGCTTGTCAGTTAATTGTAAATAATGTTTAGTTTGGTTCTATAGGAAAAGTAGGTTCAACAAAAACATTCATTGCTCTCGTAAGAAACGAGTTTAGTTGGGGTAAGTCGTAAAGAATAAACCGAGCATTTTATTGAGGTCCTTTTTTGGGTACCGTCGACCGTTGGGGTTCACTGTACATTTGCTCTTAATAGCCAATACGGTGATTGCTTTTTGATGATGACGTCTTAGAAAGATAGCTCTTTTCGAGCATTCGCTAAGGGTAGCATTTTAAATTTAGATTTATTTAGGTCACACTTAAATGATTGTTTGTCAGCTTTAAATTAAAACCAAAAGTTAAATCAAATCAAATCGTTTATTTCTCAAAAATAGGATACTAGGGTCTCGGAAAAAATAGCCAAGATGATGACGCTCCTGAGAAGAAACCCCGAAACAAACTCAGAACACCATACTTTTTGTCATCTTTAAAATAATATATTTATAACCATTAAATTTGTTATATCTTATAATAATTGATTTAAGTTTATAATTTCTTGTATATATAATTTAATCTATAATTAAGGAACTACCACATCGCATTTGGTTACTCCTGTAATGATGTGTGTATATATGTTGAAATAATAATAATTATTATTATTACTATACACAAATTACAGTATATACAATACTAAACTTAGTATGAGCTTAAAAGCGTTTAAATCCAGGCTTCATTATAGCTTAAAAAATAACCTACAGAGTTTGGTTTTGATTACAATTTTAAATTTATTTATAAGTAAGGCTCTTATTGTAGCAGGAAGCTTATTATATAACCATATACACTGACCCATAAAATAATTACTTATCTTGTGAAGTGGCGTTATGTTTGTCAATATCATTTTTAAAGCTAGTATTGATACTGGGATTATTACATTTTTTATTAAATTGACTAATATTTTTATGCGTATAAATTAAATTTTCATAAATATACCGACAAGTAATAAATAAACTCTTAATTTCCTTGAACTTAAATATAAGTAGGAACCTATTTTTTTTAATATTACAGGCTGACGGTCCACTTGATGGTAAGTGGCTACCGTCGCATGTAACACAAACAACGCCACAGCTGTTGCAAGTGCGCTGCCGCCTACAGTAGGATTAAGGACAAGGGATTAGGAGGGAATGGGGAAATGGGCTCTGGCATCCCTTACTCGCTCACCGAAACACAGCACATGTACTGTTATTTCACGGTCTTCTGTAAGGTGGTGGTTACTGCCGCCAGACGGGCTACCCAATTCACTGCGAAACGCAATGTGCCCTGCCACTACTAAAAGGTGGCAGGGTTAGTAGGTATTAAGTCACTATTTTTATTAAATTTGTTCATATTAAGTTTTCATAAATATCCTGTGAAAAAAGTCATTAAATACGCAATTCGTGATGCCTTATATATTATTGTAGTGATGAATATGAACTTATACAGGAACTAATTATAATATGGTATAATTCTGGTATCCAGCAGTTGAAAATGACTGTTTTAGCACTTGTCAAGTGTCTGCTCGAGCTGTTGGCTATGACTGCTCGAGCGGTCCGTGTATGATATGATGTTTATGACTAAACGGTCGAACTGCTCATGTATGACCGCCAGCTTCAGCTAATTTTTTTTTTATGTTAAGATTGGCAAACAGGCTGACGGTTCACTTCATGGTAGGTGGCTACCGTCGCCTATAACAAAAGCAACGCCAAAGCTGCTACAAGTGCGCCGCCGACTACAGCAGGATTAAGGATAAGGGATTAGGAGGGGGATAGGGAAAATGGGCTCTGGCATCCCTTACTCACTCACCGAAACACAAGCACACGTGCAGTTATTTCACGGTGGTCTTCTGTAAGGGGGTGGTTACTGCCGCCAGACGGGCTGCCCGAATGACTGCAAATTGCAGTGTGCCCTGCCACTACTTTCCAGATCCAGACCAGAGCCAAATTTTGAAAGTTCGTAACCACTCATCCAACCTAACCTATATATTAGATCATTTAAGTATAATATTTATGCAATCTTTCTTAAACATGCTAGATTCATCATCTGTCTTATCTTGTTTAATATAAGTCTTCGGCGTTGCGGAAGACTGCACTAAATGCATAATGTGCAGGAAGCCAGATGCTTCGGCCCGTTGCATAAATCAAGCACTTTATCCCACTGTCTACCAAAGACTTTAAATTATGTTTTGAGTGCGTTCTGAAAGTTTACGTCGTAAATAAATTTGAATTCATCTTTAATATTTCAGTAAAGGATATGTTTACGGTACATTAGCAATTCGTGTTGTACGTGGTTTCAGTTAAAAATAAATGAATAATATATTATTTATGAAAAACTAAAAAGGAAAAGTAAGAAAAACTCGAAGGTATTGGTCCTTGAAGATATTGATTTATTCTGTTACTAGCTGTTTTGCGATTTCGTACCCGCTGTCGTTGGTTTCTTGAAAATCACCCAACAACCTAAAATTTTTCCGGAATAAAAGTATTATATATGTTAATCCAGGTAATAAATTGTCTGTGTGCCAAATTTCATCCAAATCCGTTTAGCCGTTTTTGAGTAATTGAGTAATAAACATCCAAACATACTAATTTTCGCATTTATATTAATTTAGAATAAAATTGAATGTTTTATTTAAGCACTTTTATTGTACGCCGATATTATTAACACAACAGTAGGTTACAACAGTAGGCCTTGGGGTACCGGCTTAGAATAGTATCCCCCCATCTCAACCCGTGGGTGTCGTAAAAATCGGCCAAGGGAAAAATCATCAAATGGTGGGCAGCAGCGCCCTTTTCGAACAGTTATATTTAACTTTGCTCGCTAACCCGTGTGCCAAGCGTAGTGAGTAGAGGCAAAATCGACCCCTATGATCAACATTAACGCGACCAGGCTCCCAGTCCTCGGCGGCCTCGCTATGGCTTCGGTAGTGACCAAGGTAACGGCAAGGCAGGGGGTGCTAAGAATCAACGGAAGAGATCAGGCTACCACTTCCGAAGACATCTGGCCCTGGTAACACATTACATTGCCACCCTGAGGACAGACGAGAAGATAAGGGCAGGCCTTTGTCCAGCAGTGCTGAAATGATTATGTATCTACACTGTTTGTCTGTTCATAAAGTTTTTCAGCTAAATTATTCAAGTTTTTTTGATTGAATTTGGATATAAAATAGCTTATTAACCACAATTAGTTACACTATTACTATTTATAGCATTTTTTTTTAGTAAACTTCAATTTATAACCAAAATTTAAATATATTTTTTGAGTAACAATATTACTCAACCAATAATGATAGAAGAAGAGACCGTTAGTTACAAAGATTTAAAGCGCAAAAGATAAATTGCGGGCAATATCACAAAAACGTTCGAATTTCTCCGTAAATCCAGGCCTCGCGGTGCATTTGGCAAAAGTAGTAACAATTAATCTAGCCAAAACTGCTGTGTGGCCTGTGTTAGGTTGTCCTTTTGGAGCGGAGCCAGTTTTAGCACACAATCATTGATATTAACAGTAGTCAAACTTCAATAATACTTATCAAACTTTTTACCATCGGAAATTTGTTTTTACATAAACGTTGGCAATCACATTTTTTCAGAAGGGGGAATCTTGGATATCTATGCATCTACCCAGGTGTCTTGTCTACCCTATCAGACAGCCTGAAAGTCCACTTGATACTGTCGCCTATAACTATAACACAGCCACCACCACAGTTCTGCAAGTACCCTGCTGTCTAGATTTATTTATTTTGTGACCACAGGTGGTGTTGCCATTTGCAGTTTGAGAGAGGACTGTATAGCGGTTTAAATTATCACTGCGGATTTGGGATAATAAATAATTGTCCTTTCGACTTGAGCCGAGAGATTGTCATACGAGCATTAGGTAAGCGGGTAAAGCACAATACCTCGTACCCAGTTGATATGCTGTGGCTTCGGCGCGGTGACAACGTGAATCCTTATCACTGGTCCTTGTCCCAGTTACTCGATTGTCTTTTCAAGAACAATACACAAATACACACATATATACAAAGCGGGCTGTCTCTTAAAGTCAAAAAATTTTCAGTTTCCACCAATTCCACTATAATAATATTTTAACAGAGCGATTGTGATCACGCGGCGCCGTCTTTTGCTAACTTTTTTACACAGTCGCCAACATACAAGATATCTGCTCTGCTTCCTCCAGCTTTCTCTTTCGCGCGTACGTGCGCTGAGGTTATGCGGAAAAAGGACAGGTGGCGGAAAAGGCTCGTATGACAACATGGCGATTTTTTTAATTTAAATAAAATTAGAAGCCTTATCGGCGTTAACAACAGGTAATAATAACATTTGATGAAATTTAAATTTTATTGGCATCATGTAACGTCTGCCTTGATGGAGTACAAAACTATATGAATTTTATCAATATCATGTAACACATTTGAAACAAATACATTACAATTAGGTCTCATAAATTACTAATAACAATACAATGTCAGTGCATTATTAAAATTAAAACTAAAATTTATCAGGACGTTATTTTAGGAGCTTGTCATTTAAAAAATCATCAAAAACATAATAAGCTTTTCCTATCAAACATTTCTTAAGTTCTTAAGTTTAAGTCCTTAAGTTCCTCTCCTACATTAAATTTGTATTTGATATGGTCGTTATTGTGAAAATTACCTTGTTATACATTTATTTTGGGGGCCAAATGGAAAACACTTTTGTGAAAATATTTGGTTTTAGATTCAGTTAGAGAGTATGTCCTCGTCGCTGTGACATTGTACAATTTACATAGAGATGCTTATCATTTACTACATACATTTCTACTTCTAATATATGCAAAGATGCAAAGATAATGATATGAGATAGGAAATGGGCTCTGGTATTCCGTCCTACCTCACCGACACAAAACAGTAGACATGCCTATCATTTTCGGTGATTTTCTGCAGTTACTGGTGGTTTTAACAATATCTTTAGATGGACAGTTACATTTTATTACACTGACAACGTGTTAACAGCATGACCGTGAGTTACTCTATGAGAAGTTATCTAATGCACATTTTTATAACTAATAATTCGTTTGGTGTGCGTTTAGCACTTGTGCTTACACCACTTTGTTAGGGAATTTAGATGGGAATGTAAGTATTCACTTGCCTTGTTAAGATTTCTATCAGAAATCCTAACATGGCAAGTAGTAGGCCCGCGAATTAGAACATGTACTTACTATTTTTGATGGAGTTGTTCATAGAATAAGAAGTGCAGTGGAATGAGTACTGAGCCCTGGGCTATCCCCTCGGTTACAAACGTGGGATTTATCGATTTTTAAAGTAAGCATATATATTTATACATCTATACTAATATTATAAAGCTGAAGAGTTTGTTTGTTTGTTTGAACGCGCTAGTCTCAGGAGCTACTGGTTCGAATTGAAAAATTCTTTTAGTTTTGAATAGACCATTTGGGTTGCAGCGAAGCGTGGCCGAATTCAGCTAGTATAAATTAAAGTCGTTATCCTCCCTTGTCTGTTTTTCTGTTAAATTAAATTCTGCGTCTGTGTTCCCACAGAACTACAACCTCGGGGTCTTCAAAACTAGGGTAAATGGGCATTTACTGGGTAAGCGTGGTCCACCTTCGGCCACATCTACACTTCACATCAGGTGAGATAGTGGTCAAGCGCTACCCTGATATAAATAAAAAAATAAAAATAAAAAACTTCTGGAAACAGCGAAACCTTGGAACCAAACTTTTCAGAAAATCATAAAAATGCAAAAATATCGAAAACCATGCGACTTATATTAAGGCTAAAATCTGGTCACAGGTAACTCATGACTAGACCTATCTTTGGTTCACAAACATAGATGACTGCCAAAATTGTTAAACTTTACCGATGAAACCGTTAAACTTGTCAAAAGTCGTCAGTGATTCCACTAATGTGTCGTAGGTTCACTGTCGCAGATAATTCGCAAAAACTCCGAAGTGTCGCTTTCGTATCGCTTTTGTCTCACATTTATACTTGGCCGCCTCGATGTATTTCGAATTTAATAGAAAAGATAAATAAGGTTTTAAAGAAACCATTGAACTCTATGGTTGTAAACATAAGGACCAATTTTCTTTGACACTAATCGGAAAGGGGCGTGGCTACTATCGATAGGGTGGAACGTTCGAGACTTTCGACCGGCGCGAACGCTTTTTCCATAAAGTTCCATAGTTAGTCGTAACAATATTTAGGAAAGGATAAATATTAATCTTCATAGCCCTTCCAATAATTATCGACACTGTTTTCCACGGCAAATCGTTACTCCTAATCTCTAAACTTTAATATGTAGTTTGAGAGGCAGTCACTGCACAGGCATATACATAAATAAACTGAGTTTAATCACTGCCCGTTATTAATACTGTGATTGTAAGTATGTTCTGGCAAAGTTGCTGTTCATATTAGTCTGATGTAATGTCACGTAGACATTATACTGACACAAATGAGATGCCATGAATGTATATTGCGTCTACAAACACACAACTTGTTCATTCATTCACGGTTAACTTCGTAGATAAGTGGTTAATTTACATTATTATGAATTCACTAGCGGCCCGCCCCCGGCTTCGCCCGTGGTGCAATTTTTATATACTAAAACATTCCCCGTTTATCCCTCTTTCCATTAGTGAAAACCTAATTAAAATCGGTCTACCCGTTCACGCGTGATGCCGTGACCAAGGGAAATATGGATTCATTTTTATATATATAGAAGATTAATTGCGTTTAAAAAAAAATAAATAAAATAAAATAAAAATAAAATAAATCTTTATTTGCGCGAACACATGTTTACAGGATTTTAATTTGTATACAGCAGTTACAGCACAAAGTATGTTCTACCCGCC
Organism: Bembecia ichneumoniformis; assembly: GCA_910589475.2. Classification (NCBI taxonomy): domain Eukaryota; kingdom Metazoa; phylum Arthropoda; class Insecta; order Lepidoptera; family Sesiidae; genus Bembecia; species Bembecia ichneumoniformis. The sequence continues at coordinate 12,444,612 of OU342539.1, read as the reverse complement.
AAGGGCATGCAAATATTTGTGTTTAATTGTTTGTAAACTAAGTATATTAATATTAATAAAAGAATTAATGTTTTTTATTATAAAATTCTTTAACATCATAATAACAACAATCTAATAGCCATTTTGTTAATGTTCTTGTAAATTTAGGATCCGGCAATTCTTTTATATTATTAGGTAGTTTATTGTATGTTTTTATTGCCATAACATAAACATTTCTATTAAATAGTTCTAATCTACATTTTGGTCTTTGCAATAAATTACCTTGCCTAGTTATTTTGGTTCCTATTTCGTTATTTTCGACAAAACAGTTCGGATATTTTCTAACAAATATACACAACGTCTTTATATACAAGCAAGGTAAGGGAAGTATATGTAACTTTTTAAATAGTGGCACACAACTCTCCATAAAGCCCACGCCACATATTGCTCTGATGCATTTCTTTTGGGCCCTAAAAGCTCTTATTATTTCGACAGAGTTACCCCATACCAATAAACCGTATGTCAAAACCGAAGAAACGTAGCCATGATAAGCAGTGACCGCCGCCTCAATAGACACAGTCAATCTTAACCGACGTAGTGCATAAACAAATCTGTCTACTTTATCACAGACCAGACCGATATGAGATTTCCAATTACAATGTTTATCTAGCATTACGCCTAAATATTTTATACTTTCTACTTCTTCAATAATTTTACCTTTGTCTATAACTTGAAGAGGTGTAGATTTAGTTTTATAAGTTACGAACTGCATTATCTTACTTTTATCAATATTTAGATGAAGGTTATTTTTATCTAACCATTCTGTTAAATTTGTTAGTAATGAAATGATTTCCAACTTTTGTTCGTTTTTATCCTTGTTTTTTAATACAATTGTAGTGTCATCAGCGTACAGAAATGTGCTATGATGTGTTATGTTGGGAAGGTCGTTTATATATATTAAAAACAAAAATGGCCCAAGTATACTGCCTTGAGGCACTCCCGATACGTTTATTCTGAAGCTAGATCTCCTTGTTATCTTAACACCTACTGCAGATTTACATTTATGTACTATTTTTGAAACTTCTGTACATTGATATCTATTTGATAAATATGATTTAAGCCATTTCAATGTAATTCCTCTCATGCCACACCGTTCTAATTTATATTCTAAAATTTTATGATCGACAAAATCGAATGCTTTGGACATATCGAGAAACAGGGCAGCAACACTTTTTTTGTCATTTAATCCCTGAGTTATTGTTTTGATTAAGTTGAAACATGCCAGAGTGGTGGAGCTATTTTTACGAAAACCAAACTGATCTGGGCTTAATATTTTATTTTTTTCGACGAAATCATTAAGACGTTTAAGCATTGCTTTTTCAAAGATTTTTGAAATTATTGGAATCAGTGTCACAGGGCGATAGTTACAAACTTCCTTTCGGTCTCCCTTTTTAAACAATGGTTTGACTATTGATTTTTTTAGGACCGATGGAAATATACCCTGTTCAAAAGATAAATTAATGATATAACTTAGAGGTTCGGATAGCTGCTGAGCACATATCTTTATTAGTTTGGTGTTAATCTCGTCATAACCTACAGAATTAGTATTTTTAAGGGATCTGATAATATTAAATATTTCAAAGCTATCTGTAGGGGCAAGAAATATAGAATTGCCACAATTGTTTACATTTGTGGTGTATTCTGTACTATGTTTTCTATTATCATTAATTATGTCAATAAAATAATTATTGAATATTTCGCACATGGTGTCAGGATTCTCATAATTAACATTATTGAACTGAATTAAGTCAATTTGGTTAGAAGCCGGCTTAGGTTTTATGTTCTTGTTTATTACTTGCCAAGCTGCCTTACATTTATTATCATTATTATTAATATATTTTTGGTTTTGAATCCTTTGTGATGTATGTATAACTTTTCTTAATATTTTAATATACTTTTTGTATTGTCTCTGCGAGTGATTATTTGTTTTTGAAATTTTGCGTGACAAATACATACATCTTTTTTTTAAACATGACTTTTTAATTCCTTTGGTAATCCATTTATTTTTGCTATTTTTTCTTTTAATTATTACTTTGATGTAAGGAAAACAGAGATTAAAAAAGAGTATCAACAAGTTATGTAGTACATCGAAGGCTTCATTTAACTCACTATTTTCGAATACTTCAGAAAAACTCAAGGAACATATACAGTTGTAAAATTTTTTAATATTCTCTTCGTTAAAGTCTCTTTTAAAATCCTGCCATAAGGTGATATCATTTACATTTTTCATTTTAGTTGTAAATGTTTGCGCTGTTTCATGATCTGAGAGACCAATATAGTGAATTTGAGACTGAAATTTAGTTAAATTGCTAGCTATTTGGTCAATGCAGGATAGATTCCTAGTGGGTGAAGTTATATGAGCAGACATATTATAATTTTTTAAAATGCTTAATAATTCTGTTGAACTTTTATTTGTTTTTGTGATGTCAATATTCCAATCACCGCAAAGTATAATTTTTTTATTTTTGCTTTTAGTTAGTGCAGAAAGCAATAAATTTAGGTTGTTCAAAAATATATTTGGATTGCTCTGTGGGGTTCTATATATACAGAGAATATTTAAATTATATGGCACTATTTCTATTCCGCAACATTCAAAACAAAACTCTTCTGACAATAGTTTTGTAGTGGTGTCAAGATTTTTAAAATTATATTTTTTTCTCAATAAAATGCAAGTGCCGCCTCGTTTTTTGTTACGCGAGTATGATGCCGCTAATTTATAACCATTTAATTTCAGTAGTGATTCAGAACCTTTTTGTGTAAATGTTTCACTGAGACAAATAACATCAATATCCGAATTTAGGTCTTGAGATAATTCAACTAATGCTAATGTTAATTCTTCCGATTTATTTATTGCTCCTGCGATGTTTTGGTGGAACAGAGTAAAATCACACTTCGTGTTTTTACGACCGAAAAAACTTTGATTTCTCCGTATCAGTTGTATCGTTGAGATTTATGTCTTTATTCTTCAATTTGAAATAATATGGAATGGTTCCCCTCCTCGATTTAGCAATTGTTTGTTGATATAAGTTAGATGAATCTTTGTTTTTGGTCACTATTGGGAAATAATAAGGTATTGTACCCTTTTTAGGTTTATCCGTTTTTTGTTTTGAATAGATTTTTTCTGTTTTAATTTTAAAAGATATATTAAATTGCTTAATTATATTTTTTATATTTTTCAAATCAAGATAACTATTTTGGTAATCATCATAATCAATTGCTAAATTTATTCTATTGGCAATTATTTTTAGAATATTTTTACTTGCAATATTTAAATTATTTATACTAACAAACGTACAATTAGCGAACGTCTTAGAAACTGCCGACATATATGAATTAAGCATTGATTTAGTGTTTTGCAATATATAAATTTTATTTTCCGGTAACTTGTTAAGAGCTATACTTAATTCCTTTAAGACAAAAATTGGATCATTGTCGTTTGCACCTACCGCGATAACGACTTTATCATTTTTACCTAGGGTATTTTGCAAATTATCGCAAATTCTATATTATTCTATATTATTCTATATTATTCTATATTATTAAAAAAATATAAGTACCTACACTGTTTACTAAAAGAAAAATATTTTAATGATTTTCACTCTTTTATGAAAGTAGAACTAGATTGCAATATACATAACGAGCCCGTTGGATGAGTGGTTAGGGTGCTTGCCTTAACGCTCTGTTCTACGTTACCCGGGTTCGATTCCCGGCAGGGTCAACTTTAAAAATCAACTTTTCAAATTTGGCTCTGGTCTGGATTTGGAAAGTAGTGGCAGGACACACTGCGTTTTCGCAGACATTTGGGCAGCCCGTCTGGCGGCAGTAACCACCCCCTTACAGAAGACCACCGTGAAATAACAGCGCGTGTGCTGTTGTGTTTATTAAAAATTTGTGATTGCCTTGTAACAAAATATATAGTCTGTATTGTTTGATACAAGTGGCGCCATCTTTTATTGTTGTAGTAAACTAATGATTTATAAAATATATCTAGTCATCAAAAACTGCCATTGCGTTTTTATAGTTTATAGGTTATGGGCCCAGTATAATAATAAGTTTTCGGCGTGAAAGTAAAGTCATCCGAACGTAATATGTCTGCGAGTTATTCCGTTAATGTGCCTAAATTACGAGGACGTGAAAATTATGATGATTGGGCTTTTGCTGTGGAAAATTACATGATCTTAGAAGGCGTGGGTCTGAATGACGCAACCGAACTAACCGCCATAGAAGACAAGAAAGCCAGGGCGAAAATCATCATGACAATAGATCCATCTCTTTATACTCATATCAAGAATGAAGCTACGGTACGAGATTTATGGAGCAAGCTTAAGTCTCTGTTCGATGATTCGGGTTTTACGCGGAAGATCAGCCTGCTCAGAAGTTTGATATCAATCCGTTTAGAGACCAGCGACTCCATGACCAGTTACGTGACCCAGCTAGTGGAAACCGCCCAGAAGTTAAAAGGTACCGGTTTCGAAATTAATGACGAATGGATCGGCTCATTGTTGCTAGCAGGACTTCCCGAAAAGTTTAGTCCAATGATAATGGCTATAGAACACTCAGGTATGAAAATTAGTTCCGATGCAATAAAAACTAAATTATTAGACATGAGTTTGGACTTCGATCCTAGTTCAGAAAGCGCATTTATTGTTAATCAAAAGCGCGGGAAGATGCACAGCAATATTGGCATTGACGGAACGCAGTCACGAAGGAGTAATGTCAACGTCAACGACAACACAAACAAAAAAAAGGTTATTCGTTGCTACAAGTGCAAAAAAACTGGTCATTATAAAAATCAGTGTCGAAATCAAAGTGTGAATAGTGAAAAGGAAAAGACAAATGCATTTAGTGCAATATTTATGTCCAGTGAATTCAATAGAAACGACTGGTATATTGATTCCGGTGCCAGTTGCCATCTCGTGGCGAACGTAAATATGTTGTCGAATATTACATATCAGCCGATAATTAAGGAAATAATAGTGGCGAACCAGACAAGCGTGCAAGTTCTATGTTCTGGAGAATTGAACCTCACTACAGTGGTAAAAGGGACAGAATATGAGATAAACGTAAACAATGTTTTGTGTGTACCAAATCTTACAACAAATTTGTTGTCAGTGAGCAGAATGGTTGAAAATGGTAACAGAGTATCCTTCAACAAACGTGGATGTTACATTTACAACGCTCAGAATGACTGTATTGGAGAAGCCAGTTTGAAAAATAATATGTACAAATTAAACATTGTGAAGTCTAAGCTTATATTAGCAGCAGCAATACAGACTTCGTGTACGACTTGGCATAGGCGACTAGGTCATGTAAATTCTAATGACTTAGAGAAAATGCGACATGGAACTGTTGAAGGCGTGACTTTATCAAGGCAAATGTAACATCAGCAAGATGAATTGTGTTGTGTGTTGTGAGGGCAAACAAACTAGATTGCCATTCCCAAATAGCTCTAGTAAGTCTACAAGTGTACTTGAATTGGTCCATACAGACATATGTGGGCCAATGGAAAACAAATCACTTGCTATGTCCCGATATTATCTGTTATTTGTAGATGACTACAGCCGAATGTGTTTTGTCTATTTTTTGAAATCAAAAGATGAAACCTTCAAGTATTTCAAAGAATTTAAAGAACTAGTAGAAAACCAGAAATCTACAAAATTAAAAATATTAAGATCGGACAATGGTGGGGAGTTCTGTTCTGCAGAAATAGAGATTTACTTGAAAAAGAATGGCATAGTTCATCAGAAAAGTACTGCTTACTCACCCGAGCAAAATGGGCTGTGTGAGAGATATAACCGATCAATAGTTGAAAAAGCAAGATGCCTCTTGTTTGATGCTCGGTTGGATAAACAGTTATGGGCAGAAGCTGTGAACACTGCGGTCTACTTAAAAAATAGATTACCAGTAGCGAGTCTCGAGAAGAATACTACCCCGTATGAAGTGTGGACGGGCAGTAAACCGAACCTCAGCCACTTACGAGTGTTTGGTAGCCCTGTTATGGTCCATGTACCAAAGGAACGTCGCAAGAAGTGGGATAAAAAGGCTCAGAAGATGTATTTGGTTGGATACCCAGAAAACGTGAAGGGTTATCGTCTGTACAATCCAGAGAGCAGAATAGTAACCATAGCCAGAGATGTTGTAGTCATGGAAGATATTATGCCTGACAGTAGTACAACAAATATCATGGTAGAAGAGAAGCGGCCACTTCGAAACACAGATGAGGGGGTATCAGCTGATAAACAGTCAAGCAGTCAAGATGAGACCGAGCAGACACAGAAGATAGATGACATCACATATGTTGCGAGTGGATCGTCTAGCGATTCCGATGAATTGTTATGTGAACCCTTGACAACAGATGATATGGAGGTCATTTCTCAGAATGATATTGTCAATCAACCAGGAAAACGTGTTCGTCGTAAGCCAGATCGTTACAACTACAACAACATGTGTGTTGAAGATATGACAAGTGAACCAATTACGGTAGCTGAAGCTCTAGATGGTCCTGAAAAAGAACAATGGACAAGGGCAATGAAAGAAGAATTACAGTCTTTCAGTGACAATAATACTTGGGAATTAGTGGACAGACCGAGTGTCGGTACAGTGGTAAAAAACAAGTGGGTTTTTAAGAAAAAGTTAAATAGTGATAGTGAAGTGCGTTACAGAGCGAGACTAGTGGCGAAGGGGTTCACCCAAGTCAAGGGAGTGGACTTTAATGAGACATATTCACCTGTGTTAAGATACAGTACTTTAAGACTGTTATTTGCTTTAAGTGTGAATCTCGATCTTGATATGAATCACTTAGATGTCCCTACAGCTTTCCTAAATGGTTATATTAATGAATGTGTTTTTATGGAATTACCTGAAAGCTCAGAACATGTCAATTGTATAAATAAAGTATTAAAGTTAAATAGAGCAATATATGGTCTAAAACAATCTGCCAGAGCATGGTATGTAAGGGTAGAAGAAAGTTTGTTAAAATTAGGTTATTATAAGTCTAATTATGAACCATGTCTATTCATTAAATGTCACAATAATGTCAAGGTGTATGTAGCTCTATTTGTTGACGATTTTTTTGTATTTTATAACTGTAAAAAAGCTTACCAAGAATTAAAAATTGTTTTAGAAAGTGAATATAAAATCAAAGATTTGGGTACAATAAAGCAGTGCCTCGGTATGAATGTAAATGTCAAACAAAACTGTATAACTATAGACCAAGAGAAATTTATTGACAATATATTGGCTAGATTTAATATGAGTAATTGTAATATCTCAGATATCCCTATGGAAACAAATCTTAAATTAGAAAAATCTGTAGATAACCAATGTGATGAGAAGTTTCCATATCAGCAATTAATAGGATCTTTAATGTACTTGTCTGTCCTTACAAGACCAGATATTTCTTTTAGTATTAGTTTCTTGAGTCAATATAATACATGCTATAATGAGACTCACTGGAAACACTTAAAGAGATTATTAAGATATCTAAAGAAAACCAAAAATTATGGTCTAGTTTTTAAGAAAAATGATATTAATTTGCATGGCTATGTTGATGCCGATTGGGCATCTTGTAGTATGGATAGAAGGTCATATACTGGGTACAGTTTCATTTTGGCAGGATGTGTAATTAGTTATGAGTCTAAAAAACAAAGAACAGTGGCACTGTCCAGTACTGAAGCCGAATATATGGCCTTATCCGAAGCCTGTAAAGAGGCTATTTATTTAAAACACTTGATGAATGAAATGTGTGTATTGGATAGTAGAATACCTATTTACTTATATGGTGATAACCAAAGCTCGATAAAATTAACTACTAATCCATTATACCACAAACGTACAAAACATATAGACATTCGTCACCATTTTATAAGAGAATGTGTTGTAAATAATGAAGTAATAGTTGAGTATGTATCAACTTCCAATATGCCTGCAGATATTTTAACAAAAAGTCTTTGTACTAGTAAGCATTATAAATTTTTAAAGTTATTAGGCATCTCGGAAGTTTAAATTTTTTTTGGGGGGGCTTTGCATTATTTTGTTAAGGGAGGATATTAAAAATTTGTGATTGCCTTGTAACAAAATATATAGTCTGTATTGTTTGATACAAGTGGCGCCATCTTTTATTGTTGTAGTAAACTAATGATTTATAAAATATATCTAGTCATCAAAAACTGCCATTGCGTTTTTATAGTTTATAGTGTTTCGGTGAGTGAGTAATGGCCAGAGCCCATTTCCCTATCTACTCCTAATCCCTCATTCTTAATCCTACTGTAGTCGGCAGCGCACTAGTAGCAGCTTTGGCGTTGCTTGTGTTACAGGCGACGGTAGCCACTTACCACTAAGTGGACCGTCAGCCTGTCTGCCAATCTTAACATAAAAAAAACCTATCGATAGTAGTCACGCCACTTCCCGATTAGTCCTTATTTTTACAACATAGAGTTTACACTCAACAGAAATAGCATTTCCGGGCTTGTTTACAATTTTGTTTATATTTCTAGTAAATTCGAAATACTTGGAAGCGTTTGGCGCCAAATATAAATAAGAGAGCCGGCGAGCGAGATGAGTCAGTTTGTGCATAACAGCGATTCGAAAGCGAATCTTCGAACCTTTTGCGAAGTTGCCTGCGACAGTGAACCGGCGACTCATTAAAGGAATCATAGACGACTTTTGGTAACTTTAACGGTTTCATCGGACAAGTTTAATGATTTTGGAAGTTATCTTGGTTTGTGAAAATAAATAGTTTTTCGCCCTTACGCGGCAGTTTGACTCACCCCGCACGTAACAATACAAAATCTTGAGTAAAGGATGCTAGAACCCTTCCACTTGTCATTTTGCACTAGGTTTACCTTCGGTGTTGCTAGTAATTATTAATCATTAATCAAAAGACTTGTAATCAACAGGCGATGGTAGCTACTGTTAATGGTTTTCAAAAATCAATACGCTCTAAGTTAAAAATGATATTCTATTTTTTTTTTAAATTATTTTTTGCCTTTCTGATTGATTACTTGATATAAATACAGCCTACGAAAAATCGCCATTATGCGTACATGAAGTAACTTTCAAAGAGCAATCTTAAGAAATATCGTAACGCCCGGAGAACTTAAAAAATATATAATGAATTGAATGAAACAAACTTCCCTTTTATATTCGCTAAAAGGAATTTCGTTGTTGGCCTCTGCTCGTAAATATTTTCCTCAATGCTAATGATGGCTATTAATTTTTTTTTCGAATCAGTCTAGACTTGCCTCTTCAGACGGGTTCGTGCACTAATTGAGAGAACAAGTTCACATACGCAATTTTGGATCACGTTAAAAATGGAATTTTAAAAATATTAAGGTGCTAATTGTGTGTCGGTACAGATTCTAATTTATTTATTTCCAGATTAATTTAAGTATATTTATTTTATGACAAATGGAAAATTATTCCTTTTCTTTTCAACTTATTTCATGTGTGAATTAAACCTATTATATATATACATATTTTTTATTGATAAAATAAGTCTTGATAATTAACATTTGGTATTTAAAACCATTAAATAGAAACATTAGAAGACCATCAATATCAAGCCCGCCTGATATTAATTATGTTGCCGAACCTGCAGTAAAAACATACAAAAATTAAAAAATATTGTTACGTTGATTCGATATTAAATGGCCCATATTTGACATTTGATCTTGATAGGGTATACATATGTATATAAATAATTAACTAATGTTTTAATTTTGTGACTGTGCTTAAACCATTATCTTTTAGAGCTATAGAACTTTGATTGAATGTATTGAGATTGAGTACATATTCACCAGCTTCAATACATAGACTTATTATTGTTAAAATATTGTTAAAATAATAAAATATTAGATTTATATTAACTTACATTTTGCCAAGTTTCTAATTCTTGTGTTTGTAAAAATTTTGATATTGTTACGACTAACTATGGAACGTTCTGGAAAAGGCGGCGCCGGCCGAAAGTCCCGAACGTCCCACCCTATCGATGGTAGCCGCGCCCATTCACGACTAGTGTCAAAGGGGATTGGTTCTTATGTTAAGATTTTCTGGAAGATTAGAAATGCATCGGGGCGTTGGCGCCAAGTATAAATAAGAGAGCCTGAGATAACAAGCGACTCGAAAGCGCTCTTTGGAGCTTTTGCGAAGTTATCTGCGACAGTGAACCGGCGACATATTAAGGGAATCATTGACTACTTTTGACAGGTTTAACGGTTTCATCGGACAATTTTGGCGATTTTGGAAGTCATCTTGGTTTGTAAAAATAAATCGTTCGTTTCGCCCTTACACGGCATTTTAACTCACCCCGCATGTAACAATATTTTTGTTGTTGTTTGTTTAAAGTAATAAAATGACAATGTATGTAACATTCAGGATGATGTCAAGATTTGCACACAGAATATTTATCGGTTGATCATACAGGAACAAGAAAATTAATGTCATCTCTGGTAAACCGTTACCCACGGCGTCGCAAATAAATTATTAGGTATTATTGGCACCGGTCTGGGTTATAATAGTGGCAAGGTACACTGCGTTTCATAGTTTAATTGGGCAGCCATTTTGGCAGGGTAGTATAATTGGGAATTGGGGACAGTTCATTTGGTATTAGCATAGATAAAATACTACTTGTTAAGTAGTATTTTATCTATGGTATTAGATGGCTACAATCGTATACCTACTAACACAAGCTAAGGGTTTTGAATATATTAGGTTTTGAACCTTGACGGATTATAGGATAAGGGATATTGAGCGATTTATGACTGGACTCTGGTATCCCTTATTAATTCAATAAAATACAACACGTTTGCTGTTATTTTACTGTTCTTCTGTACTGCTGCGAGACAGATAGCTCAATTTATGATTACGAAATGCTGCGAGACCTGCCACTAAAATTATCGCTATAATATTAGAACAATTTTAATTTAAATACAATTAATACCGACTCCGACTGCGCAGCACCGTCTGGCTCGTATAGACCGTCTGGCTCGTGAATGCGGATAATCGGACCACAGCTGTTCTGATGTTTAAAAGTGGTCTGTATATTTTGGATGGATTGATTGTTGCGGGATAAGGGAAGGTGGAGAAATTAGGTAGGGACAGCTTACCTCGATACGATGAAGCGAGATGTTAGCGGATCGTTGAGACACTTCTCCCTTCTTGTCTTCACCTTTCCTCTTAAGCACTACACGACAACCAGCGTTCTAACACTACCTGCGGGTGTGGATTACAGCGATAAAAACGTTGCACAGCGCACACACTCGACCTATCTCGATAGTTCAATTTTTATTTTATTTTTATATATAGAGATGCGCGAAACCAAATACAAATTAAATATAGTACAATTTCAATTTTTAATTAAAATACAATGTAATTGTGTATATTAATTAATTTAGTACCTTAAATTCAGGGCAATTTTGAGTACATTTTGGGGTGTAGGCACGGAATGCAAAGCCGCTAAAATCCGGTATATTCTGAGTGTTCGTCCGGAATGATCCGGTCTTAAGTTGATAATAAAAGCCGCATTTTGAAGCGGATTTTTACGTCTCCGACTTAGCTTTCTGATCCGTGCAATGCTTTATCTGTCTGTTCTCAGTACCGAAAGGATTTCATTGAAAGTATTTCTCCAAGTTGCGCTGCGTTTTCAATGTAGTGAAAATTGCTGTTGTTTTATATAGAAAAATTGGTTGAATTCATTACTAATTCATTCTTCGAAAATACCTCAGAAACTTTTCTCGACTCGGTGGATCGAAGGCTCATTGGCGATAATACACTAATAAGAACTAAGCTGCAGAGCCTGGCACATAGACGCAAAGTTGCCTGTCTGTGTGTATTCTATAAGATGTACTTCGGAGAGTGTGCTCGAAAGCTGCATGAGATCATACCGCCTTCCCCTTTCTTCTATCGGACATGCAGACGTACGGCTGGTTACCATCATCACCTTGTCAAAATCCCTCTAATTCGGACCAAGCGCTTTAAAACATCTTTTGTGATGCGCACTGCTAAGGATTGGAACTCCCTGCCGGCGTCTGTATTTCCGAGCTCATATAACCCAAATCTTTTCAAGGTTCGAGTGAATAGGCATCTTCTGGGTGAGCTCGCTCCATCGTCGGCCTCATCCTTCCTAGATGCTGGTCAAGAGCAAACCCATCTTTAATAATAAAAAAACCACAGAAACTAAACATTTTTCTTGGATAAAAAGTATCATATATGTTAATCCATATATGTTATCTATCTGTTTACCAAATTTCATCCAATTCAAATATGCCGTTTTTGCGTGATTGTGTAACAAACACCCAAACACCCGAACACACAAATTTTCGCATTTATAATATTATTAGAATTAACCTCTAAAGCAGCAGACCCAAAAGAAAATTATTAGCTATATGGAAAAAAATATGAGAGATGCAGCCCCAATCATCTAGGAGGTAATAACATACACCAATTTACAAAAAACAGACATGAACAATCACATAGTATAGTATCACAGTAATTATTATCTTTTTTAAAATGTTCTTAAAATTCTTAAAATGTTCCTCCCCGACGCCGAAGCGGCCGCGGCGCGGCGTACAGACACATATGGAAAATTAAATTGACGGCACAGCCTGTGCAGGTACGGCGAAAGCTTGCTATAATACATCAGTGAAAACCGCATTGAAATCGGTTAACTCTTTTCTTAGATTAGCGTGCACAAACGCACAGACAAACAGACAAAAATTCTAAAAACAGTTTTTGACCTCAAATTGTTTCAATTCAAATTGTTTTTTTGAAAAAATATATTGAGTACATAATATAATCCCCAAGCCCCAAATTATTTATTATTATTAATTTTTTTTCTCAAATTAGTAATATATTTAACCTTACATAATCTAAACTTATTTTAATTACTACATTGAATTATGTTTTACTATATTTTAATGTTAGCAATTGAATTATTGTTCAATTAATTGTATTTATTTTAATATTAAAGTAATTATATAAAATTATTAGATAGAATATTGGTTTAATTAATAGTAAATTATTCATGTCTGTACCTGTTATTATTAAAAATAAAAATAAATGTAATTTCGATAACATACGGCCTGTATGGTGGCGTAACCTCTGGGAAAAAAATAATAATATACTGTCTTAGACAATTATTTTATGTAACTATGTATAATATATTCTACTACATTATAAATGGGAAAGTGAGTTTTTTTTGTTACGACTTAATTTTTTTTAATGTTAAGATCGCCAGACAGGCTGACGGTCCACTTGATGGTAGGTGCATGGCTTCCTACCATCAAGTGCTGCAAGTGCGCTGCCGACTACAGTAGGATTAAGCATAAGAAATTAGGAGGGGTGATAGGGAAATTAGCTCTGGCATCCCTTACTTACTCATCGAAAAACAATAGCACACATGCTGTTATTTCACGGTGGTCTTCCGTAAGGGGGTGGTCACTGCCGCCAGACGGGCTACCCAATTGACTGCGAAACGCAGTGTGCCCTGCCACTACTAAAAGGTGGCAGGGTTAGTAGGTATTAAGTCACTATTTTTATTAAATTTGTTCATATTAAGTTTTCATAAATATCCTGTGAAAAAAGTCATTAAATACGCAATTCGTGATGCCTTATATATTATTGTAGTGATGAATATGAACTTATTCAGGAACTAGTTATAATATGGTATAACTAGCAGTTGAAAATGACTGTTGCAGCACTTGTCAAGTGTCTGCTCGAGCTGTTGCTATGTAAGGAGGTGGTTACTACCGCCAGACGGGCTGCCCAAGTGACTGCGAAACGCAATGTGCCCTGCCACTACTTTCCAGATCCAGACCAGAGCCAAATTTGAAAAGTTCATTTTTTAAAGTTTACCCTGCCGGGAATCGAACCCGGGGACCCTAGGACAGAGCGTTAAGGATTCAGAAAAAAGGACACAAAAAGGGGCGTTAATGAAGTTACGGAAAAAGCTAATAACTTTGTAATAATAATAATAATATAATAATAATTTATTTGCCATGACCATGGGTATCGGTATACCAGAGATGACACTTAGCTTTTTTTGTTCCTACATGATCAACCGAATCTTTATTGTTTACTTACAGCCTCCATAGGATAGAAAATACTAATAGTGTGTGGGACAAAAGATGAAAAGTTGTCTTGAGTGAGTGAAGCTTCGAGAAAAGATAACCTGCAAGCATGAAAGCTTCTAATTAAATACTTAAAGTTTCTAAACACTTAAAGTTTAACATTGAATAAATGGTGCATTTTAGTTGACGGTGAATATGATATTTCCACAGTGGAGTTAATTTTCAGCCGGTGCAGAGCCATGGCTAACCCGCGGGAGCATATTTTTCATTTAGTTGTTAAGCTAGCATCTCATTTTTACAGCTTCCCGAAGCTCTAGCACGAACTCATTTCCGCGAGTTAAATGAAAAGCAAAAGAGGTCTACTCTCTTGTAACGATTTGCCTGCATACAATGGCTAAAATTTAACAGTACAAGATTTTTTAAAAAATATAAATTATTGTACTTTTTATCTGTATAGTACTGTGTAATGTTTCTGTAATTTCTGTTTATTGTCTGTCTGTCAACCTTAACATTAAAAAAAAACATGTCGTCAAACCAAAATCTGCCATGTGCACTTTTTTGAGACTCATGTTTAAAATTGAGCTGTGGCTAATCCAAAAGAGTTTTCACTCTGTAGGAGAATATTTTGAATATATGGATTGAGTGTTGTAGTTCAAGTTACATAGACTAATTTTTTATAAACTATCAAATTAATTTATCATACAAAAAAAAAAATCAAATTAAATTAAAATTTTTCAAGAAAAACTTAAAATATCAAAAATATCGTTTTGCACACACATTTTTGCAGATTTTGTTTTGACAACGACGATTATACTTGTAACGAGTATTGTTATTTCACAGTGGTCTTCTGCAAGTGGGCGGTTACTACCGCCGGACGGGTTGCTCTAATGACTGCGAAACGTGCCCTACTTGTGCCCTGCCCTACTTTCCAGATCCCGACCAGAGCCAACTGTAAAAAAGTACATTTTCAAAGTTTATTCAGCCGGGAATCGAACCTAAAACCCCTGACAGAGCCTTAAGGCAAGCACCCTAACCACTCATCCAACGGGCTCGTCTAATTTTTTTCCTTGCAAGTTTGAAAATATAACTTTGTATATAAAAAGGGTACTATCGATTAAAATAATTAGAAGAAGTAAGATTAGCATGGTGGACAAGATATTTTTTCTGCTTTATTAAAATTAAAAAATTAATATATTATATTGTGTACATTGAAGTAAAGGGACTCATGCTAGACGCTACGCTTTTACGTTGTATATATGAAGCTCCGCAAATCCGAGACTTAGTGGCATAAAGTTTTTACAACGCTTAAAAGAATGCGGCATTACTCTGTATTTTATTTGCTGACTTTAATAGAGATATTAGCTTTAAAATAATGAAGTCTTCCTTTGAACCGTAATTGCCAAAATTACACACAATTCGACACGCTCCCAATGTAAGCACTGTTATAGGTTTGTGTTATAGAAGACCATACCATAGACTGGAGCAATAACCCGTACAGCTTGAAAATCCTTTCCAAAGTTGGCTCTGCTGGGAATCGAAGGCGGGACCTCTGAGTCGCAGCATTAAAGCAAGTACCTTGACAACTCGACCAATGGGCTCGTCAATAATGTTATTCTTATGTTATTGCTTTCTCTTTGTACATAAATTAATTTAATATTGATTATCATCTTTTTTATTTTTTATTCTAAGGTCGTCAGATATGCAGACGGTCAACTTGATGGTAAGTGTTTACTGTCGCTAAATCACGTAAGCAACGCTTCAGGTGCCGCAATCTGGTGGCGACGATACTAGGATTAAGAATGAGGCATTGGGAAGTTAAAGATAAATGAGTTCTGGCGTCCATTACTCACTCACCGAAACACAAGAGCACACATGATGTTATTTCACAGTGGTAATCTGTAAGGAGGTGGTTACTGCAAGACGGGCTGAACAAATGACCCACTCTTTACCAAATTCAGACCAGAGCCGTTTGAAAAGTTCATTTGAAAAGTTGGCATTTCCGGGAATCTAACCCGGGAGTTAGAGTGTTAAAGCAAGCACCTTATCTACTGTACCAAGAGGCTCGTCAATGTGTCTTTAGATTGTTAATGTTTGTCCTTTAATTTTTTTTTATGTTAAGGTCGGCAGACAGGCAGATGGTCCACTGGATGGTAGATGGCTACCGTCGCCTATAACAAAAGCAACGCCAAAGCTGCTGCAAGTGCGCTGCCGACTGCAGTAGGATTAAGGATAAGGGATTAGGAGTGGATAGGGAAATGGGCTCTGGCATCCCTTACTCACTCACCGAAACACAACAGCACACGTGCTGTTATTTCACGGTGGTATTCTGTAAGGGGGTGGTTACTGCCGCCAGACGGGCTGCCCAAATGGCTGCGAAAACGCAGTGTGCCCTGCCACTACTTTCCAAATCCAGACCAGAGCCAAATTTGAAAAGTTGATTTCAAGTTGACCCTGCCGGGAATCGAACCCGGGAACCCTAGAACAGAGTGTTAAGGCAAGCACCCTGACCACTCATCCAACGGGCTCGTCGATCATATAGGATGTTCACTTCCCCTATAGGACATGGAATATAGAAAATTGTAGATCTACAAGAACATTTTTTGGAATTTCTTTCTTTCTTTCTTTCTTTCTTTCATAGATAGTCTCTCCATAGATTGCAAAGGGATTGCAAGTCTCCACTAGAACCCGTCTTGCCTGTTCCATTTGATTTATGTGCAAACCTTAAACCTGGATCCTAATAACGTTCCTGCCAACCTCACTACTAATAATTTACTTGCGCGTCAACAATTCAGTGCTTCTTGGTCCCTTTTTGCGGTCCTGATTATTTATATGCTAAAGAGGGTATAACAGGGATGCCACGAATTCCGGCTATGCCGTTATTATCTCGTCTTTTAACCTCCGACCGACCGGCCGTAAGTTATAGTGGGACGGTTATACGGTTATATGTCGGATATATCCGGCATTGTCAGCTTGGAGAGTATTGTACGGCGTTATCCTATGTGCAAAAAATTCATACAATGTTTCCTGGAATCTGGAAACTGCAATAACGTGCAGTTGAAGTTTTTGTACAAATACTTTGTTGTTAACAAGGCTTAGGGCTTGTTTAACAATGTGCTAATAAAGTCCCGAATAGTAATTCGACGAATAAAATACTTGTCAGATAAATCCTTCCATTAACTTGCATTGCGTTTCACAATCATCCAACTCATAACTAAATCTGCTGATTTGGTAGTCGACACGTGCGAGTTGGCAACGTCTTATTCTTTCGTTCCGTTTCGAGCGTTGATTAATGTTATACGAATTATTATGCCATCATTTTATTACAAATTAAATGACTGTATTTTTTCTGATAAAATAATTATTAATGTTACCGGTTTCATCGTTTCAATCTATAAGAATATTTTTGCTACATAAACACTAAAAAAATACTTTGGTGCGAAGCATATTTTGCAGGTAACGAAACGTTTCTTCTATATTCTGTGTTATTGAACGTCCTTTATGTTTTGTTATTGTTATTGCGATTCGAAATTTTTAAGGTAATGAAATATTGAAGACGTTATTATAAAACGTAGTGTATATATATATATATATATATATATATATATATATATATATATATATATATATATATATATATATATATATAAATATATCTTTGGGCACTTTGTGGCTCAGACGTGCCGTATAGGTAGTTATTCTTTGATCCATTTTCACTTTTTGATCCGGGCGCCTTTTCTTGATCCAGTGCCAGCTGACCATAAATATGTAGCTCCGTTCGGAGCCACAAGTGTCACGATGAGCAATAATAATAATTAAGGGTTTTTTATACAAATCTACCTTTTTGGCGTATAAACAGTTGTAGATCCAATTCAAATGGGCCAATCAGGGCGCAGCATTTGCCATTGGGCTTCCTCATTGGCACGTTTGGGACTACTCGAATGTTCTTGCGTGCTATTGTGCTTTTAAATTGATTTGTTTGTTTTTGGGTATTTCGACATATTTTATATGTTGTGTTTATGAAATACAAATGCAAGTTACAAAAATTAAATAGATAGGTATACAATTCACTTTCGATATAGATGCTTATTGCTTGGAAAAAAATTGTAATTTGACTAGATGTTACCTATAATAATAATAATTATTGTAATATTTATTTGTTCCGGCAAATTACAGGGAGTAAATATTAAGTCTAAGATCTTAAATTTTAAATCTTGTTATTTCAAAATCTATCTATCCTTACATATAAACTAGGCTGAGCCTGTAAATGTAAGCCACATCCGATGACATAATATTTTAATATTTGGATATTATGCTTGCTTTAACATGATTACACCTTAACAACGCAAATAAAAAATAGGTAATTTAAAATTTAAAAGTGTTCGTAGTTTTAGCTCCACCCCAACGTTACAGTTTTTTATCTTCAGTTGTTCATTTCATTTGAACTTAAGATTAGTTTTTTTTTTAAATTTTCTTGTAATTTTTCATTTACATTTTTGATAGTTAGAATAATTTCGAAATAAAAGACTAAATGTAATCATTAGTAATTATATTATTAAAAAATATGTCAAGTTGTAGTCTTATAGATGGTAGGTGTAAGCAACTGCGGACATGTACATAAAACATCTGATTAAATCTTATTATTATTGTCGTCATTAGGTTTACGATTTCTTCATTTGCTTTATTTTTCAGCCACGCAACAATTATTTTTTTAACATCGGGTTTGTTACATGGGTATAATCCTAGAATTTTATTTAGTTTGTTATAAAGCATAAGGGGCATGTATAACGTTGGAATTTATTAATAGAATAAACACAGTAACTGGACAGACCCTATCTTTACGCCTCTTTAATGTTAGGTTATTGTCATAGGGAAGTTATATGTTGAGGCAATATGGTATCTTTATTGAAAAGTTGTCTAACAGTTAAAACGTCATACTCAGAATATAGTTTAAGGATTTTATTACTTTTATAAAAGGAGGTCACTTCTACAGATCCCTTTACAGAAAAGAAGAGAAAACAACCTTGGTGGACACGACCGTTACGTCCGTTACTATGAAAAGCGCGGGACACTGAAGGACGAGACTTAGATAATAGTCCAACGTATTTTCGCATTGGCGACGCGGAGACGACTGAAATGCGCGCGGCGATAGGCGCGCGGGGAAATCCGTTACTTTCCAATGCCATATATCAACGTATATCCGCGTGATCGGTTAGTTTTGCCGCGCGTCGTTTCGGAGCCCTGGGGCGCGCGTGTCGCAGTATGACCAAGACGGCGCGTTACACTTTGGATTTTTGAATGTATGGACAATTGAAATTGGAAGTTGTTTGGACATCTAACTTGACAAGTGTGTATTTGGATTTTCAATTCCAGTTCACTATGCAGTGAACGTTCAGTATTTGCAAATTGCATACATTTGGTTTTATACCTACTTTAAAATTATGCAACATTGTCGATAATTTTTCATTTTTCCTTATATGGTGTACCTACAGTGAACCGTATATTTGTTTGTTTTTTACTATTTACGTAGGTTTGTAAATAAAGAAAAATGTCCAAATTAATAAAATATTTGAAAATACTTATTTCACGTTTTATTTTTTCTAAGAATATATTTAATTATAATATGTGTCACAGCATTTTAACCTGCGAAATTACTTGCTTAAGTCGATTGTTACTATATTATATTTACCTACTGATAAATAAATATTTTGAAAAATGAGTGTTTACAAAAAGAAACACAAACATACTTTTGCTAGCATTTTTTTTGTTTTTGTTTTACTTAGTGTTAGGTCTGAATTCCTCAGGGTGGTTGTTGTTGTTGCAACTTTTCTCTTGGATTGCTTCGGTGTCTATGGGGGAAAGTTGCGTCTCGCCGAGACCTACATTTTGATAGGTCGAACAGTATGGTTTTCACCATCAGTTTGGGAGTTGTAGATTTTAATGTGTTTTTTGGAATTTTTGGATTGGAGTTTTTCGTTTGGTTTTTCGTTGTGGATTTGCTTCCAGTTTGAAAGGGCCCTTCTCAGGGCCACTGCGGAGCACTCCTTACTGCTGCCTCTTGTTGTTTCCTTTGTTAAACTGTCGTTATTAATTGTTATTGTTGTTGATTGTTTTCTTTGTTATTTATTATTGTTGTAACCCAACCAGAGCTGGATTCTCCGACTGACTCAGTGGTCGGCAGGGCTGTCTACTGGTCAATGTCTGAGGAATCAGGGGCTGGCGAGACCCGTCCATCGGGGAGGGGGGGGCGTAAGCTCTCTTACTCCTCGGCTGTGACGAGGCCAGTACCGCGGAGGCTAGGTGAGGCGAGTGGATCAAGCGACAAGGGCACTGTGGAGCCCAAAATGGGCGCGGAAGCGGTCCGGTAAAATGGGCGCGGAAGCGGCGAATATAGTCGAGGAGCCGGTCCCTCTGAAGGTGACAAAAGCCAAGACCGGCTGTGGTAAACCGTTCAGTCATGATGTTGGCCTTTCGCGTGCTAAACGCGAACTAAGGGAGTACGACAAGTACGAGTCCGACTCGAACCTGTCGGACATGGGAGCCCTCTCGGACGATTCTCAATCGTACAAGGGACTCACCGATAGAATCCTGTCCAAGTTTGATTTTGACGGAGAATCGGAGTCAAGCCAGAAGGACCGGTCCGAAGGCTATAAACGGCTGCGGGAGGAAAATGGGCGCCTCCGCGGTCAGATAGAAAAGCTTGAAGCAGAAATATCGTCACTCAAACGAGCACTTATTGAAAGGCCCAGCCCAGTTGTGTAATCGGGAGAGCCACCATCGACCATGGCCGCTACCCAGATGTTAACCAGGGCGGAGTTCCTGGAGACATTTGGGTCCTTGCAGGAAGAGCTGGTCTCTCACATAGACAGCATCCTGATCTCCCGCTCCGCGAATCAGGAGTCTGAAGTGAGACCCCTTCCGGAGCGACGGCCATCAAATGAGATGACGACGCACAGCGGCACTACCATGGAGAAGGCACAAACCTCCCAAAATACGACACTCGCTCCGCCGGCTAACTTGCCCAAGGCGGTGAGAGCGGCCAAAGTGGCCAGGAAGACCGAGCCCAGAGCAACGAACCCTGCTAGGGAGACTGAGGATGGCCCCTCCGGCACTACTGAAATGTGGTCGGAGGTGGTGCGGGGCAGAAAGAAGCGGCCCATCACTGTAGCGGCGCCAAATACCAAGAAAACCAAGCTCCCTAAAGAGCCAAAGTCACTTGCGGTGGTGGTGTCCTTAAAACCTGAGGCGGTTGCCAAGGGCGCCACCTACGGGGAGGCGATCACTAGGGCTAAAGCCTTGGTATCCCTGGACGCCCTTGGCATAGGGCCACCCAGATTCCGCGTGGGCATCACGGGAGCCCGTATAATGGAGTTGCCAAAGGACACCACTGCCGCGCAAGCAGACAGTTTAGCGGCAGGAATTGGTACCGTCCTAGGTGATACCGCAAAGGTCACCCGACCTGCAAAATCAGCCGACATCCGAGTCAACGGGCTCTATGACAGGGTGTCGGCTGAGGAGCTCAGAGCCAAGTTGGCATCAAGTTCGGGCTGCACTCCCGAACAAATCAAGGTTAGTGCCGTCCAAGTGAGTCCCAACAAACCAAACTCGGCGTTTACGTCCTGTCCGGTGGAGGCGGCTAGGAAGCTGGCGAGCGCTGGTCGGATAGCAGTAGGATGGAGCCTTGCCTCCATCCACATAATGGAACAGCGCCCCATGCGCTGCTTCAAGTGTATGGGGCTCGGGCATCCAGCGGTCCGATGTCCGTCCACCAAGGACCGCAGTGGATTGTGCCACCGCTGCGGAATGGACGGGCATAAAGCCAGCAGATGTGAGGCTACTTTTAAGTGTGCCATCTGTAGTGACGCAGTCCTTCCAGCAACCCACAGAATGGGGGGGTTAAGCTGCAAACCCCCATCGGTAAGAGGTCGGCTCATCGCGGCCGCACCAGCCGAATGCATACGGGCTCCACCGGCAGCAAGGGAGGAGCCCATGGACTTGGCCCAGGGCCAATAATCTCAGATTAGAGGGAGCGGGCGGAGGAAGCTCCAGCCGCTCCTAACGCAGATGAGTGGGCAGGCGAAGACGGGCGTGTGACGCCCTCCTTCAAATGCCCAGGACCTGCGCGCATGGCCTGGCCGCTGTGCGCGCGTCCAAAGGTCCTCTCGTCTGGGGATTGTCTCGGTGCCCCGGGCAATCTCCCCCTTGGCGTCAGCTTGGCTAACAGGCTGAGCTGTCCGGAGTTGGATCGGAGTAGTTGGTTCGCCAGAGCCCGGTCCAACTCACACAAGGGCTTCAAGGGGTCACCGGGGAGTTTTAGTGGGTAGGACCAGTCCCTTTAGGACTGGGTGAGTCCCACATACCCCTATCGCCTAGCCAGCGGTAGGGCATCCGTAAATGGATTTCTCCTCGACAAAAAAAAAAAAAAAAGGTCTGAATTCCTCAACCATTAATATTCAAATTAAGCTTAAATACGTACGATGTTTCTGCTATCGCTATTAAAATATATACGCGGGTGAGTGGGACCTATTAATTCGGGTGAGTCGGGAAAATTAGTCATCAATTTAATTTTCGGGTGAATGGGACATACTTTTCCGGGACAGTTGGGAAAAATAATAATTCGGGTGAATCTTGCGGGCGAATGGGACCTAAACCCTACCTGCTACGGTTACCCACGGTCTACTGAGTACTGAAAAATTTTGATATTTGGTCTATTGCAAAAAATTCGTCTCCCCGAGACCCCTTAAATGAGTTCCGACACGGGGGTATGCGACGCACCGCTTCCGAGATATTTTCAAAAATGTCAATTTTCAAATTTCGTCGTAACAGAAAAATTGGTCTCCCCGAGACCTCTTAAATGAGTACCAACACGGGGGGTCTGCGACGCGCCGTTGTTGAGATATTACCGATAAAAAATTGGCGCCGCGTCATTGCCGAGTAACGACTGAGGTGGTTCGAGGGGGGGTGGCAAAATTTTCGCTTTTCATCGCTCCGGCAGACCCCGTGCCGTAACCCGGCTTGCGAAGCCGGGGTTGCGAATTCCTCTCTTGGGTGGGAGGAGGGAGACGGTACCGGACGACGGATCTCGGTGGGCGATGGTTATCCGACAAAGTGACCGCAGCGATAGCTGTCACCGTTGAGGAGCTACGAGCTTTCAAAGATCCTGGACGGTTGTATGGGAGTGTAAAAAACATGTATGTGGGGAGGGGCGCGATTTGGTAACCCCCGATGGTCCTCTAACCCCTCTGCCACACTATGCTCCTCGCGCTGCCGCGATGTTGCCCTTCTGTCCACACGCTTCTCTACTCGCGCGATTAATCGCGACGCGCCGCACTAGGTCATTTGCTTTTGCAACAGAATGGACGTGGAAATTGAGAGAGCGTGCGCGCTATGCATTTTTAGCTAATTTTATAAATGTTATAGAAATATACGTCGTCGTCGTCCTCGACAAATTATTACATTTTATTATCAACAAAATTATGAATCCTTATCAAAATCAGCAAGTTTATCGTCATAAGTATTTATACGTGTGATTTTTACTGCATTTGTTTTGCATTTATCGTTAAAGATATTACGATATAATTGTAAAGCACGACTGCGCCGGGTACCACAGATGCAGTGCAACATCAAGACACGCTACGCTACGCTTTTATTGTTAACTAGCTGTGCCCGCGGCTACGCCTGCGTGGAATCCAGATTGTTTCTCGGTGGTAGCGTATGTGTCTTGATCTTGCACTGCCTCTGTAGTTACACGGCGCGGTCAATATATCAATATTGGCGAAAGATTTTTTAAATCGGATATAGTTTCGAAGATTACCTCATACATACAAACTTTACTTATTTATAATATTAGAATTTTATATATTAGTGCTTGCCTTAACGCTCTGTTCTACGGTTCCCGGGTTCGATTCTCGGCAGGGTCAACTTTGAAAAATGAACTTTTCAAATTTAGCTCTTGTCTGGATTTGGAAAGTAGTGGCAGGGCACACTGCGTTTTTCGCAGTCATTTGGGCAACCCGTCTGGCGGCAGTAACCACCCCCTTACAGAAGACCACCGTGAAACAACAGCACGTGTGCTGTTGTGTTTCGGTGAGTGAGTAAGGGATCCCAGAGCCCATTTCTCTATCTCCTTGGCACATTATTTGTTAAAGTAGGTTGATTACTGACATACTACTTCACTTTCAATAGACAATATAATATATAAAATAAAAAAGGAAAAAATAAGTGTCAGTTGCTATGGTGTTGTTAGAGAGTGAAAAATAAAAAAATATAAAAAAGTATTAGTGTTGTGTAAATAAATAAATAATACGTGTTAACCAAATAAATTATAACTAACTATTTAGACTTCTTCTAATATTTATAATTATTAATAAATAACAATTATAAACGAACAATTCAATAACTATAGCCGAAACTTTCACTGACTTTGGTGAGTGCACAAACATTTATTCTTCCACTGTGAAATAGTTTCAAGAATATTGGCGTTGCTTGTGTTATAGGCGACGGTAGCCACCTACCATCAAGTGGACCGTCGGCCTGTGTGCCGATCTTTACATAAAAAAAAAAAAGATAATTTCTTTTTATTTTAGAATTCGCGTCGCACGACAAAACTTTTTTTTGCAATAAACATTTATATAATTAGTTAATACTAATTATATAGTTAGTTGTTTTATACTTTTATTTATTCATTCGTTACAGAAGCAGTATGAACAATTTTACTACAATTTAAAAAAGCCGTCGGCGCGGCGGCCGGCGGCATGATTAAGCGTATGCGTGAAGTGTTTCCATAGCGACCGCTCGATTCGGAGTGCGTCTGCCCGCGATTATGTGGCCGGTGACTCGCGTTCATATTGCCGCTCTTTGAATCGCGCTTAAAAACCGACAAAGCATGGATCGGTGGGCAAGACGAGGAGCATGACGTGCGGCATGACGAGTAACGTCTCTGCCTCCTTTCCTCGCTACTTCCCATGCCACTCGACGAGTGTGTGGCAG
Source organism: Bembecia ichneumoniformis (assembly GCA_910589475.2). Lineage (NCBI taxonomy): Eukaryota > Metazoa > Arthropoda > Insecta > Lepidoptera > Sesiidae > Bembecia > Bembecia ichneumoniformis. The sequence goes on along the minus strand of OU342539.1, from coordinate 12,419,521 downwards.
TGGCAGGGGCATAAGACATTCCGCAAACCCCCCTGTCCTAGCTCTCAGCACGTCAGATTAATTAAACTCTCTTGCAACTCTTTTCTTTATCATGAAAAACGGTCTATGTATGCGACTTCACCGCTCGTGCAAAGTAGTAAGCAATAGGTGGCTTGATAAACTTCATAGACATCGTGGTACAATCATTAGTATATTAGTAAGAAAGAAAGAAAACTAAGTAGGAAAGAAAGAAAAATAACCAAATTTCACCTATTATGATAATTTCTATATGTAATTAAATTATATTCATTAGGTAATTTAATTAGTCTAAGCACAAATTGTCTTTAGTGCTCGGTGTCTTTTAAGTTTGCATGACGTTTTTTGCTATGTCTATATTTCTTTGTTCACAACCTCAGATAACTTTCTTAGAATTTAGGCACATAATATTAATTAAACTCTCAACTTGTCTGTAACTCTTTATCATAAAAAATGGCCGATGTATACGACCTCGCCTCTCATGCAATAGGAGTAGTAAGTAATAGCACAGTCTAACCTAACCATACTTACGTAGGTATTTTAAGAAAACCACGATTCTTTATAATAAGTATATTATAAGCAACGACACGACAAAACGTAAGTGTTGTAATCCGGTCGTGAAGCGCACGCGTTTTTCTAAAAGCGTAGTTGGAATTCACTGAGGCCCGCCGAGGTGCCCGCTGACATCATCGCTGCGCGAGCGACGGCGACGCATGCGGCAGGGGCGAGGAAACACGGCACGTGTAAGTGGATGCCTACAGCTTACAGTATTTAATGTAAAAAATGTAATAAAAAAATGTTAAAGCTCAATTAATTTGTTTTCTACTGTTTACCATAAATAATTCCAATTTGTTTTACTTATATGTGGATCTCTTAATTAAACGGTCAACTTGTTTTGTACCTACCACTTGTAACTCTTCTTTATCATAAAAATGGACGTAGGTATAATAACGTGGCCATACAATACCTACCATAAATAGTAAGTATATTTAATTTGATAAATCTATTTTTTTAAAAATTGATCCGGCGAAATTATTTGTTTTTAAAGATCGTAGGTATTTTAAATAGCTATAGCGAGGTTTTGTGATTTTGTACTAAATAAAATGTCAACTTGTCTGTCAACGTTTATCATAAAAAATTATTTGTTCGAGTCACAATGATGCTCGGTTCGAAGTGTGTATACCCACCTGTGACAATACTCCACAACTAATTAAGTACTAATTAGCAATCATTCAAACCTGTTCAAATGATTTCAAACGATTAACATGATTTTGTAAAAATATACCTACATGCGTTCAATCAACATTGATATTGTTTAATGTTATAAATACTTATTATATTACATTTTATAAAAGTACCGACTTATTTTAATCCCTTGTATCTATTTTATCAACTACAATATTTTTTAAAGTATTATTTTGATGTATTTTGAATAGACTCGAAAATATTTTTTTCGTAATTTTGAGAATTTTTTAAAATTAAACAAAAAAAGATCAAGTTTTTAGCTTAAAAATTGAAAAAGATGTATGTTTTGTAAAAAAAATGTGTGGTAGGGGGTGAAGGTTAGTAAAGTTGTGGAGACCACCAGAGACCCTCTATAAAACGCTGAAAACCCGACTCTGCTAGCTGTAATAGTTTTCGAGATCCTCTCACCATTTTTTTACCAGATCAAAAAGACCAAGTCTTCGGAAACTCCTGGAACTGCACATCTAATGGACTCTTCTCTTTCTATGAGAAAAGTTTCTTTGAAGAAAAAAGAAAAAAAATATATGGGAGGGGTGTCAACCGAGAGGAATATCCCCCATTCGAGTAGACCATCAAAAGCAACCCCGAAAATGATGACAACCCACCCTAATGACCGTCGCCGTAGCTCGTACCGTCTGGCCGCTGGCCTACTTTAAAAATTATAGCTTCTCGCGCCGGGACTTCAGATAGAAAAAATCGTTTAACTAGGTACTAAATGTAAAACACATACCTTGACCTTCACTTTTGTCTTCATTCAAAAACAAATTCAAATGACGACTTTAAAATAATGTCGATGTGCGCACAGTTCAACTAGCGCATTCAAACAACCGAGGCGGATCTACAATGTATGGAGCATTGCGAATATACAATATCTAGATTAGGTATAATAAATTCATAATTGATCGACCGTTACAGTATCGGTACCTATTCGGATCAAAACAAGTATTACTGGAAGTACGAGTATATAAAGTGATCAACATAAGTAATTGATTTTTGAAATATATACGGAGCCAAAAAGTCTTCGTGCATTTAGAAAATTTAGCCTTGACGGATCCCACCGTTGCATGAAATCGTTGAAAAAATATTTATCGAATAATAGGTACTATCGACGAATATATTTGGCAACATCGCATAATAGAATGCTAGGATGCCGTATTACCTATTCGGATCAAAACAAGTGTTACTGGAAGTACGAGTATATAAAGTGATCAACACAAGTAATTGATTTTTGAAATATAATCGGAGCCTAAAAGTCTTCGTGCATATAGAAAATTTAGCCGTTACGGATCCACTGTTGCATGGAATCGTTGTAAAAATATTTGTCGAATATATCGACTATGGACGAATATGTTTGGCAACATCGCATAATAGAATGCTACGACGCCATCTCGCCCGAGAAATACGCAACTAGATTAAAGTTATTCGGGTCAAAAGGTGGAGTCAACAATGTACGGGCTCGTGGCATGATCAACAAAGTGCCCAAAGATATGTTTATATATATATATATATATATATATAATAAAAAGAAATGTGAAAGCGTGAAAGAAGATAAAAAAATATCGTTTTCATCTTCCATCGCCTCATGATCTAACCTATAACTTATTCGGCAGTTTAACAGCTGAATAGCGCTAATGAACGATTGTGAAACGCACACAAAGCGTTTACTGGACAGTTAATCGACAAATAGCCTAATTGTAACTTTATTCGGACATTGTGAAACAAGCCCTAAGGTCTGACGGGTACTCACTACTCATTAAGGCATTAAGATATCTCTGAATTTTCAATTGTTTGTTTGATTTTCCTTATTTCCATAGGCTGGTTAATAGATTCAAACAAAGGATTTCCTTTAGAGGCACTTTTACTATTATAAACTAACTAATTTAATTAAATTAATGGAGAGCGTGCGTACACTGTGTGTCACTGTGAAATTGTGTGAAAAGGAAGGGGGCTTGAGAGCGAGACAGGAGATAATTTTAAGTAGTTTAGTTGAAAACTAAATATGTTATTTGATTAAATTTTATTAGACTAGCCAATCCCCGCGACTGTGTTCGCGTGGATTTCATCTTAAGATGTTAATACGCGGGGCGCACAAAAAGTTTCCGGAATGAACAAGAAAAAGTTACTATGAATATTGAAATATGATTTTATTATTTCTCGAAATATTCTCCGTTAGCATAAATGCACTTTCTAACGAATAAACCAATTTTAAACACATTTTGTTGTGCCATTCCTCCGTGGTTACCTCGGAAACATGGATTTCATACTTTCCGATTGTCTCTTTCTAGCAATACCTAAACTCATGTTTCGACACTTATCGCACAATTTTGACGCCCCTTCGTTGAATCTGGTGAGCATAGCATTGCACCAAGTGACGCGGTCCGTGACAGCCTCAGTCAAATAGGGGATCGGACAAATTTTCAGAAAGTGTTTTAAATTAATCTTCATAGAAATTTATTCCCATAAAAAATACTATTTTATTTATTTATAGCCTTTTAGGTACTCAAAATCATGTTTTAATATTGTTTGTTTGAAAATGCCGCCAAAACGCCACGATAGTTCATCTGAGAGCGCGTAACGTCATTTGTGGTCATATCATAACAAAACAGCTGCATTGGCATAAGACAATGATTGCCCACAAATGACGTCACGCACTGTGATTGGTGTTTCAGTATAGATTAAAAATATTGTAAATAATAAATTTTTATTTCTTCATTTAAAAATATTTAAATGAATTATATTAAATTATTATTCGATAAATAATCGTAAAAAATTATATATTTTCTTTGTAAGTACATTTTAGATTTTAATCTGACTACTGTCCGATCCCCTATTGTGTGGGATCCACCGAGAGCACAGCCAAACGTTTGTCACACCCAAACGTTCGTCCAGGATTGATTGTATTTGACTCTTGCCTATGCGCAAGGATGCCCAAATCTCGTGGTAGGTCACGATCCTCTCTGTTTCAATCATACGGCGCGTAGCATCGATATTTTTGTTGTTCACAACGGTGGACGGGCGACCATCACAAAATTCGTCACTGAGACAAAAACTCTAAAAACACAAGCATTACGCATTGTGTCTAAATATTATAAACTAGCGGCCCGCCTCCGGCTTCGCCCGTGGTGCAGTGCCGGATTTATACTTTTCTTGAGTATAGGCCCCTTCACTTTGTGCCGCCTCTTCCTCGTGGCCTAGGTAGATACTTAGGCCTTTATTAGGTAATTATTATTATTATTATTATTGCATTTATCATCGCGTAAGAATTTGATGGCTTCCGAAAGCGTGCGAAAACCATCTAAAATCCGCCGCCCCTAGGCCGTGGCCTATACGGCCTATTGACAAATCCAGGGCTGCCGTGGTGCAATTTTTATATACAAAAACATTGAAATAAAATCGGTCTACCCGTTCGAAAGTTATGGACGTACATACATTCCGAAGATCCATTTTTATTTATATAAGATAATAAAAGAATTATGCAATTAAACTTTAAAGTTTTCCAGTAGGTAACGGAATTTATCCACAGGTTAACTCATTATCATTTGGCGGCATCCGCAAAGAGAAATTTAATCTTGTGGCTGTGTGGGCTTTACCATTAGCGGCGTGTAATTTTCCTATTTAGCAATTCTTTAAATGTTAAATTGCAAGCTTTTATCTCGTCGTTTGTGAGCTAAATGCTCGTTTTTTGAGAGAATAAAATTCATTGCGTACTTTAAGCAATGAAGGATTAAGTACTGAAAATAATATAATGTGATCCTCTTACCACTAACACTTATTATTTATTTTATATTTATAAAGTAGTGGCAGGGCACACTGCGTTTTCGCAGATATTTGGGCAGCCCGTCTGGCGGCAGTAACCACCCCCTTACAGAAGACCACCACGAAATAACTGCACGTGTGCTGTTGTGTTTCGGTGAGTGAGTAAGGGATGCCAGAGCCCATTTTCCTATCCCCCTCCTAATCCCTTATCCTTAATCCTACTGTAGGCGGCAGCGTACTTGCAACAGTTTTGGTTATAGGATTGCTTGTGTTATAGGCGACGGTAACCACCTACCATTAAGTGGACCGTCAGCCTGTCTGACGATCTTAACATTAAAAAAAAACGTTTCACATAATTTTCGTGCGTGATCATAATCACATAATCACCGAACACCTGCACCAAGGGCCACCTTAAATACTCCGGTCGCAGTACAATCAGCGCACTCTGGATCTAACATCGACTCGTGTCACTTCAACGTAGTTATTTAGGCCAAATCACGTAACAGTATTTCTTTTAATTAAAGTAGTTTAAAAGTTGTTCGCGGAAAAAAGCACACCGAAGCGAATGATTGGCATTTTCTTCGGAATACAGGTCATGTGGCGACAGTGACGTTAGAGAATCATAGAATGTTCATTTTCGAATGGTACACGACCATTTCTTTGACAAAGTCTTCAGAGAAAAATTCGAAACAAAGACATCATTATGACAATGCGAGCCCTTACACATCGGATCAAACAATCGAATTTTTGACAGACCAAAACATCGAATTGGCTGGTCATCCTCCAATTCGATGTTTGACATATAACTTTTCAAGGATTGTAATCATGACAGTGACGTTAGAGAATCATAGAATGTTCATTTTCGAATGGTACACGACCATTTCTTTGACAAAGTCTTCAGAGAAAAATTCGAAACAAAGACATCATTATGACAATGCGAGCCCTTACACATCGGATCAAACAATCGAATTTTTGACAGACCAAAACATCGAATTGGCTGGTCATCCTCCAATTCGATGTTTGACATATAACTTTTCAAGGATTGTAATCATGACAGTGACGTTAGAGAATCATAGAATGTTCATTTTCGAATGGTACACGACCATTTCTTTGACAAAGTCTTCAGAGAAAAATTCGAAACAAAGACATCATTATGACAATGCGAGCCCTTACACATCGGATCAAACAATCGAATTTTTGACAGACCAAAACATCGAATTGGCTGGTCATCCTCCAATTCGATGTTTGACATATAACTTTTCAAGGATTGTAATCATGACAGTGACGTTAGAGAATCATAGAATGTTCATTTTCGAATGGTACACGACCATTTCTTTGACAAAGTCTTCAGAGAAAAATTCGAAACAAAGACATCATTATGACAATGCGAGCCCTTACACATCGGATCAAACAATCGAATTTTTGACAGACCAAAACATCGAATTGGCTGGTCATCCTCCAATTCGATGTTTGACATATAACTTTTCAAGGATTGTAATCATGACAGTGACGTTAGAGAATCATAGAATGTTCATTTTCGAATGGTACACGACCATTTCTTTGACAAAGTCTTCAGAGAAAAATTCGAAACAAAGACATCATTATGACAATGCGAGCCCTTACACATCGGATCAAACAATCGAATTTTTGACAGACCAAAACATCGAATTGGCTGGTCATCCTCCGTACAGCCCTGACTTGGCGCCTAACGATTTCTTTTAATAATAATAACTTTATTTCAGACTTGACTGTGTCCATAGCTTTTTAAAATTACATTACTATACATTAAAAATAAAATATAAACTAAAAATAAATATAAACTAATGCCACCTATCATTCTCTATTGAGGGTGATATGTGACATCACCCAATGTTTTATTATTGGGCAGTCCATCTTACCAGCAACTACCTTCAACAGCGTATCGGGGCTGTCCCTGACTCTAGTCATCAGGGATGCTATTCTCATTCGCAATATAACGTTGCAAACATTGTAAACATCCCCGATGCACTACAGTAGCGCGGCAGCCCCAGAAACACTCTGAAGGTTTTCTTGTATTGGACGCGCAGGACATTATACGATTTTTGTATAAAAAGACTGGCAATATGTCTTAAATATGTCCCAAATATCAAAAATAAAATTCGTGGATAACTATTTTAGACAGCAGAATAACTTGTTGAAACGTTTAAAAACCACGTTTTACTGATACCTCAATGGGAGTGGAAAAAATTCTTAGAAAATTGTTTTCAATGCACGCAAAAGTGTTTCGATCTTCATGGAGAGTTCCTTTAAGGTCCGGCTCCCGAAAATTATGATTGTTTGCCTTAAGTTTGTAACTAAACCAAATATCTCATCAATGTAAAACTTACATAATATGTTTTTTAAAACCTTTTTCTAGTCATTTTAAAGACAGAATCACAATTGATGGTAATTGACTCGATACTTTTATTTTTTTTAAATGATACCTTTTTCAAGATTTTTCTCGTTTTTCTCGGAAAAAACTTTAGTTACATATGTAAAATGAATACTCATAGAAAGAAAATACGATTTATTAGTTACATATAAGACAAAAATTGCCTAGACCGATTATTATTCTCATAATAAACTATGATTTGAGACTTGCGTCCTTTACTTCTGTGCAAGAATACTGTCAAACGGATCATTTTATTTTCAACCTTATTTTAACGTAGTTTAGGTTGAATATCGAATGATCAGTAGCGCGCTAACGCGGTCTTTGACGGACCTAGACAGGGCCAAACGTAAAATTCGATATTCGACCTTATTTAGAATTGTATAAGGTTGAATATCGGATGATCAGTACAGCGTTGTGCGCGAACAGTGACGGACCTATCGCGGTTTTGAACGACCTTGACAGCGCGGTCTTAACAACAATAAGACCGATTTCAATCATCATTATTTGTTTTTTCATTAGTAGGCTCAATACGTAAGTAGCAAACCATCGTATAGAGAGGTGCGTAGATAGTTAGATACGTACGCGTCAGTTCAAGCGATCGGATGTGAAACGTATCATCTTCATAGATATTTTTTCAAATTTGTCTCCCATATATAACTTTTCAAGGATTGTAATCTTTAATTTCAAAGCTAAAACAGAAACAACTATATTTTAAGATTTTCGTATTAAAAAAATGTAATAAAAATATTCGTTCCCTCTACAAAATGATAATTAAAACACTGTGAGATACAAATTTTTCGCAATAACCCATTTCCCTTAGTAAAATGATCTTTCTCCTTTTAAAATCAATACACTATATTGATTTTAAAAGGAGTTTACAATAATATCACATTTATTGTAAACTCCAAAAATCTGGTATAGTTTTACAAAGCCTTTAATGGGTCAGTCAGTAAAAGTTAAAACGAGGTAAATGCTACCCAGTTTTAAGGCTTCAAAGAGCGTGACGGAATTGTGAACGTCAAAATTCTCGTGTTACAACAAAATATGTGAACAGCACACCGTCAAAGTGAAAAAATTGACTTTTGAATTGACACTTCACTAAAAACATAAATGTATAAGTAAGTTTTTTTTTTTTTTTTTTTTGAGAAGAAATCCTTTTACAGATTTCCTACCGCTGGCTAGATGGCCAGACGGTAGGGGTATGTGGGGGTCACCAGTGCTCCACGCTATGCTAGGTCATAGCGGCACTGGCACTACCCATTGAAACTCCCCGGTGTCTCTTTGCCCTTCGAGAGGGATGGACCAGGCTCTGTCGAGGCAACAACTCCGATCCGCACTTTCGCGCCTTAGCTACTCAATCGGTCATCCCGAAATTTGGCATACACATTGCGAGGGATATAAAAAATGAAATTCCAACGCCTGGTAAAACTATAACAGCAATAAAGATTGAATAAATTGTTCCATTCCAGTCGGTTTAATAGTAGATTTTACAATAAGTGCACAAAATCATTTTTATCCAAGATTTTTATACGTTTTATACGTGAGTGTGGAGATATATATTTATGATAATCATGAATAAAAAACACAATTAAGTATGTTCTTTAAGTACAATTTTATTTTACTTAAATATTTCAAGCGGCGGACAGGTATATCGGGGCGAGCTCATTCACATTACTCCGGTCCGGGCATTATGCCGTAGGTACTCCGCATTGACAAAACGTCCTGCATAGTGTGAACAAGGTGTTTCATTAGGTTTACACAAAACCTCCGCTGTTTTCATTGCTACAACATAGCAACGTTAATATAATATGTTCATATTATGAATTGTAACCAAACTAAATAAATCTTCATTTCACAAAAAATAATAAATCTATATAAATAAATATCAATCATTAAAACGCTCCTAAGCGCAAAATTCCAGAGAAGCTAGACAATTTCGGTAATTTTTTATTATTATTTCAATTCCGAGGAAACGTTCTCAGAAGAGAAAAATTGGAAAAAATTTCCGTTCAAAGCCGAGGGCTGATGGTCTCTAGTTTTGGCGATTATATGGATGTAATAATATTCCGTTAGTATGTAAGTGCAGGAATGTGTTTAATTCTAAAATTACCCTATTTATATACAGTACTAGCGACCCGTGCAATTTTTATATATTTGAACATTCCCCGTTAGTGAAAACCGAATTAAAATCGGTCTACCCGTTCACGCGTGATGCCCTGACCAAGGGAAATGGGGATTAATTTTTTATATATATATAGATAGATTATAACTTATCAAGACAGTGACATTGTGAACAAAAACATTTATATTTTCAGAAAAACCGTTCAATATACATTTTTTATAAGTGGCTTAAATTTAATAATTTAATAAGTTGCTGTACACCGATTTTTAAAAGAATTACTTATTTAATGTCGACAAGTCAAACTGGATCAATGAATTTATATTTATTTCTTACTTTTATTTTTTCTATTTTCTATTTATCAATGTCAGCCATGTACTAAAGTAGTTTTCTATTGGTAACCAACTGTTAGCTTCGTGGTAGTTATGCTTCAAATAATTTTTCTAAACAATCATTTTGTTTCACGAAAAACAATTAATGATTGTACTTTCTATATAAATGTCAGCAATTCCTGAACAAATCCACGGCAATTAAGCAATGAACGACCACATGGACCACGTAACTCTGATTCGGGCGAAACTTAAAGCTATTTGGCAAACGACCGCAGCCCCACCAAAAATTGGGGCAATTATTGTCACAGAATTAGATGCGTTATATCTGGAAATGACTAACTTATTGCTATATTTATTTATTTGAGTTTACATTTCGGGTATCCTTCCTCTCCCAAATTAAAAAAAATACTATATGCATTCCGATAAATATCATATGTTAAACTAAATGTAATTATTCCAGTATATTTCTTTTAGTTTTCGCTAGTTCGATTCCTCTCCGAGAGTAACTTATTAAAAGGCTTATTTTTAAGCTCTGAAGAGTCGCTTTCGTATCGCTTGTTGTCGCACAACTAACCCCCTTAACCGGCTACACTCTTATTTATACTTGGCGCCAAACGTTTCAGTGTATTTCGAATCTACCAGAAAATGTAAATAAGATTGTAAACAAGCCATTGAAAGTTCGGGAATGCTATTTCTGTTGAAATGTAACCTCTATGTTTTAAACATAAGGACGAATTTACTTTGACACTAATTGGAAAGGGGCGTGGGTACCTTCGATAGCGTGGAACGTTCGAGGCTTTCGGCCGGCGCGAACGTTTTTTCCAGAACGTCCCAGAGTTAATCGTAACAATAAATATATTATTAAATGTTTATGTTTATAAGACCAATAAGTAGGTTTAAGTATAGGTAAAAATTCTAAGTTTCAAATAAAATACTTCTTTTTTAAATAAACCTTTACCTATGTAAAAATTTTCAGGAAAACTTGTTTTATCAATATCTCAAAAATATACGGATTAAAATATTGTTGGTTTGACAACGACGATATGTCACCTTATAGGGTAATGTCATTAGCTGTGTCCACACCAGTCGCACAAGGACTCGGGTTGCTCGTGCGGTTGGGCAATACAAATACCCGAGGCGGGATTAAAGAGAAAGACTGAGTCAGAAGCTCTCGGATATTCAGAAATGGATATCCAAGTGTTAAAAAAAAAACAGACACATTCTAAAGTAAGACAATTTATTATTTTATTATTATTGTTCAGAGCAATTTTTTAATTATATCATTATTTTGAAATATACGTAATTCTTTTGCAGTCTTACTTTGGAACAATCTCTCTTTTAAGGTGTTTCCATCTAGCTACACTATGGGCACAGATTAATAAGTAGTTACTACCGTAACAGATAAATCACTCCCTAACAAAAAGACCATCACAACTTTTATAAATGCCTACTGTTTTGCCTCGCCAACTGCTTAGCGGAAAAATATACCTTATAGTTCAAACGTTGAGTTGTTATTGCTCTGCAGCCGCACGCGCATAAATAAGTGTAATACACTCTTTATTTTTAATCTATCTTTAATAGGTACAAATTTTTTTTACAGATAAATAATTTCGTTTAAAGGTAACTAGGTGATAAATTTTGTAGTCAGCTCTCAAACTATGTAGCGGACAGCGTGCGCGTGCCTTGTTGCCAGACCGCATAGCAACGCCACTTGCCGCGTTGCCGCGCGAATGCTAATAATACTTATTACCTACTTGAGTTTATTTTTACTAAACATTGTTTTATTAAAATTTCGTTTGCACTAGTAACTTTAAAAGTTCCATTTCGTAAGTTGTGAAATTTATTTATTGTACAACCACATAAACAATGCACATGACCCGAAAAGATACGTAGGTAGATAGGTTAGGTACGGATTTCACAAGTTCAAGTATTATAATTAAATACATACCTATTAATTATTAAATACAAAGAATATTTAGGTAGGTGCATGTCATTCAATGGATTTTAAAGTTAAAGTATTAAAAAAATATTAAATTCTCCGTATTATATTTTTTAGTTTTCACGGATTTACATCCTTCCACTGCACACGTATTACGAGGCATAATACCTATTATTCTTTCCGAAATGTAAATCAAAGACACGGAACACAATTACTCCTGGCGGAGATCAAAGAAGAAAAAAATAAATGTGAATGCGCGCGCTCGCGTCGGTGGCAACCGCGTGAATGTGTACCTTGGAAACATAGAGCGTATTAAATTGTCAAGAGAGGTAAAGTAGCGCATTTAGTATGGAAGCGCGTGGACACCGAATTGTATTCTGTGTGTTCCGTACTCTATACGAAGTCTCACTCACACAACGATAACCTGATTATGCGCTAACTTAGTATGGATATAATCGTGTGTTACAATATAAAGAATTATTAGGATATTTTTATTATTATTTAGTTTAATGTGATTTATTATTCTGAAAATTTAATATCTTAGAATGTATAGTGCTTTTAAAATCCTCTTTCCTACTTTATGTAGAAATATTACCGTATTATATTTTCTTCCCTTAAAAACTGATATAAACTTGAATTTCTAAAACTTTGTAAAATAATTTCAGAAATATTAAATTATAGTTTATCGACACAAGCTAATGGCCACCTTGGTACAATAAGTTGATGTAATTATTGACACAGATTTATTTATTTATTCATCACATTTTTTTTACTTTTTATTTTGGCGTATGGGAGAATATCGCCACGCGTCGACAAATATCCCTAGAATCTAAGTCACTTCAACTAATTTTAAGTTCCTCGAAAAAGAGTATTATTTTCAGTTTTTTTTTCTCGTTTCACTTCACATTGAGGAAAGCTAAAAGTGTAATAAATAAATCGGTTTAATCGTTTAATTAATACCTATAAGTTTTGTTACCTAAAATTCCATGAAATGTTTTGTTTTCTATCATTAAAATAATATATAATATAAAATTATTTAATGTTAATTAAATAAATATAAAACTAAAAGCATACATTTATATTGGTTTAATTATTTCATACCAGTTAAAAAACTTAATTAAATTATTTTTTAAACATAAAACCTTATCCATATCATACTATCACTGCCATTTTTGCACATTCCTTGAACATGCTTAAACACAATGTCGTAGGTATGTCGAGGTCTACTGTCTCTGTCTTTCGCATCTATTCACTTTACGCGGGAATGAAATGCAATTATTTTTACCAACGGAATTCTTGCCTGTACCTAATTTCAAGGTTAAGCAATAATAAATAGTCGCTTTTAAAATAAATTCAATAACTTGCGGATGAAAACTTATGAAAGAAGTTTTGTTTTGTTTATCAGATTCACTTTTACAACGTTTTACTACACAATTCACTATTTTAATACCTAAAATAATATAAATTGTTCTCCAGACCACACTGTCACACAGACGATAGTTTGTAAGCGACTGACAGCTCGGTGGCCAACATTTTAAAATTTGGCCAACAGTTTAGTGGGGTCGAATTCTGCGCTACTTTATCTCTCTTGACAATTTAATACGCTCTATGCTTGGAAAGTACAGCGGCGCGTAGGCACTTAGCGCGCGCAAGTACATGAAGTGAAAGAGGCCTGCTATGGGCTTCTTCAAGCGAGCAGTAAACAAATTTCTGCAAGGTCGGCAGCGCACGTATACCTACCATCAAGTGGACTGTCAGCCTGTCTGCCACTTCTAATAATAAAAAGTAAGGAGAGACTACTTTAATTATTATTTTTATTTGAATATCTTAATTGGATGAGCCAGAACACCGTACTGTTGCGTTCCGGACCTCTCAGAGCAATGGTTAACACAAATTAAGAGGTCTCCTGGGGCAACTCAGCCCGCAGCCCACTTAGCCCCCAGGGCATAGAACTAGTATTAATATTATAATAAAAACAAGCTTTGTAAGTTTGCGCGACAATGGCTCTCATAAATTATTATGAAAGTAAAAAGAAACATTTGTTTCCATCGTTAGGTTAGTACCTAGTAGTGCAATCAGAGCCTTACTTATAAATAAATAAATAATAAATTCATTGTATAAAAATAAATTTATAATAAATTCATTGACGTCATTGACGCGTCACTTCACGTCAATGAACGACGTTAAATTATTTGAATATTCTTCATACAAAAATACTAAAATGGCGATTAAAAAACTAGGGGTGGGGGTAGGAGGGTGTAAAATCTATTCTCACACCTACCAAATATACCAAAAAAAAGGTTAGGCCCAGCCTTTTTTGAGGAGTTTTGTTACAAACACTTAATTTTATATATTAGATTTATTAATTTACTAGCGACCCGCCCCCGGCTTCGCCCGGGGTGCAATTTTTATACATATGAACATTCCCCTTTTATCCCTCTTTCCATTAGTAAAAAACGAATTAAAATCGGTCTACCCGTTCACGCGTGATGCCGTGACCAAGGGAAATGGGGATTCATTTTTATATATAGAGATTATTAGGATTATGGAAGTATCTGAGCACATTTGAGCACTTGAGCACATGACGTGACGTTGCTTGTGTTTTAGATAACGGTAGCCACCTACCATCAAGTGGACCGTCAGCCTGTCCGTAGACCATAACATAAAAAGAAAACAATGCTAAATAAACCACCTCATCTAGTTTTTAAACATCGTATGCAATTTTACACTCGAAACTAATGTTATAATTCAAACAGAATCAGGGCACGCCAAATGGTCATTGACGCCTTTTAGTTCCAAGTATTTAAGCTTTATTTACAACTTAAAACTTAACTGCTTTTAATATTACAATTTCGGCTATAATTTGCTTTCAATTAAGTAATTGGAATATTAGGCAGCCATTTTATACACATTACTAGAGTCGTAGAATTGTCGATGTATACTAAAAAGAAATCTTTTAATTTTCGATAACCATTGTTCAAATTCAAATTCAAATTCAAATCATACAAAAGATTGAGTTGAGTTGATCAAACTCTATACAAAAGAGTTTGATTTTTTTTTCATTTAGTTGAGTTAATATTTATAACTCCCTGACATACACTAGCCCTAATTCCAAGTAAGCTAACCCGAGAACATCTTCAGGGAATAATGTTCAACTTTATGAACATTGGCTTCATTGGGGAAAGCTTTTAAACTCACTTCAACTTGGCAGATAGCTCGGATGAACGTTCGTGGAACGGAAAAGAAGAATTATTGAATCTGAAGCTTTTTATTACTTGGTTTAAGCATTTTTTAGACAAATACAGTTATGTAATTAAATTTGATTAGAAGGAAGGAAATATTTAATTTATTTTTTTTCACTTCTCATGCTCTGAAAGTGCTTATTTGTGCAGGATATAGGCTGCACAAAATCGAATTTTGTGCACAAGTGCATTAACTCATAAATGTATCTATATTTAGGCAAAGAAAATGAGCTATACAGTCAAACACAATAAGAAGTTCATAGATAGAATTTGTAATTTTATAATATTTATTTGCCTTATGTGTTTTTTAAGACATAAAAGATATTAAAATTTAAATTCAGTTCTACCCGTTCACGCGTGATGCCGTGACCAAGAGAAATGGGGATTCATTTTTATAATTATATAGAGATATAGAGATTATTAGGATTATGGAAGTATCTGTCATTATTAGTTATTGTAGTTTAATCAAACAAAAACTACAAGAATGAATAATACACAGTTTGACTACAAACTTCAACACAATTCAACTCTAAAATTATTTTAAAATTAATACATTACAACTCTTAAGTACTTACAAAACTAAACTGTTAGTATTCAGAGGTCGAGCTTTAAATTGTATATAAAATGTTTACAGTGTTGCCAGATTTTGTTCTAGGTTCCGGCTGTATGAAAAGTTTAAAAGTTAGTCCTTTTAGTCTAGGAAAATTTAATAAAAAATCAAAATTTTAGTCACTCAGGGGCTTTTTTGATATAAGCTTCAAGAAGGTATTTAATATCGATGGCTGAAAGAAATTTTTGATTCTATCCTGTAGAAGGAAATAGGTGCTTTTTCTTTTTTTTTTTCAAATTTTACAAAAATTATAAGATTTACGTGATCAACATTGTTTTCCATCATTACGCAAACATTCTAATTGTGTTGTTCGAACATTTTATTTATTATATTATGTATAAATACAAGTACTCGCACTTAACGAAAGAATTTTGGGAGTGATTGAACAGGAAAGGGAAACCTTTTACGAATTTTTATCGTTAAGAAGAATTGCTTGATGGCAAGATAATACTCGAGCTCGCACAACTTTATGGTAAAATTCTTACAGAAAAGTATTAAAATTTTCTGTTTCCTTAAAAAGAAACGTCTGATAAAATTTATACAGACAATTCTGCATAGTACTTTTGTATAAATATTTTAATGTTTATAAAGTATAAATTGAAGTCTCTGCCCGCTTCTGTCTGTATGTTCTCTAATCTTCCTAAACCTGCAGTTGCTTACGAAGATAAGCAACACCAGGAAGGATGCAATATCCCGACCGGATGTCATTAAAACTACATACATTGTATCAATGTTGTTAGACGCAGTGTAGACTGTGTTTTATCTTAGTTTAATAAATAATCACACACAAACACACACACATACACACACACACGCGCGCACACTCGTACATGCACATCTTATATTTATTTATTTATTTATTTATTTATTTATTTATTTATTTATTTATTTATTTATTTATTTATTTATTTATTTATTTATTTATTTATTTATTTATTTATTTATTTATTTATTTATTTATTTATTTATTTATTTATTTATTTATATGGCTATATTATATGTCTTATTAACTAAATGTCGCGTTATTAACTAAATGATTATTATAATCTATTAACATTATAATAATCATTTAGTTAATAACGCGAACATATTATATTAAAGTGAATCAGTATGTGAATCAGCGCGGGGCCACTGATCTCCAAAACACAGGCAATCCTAGCTTGGAGGTCAGGGGACAATCAACTATATACGTATTTTAAAGCCTAAATTTTCCATCTAGCTTTGTTATAAGTTGTAATGTTCTAATGCATATATACTGGCTTAAGAAATAAAGTATTATTATTATTATTACATGTACACTTTTCCCGCAGATAGACCATTATTGGATTAAAATTTTGTTAATTTTGCTCCATAAATTCAGTCTATAGATGGCAGCCAACCCAATGTTTAAATTGAACTAACACATATTATCGATAGGGTAACGCAGCAGTTACTATGGAGTTGGCTTCTTCTGACGACAGACGAAAGCTACGTTTTTCATATTTGGTTAGGCGCCTTTTTAGGTAAATTGTTACCTAGAGACTTGTAAAGACCCAGACAGGCCATAGGTGCACCACCTTTCTTAGGGAGAAATTACATTAAGGATATAGGAGAAAGTGGGAATATAGATAATATGAGTTATTTATCTATATCCCCAGATATTCATAAATAACTTATCTGTTATTATCTGAGGCTCTAGTATGAGTTTACGATACTACACCAATACTACACTCGCTAGCGAGAACGTAAAACTTTTGTATGGGAAATCGTGAACTGTCAATGTCAAATTATCAATTTTCCATATAAATGTTTTACGCTCTCGCTAGCGAGTGTAGTATCGTAAACTCATGCTAGAGCCACTGTTATTTAATGTGAATTTGGAGTAGTTTTAGCTGCCTCCCTGCATCTTGTTGCCGAGAATACGGACTGCGGCTTATAGGGTCTTTCAAATATGCTGCAAGTAAAGTATGGAATACTATACCTCCACCTTATTGGAAGCTTCAAACTGTAGCTACTTTTAGAAAGAACATTAAAAAAACACTTTTTAGGTTTACAGCGTAACGAAACGTGACCTTGTGGCATTATTCATTTATTATTATTATTCATTTATTTATTTCTTTTCTTAATTTTAAATTTATTATTATTATTATTATTATTATTATTATTGTTCATTTATTTATTTCCTTTCTTAATTTTAATTTTTTTACAATATATATGTATATAAAAACAATAAATATTATAAAAAACTTAAAATTAGGTGTCCACTAGTAGCGGGGCAAGGCCCAAGCTACCGGTGGTTAGGTTATTATTATTATTATTATTGTTTCTTTTTTAACCATATTTGTGTGTATGTGTGTATTCACATATTTGTACCTATATTATGCCTATGTTTTGGTGTTTTATTTTTTTAAATTTGTTATTATTTTTTATGAGCGATTTAATCTTTTCTTATGTTTTTTCTTAGGGTTTCAATTGTTATCTTATTTGTTCTCTCTCTGTTCCTTTGTTTGTTGTTGCTTTGCACAGCTCCGCAAGGTATTTTTCAGGCCTTGAATGAAAATCAGCGCTGTGGGTCCCGCCCATCGCATTATGCTGAGTCAGGGATCTATTTCGGACGCACCACTACGTTTTTTATTTTATATTGTTTTGATGTATATATGTATTTCTTGTATGTGTGTATACGAAATAAAATTATTTCTTTCTTTCTTTCTGTCGGAGAAGTGGACAGATTTATGCACAAAATTTTAATTTATACTCTTTAAAAGAAAAATACAAGCCTTTCAACACATTTAAAGAACATATTCGCTACCTATAAGTGTATTTGTCTATGTAGGTCAAAAGAGAAACATAATAAAATCAAGCAAAGAGAACTCGAAGGTCTAATGGCCTGTCGTGTACGATGTGAAACTAACTTAACAATTCGCCAAGCTCGTTAGAGATCAGTGTAGATAGCCCTAATGATTAGAACCGGGTTACGAGAAAATTCTCTCTCCGGGGAATTAAACGTAAATGGGTAAATAGGTCGCTTCCTAGTCTATACCAACATGCAATCTCATTTTTAATGGCTACCAGACTTTTTTTATCATATTAATTTATTTACAAGTACCAATGGGCTAATATTATCCAGTTCTTATTGGTTTATGTATGCATGCTCAAGCTTATGTACTCCCACGTTTAATATACAATACGAGGGTTGCTACTTATCTATTGAGCCTACTAATAAAATAAAAACGGGACAAGTGCGACTTGAACTCGCGTGAAGAGGGTTCCGTACGATGTTACCTATCCAATATTGAGTGATTTACCATGTTATTTTAATATCATGGACTTCTTATAGGTTTTCCTATAATCTATAAGCAGAATACTAATTTCTGTATTTTTTTTTCAAAATTTTTGGTTCAGTAGTTTCGGAGATAGGGGGGGGGGGGGGGGGGGGGAATGGTCGGACAGACGGACACACGAGTGATCCTATAAGGGTTCCGTTTTTTTATTCGGACGTACGGAATCCTAAAAACAAATATTGGCGATTGAAATTGGTCTTATTGTTTTTCAAAGGACTCTCCATGTTGATTGATACACGAAAACAGTTTCCAAAAAAATATTGATATTTTTTGGTATGTGTATTTTTTTTATATTGTAGCAGCAAGGACACATCCTGGAGTCAAAAACTGGGCGACCATTTGTTGTCAGTTACCATCCCCTTATAGGTAGATAATCACCGTGATAACAATACATTTCGGTGCGCAATTGATGCCAGGATTTTTAAGTCTCTTTTCTTTGCTGGAGTTGTAATTTAATAAGTAATAATTTGTTTCCCCGCTATGTTTCACTTTCCCGTTGGGTTGTGTGACCATTATTATCTGTACGATTCATAAGACCCCTAGTCAAAAATGTATTTGTCAAATATGTCAAAAAAGTAATTTCGGCGCTCGAACCTTCTTTAAGGGCTATAAAGCGTAAAAAAGTAATAAAAGTAAAAAGTAAAAGTAAAAAAGTTATTGTGATAGAAAAAGGCGTTAACTGTGATGAACGCATAGCAGTATATGCACAGAACATGACAATTTAGGTCAATCTCAAAGTACAATGTCACTCTTCAACAATTTACTCGTACTTCTCCTTCACACTCGCACTTAAGTGAAATGATATCCAAAACCCATTTAGGACAAAAAGGAAAAAGAAAGATGTAATATGAAACGAACGTGTGTTATTGTGTTTCATATTCCGAAACGAAGACAGTTCGAGAACAACTATTAAAGTGAACAGCCGAAATAATCGAGATTTCTACACCGTATATGGAAACAACCAGAAAGTAAGCGGAATGTAATGTAATTATTACTTTATTTATTTACTAGCTGATCCAGCAGACGTTGTCCTGCCCGAACCCGAAAATAATTCTGTAACCCGATTGTGGCGCCATCTATCGGGTCCAATTTATTTTCCAAACCATATGTCAAAGTGACGCGAACTGTACGAATGTCAATCAACGACGGTTAAATTATTTGGATATCCATACAAAAATACTAAAATTGCGATTAAAAAATGGGGGGTGGGGTGAAAAATACTTTACAACCTATTCTCATACCTACCAAATATACAAAAAAGTTTTGTTACAAACACTGTGACAAGAGAATTCATATATTAGATTTAAAAAAATAATAATCGGATACCCTAGTGTTGCTTGTGTCCTTAGGCGACGGTAGCCACCTATCATCAAGTGGACCGTCAGCCTGTCTGCCACCTTTTATAATGTAAAAAAAGTCTGGAACGTCCCACTCTATCGATGGCAGCCACGCCCCTTGCCGACTAGTGTCAAAGGAAATTGGTGCTTATGTTTACAACGAGTTTACATTTCAACAGAAATAGCATTTCAGAACTTTCAATGGGTTGTTTACGATCTTGTTTAGATTTACTGGAAAATTCGAAATACATCGATGCGTTGGCGCCAAGTATAAATAAGAGAGCAAGCGGGCGTGAGTTAGTGGTGCGACAACCAGCAATACGAAAGCGATTCTTCGGAGTTTTTGCGAAGGTATCTGCGACAGTGAACCGGCGCGGCGACACATTAAGGGATTCATTGAGGACTTTTGGCAAATTTAACGGTTTCATCGGACAAATTTAATGATTTTAGAAGTCATCTTGGTTTGTGAAAATAAATCGTTTGTTTCGCCCTTACACGGCAACAATATAAAAGTCTGAGAGATTAATATTCCAACTAATAAATGCGAAAGTGAGTTTGTTTGTTATGCTTTCACGCCTTAACAACCGATCAGCATGAATTTTTGCATACACGAGAAGGATTTACAGGATAGAAGGATAACAGTGATACAGAGAAGGACATACTTTTCATAACGAAAGAAAGAACTGTTCCTAAGGGAACATCTAAAAATAAAAAATTCGACCCAATAATTCAGGAAATAAAAAATTGAATAAATGTTTTAATGCCTAAGAAAGGGAAGCCCGGATGAAGTTTCGGGCAAACGATAATATGTACGATAAATGTTACGATATACTCATCATAATCTATTAGGAGTGCGCAATAAAGTAGATCAGAACAATTACAAAAATAAGAGGTTGTTATTTTATTTACGAGGGTTGCTAGTTATGTATTGAGCCTACCAATAAGAAAACAAATACATATTGATAAATATTGGTGATTGAAATTGGTCTTTCCAAGGATTCACCATGGTGATCGATACACTTTTGCATGCGTTGAAACCAATTTCCGAAGCACTTTTTCAACTCCAATTGAGGTACCAGTAAAACGTGGTTTTTGAACCTTTCAACAGCTTGCTCTGCTGACAAAAATTGTTATGCAAGCATTTGGTTCTTTGGGAACAAAAATATCTCATTAAGTGGCAAGTTATCGCTGTGCCAAGTCTTTACGGACAAATTTTTATGCATAATTGATACTAGTCATACTAATGCCCTGAGTTGCCACTATCTCACGGTATCTTGTATGCCGGTCTTGCATTATCAGTTCATTATCAGTTGCACGCATAGCATCCACATTTTCTGGCACAACTCTTTTTGGACGACCTTCTTTGGGCACATCCTGGATGAAAGCCTACCACGATCAAACTCATTATAACACTCATTACAGTGGCTTAGGAGCTTCATCACCAAAAGTCGAAGTAAGTTTATCGAAGCACTCTTGTCTTAATAATCCATGATAAAAGCCGTAAAAAATTATGACCGACAATTTTCACGAGATATTCCATTTGTTCGCTGAGATATTTTTTTCAAGTCAGTGGAAACAACACAAATCGCGTTCAAATAATAAATGTTATAGTTGAGATTCCTTGTCCGTAGTTCACACTTAGTTTAAATTTAATTATTGTTGACATTGTATTCCTTTTTATTATTATTAATATTATTATTGGGATGTTGCTCTGGACTTTTTATTGGTGCAAGCTGTGCCCTTGTTGTGTGTTTTTGTCTGATGCCTGCCTCGTTTGAGGCCATGTAATAATAAATAAATGAATAAGTAAATAAATAAATACAATCTTTAGGTGACAATCACTTCAATGATATATATCTCTTCGTAGTGCATTAAAACCGTAAATAAATGTGAATAGTCGCATCGAAAATAATGATTTCGGCTGAAAAGGTTCACGATTCTTTTCCATTTCTTGTGATTTGGAGACGTGAAAAGGGAAAAGCCATTGTAAGTCGATTTCCATAACAAAACTTCGGTAACGATTGGGATCAAATGACAAAGAAAAACAGGTTTAAACTGCCTCGAGATATTATTGTCGGGTATTCAGACCAGGGATCTTTCGAAGCCCTATCTGAATACACTTCGTAAATTTAATATTTTTGTAAGTTAACGACTGCCCAAACTAAACTGTAAGAAATTGTTTGGAATGTTAGCAAATAAATAACGAGAAATCCCTTTCATAGGCCTTGGCGAGAACATATCAAGCATGGTCTCTCAAGAGAATAGATCTTAAATCTATGAACGCATTTGAACACAAAGAAGACTCGAATGAACATACCATATTTATGAATAGATATTGGTTCCACTAGAATCCATCCCAATATGGATTGGCAAGGCTGCACATGCTTCCACGGAATGTTTTAGTTTTGTTTAAGTAAACCATTGCTGATGGTCACTTGATGGTAGGTATTTATTATCGCCTATTAATACAATTCACCTTTTTTTTCGAGGAGAAAGGGGGATGGATCGGGCTCTGCCTAGGCAAAAACTCCGATCCACCTCAAGAATAAAATTCACCCTACAGATTTGACGAGCCCGTTGGATGATTGGTTAGGGTACTTGCCTTAACGCTCTGTTCTAGTGTTTCCCGGATTCGATTCCCGGCAGGGTCAACTTTGAAAAATGAACTTTTCAAATTTGGTTCTGGTCTAGATCTGGAAAGTAGTGGCAGGGCACACTGCGTTTCGCAGTCATCTGGCAGCCCGTCTGGCGGCAGTAACCACGCTCTTACAGAAGACCACCGTGAAATAACAGTACATGTGCTGTTGTGTTTCGGTGAGTGAGTAAAAGATGCCAGAGCCCATTTCCCTATTCCCTCCTAATTCCTTATCCTTAATCCTATTGTAGTGGGCAGCGCACTTGCAGCAGCTTGTGTTATAGGCGACGGTAGCCACCTACCATCAGTGGTCCGTCAGCCTGTCTGCCGATCTTAACATAAAAAAAAGATGGTGCAAGGTCGTGCAGAATTTCATGTTTGATCGATTGCTTTACTTAATTGGTTTGTTTGTATGCGTGAAAGCATACAAACTAATTCACTCTCTCATTTATAGTATTAGTTATGATTACGATATAATCAATCTGTATTGTAATGTATAAAAAAATCGGTATCAAATGAGGTTATGGAGAGAAAACTGAACAGTAAGCTGGTGATATATCTTTAGGCTAATGATCTGCTCAGTGATCGCCAATATAGATTTCGCCAAGGACGTTCAACCGGGGATCTTCTTGTGTATGTCACGCACTACTGGGGTGAAGCCATCGAAAAACATGGCGAGGCTCTCGCTGTGTCACTTGACATATCGAAGGCCTTTGAAAGGGTTTGGCATGCAAGTCTACTTGGCAAGCTTCCTATATGCGGCATCCCCTCGGGTCTTACCATCTTTACCTTGTCGAAATCACTCTAATTCGAAGCAAGCGCTTTAAAATATCTTTGATTATGCGTACTGCTAAGGATTGTAATTCCCCTGCCGGTGCGGCGTTTGTGTTTCCTAACTCATACAACCCAAATCTTTTCAAAGTTCGAGTGAATAGGCATTTTCTGAGTGAGCTCGCTCCATCGTCGGCATCATCTTTCCTACACGGATAGATGCTGGCCAAGAGTAAACTCATCTTTAAT
Organism: Bembecia ichneumoniformis; assembly: GCA_910589475.2. Lineage (NCBI taxonomy): Eukaryota > Metazoa > Arthropoda > Insecta > Lepidoptera > Sesiidae > Bembecia > Bembecia ichneumoniformis. The sequence continues at coordinate 12,395,541 of OU342539.1, read as the reverse complement.
AATAATAAAAAATATATATTTTACCATGACGAAAAATGTCTTCTCTATGGTATCGTTTGTGGATCCCACACTGGACTTAGGTACAGTCTTGTAGACATTTTAGCATTGAAGACAGAAATCTAACCCCACATTGACTTGGATTTATCCGGTCTTCATTGAATAATACGAAGCGCCAAATGCTAGCGCAAAGTTTCAACGTCGTAACTTTCACGTTGTACAACGTAAAATAAAATGTGACATCTACATAATTGATATTAAGGTTTATTTTGCACAGTCAAGTTTCACACAAGTCTTATGCAGCGTGAAAATAGCACCTCGTTAGTAACTTTAAACTTATTGCTTTAATATTTCACGTATATTTTTCATGGCTGCTTGCTGCCCTACCTGAGAAGTTGTGAACTTTATGTTGATACTCTATATTCTAATCTAACATGAGAAACGCTGTACTTGCTTTTTGTCCTTAAGAAAGAGGTATACTAATTTTATTGTGATCTATATTTGTTCATAAAAAATTTTTATATTGAGATCGGTAGACAGGCTGACGGTCCACTTGATGGTATTTGGCTACCGTCGCCTATAACGCAAGCAACGCCACAGCTGCTGCAAGTGCGCTGCCGAGTACAATAGGATTAAGGATAAGGGATTGGATAGGAAAATTGGTTCTGGCATCCCTTATTCACTTACCGAAACACAAAAGAAATCCTGTACACTCAGACAAATCCTGCACACTCAGGCCAGAGTCAACTTTGAAACGTTCATTACCTAAGTTGTCTCTGCCGGAAATCGAAATTCGTTTTTTTTTATTAACAATGGGTTTGCTCGTGACCAGCATCTATCCATGTGGGAAGGATGAGGCCGACGATGGAGCGAGCTCACCCAGAAGATGCCTAGTCACTCGAACCTTGAAAAGAGGTTCGAAGGTTGTATGAGCTCGGAAATACAGAAGCCGGCAGGGAGTTCCAATCCTTAGCAGTGCGCATTATAAAATATGTTTGAAAGAGCTTGGTCCGAATTAGAATAGCTTGATACAAAGCTACATTTATTTGAAGTAAAATAAAAAAACTTGAAAAAATTATGGCTATTGATGGCGCCATCTATTATTACTACAATAGAATTAGGTGAAGCGGCGACATCTGTCGGATTTGGGTAGAACTGCTTTGTGATACACCTGTGCATTGTGCTCTAATTTGGCAACACACGGGAACCTAATGATTAAAACCTTAACTAAACTAATAGGAGAAAACCGCATTAAAATCTGTTCAGTAGTCTTTTTAGATTATTTAGGATTTTAGACGCTGGGGACTTTCTTTTATAATATGTATTATAGATAAAAAAGCTTATATTATGTATTAAAATTTTCACGTCACAAGACATGAGGAAGTCGCTAACGTGAGTTATGGGTTTTAAGGGCTAAAGATAAAAAAGCGCTTTCCAACACGGAACACAGTGTTAGCAATCTCTTTTAAGCTAGTAGGGGCATATTTTACTCTGTGTGAAGGCACAGTTAACAGTGTTGAATTTGAACAAAGGGCGAATATCAGTGCCATGATGCTCTCTTGCGTAATCAATGTGGCCATGTATGTATACATTTTTGATGGCAACAGTAGTTGGGGACAATTTAATTAAAAATTGGTGTTTTTTAAAAATAACTAGTTTTCGCCAGCGATTTTGTCTATGTGGCCTTGAAGAAATAAATTCTGTGTCTGAGAAGAAATAAATTCCTGCAATAAGCTTGATCTTAGCTTCTTTGATAAAAATACCACTAACCTATAAATATTGTTACGGTTGGCCATAGAACCTTTTCGGAGTAATGCGGTTTGGCTTTGGGGGCATGGAACATTCCGTGAGTTAGATGTAATGTACTTAATAATGGATAATGACCACGCCCCTTTAAATAAGTGCAAAAGGAAATTGGTCTTTACGGTTACGACATAGGGTTCATATTCCAGGAATCGAAGCACCATTCCAGAACCGATAGAATAACCGACCCCGATGTTTACTAGTTTGGAACTTCGAGTGTTTTCTAAAACCATCCAGGCTGTCTGCGCGAATATGAAAATTGGCATAAGCATTCGAAGGGCAGTTTGCTACGGTACGCGATACGGAAGCGACAGTTGAGAGTTTTTGCGGAGACATTCGCGGTAGTGAGTTAGCGACACATTGAATTAATAGCGACGACATTGGTTTAATCGAGAAGTCTTGTGGTATTTGCAATAAATCTTGGTCCGCAGGAATAAATCGACTCCTTTCACCACTCAACAAATTAGCAGATAACAAATTATTAACAAAATCAAATAAAATCATGTTTCATTTTAAATTCCTGGGCATACCTATTTATTAATATTTTTTTTATTTACTTTATTTTAAACAAAAACATTACAGCAATACAGAAATTAGCCATACAGTTGAGGCTGTGTCATAAATAATAAACAAATATTATATAAAAACCGGGGTCAATGCTGGAGTCAGACTTCTTCTGAACGGACCTACTGGGAATCCTCCTATAGGGTAAGGATTTCATGAATTGATGATGATTACATACGATAGTGAGTATCTTAAACCTTTTAATAGGACAGTCTTGTCAATAAGTTATTATATCGATTATAAATTAATTATTAGGTTTTAATTATATCTGGAATGAAAAAGATAGGATCACAGAGTAAGATTTCTCCGCGCCGCCGCCCACTACTAGAGACGGCAGTAGTAATAATATTCGTGCCCCACAATAGGGAATATGCGTCTAATTCAAAAAAGGCTTAAATATATTTTTTTATCAACATTTTTGCTTTAGAATTATGTCTATGTAAATATTTTTTTAATATTATTTCTTTTTCGTTAAGAAAATAATTATTAAAAAGTGCATAAAAATGTGGGAAATTCAAAATACTTGAAACGGTCAGATCGAATGTGACGTCAAAGTCTATGGAATGTGACGTCAACGTCTATGAAATGTCAACAAGTGTGTAGATGTTTGTGATTTTCAACATTTGATTGTATTGTAGACTTTGACGTCACGACAAGCGTGACAAAAGGGCGGGTGTTTAAAGTGCCCGTAGCTGTTAGTTTATTTTAACTTTTTTTTTGTTATCAAATTTCTGTTTTTTGGCGCTGAATATTTTTTTACGGTTATACAGGGTGGTAATTTGAGATGGGTCAGTAAGGGCAGCTACCTAAACCATTCTAGCTAGAACAAAACACTCTTAGGAGACTATCCATTATTTTAATAGTTATTTCCATCGGCATTCAAAGATTTTGGAAAAATGGTACAGTCAGCGAGAAAAAGGTCAATTTTCACATTTTGTTTTTATAATGCCAATCGATTCTGTTACTTATAAGGATCAATTGACCCTATGGGACCACCTGAGGTTAGAGTACTAGAAACGTCAAAAAACTCAAAAAACTACTTCCATACATTTCTTACAGAATGAGATTGAAAAATAAGTTCAAACATTGTTTTTGATTAAAAAAGGCGGCAATCACTACAATGGAAACTGGCTAGGCAATGTTTATTTTAAATTAATTTTAATTTGGAAGGAAAACATTGTTTTAGAAACAAATGTTATTTATTATTATTCTTGCATGTCAGCTAAATTATGAAAATATTGAAGTAAAAATGGTTTCAAATTTAGATCGCATAGATTTATTAGAAGCTTATTAATACCCTATGCCCTATATCAAAAGTTATAAAAAAATCTCCTAAATATTCTTGTAGAGTGTAGCTCCTTTAAGAGAAATCCTTACGACAACAATGATCTTGATAAAAAATAGCGGTTGCAATTTTAACACTCGTAGAAGTCGGTAGAAGCTTTGAAGTCGCTGCCGAAGTACTCATTTCCCATAACCAAGTTTTAAAGATATGGAAAAAGTACAAATACAAATGCTGTCGTTGTGGTCGTTGAGACCTCTTGATATTTTTTTTGGGATATCTCAAAAATGGAATTTACAAGAAAAATTAGGTACATTACAGTTCAAGAATTGTCACTACAACGGTGTATGGAATTAACGCAAACAAAATATCAGCGGTTACACGCTCATTGCAGAAACCGTCCAAACGGCAAACAAATAGAGCAACTACTATCGTAGATTTATTACTTACGATCTTTACTTGTTTTTAAAGATTGGCAATTGTAGTGATTGCCGCCTTTTTTAATTAAAAACAATATTTGAACTTATTTTTCAATCTCATTCCGTAAGAAATGTATGGCAGTAGTTTTTTGAGATTTTTGACGTTTCTAGTACTCTAACCTCAGGTGGTCCCATAGGGTCAATTGATCCTTATAAGTAACAGAATCGATTGGCATTATAAAAACAAAACGTGAAAATTGACCTTTTTCTCGCTGACTGTACAATTTTTCCAAAATCTTTGAATGCCGATGGGAATAACTATTAAAATTATGGATAGTCTCCTAAGAGTGTTTTGTTCTAGCTACAAAGGTTTAGGTAGCTGCCCTTACTGACCCATCTCAAATTACCACCCTGTATAACGATATAACCTATCGTATGAAAATAATAAAAAAAATTTGCATATTCCCTATTGCGCTGAACGCAACTCAAGGCATATTTGGCTGCGTAAACATTATTCAAAAGAATGATAGAAAATGCCGATTGTGGCATCAACTCGTCACAGCAAAAATGTGTTCTAACTGGTCATAATGCTAAAAGCAATATTATTTGTTTTAATCCGTCACATGTAAGATTCCTGCTTGTGCTGTGATTTGATGTAATAATGAAAGTAAAAATGTGAATAAGGAAAATTCTGATGTATCATATCACAAGTAAATGTATCGTATCACTTTTTAGCTTTTAAAAAAATGCGAGTGGAGATTGTCTTTGAACACAAAAACCTAAACAATGCATAAGCACGCGTAATACTGTGAATAAACGGTAAATCCGCCTGACACTCTGGATTTGTACAGAAAGTTTTTTTTTTTTAAAGTTAAGATCGGCAGACAAGCTGGCGGCCCACTTGATGGTAGGTGGCTACTGTTGCCTATAACACAAGCAAGTGCAAGTGCGCTACCGACTACGGCAGGATTAAGGATAAGGGATTAGGAGGGGATAGGGAAATGGGCTCTGACATCCCTTACTCACTCACCGAAACACAACAGCACACGTGCAGTTATTTCACGGTGGTCTTCTGTAAGGGGGTCGTTACTGCCGCCATCAGACGGGATGCCCAAATGACTGCGAAACGCAGTGTACCCTGCCACTACTTTCTTGATCCAGACCAGAGCCAACTTTGAAAAGTTGATTTTCAGAGTTAACCCTGCCGGGAATCGAACCCGGGAACCATAGAATAGACCCTAACCACTCATCCAACGAGCTCGTCAAATGTTGACCATACTTTCTCTTAGTAGCGGGTGGCGTGGCGATTTTGCTCTGTGGATAGGATATACTAAAAATTCTGGAACAATATTTATACATATGTAGCATCCATACATATTTTAATACCATTGATTGCAGGTGGAATTTAGTTTAGTGTTACTTAGTGTTATTTGTAAAATATCTCCTACTAACACGTATTGTATAAGTGTTTTTACTTGCACATACACTCATTTACACAAAAAAAAAACATTTTTAATTTGTTAATTCATTAATGCCAATTTCGACAGGAGAGGTTAGGTGAAACGGGCTCTGAAATCTATAATACAAAAGCTTACGTGTTGTTAATTCACGATGGTCTTCCACAAAGGGGTGGTATCTGCCCACAGACCACGATAATATCATGATATAATGGCGTATCCCGTCGTAATATTAAACAACCCGTTACTTATACGTCTAGTAACAAAACTCCCTTGTCAGTAACAGTGTTAACACACGTGAAAACTTTTAACACTGTGTGACAGTTTAATCTAGCTCGGGCAAAGTAATTTACATGCGCGAATTCACAGCGATATTTTCACTGCGCTAAGTTTATGAGCGGTATATTTTTCACCAGACGACTACCTACGCTTTATAACTCTGTAAAATTCTGATTTTTTTTTAAAAGCGAATTAATATATCTTATTAATTCCAGATATTTAAACCTTAAACATTATGCTGGAGGTGAAAAGGCGTAAATTATCCTGTCTCGCTCACATATTCTCGGACATGAGCGATACAACCTGCTTCAACTGGTGATGATGGGTAAGGTCGCTGAAAAGAGAAAAGATGGGCGAAGAAAGCGCTCGTGGCTGAAGAACATAAGAGAGTAAGTAGACTGGAATAGTTAACGCAGTCGAGCTGTTCCTAAGAATAAAAAAACAAAACGGGACAAGTGCGAGTTCTACCGTCGCTTATAACGCCAAGAAGGGTACGCTGCCGACCTTGGTAGAATCAAGATTGAAGTAAGCAGGAGATAGGAGAATGGGTCCTGGCTTCGTTTAAATATTCACTCACCCGAATTTTCTCTTTCAGAAGTGTGCTTCCGTCCTTTACAGAAGCCATTTAAATAATGTTTTTATGAGAACGCCTGGCGGACAGTCATACAGTAAGATATATAAGATGTGTCGCCTATAAAACATATGCAATGGTAGGGGTTGCTAATGGTTAAGAGGGAACGCGAGTCCAGCAGAATTCCAAAAATAGGTATTTGAAAAAACTATTGCCATCGCATTGCGCCCGAACCAGCAAGTTGTGTTTGTGTGCGTGGCAACTCTAGAGTATCGATAACATTATCGATAAATACCACTTCCTTTGTTATATACGTATTAGTCTGAACCCCCCTCGCCCTCAGCCTTCCCCCGTAGAGTGCGATAGGGGCAAATGCCGCTCAGACCGACTATACCTACTAAATTTTCAACTAAATCGAGGTTTCGTATTCCCCTGTTTTCTCTCTAAAAATTGAGTTTTGAACTCTCTATAAATTTTGAAGATGAATGAGTCTATGTCCCTATCAATTTTTTTTTTATCTTAAAAATCTTTCAAATTTGTTTCATAGTCGTCTGATTAGGGTGGTATAAAAGGGCCATTTATTACCATTTCTGAAGAGTCATATTTTCTTATGTAATTATTTGGTGCAAAAAAGATATGATAGGGACATAGCATTAGCAGACCTAGATTTTATGAAAAAAATTATTGCTCTAGAAGCATTATCCAAGGAGAAAATAGGGGAATACATTTGTATGGAAAAACGCTGCTAGCGTTCCCTGTTAAGTAGTCTAAAAAATTTAGGTCAATAAAATTTCCTGCGAAAACCTGTTAACCTATTTAAACCTGTTTAAAACAACAAACCCTGTTTAAAAGGATTAATCATAATAAAAAACCTTGAGCACGTACAAGGCAACGAATATGGCGTTAAGGAAATGAACATCTCAAAAAAATAAAAGGAAATTTAAAGAATACACATAATTTTAATATCCGAATGAATAATTCAATGCCACACAATATGAATTTGTTCGTTTTACGACACTCCTGAATTTCGTCTCACTGCAGGAATTTAAATTACTCCAACTTATTTTCGAGATGAACCTTTCGCAATACGAGAAGCGATGAGTAATTAAACAAAATAATTTTATAAAAACTTTTATCCGGGTTTTTATTTTTATTTAGGTATTTATTTGAAAAGGCTTACCAACTGAAGACATGCTTAAACATAATAAACAACCTCACAGAATGAATTTAAACTATAAGAAAGGACAGCATTATTAGAAACTAGATGAAAACCCGGCTTCGCTCGGGTATAATGTGACTCATAATACATGTAGGTACAAAATGTAGGTAGATATTTCTGTAGTTATCGGTTCTCAAGGAATATTAAAGGCAAAGATTTCGCTCAATGTTTGCGGCAAGACGTTTCGTTTTACACATGAGTCACAGTTCTTTGTAATGGATACTTTGTTTTTAAAATGAATGGTGCGACGAACGTATTGAGTGGCGAGGCGTATGTGCGCTAGTATGAATGAAACGGAACGTTTATTATCCACTCAAGATGTCACAGGTGTCAGTGAGTGACGTTTCGCTAGAGTGGCCAACATGGCGACTGCGATTTGTCTGTCAGCACCATTAGAATTTAACAAAATACTTGACAATCCGAATTTTGCGGATATATGTTGTCGACTCGAAATCTTTATTTTTTTATGTTTTATTATTCAGGTAAGGTTTCAATCGAGTCTACCGTACCCCTTGACGAAATTATTAATATAGATTTGTTAGATGAACGAATCAACAAATGTCAATGAAATAAAAAAATAAATATCCAGAACCGTTTCCATGCTATAAGTCAATAAACAAGAAAGAAACAATTCATTAATTGAATTCAAAATTATAAATAATAAAAATATACGCATTATCATAATACAATTGGTTCAATCAAAATATAACAAAATTTGAACAACATAATGAAAAGAAGTGACTAATAGAAAAAAAAAATGAAAATTATTACGTTACACTTTATATAGTCCTTTTAAGTGGTCCAATTTTATCAGAAAAAATTATCAATTTTCAATAAAAAGGCGTACGTCATATAAATCAAAATTATATCACGTAAATTTTTTTATGAAATAAAATGGTAAACGGAATTTTTGTTCGTGTGTTTGCTAATTTTTTTTTGTTAAGATCAGCAGATAGGCTGACGGTCCACTTGATGGTAGGTGGTTACCGTCGCCTATAACACAAGCAAATCCTATTAGAAGTGGATAGGGAAATGGGCTCTGGCATCCCTTACTCACTCATCGAAACACAACAGGAGACGTATTATTATTTCGCGGTAGTCCTCTGTAAGGGAAATCAATATAATCAATAAAATTAATAATAATTCTGGAATGGATTTCCATTCCAGAATTAATTTAAGTTCTTTTTTCTTTTCTTTTAGTTAATCTAATTATTTTTTATCTCCGTTACAAAAAAATCCTACCGATTTATGGAATGTTATCATTTAAAAGGAATTAATATTTATTAGATTATAATTATTTATTTAAAATGCAGTCGAGACGTAGAGTTTAATTTTCGAGAAATACTGAATTTTCATGTATTGATGTTGTTAGTAGGTAAGTCTTTAATTACCAAAGATTTTCAACTGTATAGATCGGACGAGAAGAAAGAATCCGTAATGTGACATTTAGAACCACGTGGTACAAAATCGCTCAACTTTACAACACTATTTAGCTACGCCATGGCCATCCTGATTACGGCGATCAAGATCAATACTTTTGTAGGAAAAATTTTCCCAATGCCCTCTCTATGTATTCTATATATTTAATCTTTTCGTTAATTACTCTCGAACAATTATGCATTTGGGGCGATTCTCGTAAATTATGAGTGTAATTCCGGGGAAACTGCCAACATTTTGTGCTAATTGCTCCATTAGCACTTTGTTAATAACATCGATTCTCTTGAGCTTAAACATCGATTCTCCTCAAGTGTTACAAGCGGCTTGGTTAGTTCACGAGTTGGGGGATTCAATTTCGTAGTCATTTGTCCGTTATATGTAGCTCTAATCCCAACTTTGTTTAATATCAATAACTAGCTTTTGCTTGCGCCTTCATCCGCGCACCTACTTCGAAGTTAAACATTTATCCAATCTTTATCCATACTAACTAACTTTTACTATAACTTTTACTACTATATAACTTTTTATAACTTATACTTTTTATACTATATACTTTTTTATAACTTTTACTACTAGTATAATATCCATACTTTTTTAATTTTATAAATGTGAAAGTAAAGGTGGATTTATATTACACCGGGCCGTGCCCCGACCGTGCCTCGGACGGGGCACGGCCGGAGCACTACAATTGCGACATTTTGTAACATGTCCGTTTTCACCGTGCGCTCTGAGACAACTTCGCGAGGCCCGCTCGGGGTATTAATATTTACACGAGGCTGCCGAGCCAAATCCACGAGGCTGCCTTGGGATATCAGTATCTATTAACCCGAGGCTGCCTCACGGTATTAGATTTTACCCGAGGCTGCCGTGCGAGCCATGGCTCGCTAGTCAAAATCGCGAAGCTGCCTCAGGGTATTAGATTTTACCCGAGGCTGCCGTGCGAGCCATGGCTCGCTAGTCAAAATCGCGAAGCTGCCTTGGGGTATTAGAATTTACCCGACACTGCCGCGCGAGCCAAAACCGCGAGGCTGCCTCGGGGTATAATATTAATAATAAACTATATAACTTATAAGCATTTGTAGTAATATTAATACAAAATAGTGTAATAATACTTGGAAATGACAAAGCCCGGGCACCGCCCGGTGGCGGCACCGTGACAAATGGCAAACCCGACCGGGGCACGTTGAGAAAAACACGGTGAGCCGGTGGCTTAGTGTAATACTCGTATGTATCATCCTTAACTCTGTCTGTTATCTTTTCACGACTAAACCGCTGAACCGATCATCATGAAAATTTGCATATGTCGCCGACCGATTGTATAATCCGGCTGTTCGTGATGTGCCTAGGCAGATCGTTATATATGGCGCCGTTTCATGAAGTTTCTAGTTAATACCCTGCCAATTCATGAAATGGCTAATTGATCAATCTGCCTGATTTTGAATGACGTTTGACGATTTAGTCGAAAGATATACTTCGAATGATCTGCAGAAACGTCATGAAAAGGCTCCATATAACCATCTACCTAGGCACATTACGAACTGCCGGATTATACGATCGGCCGCCGACATAATTACACACGTTGTCAGAGATGCAGGAAAGGACATAGGGTACCTTTGATCCAGAAAAAAGTACTGTTCCCTAGGGATCATCTAACGCCTGGCAAAGCTATAACTGCAAAAAAGATGTTAGGCGTTACATTGCTCATATATTTAGTCAGTTTTTTATTTATCTACGCTACCGAAGCCGCCGGCACCAGCTGGTAATATTATAAATGTGAGAGTGACTGTGTCTGTCTGTTTCATTTTGTGTCTGTTACCTTTTCACGCCTGAAAGCCTGAAATACTCAACTGATCGTCATAAAATTGTTACATTAAAAATTTCAGATAGCAATAATTGTTTCTGCGTCGCTTTGCTGTTCAATTAGATCAGGCGCTTCGTCTTTTAAATATAATTGTGAATTACAATCTGTTTGAAGGGCGTGATCGTTAGGACGAGAAAAGAGTGAGGGAGGCGACACGCAGGGGAGTGGATGGCGCGTCCGCGCTCGCGGTTACTATCGGTCTTTCCGTTGCTGCACTCCATCGAGGCCGTACCTATGTTTGTCATCTTGTCAAAGGACGCCATCTTATCTTCTTTTTAACTTCTTATATGTCCACAAAGTGGTACTTGATAAAATTAGCATTAAATTTCTACTCGATCTACGCCCCGAAGTAAAATCGGTGAGTCGTTTTGTGTTGTTAAATAGTAGATTTCCAAATTCTTCACTTTATTTCTTGGCACCGCATGGTGGAATAGGTTAAATTCTGTTTTTGATTTTTTCTTATGTTCCCCGTTTTGATATTGTGAAAATATCAAAACGTTTCTTATTTAAATAGTGATAACGCGTGCACTTGATGGGCGTTACACGTTCTTAATTTTGTTTGTTTGGTGTTTGCAAAGGTAGACGGTTAGATTAATAGCGATATTAGTAAGGTGCCGTCTATCGTATATTTACCTGTCACCATCACGGCGACAGCCGTACATTTTGGTAGGGTAGACGACTGAGAGATGTCTTCGACGTGTTTCAGGGGTGTCAAGAGGGTGTCAAGAGGGTGCCAAGAGAGTGTTAAGAGGAAGTATCAAACGAGGTTTACTCCAAGGGTCCCGAAGGGCTGCGCCATAGGATCTCTGCTGGCCGTCCTATCCAAGGTCCTCTGAGCGTTTGTCCGGCCAGAGATCGGTTCGAATCTCATCGAGCGGTGTAGTGGGGTCCGTTCTCCGCGTCTCCTCGGCACGTCGAGGCTGGGTTGCAGCCAGCAAGCTGCGCTTCCACGTAGTCGTCGGGCGTGGATGTCCCTCCGGAAGGATACTCGCTACGCGATCAGATACGTTTGTTTTTTTTTACTTTCAAATCAACCGTTACATATACCCTCTTTCTTTCTTTTTCTCTCAGTTAGGTATTATAGGCGTTTCCTTTAGGCAAAAGAAAATCTAAGTTGGGCTTATCGACGGCGTGTAGGTCTCGATTGGTCTCCACGAAGACCCTGCTATTTTTTACTTTATTTATTTTAAAAAAATACTGTACCGAAATTGATAGGATTTTTACTCTAATTTAATGATAAATTGATTATTTAATTAAATTTGTATCTGACTTGATTTGTGTTGAAATTTAATAAATTGTATACCGCCTTAGTTTTTTTTCTTTCTTTTTTTTATATGTACCTTGTTTTATTTATTTTTTAACTGGTTACCATCCCACCACCATCAGTGAGGGAAAAATTGGTAACAAAATTTTGTATACACATTGTCAGGTATACAGAAAAGGACATACCCTATGTCCAGAAAAAAGTACTGTTCCCGAGGAATCATATAAAAATAAAAATCTAACGCCTTTTTTTAGGAGGGGAAATGACGTTTACGCACTATCCCTCGTCGGCGGGGACAGTCGACGGGGGGAGTGTGGGACTCGCCCGGTGAAGTGACTTATCACCGGGAATACCCACTAAAACCCCCCGGATTCCACCATCAGCGGTGATGTGCGAGTTCACAGCGAGGCCTTATCTTCAGATCCCCACGCACGCACCGCTATGTTCTCTGTTCTCAAAAGTATTTTTCTTCTTCTTAACGTGTCGCTTCTGCTACACGAAAGAGGGAGCGAGTGCTCAAACCAAACCACTCTGTCAAATTCTTCAACCAGGATGTCTTTCTCCTGCATTTTCCCCTGCATTACTAGCCGAAGAATACGGTATCTTTCGCCCCTCATGACGTGCCTTAAATACTGCAGCTTCCTTTCCTAACACCTCCATTCCCTTTCTCATTAGAGGCAGAACTTCAGCATTTGTTATTTTCTGCATCCATGATATGCCAAGCATACGGCAATAGTATAACAGCAATAAAGATTGAATAAATTATTGCTCATATATGTCAGGCGCTCTTTTTTTTATTAATGCGATCGAAGTCGCTGGCACCAGTTGTTCATATTATATATTTTTGTCAGACGTTGATTTTTTGATGATCCTTCCGGAAGAGTACTTTTTTTTCTGGATGATTTTCTGTTCTCCGCTGTGTAATTTTCTGTGTCCCTGATAATGTGTATGTAAAATTTCACGATAATCTGTTGAGTAGTTAGTAACAACAAACAAACTCACTTTTTCATTAGGATTAGGATTACAGGTCCATTATATTGTTTAGACCTTTTAAAACAAACTTTATATTTAATGTGCTTTGATAGATCCTCGTCATTATTATTTCAGACGAAGCATTTCCACTGATGGACTTAGGCCTTCCTCATAATTTTCCAATAGCTGTCCTTTTCTCTCGGATGCAACCTGTATTTAGAGAGTAGACTCCATATCCTATTTAGTCCATTCCATGGATATCCTATGCTGTGCTTTCCTGGTCTCTACATTTCCTGTATTTTGCCTTTTCGACTTACTAATCGGCCGGGTTTTAATCGAGGCTTTACTTTGTCTACGGATTCCTTCATTTATGATTTGAACTGAAGGAATCAGAGTAACTGCGAGAATAGCCTCACCAAGCGACGTTAAACTTTCTTACAAGGCTTACAGTTAAAGAGAACGCGTTTCAGTACCATATGTCATTATTGGTAACACACTTTGGTCAAAAATCTTTATTTTGAGACACTTCGGACGAAAATATGTACCGGAGCTTCACTGACGCTGACTATCCGAGCTAGATTCGATCGCTAATCTCCTTTTTGAAGTTGGATTGCATAGCACCCTTCAACAACTTCGAAAGTTGAGTTCTATTGCTGACATTGGCACAATTTGGATATTTGTTATACGTTCTGTTACATATCTGTTACGAATATTGATTAGAAATCATTCGTAAAACTCACTGACTTACAAATAATTTCAAAAAATTAAAAGAGAAATCAAAACTCACTGACTTGAAAAGAATTTCAAAAAATGAAAAGAGAAATTAAAACTACTGACTTACAAAGAATTTCAAAAAATTAAAAGAGAAATCAAAACTCACTGACTTGAAAAGAATTTCAAATAATTAAAACTCACTGAGTTACAAAGAATTTCAAAAAATGAAAAGAGAAATTAAAACTACTGACTTACAAAGAATTTCAAAAAATTAAAAGAGAAATCAAAACTCACTGACTTGAAAAGAATTTCAAAAAATGAAAAGAGAAATTAAAACTACTGACTTACAAAGAATTTCAAAAAATTAAAAGAGAAATCAAAACTCACTGACTTGAAAAGAATTTCAAATAATTAAAACTCACTGAGTTACAAAGAATTTCAAAAAATGAAAAGAGAAATTAAAACTACTGACTTACAAAGAATTTCAAAAAATTAAAAGAGAAATCAAAACTCACTGACTTGAAAAGAATTTCAAAAAATGAAAAGAGAAATTAAAACTACTGACTTACAAAGAATTTCAAAAAATTAAAAGAGAAATCAAAACTCACTGACTTGAAAAGAATTTCAAATAATTAAAACTCACTGAGTTACAAAGAATTTCAAAAAATGAAAAGAGAAATTAAAACTACTGACTTACAAAGAATTTCTAAAAATTAAAAGAGAAATTAAAACAAAAAATTAAAAAGTTTTTAATAATAATATTTAAAAATTATAGGTACACAAAATCTAAAAGTAACTTATAAATTACAAACCTTAAGACATTTACGCCAGGTGGCAAAGTTCCCAGTATGTTAGAATCGTTACCTCCCCGAAATAGCCACGCTTAATTGCTAGCGAGATACTTGTAGCACTGGTAGCGCTAGTATTGCTTCAATTCACAAATTTCAATTTAATTAAATTTAAAATTATATGTAAGGTGTTACATAGTATACGGATATCCCGTTAATTCTAACAGCATCTGTTTTCGAGCACTTTTCAAATAGAAATGAATTTAACATAAATGCAGGTGACCAATCAGAACATTGCTATGCTAACATGCATTTAATGGATACGTTCTAAATGACTGTGATTTATTAGGATTTTACTATTAAGGATAATGTCGTATTGGATTCGTGTATAGTTTTGGATTTAATGCTCGCAATTTGGATTTAATGAATAGTGGACACTTAGTCAACGCGTTCTGCTTCTTTACTTGCCCTCAGAGAAGATTACACTACACATGCGACGAACGTTTTCTCACCCCGACTTTACAACGTGTACAAATAGTTTTTTGAAAAAATATTTAATTGATTTTCAACAACAATTACTACCATTGTTGATTTCTTTACATTCAAACAAACACTTGTCACAATATTCTAAGATTATCTACATGCGTATGTAAAAATCAACAGAAAATTACTTATGGGTTTAAACTTTAAGGGTGTTATTACAAAAAAAAATACTAAACTATGTCTCAACACGTGTTTGGTCAAACAGCGTCTAATGACATTTGTATGCAATTTCACAGTTTAAACCCTGCCTCAAATAATGTTTAACCTTCGCTATTACAAAATCGTGTTTGTCCTTTGACTAACCAAAACATCGCTGGGCAACCTATAGGCAACCAAATGTTGCTATTTTAAAATTATAAAATAGCAAATAGTAACAATAAAATAGCAACATTACAAAACGTTCCTTCAACTTCATTTGGTTCAATCCGAAACATTCCTTTCTATGCAAATTTGTTATGTGCTAATAGAATATCCTACGCAGAAAAATATTTTAAAATTATCTATATATAAATAAAACAGTGCCGTGTGTGATTATAAATTAATTATTGCTCTAAATACACCGCCATAAGTATGTTATGACACCAAAACTTACGTATATAATGAGTACATTGTACACATAGAACAGTGATCAGTTGAAAGAATGGAATGACTTGTCAATGGCCATTACTCAATGTCAAATGAGTATAATATCAATAAAAATTATTTTAAGTAATATGGAAAAATGGACAATTGCAATATTAAAATAAAAATTCGTAAACTGAAGAAAATTGGGTTCAAGAATAAGAGGTAAAACAATCCGATATTTCATCATAAATTATGACGCCCCACGCACGGTGAGTCGAAACTGCTATATGAGGGACATAGGGATCTTTTTTACAAATTCCATTTTAAAAAAATACTTATCGAAAGGTCTAATCGATCTGATGAATAATTGTCATTAAACGTTTTTCTCTAAAACTGATAGTTTGCCTGTTAAAAAATATTTCCAATTTTTGTTGTATGCAATGAAACAGACTCTGCTAAAATTTGGCCAAGTCTTGAGAGGTCTTGCTTTAAAACTACTTTAGTCTTATTACTTGGCTTGTTGGCTATGATTCTACGCTATCAGCGCGCACCCATAGTTGCCCGTTCAAGAGTTATGAGGTTTTTATTGATAATATCATAGATAAAATAATTGCATTACATTAAAATACTTATAATTAAGGAATATTAATATTTTCAAAACATATATTTTATCGAAAAAAGTACAAAAAAGATAATTTCAAAATTAAAGCAAATAATAAATTAAAAAACAAATTATTAAAAAACAAATAGAACCTGCCACTTTGTATGTATTACATGCCCGTAGCGTACATAAGTTACTAGTGCATGATACGGTAATAATTAAGCATTTTGGACTTTTGCCGATTGGGAAGCTATCGGAAGAAGCATCGGAGGTCCGAAATAAAGACTTTCGTAAATATGGAGAGAACAATTTTAGAAAAGTAAGTAGAACAGCGACAAATGAAGATATCTTGCATAATCTTCTCTTGTCGTCTGATCCAAAATTGACCTTTCTAAGGCCAAGAATGTCCAAATAACGGAGAATGGTTCCCTCAAGTGGAGTCGAGCTTTTGGTATCTCTTCCAACTGAACCCGAATTGGAATTTATAGATGTACATACCTTACAAGATAGTGATAGTGATTAATTTTTTAGAGTTTAGTTGGTTTTTAGGGTTCCGTAGGTTCGAATAAAAAAACGGATCACTCGTGTCTCCGCCTGTCTGACTATTAACCTTCCCCTTATCTCCGAAACTACTGAAACTAAAATTTTGAAAAAAAAATACAGAAATTAGTTTTCTACTTATAGATTATAGGAAAACCTATAAGAAGTTCATGATATTAAAAGAAAATGGTAAATCACTCACTATTGTGCGGATAGGTAACATCGTACGGAACCCTCTTCACGCGAGTTCAACTCGCCCTTGTCCCGTTTTTTTTTATTGTATTAGCTGTAGTTTTGAATAAAAATAACTATAAAACCATTTTTTAAATAATTTATAGCTACCTACTTACTTGTTCGCTTTAATTTTGAAAATATCTTTTTTGTACTTTTAATTAGAAGTATTTTAATGTAATGCAATTATTTTATCTATCTCTATATATAAAAATGAATCCCCATTTCCCTTGGTCACGGCATCACGCGTGAACGGGTAGACCGATTTTAATTCGGTTTGTACTAATGGAAAGAGGGATAAACGGGGAATGTGCATATATATATAAAAATTGTACCCCGGGCGAAGGCGGGGGCGGGTCGCTAGTTATCAATAAAAAGTGCTTTTACTTACTTTTTTTTTTTCATTTTAATGAACCTCATAACTCTTGAACGGGCAACTATAGGTGCGCGCTGATAGCGTAGAATTATAGCCAAGAAGCCAAGTAATAAGACTGAAGTAGTTATAAAGCAAGACCTTTCAAGACTTGGCCAAATTTTAGCAGTTTCTGTTTCATTCCATACAACACAAATTGAAAATATTTTTTTACACCCAAATTATCAGTTTTAGAGAAAAACGTTTAATGACAATTATTCATCAAATCGACGAGACATTTCGATAGGTATTTTTTTAAAATGGAATTTGTAAAAAGTTCCCTATGTCCATCATATAGCAGTTTCGACCCACTGTGCGTCGCCAACAACATATTTCATAATTTGTTTTTATATTTTATTTTTCGAAAACTTCAAAAGGAATTCGTATACAATTCACTTGATTGTCTCGAAAGTTTTCTATATATCCAATTCTTGTCATCAATAAAATCTGCAAAGTTTAATTCCATCACTGATATTATTATTATTTCAATTTGAAATGCACGCCACACCACTAAATACAACTTGCGAAAATTAGAAACAAAGCAGTTTAGACTAACTTTGAGGCTTCGACAAGCATTGTATTTAAATATGAAAACTATTAATTAAACCGTGCCTAACTCTAACTGCTTAAACACGCTTTTGTAATAAAGTTTTTTTTAGACACTTGTTCAATGTATGTTTAACTTTTTTGTAATAACACTGTAAATCTTCTTTTACGTCGCTTTAAATATTGTGAGCATTAAAATGTCTGGTTTTCATACTGTTGACGTAGAACTAGTCTAGGATACCTATGTCGTCAGTGACAACTTTATATATAATACGTTTTTGTCTATTTTTTTTATGTCAAGGTCGGCAGACAGGCTGACCGTCCACTTGATGGTAGGTGGCTACCGTCGCCTATAACACAAGCAACGCCTAAGCTGCTGCAAGTGCGCTGCCGACTGCAGTAGGATTAAAGATAAGGGATTTGGAGTGGATAGGTAAATGGGCTCTGGCATCCCTTAGTCACTCACCGAAACACAACAGCACACGTGCTGTTATTTCACGGTGGTCTTCTGTAAGAGGGTGGTTACTGCCGCCAGACGGGCTGCCCAAATGACTGCGAAACGCAGTGTGCCCTGCCACTACTTTCCAAATCCAGACCAGAGCCAAATTTGAAAAGTAGATTTTTCAAAGTTGACCCTGCCGGTAATCGAACCCGGGAACCCTAGAACAGAGCGTTAAGGCAAGCACCCTAACCACTCATCCATTATTAGAAATACTCATCATTAGAAAATAAAGCTGTATGAACCTCAACATTACGACAATCTCGAATTAGCTATAAGGTCATAGAACTCCTGAACAATTTCACATAATAAATTTGAAACACGATATTTTCAGGAACATTTCCCCCTATAATTACTCTCTATTTTAATACTGAATGTTGCTAAGGAAACAATTAAATAGGTAATTTTATATTCATCAAAGGTGCCACGATTTGGTCTGCGTTCAAAAATGAAAAATATAATACCTAAATAACGCTTGATATCTTTATCCCCGTGGCGACAGTGTAGCCTAATCTATATTAATAATTTCGTCAAGGGGTACGCTAGACTCGATTGAAACCTTACCTGAATAATAAAACATAAAAAAATAAAGATTTCGAGTCGACAACATATATTCGCTAAATTCGGATTGTCAAGTATTTTGTTAAATTCTAATGGTGCTGACAGACAAATCGCAGTCGCCATATCGGCCACTCTAGCGAAACGTCACTCACTGACGCCTGTGATATCTTGAGTGGTTAATAAACGTTCCGTTTCATTCATACTAGCGCACATACGCCTCGCCACCCAATATGTCGTCGCACCATTCATTCTAAAAACAAAGTGTCCATTACAAAGAACATGTGATTCATGTGATTCATGATTCATGTGACTGTGTAAAATGAAACGTCTTGCCGCAAACATTGAGCGAAATCTATGCCGCTTTTGCCTTTAATATTCCTTGAGAACCGATTACTACAGAAATATCTACCTACATTTTGTACCTACATGTGTACATATTATGAGTCACATTACACCCGAACGAAGCCGGGTTTTCGTCTAGTATATTATTATCTTAGACAATCCTTTAGAAACTTGAAATTTATCCAGGATATGAATTACATGTGTGCCAAAGGGGATTGCCAACTTTTGGGCCCAACCTGTTACAGAGAAAGTAAATGGCGGAAAAAATCCTTTATTTTTTATTAAACTAAAATCACAAAAACAAAAAAAAAATTTACAGTTGCTAAATACAGAAAAATATTTTTTAAATGTTGCGTTTTGTGTAGAGATCTTGTATATGAGAGTATATAGTATTCTGTGCTCGAGCCTTGTTGATGTCTATGTCTAGTTTAATGTTTTTTATGCAATTACAAAGACATTGTAATCTGATGGAAATCTACCTAGAGTTTATGATTAGTCGTCTAAACAATACTAAAATGATAATTGCAAGATATATTGTTAAAGTAACACAATCTCTAACATAACCTAACCATAATATTTTAGCCCATATATCTTGATTATGCTACTGACAATCAAATTGAAACTAAGGTAGCATAAATCTGATGTTTTTACCTACCAAATGATACTAATTTGGAATTTGTAACAGGTATTCAAATTCTGGGCCTTGCGATCTATGGGAGATGGGCGGTGTCCTTTAACCCAAATCCGTTCAGTAGTTCATACATCCCCACAAACATACATATAAATATAATGTTAGTAGGATATAAATATACCTATAATAATACCAATCACATATGCATAGGTTTTTCAAAACAGTTAAATCTTTGTTTTTGTTTAGGGGACGTTAGCCCCTAAGCAATTATTATTATTAGATTTTTTAAATATAGAAGTTGTATAAGTTGTATGTCAAGTTTGTATGTCAAGTGGGGATTTTAGCTTTAATTGTCTGACATATCGGGCCTTTAAATGTCAAGAATGCAGTAAGTGTGCTAAGCTGTTGCTGAAATATAAATCTACACTAATAATACCGTAAGGAGTTAAAGTTGGTATGTTCATTTGTTTGTATGTTGTTCTTCGAAACTACTAATCCTATTTTAGAAAATCTTTCACCAATTGTTAGAATAGAATTTCAGCAATTCTAAAAATGAATATTCAACGCCTGGCAAATTTTTAACAGCAATAAAAATGTTAGGCGTTATATTGCTTTACATATTACGTTAGGCGTTATATATATTTTTTTAAACGTAGACGAAATCAAACCCTTAAGTATTAAGCCTTGCTTAAGTGCCTTAAGTATTAAGCAAGTTTTCCCCATTGGACCAATGTCCAACCATAAAGCTCAAGGTAGAGCTCTTCGTGCTGTGAAAAGATGGGTTTGTACGAAATCTGTCCTTGAAAGACAGATTTCGTAACAAGGGAATTCGCATAATAATTATTATGTCTTGACAGAGACAGAGAAAAATGGTGAACCTCGAGTGGTGGCCACTAGCCAGTAAAAGAGCAAAGCTTTACAGATTCCACAAGAAAACATTGGTTACGGGATGCGGCTGGTCGTGCGTCTTGACAACCTACAAAAGAGAACTGTGTCCAATAGTGGGCGTTTATTAATGATATATAAATGATAATTCTATTATTTATTATCTCTATTACAGTGCATCTTACGATGCTGCAATAATCCTTCACACATTCGCATATTTCCGCTGTTGTAAATCACTGAGCCAGTGCAATGTTGACTAATTGTGCTATTTATCAAAACGGCGGCTTCAGCGCTGCATTTACTTTGATTTATTAAGTGTGTCTATTGTTACAACATTTTCTAGCGTTTCAAGCGTGATTTGTGCAAATTTTATGAAAATAATACTAACGACTTGGTTTAACTTTTATGGATCTAATTGTGATTAAATCAATTTTAATCTATACATACATATAAGAAAATCGTTAATGAGCCATGTCTGAACATTAATTTTTTTTTTCAAAAAAAAAAAAAAAAAACAATTTGTACACAATGTACACAATGTTACCAAGGTCAAAAAAATAGTTTTTAGAATTTTTGTCTGTTTGTCTGTGCGTTTGTGCACGCTAATCTCAGAAATAGCTTAACCGATTTGTGCGGTTCTCACTGATGTATTGTAGCAAGCCTCCCGTAATATTTTAGTTTATGTTTCATTCCAAACGGTTTACAAACAAAAAAAGTTACGCGCTATACCGAATACCACGCGTACGAAGTTGCGGGCTCAGCTAGTCTACAATAAAACCCAACTGCAAGATTTGGTCATTTTGAGTAAATGTTTAATTAGAATGCTCTTGTAAGCATTTTTTAAAGAGTAAAGGTCGGCATTCAGGCTGTCAGTTCAATTGATAGTTAATAGATACCAACCCCCGAGGAAACCAGCAACATCAGGCTGGAAACAGTTCACTGCCGACCCTGGAATAATTTGTTCACGGCACATTTGGAGGAAACCATTTTATAGCTGGGAAGACACATCTCTAAAGGGAAGTTTGTTCCAAAGTCCTCCTTATTCTAACCACCCGTCGTTTTATCCAAGTAATGTTGATAAAATCAAGTAAAGTATAGCTATAAAACTTATCCCATTATTAAGCCGTGAGTAGTCCATAATGTTGGTGAAAAATTTGGGATTTTTAATATTATAGTTAGTTATATTCGACGACTATTAATGTTATAGTTTTAATGGTTTTGTTCCCAATGTTGCAGCATTGGCGAATCCAACACTTATTTCAGAAGAGTAGTTGGCTTCAGAAGAGAGTGGCGCTATTGCGGATATTATAGCACACCGTTTTCTGATAATCACTTAAAGTCAACGATGTGTCATCACAAATAAACACAATAAAACACTGAAGGCATTGTTATATTGGACACGAAAGTCGTTGTATCTCCGTCTAGCGTAGCAGTTCACTCAAAGGTTGCAGGTGTATAAAGGTTAGCAAAATGCTTTAAAAAGAGATATTTGTACTGGTTCAGCACTCCGTAAGAACCTTCGGGCCATAATGATACCTTGGACCTCTAATAGTGACCTCTGGGTTCCATCTCTATAACAATATTATAAATTATTGTACTATTTTTTTTTATGTTAAGTTCGACAGACAGGCTGACGGTCCACTTGATGGTAGGTGGCTACCGTCGCCTATAACACAAGCAACGCCACAAGTGCGCTGACGACTGCAAGATAAGGGGATTGGGAAGGGTTTAAGTAAGGTTAGGTTATTCAATTCTTGTAGTGTTAGTGTAATTAAAATAAATTTATTAGATAGCCTTATACATTACATTTGGAACAAAATATTAAACCTTAAATTCCTA
This sequence comes from Bembecia ichneumoniformis, assembly GCA_910589475.2. Taxonomy (NCBI): domain Eukaryota; kingdom Metazoa; phylum Arthropoda; class Insecta; order Lepidoptera; family Sesiidae; genus Bembecia; species Bembecia ichneumoniformis. Next base: position 12,372,720 of record OU342539.1, on the reverse strand, counting down.
ACCTTCTTAAATTGAAAAGACTAATTTAATCTAGAAACTATTTGTTCTAGGAGTGCGTATTTAATAGTAGATTTTACAAGTGCACAAAACGAACCATTTTTACCAAAACGAACCACGAACCACCATAAAAATGGTTTTGAGGACGAGTTATAAACTCTGCTTTTCACTTCGATTGCGAGGAAATAAAACAGTAGTATAACATAACATTTCTTTGACATTGACATAGACATCTTATTACATTGGCTTGGGCTGCAGACCTATACAGCCTACTATTAAATTAATTTTGTAATAATAATTTTCTTAAATTAATTAAATAACCTACCGTACTTGAATTTAAATTTTAATATCTTTTATGTCTTAAAAAATACATAAAGCAAATAAATTTAAGTAAATATTATAAAATAACAAATTCTATCTATGAACTTCTTATTGTGTTTGGCTGTATGGCTCATTTTCTTTGCCTTAATATAGATACATTTATGAGTAGATACGTTAATGCACTTGTGCACAAAATTCGATTTTGTGCAGCCTATATCCTGCACAAATGCTTGCACTTTCAGAGTATGAGAAGTGAAAATAAAATTTGGTTTGGTATATCACTTTTCCGTTGCTACCTACAAATAAAGGTCCATAAAAGTTTCTCCGATAATGTTTTTCTCTTAGACCATTAAACTGGTGTCCGTTGAGAAAGAGCAATTTACGCTAGACAAGACAATATTCTCCTTGGATTTATTGAGAATAACAGTAATCGGGCGGTGATCAGCTCGTTGTAAATCACGGGTCGCTACGGGCCATTCGGCGATGATTAGGTACGGTCGCAGTGAGAGCGGATTTATTTCAAGCACTTTTCTTTACTGAAATTTATTTCGTTAATAACACCGATTATTATTTATTTATTAGTGTATTAAGGTGACGCTGTACGAGAGTGGGAACTCAGTAATAGATATTTGGGAGAATTTGTTGTCTCAATTTACTATAATGCGAATAACCGAAGAATGGGACGCAACAAATTCGCGCCAATTATTCAACTCGCAAAAATAATAAAACATATGTCAGCAATTCCAATATTTTAGAAAAACCTTTACATTATAGGTAGGATGTTTCCATCGAAAAACATTTTTGGATTTTAGTCAGTAATTACAAGAATTCAACCCGCAAAAATGTCACAAATTCTGCACATTTTAGAAATTAATACTAGACACAAAATTAATTTTAGTTTTTAGTTTTTTCCCAGAAATGTCATGTTTTTTGTGTACCTATTGCTACGACCTATATTTAATGAGTAATAAGGAAGCTGTTCGAGTTATAAAGTGCCCTCTTAATGATTTCATAATTATATTATAAACAAAAAAGGACGATTAATAATAATTGGACAATTTAAAAAACAGTTTTGTGTCTTTGATATAAAATTTTGATACCATAATTATAGATTATAAGGGGATGCGGTTAGCTAAGAAGATCACTTGAACTGCTAAAGTCGTTTATTTACATCACCCGGCTAGAAGTGGATGCATTCATATCGCTAAAAAAAAGTCCCTTACAAGGGAGACTGACACAGTATAATAGGCGCGAAAACAGTGGGCCTTAGCGGAGCCCTATTCATAGTACGGCGCGGGCAAACACTTACAGAGCGTGAGCCGGTAAGCCGCGAGAGTTAGATCTCGAGCGGGCATCGGTAGCTCCGCGGAAAGGCCCTATCCCGTAAAGCATTAAGATCGCGTCTCAGGCGCTACGCGCACAAACGCGATCTCCGCGGTGCGTGCATCCGCCTGCGTTACTAGAATCCAATTGCCTTTACAAAATGGCGGCGGTCGGTGTTGCACAACTGGCCTTGTGTGAATTAAACGCGCCATTAGCTAATAAGCGGAGAAAAGCTGAGGTCCATGGGTGATCCGGTGTCTCCGGGCAATCCCCCATCGGAGTTAGTCTAGCCAGCAATGGCTAGGCTGCCCTCGAGTGGATCGGAGTTGTTGCCTCGGCAGAGCCCGGTCCATCCGCTCAAAGGGCAAGGAGACACCGGGGAGTTTTAGTGGGTATTCCCAGTGCCGCTATGAACAGGTGCTGGGCGACCCCCACATACTCCTACCGTCTAGCCAGCGAGGTCCGTGGGGGGAAGGCTGCATGCCGTGTTACAAGGTTTATTTTTTTATTACAATTTTGAATATAGAATTGTACATTTAAACATGGAATGATAATTGGAAAAGCAAATTGGAAACTGACTGTCATTCGTTCAATAACACTCAATAACAGTTACAAATTATCAAAAGATTCAAATTTCACTCTAGTAGTAAGTATGAGTGAAAACTAATTGGAATGTTTAATCTAAAGTGAACATAATTAATACTATGAATGAATCTATGAATCTTTCAAAGTTGTCTCTGATCTAGATCTAGCAAGTAATGAAAAGAGGAAACTGCGTTTCGTAGTCATTTGAGCACGCCCGTCTGGCAGCAGCAACCACCATTACCATTGTGAAATAATAGCCAGAGAGCATTATGGTCGCCATCCCATTATTGTCGCCAGCGCTCTTGCAGCACCTGTAGCGTTGCTGTGGTATAGGGGCTTACTCTTAGTATCGCCTGTAAACACAGCCTACGCTAGGGTATATAGTAGCCTGTACCTACATTTACCTTTAAAATTGTTTGTCGTCGCTTTCAATGAGCCGTACCCTTGAATGGTATACAAATGGCTAAATGGTTCGTGCGACATATATAACTAACTGCTCCTCGAGTTAACATTGGAATATTTCAATCTTGTTTCTATGTGAGTTCTATACGTTATGACGTATACCTATCCTAACTAATATTCTATTTTTTTTTGTTTGTTACGCTTTAACTGCTCAACCGAATTGCAAGCACGTTATCAGGGACACAGAAAAAAACATAGGGTACTTTTCATCTATACTATAAAAAAGAACACAGTATAAATAGATCCTGAGGGATCATCTAAAAATCAAAATAAATAATCCAACGTTCATCAAAAACTAGGTGTGGGCAAGGGTTTCATCCCTTTGTGGTCGATGTACCTCGATCACGCACGAAGCGTTTCAGTCCCACCTTCCTTGTTCGGACTGCTAAGGAGTGGAACTCATTGCCTGCGTCTGTGTTCCCACAGAACTACAACCTCGGGGTCTTCAAAACCAGGGTAAATGTGCATTTACTGGGTAAGCGTGGTCCACCTTCGGCCGCATCTGCACCTCACATCAGGTGAGATAGTGGTCAAGCGCTACCTTGATGTAATAAAAAAATAATAATAATAAATGTTTATTTGAATTTCATAATATGCGAGTGCTTATGATAAGCGTTATGTAGGGAATGAACTCTTGTAGTTTTTCATTCGAAATAATCTATCTTCTTCTTCTTCTAACATTATTATTCTTTAATTTAATATTATAAAGAGAAAAGATTTGTGTATATGTATGTGTAGCCGTTTGGGCTTAGCGATTTTTACGCGTATGACAAAAAAGTGAAAAATCAAAAGGCCTGTTTGGCTTCGTTAATACATATAGGGAGAAAAAGAAGGGGGAAAAGGAATATTTTAGGGAAGGACCAATCAGAATAAAACGCGGTGACAACTGGAGTAGATCATTGAGTTAATTTAGCTAGATCATGCTAGAGGACCCTAAAGCGTGAACAGTGTGTATGTAATGAATAAACTCAAAAACTACGTAACCGATTTTAAAAATTCTTTCACCTATAGAAAGCTGCAGTATCAGCGAGTAATGTCAGCGAGACGCGGACGAAGTCGCCTGCAAAAGCTAGTATATAGGTAATAAAATCGTAAACGAGCCGTGTCTGTACATTAAATTTTTTTCCAAAAAAACAATTTGTACACGTTGTACTTATGTTACCGGGGTCAAAAAATAGTTTTTAGAATTTTTGCCTGTTTGTCTGTGCATTTGTGTACGCTAATCTCAGAAACGTTTCATGCGATCTGTTCTATTGTAGCAAGCTTCCCGTAACTTTTTGTGTTTGTTTCATACAAACAAAAGACTTACGCCCTATACCGAATACCACGAGTACGAAGTTGCAAGCTCAGCTAATCTATCAATATAGCACATGTGCTTTTCTTATAGGTATCTTTTTTAAGATAGCTAGGCTAATGGGCAGTTAATGTCACCACCGGGCTATTCAGTTTATAACTGCATAACGGCCGGTCTGCGGTAGACTGCTCTAGTTTACTGCTAGCGTTTATGCTTTCTAAGTGAGCATAATAATTCAGTTCATTATCAGACAAGTTATTACAAGCGTACTTTGAGGTGGAAATTTGAAGAATCCAATCAAAATAAATCCGGCGAAAACACAATACAACAATCCACTTTGATTGTAAGAAAATTAAATTTTCTTATTATAAATTTTAGTTTTTTTTGGGATTTCTGCCAATCGGACCAATTTAAAAAATGCAATATTAAAAATATCGTGTGTGCGCTGTGTCAGAGAACAAGACGGTGTCACATAAACAGAGTGAGTAATGGGTTTATATCTAAAACCAATCATAGTATGCATCCCTGTAACAGGTCAGCTTGGAAGAAATACCTGTTTGGAGGAGAAAAATCACCCTTGTTATTTATAATGCAACATTTAATTGATAGAGAAAATTCTTTACTTAAAAAAAATAGGTTTAAAAATTACAAGTCGCTCAGCAAGCTATGGAGAAGGCCATGCTTGACATTCCTCGGAAGGTCAGAAATACAAGGATTCGTAGTAGGATCAAAGTCTCATTTAATTCAATCAGTTATTTTTTTGTTAATATTAAGGTCGACAGGTCCACAGGTGCTGCGAGTGCACTGCACCATAGTAGGATTAAGGATAAGAGATAAGGAAGTTATAGGGTAGGCAATGGGCTCTGGCATCCCTTACTCACTCACCGAAACACATATGAGTTGATAAATATCAAACACCAGTATGTCCTTGATAAGTGAAAAGGAGATAATGAAGCATTTTCATTTCTTAGCATTATTAATTGTATTCTCTAACTCATAAGATTTATTTTATCTTACTTGCTTATTTTTTATCCATGGCAACATTAGAATAATATGTGTTAATAGAAAAATCGGTTAAAACCATGTAATTTCGTTTGGACATATTATGTTTTGAACTAGATCAGTGGACATACCGGATTTTGAAGAAAATACATCACGGGACTTACATAATTTTGATCCGGACTGTCATCGACAGACACTAGGGGCCGAACTCCGAGAAACAAAAAATTAACCGACCAGAAAATTATAGTAGGAAGGTATATTATTATAAAAGAAAAATAAATGAAGTACTCGAAAGTTATTTGCAAAATTATGTTTATTGAAAACTTAATTTAATCAGAACATTATAGGTACGCAATACACAAATGAACTAATTAATAAGGAATTCAGTTTATGTTTCTCATACGACGTCGATAATTTCTTCATTTTCTATGTCAGTGGGATCTATTAAACTTTCAGAATCAGAATCACTCTCAGGCATTACTTCGTTGTCCCTTGTAAGCACATTTTTATAGTAAGATAAATTTTCAAAATTCTGCCATTCATCTCCATAATGTTTTTTCAAAAGATTGTTGACATCATTTAGTTTAGCTGGTTTTATAGGAACCCCAGATGGTATTATATTCAGTGACATTTCATTCTTTAAAAGCATATTATGCTTTTATGTCACGGTGGTCTTCTGTAAGGGGGTGGTTACTGCTGGATGGGCTGCCCAAATGACTGAAATGCAGTATGCCCTGCTACTACTTATACGCACTATGCAGTTTGGTGACAGGTTTGAAGCGGGTGGCTGTTGCAGTAGACGAGACCATTGTCGAAACGCGCCCTTGGGTCTACTTACTACTTCCTTGCTGGATAGATGACTTTAAGAGAGCTTCTGGCAGTGAATGGATGCGAATGGCGAAGGAGCGAGTGTTTTGTCTCATTACAAGGGCAGAATGAACTAAAGACGATCTAAAGATGAACTGGGTATCAATACAAATAATAACTTTATAATATTTTTTCCAATAATTCTAATATAAATAATGGGATCACTCCATAATCACGGACAGGACTATTGTCGCCAATAAGCCTGACATCGTGGTTAATGACCGATCCCAGCGCCGGACGATACTTGTTGACATCTCTGTCCCGAATGACGAAAACCTCGTGAGAGCCGAAAAACAAAAGATTACCAAGTACACTGACTTGGCTCACGAGGTGACCGCCATGTCGTTTGTCGATTCGACAATTATCGTCCCGATGTTTTTTTTGAATATTCATATTGTAAAGCAATTAAAATTAAGAAAATTCATAAATAAGTGAATAATAATAATAATTCGACAATTATCGTCCCGATAGTCGTCTCGGCGAACGGTCTTATAGCGAGGAGCCTCGACCAACATCTCAAGAGGCTCTCGCTAGATGGCTGGATCGAGGGACAGATCTAGAAAGCGTTACTTCTTGACACGGCACGAATTGTCAGCAGGTTCCTCACTCTGCAGCCCTAACCACCGGTAGCTTGGGCCTTGCCCCGCTACTAGCGGTTATCTAATTTTAAGTTTTTTAGAATAGATATTTATTATTTATATACATATATATATATATTGCAAAAAAAATTGAATTAATAAATAAATGTATAATAATAACTTGGAGGAGAAGCAACTTTTGAAAACAATTTCTTGATTCATGAATAGCAAGGAATATTGTCTACTGTATTCGCAAATTAATTTTTGCTCAGCTCCAGATGGCTAGTGAAGAGTAGGATTTATGAGAGTTGCGCAGTTGTCTTCACTCTTACTGGCATTAACTTAGCAAAACTTGAAATAATAAGATAAGTTTGCCGCTGTATTTTCATAATATTTTACAAAGAAATTGTTGGAAAAGTGAACAAATTTGAAATTACGACTAGCGACATTTTTAATATAATAAGTAGGCACATGCATTTTTCTTTTTGAAAATTATATACATAAACCGTCCTCTTTTATCGCTCTTTCTATTCATGAAATTGGCATAGAAACATACAGAAACCGCTTTGTGAAATATGTATACATAAGAAATAGATTTTTTAATGTTATATTAGAAGTTTAGTTAAGGTAAAGTACAATTTTCAATAACTAACTTAGAATCTATATACAGCCCAATTAAAAAAATTTAAATACACGACCGTGTGGTCCCGTGCATGTTGAGGTGGCAGAAGCGTGGCGGAAGGTTATTGTGGCAAGAAAAACAACTCTTCTAGCTCCGCCGATTCCCCTACCGTACCCAGGACGCTCGCCGTATTCCCCCTTTGAATTTCCAGCGCAATGCGTTTCATGAAGAAAGACCCAGCGCGCCGGTCGCCCGATTTTTCGATCAGGAGTTTCCCCAACTTTTTACCGAAAATTTTTGCTTCGGGCGACCACACGCCGAGCGTTTCTACCGCGAACGCTAGAAATTCAAAGTGGTCGGCGAGGCCTGAGTACTTGCTCCTTTTTAAATTTTCAGCGCTGAGGGCAGCGGAGCCGGCCGAGTTGGTGGAGACAGACAGATGTTATATTAATTTATTTCTCAAAATAACTCTAGACTAACTTAATAAATAATAAAAAATATACTAAATTAAATGAAACTTATCTATTTCTCTTTATGTATGTATACATACAAATATAAAATCGTAAACGAGCTGTTGTACTTATGTTACCGAGGTCAAAAAAAAATAGTTTTTAAAATTTTTAAACTTTTGTCTGTTTGTATGTGCGTTTGTGCACACTAATCTCAGAAAAGGTTTAACCGATTTGAATGCGGTTTTCACTTATATAATGTAGCAAGCTTTTCTAAACATTAGTTTCATTCCAATCGGTTTACAACCAAAAAATTTACGCGCTATACCGTATACCACGCGTACCAAGTTGCGGGCTCAGCTAGTTATTTATTAATTGTTAATGCAATTAAAATTGGGTCCAGGTGGCAAGGTATGCAACATGCTAATCTCTGAGAGAGGTAATTTCCAGCCCTGTCATAAATTTTTTTCAATCAAGCTTGATCTACCAATCTGATTTATTTGTTGTTAGCAATACACATTGCAGTTATTTACAGCAATAACTTATTTATTTTTAATTTAACCTTCCCGTTTTCTCAGTGAGCGCTTGGAGATGTCTTTGATGTGGTGAAGCGCGTTGGAACCCCACGGGCCCAGCGTATCAAAGCCAAGAGGATTTTGCTCCATTGCACTCTTTGCCCTGGCATCTGCGTTAATTAGATCCGCACGACAACGACCACTTTGACAAGAGTATGCGACTCTATGATGATAATAATCGCTATAGTACGAGAACTCGCAACGTCACGAAAAAGTTCATTTTAGGTCGATTAGTTTTTCTATATTTCTCATTCATACTGACGGTCGGTAGGAATGCAGTACGTCTGGCACCTGGAAGCGGTTGCGTTTACCAGTGCGCATCACATTGTGCGCACACATTGGGAAAATTGTGCATTTTGGAATTATTTCAGGACAAATTTTATTTCTTTTATAATTTTATATGCCTCTTTAGTAATATAAATTTATAGTTGCCAGACATTTTTGTCGTTGCTAACATTGCCTCAGATACAATTTTAATAATTAAAAAATGATAATTTTCAAACATTTTTAGTACGTTTGTAATTTTATATATAATAAAAAAACATAATATTAATTTGCCAGACAGAAATTCCGTTGGTTAATTAGAATTTAGATCAATTTAAGTATCGGGAAGAATAGCTATAGGTGAGTTAGAAGAGTGCGGCAACTTGCAAAAGGATCGGTCAGAAGAAGCCTAGATTTTTTTAAATTTTTTATGTTAAGGTCGACAGACAGGCTGACGGTCCACTTGATATTAGGTGGCTACCGTCGCCTATAACACAAGCAACGCCACAGCTGCTGCAAGTGCGCTGCCGACTACAGTAGGATTGGATAAGGGATTAGGAGGGGACAAGGAAATAGGCTCTGGCATCCCTTACTCACTCACCGAAACACAACAGCACGTATATGCTGTTATTTCACGGTAGTATTCTGTAAGGGGGTGGTTACTGCTGTCTTACTGCGCCGGGCTGCCCGAATGACTGCGAAACGCAGTGTGCCCTACCATTACTTTTCAAATCCAGACCAGAGTCAATTTTTAAAATTACATTAAAATTTCCAAACTTGACCCCGCCGGGAATCGAACCCCTGAAACCGTTAGGCAAGCACCCTTGCCACTCATCCAACGGGCCGTCAGATCTGTCATTGACCCACAGCCCTTATCAGATAGTCTGTCCACCTTGTGGGTGGACGTTTTTCACAAAGTCCTTATTTAAATGCATGTCGAAATTTCGTACACCGAAATTATTACAATCAAACAGTGATGTAATCACTGTTAAGTAATCAACAAATAACTGCAACCAAATAAATGAACGTGTTTCGCATATATACCTAAAAGAGTGATTTGCACATGTGAATAGCAGAGGATTGAATTAAAGTTTAAAATTAATTTGGCCTCAGTACACGATCGTATGTGCATGCCCGCAGCGAAACTGCGACGTATGATTCAAATGTGTGAAATATCAGACGAAATATTTAACTAATTTTTTTATTTAGGTTCGTTAGCGTTATAACAACTAGGGATCGTTAGCGACTTCGTTTTTTGTGCTGGTACTCTTATTTTTAAAGGACTAAAAATAGTTTAGGTCTAGTAGTGGCAGGGTACACTGGGCAGCCCGTCTGGTGGCACTCCCTCACAGAAGACCATAGTGAAATAACAGCATCTGGTCTTATGTTTCGGTGAGAGAGAAAGGGATGCCAGAGCCCATTTTTCTAACCCTTCCCAATCCGGCAGCACCTGTGGCATTGCTTGTGTAGACGGTAACCACCTACCATCAATTGGACCGTTAGCCTATCTGCCGACCTTAACATAAAATAAAAATATTGTTACGTGCGGGGTGAGTTGAAATGCTGTGTAAGGGCGAAACGAACGATTTATTTTCACTAACCAAGATGACTTACAAAATCACCAAACTTGTCCGATGAAACCGACAAACTTACCAAAAGTCGTCAATGATTCCCTTAATGTGTCGCCGGTTCACTGTCGCAGATAATTTCACAAAAGCTCCGAAGAGTCTCTTTCGTATCGCCAGTTGTCGAACCACTAACTCATCTCGCCCGCCTGCTCTCTTATTATTGCTTGGCGCCAAACACCTAGATGTATTTCGTATTTTCCAGAAAATGTAAACAAGATCGTAAACAAGCCATTGAAAGTTCTGGAATGCTATTTCTGTTGAAATGTAAACTCTATGTTTTAAAAAATAAGGACCAGTTTCCTTTGACACTAGTTGGGAAGGGGCGTGGCTACCACCGATAGGGTGGGGCATTCGAGACTTTGGGCCGGTGCGAACGCTTTTTCCAGAACGTTCCATAGTTAGACGTAACAATAAATAGAATTTGTATAATCAATTGTCGAGTGCAGTTCGGGTGAGTGGCTTTCGGGAAGGAATTTTTTCCAAAAAATAAATATTGTAGTTCTAATTTAAAACCTTGATTAATAATATATGAGCAAGAGCTATTTTCTTTAAAATAACTTTTAAAAAAATAGTACATTTTTCAGTAGTCAGGGCACACAAAAAAACCACCATCCTCTTTACAGGAGACAAGAGTATCTATGAAATTTCAGCACGTATGATTTAGTATTTCATTGTGTGAGTGTGGGTTACCGGATTGCCGGAATCCTTTCCCTATCTCTCATATCATAAAGGATTATTATAAAGGATCCTAAATCCTTCCCAGTCGCCAGTGCACTTGAATTCCCTTGTTGTTAAGTAACGGTAGCCACTTGTCATCAAGTGGATCGTTTATCTGGATCAATTGGGTAGTGAATGTAAAAAAAGTATTGCGAAAATCAATTAAATAATAAAAAACAAAACAAAAAAACATTTTGAAACAAAATTTTGCTGAGCTAATCAATTTGTTATTTAAATGTTATCTTTCGTTCATAACTAACACCTGAAACGACAAAAGTTTCACGAAGGCTTTGTCTATATTTGATGTTCTAATTTGATATTAATTAAAATTTTAAATAAACTCCCGTAAGACATTTTAATAAGAAAATTTCACTGGTCAGCCTTTCAGAAGACCTTTAAAGAAAAAATAACACGTAGAAATGTTAATTTTACTTAATAACTTTTATTGCTTAAGTTACTTAATTAATTATTTATTGTTTTAATTTAATTATTTTTTCTTTCAGAACGTACCTATAAGCTTTAAAATATACAAATTGTAAATTCCCTTTTCAATGTTTTTTTTACTAAATCACGATGTAACGATTTCTCCAGGCTTTGTGTAAGATTTTCATCTGTTTTGCTTGCATTGCTTTGTTAAACATTGAAAGTACGGAATAAATTGGAGGGGAGTTTTTGCCATGTCACTTCTTGCTCTTAAAGACTTTTTGCCTTTTTGAAGAATAAACACAAAACGTTTATTTTTATAACATTAATTAATTATTTATAAAAGTTGCCAACCTAGATTTTAAATACTTAGTTGATTCCAGATTTATGAAAAATAATAATAATAATAAATGAAACAAAAAGCACACTCCCCATAGACCCGTCTCGGTTTCATCTTGGCAGAGATATATAATTAAATATAAATAACAATTGTCTTTCCTAAATATAAATAACTATAAATTAAAATCTATAATTAATATAAATAACTATAAATTAAAATCTAATCGGGGGCCCCTTGGGAGGGTCTCCATCACGCAGGCAGCATTCCCGCGCTGAATTGCAATTGCAATTCTTTGCGCGAGAAAGCCGCCAGCGCGAGGGTCACCTGTTGCCTCCCTCAGACGTTTGCAAGGGTCCCTGTGGAGCCCGAGCGCACCCTTACCCCAAGGCCCCAGTGTCTCGACCCCAAACGGTATGAACTGATATTGGGCGCCGAGACAACTGTATTTAGAGACCTTGAAGAGCTCCCGGGCATCTGCCGCTGCACCCGCGCGTTTTGTGGTCGCTGGCAGGTAGGAAGCCGCTAGGGTGTCAGTGCAGGTCGCGTCCCAAACCAGCGCACGGCCCATCCTCCAGGGTATCAATGACATCCCGTCAGGGCGCTTGCCATCGCCCCGTATAATCTGGGGCTCCAGAGCGGCGGGAACGTTGGCACTGACGAGCGCCCTTCTAAGGATGTCGTTGAGGGCGGCGTGGCGAGACAGGCGACCGGCGCCCGAGGAGCAAGAGAGGCCATGGTGGCCAAGTCGGTCCACAGGGGCCCCACAGGAAGCGCAGTTGTGGCCAGTGCAAATCCCAGCTCCCAGGCGGAGACCGACAGATATGCGTAAAGTGTCCGGGTCGATGAAGGTTCCTGTATTGGGTGATGGATAGGCATGTAGCCAGTGACCTGACTCAGGCTTGGACACAGCTAGCAGCCTGGCCCGGTCTCTGCCTGTCGATGACTCTATGAGTGATTGTAGGGTGGCTTCGGAGGCTATTGAGTCCCAGCCCCTTTGTCTTTGGGGTTTCGGTGGAAGATTTGGGCTCGAAGATTTCCTTGAAGTCAGAAAATAATAAGTACTCAGAATAGTTGCAACACCAGGTTGAAGTCCCGTCAAAGTCGTTTCAGCCGTTTCGGAACTTAGCCGCAAAAGACATACGACAGACAGACAAACATTTAAAGAATGTTTTTGTGATACAAGTACCGTAAATATAATTTAATATACATTTAGTAAGCACTTATTTTGATATTATAAACAGACACTTCAATTTTATTTATTAAAATAGTAATATATTATAGACTTACCCATTTATCATACATACACTTACCCATTTTTGAAGCAGTACTGTGCAAACATATTCTTACAATATTCACTGTGACTGTACTGTATACAGTCACAGTGAATACTGAATAGTGACTGTACTATTTCTGTCCACCTGAGATTCCGTCCATTTGAGAATTCGTCCACTCGAGATTCTGTCCAGTTGAGAATCTGTCCAAGTGAACTTGAGCGATCTATATCTTATCTCTAAGCCTTTTGTGATTGATAAATAGTGTACAACTTCTTAGTTTCATTGGATAATGGCAATATCCCCCCCCCCCCTTTTTTTTTTTTGCGAGGAGAAATCCATTTACGGATTCCCTACCGCTGGCTAGACGGCAGGGATATGTGGGACTCACCCAGTCAAGGGACTGGTCCTACCCACTAAAACTCCCCGGTGTCTCCTTGCCCTTTGAGCGGGGTGGACCGGGTTCTGCCGAGGCAACAACTCCGATCCACCCCAGGGCAGCCTAGTCATTGCTGATTAGGCTTACTCCAATGGGGGATTGCCCGGAGACACCCAGGCAATCCCCAGACGGGGGGGACCTTGTGCAGGCACACATAGCTCGCCAGCAATGTGTGCAGGACCCCTAGGGCATTTGAAGACGAGCTTGGTATGCCCGCCTTCTCCTGCCCAGCCGCCTGCGTCTGAGGGAAGCGAGACCGGCCTCTTCCTCTCGCTTCCTCTCAGCTGCCTCCTTCTGTGATATGACATCACCACAGAAGGAGGCGACCGCTTTCCAGGTGGTCACATTCCCAATCATGGCTCTTACCATGATTGGCAATGTGACCTCTCCACCTCTCAGCGCCGCCCTCAACTCCCGACGCTGGGATCTCCAAGCCGAGCACTCCTGGAGTGAGTGCTCGGCCGTGTCGTCCGGATCGCCGCAGTGGTGACACTGCGGCGACTCCTCCCTTTTTATATTGTGCAGATAATGACCGAAGCACCCATGTCCGGTCATTACCTGCACCATATGGAAGGTGAGGTCACCTCGTGGGCGCCTCACCCATTCCTCCAAAACCGGACGAACCGCGAGGATCGTCCGGTGGCCGGCGGTAGGCACACGCAGATCCTCACTCCATTTTTGCAAGGCCCACTCCTGCGCCTCTGCGCGGACCCGTCGCACTTCCTCGGCGACGGGTCTCTCTCCTTGGGACCTTGCGGCGACCCGATGCCGATGCACCTGGGACAGAACCAGGGCATCGACATCCCACGGGAGTGTGCCTGCTAGCACGCAGGCGGCCCCGTGGCTGACAGTGCGATACGCCCGCACTGCCCGGATCGCCATGACCCTTTGCGGCCTCCGCAAAAGGGCCCGGGTGCTAGGAGTGAGGGACTCCGCCCACACCGGGGCTCCATAGAGTGCCATCGACCTTGCCACTCCGTGGTAAAGTCGACGACACGCCGAATTCGGTCCTCCCAGGTTTGGGAGGAGTCGTCCGAGTGCGGCTGCGGCTTTCGTCAGCCGTGGAGCCAGGAGCTTGAAATGCTCCTTGAAACTCCAGCGGGGGTCCAGTGTTAGGCCGAGATACTTAATGTGCCTCCCGACGGAGATCCAGACCCCCTCCACTCGGACTCGGAGCCCCGGAGGGATCCTGCGGCGTGGGGGATGGAAACCCATGGCCTTAGTTTTGTCTAGGGCCACCTCCAATCCTAGCAGGCGGATGCGCCGGACCACCAAGGAGGTGCCGACCGACGCTAACCGCGCTGCGTCCTCCCACGTCTGTGCTCTTGCCGCGACCAAGGTGTCGTCGGCAAAGCAGACAACCTCCATCTTTGGAATTAGGTTGCCTCGCAGGACCCAGTTGTACCCCAGGTTCCACAATAATGGGCCTAAAACAGCCCCCTGGGGTACGCCTACCGCCACTGGCCGGCGATGGACCTGTCCGTCCGCGCCCTCATATAGCACTACCCGCCCACCAAGGTAGTCGCTGACAAGGGCGCGGAGGTAGGGCGGCACCCTGTGAAATTCTAGTGCCGCCCTTATGCACTCATGAGGGAGGCTGTTGAACGCGTTGCGAATGTCGAGTGACACCGCAACAACAGCCTCCCTTCTACCAGTGGCCTCCTCGGTCCATCTTTTGAGGAGGCCCACCGCGTCCATCGTGGACCGACCGGCTCGGAAGCCGAACTGGCGATCATCCAGATTCGGCCCCGTTGTCTCTAGATGCTCGACTATCCGGCGTGCTATGATCCTTTCCATAGCCTTGCCGGAATCGTCGAGCAGGACCACCGGTCGGTACCCCCGCCGGCGAGTCGGCAGGGCGACCCTCTTTGCGCAGGAGGCAGAGTCGCCCCACCTTCCACCTCGCCGGAAACTTACCCCGGGCGATACAAGCGTCCAGTATCGCCCGGAACCTCTCCTCCATAGGCCCTAGCGCTATGGCTAGGGCCTTCGCCGGAACTCCATCCGGTCCTGGAGCCGTCCTCTTCCTCCGGATCCGCTCCCTCACCGCCACAAACTCTAGGTCGGAGACGGGAGGGCCCACTATTTCGAGCTCCGGAAGTGGTTCCGGAGCCACCATTGGGGATCCCCCCCCCCCCCCTGAGACTTGAATTGACCAGTGAAGCCCTACCTACGGACCCAGTTGCCATTGTTAATTAATTTATTAATTTATTATTACATGGCCGCCAACGAGGTAGGCACCGAACGAGAACACACAGCAGAGGTCAGAATAACATGGCAGATGCACGCCAATAAAGAGTCTAAGTAACATCCCAGCAATAAAATTAGAAAAAAAAATAACAAAAAAAATATACATAGGAATATATATCGGAATAAATGTCAAAAATAATCGAGTGTTAATTATCTGAACAAGGATGAGTCTTTTAATTTTGGAAAACGCTTTTAATGTTACAATGTTGCACTCAGCACAAATCTTCGGCGACTCCACCTTTCGCATCATATATGTAAATCTGTTTAAGGGAATGTGTCCAGAAAGTAATCTCATGTAAGTTACCAAGTCACGTCTGCAAAGAGCGCACCAACAAACCATGCGTCCAAAGCATGAGCAGGCCTCTGTCACTCCGTGTGTGCAGTGATATAATTGCCCAAGATCGCTCATATTGAATGTGAAAGGAGTGCAACTTCTGTACGCTAGTACTATTATTTGTTCTGTGACATGAGGCTGGATGTGCTTATAACAGACTACCTTTTTAGTTTTTAATATTTATATATTTTGTCAGGCACTGATTTTTTTAAATTGATTTTTAGATGATCCCTAGGTAACAGATCGTTTTTTTTTTTGCGATAAAACTAGGCTAATCCTTTTCTGCATCCCTCAACCAAACAAACACACTTTCGCATTTATATTTTTGTACAGAAAACATTTCGTAGACGTAAAACTTATTTTACCAAATTTTTTCATAGCTATAATAAAAAGTAATTGATATGTCAAAAAAGTTAATAATACTGAATATAATACCGAAATATTTGAAGGCCATAACGGCAATAAAGATTCAGCTTGAAATTACGCCGCCAAGTTTGAATCTCGAGCAGAATAGGAAATAAGCTTCCTTAACGAACTACCCGGCTTTGGGCAAAATTCATTGTTAGCACCGGACATGAGGGCAAAAATTTAATTGACTTATCACCCAAAACGGAGGAAAATTTTCGAGTTATTTTCTTGATAACCATGCGGAAAAAGCTCGGGTTTTCTGGAGAAATTTTGCTGTAATAATTACAACAAAATCGTTGGAAAAATATATAAAAATTTAAGTAGAATTATTTATTGATTCACTAGCTTTTGCCAGCGATCCTTTTTCTTAGGAGTTGGAAAATAAAAATATATACGAGTCCCAGCCCCTTTGTCTTTGGGGTTTCGGTGGAAGATTTGGGCTCGAAGATTTCCTTGAAGTCAGAAAATAATAAGTACTCAGAATAGTTGCAACACCAGGTTGAAGTCCCGTCAAAGTCGTTTCAGCCGTTTCGGAACTTAGCCGCAAAAGACATACGACAGACAGACAAACATTTAAAGAATGTTTTTGTGATACAAGTACCGTAAATATAATTTAATATACATTTAGTAAGCACTTATTTTGATATTATAAACAGACACTTCAATTTTATTTATTAAAATAGTAATATATTATAGACTTACCCATTTATCATACATACACTTACCCATTTTTGAAGCAGTACTGTGCAAACATATTCTTACAATATTCACTGTGACTGTACTGTATACAGTCACAGTGAATACTGAATAGTGACTGTACTATTTCTGTCCACCTGAGATTCCGTCCATTTGAGAATTCGTCCACTCGAGATTCTGTCCAGTTGAGAATCTGTCCAAGTGAACTTGAGCGATCTATATCTTATCTCTAAGCCTTTTGTGATTGATAAATAGTGTACAACTTCTTAGTTTCATTGGATAATGGCAATATCCCCCCCCCCTTTTTTTTTTTTGCGAGGAGAAATCCATTTACGGATTCCCTACCGCTGGCTAGACGGCAGGGATATGTGGGACTCACCCAGTCAAGGGACTGGTCCTACCCACTAAAACTCCCCGGTGTCTCCTTGCCCTTTGAGCGGGGTGGACCGGGTTCTGCCGAGGCAACAACTCCGATCCACCCCAGGGCAGCCTAGTCATTGCTGACTAGGCTTACTCCAATGGGGGATTGCCCGGAGACACCCAGGCAATCCCCAGACGGGGGGGACCTTGTGCAGGCACACATAGCTCGCCAGCAATGTGTGCAGGACCCCTAGGGCATTTGAAGACGAGCTTGGTATGCCCGCCTTCTCCTGCCCAGCCGCCTGCGTCTGAGGGAAGCGAGACCGGCCTCTTCCTCTCGCTTCCTCTCAGCTGCCTCCTTCTGTGATATGACATCACCACAGAAGGAGGCGACCGCTTTCCAGGTGGTCACATTCCCAATCATGGCTCTTACCATGATTGGCAATGTGACCTCTCCACCTCTCAGCGCCGCCCTCAACTCCCGACGCTGGGATCTCCAAGCCGAGCACTCCTGGAGTGAGTGCTCGGCCGTGTCGTCCGGATCGCCGCAGTGGTGACACTGCGGCGACTCCTCCCTTTTTATATTGTGCAGATAATGACCGAAGCACCCATGTCCGGTCATTACCTGCACCATATGGAAGGTGAGGTCACCTCGTGGGCGCCTCACCCATTCCTCCAAAACCGGACGAACCGCGAGGATCGTCCGGTGGCCGGCGGTAGGCACACGCAGATCCTCACTCCATTTTTGCAAGGCCCACTCCTGCGCCTCTGCGCGGACCCGTCGCACTTCCTCGGCGACGGGTCTCTCTCCTTGGGACCTTGCGGCGACCCGATGCCGATGCACCTGGGACAGAACCAGGGCATCGACATCCCACGGGAGTGTGCCTGCTAGCACGCAGGCGGCCCCGTGGCTGACAGTGCGATACGCCCGCACTGCCCGGATCGCCATGACCCTTTGCGGCCTCCGCAAAAGGGCCCGGGTGCTAGGAGTGAGGGACTCCGCCCACACCGGGGCTCCATAGAGTGCCATCGACCTTGCCACTCCGTGGTAAAGTCGACGACACGCCGAATTCGGTCCTCCCAGGTTTGGGAGGAGTCGTCCGAGTGCGGCTGCGGCTTTCGTCAGCCGTGGAGCCAGGAGCTTGAAATGCTCCTTGAAACTCCAGCGGGGGTCCAGTGTTAGGCCGAGATACTTAATGTGCCTCCCGACGGAGATCCAGACCCCCTCCACTCGGACTCGGAGCCCCGGAGGGATCCTGCGGCGTGGGGGATGGAAACCCATGGCCTTAGTTTTGTCTAGGGCCACCTCCAATCCTAGCAGGCGGATGCGCCGGACCACCAAGGAGGTGCCGACCGACGCTAACCGCGCTGCGTCCTCCCACGTCTGTGCTCTTGCCGCGACCAAGGTGTCGTCGGCAAAGCAGACAACCTCCATCTTTGGAATTAGGTTGCCTCGCAGGACCCAGTTGTACCCCAGGTTCCACAATAATGGGCCTAAAACAGCCCCCTGGGGTACGCCTACCGCCACTGGCCGGCGATGGACCTGTCCGTCCGCGCCCTCATATAGCACTACCCGCCCACCAAGGTAGTCGCTGACAAGGGCGCGGAGGTAGGGCGGCACCCTGTGAAATTCTAGTGCCGCCCTTATGCACTCATGAGGGAGGCTGTTGAACGCGTTGCGAATGTCGAGTGACACCGCAACAACAGCCTCCCTTCTACCAGTGGCCTCCTCGGTCCATCTTTTGAGGAGGCCCACCGCGTCCATCGTGGACCGACCGGCTCGGAAGCCGAACTGGCGATCATCCAGATTCGGCCCCGTTGTCTCTAGATGCTCGACTATCCGGCGTGCTATGATCCTTTCCATAGCCTTGCCGGAATCGTCGAGCAGGACCACCGGTCGGTACCCCGCCGGCGAGTCGGCAGGGCGACCCTCTTTGCGCAGGAGGCAGAGTCGCCCCACCTTCCACCTCGCCGGAAACTTACCCCGGGCGATACAAGCGTCCAGTATCGCCCGGAACCTCTCCTCCATAGGCCCTAGCGCTATGGCTAGGGCCTTCGCCGGAACTCCATCCGGTCCTGGAGCCGTCCTCTTCCTCCGGATCCGCTCCCTCACCGCCACAAACTCTAGGTCGGAGACGGGAGGGCCCACTATTTCGAGCTCCGGAAGTGGTTCCGGAGCCACCATTGGGGATCCCCCCCCCCCCCCTGAGACTTGAATTGACCAGTGAAGCCCTACCTACGGACCCAGTTGCCATTGTTAATTAATTTATTAATTTATTATTACATGGCCGCCAACGAGGTAGGCACCGAACGAGAACACACAGCAGAGGTCAGAATAACATGGCAGATGCACGCCAATAAAGAGTCTAAGTAACATCCCAGCAATAAAATTAGAAAAAAAAATAACAAAAAAAATATACATAGGAATATATATCGGAATAAATGTCAAAAATAATCGAGTGTTAATTATCTGAACAAGGATGAGTCTTTTAATTTTGGAAAACGCTTTTAATGTTACAATGTTGCACTCAGCACAAATCTTCGGCGACTCCACCTTTCGCATCATATATGTAAATCTGTTTAAGGGAATGTGTCCAGAAAGTAATCTCATGTAAGTTACCAAGTCACGTCTGCAAAGAGCGCACCAACAAACCATGCGTCCAAAGCATGAGCAGGCCTCTGTCACTCCGTGTGTGCAGTGATATAATTGCCCAAGATCGCTCATATTGAATGTGAAAGGAGTGCAACTTCTGTACGCTAGTACTATTATTTGTTCTGTGACATGAGGCTGGATGTGCTTATAACAGACTACCTTTTTAGTTTTTAATATTTATATATTTTGTCAGGCACTGATTTTTTTAAATTGATTTTTAGATGATCCCTAGGTAACAGATCGTTTTTTTTTTTGCGATAAAACTAGGCTAATCCTTTTCTGCATCCCTCAACCAAACAAACACACTTTCGCATTTATATTTTTGTACAGAAAACATTTCGTAGACGTAAAACTTATTTTACCAAATTTTTTCATAGCTATAATAAAAAGTAATTGATATGTCAAAAAAGTTAATAATACTGAATATAATACCGAAATATTTGAAGGCCATAACGGCAATAAAGATTCAGCTTGAAATTACGCCGCCAAGTTTGAATCTCGAGCAGAATAGGAAATAAGCTTCCTTAACGAACTACCCGGCTTTGGGCAAAATTCATTGTTAGCACCGGACATGAGGGCAAAAATTTAATTGACTTATCACCCAAAACGGAGGAAAATTTTCGAGTTATTTTCTTGATAACCATGCGGAAAAAGCTCGGGTTTTCTGGAGAAATTTTGCTGTAATAATTACAACAAAATCGTTGGAAAAATATATAAAAATTTAAGTAGAATTATTTATTGATTCACTAGCTTTTGCCAGCGATCCTTTTTCTTAGGAGTTGGAAAATAAAAATATATACGCCTGGCTAATAAAAGATAACATGTAAACAATAATTTATTCAATTTTTATTGTTTTATCTCAGGTCAGGCATTAATTTTTTTAAATATATTTAGATGACCCTCGGGAACAGTACTGCTGTTCTGGATAAAATTTCCCCTATTTTCTATATTCCTGATTACATTTTTGCAACATTTCATGGTGATCAGTTGAATAGTTAAATCGTGAAATAAGTAAACAAACAAATTCACTTTCGTATTTAAAATATTAGTAAGGAGTAAGAAAAGCCAGAGGCTCCATGTTTCCATGGGTTAAATTCTCAGATAAATTTCTAAAAAAAAATTTAACTAATTCAAATTCAAACCATTTATTTGCCTGAACAAGAGTATATAACCAGATCTTACAATAATAACATCCCAGCATGTACTACCACATATGGTGTGCAAAATATAAATCATAAGTAAATAATAAAAAAAATTAAGAAAAAAGATAATTAAAATAATCTTCAGTCAATTAATAATAGTTACAAAAAAAATACTTAAATTAGATTCAGAGAACATAAAAGTTATTTCAAATTGAGGTAATCATTCACATTTATCAACTAAAAAAGGCAAATAAAAACCAAATAAAAACTTTATATAAAGTCAATGCCTTAATATCTTTTGGTAATCTTATATATAAAAATGAATCCCTATTTCTCCTGGTCACGGCATCACGCGTGAACGGGTAGACCGATTTTAATTCGGTTTTCGCTAATGGAAAGAGGGATAAACGGGGAATGTCCTTAAACGGTTTATTGGTTTAAGCAAATTACAAGGGTAGTTTGTTCAATCTCGAATAGTGCCATATTCTTCTTAACAAATACACACATTTCAAAAATATACATACATGGCAATGGAAGAATTGATTTTCTCTTAAACAGTGGGATACAACCAGGGTCTAACCATACTTACCTACGTCATGCAGTCAGGCAACGAATGTACTTGCGTAGAGCAACGTTCGGCGAACTCGCTTCAGTTTGCAGGCTCGAACATTGAGCGTTGCCCGACTGTATCACGTAAGTATGGTTAGACTGTGGATACAACTGTCTAGAAAATGAGAGCCACACAAGGATCTCAAACATTTTTTCTAAATGTAATACTGACTGTACTGACAATTTTGTTATCCTTACATATTCTACTCGTAAATAGGTTGGGGAAAGAGTTTCTTCGCATTTTATATGAAAACTCAAGACTTTTTTTAAAAGTTTATTCATATTTAATTACAATATAAATGCGCCATCTTGTTGGTAGTGACATGATCCCGTTGCTCTAGAAATTTTTGGGACTTCTGATCAAAAAAACGCGACAAGTAGTTTTGGCAGTCCTCTTTTGGTGTTAACCTGACACTGCCTAAAGAATTCTGAAGAGACCGAAACTGGTGCAAATCTGAAGGTGCAAGGTCAGGGCTATATGGCGGATACATTAACATCTCCCAGCCGAACTCTCTTAATTTTTGTTAAGTGGCTAAATATGTGTGTGGTCTAGCGTTGTCGTGATGAAAGACCACACCCTTTCTATTGATCAATTCTTGCTTAATATTATTTATCTTATATATAAAAATGAATCCCTATTTCTCCTGGTCACGGCATCACGCGTGAACGGGTAGACCGATTTTAATTCGGTTTTCGCTAATGGGAAGAGGGACGAACTGGGAATGTTTTAGGGTATATAAAAATTGCACGCCGGGCGAAGCCGGGGGCGGGCCGCTAGTTTGTTATAAATAGCAATACGAGTATAGTTATAGGCATATAATGCTCTACTACCCGTGCGAAGACGGGGCGTGTCGCTAGTAACTAGGTCAAAACTAAATATATGTTTAATTTTAATGAAAATATCGAAGAAAGTCACTAATTTGAGACAAACTAAGAGCGATCTACATTAATCGATGAAACGTAACAGAGAAGCCAATGTCCTTATCATATATGGGTTAGCAGCGTCCTAATGTTGCTTGGACCATTACCTAAATATACAACCAAGCTAACATAAAAAACAAACAATACCATTAATACGTTACGGTATCAAGAGATGGCTACCATGGTCTATAAATAACTAAATAAATAAATATAAACACAGCAACATAGGGGCGGAAGTACGCTGTCTGCTCTGATGGATAAAGGAAAGAGTAGAAATTGGGGATAATGGAATGTGTTTTAGTTATTCTAAGTGTTGTTCCAACTAAAGTTGCCTACTTCTCGGTAGTATTATCTAAGTGAGTGGTCATTGCCGCTGACAAATTAAGACTTCAAAATATAGTGTGTCTTGCCATTGCAAAAAATAAATAAATAAGCAACATTATCGAAAGCAAGATTAAAATATTAATTCAATTAAAAATAACTGCTCTGATCGTTTGTGTATCAGTTTTGTGACTGTAATCAAGTCTTGAATACATTTTGAGAATTTTGAAAATTAATTTAAAGCATTTTTTAACTTTATAATCTTTATTTTCTCTTTAAAATTACTCTTAAGGCACAGAAATGCCTGTGGTAGGAGTCATTACACTCAATCTATTATTAACATCTTTTTCTTAGTATACTCTCTTAAGTTTTTGTACAAAAACATACTTATAAATGAAAAATAATAAGTAAAATATCCCCAATCCATTGTGTGAGTGCGTTTTTTTTAATGTTAAGGTCGGCAGACAGGCTGACTGCTCACTTGATGGTAGGTGGCTACCGTCGCCGATAACATAGCAACGCCAAAGCTGCTGCAAATGCACTGCCGACTACATTAGGATTAAGGATAAGGGATTGGGAGGGGATAGGGAAATGTGAGCTCTGGCATCCCTTACTCACTCACCGAAACATAACAGCACATGTGCTGTTATTTCACGGTGGCCTTCTGTAAGGGGGTGGTTACTGCCGCCAGAGGGGCTGCCCAAATGACTACGAAACGCAGTGTGCCCTGCCACTACTTTCCAGATCCAGAACAGAGCCAAAACTGAAAAGTTAATTTTTCAAAGTTGACCTTGCCAGGACTCGAACCCGGGAACCCTAGAACAGAACGTTAAGGCAAGCATCCTAACCACTGATCCAACGGGCTCGTTTAAATGTAGGTATATGCCGACATGTGCATTGTGCGTACCTTATTCTCAAGATTTTTTCTGACACTCAGTAATTGAAATTCCATAGGATTGGTGCTTTTTATTAATAACTAGCTAAACTCGGCCACACTTCGCTGCGTCCCATATGGCGGTGGAGTGCGCGTGGGACGCGCGGTACTGGACACTGCTTATATATAATACTATTGATCGTAGCGTAAGGTTATATAGCCTATAGCCTTCTTCGATAAATGGACTATTCAATACAAAAAGAATTTTTCAATTGGAACCAGTAGTTCCTGAGATTAGCGCGTACAAACAAACAAACAAACTCTTCAGCTTTATATATTAGTATAGATAACACTGGTCTAGAAAAAAATTTTTTTTTTTTGCGCATGGGTTTTACTTAATATATTCTGATTATATAAGCATATGTGTGTACATTTAAAAAAATGTGATTAGAATTTGAAAATATTTGCTTTTTAAGAACGTACAGTGATTTGACAATGTTTGATTTTCGCGCCCAATCAACGTCGGTTTTCGCGCGCTATCGGTTTAGAAAGAGAGGTAAGAGTGCGTGTGAGCAGTGTTTCTTGCATCGCTCGTTGTGTAAGAAGAAGAAGTAAGAAGACTCAAGACAGTTGGTGATTGGTGTTTGAATATTACAGAGAAATAACGTCTTTCATATCATTTTTCGCTGTATCAAATGGCTACAAGAAGTTGTAAACGAGACGCTGACTCGTTTTGTTATATTTATACTGAAAAGTACGAAGAGCTGATCACTGACATGATCACGAATTTTTCCATCATGGGATGTAGAATGTCTCTAAAAATGCATATGTTACATTCTCATCTAGATAAATTTAAAGATAATATGGGAGCTTATTCGGAAGAACAAGAGGAACGCTTCCATCAAGACATAGTGGTATTTGAGAGACGTTACCAAGGCCAGTATACTGAAAGCACGATGGGAGACTATATTTGGGGGTTAATAAGATAAACTTCTACTGAACATGACATTTTGATATGTTTTAATAAATCATCTCTTTGTTGAGTTTCTATGTATTTTCATTGATTTTAATTTTTCCATTTTATACTCATAAAAATAAATTGAAAAGTATTTTTTGTTCTGATTCTTATTTCTAGGTATAAAAGCAATAAAAATAAATAATGTATAACCCGTGCGCAAAAATGCTGTAGACCGGTGTAATATGTATTTCTATAGAATATGTTTCCTTTATTGTATGAATAAACAAACTGATCATATTTTTATATTGCACAAGCGACCCGCTCCTAGCTTTGCACGGATACATTTTTTCTCTGCAAATTATATATACAAATTTTCCTCGTTTATCGCTCGTTTCATTAGTGACAAACAGAGACGGATAGCAACTTCATTTATTTATTTATTTATATACAAACGTTTCCATTATAATAAGATGATGGGTAATTTCGTAAACCCTTGATAGAGAATGGGTTATCATACACAATAAGTTATATAAACATAAATTGCAGACAATAAGTCATATAAATATAAATAAATAATAGATTGCAAACAATTTACTGCAATTTTTATATTTTGTATGTCTCATAAAATGAGATTAATTAAATTACCTTTATTAACATTAATATAAATTTATTGTTTTCATTTTTTATTTATATTTTATAATTTTATAACATACTTATATAGAAGACAATGGCAAAAAAAGTTCTAAGAGATTTATGTTACAAGCAAATGTAAGACAATTCTTTCTTTGTAAATTAACAAACTTTTTGTAATCAACTTAATCGACTTAAGAGATTACGTTTTAGGGTGTACGAGAGGTTTTCCAAGGCAGAAAAAAACAGTAGTGTAACCATTGATATAAAATATTCAACCAAAATTTTTTTTTTATTTTTTTTTTGTCATGGATAGATAGTAGTATATAGATTATATAGTAGTGGCAGGGCACACACTGCGTTTCGCAGTCATTTGGGCAGCCCGTCTGGCGGCAGTAACCACTCCCTTACAGGTCACCGTGAAATAAGAGCACGTGTGCTGTTGTGTTTCGGTGAGTGAGTAAGGGATGCCAGAGCTCATTTCCCTATCCTCCTCCTAATCTCTTATCCTTAATCCTACTGTAGTCGCCAGCGCACTTGCAGCAGCTTTCTCGTTGCTTGTGTTATAGGCGACGGTTAGCCACCTACCATCAAGTGGACCGTAAGCCTGTTTGCCGATCAATTATAAACAAATAAATAAATGTGTCTAGGAAACCTCTGGAAATATGGCTTAAATATGTTTCATTTTATAACTAGCGACACCGGCTTTGTACGTATGAAATTTTTTAAGCAAATTATATACATAAATCTTTCTCCTTTATCGCTATTTCCATTAGTGAAAGCCGTATCAAATTCCGTTAAGTAGTTTAGAATGAGTTAGCGGAAAACAAACGTTTTCCATGACAAAAAAAAGTATTACTAAGTCTATTTACGGCTGGTTACTATCCTCACCTTGTCTAAATCCCTCTAATTCAGACCAAGCGCTTTAAAACATATTTTATAATGTGCACTGCTAAGGATTGGAACTCTCTGCCGGCGTCTGTATTTTCGAGTTTATACAACTAAAATCTTTTCAAGGTTCAAGTGAATAGGCATCTTCTGGGTGAGCTCGCTCCATCATCGGTCTCATCTATCCTGCTCAGATAGATGCTGGCCAAGAGCAAAGACATCTTTAATAAGAAAAAAATTAAAGCTAGATTGTCAAATTTAAACATCCCCATAGAAAATTCATTACTTAAATTGAATTCATTGAGCTGCATAAGTTGGTTCACTGTGGAAACATGTATTGTGCGTCTGAAAACAACTGCGTTTTTACTCGTCATTGCTCTTAGGCTGTAATTAATGACCAATCCTGCTGGTTGGTTTCTTTCTTTTCTACAAAAGAAACAGTATTACAGTCGTACACTTTCTAGCCAACGCGATAACTAATAATAGTAATCCATACTTAATATTATTAATGTGAAAGTAACTTTTTAATACAGTTGCTCAAAAAGTGGCGTATTGCAGGGACGTATAGCGTTCGGGAAGTGGGCTATTACACACTCGTGCTTTTTTTTTACCTTTCCCGAACTCGTGCGTTCTCTTTCCCAACTGTCAAAATAATGTCTATTAAAAAGAAAAACCAACCATGAAGTTTTTACTAAAAAAAAATCATAGAAGTTTTTATGATTCATGCAAATACGTATATTTCTAAAAAGAAGCTACTGATTTGTTTCAATATCAGATTTAATGATTTGATTGAACGAGTTAGGTTAGGTTTCATTTCATTTCATATCAATAAAAAAATTGTACTGAAGACTTGGCTGTATGGGCACATAGTTTCCTTTGCCTACCGGAATGCGTGAAGAAAAAAAATGTCTCTGCTTATATTGTACGGTTGGCGCCATTTTCCAGAAATTCTCTTTGCGAGTTTAGTTGTTTGTTTTATTAAATTGCTTCATTTTTTCGCAACTGTATTAAAAATAGTCGTTCAGTACACGTGCGGAACCGTCATTGCAACTTGTTCCGACTGTCAACCCTCGCCTTCGGCTCGGGTAGACATTTGTCGGAACTCTTTGCAATGACAGCCTTTCCGCACTTGTAATGAAATATACTATTGTCTGTCTGTCTGTTACCTTTACACGCCTAAACCGTTGAATCGATCATCATGAAATTTTGCATACACGTTATCAGGGATGCAGGAAAGGAGATAGGGTATTTTTCATCCATAAATAAAGTACTGTTCCTGAGAGATCATCTAACGCCTGGCAGAGCTGTAATGCAATAGAGATGTATGTGCGTTACATTGCAGACGTTTTTTTTATTCAACGCGGGCGAAGCCGCGGGCACCAGCTATTTACTAATATTACGTATTAATTTGGCTTCATAACAAAATAATATGAATTTATAATCTTCTATATATAAAAATGATTCCCATTTCCCTTGGTCACGGCATCACGCGTGAACGGGTAGACCGATTTTAATTCGGTTTTCACTAATGAAAAGAGGAATAAACGGGGAATATTCTTATATATAAAAATTGCACCCCGGGCGAAGCCGGGGCGGGCCGCTAGTTAAGTATATTATTTTCGGTTTTCCGACACCTTGAAATTTATTCTAAGTTATTATTTCTGGCCAACTCTAAAGATTGAAACATTTTGTTCAGTAAAAGTATATTACACAACTTTCTTTTGTCACCTTTCGTTATCTTCAGAAGTGTTTCCCCAGAAGTATTCCTATTTTGGAAGTTCCTTGAATCGGAATTTCGGAACTTTATCAATTTACTTATTTCGTCGAGTCAGTCGTTAAATATGAAGAGGTCTGTTACAATACTGTTCATTATGTTCATAGTAAGCATGACTTGACAGTTGGATGGACGTCAAGGTCTCCTTGATAGTCTAATTCGGACCAAGCGCTTTAAAACATTTTTTATAATGCGCACTGCTAAAGATTGGAACTCATTGTCGGTGTCTGTATTTCCGAGCTCATACAACCCAAATCTTTTCAAGGTTCGAGTGAATAGGCATCTTCTGGGTGAACTAGCTCTATCGTCCGCCTCATCCTTCATGGATAGATGCTGGTCAAGAGAAAACCCATCTTTAATTAAAAAAAAATAAGAACCATATTCAGTCTAATTTCCCAACCCATTTCCATTTCCCTATGCTTTCCTAGTCCCTGATCTTTAATCCTACTACAGTCGGCAGCACACTTGTAGCACTTGTGACGTTGCTGACGAACTTTTTTCATTTTAAGTTCGGCAGGCAGGCTGACGCACTTCCCATCCGCCGGAGAAGGCTCGGGCGCAGGCAGCTGGCCTATATCCGCGCCACCTTCCCCCTTAACCAGGACCTGGGCGGTAGTCTAAGGGGAGACTACCGCCACCGCCTGTTGTGAGGTCCCCGAGATGGCCGGCATACCTCCGCTTTCGGGTACGCCGAGGTTCCGACAGGGAGCATATTGGCGCGCTGAACAGCCGTGGCGGGTCGCCGAAGTTGTGTAACAACGTTCCTGCGACCGCGCCCATATACGGCCGCGTAGAAAGTCGTTGGGTTTTAACCGGAGTCCGGCATAATCCACAGCGTCCATCTTCTCTTCTGGGTATCCGTGATGGATTTCCCAACGTAAAAAAAAAGGCTGACGCACTTGATGTTAGGTGGCTACAGTCGCCTATAACACAAATAACGTCACCGGTGCTGCAAGTACGCTGCCGATTACAGTAGGATTAAGGATAAAGAATTGAGAAGGGTTAGGTTAATGAGCTCTGGCATCCCCCTCACTTACTCATAACACGTGATGTTATTTTATGGTAGTCTTCTGTAAGGTTACCGCCAGACGGGCTGCCCAAATTGACTGTGTAACGCCCTGCCGCTACTTTCCAGATCCAGACCAGATTAAGATTAAAAGAGATAACAATGGTTTACACATTAATGCTTTTTGGTAAACAAATGTTTGATAAAAATAAAATACTTTTATAACATAGAAACTAAAAAACGACACACATTGTTTTACTGCCGTTTCGACGAGATTTTTTGCGAGTCAATTCCGTCGGATAGTTCTTTTTATTGCGTCCAACAAACCCCCGACGACCAATCGGAAACGCAGTTTTAAACTTGCTCTTATTACAATACACAGGCAATATTTCACGTCTCCAACGTGCGATGGACGATTCAGAAATGTTTGCACAACACTTTGCAAATATTTCGTTTAGATTTTTAATTTAGGTGTATATATATTATCTCCATTTTAAATTTTAAACATCTTAAACATAAATTTTCGGCCAGTGATGACATAAAATATGGTGCTGAAACAAGTATGGGCCTTGTAAACTTTTTTCGTAAGAAAGCTCAACGTCTCACAACGAGCTATGGAGAAGGCTATGCTTGGGGTTACATTGAGAGTTCGAATCTAGAATGAGGAGAACCGTAGGCGAACGAATGTTACCGACGTCACCCCCGCTGGGTTTGTAGTAGTTATCAGTAAGTTGAGGTGGTAATGGGCAGGACACATGACAAGCACTGGGGTCGGGAGGTCCTCGAGTGGAAGCCACGGACCTGCAAGCGCAGCGTAGCACGTCCACTTACAAGATGATCACAAGATGGGCGCCCACAGCAATAAAAATGGCAGGTGTTTTTTATTTTTAATTTTTCATCGCGGTCGAGGTCGCTAGCATCAGCTAGCGTTATAATGACATACTATTCCGTTGCTGCATATTGTTCTGCAGTCATATATAGTGGGCAGCTCGACTATCAGCCCTAACAACAACAAACAACAACATTATTCTATGTAAAGTCCTTTTTTCGGTTAATTTATAGGTAACGGTAGCCACTTACCATTAAGTGAATCGTAGTCCTGTCTGCCAACCTCCCTTTATAAATAGTAATAAAAGCATTAAAATCAAATCAAATCAAAAAATACAAATCCTATTTTCTAGTGGAAAGGTAGTTCTTTATTATATCCGTTTCTTTATTGTGTTGAAAGGTTGATAAAATTAGTCATTGAATAAACTACAATGAGATTGTAATATCAACTGCAAATGCAAAAGGCATTAAGACCGCGCTGTCAAGGTCTTTCAAAACCGCGATAGGTCCGTCACTGTTCGCGCACAACGCTGTACTGATCAACCGATATTCAACCTTATACATTTCTAAATAAGGTTGCATATCGGATGTTACATTTGGCTCTGTCTAGGTCCGTCGAAGACCGCGTTAGCGCGCTACTGATCATTCGATATTCAACTTAAAATAAGATAAAATAAGGTTGAATATCAAATAATCCGTTTGACCGCACAGAAGTAAAGGACGCAAGTCTCAAATCATATTTGGTTTATTATGAGAATAATAATCGTTCTAGGCAATTTTTGTCTTTTATATAACTATAATAAATCGTATTTTCTTTCTATGAGTATTAATTTTACATATATAACTAAAGTTTTTTCCGAGAAAAACGAGAAAATCTTGAAAAAGTTATCATTTTACAAAAATAAAAGTAACGAGTCAATTTCCATCAATTGTGATTCTGTCTTTAAAATGACTAGAAAAAGGTTTTAAAAAAACATATTATTTAAGTTTTACATTGATGAGATATTTGATTTAGTTACAAACTTAAGGCAAACAATCATAATTTTCGGGAGCCGGACCTTAATTCTTTTTAGGTCCATTCGCTCCGATAGATTAATTGATAAGTTAGCTTAGCATAAGTTATCGGTTGATTAAACAGTTGATCTAATTTAATTGGAAAACTAGGACGCAAGCTAACAAGAGCGTTGTTTTGACAAAAGGTACGAAGAGGGTCAATGAGAAATTGCCTCTACTCACGTTTTGGGGAGAGGTGTATAATTGGTATACGTTGCTCACATTTGCATGCTAATTAAAAGGTGGTAAATTATTATATGTTATTGTGCCCCTATATCACAAAATGTTGCAACTAATTTAAAAAGTTTGACATAGATACCTGGGCACTTTTTCATAGAAATATCGATGAAAAATTCTTTCGATAAGTGGCAACTTTGGAAAGAAAAATTCAATAACAAGGTCAAAATTAAAGTCTGTAATACGGCACTCGGCACCCCCCCCCCCCCTCCCTTATTAGCCAATGGCGCGCCCGAGATTGGCGTACGTGCAAAGCCATAAACTTCAATTAACTTTCATTTTGGGAAGACGTTGGGATTAAATCACGCGAAGCGAATGCACGCGCCGCGCGGCCCGCAACTGCGCGCGCGCCCCGGAATCCGCGATCTTTCGCTTTACTGATTTGTTGGGCTTCACCGCGAAGCTACCGATGTCCGCTTGAGCTTATTCTCTCGCGGGCTTTCCGTTTCACGTTCTGAAAGGGTTTGTCCGCGCCGGACTATGTATAGGGCTCCGCTAATGCCCGTCCTTTTTTCGCGCCTATCATATGTTATGCTCCCTTGTAAGGGTTTTGTTACCCATATTATATCCACTTCTAGCCGGATGGTGTAAACAAAAGACATTAACAGTTCAAGTGTCCTTCATTGCTAACTGCACCCCCTACAAATATCTCTCTAACTACCTTATTATTACGCTGATCCACTTCGAAAGACAGTAATTTAAAATTGCAATTTTAATGAATACCCCATTTCAACCGCCATTCGTTAGTTTCGTGGTTTTAATTACACATTCAACTTAAATGTACTTCAGGATTAACTTTGAGAATTTCAAGTTGTTGCTTGTTTGATGTCTACTTATTTTAAACCATTTGAATTTTTGGTGTCAAAGTTGTTAAGTGAAACGGTTTATTAATTAATTTCTGAGTGATATTTTCATGGTCTCTTAAGAAGTTTGCTAACTTATTTACTTTGAGCAGTTAAGTGATCGAATTTTAATTTAATTGCTTCTTTGATCTGGTATAATTCTCTAAGTGTAGAAACTTTGTGTGAATTGCGATATTTTTTTTGGAAGAAAACAAAAATTACAACACGATGTTTTTAATGTAAAGGCAGATTCCCCTGGATGGTAGATGCACTGCAGACCTTAGTAGGATAAAGGATAAGGATAAGCACGTATAAAAGGATAGTAAGTGATAGAGGAATGAGGTGTGGCATCCATATTTACTCACGAAAGTACAGTATTTCACGGAACTTTTATTTAAGGTGTGGGTATTGCAGCTACCCAATTTATAATTTCGAAACGAAATGTGTTCTGCCACATTATTTTTATTTTACTTTAAATTTTTACATATTTAAGCTGTTTCTGAGATTAGCGTAAACAAACGCACGAACACACAGACAAAAATTCTAAAAACTATTTTCTTGACCTCGGTAACATGAGTAAAACGTGTACAAATTGTTTTTTTTTTTTTTTTCTTCAGACAGACTGACGGTCCACTCGATGGTAGGTGGCTAGTGTTGCCTATAACACAAGCTACGCCAAAGCTGCTGCAAGTACGCTGCCGGCTACAGTAGGATTAAGGATAAGGGATTAGAAGGCGGATAGGGAAATGGGCTCTGGCATCCCTTACTCACTCACCGAAACACAACAGCACACGTGCTCTTATTTCACGGTAGCCTTCTGTAAGGGGGTGGTTACTGCCGCCAGACGGGTTGCCCAAATGACTGCGAAACGCAGTGTGCCCTACCACTCCTTTCTAAATCCAGACCATAGCCAAATTTGAAAAGCTCATTTCAATGTTGACTCTGCCAGGAATCGAACCCGGGAACCCTATAACAGAGCGTTAAGGCAAGCACCCCAACCAACGGGCTCATACTTATATTTCTAAGTGCGTATTTTTCTTGTTACCAAGTAATATTTTAATTTTTCATAAAAAAAATTGTATAACTATAGACGAAATTAACCAAGCTTAATAAGAGGCAGATAAAACCGCATCTAAAGTGCACTTGAGACAAAGCCAGCTTAAGCCTTAAAGATAACGGCAAAGTGCAAGAACGAATAGGAAATTGTATTCAAGACAATATTTGGCTGCACAAAGAATTCGGATTTTCTATGCAAATGACTCCATGTGCACGTTTTGTTGCGTTTGCAACGTCCGGATCATATTGATCAAATTTAATAAAACGATGAAACATTTTCCTATATAGCATTTGAATTTGGATTCCAAGAATAAAATTGTTTACAGTACTTAACACAAGAATTTCTCAAGGCATTCAATTCTAGCGAAGCTGTTAAGTGGACAGCCACATGATTCAATTAGTAATTTCTAAGTTTCATTAAGTAACTAAGACGAGCCCGTTGGATGAGTGGTTAGGGAGCTTACCTTAACGCTTTGTCTCAGGGACGAGTTCGATTCCCGACATTGTCAACTTTGGAAATAAACTATTCAAAGGCTCCGGTCTGGATCTGGAAAGTAGTGGCAGGGCACACTGCATTTGGGCAGTCCGCTGGTCTTCTGTAAGGGGTTGATTACTATCAACCCCTTACAGAAGACCACCGTGAAATAACAGCATTATGTGTGCTGTTTTGATTCGCCATGTGCACGCTAGTCTATTGTAAAAATAATACTCTATAAAAAGATCACTTTCTGTTTATATGGAATATGAAACAAAGCTAGCCAGTATTTCAAACGTGCCCGACGTATGAACCCAAAACACAGCGATTTTAGATTGTGAAGGGTTTTCGTGTGACCTGTGCATAAGTTTACATAATTTGTGTGCTATTATTCTGATTCCAAATATGCTCATAGGATGTAATGATGATATATTTAAGGGTACGATCACTTTGCTGGAAAAGGCTTCTCATTTGTATGGTTCAAGGCTGTATTATAATTCTGAAGGCACATAAAACGTACAGAACATTCGCTTGTTTTAGATCTGAAGACTTACCAGACTTACCAGTCAAGTAACTTACCAGATTTTGGTTAGAAATAATGATTTTATGACTAATTAACTATGACAATAGAAAGAAAATTATAAAATGTTACAAAATAAAATTATTGTAAAATGAAGTCGCTTTCTTTGCCAACTTTTACTAAAGCTACCAACTGATTTTTTGATACGGTTCTCATAAGGAAACAGCTATAACAAGGAAAGTTTGTGTCACGGAGCATATAAAAAGAGATGTTGTTATTGGATTTTCCTATAGGCGGTGCGTGACTACTGCGCGGGGCAAGGAGGAAGTTAGACTCTGTCCAATTATACTTACAATTGCTAATGTGAAATAAGAGTTATATTACTACTAACTAATACCACGGTTAATTTCTGATAAATCTTAATATACCTACATGAATAATAAATAATAGTGTAGGTACATATTCATGTAGTTTTATATACTTACTAACTTTTTATACTTATTTTATGTTTTTTATACTTTTTTAAAATTTCGTAAATAATTTTCTTTCGTTTCTTTAACTAAATTAGCCATTTATAATATGACAGCACAGAATACTCTCCAATGATAAGTGATCGTTTAACGTAAAACCTTTGATGATCTCTTCGAGTATCGAGGGATAGCGTCGCTTTTCGTTATGAATTGACCCGAATTATTCCCATGGTGAAAGTTACACTTTAGTAAGTATATAAACTATACTTGTCTATACTTCCATATGAAAGTAATTCTGTCTGTTTGTCTGTCTGCTGTTACATTTTCACGCCTTTGTTAGTCAGCCAAAGTAAATTTTGGAAACACGTAGTCAGCGATACACAAAATATTGCTTACAAAGTGTCCATTACAAAGAACTGTGACTCATGTGACTGTGTAAAACGAAACGTGTTGCCGCAAACATTGAGCGAAATCTATGCCTTTAATATTCCTTGAGAACCGTATCTACAGAAATATCTACCTACATTTACCTACATGTGTACATATTATGAGTCACATTACACCCGAGCGAAGCCGGGTTTTCATCTAGTAATCTAGTTTTCATCAATTAGGCAATATTGAGCTCAATAGTCAACTGTTTTAATGGTCAACCATGATTTTTTTATTAAGTAAAAGTCTTTTAATTAATTAAACAGCTCTTAGAGAAACTAAACTTATTGTAAAATAAATTAGTTATTTCGGGGCAAACCCTATTTGATGACTTTTTTCTAAGAAATCTCTATAATGTTTTTATTTTTAAATACTTAGTATAAAAGTATTTAAAAGGTTAAATATACTATTAAAAATATTATTATTATTAATATACGTATTAAAAACGGGACAAGTTCGAGCTGAACTCGCGTGAAGAGGGTTCCGTACGATGTTACCTATCCGCACAATATTGAGTGATTTATCATATTATTTTAATATCACGGACTTCTTATAGGTTTTCCTGTAATCTATAAGTAGAAAACTAATTTCTGTATTGGGGGGGGGGGGTGGGGGGGGGGTCAATTTTCGTCCATTTTCTTGAATAACTTGGAAAATATTTATTTTAAAATTACAAAAAAATACATTTAAAATCTTCACAACATTTGATATGTCACACGATGCAGTTTTCAAATATATTTTTTTTAATATTCCACCTTCCCCCAAAAACGTCCTCCCACATACAGATTTCATCTATTCACGTCACACCTCTGCGTTTGGGTCACAGAAATTGATATGTGTACCAAATTTCAACTTAATCGGTCAAGTAGATTCCGAGATAATTGATTGTGAGCGACGGACAGACGGACACACGAGTGATCCTATAAGGGTTCCGTTTTTTATTCGGACGTGCGGAACCCTAAAAAGTATTTAAAAGATTAAATCTCTATAAGGTTTAATATATGCTCGTCACGTTTCCAGCAGAGCAAATAAAAAAGAGTCTAGCATTAGGAATAAAAAAAAAGATTTAGTGTCTAGAATTCGCTTGTGTATGAGCTGAATGAATAAACAAGATACAATAAAAGGTCTTCTTATATTCTTAGGAGCGTTTATACTTGGGCCTCGCTGGAGAGCCCGCTGGTCTCAACGGAATTAACGTCTCGCCATTACGAATTCTATTTAATTAAAACTTCTTTCTTTTCTTTCTCTTTATCAATTTCTTAAAGTGACATACAAAGATCGCATTGTGTTACTGTGATTCCAAAAGGACACTAGGAAAACTTTTAGTAGCGCTTTGAAAATTATCAGCTCTTCGTTTTGTGATTATCTACACATATAACAAATCTTTGTATTGTAACGAGCTTCCGGTAATATTTAGTGTTTGTTTCATTCCAATCAGTTAAAAAACAAAAATTTTACGAGCTATACCATATTATATTTAAAACTCCTATATTGCTAGTCCCCGTAAGTGGGAGCGTTGCCGAGACGGAACTACATATTTTCTCTCACTCGTTGATACTTGACGAGTTATGCGCATGCGTTGCAACCACAGTTTTACAATAGTATTGTAAAACTGTGGTTGCAACAGTAGTGGCAGTAGTGAGAGAAGCCCAGCCTATAAGATGCTTATAATGTAATTCTCGGACATGCGCACAACGTTCGAAGTCTTCATGAGGGAGACAGACATATATATGTGTGCAACCGTTCTGTCGGTTCGCTGCACCCTACTAGCAATATAGGAGTATTATGTATATGAGCTATACCAAATACCACGCGTTCGAAGCTGCGGGCTCAGCTAGTAATACATAAGTATAGAATTCAAGACTAACCGTCTTGACCTACTAGATCTTCATGATAAAAATAAAAATCATTGTCTAAAAGAGATTATTTCAAATATCTGCTATTTACAACACAAACAAAGTGATAACTGTTTTGTCATAATATATTGTATTACACAATATGACGAAATGTTAATGATACAGCGTTATTGTAAAATGGACTGGAAGTTTTAATAATCATGTAGTTACATTCGAGTTCGATCCCAAGTCATGCCATGTACCAATGAGTTTTTTCTAAAAAACTTAAGTGCATTTACTGACCGCTCTCAAACGGTGAAGGAAAACATTTTGAGGAAACCAAAGAAGAAATTCTAAGGCGCATGTGAAGTGTACCAACCCGCACTGAGTCAGCGTGGTGGACCATATAGCCCATACGCCCTTGTTGAGAGGGTAGGCCTGTGCCTCTGCAGTGGGGACATATAACAGGCCGATGATGATGAAGTTCATGTCTAATGAATGAATGAAAGGCTCTACGTAATTGTCTCTTTTTTAATTCTATCAAAAAACGATATCTATATATCTAATATAATAAATTCGTAAACGAGCCGTGTCTGTGTGTACAAATTTTTTTTCAAAAAAACAATTTGTGCACCTTGTAATTATTTTACGGAGTTCAAAAAAATTATTTTTAGAATTTTCGTCTTTTTGTCTGTGCGTTTGTGCACGCTAATCTCTAAATCGGCTCAACCGATTTGAATGCGGTTTTCACTGATGTATTGTAGAAAGCTTCCCGTAACATTTAGTGTTTGTTTCATTCCAATCGGTTTATGAACAAAAAAGTTACACGATATACCGAATACCACGCGTACGAAATTGCGGGATCAGCTAGTTTTAGATTTACTCATTTTGACAGAAAGAAAAACAAATGAAAAATAGCTGAAAACAACATTTTACTAATTTGTTTCTTTCTTTGAAATATAACCTTTTTAATGTCATCAAAACCAGCCAGATAGAAATAGCACAGCCAAAGATATTTTATTACAAGTTTATACATACTATTTGCCCCGACCAAAAATGTAAATAATTACTAGCAACTAACAATATAAATACATACAGATAAATAATTAAATAAACTACATGTAGTAATTACATTAATGGGAAAAACCAAAATATTTTTCTCACATTTATTTGCGAAAAACTTATCGCCAAATCTTATCTTGGACGTAAGAGAATACTATAATAAGAGCACAGTTTGCTAAGTTTCTTAACAGTTCATTGTGTCGTTACAGTGGAATTTAATTAAATGAATTGCTAAGAAATGAGAAATACTTTGTGATTATATATAATTTGTCTCTATTTTTGAAATAAATTATCAATTGTTTTTTTTATTATTATTGTTAATTGTGAAATTTACCTCATTATGGATAAGATGGAAGAAAAAGAGGAGGAAAATGAAAAAAGTGCAGGTAATTTGTAAAATTTTTATGGATGGAAATAAAAATGCTTTTGCTGTAACGCGCTGTGTAAACCTATGACGCTGTTTATATGATGATAAGAGGCGATGGTGGCCATCTATTGTACCATAATGTGGACTGTCAGCCTCTCTGTCGAACTTTGCATAAAACGTTGGAAAAAAAAATTAATACATTATTATATTCAATTAACTAGCGACCCGCCCCCGGCTTCGCCCGGGGTGCAATTTTTATATATATGAATATTCCCCGTTTATCCCTGTTTCAATCAGTGAAAACCGAATTAAAATCGGTCTACCCGTTCACGCGTGATGCCGTGACCAAGGGAAATAGGGATTCATTTTTATATATACTCGTATAGAGATTAGCAATAATAAATTAATCTTTTGTATTGGTCACGGTTTCATCCACGTAGGAGATAGTAAAAGTTTCTGGATTCTAATAATATATTATGCTTATGACATAGTCTTTGTTTTTGAAGTATTTATACGTTTTGCAATCGTTGGAACTATTGCGAAATGTGTCAATACTTCCTGGAATCTTCCGATGTAGTAAATCGTGTATTTCAAAATTTTATTTAAAAATACACTGGAATAAAAAGAAATAAAAGCCTTATCAAGATGAAGGAAGATGCTACTCCGAAGACGTTTTTCGTGAACTTCGTTTATAGGGTATATTGAACATCAATTTTGTGAGGTGAAACAAGCAAAGTTAAGACGAGCCCCTTAGTCAAGTGGTTAAGGTGCTGCCTTAGCGCCTTGCCTCAGGGGTCCCGAGTTCAAAACCCGACTGGGCCAACTTTGGAAATTAATTTTACAAAGTTGTGTTCGGTAGGTAATTAGTAGCAGCGCACACTGCGTTTTGCAGTCATTTGGGCTGCCTGTCTAGCGACAGTGACCACCCCCTTACAGAATAACAATACCTGTTCAGTTGTGTTTCGATTAGTGAATAAGGGATGACAGAATCAACTTCCCCTATCCTATTAAGATCAGCAATGCTCTTGTAGAACCTGCAACGGAAACCACATACCATAAATGGGGCAAGAGTAATTTAATGGTGATTTTCTTACAGAACTAATTTAAATGGCAATAAGCGATATATTTGTTTATATGTATTTATACGCTAACATAATCAATTTATTCACTCAATCTCAACAAGGCAGAGAACAGACGTTATAGGTACTCTGCTTCAATCTACCTGTTTTTT
Organism: Bembecia ichneumoniformis; assembly: GCA_910589475.2. Classification (NCBI taxonomy): domain Eukaryota; kingdom Metazoa; phylum Arthropoda; class Insecta; order Lepidoptera; family Sesiidae; genus Bembecia; species Bembecia ichneumoniformis. Next base: position 12,333,334 of record OU342539.1, on the reverse strand, counting down.
TTTTATGAAATTTCAACTAGATTGTCGGTAGAGCATTCTCAATGACTATAAATGGCGATGAAAAAGAAATAGGTTCTAAGACCAAATCGTTTTTAATGTCCGAGTTAAAAATGAAATTAATTCCAGAAAATAATAAAGCAGAAGACACTCCAATGAAAAGAATAGAAGATGCGTTAGTTGTGTGCGGTTTTGGGAAATTTCATATAAAACTGTTGTTTACCACCTTCTGTGCGGTGACAGCTTCAATGACAAGTACTACAACATCTTCATACATACTTCCAAGTGCCGAATGTGACTTGAACTTAACGATAATGCAAAAGGGTGCATTAAATGCTGTACCTTTTTTCGGTAAGTTGCAATTTAATACTGTTTTTTTTTTTTCACAAAATTTCTTATTATTATTTTTTTTAATGTTAAGATCGGCAGACAGGCTGACAGGGACACAAGCTCCTTGCCGTCTTACCAGTACCATAGTTAAAGCTAGTGCCGCGACAGAATATGCAGAAGAACGAAAATCATAAGTACTTCTTACTCTTTGGTTTTTTCATCCTTTTTGCTCCCAAAGCGCTTGACCTCATCAAAGATATCTCCAAGCGCTTGATCGACAAAACTTGCGATTACAGGATTATCTTTCTCAGCGTTAAGTAACCCAAAGAGGTAAGGCTGCCAGCATGTTGGCTACCTTCCAACTTGGATCCAATTTTAATTGCATTAATAAATACTAAGTTTCGTAGATAATTTTAATTACTTTTATAATTTATTAGATAATTTTAAGTTATGATTTATTTATTTATTTATATATTCATTCAAAAAAATCCACAACTCCCAATATACAATTAACAAACAAAAATAAAGCATGTCTGACAACCAATTAAGGATTTTACATATGCTTAAAAGGAAAATAAGAAAGAAAGAAAAAAAATTAAGCAAAATACATAAAAAAGTCATACACTATCACATATTATATATAAATACTTACAAATGCAAGCCTATTACAATACTACTCACATACAAATGCCACAATGCTCACTGTCTTAAAAATAAAAAATATATTAACATAACTAATGTACTCGCTAGCAAGTAAGAATGTTGCCAATGCTATTCCTGAATGCACGCAACGAAGAACAGAACAAATCTGCCGAGGAGAATTTGTCATTGTACGATCTCTGAAGACGGCGCAAGACTGAATTTTGAGTATAATTACTATAGACAAACTTAATTTAATTTTTATTGTTTCTTGAATGAGTCTTATACATTATATTATCTCCCAACCCGTAACACAGGCCTCTCGTCTGTCCTCTGAATGATGAGCCCGTTGGATGATTGATTAGGGTGCTTGCCCTCAAGAGTCCCGGGTTCGTTTTCCCTGTGGAAATGAACTTTCAACTTCGAAAGTAATTTGGAAAGTAGTGGCAGGACATACTGCATTTCACAGTATTGGGCAGCCCGTCTTGCGGCAGTAACCAACCCCTTACAGAAGACCACCGTAAAATAACAGCAAATGTGCTGTTGTGTTTCGGTGAGTGAGTAAGATGCCAGATTGCCAGGGACCAATTTCCTGTCCTTCCTAATCCCTTATCTTTAATTCTACTATGGTCTGCCTAACATCAAGTGGACCGTCAGTCTGTCTATCCACCTTAACATAAAAAAGGAAGTTTAGCTGTAGGTCACCACTATAGTCAACTGCTAATTGACAGTCAGCAGAGACATTAATTACAACAGCAGTTAACAGCACCCATCTCAAATAGTGTCTGTTTTGCATGGCGTTCAATTATCTTGCTATCTCGCAATTGTTTATTGATTACACGTGGCTTGTAAAGACAAACGGGACACGTCAGGCACACTGGTACAAGATAAAAAAAGATTGTTATAATTTTCATATAATTATCATTATATTTTAACAATATACAACAAGTTTCGATACACAATCATCGCTTCTGAAGGTATATCACTCCAGAAGTCATTCAAGAAGACTCAATCATCCTTACATTATACAACCATTTCTATGTTACAATCAACTAGCTCATCGCTTAAATTTATCTGTACGCATAAAAATAAATAATGAATAAATAAATAAAACTCATCAAATAAGGTAATTAAATAAAATCAATCGCCTTAATCGTATTTTTCCATCAACTGTTAATTTTAAAATAACACCTATTTTATCGTCAAACACCTGTAACGTTTTAATTCAAATTGATTCTTCAGGAATAAGTAATAATTGTATGAAAATTTAAACAAATTAATGAATTAATTATTACAAAACACACCTCAGTTCACATCAATGTTATGAAGACCTACGAAGAAAAATGTATCTACACCATTAACTCCACGTCCATACACCATCATTGTATAAGACCCAGATGTTGTATTAGTACACTAATACAATTATCTTTGTATAAGACAATATGCATGATGACAGATTTTGAAATTCCCTTCCATAATGTCTACCATATCCGAAAAAAACAATATTTCAGCAAAAAAACTAAATTTCAACGCGAATTATTCAATTTTTTTAAAATCTATTTTGAATTACGCGCGAAAACGCTCTTAGGCGTCATGGCGTCGCGTCTGATGAAACGTGACGTCACAAGCCGACGTCTCATCAGATTTTTCATTCTGTCAAAGCAAAGTCAAGCAACACGATGGCACTTACCTGGGCGTAACATCATTCGCTCTGATTGGTGTTTCAGGTAACATGGCCGATTGCAGTTATTTATACTTCAATTTTATTGAAAATCTTATTAATCTCCATTTTAATACAAAAAATGAGTAATTTTTTAGACTCCTTTCAACATATATTTTTCTCCAAAACCATTTATTCTTTGATTCTTTAATACCGTCATCATCGGTTCCGTGTTCCATCTAATATCTTCATCAAGTCTGCAGTGACATCGACACAAGCTTCTCTAAATTAACACTTCATTTTAGCCAAGAGTGCTATGTTACGAATACAATAATATCATTATATACGTAATTGATAAAACTTCACCCATGAAATAATTGCAAATACTCCACGAAAATTATTGCTAAGTTTCGATTGAATGAAGAGGATTTATTTGTTTACTTTAGGTCAAATAGGAGCATCGTTATTTACTGGCATTATAACAGATGCCTTTGGGAGAAAAATTTTTCTAGTAACTGGTAATTTGGGAACATTCGTTTGTTCATTACTACAAGGGTGCAGTCAAACGTTTTGGATGTTGTTGTTTCTTAAATTAATCGACGGTATATGGTAAGCTGTTTTTAATTTTATTATCAAATTCTTGAGATAGTCTACTAGTGACTTGAACATACTTTTTTTTTTTTTTTTTTTTTTTTTTTTTTATGTTAGGTCGACAGACAGGCTGACGGTCCACTTGATGGTAGGTGGCTACCGTCGCCTATAACACAAGCAACGCTACAGGTGCTGCAAGTGCGCTGCCGACTACAGTATGATTGGATAAGGGATTAGGAGGAGGGATAAGGAAATGGGCTCTGGCATCCCTAACTCACTCACCGAAACACAACAGCACGTATATGCTGTTATTTCACGGTGGTCTTCTGTAAGGGGGTGGTCACTGCCGCCAGGCGGGCTGCCCAAATGACTGCGAAACACAGTGTGCCCTACCACTACTTTTTAACAGGCTGCACCATTCGTTCAGCCTTCACCATGATTTCATAACACCATCACTATACTGATAACCTCTCTGTTAGATTTGCTGAACAAACACTCTTATCATTTTATAATATGTTAAATAGACTAAATCTTATTGTCAACTAATTTAAATACATAGGCTTCTTTTCCTCATGGTCACAGATCTTGCATGGTCATCATTATATCTTAAATTTTAGATGTCTTAACAGAAAATACATTTCACAGCCAATGTTCTTATCGCTTTCGTTACGTAAGTAAGGGACACTATATCTTATTCCTCATTCAAGGTCAGTAGTTCACATACTTAGTTTTTGACGCTTGCTTTAACGCTTTTTGTCTAGGGTTCCCGGGTTTGATTCCCGGCAGGGTCGACTTTGGAAATGAACTTTTTAAAGTTGGCTCTAGTTTGGATCTGGAAACTAGGGGCAGGGCACACTGCGTTTCACAGTCGTTTGAGCAACCAGTTTGGCGGCAGTAACCACCCTCTTACGGAAGATCACCGTGAAAAAACAGCACGGGTGCTGTTGTGTTTCGGTGAGTGAGTAAGGGATACCAGAGTTCATTTCCCTATCCCCTCCCAATCCCCTGTTCTTAATCCTACTGTAGTCGGCAGTGCACTTGCAGCACTTGTGGCTTTGCTCGTGTTATAGGTGACGGTAGCCACCTACAATCAAGAGGACCGTCAGCCTGTGTGTCTTTCTTAACATAATTTAAAAAAAAACTTAGTTCTTAGTTCTCACGAATTGATCAATAAAGCGACGGATAAACCTTCCAGCAACCCCCGTCACCTTCCTTAATTGCATAAAATACTGTTTTTTTTATTATTAACACACAAATAAATTTAACTTACAGTTTGAGTTTATTTTGGGGTGCAACAGCGGTAATGGTTACCGAAATGACCCCGAAGACAGTTAGAGACCGAGTGAACATGTTCTATGGGACTTTCGTATCTTTGTCTCTAACATTAATGGCTGTTATCGCTTGGGGCTTTTTGACCAGGCCTTGGAGCTTCGTTATAGTCGATGGATATTTTGGTAAGTTATTTACACCGATCCGCTAATTACATAAACATCATAATTATACGACAGTGACAATGATAACATGAAAAAAAAGCATAAATTGCACCAAAAAAAAAAAAACTAATTGTAGTCATGTCTGCAATGTGTTAAAAAATTAAACATTTTTTTGGTTTTATTTTCGTTGCTTGATTTATACTAATATATTATCATAAATTATGTAAGTTAATGTGTACTTAAGCATTGAGGCTGTTCTCTTAAAACTTTATTTGTTCTGTTTTATTTATTTTTATTTGCACTAATGCACGAAGCCTATGGCCTTTAGCCTATGGCCTAAACACACACAAAACGTGTCGGAACGGCTCCGTAACGGCTGGACCGATTTTGACGGCATGGGCTAATGTTATGATTAGTAACTTAAGCTACCTTAACTTTAGAAAAATTAAAAGTAATATATAAACGAGGGGTAACACTGATAGTTTTTAGAAACTCGAAAACTAAATCATGAAGGAAGCTTAAAAGGAGGTAGTTTCTTACGACAAGTTTGTATACTTTTGTTGGTAAATTCTCGAAAGGATACACCCATTGTGCAGTTATCTTTTGGTTTCGGGTTCATAACAATATTTATCCTCGTTTCATTTGACTAACCTCGTTATATTTTTCAATAATTTCGCAGCACCAATCTAAGTGATGCCGCTTTTGATTTTCTGTCAAATTATCCATCTAGCGCCTTAGTCCCAAAGTGGGCCAGGTGGACCCCCAGGCGTTAACGGGAGTCTCGAAGTTGGCGTGACAAAAAATAGGGTATGACAAAAAAAAGGAAACAATCAATTCTCACTTATGTCATTTAGAAGACTCCTCATTCCTGATTGGAACTCAGCCGCAACGCAAATTTTCATAGCTAGATCTAATCTTCACATTTTTTTCGAGTTTTGGGAATATGGTAGAGATGTAGGTGCAGGGGGTCCACCGGAACCAGCTAAATTTTGAAAGTGGTCTATGAGAAAAAAAGTCTAGGAACGTCTGATCTAGCGCCTCTCGCCTAGATGTTCGTTAAGAGTTTATGCAGTTGACTCATGCATAAACCTCACCGAATCTGTTGGTATGTCACTCTTTCAATCATGAGCCGCACTCAAGTTATTTTCATTTGTCCCGTCAAAATCGGTCTTGCCGTTTTGGCGATTAGCCGGAACATACCTAGACCGATTTGTCTTTGTTTTTGTTGTAAAAGTACCGTATATACTTTGATAAACATTTAGTAAAAAGCAGTTATTTTAACATTAAAAACAGACACTTCAATTTTATTGATTGGTATAGTTGCCCTTATTGATATTTACTGAATCCATGTTTTGATATCTATATTAATATGACGATATTGAGATTTTACTGAAAGACATCCAATAAGTCACAATACTAACTTACTATCTGAAACAGGATTTTGCTGGCGCGCCCACACACACACACACACACGTACACACACATACAGACACATAGACAGACACCCAAATCTCGTTTTCTTTTTAATGGCTTGCTTAATTTTTAAATTTTATATCTTGTTAAATTTTGGCTTTTACATTTCAAGCTATGCTTAGTGTAAAGGTCACCGAATAAATAAAATAAAATAAACCGGTCAAAATAAATAAATAAATAAATAAAATATCTTGACATTTTGTGTTGTATTTGTCACGGTCTATTTATGTGACTCAGTCATGGAAGTATGGACTCAGTAGATTAATTTTTAAATTATGTCCAAAAGCTTCTAATAGTACACAGTGCAATATTATCATCGCTAAATTCAAAAAGTTCACTACAAAAATAACTTTAGTAGTCAAAAGTAATATAGAAAATAGATTTATAATTAAATACAATTAACTAATTTAACGAGAGTTCATTGGAACGATCAGTGAAATAAGGAAGAGTAGAGGGTCAGCGTTCTCAAGCCGTATAATAACAAGATATACAACAGACCGTATGGGAACACTTTGTAGAATTTAAGCTACAAAGTGTTTCCATACAGTCCTCACCTAAGCCCTAACGATTTCTTTACATTTCCTAAAATTAAGAAAAGTCTTCGTGGTGAAAGGTTCCAGTCCGGTGAAAAGCAGTCGACGCTTTCAAGTCAGCCATTCTGAACACCCCCACTTTAGAGTGGAATAAATGTTATAATAACTGGTTTGAGCGAATGGAAAAGCGTATTAAGCTACGTGGTGAATACTTTGAAAAACAATAAAAAGTACTATAAGGTTCTAGTAATTGAGTTTTTTCTTCAAACGACAAAACTTAAAAGGCATGCCTCTATATAATTTCTGGTGTATTCTGTTCTATACATATAATAAAATCGTAAACGAGCCGTATCTGAACATAAAAGATTTAAAAAAATATATTGTATACGTTGTGAGTACTAAAGTAAAAAAAAAAGTGCGAGTTGAACTCGCGTGAAGAGGGTTCCGTACGATGTTACCTATCCGCACAATATTGAGTGATTTACCATGTTATTTTAATATTGTGGACTTCTTATAGGTTTTCCTATAATCTATAAGTAGAAAACTAATTTCTGTATTATTATTTTTTCAAAATTTTAGGTTCAGTAGTTTCGGAGATAGGGTTTCGGAGGGGGAATGGTCGGACTGACGGACACACGAATGATCCTATAAGGGTTCCGTTTTTTTATTCGGACGTACGGAACCCTAAAAAAGTAAATTTTCAGCCACAACTACATTATTTTTTAAGCTTATTGATTTGAGTTCTGTACAAGAAATTTAATCGGATACTTTTTTTCTCAAATTTTTCTTTATTTTTTTTTATATTATTTTACTGAATGCAAGTAACTTTAGTAATTTTTAATCATGCTTTTAAAAAAGCCAACCATTAACATTGATTTTTTTATTTTTTTTCTATTTTCAGTGTTTCATTCTTGGAATATTTATTTATTGGTAAATTCTATATGGAGCTTGACCGCAGCTATTTCATATTATCATCTACCAGAGAGTCCCAAATACCTTTTATTACAAGGAAATGAGAAGAAAGCTTTAGATGTTGTCAAGCGGATATACTGTGAAAATACTGGAAAACCTCCAGAAACATTCCCTGTAAGTAATTTTTATATTAAGCTCTATCCACAAAACTTCGTATTACCATTTCCGTCCAGTTTTGTTTTCACACTAGCACGACTTATTGTTGAAATTTTTTTTTCTGTATAAAAAGACTTGTTTGTATTTAATCGGAAAATTTAATTATTAACTATCGGTTATAACACTTGGAGTGGAATTATTTAAAAATATTAAATAATTCTTGGTTCAACACCTTACTTGGGAGTCTAATAACTAAATCAAAACCGATTTTATATATCTATTCCTAGAGCTCCCTATACAAAAATTTAATAGTAAATGGAAATGATATTAGACTAGCTGAACTCGGCCACGCTTCGCTGCATGCGACCCATACGGCCGGCGTGCGCATGGGGCGCGCGGTACTGGACACTGCTTATATATAATACTATTTATCGTAGCATGATATTATATATGTTATTCCTCGATAAGTGGACTATTCAAAACAAAAAGAATTTTTCAATTCGAACCATTAGTTCCTGAGATTAATGCGTTCAAAGAAACAAACAAACTCTTCAGCTTTATAATATTAGTATAGATGAGTATTTTAGGTTAAGTAAGATTATGACATAGTTATATTAATAGGTTGGGGAAAAAGTTTCTTTGCATTTTACATAACACCTCAAGATTTTTTTTTTTCAAAGTTTATTTACTTTTAATTACAGTATATATGTGTCACAAGATAAGTAATTATTTTATGGGTTTGTAAAAAGCTTCCTAAGACAATAAGAGCCTTACCTATAAATAAATTTAAAAGTGTAATTAAAACCAAACTCTGTTCAAAAGGTTATTTAAAATCGCTGATTACTTGGATTTAAACGCTTCTGAGCTCACACTATGTTTAGTATTATATATAATGTAATTTGTGTATAATAATTGTAATTGCTATACGTACTATTTAAAAATGACAAAAAGAATGGTATCATGAGTTTCTTTCGGAATTTCTTCTTAGGGTCGTCATCATTATGGCTATTGTTTTTCCCAAAACCTTGATAAAATATAAATCGAAAAAAGTGATCATGTTATCCTTTTTTTGAAAAATAAGCCATTTGATTTGATTTGATCTGATTTACATAAAAATATGTAATCTATATATATAAAAATCAATCCCTATTTCCTTTGGTCACGGCATCACGCGTGAACGGGTAGACCGATTTTAATTCGGTTTTCACTGATGGAAAGAGGGATAAACGAGGAATGTTTATATGTATAAAAATTGCACCCCGGGTGAAGCAGCAGTAACGGCCTCGCAGTAATGTACCTACTATTGAATTAGTTGAATCTGGTTTCACTGATTTTATTATACAAATTAGAAATGATAGTTATTATGTGTATTCTGTTTGTTAGGTCACAACTTTATCAGCTGAAGGATCTTTCATTCCTCCAATCGAAACCAGTCTAAGAAAGAAGTTGGTGAGCACACTATTCGACGCAAAGGATCTGTTCAAAGGACAACTTTTATTACGATTGTTGCTTTTCGCATTTACAACGTTGGTGTGTCTTTTAACGTGAGGATTTTTATATTTATTCAATAGAAAATAATTAAACGTAGAAGTTGAACAAAGAACATAAAATAAATAAAATAAATAAATAAAATAGCCTTTATTTGCTTATAAACAGTTTTAGATAAATATTATAGAATATCTCTTAATTCGAAGTGCCTTGCGGCAAAGGCCTCCTCCAGGTCATTCCACAAGAACAAAGAACATAATAGCCTTCAATTATTGTGGATAATTTCTAAAAGTGCTTCTGCAAAGTTAAGATCAAAGCTAAAGAGACCATAAATAATAGGTTGGGGGAAAAGTTTCTTCTTCTCATTTTATATGAAACCTCAAGACATTTTTTTTAAAGTTTATTTATATTTAATTACAGTATACATGTGCCATTTCTTGTAATAAAATTTTAAAATGTATTGAATTTCTTCAATAGAACCACTCATTTCGACAGAAAGAAAAACAAATGAAAAATAGCTGGAAACAACATTTTGCTAATTTGTTTCCTTTTTTGAAATGTAACCTTTTTAATGTCATCACAACCAGCCAAATACAAATAGTACAGCCAAAGAGAGTTTATTACAAGTTAGGTTAGGCATACATACTAATGCGAAAAACTTTTCCCGACCTAATATATAATTTATTTTTAATATTTTCATAAGTAATTCCTATCACTTACCTTACACTTTTCATAACACCAGATCTATTAAAAAGTGAAAAGTCATTTCGATTAATCATTACTGTTCAAGCTGGAAGGTATAATAATAATAATAATGAAAGCTGGAAGGTAGGATAATATTTTTTTTTTATGAAATCGAGGTAGCGCTTGACCACTATCTCACCTGATGTGAGGTGCAGATGTGGCCGAAGGTGGACCACGCTTACCTAGTAAATACCCATTTACCCTAGTTTTGAAGACCCCGAGGTTGTAGTTCTGTGGGAACACAGACGCAGGCAATGAGTTCCACTCCTTAGCAGTTCGAAAAAGGAAGGTGGAACTGAAACGCTTTGTTCGTGATCGAGGTACATCGACCACGAAGGGATGAAACCCCTGCCCACGTCTAGTGGTCCGCAAGTGGAACGGTTCCGGTTGGATTAAATCGTACAGTATAGATGCACACTCTATACTAATACTAATAATAATAAACACCCGTGCCAAGCTCTACTGAGACGGCCCATCATCACGGACAGGACTATTCTGGCGAATGGACCTGATATCGTGTTGATGGAACGGGTGTCGCGGGTGTTTTTTGTGGATGTCACTATCCCGCATGACGATGGTCTCGTGAAGGCTGAAACTGAGAAGAGGAGGAAGTACCTCGATTTGGCCCACGAGATCGTCGACATGTGGGCCGTGGCATCCGCTGAAATCGTCCCAGTTGTTCTGTCCGTAAATGGTTTAATCCCGGTCAGCCTCAGGGAGAACCTGGGGCGGTTGGGATCCGGGCCAGATGCAGAGAGCGATGCTGCTCGATACGGCCAGGATAGTGCGTCGGTTTCTGTCCTTATCGCCCTGAACCCCGACCGACCGTGCCTCGGGAGTAACGCCGCCTCCAAATGCCAACTTTTTGGCATTTGGAGGGGGCGACGAGTTAAAATGAATAATAATAATACAAAAATAAACTTCTTTGTTGTCCGATTCATTTTACTTACACTTGATTACCCCTAACAGTTCCACCTTCCTTGTTCGAACTGCTAAGGAGTGGAACTCATTGCCTGCGTCTGTGTTCCCACAGAACTACAACCTCGGGGTCTTCAAAACTAGGGTAAATGGGCATTTACTAGGTAAGCGCACCTCACATCAGGTGAGAAAAAAACTAGGACACTCCTACACTAGGATACCTCACTAGGATATGTTTACAGTGCACTCGATTTTAGGTGGCTCTGTACCTTAAGGAACACTGACCTGAAGGAACACTAGTTTGATACGATAACAAATAAGAAATTGGAGATGGAGGAATACGCGCCAACATTTCTTACTCCCTTTTACAACTATTACTACTATCTAGTCTTAACAATTTTCTTGATAGATGATGGCAATAATTTACAACGAAAATGCTTTCACAGATACACATCTCTACGCTTATGGTTTCCACAATTTTCGACAATAATAGAGAATTATAAAGTGAAAAACGGACAAGCTGATCAATTTTGTATTATGATCAATGATTACACACACAATTTGGCTGCGGATGTAATCAGAGCAGGATCCAATAGCTCTTTGACTTTCATAAATGAAACTGCATCTGAAGTTTGCATTCCGGTATGTAGCGAAGAAAAACCTTACAATTTGGAAATGCCAACAGATGCCTTCTCGTTACTTTTACTATGTCGTCGAACTACCTGTTAGTGGGTTGATCCAGAGGAACGCCACTTATACACGGCCGGTTGTTGATTCCACAAGCTATGTGAACTGCTCACTGACACATCAAGTTGCAAGCTGTGAGTTCTTCGGATAACCAATTTTAAACCAAATTTTTAAGCAATGTTGGTGCCAATAGCCCCATAGTTCGTGTCTGTAACAGTTACAACTTATTAGTCAAAAAAGCAATTAATGATCTCGAACTCGAACTTGACATTTTCCATGACTCGCGGCTTGTGTTCCGGCGTAAGATTTTGAAGCTCATTGGTGATCACAGTAAATAGGGTAATCTGAACCTTTTTATTTTGTTTAGTTTGTAGGTAGTTATGCATTTTGACCTTGGATAGTAATATAAAATTTTTGTTCTGTTAATTTGTGATTTTTATCTCCAAAATTTTTATTAATTGTACGCTGTATTGTTATTCTTGTAAACGGTGAGCATACCTCTCATTGACATGTATATCGGTATTTTTGTCGACACTTACTTTTAAGGCAAATGTTTAATATATATGTTGTTGGTGTGACATACTTGTACAAAATAAATAAATAAATAAATAAATAAATAAACCAGTTAGAGCAATAAGCGACTCCAGTTATTTAGAAACAAAAAAATATGTATTCATGTTTTGTTTTAAAAGCCACATGTTATGAATGCTTAAAAAGCTCTAAAATACTAAATGAAAGAAAAGGAGGTAGTTTCTTATAACATGGTTGCTGTGGATAGTTTATTCTTTTTTCAATAATCCTTCAATATAGGATTATATAGTATATATGTTCAAAGATTTTTTTTTAATGTTAAGGTCGGCAGACAGGTTGACGGTCCACTTGATGGTAGGTGGCTACCGTCGCCTATAACACAAGCAACGCCAAAGCTGCTGCAAGTGCGCTGCCGAGTGCAGTAGGATTAAGGATTAGTAGTGGATAGGGAAATTGGCTCTGGCATCCCTTACTCACTCACCGAAACACAACAGCACACGTGCTGTTATTTCACGGTGTGGTCTTCTGTAAGGGGGTGGTTACTGCCGCCAGACGGGTTGCCCAAATGACTGCGAAACGCAGTGTGCCCTGCCACTACAATGACAAAAAAAATGGTATCTTGAGCTATATTTTTCCGAAACCCTGGTAAAATATATTAATAGACTTCAAAAAAATGATATTGTTATCCTGTTGTTGAGAAACAAACGATTTGATTTGATTGATACGATCCATTGTAGGATTAAAATAAACCTTTGTGTTCTCTTTGTAGCAATTTTTTCTCCATTTTAATTGCAGAAACCATCTTTTATTTATTTATCAAAGGTAAGAGATAAAATTCAAGGGTGTTCCATTCACAACAACCAAAAGTAACTCAAACACCATAGATTAATGATTGGTTTCCGCTGACTCTTCAACCAGATACCGTCTGTGCACAAAATATTATGCGGCTACTAAAATACTACGCCAAAGTCGGTGTACCTGGCTCCAGTCTCAGTGATGGCATAAAAAGCTACACTTTTATCGTGTAAAAAGTAAACAATTTTATTTATTGATATTAATTTCCACATAATTTGGGTAAAAGTTATCACACTACAGAAATTACATAGTTGCTGCACATCTGGGACTATTCTTTGTTAGACGGGTGGTATCTGGTTGGAGATCATTAATCTATTCTGATCATTAATCATTAATCTACGTCTTTTTTATGTTTAGATCGGCAGACAGGCTGACGGTCCATTTGATGGTAGGTGGCTACCGTCGCCTATAACACAAGCAACGCCAATGCTGCTGCAAGTGCGCTGCCGACTGCAGTAGGATTAAGGATAAGGGATTAGGAGTGGATAGGGAAATGGGCTCTGGCATCCCTTACTCACTCACCGAAACACAACAGCACACGTGCTGTTGTTCCACGATGGTCTTCTGTAAGGTGATGGTTACTGTCGCCAGACGGGCTGCCCCAATGACTGCGAAACGCAGTGTGCCCTGCCACTAAACATTCAAACATTTATTCTATTACAGGAGCTAAGTGGAGCAGAGACGTACATCAATGCAATTATTATGGGAGCAGCATCTTTAATCTGTATTGGGGTTACTGGATGCCTAGTCAAATATTGTGGGCAGAAGCCTCTGATGTTTATAGTTCTTTTAATGTGTTCAGCCTCCTCTGCTGGATTGTACTGGACCAATTCTTCCATTCAGATTGCTCTGTTGATATCTGCAACCTGTGGATTGATGCAGTCTTCTTTGGTTCTGCAGCAAAATATTTCAATAAGAGTGTTTCCGACGTCTGTAAGGTAATATGTTTATTCTATTTTTTTATATTTGTTCAAAGATAGTTTATTTTCTAGTTGATGTGATTAGAAACTAAAAAGTTGTAACAAAGAAATAAAACGAAAATGAACAATAATCCAATAACTACATTACAAATCTACTAAAAATAAGGCTTGATTTTTCTAATCCATTGTGATTTTATTTCCAAATCTCTGAAAGGAGCCACATAAAGCCTCTTATGTCTAAAATTAGAAGATTGCCCTAAGAAACTACGCTATCTTTTGTTCGCTGTTTCGCCAGCGTGAATCAAGAAATCTAGAAGTAGCCTAATTTTTCTCCGAATATTCACGAGGTGTAATGAAAACATTGACCGCAAATGAATATTTGTCGCTGCTACCAAAATGAAATGAAATGAAAATGAAATGAACTCTCTCATTTTTACCATTTATTACAACACTAGCTTCGTACGCGTGGTATTCGGAATGATGGGTAGCTTTTTTGCTCGTAGATTGGAATTAAATATACATTAATTATTACCGGAAGCTTGCTAAAATAAGTAGGTGTAAACCACATAAAAATCGCTTTTTGCCGTAGCAGACTGCCGAGAAAGCTGAGTTCTTTTTCTAGGCATTTTATTAATGTTAGGTATTATTATATGACGAGATATCGCAAAAAATATTTAAAAAAAGCAGTTCGCTAAGCCGCGCGACCAAGCGTCTAAGCCGCGCGGCAGGCAGGAGCCCCCCTCACGACCTCCCGCCTTGCACATCATATGAACGCGTGGTACTTGATCATTATTTTGTTATAGAATTATTTTAGGATATATATATATCTCCTAAGATATTCATTGAAATCAATTATGTCAAGGGCAGTTTTTTTCAAAATTAAATACTTGTGATGAATAACGTATTCATTTGGATAAGGATTAAAAAACACCTTCGCAATAATGCATTATTTTAGAACAAATTTGATTACCATAAATAAAGGTTATAGTGAGTGAACCTTAAAAGATGGACTTATGCTATAGCGGACTTTTTTTATAACTTTTAAAGAGGAACAATTTCGTCATACATGATTTTTGCGTAACTTAACCGTTTACGCAGAGCACCCAACGGAAACTCTCAAAAAGGATAATTTTCCCAGTTTTCGCAACATTTTTCATTGAATGATCGTAGGTCGTAGCATGATCTTCTGTAGCCTATTGCCTTCCTAGATAAATGGACTATCCAACACAAAAATATTTTTTCAATTCAAATCAGTAGTTTCTGAGATTAGTGCGTTCAACCACACTAACAAACAAACTCTTCAGCTTTATAATATTAGTATCGATTTAATTCAATCACGAAGAATTAAGATCCAAGGCGCTATTTTAAGTAAAAAAGACTATCCTTTGTTTAAACGGCTATCATCACAAGTTTTAGCATTTATAATTTATTTTAAAATACCTTTTTTTTCCAGGACGTTAGCATTTTCCCTAATTTTAATGGTCGGACGAATTGGATCGGTGCTGGGAAGTGTACTGTTTCCAATATTGCTGAATAGTGGATGCATGACACCTTTCTTATCGTTGTCATGTGTTTGTTTGCGTAAGTTATTTTCTTACAATAGTTATTATGTATTTTAAAATGAAAATCCTACATGATTTATTTTATTAAAAGAGTATAGAATTTTTATGTAAGCATGTCTTATATAAAAAGATTTTTTATGTAAAACATGCTTACCATCCACTGTGTGGTGGATGGTTAACGCCATTAGAGTTCATGGCGTTAACTGCTGCCGACATTGACAGGATAAAGAATGAGGGATGTGGTGGGAACAGAGGAACGGGCTTTGGAATCCCTTTCCCAAACACCGAAACTCACACTTGAAAAAAAAAAAAAAAACACACACTTGAAGTCTGCGGATTGTATGTGGATTTCTTTCTTTATTTAAGTTCTTCTCCTAGTATTAAGTAGTCATTAATTTTTGTTTCTCTTATTTTCAGTTGTTGCAACTCTGGTCTATTTTCTGCCAAATCCAAGAAAAGAAAATAAAGAGAGTGGTGATAAATAAAAAATAAATAAAAAATAACTTGTTTTATTAATTACTTATCCAGAGCAAAAAAAAACAAATGTGTTAGTTTTAAAGTTAGTAAATAAGTTAGTAAAAAGTAAGAACTAAATTCATATATTTTTTAAAGTTGTCAAGACAGGCTGAGGGTCCACTTGATGGTAGGTGGATACCGTTGCCTATAACAAAGTCAACACCGCATTGCCTCAAGTGCGTTGCGCAACATAGTAAGATTAAGGATAAGGTATTAGGAAGGATTTATGGCTCTGTTCTAGGGTTCCCGGGTTCGATTCCCGGCAGGGTCAACTTTGGAAATGAACTTTTCAAAGTTGGCACACTGCGTTTCGCAGTCATTTGGGCAACTCATCTGTTGGCTGTAACCACCCACTTACAGAAGACTACCGTCTTCTGAATATGGGATGTCAGTGTCTATTTCTCTACCCTTCATAATCCTTTATCCTACTGTAGTCGGCTTGCAGCACCTGTGGTGATGCTTGTGTCATAAGCGACGGTAGCTACCTACCATCAAGTGGAAAATCAGCCTGTTTGCCGACCTTAACAAAAAAAAATGGGCTCAGTGAAAAGAAAATAATCTTTTTTTCACAGTTTAATCTACCCTAAATCCCCCTACTTAAAATAATTAATTTCATTTTAAGTAACAATTAACACAGTTTGCGAATGTGAAAATTAAATATTTAATGGAAATTTCCATTAAAATGGAATATTTTAACGAAGGCTTGTTTTGATCCGATATTATCACAACCTTTTAAGCCTCCGTTTACAATGGCCGAGCGTTTTAATGAAGTATGAAAAATTAATACGCTCTCATAAGCCATTATGGACATTCTATAAATAAAATTAATAATGACTGTAATACTGGTGCAAGTAATTGAAAAATTGATTGGTAATTAATTCGCTTATATTACACCCAATTATGCATTTCATCAGTGACGTGTACAATCATTTTTATTACTGATTTAGCTATGAAAAATCTATTAAGATGGCACCTATTAAGCTCTTAAGATCTATTAAGATGACATCTATTAAGCTCGAACAGCTTACGTAATTCCATGAATCGGTAGCAATACATAAGAAAAACATGGCATTTCTGGGACATAATGTGAAGGTTTTTTCGGAACAAAAACAGAAATTAATTTTATATCTAGTATAATTAATTTCTAAAATGTTCGGAATTTGTGACATTTTCGCGGTTTGAATTCTTGTAATTACTGACTAATACCCAAAAAAAATTCCATGGAAACATCCTACCTATAATGTACATTTGAAATTGGGATGTCAACAGCTATCATTTATAAAGTTTTTTTCTAAAATATTGAATCGCTGGCTATGTTTTATTATTTTCGCGAGTTGAATAAGTCGCGCGAATTTGTTGCGTCGCATTCTGTCTTCGGTTATTCCCATTTTTTTTATTTTTATATGTTAAGGTGGGCAGACAGGCTGACGGTCCACTTGAGGGTAGCTGGCTACCGTCGTCTATAACACAAGCAACGCCAAAGCTGCTGCAAGTGCGCTGCCGACTGCAGTAGGATTAAGGATAAGGGATTAGGAGTAGATGGGGAAATGGGCTCTGGCATCCCTTACTCACACCCAATACATGCGGCGAGCGGTCGAGTCCACTCCCGCGATGACACTGCTTTACGTCACATGCAACTAACAAGCACACGTAATTATTGCATGCAAACTAATACATACTTATAAACCCTACTTACACTATAATTTTAAAGGGGTGTTTTCATTGTGGACAATAATTTGTGTCGGTGACTGGCGCTGAGCTGAAGTTTCTCATCTGGAGGACACCTGGACCTTGATGCGTCCTTCGAGCAGGTACTGTTACTTGATCGCTCTTAATTTTGTATGAAGCGCCAGCCAATACCACAGGATACCCAATAAAACCGCTCCCGGACACGCATTACAATGGTGGTTATTTACATACTGCCATCCCAAGGTATAAGTTAAATTTAAACTCTGGGGTTTTCAAAATAGATAACCTCTACGTTCTATAGCGTAGGCGAAATTGGAAAGTTAACAGTAAATGTAATTATTTGCTACCCTTGGCCGACCAATCGATATGTGCCACAAAATGGTGTTTTATATTCCCATCGCGTCTTCGTAACTCAGCGTGAAAGCAATTAGCCGAGGAAATAGTTTTTCCTGAACCCAACTAAAATGGACGGCAGTATGTGAAGCTAACAGTAAATTTGTTATTTTAACTAATTTGTTAATAAAACTAGAAATTTCTACAACAAAATAGACGATTATAATAAATATTTCATAAATCTTTCATTTGGACCTTTTTTATGACTTCTTCATTCTTGCTTTAAATCGCCGTTTCCTTTGAGACCACTAGCTGAATACTTTTGTTATGTTTTTTAAGAATGACTAACTTTTATTCAGACTATTAACCCTTTTGGAAAGCTGGAGAAACAAAAAAGTTTTAGTATCATTTGCACAAACAGTTTCAAATATTTTTTAAAGAGAGATAGCTCTATGTTATAAGTGTTAGAAAAATTTTAAAGTAAAATATCAGTTATTGAGCTGGATCGTCTATTTTGTTATAGAAATTTCTAGTTTTATTAACAAATTGGTTAAACCTATTTGTTAAGAAAACTAATTAATAAACTAATTGCTAACAAAAGAAAATACAACCCGAAAACTATGAAAAAGTGACTCTTTTCTGAAAAAATCTAAAATGTTAAATATCTCGAAAACGGTTAATTTTTGGATAGAGTATCAATACTAACACCTCGCAATGTATGTACGACCCCTTACAAGTAACCTTGTATGTTTTTTTTTGTTTTTTTTTTTTCAAAATATTTCTTTTTTACAAACCTTGTCCTGACAATTACGAAAACAATAAAAAAAATCGGTCGTGCCGTATACATTATATAGAATGACGAAAATTTTATGGCAAAATTTAAAAATGTGACAGATTTATCTTGATGTAATAACCATACATTTTCAATTCAATAATTATTTATTTTATTAATACTAACTGAGCCCGTAACTTTATACGCGTGGTATTCGCAAATTGAAATGAAATAAACACAAAATGTTACGGAAAAACAGCATTCAAATCGGTTAAGCTGTTTCTAAGATTAGCGTGCACAAACGCATAGACAAACAGACAAAAATTCTAAAACCTATTTTTTTGACATTGCTAATATAGGTAGGTACAACGTGTACAAATTGTATTTTGAAAAAATATTTAATGTACAGACACGGCACGTTTACAATTTTATTAGGTATATATAATATATGTATAGATTTAAAAACGTAATTTAATACATTTAATCCGAGCCATTTATAAATGCCTGAAATAAATTTATTTTATTTATTTAATTAATATGAATATGTAAAGAAAAACTACGCGTGTACGATTCTGTTTATTTTATTGAGTGTACAATTTTTCCTGGTCCAACTACATAAAAGTGATTCATATCACGCCTTCACCTCAGGGAAATAACATTGGTCCGGTGTTCATGGCAACTTGTACGAAGCAGACAACGCTGACATTTGTACTTCGAATGTACTTAGAAATGGATTTGTTGTTAGTTCCATCCATTACATCATTGGTGTTGAATAATATTCATTGGTGTTAGATTTTCGGAGTTCTTATTTACTATTATTTTGCGATTAAGTATATCAAAACGACATGAAACTATTAAGACAAGTAGCAGACATCTCTCTTCTGAAATCTATTTACAAGGCCCTGTGTGAATCGATTATAAGTTATTGCATCTCTGTCTGGGGTGGAAGTTGTAAAAACAACATGATTCAACTGGAACGAGCACAACGCTCTGTGTTAAAAGTTATGTTCCAAAAACCATTCAGATATCCAACTAAACTACTGCATACATAAAGTGAATTACTAAGTGTTCGAGGATTATACATCCACAGAGCGGTGTTGACTGCACACGAACATACTCTCCGCTCTACTCAATACAAGCAATATTTAAAGCAGCGGACATTTCAAATTCCACTACCACATATTAATACTTCTTTTGGTCGGCGTTCTGTTAACTTCTCACATATTTATATTTACAACAAAACAAA
The DNA here is from genome assembly GCA_910589475.2 of Bembecia ichneumoniformis. NCBI lineage: Eukaryota > Metazoa > Arthropoda > Insecta > Lepidoptera > Sesiidae > Bembecia > Bembecia ichneumoniformis. The sequence continues at coordinate 12,313,349 of OU342539.1, read as the reverse complement.
CCAGCATTGTGATATAAAAGACAAAAATACCAAGAGCATCAAACCTATTGTTCGAAATTGGCTTCTCGGACTTCATTATGACGATATTGAACTTTTACTGAAAGGCATCCAATAAGTCACAACACTAACTTACTATCTGAAACAGGATTTTGCTGGCGCGCACACACAAATCTCCTTTTCTTTTAATGACTATTTTTAATTCTAAAATTTTATATCTTGTTAAATTCTGGCCTTAACTATATGTGTAAACTATCTGTAAATTTTAAAATAAATAAATAAATGTCGGCACTCGTTGCAAAAAAAAAACAACTTTGCTCACTTGTTGAACAAATAAATATTAATTGCGTTTTTTAGTACAAATGGACATAATTAAAATTCTTTCTGTACTAATTTACAGTAAAAATTAAATGTATACATAAACATAAACAAACTAGCAAATTCTTCTTCACTTATTTGTTTATTTCTTTATAAATGTTACTAGCTTGTGCCGCGCGTCCGCATTGAAAAATGACAAAATGAACACTATTGATGTCGCCATTTATCGGATTTGGGTAGAACTTCTTGGTAATCTGTGCATAGTACGCTCCAATTTGCAAACCCTCGGGAATCTAAGGATGACCTCTTAACTAATTATACACCTATATTTTCCCCAGGAATAACTCTGTTGATAGAGGAAGACCACATGAAAATCAATTCAGTAGTTTTTGAGATTATAGTGAACTTACGTACAGACAGACGCGGCAGAGGACTTTGTTATATAATATGTAAAGATATTACAAATATCCTTAACGACGCAAATATCTTGAATGTTAATGTTGCCTAAATAAATAAAAAAATGCCACACAATAACAAATAAATGTACGATAACAATAATCTGATTATTGTTCTAAGATATTACTATGATAACTGTTGTGCTAAATTTCCTTCTAATAGTCTTTCGCGAGTTAAAACATTTTCCCTATTTTTTTTACTGTCGCAATCGTCATTTTGTTGAAGAAGGATAATCTTTAACAGCCGACGTGACACTTTTTGTCATACACCTCTTTACAGGCGCAACCTGCTTCTACTATTTTCTTGCTACTTTTACTTCAGACCACCAGGGTAACAAGGCCATGTAGCCTTGTAACAAACTCGCCACAGCGTCTTCCGGTATGCTGAAAACCTTTGAAAACCTTTCTTCTCAATCCTTGTTGGACAGGTTCCAGCAAAGATGCTGTGATTTTAGTACTGCCATGGATTTCCTCTGCCATAGATTCTGTCTCCGTGTGTGGCATGTTTGTGGAGAGAAAAAAAGAGATGTAACGTAACATAGTGAATTATTATCAGTAAGTTTAAGTTAAACAATTTGTCGTTAGCACCATTGAAAAAAATTACTGAAAGTGTAATCTTCCCAATGAAAAAACTGGTCGAAAATGGATTGTTGCTTTCAATATTCTTAACTAGTCGAAGACTGTAAATGAAATTCACACGAAATCTCCAAAAAAAGACGATAAATCAAGATAGCCATGTTTACAACAAAGTTGAAACTTGTTCCTTCTGTTCAGAAGACAATTTGGCAAGTTGGAATAGCTAAGGCGTGATAACATTTGTGGGCGTTCGTTACCGCTGCGAAATAGTTACACACTCTTTATCGAGTTTTGAAAGGAGTTGTTTTGTTTCTTGGAACCCGGTTCTAAAAATATCTTAGACTCACGTAGCCTCATTTTCTAAATAATCCAACGCCTGACAAAAATATAATAAGCAATCTATCTATATCTATACACCAGCTAGTGCCCGCTTCGTCCGCGTTGAAAAATGAAAAATATATATAATATTACATATATTTATATAATATTTGTAATATAACACTTGCGTCTGCATCAAGCGAGTTCCGTCGTTCGCGTCGCGTTGGTACGAGACCGATTGAATTTATTTTCTTGCGCGTACTTTTTAATTTATGATAACTCCTAAGATATTCATTTAAATTGTATGGTGGACAGGGCTGTTATGTGTATGAATTGCTTAAGATACCTAACTAAACTAACATATCGGTACCTAGCAAAGCTAACGGTGGCGGCCGGCCAGCGCCCTCCATCCTCACAACTGCCCGCCTTGCACATCATAATGCGCGCGTGGTACTTGATCATTATTTTATTTTGGAGTTATTTAAAATTATGATATCTCCTAAGATATTCTTTGAAATCAAATGATGTCAAGGGCAATATTGTTCAAAATTAAATACATGTGATGAATAACGTATTAATTTGGATAAGAATATATCATGTTCATAAAAACACCTCCGCAAATAATGCAAATTTGATTACCACAAAAAAGGTTATAGTTAATCAACTTAAAAGATAGATTCATGCTGTAGCGGACTTTTTTTAGAACGTTTAAAGGGAAATAACAGACACAGCTCCTTAAATATTAAAAAAAAAATTGTACTTACACGTTGTCCTAATGTCGAGGTAAAAAAAAAATAGTTTTTAAAATTATTGTCTGTTTGTTTATGCGTTTGTGCACGCTAAACTCAGAAAAGGCTTAACCGATTTGAATGCGGTTTTCACTGATGTATTGTAACAAGCTTCCGGTAACATTAAAGGATGATTCATATTACACCGTGCCGCCACTGGGCCGTGCGCTCTCCGTGTTTTTCTCAAAAGCCGGGTCACGGCCGGGGCACGTCTCCGTGTAATATAAATCCACCTTTAGTGTTTGTTTTATACCAATCGGTTTACAAACAAAAAAGATTACCGCGTACAAAATGCGTTATACCACGCGTACGAAGTTGTGGGCTCAGCTAGTAATTTAATATATATATTTTTTATTACAACCTCGAAAATTTTTTTTCGACGTGCTATGGGGGCTCGACTAGTATGTTAATATTTTTATGTTAAATTTCCTTATAGTAGAATGTAGGTTTTCTCGGCCGGTATCCATATGAGTTGTGGGTTTCCGGGATGATGGCCCAGGTCTGTTGGAAATTCTTCCAAACGTTTCGTCAACAACTGCGGTTGACATCCTCAGTTTTAATGACAAATCTTAATAAAAATGAATCCCCATTTCCCTTGGTCACGGCATCACGCGCGAACAGGTAGACCGATTTTAATTCGGTTTTCACCAATGGAAAGAGGGATAAACGGGGAATGTTCTAATATATAAAAATTGCACGCCGGGCGAAGCCGGGGGCGGGTCGCTAGTCTCTTTATATAAAAATGAATCCCTATTTCCCTTGGTCACGGCATCACGCGTGAACGGGTGGACCGATTTTAATTCGGTTTTCACTAATGGAAAGAGGGATAAACGGGGAATGTTTTATATATATAAAAATTGCATCCCGAGCGAAGCCGGGGGCGGAACGCTAGTTATGAATAAAATACAAGAGGTTGTTTACAAAATAATAATAAAAAAACCTGGGCATATATATAGCGTCAGTATATTAATTTCCTTAAGTAAATTCGTCGAGGGATGTCTGTAGCTTAATTAACACATTCCGTGAATAGCCCTCTTCTGGAGTAAAAAATACTATATAATGCCACATTCTCAGACCAACAAAAACTATAGACAGGGCCCTTACGAACAAAAACCTTTTATAAAATGAAGCCGGTTCGCTGAAGATGTGTGCGTGACCCTACGTGTCGTATACTCGTAGTGGCCATGCGTTTGTGTGTGCAGTTAAAATGTTGCCCACTAACAACTTTTATACCAATTAATTATTATAATACTTACTCATTGAACAAAAAATATAGTTAGGTGTATCAACTATTCGCGTCAGACTGTGGAGTGGCTGTCATCTTATTCCAGAATCGTCTCCCTATTACCTGCCTCACTTAAGGGTGCGTATTGTTCCGTCTATAGTTTTTGTCGGTCTGAGATATTGTCGGCCTAAAATATACCAACCGTGCCTAGTTGCTTGTCAAACTTATGAGACTTATAAGAATTCTTATAAGACTGACTAAATTATTGTGCCCTGCCATAAAATTTACAAATTCATTTTATTTATTTTATGAACTTACATTACATGTTATGGTTCTATTTATTTTAGAAGTATAAGTATAATTAAAACTTAAATTAATACGAAGCCTTAAGGTGTGATAAATCACAATTTGTAAAACTCACTTATAGTCCAGTCAAACTACGAAATCTTCAAACATAAAATTATGTAGTTTGGAGATTGTTAAGGATCGATAGGGGGGTGCATTCTGAGCATACATTTCAATTTGGCGTACAGCTGACCTTCGGAGAACCACTCAAATTGGAATTTATGTTCAGAATGCACCCCCCCTATCGATCCCTAATAATCCCCAAACTACATAATTTTATGTTTAATAAACCATAGAAAAAGCATGGAAAAGAAATAAAAAAATTTGAGGTCTTACTAATATTAAATATACTTTACTAGCTCTTGTTTGGGGCTTGTTCGCCTTGAAGGTCATTCTAAATATTGAGGATTTTTTTTAACGATAGAAAAGTTTCCACCCATAGTTTATCGCCATATTGCGCAAATAATTTAAAAAAATCTTTTTAATTTTGCTTATTTTTCTTTATCTTCGCAAACTAAGGAAACATACCTCTATCAAATAATCTTGTAGGATGTGGTTACTTTTTCTTAATAGTAGTAATTCTTAATAGTATATTTTTTATCATATCATAGTAACATTACGATACGAATGTGTTTACTAGTTGTTTATTCAAGGCGATTTTATACAATTCCAATTTCAAAATTTCCATCGCACATATTACAAAAAATCAATTTTGTGTGTCGACGCGCGAATCGCCAAATTCTATTGGAAACGAAAATACGTACGTATTGTACGCTGCATAAAGTTTTCAATATTTTCGAATTGCGTTCACAAATGTAAATAATAGACAGTCCATTCAACAATACATGAAATTACAGTTCGCACTTTCGTAAACATAATAACTAATTTGACGAACCCGTTGGATGAGTGGTTACGGTGCTTGACTTAACGCTCTATTCTAGGGTCCCGGGTTTGATTCCCGGCAGGGTCAACTTTGAAAAATGAACTTTTCAAATTTAGGTCTGGTCTGGAGCTGGAAAGTAGTGGCGGGGCACACTGCGTTTCGCAGTCATTTGGGCAGCCTCTTTGGCAGTAACCACCCCCTTACAGAAAACCACCGTGAAATAACAGCACGTGTGCTGTTGTGTTTCGGTGAGTGAGTAAGGGATGCCATATACTGTGTAGTCCCGCTAAGTAATCCGTTTTTTAAGATTCGAATGTTATCCAAATTTACAAAATCTGAAATATTGAGACTACACATATCGCTATATGTGTAGTCCCGCTAACTCGCGTTAGATTAGTATGGCTGACTACAGACCAGTATAATTTCGTACACAGAGAAGAGCTATCTGTCTCCAGCAGCAGAAATTAATTTGAAATAGGAACGAATTTTAAATAACGTAGGTCCTGTCTATTAATTTTATTTGTTAAATGAAAATTCGTTCTATAGGTAGCTGAACGAATTCTAAGTTTACATAAATATGGAATTTGCAACTGATACGTCCGATTGAATTTTTCTATTCGCCAATCGACCTTTGAAAAAGCTTTTGTTATTGGCTTTTCGTATTCGATTACGATAGTACCTTGAAATGTCAGAATTGCACTTATGTGAACTTTTATTGACAGATAAAATGTCTGGTCAACTTATTTCTTCATCTTATTGCATGGTAGGATAATTTAACATCAACAACAATAATCAAATTAATTCATCGTTTCATCTCACCTGAAATACCAAAATAATATCTCAATGGTACTAAAATAAATCGTAAACGAGGCGTGTCTGTACATTAAATATTGCTTAAAAAAAAAGTAGGTACTTGTACTTATGTTACCGAAGGCAAAAAATAGTTTTTAGAATTTTTATCTGTTTGTCTGTTTGTCTGTACGTTTGTGCACGCTAATCACAAAAACGGCTTAACCGATTTGAATGCGGTTTTTAGTGATGTATTGTATCAAGCTTCCCGTAACATTTAGTGTTTATTTCATTCCAATCGGTTTACGAAAAAAAGTTACGCGCTATACCTTCCGAATACAACGCTTACAAAGTTACGGACTTAGCTAGTATTAAAACAAAATGTACATCTTTACGAATCTTTACGCATCGCATGAAAAAAAAAATAATAAAAAAATAAAAGAATAAAAAATAAAAGAATAAAAAGAATAAAAGAGAAAAAGTGCTAAGAGCGATAAGGGAGATGTAGCAATATTCCTGGCACGCAATGAGGAGCAAAAAGATTCTTCAACTTCAGCAACTTTCGTGTGCCAAGTACAATGAATTAATGTTATTAGTCAAAAGTATTAATATAAATTGTTGGTCTGTCCTGTCAATCAGCAGTTGACCATAGAGAACTCAGGTGTTGCTAGTGCGCTGCAGACCTTAGTAGAATTAAAGATAAGGGTAAGAAAGGGATACGGTAATGGGCTCTGGCAACACTTGCCAACTCAACCGGGACCCCTGAGACAGAGCGTTAAGACAAGCACCTAACCACTCTTCCAACGGATTCGTCAACTGGTTTGGTCAGTATGAGCACTCGTTCCTACGTGCAGCAGCTTCCAAATTTAAGATAGCCATGGTGGTCGCCAGCCTTCGTAGAGAAATGGCACCTTAAGAAGAAGAATAATATCTTTACAATATACTTTTGTACATAGCTACCAACCAATACACAAAATCTAATTCTAATTTAATTTAGATCCAATCTAATCGAATCCAAAACTATGTTTATTTCTAAAACATAGTAAATAATTGATTTCTTAGACACTTCAACAATCTTTGAAAACTTTCTATATTACTTTTTTTTTCTTTCTTCTGAATGAAACGGTCTTTCAAACTATGTAGTTGAGATTGTTTGGAACACTCTAATTAAAAGCTTTCTACAGTTTATTAAGGTTTTAAAAGCCAAATAAACCAAACAATTATTATTTCAACCACTTTTTATTTCAAAGTTCATTCATCTATATAAATAAAAATGGATTTTCGAAATGTATGTACCCCGATGGGTATAACTTTCGAATGGGTAGACCGATTTTCATTCGGTTTTGACTAATGGAAAGAGGGATAAACGGGGAATGTTCATATATATAAAAATTGCACCACGGGCGAAGCCGGGGGCGGGCCGCTAGTATACTATATTTGATATAAACATAATATTAAAACAACATAATCATATCAGTGTGATTATGTTGTATATGTGTATATCATTAATATATGTAATATGATTAATTAATATAATATTAACATATTATGTTAATATAATATGCTGATGTATAATCAGCATATTGTACACTTTTTTTAATATTTTTTGTTTTTTATTAGACGGCAAATCCCTCCCTATAAATCGAAAAGCGAATTACCACAGAGTAACATTTTTATAATCTATACAAATATTATAAAGAGAAAAGATTACTATGTAGGTACCGATTTTAAAAATGCTTACACCTATAAGCTAAATTATCAGCTAGTAACATATGCTACTCGCACTCCCACCATCCCCCATTTACCCCCTCCATACAAATGTATGTTTATAATGAATAAACTCAAAGAATACTGGTCCGATTTTAAAAATTCTTTCACCTATTTACAAAGAGATTTATAAAGAGACGCGGACATTATATAACGATTTGTATTCATTGTTAAATCCGAAAAATGCAGGTACTTAAAAACAAAGCTTTCATATAAACGGATGTGGATCAGGTTTCAAAATGAATTTGATTCAAAATAAAAATGAATGAAAAAAAAAAGAAGAAACAAAACAAAATCGACGTTTTGGGATCGTTTTCCAATTAAAACATCAACAGCTATGGCTGAATGCTAGATCCGCAAGTAGCGAACTGACCAATCAGCGGTTCGCTAAAGAATCTAAATGCAATACATTTTCGAGCTTGTCCCAATACTGTTAAAGTTTGATTTTACATCGACATAGAATTGTTAGGAAGGACTTTTTGAACTTTACGATATGTTTTCGCGTTGACGCAAAACCGCTTATTAACGAATTTTACATGTACGAGTATGTGCGATTTCGTTTACGTGTCGGATTTTGGTTTTACAAAATTTACAAATTTCATTTTCAATTTGGATTCGATTCTGTGGGACTAATCTTTTACGTGCGATGGATAAATTTTAAATGATTACGTACTGTAATCATTTTTGCTGACCTTAACAAAAAAAAAAAAAAAAAAAAAAACCACTTCAGTTTCTGAATCGCATTACTAGTTATGGCATAATTTAGTAACGTAGCTTAGTTCTCCATTATTGATAACCCGGGTAAGATAATGGCTAGATAAATCCTTTTACACCTCGTGTAAAAGGTTGTATAACTATATTTACTATTTATTTATTTATTTATTTTTAATATTAAAGATGGGTTTGCTCTTGACCAGCATCTATCCATGTAGGAAGGATGAGGCCGACGATGGAGCGAGCTCACCCAGAAGATGCCTATTCACTCGAACCTTGAAAAGATTTGGGTTATGAGCTCGGAAATACAGACGCCGGCAGGGAGTTCCAATCCTTAGCAGTGAAAACCGCATTGAAATCGGTTAAGCCGTTTATGAGATTAGCACAAACAAACAGACAAAAATTCTAAAACCTATTTTTTTTATTTCGGTAACATAAGAACAACGTGTATAGTTATTTTTTTTTTGTATGTGTAAATTAAACTAGAAAAAAGTGATTATTTTTTATAAAATTTGCACAAAAACAATTTAATTAAACCAACCAAAATAGCGCTGTTAATCTCTTTATCAACTTTCTATCCCAGAACCACCTATTTGTAGGTTCGACTTATTTTAACAAAGGAATTGTAGTATATATGCTTGAATTAAAAAAGGACCAGAATAAGGACTATGGGCTCTATATTTTATTTTTATCTTAACAGCGGAGAGTCGATCAATCCCAGGCCGAGAGTAAGATTTTGCAAGACAGATATTTATTATGATACAACCAAAGATAGCCATCCGCATTTCTGAAGGCAGTCAGAACAGTTGAGTACGAGTCAGAGCTGTTCCGAGTACAGGCAAAATGTACTCGGATACCGGGTACAAGTACTTGGCTCAAAATGTACTCGAATACAGAGTACAATTACAAGTATTCAATACCCAAGTACTCAGAGTACCGAGTACATCTATGAATAAATTTTGTAGGAGGGGGTTGTTAGAGGAGACAGGGGTCACAGGGGACAGGTCACAGGGCCCACGTATATGCGTATAAGTTGATTCTCAACTTATACGCATATACGTGGGCGTGGGAACGTGGGAAAAAATATAGCTAAAATTGAGCAGAAATATAATGACTAAGTAATGACTCATACTAATAATTTAATGAATATGAAAAAATAGTAAAACAAGTTACGAAAATATGAATTTATTTGTTACGTCAGCTTCAGATAAACTCGAATTGATTACAAATTACATCTCATAACAAAGTAGGCACATAGTGTTAGAAATAGCATCGTCCTAACTTGTTAACTTATCTCTTTTTGTAAACCTAAACATTGTAAATCATTTCATATGGCCAAATAATTATGTACTTAGAGTCCAATAATTTTACTCAGTAACTGCAAATGTATTCGAATACAATGAAAATACCCGGGTATAACAAATGTATTCAAGTATAAAAGCATGTACTCGGGTATTTTGAAATTTACTCAATACAATAAAAAGTACTGGGTATTTTTCATATTCTAAACCAGTTTAAGTACAAGTACAAGTACATGATTCAAAAAAGTATCTTGGCCTGAGTACCGAGTACCTCAAAATGTACTTAGAGTACAAGTGAAGAGTACTTGTACCCGAGTACCGCACAGCTCTGGTACGAGTATAAAACCAAGTTTACTTTTATCCATAAAGCGAATTGATTAGGGGTCCATATACAACAGAACACGTATATATCCAATTCTGTACATATACCTGTTCCATTGGCTTCCACAGCGGGTAATTTATGGGAGCATCTAACACATTTTAACTATAATATCAATCCATCTCGTAGAGATAACATTTAGACGTACATGATTAGCATTTAGGAACTTTCAATTAGTTCTTTAATTTAATTATTGGTTCTGTGATCTATATGTCCTGCCTTCATGGGCAGCATCTATATAAATACTACAAAATATACTACTGGGATTTTCAATGATCTTAGATCTTGATGTAACTTGTGTTCCAACGCAAGAGTGTACGATAAAAACTAATACCATAAAGTTTTTCTGAAGTGAAAACTTCTTTAGCGGCGCTGTGCGTTTTTGCGATGAGGTTTTTGCTAGGAGTGTTGGCGACCATCGCCAGAGTGGCGTCCGGTAGCCACACAAGTGGTGACGTAGGTGGACGGTCGCCACTGAGTGGAGACCAGTCGCTATACTGATAATTAAAGCATTCGTGCAAAATTATTCCCTAACCATTCCAAAATATCAAAAATGCACAACGTTAATATTCAAGTTTTCACTTCTGCGGGCACTCCCGAGTGCAACCCGTATTTTTTTTTTAAGTTTCTTATGTTTTCTCTCTTCTTCTAAAAGTTTTCTTCCGATTTTCTTGTTACACAGAGAAATCTCGAGTTCACCATCTGGCATTTTTCAGTTTAACATATAAAGTATGTCCACTGGCTAAATCATTTTACTCTCAATGCTATAGGCCATAACAGGTGGCCCAATAAATAAATCATCGTAATCAAAGAGTGCATTGTTTACAAAAAATGTAATATACTCCTTATTCATATGGGGAACAGTTTACGAGGTCGAGTGGGAAGCGCGGTACCGCATCCTGGTGATTTAATGCAACGCTCTATTCCCAATAGCAACGTATTTGCGTTGCTGCAATGCAGTATCCGGTAACGTGCAGGTTTTAATGGTTGAGGTACACCGAAGGTTTCATATTAGGAGACCATGAAAACCGGACTACTTTGTGATGAACACAAGTTTCCCGCGTGAGATACTTCGTGAATGCGTAATATGTAATATATAATCTCATGCATAGTACCACTTCCAAACTCTATTAGATTTTCACTGTAAATTGATATGTCGTTAATAATGTTATTACGATAATTAAACTATAGCTAACTTCAAGAACTTAATTAATTTCCTCTATAAGAAGAACTTTAAATGTCACTCTTGTCCACAGATAAATACCACTTTTGTCCACATATATGATATTTTAAACGAGCCCATTGGTCTAGTGGTTAAGGTGCTTGCTTTCTGCCCCAAAAGTCCCAGATTCGATTTCCGTCCAAACCCACTTTGGAAATGAACTTTTCTTAGTTGAATATGGTCTGGACTTGGCAAATAGTGGTAGGACACCCTGCATTTCGCAATCGTTTGGGCAGCCCGTCTGGCGGCAATAACCACCCCCTTACAGAAGACCACAGTGAAATAACAGCACGTGTGCTGTTGTGTTTCGGTGAGTAAGGGATGCCAGTGCACATTTCCTAATATGGTCGTCAGCGCATTTGCAGCACCTGTGTCACCTGATCATCGAGTGGACCATTAGCCTGTCTTACATCTTTTCTTACATCTTATTACATCTTATTTATCTTACATCTTATTTGTCTTTACATAAATAAATCCTTTTTAATTAAAATATAAAGCAATATTTTTAATGCTATACTTTTTTATCATAAAGATTGCCAGGCAATTTTCAGGTATACGTGCTACCGTCATCTATATACCCAAGCAACACAGCGCATGTGCTGTTTCTCACAATGGTCTTTTAATAAGAGTGTGGTTAGCTGCACCATAATTCCAGTAGCCAAATACGTAGTTAGAAACCCACAGTTATGACTTATCACTTCGTAACATAGTGCCACTACTAAAACTTCTTCGAAGTCACACTGTTATCAGATCGGTAGTGGTCATCACTGTTATCTTGTATTAGAATTATTGGCAGGCTATAACCGGTGGTCCATTTATATCTTTGCCTAAAGATACAAGCACAGATACAACATCAGCACAAGTGCGTTGTCGATTCTATCAAAATTATTTACAACACACTTGAAGATGCCCATATTCTAGATAGGCAGACATATCTTAGAACTAAATCTAGTGATATTTAGAGTACTTACTTATATTCACGTGGATATGTCTGATTCCTGATTAAAACATAATTAACAAAAATAAAACTAGGTCATTTTTTACTTTTTTACTTACACTTTGGAGATTTTGGTAATAAAAGTCTTTTTTAATGTCAGTAATTTCCTGTGAATATTTCAGATTTTTGTAAATTTGGTTATTAAAAAACTGATTACTTAATTAGAACATTGGATTTTTCAATACTTTCAAACTTAAATATCCATGAAACCCCATTAGGTACCAAATTACGAGATATTTTTTCAGTAAAATCTATAATTTCTTCTTACCTAATGGTACAAGTTTCAACCGTTAAAACGAAAATACCATAATACACTGATGGCCCGATCTCCATACAAAACTGATTGATCTGCTTTCACAATCAACTAATAAATTTTTATATCGGCCAAACCAAACAAAGACCTACGAGTGAAGTTTACAAAATTGTGTTTCTCTGCAGCGAAATCATTAAATTCGACGCTCGACGTCGAAGTGTAATACAATATTAACCACATAAAAGTTATTTTAGGTTTAACGGTTATTCAATTAGTTACGAAACCCAAAGTGAATTTCAATGTAGGTAATCTTCTCAGCTCATGTATAAATTACATTATGTTTAGAAGTTAAGTTTCGGAATCAAAAGTTAAATCTTATTTAAAAGGATTTTAATGAAGTACATATTAGCACTATATTTTTTATATTATAAAGAGTGGCAGCCAAGCTGACGGTCCACTTGATAGTGGGTCGTTACCGTCGCCTAAGGACACAAGCAACACAAGGGTAAACAGGTGCGCTGCCGACCCTACAGGGTTTTGGTAGCTGGTATTTAGCTGGTATTTTGGCATTAGTATCATTATGTTGGATACTTACGGAAGAACATCGTGAAATACCAGCACGTTTACTGTTTTTCGATAAGTATAGGATGCCAATTGCCAATCCCTATTGCTTATCGCTTATCTGTATCATATCAAAGTTTGCTTGTATTAATATACGACATTTATTATCACGATATACGACAATATACAACAAGCTTGTATTATCAAGTGGACCGTCAGCATGTTTGAGAGTCTTTACATTGAAAGTGAATTAAATAGAAAAATTCAAGTTCAAGCCAAATGAGAGATGCGGGTTCAGATCTCAGAGGCTTTCCCGAGATCTGCTTCTAAGTGTCTTTAGATTTGAAGTGCGGATTGAAATTAATGATCATTTACCGCGGAGTAAAACTTTAAGTAAATATACCAAGCAAGCACGTATACAGAGGGGGGGATAGTTGGGATTTATCCCCCCCCCCGAAATC